>CM065897.1:34369166-35657500 GCA_033439115.1 Firmiana major | reverse complement strand
TGTCTTTGCCTCGAGGATGTTCGGTTGGGGGCTGGGTTGTCCAGATCGACGCCGGTGGCCGCCGTTTCTCTTTTCTCTTTTCGGTTCCCCTCCCCCCCGTCGTTCTCGTGAATTCCGGTGGCTGAGGAGCGCGTGCCGACCGGTAGAGGCTGCCTCAGTGCCGGCCTTGCTTCGCCGGTCTTCTCTTCCCCCTTATCGTCGTCGTTCGCCGGCACCCGAAGATCAATTTTTGGTTTTCGATCGC
This sequence comes from Firmiana major, assembly GCA_033439115.1. Classification (NCBI taxonomy): domain Eukaryota; kingdom Viridiplantae; phylum Streptophyta; class Magnoliopsida; order Malvales; family Malvaceae; genus Firmiana; species Firmiana major. The sequence continues at coordinate 35,657,256 of CM065897.1, read as the reverse complement.
GCGATCCTCTTTTCTTTTAATTATTTTATTTTTATTTATTAATTTATTTTATTAATATTTTAATCATTATTTTATTATTATTTTGTCAAAATATCTAAGAAAAATTATTATTTAATTCATTCAATGAGTAAATAATTTTCTCAGTATTATTTCGACTTTTCGGTATATTTTTTGATTATTTTCGGAATTATTTTCTGAAGTGAAATTTTTGATTTATTTAAATAACTTCATATCTTGATCAATTTAACCCGAAATTTAATTATTTCTTCGTTATTGATCAAGATTCTCAAATCCATTATTTTTAATTAAATTTTCTTATCGAATTTATACCGACTTTCGATCTTTTGATCGTTTTGCCCTTGCACGTGTTCGGAATCACTTTAACTCGACTTCCCTTCACGAATACTCATTCATTTCGCATTTTAAATCCTTATCTCCAGTCCAAATTCCATTCGTTTAAATTTGTGACCATTTTCATCCCTCATAAAAATTTACGATTTAATTTCGGGTCTTACAAGATCATATTCCACGTCATTATACATCCATCAAATCAAATTACATCACAATAACAATCAAATCCAAGATCTCACTCGATAACTATAACATTCCTATAATAATCTAGAATGACCCTAAGTTATATCCCAATGCTTTGCAATTAAAAATATATTGTGCAATATACATATTATGTCCATACATGTAACAAAATGATGACCAATTTTTATATACCTTAAGCGTAACAAAAGTAGGGCTCAGAGGACGCTGATATGTATGGGGGCAAGGTACAATCCTCGACAGCCCATGCAAAAACTCAGAGGCAATCGTCTAGCTCGAGTAGTATGCAATGCGTAAAAAGGTAAGTGAACAATTAAAGCTCAATAAATAATTTAAGTAAATGGATGGTAGGTTTATGTCAATCTACATGCACGAGTATGCATAAATAGGGAGTAAAGTGACATGTATGCATGACATTATACCCTCGATGTCGAACCTATCTATATAGACTAACACTTCGAGGTTGAGGCTGTGGGGAGCCTAAACACGATATAGAAAAGAAAACAGTTACTCATCACAATACTGCATTGTCAATAGAAGTCACATCTTTACAGTGATCATTGTGCTTAGTTTGAATCAGATTCTTTATGCGCTTTGATTAAAATAGTTTCTCTCGATTAAAACAGTTTCGTTATGTTTCACTATGCACTTCGATTAAAATGGTTACGCTATGTACTTCGATTAAACCTGTAAGACCGCTAGCTCTTGTGCCTCAACATGTAGTTAAATACTATATTACTTGAATGTTAATGCATGAATTAGCTTATATAGTTGAGTCGGGTATAAGAGCTTAATTTAATAAGGTAAAGCCTTAAAATCTAAAACTAGTTGAATCTTGGTGTAGCTACATTACTAAAGTCCAATTAGTATAATTTGGACAAAATTAATATATTAATAAGAATATTTATAGAAAATAAATTAGATTGTGTAGTAATTAAGACTAATGTACCTAAATTAAATTTAAATATAAATATAATGTAAATGTGATAATTGGTATATTACATATGGTGTAACAATCTAATTAAATTGATAAACTAAATCTAATTAAAAGATGAAATATAATTAAATAGGGAAAATTATATGATTTAGTAATAAAATTATACCAGAAATAAAACATAATTAAAGTAGGAATTCTCTAACTAGAAATAAAATTTGAAATATATACATATAAAAATATATATATATATATATTTATTAATTTGAAAATGTATTGATATATATATATATATATATATAAAATTAAAAAAATTAAAAAATTAAAAAAAAGAAAGAATAGGGGATTGCGCGACAGTATTTCCCCTGTCGCGCGATATCCCCTCCCCCCCCCCCCCCCCCAAAAAAAAAAACCTGAACCCTTCTCCTTTTCCTTGATTTTCCTCTGCTGTCCTACTTCTTCACCGCCGATGACCTATGCCCATCCCTGAATCGACCGACAACCCCTCCTCCCTCTTTAACCACCGGTGACTCTCCCTTTCCCTTCACCAAAACCCAAAAACCCGAAGCCCTTTCCCCTGTTTCAAGAAACAACGGCCATCAGAGAAGACCCGATGTCTACTCCACTCCAAACCCGAGCCTCGGCGACCTCCATCGTCCCGTCCTTCCCCACCAGGCCTTCTCTTTCCCCTACCTATGCCAACAGTACTCAAAACTAACAAAATACCCATTTTTTTGCTTCTCCATGTTTGTACCAGTGGACTCCTAGATAAAACAAAATTTTTATCTAACTAAATTCCTATACAAATTGTGTTATATAAGCATGATCATTGTAGAAATCAATTTAAATTGTGTTTTGAAGAAATTAGGAAAAAAAATAAATTAAGGTTTGTAATTTGGTAGATATTAGGAATTTTGAGAATTAGGCAAGAAATTAAATATTCTGAGCTAAATTATGAAGAATTGGAAATTTAACTTATTGAAATCATGTAACGGGTATAAAAGATTAGTTTCGGTCACTTAGGAAAAATTAAGGGAAAATTGTTTGTTTGGAATTTGAGTTAACTAATTTGTAAATTTCAATGTTAATGGTGTAGTTCGGTGGTTAGCACGATCAAGAATTAGGTTATATAGGTAGGGACATTAAATTGTAAGCTTTCGACTATGACCAATATTTAGGGTTTTAGTTGAAGTTGACTGATTATCGTAGATTATTTTTTGGAAATAATTAATGTATAAATGAGTTTATAATTTCATGTTAAGCTTGATGCTAATGGGGATAAAATAAGACGGGAACCTAGCTATAGGATTCGGCTAACTAGGGGAGAATGAAAGGCTGAAATTTGTTTATATGTTTATAGTGGATAGGCCAAATATAGATGTGAGACCCCATATATGTATAGGCACGACTTTGTATATATATGTAAATAGTGATGTGCTTGTAATGTGAAGTATAAATGATGTAAAGTCCATAAAATAAATGTACACACATGTAATAAGAGTTGTGATTGTACATACAAGTTACATTATGTATGAATGTGAAGAAATAGACTTAAACATGTGGAGAATGTGAGTAGAATGGATTATGAGTAGTGTGGTAAAATGGAAGGAGAATTGCATAAGTTGTACACTTCCATTTGGTTTATATTAAGTACCTTTGGATATGCAAAGATTTCACACAAGTTTGAATAGATATAAAGTATGAATTGATGCCATTTTCAAGTCTCAAAGATGATTGGATGAGGAAATGACCATGGCAACAAAATGTATGAAGTTTGGTATGAGTTATTGCAGAAAAACTGAAGAAAATCTGGAAATATGAAGGCCAGATCGATCCCATAGGATGAGAGATCGATCTGGAAGAGCCAGAAGCTCTTATTTGAGCAATGGAATATAGAAGATTGATCCTTAATGGAACAGATCGATCTCCTTAGCTCTTGGGTTGGAAGAAGATCGATCTCCCCTAAGACTAGATCGATCTCCTTAACCTTCTGTCTGAAGCAGATCGATCTCCCCTACTTGACAGATTGATCTCCTGCCTTTAAAGTGTCTTAGAAAAGAGGGATTTTAAGAGGACCAGATCGATCTCCACCCAAGGCAGATCGATCTCATTAAGCTGAATCTATAAATATGGAGCAGTTGGATCTGCATTTCCGAGACAAAAACCAATCTTTCCCATTTTTAACCTAAAACCTAGCTTTCTCACTCTTAAATCCACACATTTTTAGTAAGATTTGAGGGAAAGCTATTAGAGACAAAGTTGTTCACATCAAAGAGGAGAACAACATAGTTTGGAGGCATTTTCCCATTTGTTAGATTGAAGGATCAAAGGTGCATTTCCATCGGAGCAAAGAGGAAATCAAGCTATGTGAGTTTTTAAATGATATAACTTAAGTACATTGTGTAGATATTGATTTTGGAGTTGTTTAGTATGCATAGAAAGGGTAGAAACTACCTAGGAAGTAATGAATCCACCATGACCTAAAAATGGTCTAGTGTGAGAAAGTGAAATGTGTTGAGATTAATGATGAATGGGCTATTTTGAAGTTAATAATAGTGTTGGGGTATACTTTTAAGGTGTTGTTAGTGAATAAATTGTGAGATTTACCAAAAAGGGGTAAAATGTGGATTAAGGCATTAATAAATGCAAAGATGAGTTATATTGACTAATGAGGTCAAATGTGAGTTAACAACTTTAACTCAAGTGGTTTGGATGATTGAATCGCAGCTTCCAAGGATACACCGAAACAAGGAGAGCCAAGAGCGCAAGAGATTAAGAGGAAAAGAGTCGCACTCAGGTAAATCGAGGTCAGGGAATTGTGTGGACTCTTAGAGATATCTGTGCGCAATTTGGGCACTTAAATGCTTTGCTAGAATGCATGAGATGTTAAGAAGTGAAATTGGGTGATTGAAGGGCAAACGTTGGGTGTTTGAGAAATGTGCATGAAAACAAAAACATAATGTTTTGAAAATCATGATTTGTTGCTTTTTAGCAAATGGTTGGTAGGTTGGCTAATATTTGAAATGATTTGTAAAAAGAAATGATGTGATTTGGTTGATAACCATGTTTTGCAAAGACTGAGCCACCTACATTGTTTTCGTGAGAATGAAAATGTGCTAGAGCATGACTCGCACGAGATTTGACGTGTTTTATACACATGAGTGCTAGAGATTAGCTCGCATTAGTTTTCACATGGATTTCATAATGGTTTTGGCATGGTGCTTGGAGCTTAGCTCACACTAGATGCCCACCTTATTTGTTGCCTTGCTTGGAGCTTCGGGCAAACTTGGTGTCGCACCGATTAAATAGGCTCACATGTGCAGTTTGTGATTTTGACATGTTGATAGCCGTGTTAGGAGCTTCAGGTAGACAAGCGGTTGTACTGATTAAATAGGCTCACACGTGTGTTTTGAGATGTGGCGTGATATGATGTGTTGATTTGGGTCCACTGAGTATGTTGTACCGTGCATGTAGCATGGAGTACGTTGTACCGTGTTGAGATTGTGATGTGCCATCTTCGGACGAGATCTGTTATGGACCGACAGGCAGGATTTGACCTACCTCCCGTGTGGAAGCAGATAGTGGTGATATCCCGCACACCTGATTCGTGTAGCCGATATCACAAGTTATGGCCATAGACCTAGAGGTTATTACCTTTTATTGAATTGCCTATCTCACATGTCTAATGCTTTATGAATAAATCCATGTTTGAAATGATTTGTGGGTCAGGGCAGTCCGAGGGAAGGGCTGAGACCTGACAAGTGTTGAATTGTTTTGAGATATCGATTGTTAATGGTTTAAAGTGCACCAAAGCATGATGATTAATGGCATGCTTTATTGTGAAAAATGCATGATGGTTAATGCCATGCTTATTTGAGAAAACGCTTGATGGGTAATGCCAGGCTTTATTGTGAATTATGCATGAAGATTTATACCATGCTTTGAATTGAATTGTGCACTGGATTTTTAATAGCATGAATTCTTTACATACCATTAACACAATCATACACTCATGTTTTGAGATAAAATGATGAACTAAATGCTTTTGAGCATGGCATCACAATCACGTAGATAGTGCAGTATCTACCTGTTCGCATGATTGCCTTACTGAGCATGTGGTTTGCTCACCCCCTTATTTTCCCCCTCTCTACAGAGATTTGAGTATAGAGTTAGCGTGACTGGAGGCTTATCCCTTTTGGTATCCGCTGCATCCCATCGCTAAAGGTATACACACATGAATTATTTTGTATCTAAACTAGACATAGCACGGTAGCATTTTGTATGAAACTATTGGGGATGTAAAACAATGCAAACACATGTAACAACTTTGATATATACATTTATACAAGTGTTTACTCATAAATAATATACAAAGTAAATTGGTATGGTGGAGTGAGTTAGACGTCGACACACAGCCAAACTATTGAGGATAGTTGCTGTTCACAATTGAGGTAAAGACGAATAATAAATGATGCATGAAAATGTAAAAAATTTGTACGTATTTTGGTAAGTTGAGGGTCGTGACAGAAGTTAGTATTAGAGCTTGAGTTGGTCTGACGTGTGTCTTGTCTAAAATACTTAATAAGATGAAAAAATTACATCCCCATGTTACTATGCTTGTTTAGATACAATTATGTGTGTGTCGATGGGTTGACTAAGTAATTGGTTGTGAATGTAGGGAATTGAGTAATTACGGCTAATACCAGTCATGGTAGAGGGGCGTGGGCGCAAGTTAGAAGCCGTAGAGGTAGGCCTGAGGGTCGTGTTGAGCAGAAAACACACGAGGCTTAAGATGATATTGAGGTGGAGGCTGATGTTGAGCACGTTCCATAGGGTCTAGAGGAGAGACCCGAGAGTACTAAGGCTCACTTCGCGAGTATTGAGCAAAACATTGAGATGATATTGGAGTTGGTCACCCAATCTTTACCTGCAGTTGGCGGTAGACAGAGTCTCGCTACTCAAGGTGATGCCGAGCAGGCGATAACTCCTGAGGCAAGGGCAAGGTAAGCCCAGAGACCTCAGACGGCAAATACCCCACCTGCACAGGATATGCCTACACCTATTACTACACCACAGGCTAGTAGATTCTGGGGTTACGATTGTGATTTGGATAGATTGCGACAATTCTAGAAGTTTGGACCACCGTCTTTCTGTGGAGTTAATAACCCAGTAGCTGTTGAGGATTGGATTAGCAAAATTGAGAAGCTGTATGGGTTCTTTGAGTGCACTACTACCGAGATGGTAGCGTTTGTCGCTTTTATGCTGAAGGGATCAACAGAACATTGGTGGAAGTCTACCAAGCCTATTTTGAGAGCCCGACATACTGAGATCAGCTGGGATATATTTTTAGAGGCATTTCGGAGATAGTTTGTACCGGATACCTCTAAGAGAAAGATGAAAATGGCATTTTTGGGACTGACCCAAGGGAGTAGGATTGTGGATGAGTACGAGACTACTTTTATCTCCCTGGGCAGATATGATCCCAACACAATGAGTAATGAGGTCGAGAAAATCTAGAAGTTTGTGGATAGATTGAGACCAACCATCAGGTCCGGATTGGTTCCTCTGGATATACCGACCTATGAGGAGGCAGTGTGCAGGGCGCAATTGTTCGAACAAGATGTTGATAGGATTGCCTTAGAGTTTGGAAAAGTTGGTAAGATGAGGGACATAGAGAAGAAGAGACCAATGATGGATAGTGGCTTCAGCTTTAAGGGAAGCAAGAGGCTTGCTGGAAAGAGGTCGAGGATTGAAGAGATCTGGGAGAGAACAGTTAATACTCCCATGTATCCAGACATAGCTCCAGCTAAGGGAATTGTGATTGGAGGGCCACGGCCTATAACAGAGCAGTACGACAAGTGTGGTAGGTACCATGGTACTCGACCATGTTATGGACCTCAGGTAGTATGCTTCAGATGTGGGAAACTAGGGCACATAATCAGGGCTTGCCCATAAATGACAGAGAGAGCCCCACAGAAGGGCAAGGAGCTAGAGAGAGCTCCAGTTGTGATAGCTGCTCCAAGGAAGAGGGCTACAACTGAGGAAAAAGGGAAGCAGGCAGTGGGTGTGAGCAGAGGGTGAGTGCACGCACTGGACCAGGACACTGCAGATCAGTCTTTAGATGTGGTAAAAGGTACCATCCAAATCTTTGATATAGAAGCATTTGTATTGTTTTATCCTGGTGCCACGCATTCCTTTATATTGCCATCGTTTGCATGTAAATTGTTGAAGTGTGTAAAACCCACATTGCTTGATAAGATGTTGATGATATCTACCCCTATGAATGATAGTCAATTGACTGAGCATGTCTATAGAGATTGTAAGATGAGGATAGGAGGTAAAGAGATGGCAGCCGATTTAATTTTATTAAATATGAGTGATTTTGATGTGATCCTAGATCCTAGGAATGGATTGGTTGGCTACCAATCATGTTGTTATGTATTGTCATGCAAAAACTTTGATGTTTCCAGAGGTGGACAACCTTATTGTAAATTTGGTGAAATGAAATGAAAGAATATGTTATTGTAGTTAAGAAGAGTATAATCCAATTACATGGTAATGTAGAGATGAATTTAATTTACAATTTATATATGTTGATGCGATAATTTATGATTTCTAATGGTGTAAAGAATAATGTGAAGGGTTCATTGCTTATGTGATTGAGACGGATAAGGCACGTCCGAAATTGGGAGACATACAAGTGGTTAAGGAGTTTCTAGATGTCTTTTCGGATGAGTTACCAGGGTTACCTCCAGATAGAAAGATGAAATTTGGTATAGATTTGACACCTAGTACAGAGCCGATATCCAAGCCACCATACAGAATGGCTTAAGTTGAGTTGGAAGAACTAAGGAAACAACTTCAAGAGTTGCTGGAGAAGGGGTTCATCAGGCCGAGCGTCTTACCTTGGGAAGCACCGGTTCTGTTTGTAAGGAAGAAGGATGGAAGTCTCCGACTGTGCATAGATTATCGATTGTTGAATAAGGCCACCATCAAGAACAAGTATCCCCTTCCATGCATCGATGACTTATTGGATCAGCTTAAGGGAGTGCAGGTCTTTTCCAAGATAGATATGAGATCTGGGTACCATCAGTTGAATATACGAAGTGGAGATGTACCCAAGACAGCATTTTGCACCTGGTATGGACATTATGAGTTTATGGTTATGCCATTCGGGTCGACGAATGCTCCCGCAGCTTTTATGTTATTGATGAATGAGGTATTCCACCAGTATTTGGATCGATTTGTGATCGTGTTTATTGATGATATACTGGTGTACTTAAGATCTAGAGAAGAGCATGAAATGCATCTAAGGATAGTGCTACAGACCTTCCAAGAAGAAGTTGTACACTAAACTCAGCAAGTGCGACTTTTGGTTGGAACAGATCTCTTTTCTGGGTCATATAGTGTCGAAAGATGGAGTGTCAGTAGATCCATCTAAGATTGAGGCAGTAATACAGTGGCAGAGACCCAGACGGTGACAGAGATAAGAAGTTTCTTGGGTTTAGCTAGGTATTATCGAATGTTTGTAGAGGGATTTTTGAGATTAGCTGCTCCTTTGACACGTCTCACGAGGAAGAATGTTAAATTTGTGTGGGACGATAAGTGTGAGGAAAGCTTTGAGGAGTTAAAAAGGAGATTAACCACAGCTCCGATCCTCACCATTCCTACCATCTCAGGAGGTTTCTCGGTGTATACGGATGCTTCATACCAAGGACTGGGCTGTGTATTGATACAGGATTAGAAGGTAGTAGCCTATGGATCGAGACAGTTGAAGGAACATGAGAGGAACTGCCAGACCCATGACTTGGAGTTGGCAGCAGTAGTGTTTGCACTGAAGATATGATGCCACTACCTCTATGGTGATAGATTTCAGGTTTACACAGATCACAAGAGCCTTAAATACCTGTTCTCGTAGAAAGAGTTAAACATGAGACAGAGGAGATGGCTCGAGTTGTTAAAAGACTATGATTGTGAGATCCTGTACCACCTGGGTAAAGCAAATGTGGTTGCTTATACATTGAGTAGGAAGCATCTCAGGATGGTATCATTTATGATAATCAGGGAGCACGAGCTGTTGGAACAGTTCATGAACCTCAGTTTGGATGTGACCCCACCAAGTGCTGATGGTGGTGTTATGGTAGCTAGCCTGCAGTTGGAACCAAATCTGGTAGATCGTATCTGACAGGCTCAGCGGATTGATCAGTAGTGCAGTGATGTTGTTGGGCAGATACAGAGGGGCACAAAGACTGGTTTTGAGTTGAGTTCAGATGGATTGTTAAGGTTCAGAGGTAGGATATGTGTTCCTGATGATGCAGAGATTAGAAAGTTGATCTTGACAGAGGCTCACTTATCGAAGTATAAGATACATCCAGGGAGAACTAAGATGTATCAAAACCTTCGAAATGTTTATTGGTGGTTTGGGATGAAAAATCACATTGCTGAATATGTTGCTAAGTGTCTCATTTGTCAGCAGGTGAAGGTAGAGCATCAGAAGCCTGCAAGGTTATTGCAGCCTCTACCGATATCAATTTGGAAGTGAGAGCATGTCACCATGGATTTTGTGATGGGATTACCGAGGACCCGTAGAGGTCATGATGCCATATGGGTGATTGTGGATCGGTTGACGAAATCAGCCCATTTTCTAGCTATGAGAGCTACCGATACTCTGAGCTAGTTAGTGAACTTGTATGTGCGCGAGATAATGAGGCTACATGGAATTCCAGTGAGCGTTGTTTCTGATAGGGATGCCTGCTTCACTTCCCACTTCTAAGAATGTTTTCAGGAAGCGATGTGGACCCAATTAATTTTTAGAACCGCGTTTCATCCTGAGACAGATGGTCAGTCAGAGAGGACTATACAGACCCTGGAGGATATGTTGAGAGCGTGTGCATTGGATTTTAGAGGCTCTTGATATGACCATTTGCCACTCGCAGAGTTCGCTTATAATAATAGTTTTCATATGAGTATCGAGATGGCACCATATGAGGCATTGTATGGCCGTAGATACCGTTCCCTTATTGGATGGGAAGAGGTTGGTGACAGATAGATCTTTACTCCCGACTTGGTTAGACAAGCCTCTGAGGACGTCTAGATGATATGTGAGAGGTTACGGACAGCTCAGAGCAGGCAAAAGAGTTATGCTGCAAGAGACGGAGACCACTAGAGTTTGATATGGAAGAGTCGGTGTTCATGAAAGTTTCTCCTTCGAAGGGTATTATGAGGTTTGGTAAGAAGGGTAAGCTGAGCCCTAGATATATCGGACCCTTCGAGATTTTGGAGAGAGTGGGAGATAAGGCGTATAGATTGGCATTGCAACCAGAGTTAGCAAGTGTGCATAACGTCTTCCACGTATCCATGTTGAGGAAGTATCACCTGGACTTGGCACATGTGATAAGATATGAGCTATTAGAGGTCAATGAAGGTATGACCTATGTTGAGAAGCCGGTTCGGATATTGGATAGAAAAGAGAAAGTGTTGAGGACAAAGATAATTCCCTTGGTGAAAGTACTTTGGCAACATCACACGGTGGAAGAAGCCACATGGGAATTAGAGAGTATGATGCGGGAGAAGTATCCCGAGTTATTCACAGAGTGATTGGTTCTAATTTGAAGGATCAAATTTTCTAAGTGATGGAGAATGTGAGACCCCATATATGTATAAGCACGACTTTGTATATAAATGTAAATAGTGATGTGCTTATAATGTGAAGTATAAATGATGTAAAGTCCATAAAATAAATGTACACACATGTAATAAGAGTTGTGATTGTACATATAAGTTACATTATGTATGAATGTGAAGAAATGGACTTAAACATGTGGAGAATGTGAATAGAATGCATTATGAGTAGTGTGGTAAAATGAAAGGAGAATTGCATAAGTTGTGCACTTCCATTTGGTTTATATTAAGTACCTTTGGATATGCAAAGATTTCACACAAGTTTGAATAGATATAAAGTATGAATTGATGCCATTTTCAAGTCTCAAAGATGATTGGATGAGGAAATGACCATGGCAACAAAATGTATGAAGTTTGGTATGAGTTGTTACAGAAAAACTGCAGAAAATCTGGAAATATGAAGGCCAGATCGATCCCATAGGATGAGAGATCGATCTGGAAGAGCTAGAAAGCTTTTATTTGAGCAATGAAATAGGGCAGATCGATCGTTAATGGAACAGATCGATCTCCTTAGCTCTCGGGTTGGAAGAAGGTCGATCTCCCCTAAGACTAGATCGATCTCCTTAACCTTTTGTCTGAAGCAGATCGATCTCCCCTACTCGACAGATAGATCTCTTGCCTTCAAAGTGTCTTAGAAAAGAGGGATTTTAAGAGGACCAGATCGATCTCCACCCAAGGCAGATCGATCTCATCAAGCTGAATCTATAAATATGGAGCAGTTGGATCTGCATTTTCGAGACAAAAACCAATCTTTCCCATTTTCAACCTAAAACCTAGCTTTCTCACTCCTAAATCCACACATTTTCAGTAAGATTTGAGGGAAAGCTATTAGAGAAAAAGTTGTTCACATCAAAGAGGAGAACAACATAGTTTGGAGGCATTTCCCCACTTGTTGGATTGAAGGATCAAAGGTGCATTTCCATCGGAGCAAAGAGAAAATCAAGCTATGTGAGTTTCTAAATGATATAACTCAAGTACATTGTGTAGATATTGATTTTGGAGTTGTTTGGTATGCATAGAAAGGGTAGAAACTACCTAGGAAGTAATGAATCCACCATGACCTAGAAATGGTCTAGTGTGAGAAAGTGAAATGTGTTGAGATTAATGATGAATGAGATATATTGAAGTTAATAATAGTGTTGGGGTATGATTTTAAGGTGTTGTTAGTGAATAAATTGTGAGATTTACCAAAAAGGGGTGGATTAAGGCATTAGTAAATGCAAAGATGAGTTATATTAACTAATGAGGTCAAATGTGAGTTAAAAACTTTAACTCAAGTGGTTTGGATGATTAAATCGCAGCTTCCGAGGATACACCAGAATAAGGAGAGCCAAGAGCGCAAGAGGCTAAGAGGAAAAGAGTTTCACTCAAGTAAATTGAGGTAAGGGAATTGTGTGGACTCTTAGAGATATCTATGCGCAATTTGGGCGCTTAAATGCTTTGCTAGAATGCATGAGATGTTAGGAAGTGAAATTGGGTGATTGAAGGGCAAAAGTTGGATGTTTGAGAAATGTGCATGAAAACAAAAACATAATGTTTTGAAAATCATGATTTGTTGCTTTTTAGCAAATGGTTGGTAGGTTGGCTAATATTTGAAATGATTTGCTAAAAGAAATGATGTGATTTGGTTGATAACCATGTTTTGCAAAGACTGAGCCACCTACATTGTTTTCGTGAGAATGAAAGCGTGCTAGAGCATGACTCGCACGAGATTTGATGTGTTTTATACACATGAGTGCTAGAGCTTAGCTCGCACTAGTTTTCACATGGATTTCATAATGGTTTTGGCATGGTGCTTGGAGCTTAGCTCGCACTAGATGCCCACCTTATTTGTTGCCGTGCTTGGAGCTTCGGGCAGATTTGGTGTCGCAGTGATTAAATAGGCTCGCACGTACAGTTTGTGATTTTGACATGTTGATAGCCATGTTAGGAGCTTCGGGTAGACAAGAGGTCGTACCGATTAAATAGGCTCACACATGCGTTTTGAGATGTGGCGTGATATGATGTGTTGATTTAGGTCCACGAAGTACGTTGTACCGTGCATGTAGCATGAAGTACGTTATACCGTGTTGAGATTGTGATGTGTCATTTTCGGATGAGATCTGCTATGGATCGACGGGCAGGATTTGACCCATCTCCCGTGTGGAAGCAGATTGTGGTGATATCCTGCACACCTGATCCATGTAGCCGGTATCACAGGTTATGGCCATAGACCTAGAGGTTATTACCTTTTATTGAATTGCCTATCTCACATGTCTAATGCTTTGTGAATAAATCCATGTTTGAAATGATTTGTGGGTCAAGATAGTCTGAGGGAAGGGCTGAAACCTGACAAGTGTTGAATTGTTTTGAGATATCGATTGTTAATGGTTTAAAGTGCACCGAAGCATGATGATTAATGGCATGCATTATTGTGAAAAATGCATGATGGTTAATGCCATGTTTATTTGAGAAAACGCATGATGGGTAATGCCATGCTTTATTATGAAGTATGCATGAAGATTTATACCATGTTTTGAATTAAATTGTGCACTGGATTTTTAATAGCATGAATGCTTTACATACCATTAACACAATCATACACTTATGTTTTGAGATAAAATAATGAACTAAATGCTTTTGAGCATGGCATCACGATCACATAGATAGTGCAGTATCTACCTGTTCGCATGATTGCCTTACTGAGCATGTGGTTTGCTCACCCCCTTATTTTCTCCCTCTCTACAGAGATTTGAGTATAGAGTGAGCATGACTGGAGGCTTATCCCTTTTGGTATCCGTTGCATCCCATCGCTAAAGGTTTACACACTTGAATTATTTTGTATCTAAACTAGACATAGCACAGTAGCATTTTGTATGAAACTATTGGGGATGTAAAACAATGTAAACACATGTAACAACTCTGATACATACATTTATACAAGTGTTTACTCATAAATAATATAAAAATTAAATTGGTATGGTGGAGTGAGTTAGACATCGATATACAACACAACTATTGAGGAGAGTTGCTGTTCACGATTGAGGTAAGGACGAATAATAATTGATGCATGAAAATGCAAAACATTTATACGTATTTTGGTAAGCTGAGGGTCGTGACAATGAATGTATGTATAAGGATTGGTTTAAATGTAAAACCTTAGGGAAAGGTTAAGATTTGAAATTTATTATCATAAGAATGAAGCACTTGGTGGTTTGTAACTGTTTTAAGTAAATTATAAACTAAAATGAGTGTTGAGACTGATAATTGGACATTCTCACATGTAAAATTGTAGCAACTGGCTCGTCGAGTGCCAAAGAAGCTTAGGCACATATATGCGTGCTTAAGGCGATAAAGGTAATTGTTGTGCATCGCTTTCATGGTAAGGGATTTATATAACTACTACCTAGTTGGATACCTTAGGTTAAGTTAAAATTTTACTAGGAACCATAGGCTGTTAGTTTAGTTAGGATTTATTTTAAACTAATTTTCTAGCATACTTGATTTTCACCATTACTATAACATTTGTTCGTAGTTACAAACCTTAGCCGAAATGACGTTATAGTTATATAAGTAAACTGATTTTTAGTGTCAAATAAAAATAGTTAAACCCAAATGAGTACAAACGTCTCACTACCTGAATTTATCGTTTTGCGCATCTATACATGATGTTTATAACTTGGTTGCATGGGCTGTTTTCAAATATGATTTGGGAAAGCATGATGGAGTACGAAATGATGTTAGCATGCTTTATGATAATATTACCTATTTTTTTAAAAAAGTTATTGGCGTATTTTTTTTGTGAACTTGATGTTGAATTGAGACAATTTACATGCTTTTACTGTGCACCCATTATTGTCGATTTTGAGATTACTTGCGATCCTCGAAAATGCCTTTGTGGTAGTCATGTCCTGTTAGAGCCATTCTAGCACTAGTAGGAGGTTCTATGTGATTGCCTTACGGTGCCAAGTGCTTCACGGGGATGCCTATGTGGCATCGAGTTTATGGGACGTGAGAGCCACGTCTAGCACCAGTGGAGGTTCTATTTGATTGCCCTATGGTGTCAAGTGCTTCACAGAGATGCCTTTGTGGCATGGGGATTTTTAAGCTAACTACTACTGTAGACCTTGATCCCGTCTTCAATACCTTGGTCCAGACCTGATCAGTTTAGGATAGGGCGGTAGTCACTATGGCCATAGGTGTTTACATTGTGTAACTGGTTCCATGACAAGTTAAGGATTGTGCCACATCTCTCCTATTTATATTGAATATTTAATTTGAGTCTATGTATACGTTCGCTAAACTGTAGTTGTTTTCAATATGAATGTTATGCTTCCAGACTTCAAGGTTTTTGTGTTTTGAATTCTACACTATTGATTTATAAACTATGGATTGTTAGCAAGCTTTGTGAAATCTTTAGTTTCAAAATGTGTTGATTTAACTTATCTTACTCATCCATATTTAACGTATTTTTCATGTTTAATGACCAAAATAAAAGCTTGTGCATTGTTTTACAAAAGGCATATTTTACTAAACGGAGAAAATTTACATAACCGCTTACTTGGTATTTTATTAGCTTCAGCTATATGTTTTCCTTACTGAGCGCTTGGTTGCTCACCTCTTTCTTCTAAAAATATTTCAGATTAACTCGTGGGGTGAGGCACTCGAAAATCACTGGTTTCTCATGCTAAGCGCGCGGTTCTTATGCTAAGGTATACACAACAACAAGTATAAAGTTTTTATTTCAGACTTATATGTATGCATAGATATATGTAAATTGTCGTTTTGGGATGTATTAGCTATTTCTTTAGAAGCAGGACTATTACTAGTTGATATTTTCAGTTTCAGGATAAAACACCTAGCTAAGTAGGTTGATATGGAACTGAGTTAAACTTAAGCTTTGATGAATAGACAAGATATGGCAATGTCGGTAATTGTTGAGGATGGGTAGCTGCTGTGAATTAAGCTGCTTAGTTTAGGATTAATTGATATTATATTGAGTACAATGATAGTTGTTGATGAAAGATTTGATTTGAATATTTGTTGTGGATTTGAGGATATGGGTTGCCATATAGTGCTCTTATTCTCAGGTTGGGTTAGTTCAAATTGTAGCCATTATGCTACCGAAATTTCTAAAAAATTTTAGGACTTTAATAAATTCCTTTACCTAATAGTTTAAAGGTCATAACCTATATCAGACACGAAACTATAGGAAAAAGATCCTAAAGGAATAATAATAATAAACACTAACCTATGTTATTTCACTTTAAAACTTTTTCCGTTTAATTGCTCGCTTAGGGATAAAAGTAGTGGTCAAGGGGTGTGGCAACCTTTTTGGTATCAGAGCAGCTTGTAGTTAAACCGTGTCGATGTAGGTTGGTTAATATAGCAATACATCATAAATACCGTGCATGTCTGAAATATATATATATATATTATGTTTGCGTATACTTTTGATTGTTAATAAATGTGTTTGGGTTTTTGGTATAGGAATCGTAGAAAATATGAGCGGGAGACGAGGAAGAGGCCAAGGTAGAGGGAGACAGGCTCCGCCACTTGCAGTACCTCCTCTCCAGTCAGGAAGTCCAAACACTCGGATGGATAGATTTGAGCAGACTGTGGAGTAAATGTCTGCTTCACTTACTTAGTTCATGGCTACTTTTGTAAACATTACGAATGCGCCATAAGCTCCCCCACCACCACCCGAGCCACAACCAGCTCCCCAAGATCCTCCACCACGAGCTCCACAAGTACCTAAACCACCACCTCCTCCACCTGCTCCACCACAACCCCAAGTGGTGCAACTACCAGCCCAAGACTCGGTGGATAGGAACATGAACCAATTGAAGCAATTTCAGAAAATGAATCCCCTAGTCTTCAAAGGAGTTAGGGACCCTGATAAAGCTGAAGAGTGGATTCTGAAATTAGAGAAGATGTTCAAGAACATGCAGTGCAGTAGTGTTGAGAAGGTGGTGTTGGCTACCTACATATTAGAGAGTGAGGTAAATCGTTGGTGGACATCTGCCAAGACTATTTTATTGGCTAAGCACATGGAGAACTTGAGAGATCTTTCTTGAGGCATTTAATGAGCAGTACATTCTAAAATGTGCTCAGAGAAAGAAAGAAGCAGAGTTTCTGAGTTTGGTCCAATGTAATATGATGGTGGACTAATATGAGTTGAAATTCACCGCACTCCTCCGATATGATCTCGACATAGCCCGAAATGAGTTGAAGAAGACAGTTGAGTTCATCCATGGGTTGAAATCGATGATCCAAAGTAGGTTAGCACCTTTGAACCTACAGACTTATGCCGAAGCCATCTAGAGGGTACAATTCATCGAGTAAGATATGAAGTTATCCCAAACAGAATTTCAGTCTAGATTGATGAGTCAGGGCATGAGATATGATGACAGAAGGTCTTTTTAAAATAGCGAGCAAAATAAGAGGCCGATGGTCGGTGCATCTAGAGCCTTGAGCACTAGGCTGAGGGTTCCTCCTACTCAAAATGCCCTTGTACCCTATCATTCCTTTATGTGTAATCAGTGTGGGAGAAGACACTACACCAATCAACCTTGCCATCGGTACTATGGGACTTGTTATCAGTGTGGTGAGGTGGGACATATGAAGAGGGATTGTCCTAAGATGAGAACCACACCAGCCCAACCTGTAAGGATTATTCCTCCATCCCCATTAGCTCCAGCTTAACCTGTAAGGACTATTCCTCCACCCCCAACAGCTCCAGCAGCTCCAGCAAATTAGGGCAAGAAAGTTATTGGCCAAGGAAGGGTGTTCATGTTGGACAAGGAGTCTGCAGATACCTCTACTTCAGTTGTTAAGGGTAACATTCTCATCTTTAATGTTAAATCTTTTGTATTGATAGACTCTGGATCCACGTACTCCTTTGTGTCACCCACTTTTGCTAGGAAGTTGTCAATAGAACCTGAACCCCTAGATTACACACTTCATGTAAAGACACTAATGAAAGAGTCATAAACAACTGAGATAGTATATAAGAATTATGAAGTTAAAATTGGTGATAAAGTAGTACCAGCTAACCTGATATTGCTGAATATGATAGATTTTGATGTAATACTAGGAATGGACTAGTTAGCTACTCATAGAGCTAGTTTAGACTGTTTTAGGAAAACTATGACATTGTATATACCCGAAAAGTGTGTTGTAACTTTTGGAGATAAATGAATAAATGAATCAGTAGATCTTTTATTTGCCTATTATGAGTCTAAAGATTTATTTAATGTATGAAGGTTTCATAGCTTTTGTGGAATGTGTTGAGAAGTCGAAGCTCGGCCTTAATGACATCTCGTTAGTGAAAGACTATCTCGATGTGTTTCTAGAAGAGTTACTTGGATTACCCCTAGATAGAGAACTAGAGTTTGCCATTGACTTGGTGCCCAAAACTCAACCTATATCCAAAACGCCATATCGATTAGCCTTGATAGAGTTGGAAGAGTTGAATAAGCAACTCCAAAAGCTATCAGATAAAGGGTTTATCCACCCAAGTGTGTCACCTTGGGGTGCACCTGTGCTCTTTGTGAAATAAAATATGGCAGTTTGAGGTTGTGCATAGATTACCAGATGCTCAATAAGGTCACTATTAAGAACCGGTGCCCTTTATTGAGGATTGATGATTTGTTCGATCAATTGAAGGGTGCCAAGGTGTTCTCGAAGATAGACTTAAGGTCAGGATATCACCAGTTGAAAGTGAAAGGTGAGGACATCCCCAAGACTGCCTTACAAACTCACTATGGACACTATGAATTCCTGGTCATGCTGTTTGGTTTGACGAATACCTCTGTTGCATTCATGAACCTGATGAATGAAGTTTTTTAGGAGTACTTAGACAAGTTTATGCTCGTCTTCATAGATGACATCCTAGTGTATTCTCATTCCCCAGAAGAGCATGAACAACACTTGTGTCTTATCCTTCAAACACTAAGGGAGATGAAGTTTTATGCGAAGTTTGAGAAATGCGAGTTCTGGATGAATTAGATTGGTTTTCTAGGCTATATAGTGAACAAGGATAGGGTATCTGTTCATCCATCTAAGGATGAAGCAATAATGAATTGGGAGAGACCAAAGACGGTGACTGAGAAATAAAGTTTTCTTAGATTAGCACGATATTATAGAAGGTTTATAGAAGAAGTCTTGAAGATTGCTACTCTTTTGACACGTCTCACTTGTAACGATATCAAGTTCGAGTGGAGTGATGCGTGTGAGCCCAATTTTCAAGAGTTTAAGCATCGATTAACTTTTGCACCAATCCTTACCATTCCAGATAGTTCTGAAGGATTCATGGTGCATAGTGATGCTTACCATAGTGGTTTGGGATGTGTGTTGATGCAAGCTGGAAAAGTAGTGGATATGGTTCTCGACAGTTGAAGGAGCATGAAAAGAACTATCCCACACTTAATCTAGAGTTGGCAGCGGTGGTATTTGCATTAAAAATATGGAGACATTACCTTTATGGAAAAAAGTTCAAGATTTATACAGACCATAAGAGTCTTAAACACCTATTCTCCCAGAAGGAACTGAACATGAGGTAGCGTAGATGGATGGAGTTGTTAAAAGACTACGATTGTGAGATACTGTATCACCCGGGGAAAGCTAATGTCATAGATGATGCTTTAAGTAGAAAAAGCTTAGGTACTGTGTCTTATATGATGGTGAAAGAATGGGAGTTGTTGGGACAGTTTACGAGTTTGAGTATTGACATAGCACCTCCCGAGAAGAGTCCAGTAATTACTAGTCTCAGGGTTGAACCAGAGCTGATGGAACAGATTAGACAAGCTTAAAAGTTTGATCAGAAGTTGCTTGAGGTATTTGGGCAGATTCATGATGGCCAGAATACGCAGTTTGAGATTGGTAATGATGAATTATTGAGATTTCAAGGTCGGATATGTGTGCCTAGAGATGAGGATCTCAAGAGATTGATTTTGACTAAAGCCCACAGTGGTATACTCTATATCTCGGAAGCACCAAAATGTACCATAACTATGTAAGTTATATTGGTGGCCTGAAATGAAAAGAGAGGTTGTAGAGTTTGTAGCTAGATTCCTTGTATGTCAACAAGTGAAGGTAGAACATCAAAAACCTGTTGGTTTGCTTCAACCCTTACCTGTGCCAACTTGGAAGTGGGAACACATAATCATGGAACTTGTTATGGGCTTACCCAAAACTTGGAGAAAACATGATACCATCTAGGTAATTGTGGATAGACTTACTAAATCAGCCCACTTCTTAGCCATTAGCTCTACTACTCCTTTGAATGTGTTGGTAGAAATATTTATCAAGGAGATAGTCAGACTCCATGGAACCCTAGTTAGTATTACCTGGGATAGGGACTTTAGGTTCACTTCTCAGTTTTGGAAGCAAGTTCAGGAGTCCTTAGGATCTAAGATATAGTTTAGCATAGCATACCACCCACAGACTAATGGATTGTCTGAACGGACAATACAAACTTTGGAGGATATGTTACGTGCTTATGTGATTGACTTTGGAGGTTCGTGGGATGAGCACTTCCTGTTGGCAGAGTTTGCGTATAACAATAGCTACCATGCTAGCATAGGAAATGGCCCCGTATGAAGCTTTTTATGGACGAAGATGTAGATCACCGATCGGTTGGGAAGAGGTTAGTGACAGAAAGATTTATGCTCCGGACTTGGTTGAGCAAGCATCTAAAAAGGTGTGTATGATTTGTAATAGGCTTAAGACAGCCTAAGATAGACAGAAAAGTTATGCAGATCATTAGAGAAGAGATTTGAAGTTTGCTATTGGTGATCATGTTTTCTTGAAAATTTCTCCTACGAAAGGTGTTATGAGATTTAGGAAAAAGGGCAAGTTGAGTCCTCGGTACATAGGACCTTTCAAGATATTGGAGCATGTTGGTGAGGTAGCGTACTGACTAGCTTTACCACCCTAGCTAGTCAAGGTACATAATGTGTTTCATGTGTCCATGCTCCGTAGATATCAGCCTGATCCTACACATATCATTGCTTATGAGCCCTTGGAGATAGGGAAAGACTTGAGTTACGAAAAAAGACCGATTCAGATTCTTAATAGAAAGGATGAAGTCCTAAAGTCTAAAACCATTCCTCTTGTCAAAGTTTTCTGGCAACACCACACTACTGAGAAAGTGACGTGGGAGTTGGAGAGCTTGATGCGAGAGAAATACCCATATCTTTTCTGACTTGGCTCGAGAATTCGGAGGATCGAATTCCATAAGGTGGGGAGAAATGTAAGACTGCTAGCTCTTGTACCTCAACATGTAGTTAAATACTATATTACTTGAATGTTAATGCATGAATTAGCTTATATAGTTAAGTCGGGTATAGGAGCTTAATTTAATAAGATAATGCCTCAAAATATAAAAGCTAGTTAAATCTTGGTATAGCTACATTACTAAAGTCCAATTAGTATAATTTAGACAAAATTAATATATTAATAAGAATATTTGTAGAAAATAAATTAGATTATGTAGTAATTTAGACTAATGTACCTAAATTAAATATAAATATAAATATAATGTAAATGTGATAATTGGTATATTACATATTATATAACAATCTAATTAAATTGATAGACTAAATATAATTAAAAGATGAAATATAATTAAATAGGGAAAATTATATGATTTAATAACAAAATTGTACCAGAAATAAAACATAATTAAAGTAGGAATTCTCTAACTAGAAATAAAATTTGAAATATATACATATAAAAATATATATTTATTAATTTGAAAATGTATTTATATATATATATATAATTAAAATAATAATAAAAAAATAAAATAAAGAAAGAAGAGGGGATCGCGCGACAGCATTTCCCCTGTCGCGCGATACCCCCCCTAAAACCAACCTTAACCCCTTTCCCTCTTCTCGATTTTCCTCTGCCGTCCTCGGTCTTCACTGTCAGTGACCCAAGCCCATCCTTGAACAAACCGACAGCCCCTCCTCCCTCTTCGACCACTGGCGACTCTCCCCTTCCCTTCACCGAAACCTGAAAACCCGAAGCCCGTTCCCCTGTTTCGTGAAACAGTGGCCACCAGAGAAGATCCGACGCCGACTCCCCTCTAAACCCGAGCCCCGACGACCTCCATCAGGCCTTCCTCTTCCCCCTCCGATGCCAACAGTAGTCAAAACTAACAACATACCCTTTTTTTTTTGCTTCTCCATTTTTGTACTAATGGACTCCTAAGTAAAACCAAATTTTTATCTAGCTAAATTCCTATACAAGTTGTGTTATAGAAGCATGATCATTGTAGAAATCAATTTAAATAGTGTTTTAAAGAAATTAGGAAAAAAATTAAATTAGGGTTTGTAATTTGACAGAAATTGGGAATTTTGAGAATTAGGCAAGAAATTAAATATTCTAAGCTAAATTATGAAGAATTGGAAATTTAACTTGTTGAAATCATGTAATGGGTGTAAAGGATTAGGTTTGGCCACTTGGGAAAAATTAAGGGAAAATTGTTTGTTTGGAATTTGAGTTGGCTAATTTGTAAATTTCAATGTGAATGATGTAGTTTGGTGGTTATCACGATCAAGAATTAGGTTGAATGTATTTAAGTCCCTAATGTGTATGAAATGCAAAACGAGTAGTTAAGTAAATCGAATATGAATGTAACAGTGAATTTTAGGAAGAAATTGCAGCAGAACTGCTTCAGAAGAGGAGCAAATAGATCTCTCGTTTAATGCAGATCGATTTTAGATAGGTTCTGGTAGCACAAATCGATCTCATAGTAAGACAGATCGATCTACTTAAGGTTTTGTGTAAAGCAGATCAATCTTATGCTTAAGAGCAGTTCGATCTCTTAAGCTTTAAAGGTCGGTTCCTGAAGAGAAAAAGGTAGGACAGATCGATCCCTCACCATTAGCAGATCGATCCTCTAGAGCAATTCTATAAATATACGGCTCTGCAACCTCTGTTTTCCCGAGAACATTAAACCACATTGAAACCAAAGTTAAACCTAACCTTTCTACTCCAAAAATCTTTATCTTTCAATTAGTTTTGAGTGAGATTCAGTTCAGCAAAGTTGTTCTTTGTAAAGAGGAGAACAACATAGTTGGAAAGTAGAAGTTGGAATCAAAGATTAAAGGAACAAGGTGGATTTTGCCAATCTTGGTGAAAAAGAGGAAAAGTTCAAGCTAGGTAAGATTTAATACACCAACTTCATATATGTTGATATAGGTGTCTTGGTGAGTTAATTGGTGCATGTTTAAATTGTTGGAAACAAATGGATCATGAAAAATATCGATGACCTAGTTATTAGTATGAAATTGAGAAAATGATGGGGAAGTTGAGTAAACATGGATTAAATGGTGAAATGAGCATGTATGAAAGATTGTAAGGTAGTTTTATGAAATACATAAATTGGAATAGATGAGAAATGAAGATAGTTATATGAGAATTATGGTATAATACCATAATGGGAGAAAGTGATGAGATTGAGGCATTGAGAGGAGTTAAATGCATTGATTTAGAGTCATGCAAGTGAAAACAAGTATATTAAGATATACTGATGTGAATAATTATTAATAGCTTCAGAAGTTGATATTGGAAGCTGATCGGACTGCGAGAGTGAGCAGCACTGAGGAAGTGAGGTCACGCGACGTGATCCGAGGTAAGGGAATTTCATGAGTAGCTAGAGATAGCTACAGGTATTTCGAATAGAATTTCAATAACTATATTCTATATGAAATTTCTTGTATAGAGACGTTTGATAGGATCCGATAAGTTAAAAAGCTTATGAGATATGCATCACATAGTACTTGAGTATATTCTCGTACTTAATTTTAAATGCGATTTATGCATTATAGAGTATTAGGAGCATTGCTCATACTCAGTTTTACATGATAGAGTACTAGGAGCATTGCTCTACTCAGTTTTCATTGATTGATGCATTATAGAGTATTGGGAGCATTGCTCATACTCAGTTTTTACATGACATAGTACTGGGAGCATTGCTCGTACTAAAGTAATATCATTGTGTTATGGTCATGTTGGGAGTTCACTTGCACGTACCAGTTTTGAAAGAAAGCATGAAACAGCTGTGTTGGGAGCCTGTGCTGACTACGTGTCACACTGATTGTATGCTCGCACGTGTATATTTTGAGATAAGGTCGAGGGCTATCGAAACTATAACCCATAATATAAAGGCTAAGACTTATGGTAAGCACCCGACTATGAGGTATATCCAAGGTATGAGGGCTAAGACTTATGGCAAGCACCCCGCCTTGAGCTTGGGTCTATGGAGTACTTTGTACTGTGTATGTCACGTGGAGTACGTTGTAACGTGAGTACACGATGTGTTGAATTGTGAGCTAATGGTAGAGAATTTGACCCACCTCCCATTGCAGCAATTATGAGACCCCGCACACTGAGTACAGTACAACCCGGGATCACGAAAAATGAGTTATGATCATAATCTCAGAACATGTAGTCGCCTATCTCGTTTCATCACTTGAGATTTCTTGAATGAACTATCACATGGTTTTATAATCTGGACATGTGAATTTGTGTGTGATAAAGGGTAACTCGAGGGATGGGTGAGGCCCAGTTTTTCATGTTTTAAACGTGATGATATGCCATATTATTTTAATTTAATTGAATGGCATGATAAATGTGAATTTTATGAAATTACATGAGAAATGCAATGTTTTGCATAAACTATGAGATTAATTAAACCAGCATGAATTCAGTTTATAACTTATGGTTTATATCTATATGTATATATTGCATAAAAGTTTCAAGCAAAATGCATGCTTTAGATATGAGTCGATAAGAAAATGATTTCAAGGCATGAGCATATTATTTTGTAGATAGTGTGGTTATATACTTGCTTGCCTGATTTTCTTATTGAGCTGTGAACTCACCCTCTTTTTATTTCCCCTCTCTACAGAGCGTTCACAGTAGTCGAGCACGGCTGAGGATCGATATTCCTTGATCCACTGCATATCCATCTTACGAGAGGTATACAAATTTGAAATGTTTTGTACTGAGCAATGTAAAAGCACAGTTATGTAAATTAATGCACGGTCGGGGATGTATATGTACAAGTGTTTGTATTTAAAGTATATGAGTTTACGTTTGAGAAAAATATACTTATAGTCAATAGAAATTATGTATTAATATGTATGTATGTTGTGAAATGAATATGGTTGAGGTGACTAATATCGAATCACAACCCAACAGTTTGGTATTAATTTTGACAGAAGGAGAGGTAAGTAAAATGCGAAAAATTTATGATGATTTTGGCACGTCATAGGAGAGGAGGTCGTGACAGAATGGTATCAGAGCTAAGTTTGTCTGATGTGAGTCGATATTAGTAATTAGGAAAGTGAACATCCCTATAGTAATGTGCTTTGTTCAGTTACAATTATGTATACGAGATGGAAATCAGACTAATTAATGATTATAAATGTAGGGATTTAGCTATTATGGCTAATACCAGTCGTGGTAAAGGGGCTAGAGGTAGGGCTCGAGGCCGTAGAGGTAGGCCAGAGACCCGAGATGAGACTACAGGTCCCATTGAGGTACTCGAGAGTACCGAGACACACTTCGAGTGATTAGAGCATCGCCTTGAGACCATAGTGGAGTTACTGGCACAGACTATATCAGGTAGACAGGGACAAGATGCAGAGACTGCGCTTGGAGAGGCAGTTGCACCTGATACGCCTGCACAGCCAGCTCATACGCCACAGCCTACAGATACACCTACACCTCTACCAGTTCAGGATACGCCGTCTCATGTTACTCCACGATAGGGAGGTAGTATGTTGCGGTATGGTTGTGAGTTGGATTGTAAGACCCGATTTTATTTAAAACACGAAATGAGAAAAGATCAAATGAAGGATTGAAATGGTAGTCCTGAACACGTGCAAAGGTAAAGTGGTCAAAAAACCAAAATTCGGTATTTATCGTGACAAGAAAATTTCATTAAAAATAATAGATTTGAGAATCTTGATCAATAACAAAGGAATAATTGAATTTTGGGTTAAATTGATCAAGATATGAATTTATAGAAATTAATCGAAATTTTTACATCGAAAAATTATCCTGAAAATAATCGAAAAATATACCGAAAAGACGAAACAAGATCGATAAATTCATTTATAGATTAAATGAATTAAATAAGAATTTTTTTGGGATATTTTGATTTTTAATATATTTTAATGGATTAAAATAATATTAAAAATAAATTAAAAATAAATAAATAAAATGAAAAAAAGAAAGAAATCGCGCGTTGCGTTTTCAAAAGAAGGTTGATGCCTTATGTGGCATCGAATGGGGCCACTAGCGACTGGGTGCTACCAAGGGAGCCCAACCGAGAGGTAGCTGACCCCGTGTGAACCACCGACACTAACAAAAACTGACGAACGGCGGTCGGCGAAAGGAGAAAGAGAAAGCCGAGAAGAGAAAGGGAGAAATCTGGCGACCAGCGCCGATTCGGCCATGGCCACCACCAGCCGAGTGTTCCCCAAGCGCATACGGCATGATTGGTGGCAGCATCGACCGGTAGAACGGCGGCCAGCGCAGAAAACGATGGCCAAACAGAAAAGGCACCGACGGTGAGGAGAGAAGAGCCGGACCGACCACTTTCGGGCCACCTAGGACCACATCGACCCCAGATCTGAGCTTCGGACGATCCCATGAAGCTGCTGGCGATGGAAGCCGGTGAAGAACCAATCGGCAAAGCCTTGAACTGGTCGAATCGGACTGGATCGAATCGATCTGAATCGGACTGAACCAGACCGAACCGGTTCAGCCAGAAAAGAAAGAAAAGAAAGAGAAAAAAGGAAAAAGAAAAAGAGGAAAAATTGGAAAAAAAATCTCACTAATACAATCGAGCTACGGGTAAGTCAATAAGTGGTCGAAATTGATCGATTTAAATTTTGAAATATTTAATTTGATTACTATTCGACTGGAAGTTTACCTGGAAAAATATTTAATTGTGTAGCTCGATAATTGACGTCAAACGAGGACTCGAGTCAGCCTCAATTTGTGTACTATCATGGAATCTCGGGTAAGTAGCCTTTATTTACTACTATTTGCATCGTTATGCATGTTAGAAATTTACCACATAAATTGCGGATTTAATTTCCGCATAAAATGAATTATATTCTGAAATTAGAGATAAATTGTCGTAAATAATTAATTGAGCTATCTGAGAGTTTAGAACGAGGCTCAATAAATACTGGTGGGCCCAATGAGCCCAATAGGCCTCGATGATGTAAATAGTGAATGGAAAACCGGCTTAAGGCCGATTAAGGCTCATTATGATGCAACCAGGTCCAATATGGGTAAACGAGCCCAATGATTTAAATTAAGCCCAGAAAATATGAAATACAATTAATTATTTTGTATTTGACCTGATGTATATTTATACGCAGTTCTAGAGATTTGATTGAGAGCAAATCAGATTGCCTGATGAGACATCAGTGAAAGGTCAAACTGTACAGAAAAATGAGGTAAGGGAATTGTGTGAGTAGCTAGAGGTAGCTATGTGTATTTTAATAGCTTTTGTATACACTGAATATGTATGTATACACAGAATATGTATAAAGGTCCTAGAAATAAATTAAAGATTTTAAGGACTCGAAAAAAGGTAAAATGCTATTTTACCCCTACTGAGGGAAAATTCACCTAAGGAGGGTGAAAGCATGACATGCATGAAATGCATGATTTAAGGAATTTTCTTGGTTTTTAAGCAAAGCAAATCGATAGATTGGCCAGTATTTGCATAAATTTCACAATATAACACTACATAAGTGTTATTAAGATTTAAATGAAAATTATTTGGAAAATGGGCCAACTATCAAGTTTAAATGGAAACAGATAGTGCTGGCACATAGCTCGCACTATATCTGAGTTTGTGACTGTGCATAAAACGTGCTTGAGCGGTTGTTCACACCGACTTGTGTGACATCATATGCTTGAAATGTGCTAGAGCGGTTGCTCGCACTATTTTACTATTATGAAATGCATGAGAGGTGCTAGAGCTTAGCTCGCACTCTGTTTTGACTGTTTTGACTTGATATGCATAAAAAGGTGCTAGAGCAATTGCTCACACTAGTTTTAATGATTTGACATGTATGAGAGGTGCTGAGCTTAGCTCGCATCCTGTTTTGATATGATAATTGCATAAAAGTCGTGCTGGAGTGTAACTCGCACGAGATTTGATTTATTTATGCATAAAGCCGTGCTAGAGTGTAACTCGCACGAGATTTGATTTATTGATGCATAACACCGTGCTGGAGCTTGCTCGCACGAAGTTTTATATGGATTTATAACTCATTTTAAAGATATACTGGAGTACTACTCGTACGCAGATTTTACTGATTTTTATGAAACCGTGCTAGAACTTCGCTCGCACAAGATTTTTTGATATCATGAATATGCATGGAGCCGTGCTAGAGCTTCGTTCGCACATGGATTTATATTACATGCATATAGCCGTGTTGGGACCTCATGTAGACTGTGTGTCACAGTGAGATGATATGCCACACGTGCATATTGAGATATATTTGGCATGGGTGGATAAGACCTATTGCAGGCACCCCCTAACTAAGATAGGGTTCATGGAGTACGATGTACTACGTATATCACATGGAGTACGCTATACCATGGGGATTGTTGGAGTGGAGTGGCATTAGCCACGAGGCAGCAAGCCTTGCCCTCGCAATCCTGATGTTATGTTGTTCTGGATGCAGGATTGACCCACCTCCCGTTTCAGGTGTGATACCCTGCACACTAGGTACCGTGTAGCCAGGGATCACTAGGTTATGGCCATAGTCCTCGTTGTTACTGATATAGTCACCTACTTGTCTCACATGATATAACTTGTGGTCTTGATAGACCAGGGTAGACCCGAGGGAGGGGTCAGGCCCTCGATTTTATGATTTTCTATTATGATGATAAGTTTTTCAGAGAATTTTATGAAATGTGTCCCTGAAAGAAGGGTGACTTTTATAACAAAATTTTATAATGAATTTAATGAGATTGATATATGAGATGCTTAAACCCTTCGGGTTATTTTATACTGCAGCTTTAATGAAATGGTTTAAATGCAGTAGCATGATGAGTTTTCCATGCGTTAATGATAAATTCATGAAAAGAATTATTTCTCATGATTTGTTTTACATGGCATGATTTTGATTTACCTCATGCTAAGTATGATTTAATGATGTCACATAAAATGCCTTTGATGCATGAATTACATGATTTCTATATGCACAAATAGTTTTGATAAACTATGTCATTGATGTATGCATGGTTTTGTGCTTGAGATTTTAATAAAAAGAAATGGATTTTAAGGGCATGGCATTATGAGCATGTAGATAGTGGAGCTATCTACTTACTTGCATAATTGCCTTACTGAGTGTGTGGTTTGCTCACCCCCTTATTTTCCTATCTTTTCAGAGTACTCGTAGTAGTTAGTGAGCAGTTGAGAACTTGCATCTTGGTATCCGCTGCTTCCCATCGAGAGACAGGTATACACATGTATAGTTTTGTATTTAAATATGTAAATGCATAGTACTGTAAATGGATATGATGTCGGGGATGTAAGGTGATGTAATACCTGTAACGACCCGTGACCTATAAAAATTCAGAGTAAATTTTTTTTTTAAACTTCGGCTTACAACTTAATCCTTTATTTACTTAGGCTGCATTCCTGTTCAGTGTCAATCCTTATAAATAACGACCCTTGACCTTTGAAAATCGGAGAAATTTTTTTTTTTCAACTTGAATTTACCCACTTATTCCCTTATTCACTTAGGCTGTATTCCTGTTCAGTGTCAATCCTTAAAAAAATATCTCATTTAATTTATCCTTATACAGATTTCATCCCGACACATTATTTTTAATAGATGTTTGTGCATACAAATGGTCTGGTATAAAGATAAGAATGTATACATTACGCAAATAAAAAAGGTAGTCTGGGGAAGCTCATATCCGTCAGACTACGTCGTCTCCGCAGCATTTATTAGTTGTAATTCACTGCAGAAATCTGAGAGGTAGAGGGGTGAGCTTTTGGGGAAAAGCCCAGTAAGGTAATACTCTTAAAGCAGTTCTGATATATAAAAACCTTTGAAATTGTTCATAGAACAAAACTCAATACAATACATAAATTTCCATTTCATGCATAAACATCGTAAAACATGCGTGTCAATAAAACCATTAACATGCTTAACCATTTTCATGAACATTTCATAAATCATTTCGTAAACATATCATGAATAGTTCATAATCATTTCATAAACATCTCATGCATATTTCATAATCATTTCGTAAACATCTTCTGCATATTTCATAATCATTTCTTAAACATCTTATGCATATTTCATAATCATTTCGTAAACATCTTATGCATATTTCATAATCATTTCATAAACATCTCATAAACATCTCATCATAGTCGATTTTATAATTAAAATCGAGGAGACTAGGCTATAACTAAGTCATGCGGTACGTGTTATTCTCCATTGGAGAGTCGTCATACCTATGGCCATGGTAAGTGGGCTGTAAACTGGATCAGGGTCGTACAACCATTTCGTAAAATATGGGTAGTATCCATCTTACTTGCTTTCACTAGCACTTAGCTAGGACACGAGCACCAAAGGCACTCTCCGTGTGGGCAACATAATTGCGTGCTGCGCGGGCACGAGATACTACCGACACATCATCATAAACCACCAGTAGCACGACATCTTCCACACAGGTCGAGTCAAGTGCTAAAGGGGCCTACGTACCGGCACCTCAAGTGGTGGAGCCGGAACACCACGAGAAGTAGCCAAGCATGAAGCCTAAGTCTCAAAACATATTTTCTTTTTTTGTAAATACTTTTGAAAACGTCAAAAGTTCCATTTCAAAGCGTAAATATGGGTTTTCAAGCCATCATAAAACTTTCATGCATTTTCATAATTCGAAAGTTTATTTCATTAACATAGATGTTCTAGCGAACATTTTGTAAAACGAAATCATGTTTTGTAAACAGTTTCACAAGTATGGACGCATTGATAAATCATTTCAAATCATATGATCTTTCATAAAATCATTTCTCAGTGAAACAAGAATGCAATATCAGAACTAAGTTAAGTAATACCCCTTACCTCGATTTATCGGGTATCTCGAATTCGAACGGTGACGTCTCCTAGTATCTCCTTTAATCCTTTCTACGATTCACCTACATCGAAATCATTTACTTAGCATCTTATTCATACGAATTGTCCGAATTGCGTTAAAATCGTAACCTAGCGTCACTACTGCGTATATACGTATTATTGTACATCCTTAGGCCGACACGCACGTTTATATATTTCTTCACTATTTATATATTTGCTCCTACAAGTATTAACATATACCTTAATTATATACATCTACATGTATACACGCATAAAAATACATATTTATATATATATATACACTCATATATGTATATATATATATATATATACTTTTATTGTTTTCATGTTTCCTATCTCATATATATACATTCTTTGTATATACATATACTTGCACACATTCACCTTTCATATCCCCCACATGTATATGCACTTAAATATATATATATATATATATATATATATATATATATATATATACACTCCTTTATATTTATATATATATATATTATCATTGTTTTCCATTTTTCCTTATCACCTATGCGTACATATTTTTTTTTGTACAAATACTAGCATACCCAATTCATTATATACACCTATTTGTACATGTACCTAAATAAATAAATATACATATATATAATTAAATAATTATTCTGAAAATTAAATTGATTCCTTTGACCACTTACCGACTTATCCAGAGCTCGATTGCATCACCGAATTTTTTTCTCATTTTTCTTTTTTTTCTTCTTTTTCTGGCTGAACCGGTTCGGTCCGGTTCAACCCGGTTCAGACCGGTCTGATTCAGTCTCGGTCCAACTTTCTCCCTCGCCGTTCGGGGCTTTTTCGGTCGGTTCTCCGTCGGCTTCCACCTCCAGCTTGTCCGCGGGGTAGTCCGATGCATGGATCTGGGGTCGGCTACGCCAAAGCTCGCCGGAAAGTGGCCGGTCCGACCTCTTCTCTCCTCCGACGTCGGCACTCATTTTCTTCAGCGCCGTTCGGTGGCGTTTCAGGCTGATCTGCGCCTAGATCGGCGCCTCCGTCGTCTCCCTTTGGCTGGTGGTGGGTCGCTCCTCCTTCCCCCTGCCGCCGGTCACCTCCTTTTCCCCTTTTTTCTCTCTTTCTCTCTCGGTGTCTCTCTCCCCTCTTTTTCTTCGTTTTTTTCTTCTGCCGCCACTGCTTGCCGTCGGATTTCGGCTGGCCTGCGTCGGTGGCTTCTTCTCCCTTCTTCGGGCCACCTCGCCGGCCTTAACTTCTCCTTGCCGTTTCTTCTGATCTGGGGAAGGGAATCCCTTCCCTTCACGTTTTCAGTGTCGCGCTATATCGTACGACACTGTTTACCAATTTTTTTTTATATATTTTATATTTTTCTATTATTATTATTATTATTATTTCATTTCTATTATTATTATTATTTTATATACATATATTTATTTATTTATAAATACATATATATATATATATATATATACATTTTTAAATTTACAATTTCAAAATAACCAAAATACATATGTATATATATATATTTTTTGTATTTATTTTTATTTATTTTATTATTATTATTATTATTTTTTATTATATTATATTTTATTAAAATATAATATAATATATAATATACCCAAAATATTTAAATATATATATTTAAATCAAATAAATAAATATATTTATCTTATTTATTTCTCGGGTATTTTATTATTTTATTTATTCTATATCATACTTACAATTTTATTTCCACTTGTACGTTTTTTTTTTATGAACCAATTTATAGGGAAATTTCGGGGATTTACATTCTCCCCACCTTTAAAGAATTTGGTCCTCCAAATTCATCTTGGTCCTTTAGAATAGGTGTGGGTACTTTTCCTTCATAAGGCTCTCTAGCTACCCTATAGCTTCTTCAACCGAGTAGTGTTGCCAGAGAACCCTTACCAGAGGAATAGTTTTCAATCGAAGTACCTTTTTCCTTTCTGTCTAAAATTCGGTTAGGTTGCTTAATGTAGCTCTTGTCCTCTTGAATGCTCAAAGGCTCATACTCAATGATATGTGAGGGATCCGGATTATACTTCCTTAGCATCGAGACGTGGAAGACATTACGTACCCCTAATGCTGCGGCGGTAAGACAAGTCCATAGGCTACGTCTCCCACTCTCTCTAGAATCTCAAATGGATCAAATGAAGCGAGGACTCAGTTTCCATTTCTTTCTATAGCTCATGATACCCTTGCTCGGTATACTTTTAGAAACATGGAATCCCCAATTTGAAACTCAAGTGGCCACTTATGCTTATCTACATAACTCTTCTGCCTACTATGTGCGGCCTTACGTCTATCACAGATTATCCGAGCACCTTCTGCTGCCTATTTGACCAAATCGGGAGCCAAAATCTCTTTGTCACCCATTTCTTCCCAAGCCCTTGGAGACCTACATCTTCTATCATACAAGGTCTCATATGGCGTCATTCTAATGCTAGCATATTAGCTATTGTTATAAGCAAACTCTGTAAAATTTCGTTTCATTTCAGGCCATCAAAACACCCTTCATCGATTTTTTTGGTACATTTTGGTACTACTAGGGTGTAGAATGTACTTACTATTATAAGCTCCAGTCAAAATTAACTTCCATATGAAAGATCAACCACTTGTCAAATTAACAATGATCCCAAAGTTGTAACTTAAATCCAATCACACTTCGACTGTTCCCTCTAATATGTCATTCGAATATAATCATGAAAACTTCAAAGTTATTATTCATAACATTGTCTGGGATCAATATAATTTCTTGTTCCTCAAATTTCTTAGAACAAAATTTTCAAATCATGTTAAGTAATTATATTCTCATAAAACTTTAAATCTGAATAATCATATCGACAAATTTTTCAGTCACTTATAAACTATTGGATATTGATTTTCTTTTCTTTTTCACTGTATCAGAATATTTCTCATTAGTTGACCATCACACACTATGATAAAGATGAAATCAATATAACTGAAATTTGTAATAAACATAAGTTTTTCACCCCAAACAATTTCAAACATAAATCTATGAATATCCAACTCATTTCTAATCTCAAACATTAATAGCTTTCAAGTCTCATAAATCAATTATGGATGACGATGAAACTCTTCGTAGAGCTTATAATATCATAATCTAAAATTTTCTCTTAGTCAAATACACTATTAACTCCAACTAAAAGTTAGAGCCTAGGAACAATAGGAAGATCAATCGATAATTTCAATCATTATAACTCCAAATAATAAAATCCATATTAAGATCACATCTCCAAACACCAATCACATACATCACATAATATCATTGATTCCTCAATCTTTGGAACTGTTATCACAATTTAATCACTTTTATCATTAACTAATTAATAGCACTCTATGTAGAAGTTTAGAGATTGTCCTGCAATGACTTGAATAATTTATCAATTCATATCCTCAAGTTGAGATACTTTTCTCTTCCCTTTTACTAAACCAAAATCACTTCGATTTATGCAATTATCCTCATTAAATGTAAGATTGATTCCAGCAAACAGAAAAATCTTACAATATACAATGATTAAATTTTGTGCTAATGGTTTTTAATTATTGTCTCAAACCTACGTTCCCACATAGCATTTCTTTGCACTCGATATTGAACCATTAATCCATATACCATAGTTCATACGATTTCGTTAAAATGAAATTCATTTCTTCATCTTCACAAGTAATGGTATCCTGACTTTTAACACGAATATGACGACTGTCAATTTCAATTTATCCTTTAGTCACACTCATTCTCTGTTCATATCACTTGATTTGAATAATTAAATTTACCAGAAGTATTAATACATTGTATACATCTCTTATCCATAGTATCACCTGTATTCAAAATCTATCACATTTCAAACTTGCCTTATTTCGTACATCAATTATATCAGAACTCTTTTCTTATTCCAATTAAGTTCGTATTCGAAACATAAGCATGAGCCATTCACAATCTTTATACTCGATATGTAATTCATAGTCCAAAGTCTCCATATATCTCAAACTCTGAATCATCTTTAAGAGTTTTGGGTCTTTCCCCATTGATTTATAATCCTTATCTTGGGAATCCAATTAACACTCGTTCTTAATTAATCGTGACCAAGAAGACTCCGGGTTTCCTTAACAATTAATGCTAGTACACATCAAAGTGAATCACCTGGTCCGATAATCTCATTTTCATGTAATCCTTATAATTGTTTTCTCAGCATTTTAATTCAATCCTGTAAGCATACTTTTAGTTATGTGATTCATCTTTTCAGTCACAAGGACTTTACTCTATCACTCTCATTGCTTCCTTAGTACATCACTTTCCAGTCATCCTCTATACCTTGTCATTTTCTTAATAACCTCGAAAGTATATATATCGTATTCTCATAGTGGCGTCTTAAACACTGCTCTCTCAAAATAATATCAAGTTGAGCGAACTTAGCTCGATTGAGGATCTTCGTACCTCCTATGAGTTTCCTAAATTTTCTCCATTTCACATCTCTATTTATTCAGATTATTCTTCTTCCAAAGCTATAAATTTAATTTCATAATCATCCATAGACTTGTTACTTCATGTTCGATTGCAATCATTTCATTCATAATTGCTACTTTATTTCACCCAGAATGTGCTGCCGTCTAAGAGCCTTCAGAATATATCCCATGTAATTTTTTGATGTCGGCTCTCGAATTAAATCGGGGAACTTCCCTCCGAGTTTGACTTTTCATCTCAATACTGATGCTACAAGGGCTACTTTCTTTATAGTAGTATGCCCTGAAAATTCGTGTAGCTTCTCCAATCCTTTAACACAGAAGTTGCAAGTGCAACTTTCTCGGTAGAGTTACTTCTAAAATCATCAAGCCTGTCTCATTCATTCAACGCTCCGAATCGCTGAATTCTTAACCTTGTTGAAAAATAGAGGCTTAAACTCTTGAAACTGGCCCATCTCATGTAGCTCCTACTCCTAACCCAAATCATCATCATTCCGTTGTGGGGCTATAGGAACAGACATATTTGTAGTTATGAAACATCTCTACAGGTTGTGCGGGTGCATCGAAAGTAATCTGCCTATCAATTCTTTTGTCTACCCCATCACCTAACATAGCCTGTGTCCTAATTTTCCATAATATGTTTAATACTCCACATAATCTTAGCAAAGTGTATCTCAATACCATCTGTCCTTTTCACAGGACCTGATGGAGCACGCTCAACATCAGTTTCAATCTCAGTATCATTTATGAGTCTCATATGATGACTCGACATGATTCTCAGGCCTATCTCTGCGGCCTTTAGCTCGTGATCTAATTCCTCACGTAAACCAAACATTAAATCTTAACTTCATTAGGTATACTTACTCTACAACCAGATAAGTACAGACATTTGGGATGTAATCATATCCTTATTATTGACACTGACAGTACTAGACAACCTTTGCTCTGATACCACTAAAACTTTAACGACCCTTGACCTTTGAAAATTGAAGAAATTTTTTTTTTCAACTTAAATTTACCCACTTATTCCCTTATTCACTTAGGCTGTATTCCTGTTCAGTGTCAATCCTTAAAAAAATATCTCATTTAATTTATCCTTATACAGATTTCATCCCGACACATTATTTTCAATAGATGTTTGTGCATACAAATGGTCTGGTATAAAGATAAGAATGTATACCTTACGCAAATAAAAAAGGTAGTCTGGGGAAGCTCATATCCGTCAGACTACGTCGTCTACGCAGCATTTATTAGTTGTAATTCACTGCAGAAATCTGAGAGGTAGAGGGGTGAGCTTTTGGGGAAAAGCCCAGTAAGGTAATACTCTTAAAGCAGTTCTGATACATAAAAACCTTTGAAATTATTCATAGAACAAAACTTAATACAATACATAAATTTCCATTTCATGCATAAACGTCGTAAAGCATGCGTGTCAATAAAACCATTAACATGCTTAACCATTTTCATGAACATTTCATAAATCATTTCGTAAACATATCATGAATAGTTCATAATCATTTCATAAACATCTCATGCATATTTCATAATCATTTCGTAAACATCTTCTGCATATTTCATAATCATTTCGTAAACATCTTTTGCATATTTCATAATCATTTCGTAAATATCTTATGCATATTTCATAATCATTTCATAAACATCTCATAAACATCTCATCATAGTCGATTTTATAATTAAAATCGAGGAGACTAGGCTATAACTAAGTCATGCGATACGTGTCATTCTCCATTGGAGAGTCGTCATACCTATGGCCATGGTAAGTGGGCTGTAAACTGGATCAGGGTCGTACAACCATTTCGTAAAATATGGGTAGTATACATCTTACTTACTTTCACTAGCACTTAGCTAGGACACGGGCACCAAAGGCACTCTCCGTGTGGGCAACATAATTGCGTGCTGCGCGGGCACGAGATACTACCGAAACATCATCATAAACCACCAGTAGCACGACATCTTCCACACAGGTCGAGTCAAGTGCTAAAGGGGCCTACGTACCGGCACCTCAAGTGGTGGAGCCGGAACACCACGAGAAGTAGCCAAGCATGAAGCCTAAGTCTCAAAACATATTTTCTTTTTTTGTAAATACTTTTGAAAACGTCAAAAGTTCCATTTCAAAGCGTAAATATGGGTTTTCAAGCCATCATAAAACTTTCATGCATTTTCATAATTCGAAAGTTTATTTCATTAACATAGATGTTCTAGCGAACATTTTGTAAAACGAAATCATGTTTTGTAAACAGTTTCGCAAGTATGGACGCATTGATAAATCATTTCAAATCATATGCTCTTTCATAAAATCATTTCTCAGTGAAACAAGAATGCAATATCAGAACTAAGTTAAGTAATACCCCTTACCTCGATTTATCGGGTATCTCGAATTCGAACGGTGACGTCTCCTAGTACCTCCTTTAATCCTTTCTACGATTCACCTACACCGAAATCGTTTACTTAGCATCTTATTCATACGAATTGTCCGAATTGCGTTAAAATCGTAACCTAGCGTCACTACTGCGTGTATACGTATTATTGTACATCCTTAGGCCGACACGCACGTTTATATATTTCTTCACTATTTATATATTTGCTCCTACAAGTATTAACATATACCTTAATTATATACATCCACATGTATACACACATAAAAATACATATTTATATATATATATACACTCCTATATGTATATATATATATATATACTTTTATTGTTTTCATGTTTCCTATCTCATATATATACATTCTTTGTATATACATATACTTGCACACATTCACCTTTCATATCCCCCACATGTATATGCACCTATATATATATATATATATACACTCCTTTATATTTATATATATATATATATGTTATCATTGTTTTCCATTTTTCCTTATCACCTATGCGTACATATTTTTTTTTTTACAAATACTAGCATACCCAATTCATTATATACACCTATTTGTACATGTGCCTAAATAAATAAATATACATATATATAATTAAATAATTATTCCGAAAATTAAATTGATTCCTTTGACCACTTACCGACTTATCCGGAGCTCGATTGCATCATCGAATTTTTTTCTCATTTTTTTTTCTTTTTTTTCTTCTTTTTCTGGCTGAACCTGTTCGGTCCGGTTCAACCCGGTTCAGACCGGTTCGGTTCAGCCCAGTTGAGTCCCGGTCCAACTTTCTCCCTCGCCGTTCGGGGCTTTTCCGACCGGTTCTCCGTCGGCTTCCACCTCCAGCTTGTCCGCGGGGTAGTCCGGTGCATGGATCTGGGGTCGGCTAAGCCAAAGCTCGCCAAAAAGTGGTCGGTCCGGCCTCTTCTCTCCTCCGGCATCGGCACTCATTTTCTTTCGGGCCGTTCGGTGGCGTTTCAGGCTGATCTGCGCCTGGATCGGCGCCTCTGTCGTCTCCCTTTGGCCGGTGGTGGGTCGCTCCTCCTTCCCCCGACCACCGGTCACCTCCTTTTCCCCCTTTTTCTCTCTTTCTCTCTCGGTGTCTCTCTCCCCTCTTTTTCTTCATTTTTTTTCTTCTGCCGCCACTGCTTACCGCTGGATTTTGGCTGGCCTGCGTCGGTGGCTTCTTCTCCCTTCGTCGGAGTACCTTGCCGGCCTCAGCTTCTCCTTGCCGCTTCTTCTGATCTGGGGAAGGGAATCCCTTCCCTTCACGTTTTCAGTGTCGCGCGATATCGTGCGACACTGTTTTCCAAATTTTTTTTTATATTTTATATTTTTCTATTATTATTATTATTTTATTTCTATTATTATTATTTTATATACATATATTTATATATTTATAAATACATATATATATATATATACATTTTTAAATTTACAATTTCAAAATAACCAAAATACATATGTATATATATATATATATATTGTATTTATTTGTATTTATTTTATTATTATTATTATTATTATTATTTTATTATATTATATTTTATTAAAATATAATATAATATATAATATACCCAAAATATTTAAATATATATTTAAATCAAATAAATATATATTTATCTTATTTATTTCTCGGGTATTTTATTATTTTATTTATTCTATATCAGACTTACAATTTTATTTTCACTTGTATGTTTTTTTTTTTTTTACGAACCAATTTATAGGGAAATTTCGAGGATTTACAATACCATTGTATATGTATTTAGTTAATGTAAGACCCGAATTTAATTAAAATACGGAAATTAAATAAGAAAAGATGGGGGAAGTATGAAGGAAGGTCGGGTTAAATTAATCCCGAATATGTGCAAGGGCAAAATGGTCAAAAGACCAAAGGTCGGTATAATTTTCGATAAGGAAATTTAATTAAAAATATGGATTTGAGAAATCTTGGTCAATAAAGGTGAAATAAATTTATTTTGGGTTAAACTGATCAAGATATTAATTTATTGAAATTAATCGGGATTAATTGAAATTTTTAGTACAGAAAAATAATCCCGAAAATAATCAAAAAATATACCGAAAAGTCACCCGAGACAACATCCCGAAAATACGGAGAAATTATACCCGAAAAAGAGGTTAAAATATAATAAATAAATTAAATAAAATTAAATTAATTAAATAAGAATAAAATAATAATTTTGAGAGATATTTTGGGTATTTATAGTATTTTAAGGAATGGTGTAATAATTAAAATAAATAATAATAATAAAAATAATTAATAAAAGAAATGAAAAAAAAAAGGAGCTGAAAACTATCGGGAGAGAGAAAGTAAAGGAAAAACAAAAACGGAGAAGGAGACCCGCGCGTGGCCGACCGACGAGCCACCACCGACGACCTTTGACCTCCGACGAAGGGTCGAGCAGCAAGAGGAGAGGCCGGCAAAGCTATTGGCCCCGGCGACGCGCGCTAAGGAGGCCGGAAATCGCCGAATGGAGGGAGAGAAGCCCGCGGGGAAAACGGAGTCGGTACTGGCGATCCACGGCAGCTGGGGGCGAACGGCGGGTACCAGCGTGATCAGGAGGAGGAGCCGGTCCTTTTGAGACCAGTACCGGTCGGCGAAATCGCCGAAATTCGTCGGATCGAGAGGTAACAGCCGCGGGGGAGAAGGAAAGATTCCTCGGCGATCGGCGCGATTCAGGCCCGATCGACCCCAGCCGAAGCTTCCCCAGGCGACGGTGAGTAGATTGGTGGTGGTGGCAGCCACCGAAACTGACGGACGACGTCGAAAACAGCAAAAGAGGAAAATGGGTCCGACGGCGAAGAGGAGAACAGCCGAACCGGCGGCGTTCCGGCGAGCTTGACCCAAGTCGAGGCCAGATTCGAGACGCGGACAGCCTTGCGGAGCTACTGGCGGTGGAAGCCGGAGAAGAACCGGCCAGCAAGGCAATGAACCGTTGGTGAACCGGCCGAACCGGAGAGAACCGGCGGTCTGAACCGGTCCGAACTGGACTGAACCGGTTCAGCCAAAAAGAGGAGGAAAAAAGGAAGAAAAAGGGAAAAAGAAAAAGAGGAAAAATTGGGGAAAATTCCTATGATGCAATCGAGTTTCGGGTAAGTCGATAAGCGGTCAAATTCACCCGATTTAAATTTTGGAGTATTTAATTTAATTAATTTTGGACTGAAAACTTACCCGAAAAAATTATAGAATTGTGTAGCTCGATAATTGGCATCCAACGACAGCTCGAGATAGCCTCGAATTTCGTACTAGCATGGAATCTCGGGTAAGTGACCCTTATTTACGACAATTGCCTCGTTATGCGTGATATTGAGTTAATTTCCGCATAAATTGAATTAAATTATGGAAATTTAGATAAATTGTCGTAAATATTAAATTTAGCTATTCGAGAATTAGAACGAGGTCCGATAAATTATTGGTGGGCCCAATGAGCCCAATAGGCCTCGATAAAGTGAAAATTAAGTGGAAAATGGGCTTAAGGCCGATTAAGGCCCATTAAGGTGCAATCGGGCCCAATAGGGGTAAATGGGCCCAGCGATTTAAATTAAGCCCAGAAAAGATCAAATACGATTAAATTGTATGTTATCTGACCTGAGGAATATTAATACGCAGTTTCGGACATTGGATTGGAAGCATAACGGACTGCGCGACGAGACAACAGTAGAAAAGAAAAGGTCAGACTCTACGGAAAAATAAGGTAAGGGAATTCTACGGACTGCTAGAGGTAAACTCTACGAAATTTTAAATTCATATGCAGTCTTTAAAATTTATCTGAAGGGTCTAGAGGTCGAATAATAATTTTAGTGCCCCGTATGGGTAAAATTACTAAAATACCCTTGTTAAGGGTAAAATCTAAAAATTTAGGAAAAATTGGGAGGAGCAAGAACAAAAGGTTCCTGCTCGTTCTGGAGGTATTTCAACATCATGCATGAGTAGGCTGGCTCACTTTTAAAGAAAAATGCATAGCATTGCATATCTTAAACGATGTGATTTCTGTGAAAATTGTTTGGGGATAACTGAGCCGCCTACGTGTTTTTATTTACATGTGACGTGTTAGAGCTCAGCTCGCACGATGTGTGATTTGTGTGATGCATGCATTAGTGCTGGAGCGAGATCTCGTACTAGAGTTTATATGCATAGGTGCTAGAGTATTACTCGCACCAGATTTCCTATGCTTTTTCGTGACACGGTGCGAGAGTCTAACTCGCACCAGATTTTACATGATTTTCATGACAGGGTGCTGGAGTATAACTCGCACCATATTTTTATACACGATTTTCGTGACAGAGTGCTTGAGCTTAGCTCGCACTAGTTTTATTTGATTTACTGACAGTGTTAGAGCACCGCTCGCACTACTTTTCAGAGATCATACGATAAGCCGTGCTTGGAGCATCGGGTAGACTGTGTGTCACCGATTAAATTGGCCCGCACGTGCGTTTTGAGACATGGCATGAGTATAGAGATATTATATGAGTTCACGGAGTACGATGTACCGTGCAAGTAGCATGGAGTACGATGTACCGTGTGGTATCTTCGTGATACGTTGAACTTGTTGACGTTGTTGGACTACCCGTTGTTAGACCACCATCGTTGTGCGTGGGCCCAAGAGGGGTGGCCATGGCCGATGGCAGGGGTTGGCCGGGCAGGGGTTGGCCGTCATAATAAAACGCATCTTCGGATGCATAAGATCGGATAAGACCGACGAGATGGAGTGACCCACCTCCCGGGCTGTTCCCGATCATGGTGAGAACCCGCACACTAGGATCCGTGTAGCTGAGGAACTCCCGAGGATAGATATGGCCATAGTCCTGGTTATTGCCGTTATACAGATATTACCTCGTCTCGCATGTCGACGATTTCGATGATTTAAACTGGGTTTTTAAACTAAATTTGCATGATGGTATTTCCATGCTTTTCAAACCCATGTGTGAATGTAAATTGATTTTTATGGTTTCGTGTGAGTCAGGATCACCCGAAGGAGGGGTCGAGTCCTGACTTTATTGTGAAATTTTTATATGAGAAATATATGATTTTGAATATTATTGCATGTTGATTTTCCGTGCAAATGTGTTTTACATAACATCATAACGCATATCATTGTTTTAAAATGTGTGGAGAAAGGGTGGTTTATGCATGGCACTACGTTCATGTAGGTAGTATGGTTACCTACTTGTTCGTAGGATTGCCTTACTGAGCTTGATGTGCTCACCCCTTTCATTTTCTCCCACAGATAATCTCCAGTTGAAGTTGCGACGACTCAGTACTGCATTCCGGATATCCGCTGCTGCCCATCAACATAAGGTATATACACTTGTACATATTGTATCTACATAAGCATAGCACAGTAACATATTTGTAAGTAACTTTAGGGGATGTATAAATAATGTAAACAATTATAAATGACTGGAGAAGAAAGAAGTTAGATGGTAATTGAATGGTGGGACTGGCATTGACGCACAGCCCAATTATTAGTGGAGTGTGGTCACGATTCGAGGACAGGTAAGAATTTAAGTAAGAAAATAATAAAATGCGAAAAATTAACTCTGATTTTTGGGTAGTTTGGGTCGTGACATATAAAGGTGGTATCAGAGCACAATTGGTCTGATGTGTGTCAGTGTCAGTAATTAGGAAATTACATCCCCGTGTTACTGTGCTTAGTTAGATACAATAGTGTATATCGAGATGGGCTTGACTAAGAAATGGTTGAGAATGCAGGAATGCTTAATATGAGTCGCGTTAGATGAGATAGTGCACGAGGCAGAGGTCATAGAGATAGACCTGAGTTTGCTAAGTCGTGCTGAGTTTGACTATGAGAATCAGTATGAGATTGGAATAGAGGCTAATGTTAAGCATGCCTCACAGAGTCCGACAGAGAGATCGGAAAGTATTGAGACACGCTTCGCGATGTTGGAGCGGAGTGTGGAGATTATTTTAAGGAGCTAATTGCTCAGATTATGTATGAGATCAGAGGGCGCAGCGGAGAATTGGTGGAAACCCGCTCGACCCATCTTAAGAGTTGAGATGAGAAATATCTTGGATATATTCCGGTGACAGGATATCCCGGACATGATTTAAAGGAAATTTTAAGGAAAAATTTCTTACACTGCCCAGGAATACTAAATTGATTATGAGTATGAAACTCAGTTATATTCTTTGGCAGATATTACCTTCAATTAGAGCTCGAATTGGCCCCGTGAGATATTACCTATATCGAGGCAGTGCGCAGATTTACAGTTGGGTAAATAAGGATATGAATTGCACGCCTCTCAGATTGGAAAAGGTAGTGAGGGCTGAAATAGAGACAAAAAAGAAAATCGAGAAATGACAAAGATGTCAGAATGGGAGAATGGTAATTGGTAAAAGATTTAATTTGACGAGTCATTGAGTAAGATAATTGGTAAGGCCTCAGTGCATCCCATTTTGGCACTCTTGAGGGGCATTGTGATTGGAGGACCCTGATCTGCTACGAAGTAGAGTAGCAGCATGATCACTGTAGAATGTGTGGTGGATACCACGGAAGGAGGGTCTATACCTACACGGTATTGATGAAAATGGCCGTTAAGTGTGGTAAGATGGACCATTGATTTTTATTGCACAGAGCTAGGCGAGATCGCCCCACAGAAAGGTAAAGAGATAAAGAAAACCCTGTTGAGATAGCTGCAACGAAAAGGGAGGAAATAGCCAAAAAAAAAAAGAGGGGAAAGTAGACG
The DNA here is from genome assembly GCA_033439115.1 of Firmiana major. NCBI lineage: Eukaryota > Viridiplantae > Streptophyta > Magnoliopsida > Malvales > Malvaceae > Firmiana > Firmiana major. Next base: position 35,612,333 of record CM065897.1, on the reverse strand, counting down.
TTGGACGAAGGCGAGAGGATGTCTTGGACCAGGACACTATTGATGTTTCATGGATATGGTGTAAGACACCACACTTGTTATGAATAATGAAGTACATATGTTCATTGATCCTGGTACCACACACTTATTCATACTGCCTTCATTCGCATATAAGTGAGTAAAAGGCATGAATGCCTACATCATTGGGCACAATACTGATAAATGAGTACCCCAATAGAGGAGGATTAATTAACGGAATATGGATATAGAGATTTTAAGTTAATAAAAAGGAGTGCAACAGTTGAAATTAAAGGAGTAAATGATTATATTCACGGAATGAATAATGACAAGAGTTTTGTCATGATGGATATACGAAAGGAGATAATCTTTGAGATAAGATAGATCCTAAATACAAGATGTATTGGAGTAAGAGACATATGCTAGGTAAGGAATACCCTTAATATGTGAAGTCATTAGAGATTAAGCAATTAGTATCGAATACAAATTATGACCACATAGACTGAGATATTACGTAGTTGTGGTTAAGTCTAAAGGTTAATAAAGGTATTTCAAAATACCTCCCCGCCTGAAGACTTGACAGCGTCTAAAAGTATATATGTATAACCTATAACGTGAAATCGATCGTCGTAATAGATAACTTTAGCATTAGGATACCTCTACTAAGACGAAAACAATATTAAAATTCGACAAATCATAAAGGTTAACATAGTAAAAATTTAATAAGAGCCGTTAAGATAAGAAAAGGAAGTGACGCAGGTTAGTACCTGAAAACGTAAGCGATTTAGAAGGATCTTATACGTTTATGCGTAAATAAGTCAAGGATTGGACCGATTCGTAATCATCATTATCGATGACATGTTGGGTGCAGTTAAAGTCCAGGGCGATTTATAAGCAATAATTGAAAATTACTTTTACAGATGATTGCTGCGAGTTCTAAAAGGATATACCTTGTTAACACGTTTAATTATGAAAACGTGGTCTTGGAATAAGATGATAGATGTGACATGAAATTTGGTGTAATGAAGTATGAACTGACCACTGTGATTAATTTCACCATACCCAACAGCTCAAGAGGTTCTCAGTGAGTATGGATACCTCAAAATTATGATGGAGCTGTGTATTGATGTATAATGGGAAGATAGTCAAGTATGGAGTCAGACAACTCCTTGATCATGAAATAAACTATCTGACCCATGATTTAAGTTGGCAACAGTATTTGTACCAAGGATATGGTACTATTAGGTACAGGGTGAGAAATTATGGATATGCACTGATCATAAAGCTCGAGTATCTGTTTTCACAGAAAGGGATGAATATGAGAATACATAGTGGGTTAGAGCTTCTGAGAGGTTTTGATTTGTGAAAATTGTACCACCCAAGAAAGGCTGATGCTTGAGCAGAAAGAGCCTCGGGATGGTATTACATATGATGGTCAGGGAGCGTGAGCTGCTAGAGCAATTGTGAACCTCAGTATTGATGTGATCCCTTCTGATGAAGACAGTGATTGTGTGATAGCTAGCCTGAGACTAGAACCGGATGAGAGTGCCCGGATTTGACAGGCTTAGCGTGATGATCGACAGGATGTCGATAGTTTGGGTCAGATTCAGAAGGGTACAGTGATAGAGTTCACAGAGTATGATGATGATTTACAGAGAGGTTCAGAGACAATATGAGTGCTCCCCAGGACCACAGTTGATGAGATAGTAATATTGTCAGAAGCTCACTCTTTGGGATATACAGTGCATACGGAAAGTAATAAAGATATATTGAAATCTTAAAAAGGGTATTGGTGGTCAGATATGAAAAGAGATATGGTAGAGATTGTGGAAAAGTGCCTGGTATGTCAACAGAATAAGGTAGAGTATTAAAAGTCTGCAGAGTTATTGCAGCACCTACCTATATCGACACGGCATGGAAAAATGAGAGCAAGTCTCCATGAATGTCGTGATGGGTTACAGAGGACCCAGGTGAATTACGAGGCTATTTGGATGATAGTCGCCAAATTGACTAAGTCTACCCACCTTCTGGTTATGAAATCCCCAGATACTCGAAGTGTGTATCAAGATTTATGTGTAAGGAAGATTGTGGAACATTAAGTAGTTTTCCAGTGAGCATGGTATCATATAGGGATTCCCGCTTCACTTCCTACCTCTGAGGATATTTTAGGAAGCTATGGGAACCCGACTGAGTATTAGCACCAGCTTTCCATCCTCAGACAGATGGTCAGTCAGAGAGGACTGTACAAGTTCTGGAGGATCCGATGAAAGCGTGTGCCCTTGATTTTATAAGCTCCTGGAATGATCAGTTGTCACAAGTTGAAGTCGCCAATAACGACAGTTAGCAGTTGAGTATCGGGATAACAAGATATGAGGCAGTGTATGGTTGTAAGGGTTGTTCCCCAAGTTGGATAAGAAAAAGTGGGTGACAGATAGAATTATTTTCGACTTTGGATAATAAGTCTCTGAGGATATTTAGTTAAGGATGAGAGATTAAGAACACCTCAGAGTAGATAGAAAAAAATATTGGAATTCACCGAGAGTGAATTAGTATGATTGAAATGTTTCTTGTCCTAAGAGAATAAGGACATAGCGAACTCTTGGAAGAAGGTAAATTGAGTTGCGCTGGATGAAATATTTTGAGAGATTGGACAAGTGGGAGATAAGACCTGTAGGTTGGCGTTATCACTTGAATTAACAGGCACCCACAATGTGTCCCATCTTTTGGTGTTTCGGAAATACTATACAGATCCAGCATAGGTGATAGAATATGAACTCCAAAAGTTCAATCTAACGAAAATATAAGTATATTGAGAAGTTGATTCGGGCATTAAATAGGAAAGAGAAAGTATTGAGGTTTAAGAAGATCTCCCTAATAAAGGTCCTTTGGAAATAATACACTCCGAAGAAGGTCACATAAGAATTTAAGAGTATGATACGATCGATGTACCCGGAGTTGTATATGGACTCATATGAATTGGTTCTAATTTGGAGGACCAAATTCCTTAAGTGGGGGAGAGTTGTAAGACCCGAATTTAATTAAAATACAGAAATTAAATAAGAAAAGATGGGGGAAGTATGAAGGAAGGTCAGGTTAAATTAATCCCGAATATGTGCAAGGACAAAATGGTCAAAAGACCAAAGGTCGGTATAATTTTCGATAAGGAAATTTAATTAAAAATATGGATTTGAGAAATCTTGGTCAATAAAGGTGAAATAAATTTATTTTGGGTTAAACTGATCAAGATATTAATTTATTGAAATTAATCGAGATTAATTGAAATTTTTAGTACAGAAAAATAATCCCGAAAATAATCAAAAAATATACCGAAAAGTCACCCGAGACAACATCCCGAAAATACGGAAAAATTATACCCGAAAAAGAGGTTAAAATATAATAAATAAATTAAATAAAATTAAATTAATTAAATAAGAATAAAATAATAATTTTGAGAGATATTTTGAGTATTTATAGTATTTTAAGGAATAGTGTAATAATTAAAATAATTAATAATAATAAAAATAATTAATAAAAGAAATGAAAAAAAAAGGAGCTGAAAACTATCGGGGAGAGAGAAAGTAAAGGAAAAACAAAAACGGAGAAGGAGACCCGCGCGTGGCCGACCGACGAGCCACCACCGGCGACCTTTGACCTCCGACGAAGGGCCGAGCAGCAAGAGGAGAGGCCGGCGAAGCTATTGGCGCCGGCGACGCGCGCTAAGGAGGCCGAAAATCGCCGAACGGAGGGAGAGAAGCCCGCGGGGAAAACGGAGTCGGTACCGGCGATCCACGGTAGCTGGGGGCGAACGGCGGGTACCAGCGTGATCAGGAGGAGGAGCCGGTCCTTTTGAGACCAGTACCGGCTGGCGAAATCATCGAAATTCGTCGGATCGAGAGGTAACAGCCGCGGGGGAGAAGGAAAGATTCGCCGGCGATCGGTGCGATTTAGGCCCGATCGACCCCAGCCGAAGCTTCCTCAGGCGATGGTGAGTAGATTGGTGGTGGTGGCAGCCACCGAAACTGACGGACGACGCCGAAAATAGTAAAAGAGGAAAATGGGTCCGACGACGAAGAGGAGAACAGCCGAACCGGCGGCGTTCCGGCGAGCTTGACCCAAGCCGAGGCCAGATTCGAGACGCGGACAGCCTTGCGGAGCTACTGGCGGTGGAAGCCGGTGAAAGGAAGAAAAAGGGAAAAAGAGGAGGAAAAAAGGAAGAAAAAGGGAAAAAGAAAAAGAGAAAAAATTGGGGAAAATTCCTATGATGCAATCGAGCTTCGGGTAAGTCGATAAGCGGTCAAATTGACCCGATTTAAATTTTGGAGTATTTAATTTAATTAATTTTGGACTGAAAACTTACCTGGAAAAATTGTGGAATTGTGTAGCTCGATAATTGGCATCCAACGACAGCTCGAGACAGCCTCAAATTTCGTACTAGCATGGAATCTCGGGTAAGTGACCCTTATTTACGACAATTGCCTCGTTATGCGTGATATTGAGTTAATTTTCGCATAAATTGAATTAAATTATGGAAATTTAGATAAATTATCGTAAATATTAAATTTAGCTATTCGAGAATTAGAACGAGGCCCGATAAATTATTGGTGGGCCCAATTAGCCCAATAGGCCTCGATAAAGTGAAAATTAAGTGGAAAACGGGCTTAAGGCCGATTAAGGCCCATTAAGGTGCAATCGGGCCCAATAGGGGTAAATGGGCCCAGCGATTTAAATTAAGCCCAGAAAAGATCAAATACGATTAAATTGTATGTTATCTGACCTGAGGAATATTAATACGCAGTTCCGGACATTGGATTGGAAGCATAACGGACTGCGCGACGAGACAACAGTGGAAAAGAAAAGGTCAGACTCTACGGAAAAATAAGGTAAGGGAATTCTACGGACTGCTAGAGGTAAACTCTACGAAATTTTAAATTCATATGCAGTCTTTAAAATTTATCTGAAGGGTCTAGAGGTCGAATAATAATTTTAGTGCCCCGTATGGGCAAAATTACTAAAATACCCTTGTTAAGGGTAAAATCTAAAAATTTAGGAAAAATTGGGAGGAGCAAGAACAAAAGGTTCCTGCTCGTTCTGGAGGTATTTCAACATCATGCATGAGTAGGCTGGCTCACTTTTAAAGAAAAATTTATAGCATTGCATATCTTAAACGATATGATTTCTGTGAAAATTGTTTGGGGATAACTGAGCCGCCTACGTGTTTTTATTTACATGTGACGTGCTAGAGCTCAGCTCGCACGATGTTTGATTTCTGTGATACATGCATTAGTGCTGGAGCGAGAGCTCGCACTAGAGTTTATATGCATAGGTGCTAGAGTATAACTCGCACCAGATTTCCTATGCTTTTTCGTGACACGGTGCGAGAGTCTAACTCGCACCAGATTTTACATGATTTTCATGACAGGGTGCTGGAGTATAACTCGCACCATATTTTTATACATGATTTTCGTGACAGAGTGCTTGAGCTTAGCTCGCACTAGTTTTATTTGATTTACTGACAGTGTTAGAGCACCGCTCGCACTACTTTTCAGAGATCATACGATAAGTCGTGCTTGGAGAATCGGATAGACTGTGTGTCACCGATTAAATTGGCCCGCACGTGCGTTTTGAGACATGGCATGAGTATAGAGATATTATATGAGTTCACGGAGTACGATGTACCGTGCAAGTAGCATGGAGTACGATGTACCGTGTGGTATCTTCGTGATACGTTGAACTTGTTGACGTTGTTGGACTACCCGTTGTTAGACCACCATCGTTGTGCATGGGCCCAAGAGGGGTGGCCATGGCCGATGGCAGGGGTTGGCCGGGCAGGGGTTGGCCATCACAATAAAAGCATCTTCGGATGCATGAGATCGGATAAGACCGACGAGATGGAGTGACCCACCTCCCGGGCGGTTCCCGATCATGGTGAGAACCCACACACTAGGATCCTTGTAGCTGAGGAACTCCCGAGGATAGATATGGCCATAGTCCTGGTTATTGCCGTTATACAGATATTGCCTCGTCTCGCATGTCGACGATTTCGATGATTTAAACTGGGTTTTTAAACTAAATTTGCATGATGGTATTTTCATGCTTTTCAAACCCATGTGTGAATGTAAATTGATTTTTATGGTTTCGTGTGAGTCAGGATCACCCGAAGGAGGGGTCGAGTCTTGACTTTATTGTGAAATTTTTATATGAGAAATATATGATTTTGAATATTATTGCATGTTGATTTTCCGTGCAAATGTGTTTTACATAACATCATAACGCATATCATTGTTTTAAAATGTGTGGAGAAAGGGTGGTTTATGCATGGCACTACGTTCATGTAGGTAGTATGGTTACCTACTTGTTCGTAGGATTGCCTTACTGAGCTTGATGTGCTCACCCCTTTCATTTTCTCCCACAGATAATCTCCAGTTGAAGTTGCGACGACTCAGTACTGCATTCCGGATATCCGCTGCTGCCCATCAACATAAGGTATATACACTTGTACATATTGTATCTACATAAGCATAGCACAGTAACATATTTGTAAGTAACTTTAGGGGATGTATAAATAATGTAAACAATTATAAATGACTGGAGAAGAAAGAAGTTAGATGGTAATTGAATGGTGGGACTGGCATTGACGCACAGCCCAATTATTAGTGGAGTGTGGTCACGATTCGAGGACAGGTAAGAATTTAAGTAAGAAAATAATAAAACGCGAAAAATTAACTCTAATTTTTGGGTAGTTTGGGTCGTGACAGTTAAAGTCAAAAGATAGTAAATCCTGATATATGAATGTGATTATGGAAATGGAATGGTAAATAGGTGAGAGGTGACTAACACCGAATCATAACCCAACTATTTGTAGGATGGTCACGATGAGAGAAAGGTAATAATTAAATAATAAATGAAAAAGTGAAAAATTTACTCTGATTTTTAGGTAATTTGGGTTATGATAGGATAGATTGCGATAATTCCAGAAACGTAGACCTCCATCTTTTTTATGGGTAAAAGACCCAGTTTTGGCTGAGGAGTGGATAGGGGAGATGGAGAAGTTGTACGGATTCTTTGAGTGTACAACTTCAGAGATGGTCACATTTGTTGCATTCCTTTTGAAGGGGATGACAGAGCATTGGTGGAAGTGCACCCGACCCATATTGAGAGCCCGGCATACAGAAATCAGTTGGGAGATATTTCTGGATGCCTTCAGGAGGGAGTTTGTTCCAGATATGGCCTAGCGAAGGTTGCAGGACGAATTTTTAGGGTTGAGCCAAGGGAGTCATTCAGTAGATGAGTATGAGACTAAATTTCTATCCCTAGGGAGGTATGACCTCGACACCATGAGTAGTGAGACCAGGAAGGCCCGTAGATTCATTGATGGACTAAGACCAGTATTACGATCTAGATTGGATCCATTTGACATCTCTATCTGTGATGAGACTGTGCGCAAGGCGCAGCTATGTGAGTAGGGCTATGAGAGGAATGTCTTTGAGTTCAGGATAAGGATAATTAGAAAGGGTAGAGACTGAGATAGGAAGAGGCCAATGAGTGACAATACTAGAGGTTTCAGATATCGAGGAGGGAGGAGACTCTTCGGTAAGAGACTAAAAACTGAAGAAGTACAAGAGAAGATTGTTAGATCTTCTGCATATCCGACTATAGCTCTAGCTAGAGGTATTGTGATTAGAGGACTGAGGCCTACCACTGAGCAATGTAGTAGATGTGGTAGATTTCATAGAGGTAGACCTTATCCCGTGTCTAACGGATTATGCTTCAGATATGGGAAGCCAGGGCATATGGCAAGAGTTTACCCAGAGGTTATTGATATTACCCCACAAAAGGGCAAGGAAACAGAGAGGGCTCCAGCTGATACATCTGCTCCGAGGAGGAGAGCGACGACAGAGGAGAAGGGAAAACAGGTCATTGGACGAAGGCAAGTGCATGCCTTGGACCAGGGTACAACCGATGCTTCGTCAGATGTGATTAGAGGTAACATCCTGATGTATGATTTAGAAGCACATGTTTTAATTGATCCTGGTGCCATGCATTCATTTGTATCGCCTTCATTTGCATGTAAGTTAGCCAAGCATGTAGTGCGTACACCTTTAAGTAGGATAATGTTGATTAGTACGCCTATAGATAACAGTCAGCTAGTGGAGTATGTATTAAATGACTGTAAGCTAAAAGTAGGGGAAAATGACATGACAGCCAATCTAATATTGTTAAGTATAAGTGATTTCGATGTAATCTTAGGAATGGATTGGTTATCGTCAAACCATGCCGTGTTAAATTGTTACGCTAAGATAATTATGTTTCCTACTCTTATGAATTATATTGTAAAGTTTGATGAAAAGAAATGAAAATAGTAGTTATAGTTACAATAAATAATGTATTATGCTGACTGAGAAGTGAATATATTGAAGGTTTCATTACATACGTGGTTGATAAGGATAAGGTACATCTGAAGTTGGCAGATATTCCTGTGGTTAGTGAGTTCCCAGATATCTTTTCGGATGAATTGCCAGGGTTACCACCAGACAAAGAGATGGAGTTCTGTATAGACTTGGTGCTTGGTACTGAACCTATATCGAAACCACCGTATAACATGGCCTTAGTTGAGCTGGAGGAGCTCAAGAGACAGTTACAGGATCTGTTGGATAAGGGTTTCATCCGACCGAGTGTTTCGCCTTGGGGAGCATCAGTTTTGTTTGAGAAGAAGAATGATGGAAGCCTCCGATTGTGTATAGATTATAGATTGTTGAACAAGGCTACCATCAAGAATAGGTATCCCCTTCCATGTATCGACGATTTGTTGGATCAGCTCCAAGGAGCGTAAGTTTTCTCTAAGATTGATCTAAGGTCTGGGTATCATCAGTTGAGAGTTCGGAGTGGAGATGTACCCAAGACAACATTTAGGACCCGATATGGCCATTATGAGTTTTTGTTATGCCATTCGAATTGACTAATGCTCTCGTAGCTTTCATGGCTTTGATGAATGATGTGTTCAAGCCATATTTGGATCCGTTTGTTATGGTTTTCATCGATGACATATTGGTATACTCGAAATTCGAGGAAGAGCATGAAAAGCACCTCAGGATTGTATTGCATACCCTACGAGAGCAGAAGTTGTATGCTAAACTCAGTAAATGTGATTTTTAGTTGTCACAGATCTAGTTTTAGGACATGTTGTGTCAAGGGATGGTGTATTAGTGGATCCATCCAAGATTGAGGCTGTAGTTCAGTGGGAACAACCAGGGACAGTCACCAAGATCAGGAGTTTCCTGGGTTTAGCAAGGTATTATTGGAGATTCATTGAGGGATTTTCGAAGTTAGCTACTTCGTTGACACGTATCATTTGAAAGAGTGTAGCGTTTGTATGGGATGAAGATTGTGAGAAGAGTTTTCAGGAGCTGAAGTGTCGATTAACCACTGCTCTGATTCTCACTATCCCTATCAGCTCAGGAGGATTTTTAGTTTATACCGATGTTTCGCATCAGGGACCGGGCTGTGTATTGATGCAAGATGGGAGGGTAGTTGCTTATGGATCCACACAACTAAAGGACCATCAGAAAAACTATTCGACCCATGATTTGGAGTTAGCAGCGATAGTGTTTGCGTTGAAGGTATGGCGCCACTACTTGTATGGTGAGAAGTTCCAGATTTTTATCGACCACAAGAGCCTCAAGTATCTGTTCTTGCAGAAAGAACTGAACATGAGACAGAGAAGATGGCTAGAGTTTCTAAAGGACTATGATTGTGAGATACTTTATCATCTGGGTAAGGCTAACGTTGTAGCTGATGCTTTGAGTAGGAAGAGCCTTGGGATGGTATCGTACATGATGGTCAGGGAACATGAGTTGCTAGAGCAGTTTGCTAGCCTCAATTTAGGAGTTATGCCTTCTGACATGGATACAGACTATAATTGCTAGTCTACGCTTAAAGCCAGATTTGTTGGATAGCATCAGGCAGGCTCAGCAGACTGATCCGTATTGCATTGACATGACTAGTCAGATACAGAGGGGCACAGTGACTGACTTTGAGATGAGTTCAGATGGACTTCTAAGGTTTAGAGGCAGATTGTGTGTTCCCGAGACCCAAAGTTCAAGAGATTGATATTGACAAAATCTCATTCGACAAGGTACACATTACATATAGGAAGTAATAAGATGGATCGAAACCTCTGAAAGGTGTACTGGTGGTCGGGTATGAAGAGAGATGTGGCAGATTTCATGGCGAGATGTCTCATATGTCAGGAGGTGAAGGTATAGCATCAGAAACCTGCAGGGTTATTGCAGCCTCTATCTATACCGACATGGAAATGAAAGCATATCACCATGGATTTCGTGATGGGTTTATCGAGGACCCGTAGGAATCATGATGCGATATTGGTGATTGTTAATAGACTGATAAAGTCAGCCCACTTTCTAGCTATGAGAGCTACCAATACTCTGAGTTCATTGGCAGAATTGTATGTACACGAGGTAGTGAGGTTACATGGTGTTCCAGTGAGCATTGTCTCGAATAGGGATTCCCACTTCACTTCCCACTTTTGGAAACATTATCAGGAAGCCATGGGAACCTAGTTGAGTTTGAGCACTGCTTTTCATCCTTAACCAAATGGTCAGTTAGAGAGGACTGTACAGACTCTAAAGGATATGTTGAGAGTGTGTGCGCTAGATTTTAGAGGCTCTTGGGATGATCATTTGCCACTAGTCGAATTCGCCTACAACAACAGTTATAATGGAAGTATCGGGATGGCATCGTATAAGGCTTTATATGGTCGTAGATGTCGTTCCCCTATTGGTTGGGAAGAAGTGGGTGACAGAAAGATTTTTTCTCCTGATTCGTTACACAAGCCTCTGAGGATGTCTGAATAATTGTTGAGAGATTGAGGATAGCTCAGAGTAGACAGAAAAGTTATGCTGACAAGAGACTGAGACCATTTAAATTTGCATTTGGTGATTTTGTGTTTCTGAAGGTTTCTCTTCCAAAGGTATAGCGAGATTTGGGAAGAGAGGTAAGCTGAGTCCTTGCTACATTGTACCCTTTGAGATACTGGACAGAGTGGGAGATAAGGTATAGAGGTTGGCTTTGCCACCAGATTTATCAGGAGTGCATAATGTCTTCCACATTTTGTTGCTATGGAAGTACCATCTAAATCTAACCCATGTGATTCGGTATGAGCCATTGGAGCTCAAAGACGATCTGACATATGTAGAGAAATCGATTCGGATACTGGATAGAAAGGAGAAAGTCTTGAGGAATAAAACCATTGAGTTAGTGAAGATTCTCTGGTAGCATTACACTTCAGAGAAAGCTACTTGGGAGTTAGAGAGTCTGATGCGAGAGAGATACCCCCAATTGTTTAGCGATTGATTTGGTTCTAATTTGGAGGACCAAATTTCTTAAGGTGGGGAGGATTATAAAGCCCATAACAAAATATGTACTCTTTATGATTTTGTGATGTATGGACAAGTCACATTTGATATAAATCATAAGGAATGAATGTATTTAAGTTCCAATGTGTATGAAATGTAAAACGGGTAGTTAAGTAAATCGAATATGAATGTAATAGTGAATTTTGGGAAGAAATTGCAATAGAACTGCTTCAGAAGAGGAGCAGATCGATCTCTCGTTCAATGCAGATTGATCTTGGATAGGTTCTCAGTAGAACAAATCGATCTCATGGCAAGGTAGATCAATCTCCTTAAGGTTCTATGTAAAGCAGATCGATCTTATACTGTAGAGCAGATCGATCTCTTAAGCTTTAAAGGTTGGTTCCTGAAGAGAAAAAGGCAAGACAGATCGATCCCTCACTATTAGCAGATCGATCCCCTAGAGTAATTCTATAAATATATGGCTCTGCAACATCTGTTTTCCCAAGAACATCAAACCCTATTGAAACCAAAGCTAAACCTAACCTTTCTACTCCAAAAGCTTTATCTTTCAATTCATTTTGAGTGAGATTCAGTTAGCAAAGTTGTTCCTAGTAAAGAGGAGAACAACATAGTTGGAAACTAGAAGTTGGAATCAAAGATTGAAGGAACAAGGAGAATTTTTCCAATCTTGGTGAAAAAGAGGAAAAGTTCAAGCTAGGTAAGATTCAATACACCAACTTCTTTTATGTTGATATAGGTGTCTTGGTGAGTTAATTGGTGTATGTTTAAATTGTTGGAAACAAATGGATCATGGAAAATATCCATGACCTAGCTATTAGTATGAAATTGAGAAAATGATGGGGAAGTTGAGTAAACATGGATTAAATGGTGAAATGAGCATGTATGAAAGATTGTAAGGTAGTTTTATGAAATACATAAATTGGAATAGATGAGAAATGAAGATAGTTATATGAGAATTATGGTATAATACCAAAATGGGAGAAAGTGATGAGATTGAGGCATTGAGAGGAGTTAAATGCATTGATTTAGAGTCATGCAAGTGAAAACAAATATATTAAGATATACTAATGTGGATAATTATTAACAGCTTCGGAAGTTGATATTGGAAGCTGATCGGACTGCGAGAGTGAGCAGCACTGAGGAAGTGAGGTCACGTGACATGATCTGAGGTAAGGGAATTTCGTGAGTAGCTAGAGATAGCTACACGTATTTCGAATAGAATTTTAATAACTATATTCTATATGAAATTTCGTGTATAGAGACATTCGGTTGGATCCGATAAGTTAAAAAGCTTAGGAAGCATATGGGTGATTAAATTCAATATGTTTTGAATGTGTATGGATAGAATGACTAATGTTTTCATGTATATGCGAAAACAACACATTTGAGTGCCTATTTGATTTGATTGTGTGAAATTAAATTTGAATAAGCCATCTATCAAGTTTGTGTGTAAACCATTAGTGCTAGAGAATACTCACACTATATTTTATGAGATATGCTTCACATAGTACTTGAGTATATTCTTGTACTTAATTTTAAATGCGATTTATGCATTATAGAGTATTGAGAGCATTGCTCATACTCAGTTTTACATGATAGAATACTGGGAGCATTGCTCGTACTCAGTTTTCATTAATTGATGAATTGTAGACTATTGGGAGCATTGCTCATACTCAGTTTTTACATGACATAGTGCTGGGAGCATTGCTCGCACTAGAGTTATATCATTGTGTTATGGTCTTATTGGGAGTTTACTCGCACGTACCAGTTTTGAAAGAAAGCATGAAACAACCGTACTGGGAGCCTGTGCTGACTGTGTGTCGCACCAATTATATGCTTGCACGTCCATATTTTGAGATATGGTCAAGGGCTATTGAAACTATAACCCATAATATAAGGGCTAAGACTTATAGCAAGCACCCGACTATGAGGTATATCCAAGGTATGAGGGCTAAGACTTATGGCAAGAACCCCACCTTGAGACTGGGTCCATGGAGTACTTTGTACCGTGTATGTCACATGGAGTACATTGTACCGTGAGTACATGATGTTGTTGAGTTATGAGCTGACAGTAGAGGATTTGACCCACCTCCCGTTGCAGCAATTGTGAGACCCCGTATACCAAGTACTATGTAGCTTGGGATCACGAAAAATGAGTTATGATCATAATCTCGAAACATGTAGTCGCCTTGTTTCATCACTTGAGATTTCTTGAATGAACTATCACATGGTTTATAATCTGGACATGAGAATTTGTGTGTGATAAAGGGTAATCCGAGGGATGGGTGAGGCCCAGTTTTTCATATTTTAAACATGATGATATGCCATATTATTTTGATTTAATTGAATGACATGATAAATATGAATTTTATGAAATTACATGAGAAATGCAATGTTTTGCATAAACTGCTGAGATTTATTAAACTGACAAGAATTCAGTTTTATAACTGATGGTTTATATCTATATGTATATATTGCATAAAACTTTCAAGCAAGATGCATGCTTTAGATATGAGTCGATAAGGAAATGATTTCAAGGCATTAGCATAGTATTATGTACTTGCTTGCCTGATTTCCTTACTGAGTTATGAGCTCACCCCCTTTTTATTCCCCTCTCTATAGGGCATTCATAGTAGTCGAGCATGGCTGAGGACTGGTATTCCTTGATCCGCTGCATATCCATCTTACGAGAGGTATACACATTTGAAACGTTTTGTACTGAACCATGTAAAAGCACAATTATGTAAATTAATGTACGGCCGGGGATGTATATGTACAAGTATTTGTATTTAAAGTATATGAGTTGACTTTTGAGATAAGTATACTTATAGTCAATAGAAATTATGTATTAATATGTATGTATGTTGTGAAATGAATATGGTTGAGGTGACTAATATCGAATCACAACCTAACTGTTTGGTGTTGATTTTGACAGAAGGAGAAGTAAGTAAAATACGAAAAATTTGTGGTGATTTTGGTAGGTCACGGGAGGGGAGGTCGTGACAAAAAAGTATATATCTATTGATTATATTTTCATTTTATAAATATGCATTTATTTTTATTATATAAATGTATATATAAATTTACTTCGATATAAATGTATATATAAATATACATTTATTTTGTTAATTGATAATTCTACATTTTTAGAATTATTTGTGCTTAATTTCCTAATTAATTATTTAAATCCCCAATTTATTTTGTTAATTATCCCCTTTATTTAATTAAAATTCTCATGTTTGCAGATAAATTAAATCTGAATGAATTTTGAATATTTTGGTAGAAAATAGACCGTAATTGAGCTAAAATCGAGATTGGACCACGCGGACAACATGAGCCTAGCACATCCAATTGGATAAAAAGACAGATGACATGGAAATATTATTTTTCAAGGAGCCAATGGTGTGAAGACAAGTGGCAAAACAATGCTAACTCATCTAGGATGAAAAAATTACAATTGTACCCCTAAATGTGTATATAAATAGAAAATGATGACAATTGTAAAGGGGAAAAAATAGGGTAGAATAGTTTTTTTTTTTTTAGGTTAACTTTAAAAGCCTTACTTTCTTTGCTTTTGATTATTCTGCCGATTAGTTTTTTTTCTTCTAGCTTTCATATTTCTTTTTTATCTCCTATTCTATTGAATTGATGATGGAAATCTTTTCTTTTTAATTTCATATATCTCGGTTGCTTAGAATTATTATTTATCAATCCAGTTTTCTTCACACCATTCAGACCATGTTTTGCTATATGTTTTAATCCATTCTCGGTTGTAGTATAAAGCATTTGCAAAGCTTTAATAATCAATTCCGATCATGATATTCTGACTCATTATTGCCGATCTAATATGCTGGAATAATTCTGTGTATCGATTGGTAATATTGGAAGAGTGGAACACGATAGGAGAAGAAATTGAAAGAAACCGTAGCATGGAGTCTCCTGTTTTCATGTCTTTCATTTCTCTGCATTACTGATTTAGCATTTAGTTTTGTTTTTCGGTATTGTCATCTTAGGTCCTGCTTTCATAGAGATGATCATGTGTAATATCGAGAGAGGGTGTTCGACAGCTGAAGGGTAACAAAGAACTAAACCAACAGCTAATCAATCCTCTGTTCTGCTCTGTCCCAAGATTTCACTACTGTTCATCATAATTCTTTTTGTTTTTCTGCATATTTGCGTTGCTTCATTGTACCGAAGCTTGGTATTTGCTGGGGTGGCATTTGTTAATTTATTTTCTTTCCTTGCAATATTATCTCTGTCGGGTTATCTATATTTCTCATTTTAATTCTGTTATGTTCCTCTGTTGTTCTTGGTTGCAGGAAACAGTTGTTGGACATCTGCTGTGTGTTTTACTTTGCAGAGAATGAAGCAGATGGTAGTTCTGTGCAGGTTGTCCTGAGCAGAGGAAGGGTACTACAGGTTGCTGTAAATTGCTGGGTGCCGGCTTAAGGGATGCAGGTGTATTTTGTAGAAGTGGAAAATGCAGGACAGGTTCAAGAACGGTGCCAGGAGTAGGAGTAGACATCACTCGTAGCACCTAGAGTAGGTATCTGAGAGGTGCATTGTACAGTGTACAGCTGGGAGTAGCAGCATCTGAAGCGGAAGCCACAGATGAATCCTGGACACTTGAAGAGCAGGACAAAACCGAGAACATCCAGCAAGCCGAGAATGCTAGAAATGCAAATTTGGTGAAGACGTGAACAGTAAAGGGAGGGATAATTGGCTGGTTTAAATTGTTAAGGATCGTTTGGCTAGTGTATAATAGTTAATTAACTCATTTTCATGCATTGTTAGTTTAGTTTAATTCCTATTTAATTTGTTAGCTTAGTTTAGAGTCTTTGATTAAATTGCATGATTAGTATTCTTGTGTAATGGTTTAGAACTTAGTTTTAATTAGTCCTTAATTAATATCGGTAAAATTATGCTTAGGTGTAATTCTAGCTTATAAATATTTAGGTTTTAAATATTTAGATCCTTAGTTTAGTTTAGTTAACTTTCTTATAATTAATTTAAAAAAAATCTAAGGACTTTTTGATGTTTGCATGCGTAGAGCCAGGAGTTTTGATTGCTTTCCTCTAGATCCTGAAATTGAACGAACTCTTAGGAAAATTTGAAAGGACTCTAGGAAATTTATAGCTCCGTAGCAAAACACGGTGACAGAAAATAGGGAAAGTAAGACCGTTGGAGATTATGCAATGCCAACGATTGAAGGATATTATACTAGCATTAGGCCACCAGCTGTCCCTGCTAATAGTTTCGAAATTAAGCCTTCCATCCTTCAGATGATCCAAACTTCTTTACAGTTTAGTGGGCTTCCACACAATGACCCACATGCTCACCTGGGGCAATTCTTGGACTTGTGCAAAACGTTCAAACATAATGGATTATCTGATGATGCGCTTAGACTCAGAATTTTCCCCTTCTCACTTAGGGATAGGGCAAGACACTGGTTGACCTCCCTGCCTCCAGGATCAATTTCTACATGGGACAAGTTAGCCCACCAATTTCTAGCCAAATTTTTCCCTCCCTCTAAAATGGTCAGACTCCATAGCAATATGTCCTCCTTTGCCCAGTACGACTTTGAATCCCTTTACGAGGCATGGTAACGATATAAGGAGCTTCTTAGGAAGTGCCCTCACCATGACCTACCTCTATGGCTGCAAGTCCAGACCTTCTACAATGGACTTACAAGCTAAAATAGGACTATAGTGGATGCTGCTTCAAGAGGAGCCTTGATGTGAAAAATAGAGGAGGAGGCTTATGAGCTGCTAGATAAGATGGCCGCTAACAACTATCAATGGTCCTCGGAAAGGTAATTGCCAAAGAAATCAGCGGGTATATATGAGCTCGACACTCTTTACACCTTGATTTCTCAAATCACCAATCTTATAAAGAAGGTGGAGTCGCTCAATACCCAATCTAATCCTTCCAACAATCCTAACCCTGTGTTTTCTGTTCAAAGTCCATTTCTCTCTTGTGATCTGTGTAGTGGTACCTATGCTATAGATAGGTGTCCACTTAACTTAGAATCAGTTCAGTACGTTGCCCCTAAACAACAGAACAACCCTTTTTCAAACACCTATAATCCAGGGTGGAGGAACCATCCTAACTTTTCTTGGAGCCAAAACCAAGGGCAAGCTTTTAATTCTAGACCAGTAGGACCCCCAGGTTTTCAAGCTCCATCGGTTCAGTTACCAGTATCAATTTCCTCAGCCCCCACCACCACAGTATCCACATCATCCACCTAACCATTCCCATCCATCCCACGTCCATCAACCACCACCACAACCCCAGCACTTACTAGCAGCTGATAAGAAACCATCGCTTGAGGAAATGTTCACAACAAGCTTACAAAATCAAGCAGCTTCAATTAAAAACCTAGAGGTTCATGGTGGACCCTAAGGGTATTACAGCAAGTGCACGGGTCGTACAAGTAATAATGGGATTTGAGTCCCGAGTTATCGTCCCACAGAGAAGTTGGTTAGCCTAATTAACTATCGGTTAATCTTACCCTAAGTATATTCTAGCAAATTATGAGATTAAGGTGGGTGATCTACTAATCTAGAATTGAAAATACCGAAAGCAATAAAATAATAAAACTATAAAATAAAGAAAATAAAACCGAGCAAAATTACTTACAGTGCTCAACACAATTAAAATAAAAACCTACAAAAGAAAATAAAACAGTAAAACTAATTAACACAATTAAAATAAAATGCAATTATGAAAATAAAGCAATAAAATTAAACCACAATTAAACTAACATAAAATTCAATTTTAAACTACTTAATCAAAATGCAATTTAAACTAAACTAAAACTTAATGAAAAACAAAGGTAAATGAAAAATGCATGAAACACATGTAATCTAAATTAACTCTAAATGCATCTAAACTAAAATAAAATCCTAAAACATTTAATATAAAACTAACTACTAACTAGAAATTAACACTACAAACTAACATGCAAAAATAATAAAACTAACCTACCATTATAATTGAATAACTAACTAACTAACAACTAACAAATGCATGAAAATACTAATGATGCATTAAACTAAAACATGATTAAATTGAACTATGGCCAAACATGGCCTTAGCAAATTTAAATCAACTAAATGTCCCTCCATTCACTGTTCAGGCTTCATTTCTTCATTTTCTGGTTTCCAGGTGGCCTCGAGTTGGTAGCTTAGGCATGTCCAGCTGCTGTCCATGCCTCTCGGCCTGACTCTCACCAACTCTGCCTCGGTTTCATGTGCTCCCTTCTTCTCTTCCCATGCTTTTGGCTGCCAACTGCCTCGGTTTCATTCATCAACTTCATTTTCTACCATGCCGCTACTTGCTTTTGCTGCCCAGGCGTTGTCATGCCCACTGTTGCACGTCCTCAGGTCTCGGTTCTGCACGTGATGTTTACTGCAGGTGTTGTCTTGATGATTGAAGGAAAGCAGGATGCAGCAGCTGGATCTAAATCACCCAGCACGGTACCATATAATCGTGTACCAAATATCCCGACGTCAGTTCCTGCTACAAGCTTCTGCGCTGTTCTTCTGCAATGGCTTCATCCCGCAACTAGCCTGTCCTCTGCCCAGCTAACGTATACTGCAGCATGCTCGTTCCTCGCATGCCCAACTTCACCTCAGCGACCTTACAGCAAGGCAACACAAACCAGTTAACACAACATTTACAGAAACAGTAACCATATACCGAAACAGAGCAGAACAGAGGGTGATAATGGATGCTCTTTAATGCTTCCGCGGGCACCATCATTTGCTCCTCACTACATGGCAATGAGTCAACCCAACATAATACTGCAAATGAATCAAGTGGTAGTAACCAGAAACTGTCGAGGTGACTATGCATCAATTAAAATTAAAGAGGTAAGAAAATGCATGAACTATTAATATGAATGCTAATGATTAAATGCAAGTAGAATTAAATCATGGATTGCATGCAACTAAAAATGAAGTAAGGAAAAGGAAGAAAAAAAATGCAAACCTGAACACAAACTTAACACCGAAAGGACATAAATATAACAACTACAACACCACCCGTGGGCTCATTCCATTGACGGGGAACTCAACTCTCACGGTTTGCTTCATACTCTTCTCCAACCATGTTCCACTTTGCTCTTGATGTGGACAATTACTCAGCATCAATCCACCTCTAGGCAACAGAATCACAAGGTAGAAGAACGAATGAACCATTCATGTCACCCGAATACACCAAAGAGGTTCAAACCGAGAGCTAACTAGGGGAATGGCTATGTAAAATAAAACTTGAAAAAAACAAAGAGTTGATTTAACAAAACCGAGAAGCTTGGAATGATAAATTGATTGACATGAAAATGAATTATCCAAGATTAGAAAAATCAAGAACATAAAAATGAAATGAACATTAAAAGTAAATTGTAGCTAACAGAAATTTCAAAGTAAAAAAATTGGGAAAGAAAAAAAATACTATAAAGGAAAATAACTCTAAAACTACTCTACCTACACTACTCCTACTCCTAAAATTACATACTCTTTCAATTGTCATCCTTTCCTATTTATAAACACTCTAGGGGTAAAATGGTAATTTCCACATCCTTGATGAGTTGGCATTTTTTAGCCAATTGTCTTCACACCATTGGCTCCTTAAAAAGATATATCCATGTCATTGGTCTTCTTGTCCAATTGGATGTGCTAGGTGGCATGACTCGTGTTGTCTGCGTGGCTCAATCTCGATTTTAGCCCAATTTCGGTCCATTTTCTACCGAAATATTCAAAGTTCATCTGGATTTAATTTATCTGCAAACATGAGAATTTTAATTAAATAAAGGGGATAATTAACAAAATAAATTGGGAATTTAAATAATTAATTAGAAAATTAAGTACAAATAATTCTAAAAATATAGAATTATCACACCCCCAAACTTGAGCTTTTGCTTGTCCTCAAGTAAAACAAAATGATTGTAGGAATGACAAGTACAAAACACAATAATTTTCCTAATATCATCCTCAAAGAAAAAGTACAGATTATGAAATCAAAGACTCACAATTACAAGTCCAGCACTTAGAATTATTCAATCATAAGTCCTAACCCAAATTGGACTCCTCGTGAGTATGTGAAAAATGTCTAAGTCACTTCACAGTACATTATCCAGATCAGATTATGCAACACAGTGAATGCAAAGTCAATGACCTATGATCATTCCCATAAGTTTGCTTTTCACTTCTCTCTCCACTAATGTAGTCACACTTAACTAAAGATCATTAGGACTTCATTAGGCTTGTAATGTAAGGCTGGGGCTAAGGTATGATAAAGTTGATTTAGGTTTAATTACCCCTTAACATGCATTACTACTAGGATCTTTAATGTAAGAGCTCAAATTTATTTCCCTCAAACTTATTTCTTTTGCTAAACATTTTTTTTTGAATTTTTCTTCTTTCTTCTTTTCTTTTTCTTTCTTTTTCATCATTTTTTATACATACTCTTTCACTATCACTTAATACCCATATAGCTCACAATATATCCCAATGACTTTTCATGCTTTTGGGGTAAGGGATAGGAAAAAGTATTTAAGCTAAGGAAACAAAAATAAGCAGGTGTATTTACAGAGAAAAGCTTATTTGGCCCAGATGGGTGACTAGGGGTAGCATATGTACAAGGAAGGCTAGAAAGGCTCAAACGATCCAAAGATGGCCTAAATCATCTCCCTAATCAAGTGTAATCTAATATTTCACCTCAAGATCAGATCAAACAAATTCTAGAATATGATGCACAAAATCAACTGAACAAATGCAATCCTATGTACACATAAGCTTTCTCTAAATAAATATACTGATTCATAACATGACATGTGCATAAGATGAGGCAATCACAATCAGAATCAAGACAAATTCAAGAATTCAACTTCATGCTTTTCCAATAATCATGCTTCTCAGTCAATCAAAGTTAGACTAAATCATGGGGTCATATCATCGAAATATGGGAAAACTACATGCTAAGCACTAAATCATTCCAAAATCAAACAATTTAAGATCATATTATCTAAAAAATTTTGAAAATTCTTTCTCAGATTTTTCAAAAAATTTTGAAATTTTTTTCCAATTTTTCACAAAATAGCTCAAGTGATATCCCCTCGCCCAAACTTAAAGTGCACAGTGTCCCCAGTGTGCAGATAATATAAGAATTTAAGCTCGAGAACAGAGTACTCCCCTTTCTGATAATGATGAACAACTGAAGCTTGATTGAAAGCATAATACTAGAAAAGAAACCTGCAACACAAACAAATAAAGAAACAACAGAAAAGAAAAAGAAAAAGAACTATATATAAAGTGAAAAGAAAAACACAGCCACTTCAAATGCAGCTGAAGAAGACAACACTTAGCAGCAGGGCGAAGAGTAGGAGGATTAGCCAGAATGGTGATAGAATGTTAATAGTTAAATCCTCTTGAGCTCTATCTACTTCCCTCATTCTTTCAGATTTTATATGGTCAAGCCTTATGTTCTCCTCAATCTCTATCTTAAAACACTCTTGAGAGTCATCAGGGAGCTTCAAAGGTTTGAAAACATTAAACTTTACTTCCTGATCTTGGACTCTCATCGTTAACTCCCCCTTTTGTACATCAATTACTGTTCTACCAGTAGCTAGGAAAGGTCTACCTATTATAATAGGGATTTCCCTATCTTCCTCCATGTCCAAAACAATAAAATCTGCAGGGAAAATAAACTTGTCCACCTTTACTAAGACATCCTCAATGACCCCCTTCGGATATTTAATTAATCGATCAGCTAACTTGAGGGTCACTGTGATGGGCTTGGCATCCCCTATTCCTAACTTATGATAGATAGATGATGGCATCAAATTTATACTAGCTCCTAAATTGCACAAGGCTCTACCAAAGAATAAATTTCCAATAGTGCATGGTATGGTAAAACTCCGGGATCCTTGAGCTTGAGGGGTAATTTCCTCTGGATAATGGCACTACATTCCTCAGTCAAAGCCACCGTCTCATATTCTTCCAGTCTCCTCTTCCTCGAGAGGATATCCTTTAGAAACTTCACATAACTTGGCATTTGCTCTAAAGCATCTGCGAAAGGAATGTTGATGTGAAGTTTCTTAAAAATCTCAAGAAATTTAGCAAAT
Organism: Firmiana major; assembly: GCA_033439115.1. Classification (NCBI taxonomy): domain Eukaryota; kingdom Viridiplantae; phylum Streptophyta; class Magnoliopsida; order Malvales; family Malvaceae; genus Firmiana; species Firmiana major. The sequence continues at coordinate 35,589,818 of CM065897.1, read as the reverse complement.
TATTGATCCAATTTTTTATTTTGGAACCTTTAAGGAAAGGTACTGGTGGTCTAACCGGAGGGGATGTAGTGGAAACATGTATAACATCAGAGGGTGAGGAAGGCTGTGAAATAAAAGAAGGTATAGATGAAGAAGTGCCTAGCTTGGATTCTTTTGCAGCTTGATCCTGATGTTCCTGCTCTTTTTGAGCTGCTTGTTGAGAACTTACGGATTCTTCAACTATTTGCTGTTCAGGTTGGGACTTAACTTGTGGCTCCTCTAGCTCTTTGTCACTCCTAAGGATGATGGATTTTACATGTTCTTTACCCTCCCTTTGCATAATAGGATTAGCTTCAGTGTTACTAGGAATGGTCCCTTGAGGACGTTGGCTAAGAGTATTTGCCATTTGTCCTACCTGAACCTTTAAGTTCTTAATTGAAGCAGCTTGATTTTGCAGGATCGTTGAGAACATCTCCTCTAATGTAGGCTTCTTCTCAGCTGCTGGTGCATAGTAGAGTTGGGGCTGCATAAGTGGTGGTCGTGGTAGTTGATGGAAGTGAGATGGATGATGCTGAAATTATGGTGGGGATGGTTGATGAGGCGGATGAAATGGAAATTGTGGCTGTGGTGGTACCTGAACCAGTGGAGCTTGAAAACTAGGGGGTTCTACAGATCTAGAGTTAGAAGGTTGCCCTTGGTTTTGGCTCCAGGAGAAGTTATGATGGTTCCTCTACCCTGGGTTATAGGTGTTTGAAAAATGGTTTTTCTGTTGCATTTGAGAATGGGCAACATACTGAACCGATTCTAAGTTGAGTGGACGCCTATCTACAGAGTGGGTACCACTACACAGCTCGCAGGAAAGAAAAGGACTTTGGACAAAATACACAGGGTTAGGACTAGTGGAAGGATTATATTGGGTACTGAGTGACTCTACCTTCTTTATAAGATTAGCGATTTGAGAGGTTAAGGTAGACAGTGTGTCGAGCTCATAAATACCAGTCGGCTTCTTTGGTATTTGCCTCTCCGAGGACCATAAAAAGTTGTTAGCCGCCATCTTGTCTAAAAGCTCGTAAGCTTCCTCCTCTGTTTTGCATATCAGGGCTCCACCCGCAGCAGCGTCAACAATGGTCCTATTTTGGCTTGTAAGTCCGTTGTAGAAGGTCTAGACTTGCAGCCACAAAGGTAGACCATGATGAGGGCACTTCCTAAGAAGCTCCTTCTATCATTCCCATGCTTCGTAAACAGATTCAGAGTCGTACTGGGCAAATGAAGATATATTACTACGGAGTTGGGCCATTTTAGAGGGAGGGAAAAACTTAGATAGAAATTGATGGGCTAACTCGTACCATGTAGAAATGGATCCTGAAAGTAGGGAGGTTAACCAGTGTCTCGCCCTATCCCTAAGTGAGAAGGGGAATAATCTAAGCCTAAGCGCATCATCGGATAATCCATTATGTTTGAAGGTGTTGCACAAGTCCAAGAATTGCCCAAGGTGAGAATGTGGGTCATTGTGAGGAAGCCCACTGAACTGCAATGAAGTCTGGATCATCTGGAGGATTGCAGGCTTAATTTCGAAGTTGTTAGCAGGGACAGCTGGTGGCCTAATGTCGGTATAATAACCTCCAATAGTCGGCATTATATAATCTCCAACGGTCTTAATTTCCCTATTTTCTGCCATGATGCTTTGCAGTGGAGCTATAAATTTCCTTGAGTCCTTCAAATTTTCCTAAGAGTGCGTTCGAGTTTAGGATCTAGAGGAAAGCAATCAAAACTTCTGGCTCTACGCTTGCAATCATCGAAAAGTCCTAAGAATTTTTTTTTTAAGTTTTTCAATTTTTCAATTTTTTTATTTTAATTAAGAGAAAATTTAACTAACCTAAGCTAAGGCTCTAAATATTTACACCCTAAATATTCACAAGCTAGAATTACACCTAAGCATAATTTCACCGATATTAATTAACGACTAATTAAAACTTCCCCGGCAACGGCGCCAAAAACTTGGTGGACCCTAAGGGTATTACTGCAAGTGCACGAGTCGTACAAGTAATAATGGGATTTGAGTCCTAAGTTATCGTCCCACAGAGAAGTTGGTTAGCCTAATTAACTACCGGTTAATCTTACCCTAAGTATATTCTAGCAAATTATGAGATTAAGGTGGGTGATCTACTAATCTAGAATTAAAAATACTAAAAGCAATAAAATAATAAAACTATAAAATAAAGAAAATAAAACCGAGCAAAATTACTTACAGTGCTCAACGCAATTAAAATAAAAACCTACAAAAGAAATTAAAACAGTAAAACTAATTAACGCAATTAAAATAAAAAGCAATTATGAAAATAAAGCAACAAAATTAAACTACAATTAAACTAACCTAAAATGCAATTTTAAACTTCTTAATCAAAATGCAATTTAAACTAAACAAAAACTTAATGAAAATCAAGACTAAATTAAAAATGCATGAAACACATGTAATCTAAATTAACTCTAAATGCATCTAAACTAAAATAAAATCCTAAAACATTTAATATAAAACTAACTACTAACTAAAAATTAACACTACAAACTAACAAGCAAAAATAATAAAACTAACCTACCATTATAATTGAATAACTAACTAACTAACAACTAACAAATGCATGAAAATACTAATGATGCATTAAACTAAAACATGATTAAATTGAACTATGGCCAAACATGGCCTTAGCAAATTTAAATCAACTAAATGTCCCTCCATTCACTGTTCAGGCTTCATTTCTTCATTTTCTGGTTTCCAGGTGGCCTCGAGTTGGTAGCTTAGGCATGTCCAGTTGCTGTCCATGCCTCTCGGCCTGACTCTCACCAACTCTGCCTCGGTTTCATGTGCTTCCTTCTTCTCTGCCCAAGCTTCTGGCTACCAACTGCCTCGGTTTCATTCATCAGCTTCATTTTCTGCCATGCAGCTACTTGCTTTTGCTGCCCAGGCATTGTCTTGCCCACTGCTGCACATCCTCAGGTCTCGATTTTGCACGTGATGTCTGCTGCAGGTGTTATCTTGATGATTGAAGGAAAGCGGGATGCAGCAGCTGGATCTAAATCACCCAGCACGGTACCATATAATCGTGTACCAAATATCCCGACGTTAGTTCCTGCTACCAGCTTCTGCGTTGTTCTTCTGCAATGGCTTCATCCCGCAACTAGCCTATCCTCTGCCCAGCTAATGTCTACTGTAGCATGCTCATTCCTCGCATGCCCAACTTTACCTCAGCGACCTTATAGCAAGGTAACACAAACTAGTTAACACAACATTTACAGAAACAGTAACCATATACCGAAACAGAGCAGAACAGAGGGTGATAATGGATGCTCTTCAATGCTCCCACGAGCACCATCATTTGCTCCTCACTACATGGCAATGAGTCTACCCAACGTAAAACTGCAAATGAATCAAGTGGTAGTAACCAGAAATTGTCGAGGTGACTATGCAATAATTAAAATTAAAGAGGTAAGAAAATGCATGAACTATTAATATGGATGCTAATGATTAAATGCAAGTAGAATCAAATCATGGATTGCATGCAACTAAAAATGAAGTAAGGAAAAAGAAGGAAAAAATGCAAAGCTGAACACAAACTTAACACCGAAAGGACATAATGTAAGACCCGAATTTAATAAAAATACGAAAACTAAATAAGAAAAGATAGAGGAAGTATGAAGGAAGTCGGGTTAAATTAATCCCGAACACGTGTAAGGGCAAAACGGTCAAAGGACCGAAAGCCGGAGTAAATTCGATAAGGAAATTTAATTAAAAATAAGGATTTAAGAAATCTTGGTCAATAAAGATGAAATAAAATTATTTCGGATTAAATTGATCAAGATATTAATTTATTGGAATTAATCGGGATTAATCGGGATTTTTAGTTCAGAAAAATAATCCCGAAAATAATCGAAAAATATACTGAAAAGTCACTCGGGACAATATCCCGAAAATACGGAGCAATTATACCCGAAAAATAGGTTAAAATATAATAAATAAATTAAATAAAATTAAATTAATTAATTTAGAATAAAATAATAATTTTAAGGGATATTTGGGTATTTTTAGTGTATTTTAATAAATAAAAATAAATTGTTAAATAAGATAATAAATTGTAAAAAAAAAAAAAGAAGAGAATTGAAAAAAAAAAAAAAAGAGAGGAAAGTCATCGGGGAGAGAGAAACGGAAGACCCGAAGAAGACCAAAGGAGGCCCGATCACCGTCCGGCGGCCAACGGCCCGGCCAAGGGCCGGAAAAGAAAGAGGGGACGCCGATGAGCACGATGGTACCGGCGGTGTAGCCAACCGACGCCGGAGGAAGCCGATCGGAGGAGGAGAAGGCCGACGGGATTGAGGGGCTCGGTCCCGGCGAACGGCGGCGATCCGACCAGAACCAAGGCCCGATTTGGAGAGCCCAGTCGACGGCGGTGCTTTTGGCACCGGTGGCACTCAGCGAGACGGCCGGAATCGGCGGCGACGGCCAAGGGAAGAGAATGGGTCCGACGGCGAGGAGAGAAGAGGCCGGACCGGCGGCATTCCGGCGGCCTTGGGCGAATCCGAGCCCAGATTCGAGATGCGGACGGCCTTGCGGAGCTGTTGGCGGTGGAAGCCGGCGGAGAACCGGCCGGCAAGGCAGTGAACCGACAGTGAACCGGCCGAACCGTAGAAAAACCGGCGGTCTGACCGGTCCGAACCGGACTGAACCGGTTCAGCCAAAAAGAGGGGAAAAAAGGGAGAAAAAGGGAAAAGGAAAAAGAGGAAAAAATTGGGGAAAATTCCGGTGATGCAATCGAGCTTCGGGTAAGTCGATAAGCGGTCAAATTGACCGATTTAAATTTGGAATATTTTATTTAATTAATTTTGGGCTGAGAACTTACCCGGAAAAATTGTGGAATTGTGTAGCTCGACGATTGGCATCCACCGAGGGCTCGAGACAGCCTCGATTTGCGGACTAGCATGGAATCTCGGGTAAGTGACCCCTATTTACGACAATTTCCTCGTTATGCGTGATATTGATTAAATTTACGCATAAATTGAATTAATTTATGGAAATTTAGATTAATTGTCGTAAATATTAAATTTAGCTATTCGAGAATTAGAACGAGGCTCAATAAATTATTGATGGGCCCAATGAGCCCAATAGGCCTCGATAAAGAGAAAATTAAGTGGAAAACGGGCTTAAGGCCGATTAAGGCCCATTAAGGTGCAATCGGGCCCAATAGGGGTAAACGGGCCCAATGATTTAAATTAAGCCCAGAAAAGATTAAGTACAATTAAATCATAATATCTGACCTGAGGAATATTAATACGCAGTTCCGGGCATTGGATTGGAAACATATCGGACTGCGCGATGGGACTACATTGGAAAAGAGAAAGGTCAGACTCGACGAGAATCGAGGTAAGGGAATTCTGCGGACTGCTAGAGGTAACAGTACGCAATTTTAAATTCATATGCAGTCCTTTAAAATATCCTGAAGGGTCTAGAGGTCAAATAATAATTTTAGTGCCCCGAATGGGCAAATTACTAAAATACCCTTGTTAAGGGTAAAATTCTAAAAATCTAGGAAAAATTGGGAGGAGCAAGGACAAGAGGTTCCTGCTCGTTCTGGAGATATTTCAACGCATGCATGAGTAGGCTGGCTCGCCTTGAAAGAAAGTGCACCGCATTGCATACTTTCAACGTGAAATTGATTTGAAAACTGTTTTGAGTAAATAGAGCCGCCTACGTGTTTTATTGACATATGACGTGCTAGAGCTCAGCTCGCACGGTAATTTCGATTTGTGTGATGCATGCATTAGTGCTGGAGCGAGAGCTCGCACTAGAGTTTTACATGCATAGGTGCTAGAGTATAACTCGCACCAGATTTCACATGCTCTTTCGTGACACGGTGCTAGAGTCTGACTCGCACCATATTTTTACATGATTTTCGAGACAGAGTGCTGGAGTTTAACCCGCACCAGTATTTATAAAATTTTCATGTGATTTATAATATACAGAGTGCTGAGCTTAGCTCGCACTAGTTTTACCGGATTTGTGGAGTACCGCTGTCTGCCCTTGGAGTCAGCCAAAAGGCCCAACAGGCTCAAGAGACCTCTTAGGTGGGGTGAGAGTGAGGGATGAGGTTGGCGGCCTTGTGGGGATGTAAGCGGGCTCTGCCAGTTGACGTGTTTTGATGAGAGTGCTGAGCATCGCTCACACAGATTTTATGAGAACATGCGATGAGCCGTGCTTGGAGCATCGGGTAGACTGTGTGTCACCGATTTAATAGGCTCGCACGTGCGTTTTGAGACATGGCATGAGTATTGAGAAACAAACCTCTGTGGGAAGCAGGCCAATTGGGCCGGAGTACCTAGAGATATTACATGGGTTCACGGAGTACGATGTACCGTGCAAGTAGCATGGAGTACGATGTACCGTGTTGTATCTTCGGATACGGCATCTCCGGATGCAGCATCTTCGGATGCCGGGGATCGGATAAGACTGACGGGATGGACTGACCCACCTCCCGGGCGGTTCCCGATCATGGTGAGAACCCGCACACTAGGATCCGTGTAGCTGAGGAACTCACGAGGACAGATGTGGCCATAGTCCTAGTTATTTACCTATATACAGACGTTGCCTAGTCTCGCATGTTGATGATTTCTATGATGATTTAAACTGGGTTTTAAAACTAAATTGCATGATGGTATTTCCATGCTTTTCAAAACCCACGTGTGATGTAAATGTTTTCATGATTTTGTGTGAGTCAGGATCACCCGCAGGAGGGGTCGAGTCCTGACTTTATTGTCAAAATCTTAATTGAGAAAGAAATGATTTATGATAATTGCATGTTGATTTTCCGTGCAAATGTATTTTACATATCATCATAATGCATAGCATTGTTTTAAAATGTGTGGAGAAAGGGTGGTTTATGCATGGCACTACGTTCATGTAGGTAGTATGGTTACCTACTTGTTCGTAGGATTGCCTTACTGAGCTTGATGTGCTCACCCCTTTCATTTTCTCCCACAGATGATCTCCAGTTGAAGTTGAGGCGACTCAGTACTGCATTCCGGATATCCGCTGCTGCCCATCAACATAAGGTATATACACTTGTACTTATTGTATCTACATAAGCATAGCACAGTAACATGATTGTAAGTAACTTTAGGGGATGTATAAATAATATAACAATTATAAATGACTGGAGAAGAAATAAGTACTAGGGTAGATGTATGGTGGGACTGGCATTGACGCACAGCCCAATTAGTAGTGGAGTGTTGGTCACGATTCGAGGACAGGTAAGAATTAAGTAAGAAAATAAACAAAAACGCGAAAAAATTCACTCTGATTTTTGGATAGTTGGGTCGTGACAATTATTTTGGTATCAGAGCGTAATTGGTCTGATGTGTGTCAGTGTCAGAAGTTAAGAAATTACATCCCCGTGTTACTGTGCTTAGTTAGATACAATAGTGTATATCGAGATGGGCTTGACTAAGAAATGGTTGAGAATGCAGGAATGCCTAATATGAGTCGCGCTAAATGAGATAGTGCACGAGGCAGAGGTCGTAGAGGTAGACCTGAGTCTGCTAAGTCGTGCTGAGTTTGGCTATGAAAATCAGTATGAGATTGAAATAGAGGCGAATGTTGAGCATGCCTCACAGAGTCCGACAGAGAGATCGGACAGTATTGAGACACGCTTCGCGAGATTGGAGCGGAGTGTGGAGATTATTTTGAGGAGCTAATTACTCAGATTATGTACGAGATCAGAGGGCGCAGCGGAGCATTGGTGAAAACCCGCTCGACCCATCTTAAGAGCTGATATGAGAAATGATTATGGATGTATTCCGGTGACAGGATATCCTGGACATGATTTAAAGGAAATTTTGGATTAAAGTCCTTACTCTGACCCAGAGGATTTAATTTATTGACGAGTATGGAGACTCGATTATATTCTGGGCAGATATTACCTCGACACTATGAAAAGTGACAGTCGAGATGTCTAAAAGTTTATGGAAGGGCTCAGATTTTCAATTAGAGTCCGATTGGCCCGTGAGATATTACCTATACCGAGGCAGTGCACAGATTTACAGTTGGGTAAATAAGAACATGAATTGCACGCCTCTGAGACTTGGAAAGGTAGTGAGGGCCGAGATAGAGACAGAAAGAAAAGCGAGAAATGACAAGGATGTCAAAAATGGGAAAATTGGTAATTGGTAAAAGATCTGATGTAACGAGTTATGGGCTAAGATAATTGGTAAGGCCCTAGTGCATCTAATTTTGGGCACTCTTGTGGGCATTGTGATTGGAGGACCCCGACCTGCTACGAAGCAGAGTAGCAGTGTCATTACTGTGGAATGTGTGGTGGATACCACAGAAGGAGCGTCTATACCTACACGGTATTGATGAAAATGGTCGTTAAGTGTGGTATGATGGACCATTGATTTTGATTACACAGAGTTGGGCGAAATCGCCCCACAAAAAGGTAAAGAGACAGAGAAAAATTTCGTTGTTATAGCTGAAAACGAAAAGGGAGGCCATAGCCGAAGAGAAAAAGGAAAGTAGGCTATTGGACGAAGGCGAGTGGATGTCTTGGACCAGGATGCTATTGATGTTTCATGGATGTGGTGTAAGATACCACACTTGTTATGAATAACGAAGTACATATGTTCATTAATCCTGTGCCACATATTTATTCATACCGCCTTCATTCGCATATAAGTGAGTAAAAGGCATGAATGCCTACGTCATCGGTTACAATATGGGTAAATGAGTACCCCAATAGAGGAGGATGAATTAACGGAATATAGATATAGAGATTTTAAGTTGATAAACAGGGGTGTAACGGTTGAAATTACAGGAGTAAAGGATGTACTCACAGAATGAATAAAGACAAGAGTTTCATTATAATTGATACGCAAAGGAGAAAATCTTCGAGATAAGATAGATCCTAAGTACAAGATGTATTGGAGTAGAGATATATGCTAGATAAGGAATACCTTTAATATGCGAAGTAATTGAGGTTAAACAATTAGTAGCGAATACAAATTATAACCAAGGACAAAGATGGGTATAACCATAACCGGTAGTTGTGGTTAAGTCTGAAGGCTAATAAAGGTATTTCAAAATACCTCCCCGCCTGAAGACTTGACAGCATCTAGATATATATATATATATAATCTATAACGGGAAATCGATCATCGTAATAAATACCTTTAGCATTAGGTTACCTTACTAAGACGATAAGAACATTAAAATTCGACAAATTATAAAGGTTAACGTAGTAAAATTTGATAAGAGCCGTTAAGATAAGAAAAGGAAATAGCGCAGGTTAGCACCTGGAAAACGTAAGCGGTTGAGAAGGATCTTGTACGCCTTGCGTAAATAAGTCAAGGATTAGATCGAGTGTAATCATCATTAACGGTGATATGCTGGGAGTAGTTAAAGCCTAGGGCGAATTATAAGCAACAATTGGAAGATAGCTTTTACAGATGGATTATTGCGAGATTTAAAATGGTATACCCTGTTGACACGTTTAACTAAGAAAACGTGATCTTGGAATAAGATGATAAATAAGATGATAGATGTGACGTGAATTTGGCGTGATGAAGTATGAACTGACCACCATGATTAATTTCACCATGCCCAACAGCTCAAGAGGTTTTTCAGTGAGTATGAATGCCTCAAAGTTATGATGGAGCTGTGTATTGATGTATAATGGGAAGATAGTCAATTTTGGAGTCAGACAACTCTTCGATCACGAAATAAACTATCTGACCCATGATTTAAAGTTGGCAACAGTATTTGTACCGAGGATATGGTACTATTATGTACAGGGTGAGGAATTATGGATATGCACTGATCATAGAGCCCGAGTATCTGTTTTCACAGAAAGGGGAGAATATGAAAATACATATTGGGTTAGAGCTTCTGAGAGATTTTGATTTATGAGAATTGTACCACCCAAGAAAGGCGAATGTGATGACTGATGCCTTGAGCAGAAAGAGCCTCGGGATGGTACCACATATGATGGTCAGGGAGCGTGAGCTGCTAGATGCAGTTGTGGACCTCAGTATTGATGTGATCCCTTCTGAGGATGACAGTGATTGTGTGACAGCTAGCCTGATGACTAGTACCGGATGAGAGTGCCCGGATTTGCCAGGCTTAGCGTGATGATCGACCGGATGTCGATAGTTTGGGTCTGATTCAGAAGGGTACAGTGATAGAGTTCACAGTGGGTGATAATGAGTTACTGAGGATTCAGAGACAGTATGAGTGCTCCCCAGGACCACAGTTGATGAGATAGTGATATTGTCAGAAGCTCACTCTTCGGGATATACAGTGCATGCGGAAGGTAATAATAATATATATTAAAATCTCAAAAGGGGTATGGGTGGTCAGATGTGAAAAGAGATATTGGTGGAGATTGTAGAAAAGTGCCTAGTGTGTCAGCAGAGTAAGGTAGAGTATTAAAAGTCTGCAGAGTTATTGCAGCACCTACCTATATCGACACGGCACGAAAAACGAGAGTAAGTCTCCATGAATGTCGTGATGGGTTATAGGAGACCCGGATAAATCAGGAGACTAGTTGGATGGTAGTCGATAGAGTGACTAAGTCCACCCACCTTCTGGTTATGAACTCCCCAGATACTCAAAGTGTGTATGAGGATTCAGGTATAAGAAAGATTGTGGAACATTAAGTAGCGTTCCAGTGAGCATGGTATCATATAGGGATTCCCGCTCCACTTCCTACCTCAGGGAATATTTTTAGGAAGCTATGGGAACCCGACTGAGTATTAGCACAGCTTTACATCCCCAGACAGATGGTCAGTCAGGGAGGACTGTACAAGTTCTGGAGGATCCGATGAAAGCGTGTGCCATTGATTTTATAAGCTCCTGGAATGATCAGTTGATTTCTAATTGAAGTCGCCAATAACGACAATTGGCAATTGAGTATCGGGATAACGAGATATGAGGCAGTGTATAGCTGTAGGGGCTGTTCCCCAAATTGGATAAGAAAGAGTGGGTGACAGGTAGAAATTATTTCTGACTTTGGATAATAAGTCTCTGAGGATGTTTAGTTAAGGATGAGAGATTAAGAACACCTCAGAACAGATAGAAAAATATTGGAATTCACCCTTGGTGAATTATTATGGTTGAAAGTTACACGTCCTAAGAGAATAAGGACATAGCGGAACTTTTGGAAGAAGTAAATTGAGTTGAGCTGGATCGAATTCTTGAGAGATTGGACAAGTGGGAGATAAGACCTGTAGGTTGTTGTTAATCACTTGGATTAATAGGCACCCACAATGTGTCCCAGCTTATGATGCTTCGGTACTACTATCCAGATCCAGCAGAGGTGATAGGATATGAACTCCAAAAGTTCAGTTTAATGAAAATATGAGTATATTGAAGAAGTTGATTCGGGCATTGAACAGGAAAGAGACAGTATTGGGGTTTAAGATAATCTCCCTAATTAAAGTCCTTTGGTAGTAATACACTCCGAAGAATGTCGCATAAATTTTAAGAGTATGATATGATCGATATACCCGGAGTTGTATATGGACTCATATGACTTGGTTCTAATTTGGAGGACCAAATTCCTTAAGTGGGGGAGAATTGTAAGACCCGAATTTAATAAAAATACGAAAACTAAATAAGAAAAGATAGAGGAAGTATGAAGGAAGTCGGGTTAAATTAATCCCGAACACGTGTAAGGGCAAAACGGTCAAAGGACCGAAAGCCGGAGTAAATTCGATAAGGAAATTTAATTAAAAATAAGGATTTAAGAAATCTTGGTCAATAAAGATGAAATAAAATTATTTCGGATTAAATTGATCAAGATATTAATTTATTGGAATTAATCGGGATTAATCGGGATTTTTAGTTCAGAAAAATAATCCCGAAAATAATCGAAAAATATACTGAAAAGTCACTCGGGACAATATCCCGAAAATACGGAGCAATTATACCCGAAAAATAGGTTAAAATATAATAAATAAATTAAATAAAATTAAATTAATTAATTTAGAATAAAATAATAATTTTAAGGGATATTTGGGTATTTTTAGTGTATTTTAATAAATAAAAATAAATTGTTAAATAAGATAATAAATTGTAAAAAAAAAAAAAGAAGAGAATTGAAAAAAAAAAAAAAAAAAAGAGAGGAAAGTCATCGGGGAGAGAGAAACGGAAGACCCGAAGAAGACCAAAGGAGGCCCGATCACCGTCCGGCGGCCAACGGCCCGGCCAAGGGCCGGAAAAGAAAGAGGGGACGCCGATGAGCACGATGGTACCGGCGGTGTAGCCAACCGACGCCGGAGGAAGCCGATCGGAGGAGGAGAAGGCCGACGGGATTGAGGGGCTCGGTCCCGGCGAACGGCGGCGATCCGACCAGAACCAAGGCCCGATTTGGAGAGCCCAGTCGACGGCGGTGCTTTTGGCACCGGTGGCACTCAGCGAGACGGCCGGAATCGGCGGCGACGGCCAAGGGAAGAGAATGGGTCCGACGGCGAGGAGAGAAGAGGCCGGACCGGCGGCATTCCGGCGGCCTTGGGCGAATCCGAGCCCAGATTCGAGATGCGGACGGCCTTGCGGAGCTGTTGGCGGTGGAAGCCGGCGGAGAACCGGCCGGCAAGGCAGTGAACCGGCAGTGAACCGACCGAACCGGAGAAAAACCGGCGGTCTGACCGGTCCGAACCGGACTGAACCGGTTCAGCCAAAAAGAGGGGAAAAAAGGGAGAAAAAGGGAAAAGGAAAAAGAGGAAAAAATTGGGGAAAATTCTGGTGATGCAATCGAGCTTCGGGTAAGTCGATAAGCGGTCAAATTGACCGATTTAAATTTGGAATATTTTATTTAATTAATTTTGGGCTGAGAACTTACCCGGAAAAATTATGGAATTGTGTAGCTCGACGATTGGCATCCACCGAGGGCTCGAGACAGCCTCGATTTGCGGACTAGCATGGAATCTCGGGTAAGTGACCCCTATTTACGACAATTTCCTCGTTATGCGTGATATTGATTAAATTTACGCATAAATTGAATTAATTTATGGAAATTTAGATTAATTGTCGTAAATATTAAATTTAGCTATTCGAGAATTAGAACGAGGCTCAATAAATTATTGATGGGCCCAATGAGCCCAATAGGCCTCGATAAAGAGAAAATTAAGTGGAAAACGGGCTTAAGGCCGATTAAGGCCCATTAAGGTGCAATCGGGCCCAATAGGGGTAAACGGGCCCAATGATTTAAATTAAGCCCAGAAAAGATTAAGTACAATTAAATCATAATATCTGACCTGAGGAATATTAATACGCAGTTCCGGGCATTGGATTGGAAACATATCGGACTGCGCGATGGGACTACATTGGAAAAGAGAAAGGTCAGACTCGACGAGAATCGAGGTAAGGGAATTCTGCGGACTGCTAGAGGTAACAGTACGCAATTTTAAATTCATATGCAGTCCTTTAAAATATCCTGAAGGGTCTAGAGGTCAAATAATAATTTTAGTGCCCCGAATGGGCAAATTACTAAAATACCCTTGTTAAGGGTAAAATTCTAAAAATCTAGGAAAAATTGGGAGGAGCAAGGACAAGAGGTTCCTGCTCGTTCTGGAGATATTTCAACGCATGCATGAGTAGGCTGGCTCGCCTTGAAAGAAAGTGCACCGCATTGCATACTTTCAACGTGAAATTGATTTGAAAACTGTTTTGAGTAAATAGAGCCGCCTACGTGTTTTATTGACATATGACGTGCTAGAGCTCAGCTCGCACGGTAATTTCGATTTGTGTGATGCATGCATTAGTGCTGGAGCGAGAGCTCGCACTAGAGTTTTACATGCATAGGTGCTAGAGTATAACTCGCACCAGATTTCACATGCTCTTTCGTGACACGGTGCTAGAGTCTGACTCGCACCATATTTTTACATGATTTTCGAGACAGAGTGCTGGAGTTTAAATCGCACCAGTATTTATAAAATTTTCATGTGATTTATAATATACAGAGTGCTGAGCTTAGCTCGCACTAGTTTTACCGGATTTGTGGAGTACCGCTGTCTGCCCTTGGAGTCAGCCAAAAGGCCCAACAGGCTCAAGAGACCTCTTAGGTGGGGTGAGAGTGAGGGATGAGGTTGGCGGCCTTGTGGGGATGTAAGCGGGCTCTGCCAGTTGACGTGTTTTGATGAGAGTGCTGAGCATCGCTCACACAGATTTTATGAGAACATGCGATGAGCCGTGCTTGGAGCATCGGGTAGACTGTGTGTCACCGATTTAATAGGCTCGCACGTGCGTTTTGAGACATGGCATGAGTATTGAGAAACAAACCTCTGTGGGAAGCAGGCCAATTGGGCCGGAGTACCTAGAGATATTACATGGGTTCACGGAGTACGATGTACCGTGCAAGTAGCATGGAGTACGATGTACCGTGTTGTATCTTCGGATACGGCATCTCCGGATGCAGCATCTTCGGATGCCGGGGATCGGATAAGACTGACGGGATGGACTGACCCACCTCCCGGGCGGTTCCCGATCATGGTGAGAACCCGCACACTAGGATCCGTGTAGCTGAGGAACTCACGAGGACAGATGTGGCCATAGTCCTAGTTATTTACCTATATACAGACGTTGCCTAGTCTCGCATGTTGATGATTTCTATGATGATTTAAACTGGGTTTTAAAACTAAATTGCATGATGGTATTTCCATGCTTTTCAAAACCCACGTGTGATGTAAATGTTTTCATGATTTTGTGTGAGTCAGGATCACCCGCAGGAGGGGTCGAGTCCTGACTTTATTGTCAAAATCTTAATTGAGAAAGAAATGATTTATGATAATTGCATGTTGATTTTCCGTGCAAATGTATTTTACATATCATCATAATGCATAGCATTGTTTTAAAATGTGTGGAGAAAGGGTGGTTTATGCATGGCACTACGTTCATGTAGGTAGTATGGTTACCTACTTGTTCGTAGGATTGCCTTACTGAGCTTGATGTGCTCACCCCTTTCATTTTCTCCCACAGATGATCTCCAGTTGAAGTTGAGGCGACTCAGTACTGCATTCCGGATATCCGCTGCTGCCCATCAACATAAGGTATATACACTTGTACTTATTGTATCTACATAAGCATAGCACAGTAACATGATTGTAAGTAACTTTAGGGGATGTATAAATAATATAACAATTATAAATGACTGGAGAAGAAATAAGTACTAGGGTAGATGTATGGTGGGACTGGCATTGACGCACAGCCCAATTAGTAGTGGAGTGTTGGTCACGATTCGAGGACAGGTAAGAATTAAGTAAGAAAATAAACAAAAACGCGAAAAAATTCACTCTGATTTTTGGATAGTTGGGTCGTGACACATAAATATAACAACTACAACACCACCCGTGGGCTCCTTTCATTGACAGGGAACTCAACTCTCTCGGTTTGCTTCATACTCTTCTCTAACCATGTTCCACTTTGCTCTTGATGTGGACAATTACTCAGCATCAATCCACGTCTAGGCAACAGAATCACAAGGTAGAAGAACGAATGAACCATTCATGTCACCTGAATACACCAAAGAGGTTCAAACCGAGAGCTAACTAGGGGAATGGCTATGTAAAATAAAACTTGAAAAAAATAAAGAGTTGATTTAACAAAATCGAGAAGCTTGGAATGATAAATTGATTGACATGAAAATGAATTATCCAAGACTAGAAAAATCAAGAACATAAAAATGAAATGAACATTAAAAGTAAATTGTAGCTAACAGAAATTTCGAAGTAAAAAAATTGGGAAAGAAAAAAAATACTAGAAAGGAAAATAACTCTAAAACTACTCTACCTACACTACTCCTACTCCTAAAATTACATACTCTTTCAATTGCCATCCTTTCCTA
Source organism: Firmiana major (assembly GCA_033439115.1). Classification (NCBI taxonomy): domain Eukaryota; kingdom Viridiplantae; phylum Streptophyta; class Magnoliopsida; order Malvales; family Malvaceae; genus Firmiana; species Firmiana major. Next base: position 35,573,961 of record CM065897.1, on the reverse strand, counting down.
TTTATAAACACACTAGGGGTAAAATGATAATTTTCACATCCTTGATGAGTTGACATTTTTTGGCCACTTGTCTTCACACCATTGGCTCCTTAAAAAGATATATCCATGTCATCGATCTTTTTGTCCAATTGGATGTGCTAGGTGGCATGACTCGTGTTGTCCGCGTGGCTCAATCTCGATTTTAGCCCAATTTCGGTCCATTTTCTATCGAAATATTCAAAATTCATCTGGATTTAATTTATCTGTAAACATGAGAATTTTAATTAAATAAAGGGGATAATTAACAAAATAAATTGGGGATTTAAATAATTAATTAGGAAATTAAGTATAAATAATTCTAAACATATAGAATTATTAGTTCAAGTGGGATAAATAGCAAACGCTCTTAGTCAGCATCCTCAGGGTACCCTTCCAAGTAACACTGAAGCAAATCCTGTTAGGCAAAGGGAAGGGAAGGAACATGTGAAAGTCATCACCCTTAGGAGTGGCAGAGAGCTAGTAACTCCCCCTGTTAAGTCCAGACCTGACCAGCCCATAGTTGAAAAACCCATAGGATCTAGTGAAGCAGCTCAGAAGGAGCAAGAATCAAAAGATCAAGCTGCAAAGGAAACAAAGCCAGGTAATTCTTCACCTTTACCTGTTTCTTTGTCACAACCTTCTTTATCCATTGATGCTACAAAAGTTTCCACTACATCTCCTCCTGTTAGACCACCAGTCCCTTTTCCTCCGAGATTTCAAAATCAAAAACTAGACCAACAATTTGCAAAATTCCTTGAGGTTTTTAAGAAACTTCACATCAACATTTCATTCACAGATGCCTTAGAGCAAATGCCAAGCTATATGAAGTTTATGAAGGACATCCTCTCTAGGAAAAGAAGATTGGAAGATTACGAAACGGTGGCCTTAACTGAGGAATGTAGCGCTATTATCCAGAGGAGATTACCCCCCAAGCTCAAGGATCCAGGGAGCTTTACTATACCATGCACTATTGGAAATTTATTCTTTGGTAGAGCCCTGTGCGATTTAGGAGCTAGTATAAATTTGATGCCATTGTCTATCTATCAGAAGTCAGGAATAGGGGATGCCAAGCCCACCACAGTGACTCTCCAGTTGGCTGATCGATCAATTAAACATCCGAAGGGGGTCATTGAGGATGTCTTAGTAAAAGTGGATAAGTTTATTTTCCTTGCGGATTTTATTGTGTTGGAGATGGAGGAAGATAGGGAAGTCCTAATTATACTAGGCAGGCCATTCATAGCAATTGGTAGAACTTTAATAGATGTACAAAATGGGGAGTTAACAATGAGAGTTCAAGATCAGGAAGTCAAGTTTAATGTGTTCAAATCTCTAAGGTTCCCTGATGACTCTCACGATTGTTTTAGGATGGATTTAGTGGATAAGGACATCACTGAGGAGTTTTCCAAGACACACCCTTTAAACCCTTTAGAAGCCTCCTTAGTGAAATCTATTGATCTTAGAGAGTATAGTGAAGATGATGATGAGGTCTATGAGACTTTACAGTTATTAGAGGTCACTCCTTTTAAGGAAATTACCCAATTTGAGACATTAGACTCTTCATCTATTCCAATTTCAAATATCTTTCCATCCACCAGTGATCCTCCAGCATTATAACTCAAACCTTTACCCTTACACCTTAGGTATGCTTACTTAGGTGAATCCTCCACACGACCGGTAATAGTATCTGCTGCTCTCTCCAGTGATCAGGAAGCAAAATTACTAGAAGTGTTAAGAGAGCATCAGAAGGCTATAGGCTGGTCTATCTCTGTCCTTAAGGGTATTAGTCCCTCTATTTGTATGTATAAGATACTATTGAAGGAGGGGTATAGGTCATCCATAGAGCACCAGCGTCGATTGAACCCAGTAATGAAAGAAGTCAAGAAGGAGATCATTAAGTGGTTAGATGCAGGGATCATCTATCCTATTTCTAACAGTGCCTGGGTGAGCCCAGTATAATGTGTCCCTAAAAAGGGAGGGATGACAGTGATCGAGAAAGAAAATAATGAGCTTATCCCCACTAGGACTATCACTGGTTGGCGAGTATGTATGGATTATAGGAAACTCAACAAGGCCACCAGGAAAGACCACTTCCCTTTACCCTTCATTAACCAAATATTAGATCGATTAGCTGGTCACGAATTCTTTTGTTTACTGGACGGATACTCTGGGTACAATCAAATAGCTATAGCCCCAGAAGACCAAGAAAAAAACTATCTTCACCTATCCCTATGGGACCTTTGCTTTTAGAAGAATACCTTTTGGCCTATGCAATGCACTTGTTACATTCCAGCGTTGCATGATGGCCTTATTCCATGATATGGTGGCAGATTTTCTTGAGGTTTTCATGGATGATTTCTCAGTATTTGGGGATAGCTTTGATTTAGGTTTGCAGAATTTAGCACTAGTGTTGAGGAGGTGTGAAGAAACAAACTTAGTGCTTAATTGGGAGAAATGCCACTTTATGGTGAAAGAAGGCATAGTGCTAGGGCACAAAATCTCTGCTAGGGGGATAGAAGTGGATAAGGCTAAGGTAGAAATTATTGAGAAGTTACCTCCCCCTACCATTGTAAAAGGAATTCGAAGTTTCCTGGATCATGCGGGATTTTACAGAAGGTTCATTAAGGATTTTTCTCAGATAACTAAGCCTTTATGTAATCTCCTTGAGAAAGACACTGTGTTTTGCTTTGATGAGAAATGCTTAGAAGCATTTAAGACTTTGAAGGAAAAATTAGTTCCAGCCTCTGTAATCATAGCTCCAGATTGGAGTTTACCTTTTGAGCTTATGTGTGATGCAAGTGATTATGCTGTCGGGGCTGTACTAGGACAAAGAAAAGGAAGAGTCTTTTATGCTATTTACTACGCAAGCAAAACACTTAATGAGGCCCAGATGAACTATGCTACTACTAAGAAGGAGCTGTTAGCTGTGGTATTTGCTTTTGATAAGTTTTGCACCTATCTCATAGGTACTAAGGTAGTAGTATATACTGATCATGCTGCCATTAAGTACTTAGTCTCCAAGAAGGATGCAAAGCCGAGGCTGATTCGATGGATCCTCCTACTACAGGAGTTTGACTTGGAGATTAGGGACAAGAAAGGTACGGAGAATCAGGTTGCTGACCATTTATCTAGATTAGAGAGTGGACATAAAGAAGGTGGTACAACTATTAATGAATCCTTCCCTGATGAGTAGCTATTTACTTTCGAGCACTCCAAATTACCTTGGTACGCTGATTTTGTAAATTATCTGGTAAGCAATGTGATGCCACCTGATTTGACTGCCCAGCAAAGGAAAAAAATTTTAAGTGATGTCAAGTATTATGTTTGGGATGAACCCTTCCTATACAAGCAATGTAAAGATCAGATTTTGAGAAGGTGTGCTCCCATGGAAGAAGTAGAGGATATACTTAGACATTGCCATTCTTCTGATTATGGAGGGCATTTTGGAGGAGAGAGGACAGCAGCCAAGGTTTTACAATCTGGTTATTACTGGCCCACGTTATTTAAGGATGCCCACTATTTTGTGCTGAAATGTGATAGATGTCAGAGGGTAGGAAATATTTCCAAAAGAAATGAGATGCCTCTAACTAATATTTTAGAAGTAGAACTCTTTGATGTCTGGGGCATTGATTTCATGGGACCATTTTTTCCTTCATATGGAATGCTCTATATTCTAGTGGCTGTGGACTATGTATCGAAATGGGTTGAAGGGATGGCTTTGCCGACTAATGATGCCAAGGTGGTAGTAAGGTTTTTAAAGAACATTTTCACACGATTTGGCACACCTAGGGCTATCATTAGTGATGGAGGATCCCACTTTTACAATCGAAGTTTTGATGGGCTGTTAAAGAAATATGGGGTCAAACATAAGGTAGCCACTGCTTATCACCCACAGACAAGTGGCCAAGTAGAGTTGTCCAATAGAGGAATTAAGGGGATATTAGAGAAAACAGTGAACCCAAGTAGGAAGGACTAGTCCATTAGGTTAGAGGATGGACTTTGGGCCTATAGGACAGCCTTCAAAACACCTTTAGGAATGTCCCCTTATCAGCTTGTTTATGGTAAAGCATGTCATCTACCAGTAAAGCTAGAACACAAGGCCTATTGGGCCCTTAAGAACCTGAATTTCAATTTAGAGGTAGCAAGGGAGAAGAGGCTGCTACAGCTTAATCAGTTAGATGAGTTCAGGTTGCAGGCATATGAGAATGCCAAGCTCTACAAGGAAAAGACTAAGCGATGGCATGATAAGAAAATTAAGGAGAGATACTTCGAGCCAGGCCAGCAGGTTTTGTTGTTTAATTCACGCTTGAAGCTGTTTCTAGGAAAGCTCAACTCTAGGTGGTCAGGTCCCTTTACCATTACACAAGTATTCCCTCATGGAGCCATTGAAATTATGGATGAGACCCTGAATCAACCTTTTAAGGTTAATGGGGGCAGACTGAAACACTATTTTGGGGGAAGGTTTGATCGTCAGCATTCTGTGACCACTTTAGCTGACCCTCTTACTTCTGATCCTACTAATTAGCTTCATTTTTCTTTCACTTTTTGTATATAGTTCTTTTTCTTTTCTGTTGTTTCTTTCTTTGTTTATTTTGCAGGTTTATTTTCTAAGTTTTACGCTTTCAATAAAAGCTTCAGTTGTTCATCAACATCAGATAGGGGAGTACTATATTCTTGAGCTTAAATTCTTATATTATCTACACACTAAGGACACTGTGCACTTTAAGTTTGGGGGAGGGGATATCACTTGAGCATTTTTCAAAAATTTGAGCAAAATTGAAAATTTTTCAAAATTTTTTCGAAAATCTGAGCTTAAACTATTTTATTTTGGGATGATTTAGTACTTAGCATGTAGTTTTCCCATATTTCGATGATATGAACCCATGATTAAGTCTCATTTTGATTGACTAAGAAGCATGATTATAGGAAAAGCATGAAGTTGAATTCTTGAATTTGTCTTGATTTTGATTGTGATTTCTTCATCTTAAGCACTTGTCATGTTATGAATCTGTATATTTATTTAGAGAAAGCTTATGTGGACTTAGGATTGCATTTGTTTAGTTGATTGTGTGTATCATATTGTAGAATTTGTTTGATCTAATCTCGAGGTGAAATATTAGATCACACTTAATTAGGGAGATGATTTAGACCATCTTTGGATTGTTTGAGCCTTTCTAGCCTTCCTTGTACATATTTTACCCCTAGTCACCCATCTGGGCCAAATAAGCTTTTCTCTGTAAATATACCCGCGTTATTTTCCTTAGCTTAAATATTTTATTTTCCTATCCCTTACCCCAAAAGCATGAAAAGTCATGGGGATATATTGTGAGCTATATGGGTATTAAGTGATAGTGAAAGAGTATGTATAAAAAAAAGAAAAAGAAAAAGAAAAAGAAAAGAAGAAAGAAGAAAAATATATATATAAAAAAAATGTTTAGTGAAATAAATAAGTTTGGAGGAATAAATTTGAGCTCTTACATTAAGATCATGAAAGTAATGTATGTTAAGGGGTAATTAAACCTAAATTGACTTTATCATACCTTAACCCCAGCCTTACATTACAAGCTTAATGAAGTCCTATTGATCTTTAGTTAAGTGTGACTACATTAGTGGAGAGAGAAGTGAAAAGCAAACTTATGGGAATGATCACATGTCATTGACTTTGCATTCACTTTGTTTGCATAATCTAATCGGGATAATGTACTGTGAACTGACGTTGACATTTTTCACACATTCACGAGGAGTCTAATTTGGGTTAGGGCTTATGATTGAGTAATTCTAAGTGCTGGACTTGTAATTGTGAGTCTTTGAATTCATAGTCTGTACTTTTTCTTTAAGGATAATATTGGGGAAATTATTGTGTTTTGTACGTGTCATTCCTACAATTATTCTTTTTTGCTTGAGGACAAGCAAAAACTCAAGTTTGGGGGTGTGATAATTCTATATTTTTAGAATTATTTGTGCTTAATTTCCTAATTAATTATTTAAATCCCCAATTTATTTTGTTAATTATCCCCTTTATTTAATTAAATTCTCATGTTTGCAGATAAATTAAATCCGGATGAATTTTGAATATTTCGGTAGAAAATGGATCGAAATTGAGCTAAAATCGAGATTGGACCACGCAGACAACGCGAGCCTAGCACATCCAATTGGACAAAAAGACAGATGACATGGAAATATTATTTTTCAAGGAGCCAATGGTGTGAAGACAAGTGGCGAAACAATGCCAACTCATCTAGGATTGAAAAATTACAATTGTACCCCTAAATGTGTATATAAATAGAAAATGATGGCAACTGTAAAGGGGAAAAAATAGGGTAGAATAGTTTTTTTTTTAGGTTAACTTTAAAAGCCTTACTTTTTTTTAGTTTTTTTTCTTTGCTTTCATATTTCTTTTTTAGCTCCTATTCTATTGAATTGATGATGGAAATCTTTTCTTCTTAATTTCATATATCTCAGTTGCTTAGAATTATTATTTATCAATCCAGTTTCCTTCACACCATTCAGGCCATGTTTAGCTATATGTTTTAATCCGTTCTCAGTTGTAGTATAAAGCATTTGCAAAGCTTTAATAATCAATGCCGATCATGATATTCTGACTCATTATTGTCGATCTAATATGTTGGAATAATTATGTGTATCGTTTGGTAATATTGGAAGAGTGGAACATGGTAGGAGAAGAAATTGAAAGAAACCGTAGCATGGAGTCTCATGTTTTCATGTCTTGCATTTCTCTGCATTACTGATTTAGCATTTAGTTTTGTTTTTCGGTATTATCATCTTAAGTCTTGCTTTCATGGAGATGATCATGTGTAATACCGAGAGAGGGTGTTCGACAGCTGAAGGGTAACAAAGAACTAAACCAGCAGCCAATCAATCCTCTGTTCTGCTCTGTCCTGAGATTTCACAACTGTTCATCATAATTCTTTTTGTTTTTCTGCATATTTGCGTTGCTTCATTGTACCGAAGCTTGGTATTTGCTGGGGTGGCATTTGTTAATTTATTTTCTTTCCTTGCAATATTATCTCTATTGGGTTATCTATATTTCTCATTTTAATTCTGTTCTGTTCCTCTGTTGTTCTTGGTTGCAGGAAACGGTTGTTGGGCATCTGCTGTATGTTTTATTTTGTAGAGAATGAAGCAGACGGTAGTTCTGTGCAGGTTGTCCTGAGCAAAGGAAGGGTACTGCAGGTTGCTGTAAATTGCTGGGTGCCGGCTTACGGGATGTGGGTGTATTTTGCAGAAGCGAAAAATGCAAGACAGGTTCAGGAACGGTGTCAGGAGCAGGAGTAGACATTAGCACCTAGAGTAGGTAGCTGAGGGGTGCATTGTACAGTGTACAGCTGGGAGTAGCAGCATCTAGAGCAGAAGCCACAGATGAATCTTGGACACTTGAAGAGCAGGACAAAACCGAGAACATCGAGCAAGCCGAGAATGCTGGAAATGCAAATTTGGTGAAGACGTGAACAGTAAAGGGAGGGATAATTGGCTGGATTAAATTGTTAAGGGTTGTTTGGCTAGTGCATAATAGTTAATTAACTCATTTTCATGCATTGTTAGTTTAGTTTAATTCCTATTTAATTTGTTAGCTTAGTTTAGAGTCTTTGATTAAATTGCATGATTAGTATTCTTGTGTAATGGTTTAGAACTTAGTTTTAATTAGGTTGATAGTTAATTAAGTGTTCATTTAAAATTAAATTAGGGGTAAATTTATTTCATTAAATCTTAAGTTAGTTTAAATTGAATTTTGATTAAGTAGTATTATTGCATTTTAGGATTGTTAATTTTAGTTTAATTAATCTTGCTTTGTTATTTTCATATTTGCATTTTATTTGCGTTAATCAGTTTTAACTGTTTTAATTTCTTTTGTAGGCTTTTGATTTTAATTGCGTGGAGCACTGTAAGTAATTTTGCTCGGTTTTATTTAGTTTATCTTATAGTTTTATTATTTTCAATACTTTTAATTAGTCTTAGTAGATCACCCACTTTAATTTTATAATTTGCTAGAATATACTTAGGGTAAGATTAACCGGTAGTTAATTAGGCTGATCAACTTCTCTGTGGGACGATAACTCGGGACTCAAATCCCATTATTACTTGTACGACCCGTGCACTTGCGGACATATACCTTTTGGGCGTGTCATTAATCTAAATATATATAAATAGTATAAAAAAAAAGAAAAAAAACGAGAAAGGCAAAAGTAGGCTACCATATAGAACTAGAAAAACTGAGTAGTAGATTGGTAGGACATGGTGATTTATAGAAAACTGTAAACTGAAGCTCCCCACCCTGCAGCATCGAACCCGAACACACCAGCTCTGTCGCGCCACACTTATGCACGCAACCGACCCTATACATCTGCACCCATCTGCACACACACTTCCAGTACCCCCACGCCTCCAGCCAACCTACTCCTCGTTTTCCCCATCCTCACGTCACCTGCTGTGCTATAATCGGTTCATGCTGGGGGGATGGTTTCCTGTGGAAAGAAGCAGAGAAGAGAGGAAGGTAAGTTGAGAAAGACATGATGGTTTAGGAGTAGGAAAACGCAAATGGCTCGGGAAGGAAACCAGAGATGATGATGAGAGAACCAGAACAGGGGAAACCATGAAGAAGAAACGATGTAAGGCAAGGGGTTTAGTGGAGAACAGAGCAGGAATTGTTGCAGTGTGTGTGTATATATATATATATATATACTATATAAGAAATAAATATATAAGTGCCATACTATATAATTGGAAGTCGAGAGTGATCTGAGGGAAGACTCGAGAAACGAGAGAGAGATCGACAGTTTGAAGGAAACAGAGTAGGGAGAAATGGATGAACAGTGGACGAGAAGGATGAAGAAGAAGGAGAAAAGAAAGCAATTGGCGGGACGAAAATGTTTAAAATAAATAAATAAAATAAAAAATAAGAATATATATGTATAAATAAATATATTGTATTCATATATCTATATATATATATATATATATATTGGAGAATAGAAGAGAAATTTAAGTAAAAAGAGAGTACACAAAAATTGGAGAAAACCTCGAGGGAAGAATAGTCCGAAATTATTAGATCAAAAATTCGGAGGAATAGACCGAGTGGACCGGACCTGTCGACTAGCTACGTTGAGACAATCGAGGACTACAAATAGACATTGAGGTAAGGAAAATTTTTGTCTCTTCTAGAGATAAATGTGCATAATTTTCGTATATTTGTAGACAGAAAATTTAGGCTAAATTTCGTAGTACCGAAATTACTGAAAAGCTAGACCGACTTTTATGACTCTGGAAATTAAAGATTTTAGCCTAGTTGAACAATATAATTTTTACGGATTGAATTTAAATGATTTGCATAGATTCTGATGTAGCTTGAATTCTGTTTTAAATATCAAAAATCCCAAATTTTGAATTTTCATAGACTCATTTCTGGGATTTTTTTGAAAATAGCTAGTCAGCCTGTTTTGAATGGTTTCACGAAACAATCGAAATTATATGTGATTTGAGGTGAAATGATTTGTTAATCTGATGATATGTGCTTGAGCGCGTACTGACTGTGTCGTACGGTCCGTCTTGCACTGATTTTGAGACAAAGACGTTGGTGAGATAATGCTGGATTTCTGTATGATCTGTATTTGTTTCTGTATCTGTGGTCCACGAGTACAATGTACCGTGTTTTTTATTTTATATATGGTCTTCAGACGTTCTGATTTGTGAGCTGTTTGGATAGCTGACCACTCCCATGGCGATTGACATCCCGGCACACCTGATCAGTGAATTGCCCGGAGTCACCGACATTGGCCTATAGTCATATTTGATATCTGATATAACATGTATGTCTTGTCTCGTCTATTTGAAGTATTTTTTCTGAATTGTCTGCTTGAATTAAGATATCTAGAAATGTGTTTGTTTTGCTACTGGAAAACTTTGAACTTTCTGGATTTACAACAGTAGCTAGATTTTTTTATCGATACATGTTTTGTTTCTGAAAATCTGTTCTTGGTCTTTGTGCTTTTGTCGATACTAAATCTGTTTTCTGAATTCTGACTTTGGTATCTGAGAAATTACCAAATCATCTGTATACTTTGTAAAAATATTCTGGATTTGGCAAATGTAAAAATATATATTTTTATAGGTAGTGTATTTATATACCTGCTATGGGGTGTTTCTTACTGAGCATGTTGAGCTCACCCCCTTACTTTCCTCCACAAAGCCTCACTGTAGTTTGGATCACTTCCGTTAGTAAGGTATTCCGCACAGTTATGATCCCGCTGAGCATATTGCTGCACCAAAAGTATACCCAGGTTTAAAGAAGTTCTGTCGTATCTAAAATTTTTATAAGTACAGTAATGCAAATGCAAGATGTGTCTGGGGAATGTGAACATATTTTATTCAAATTGCCACTAGGAAATAAAATTAATCAGATTGAGTATTATTCCGACCTAATATCTGTCACAACCCTCAATCCACCGAAAATCCACTACATTTTTTTCATTTTTCATTTATTATTTAATCCATTTCTTATTGTTTGTTCTCTACCTTTTCTTTACTTGATTGTGAACAACTACACCACCAATAGTTGGGCTGTGTATCGGTGTCAATCTCATCCAATCAAATCATTTCAATTTACAACTCATTTAAACGTAAACACTTGTATTTCTAAATCAGAGTTGCTGTTTACATGTGTTTACAATCCTTTACATCCCAAAAAAATTGCATTCAAAGATATTACTGTGCTTTGACATGTCTAGATACAAAATCTATACAAATGTGTATACCTTGTGCGATGAGATGTAACGGACACCAAAAATCCAATCCTCAGTCGCTCTCTATCTACTGAAAGTGCTCTGTAGAGGGGGAAAAATAAGGGGGGTGAGCAAACCACGCGCTCAGTAAGGCAATCATGCGAGCAGGTAGATAACTGTACTATCTACGTGATCGTGATGCCATGCATAAAACCAAGAATTCACTTATCAAACTCCAAAACATCAGTTCATGCTCGTGTTCATGATATATAAAGCAATTCATGCTATTCAAATCAATGCATAAGTCTAAATCAAAGCATGGAAAAATCATCATGCACGAGTCGTATATAAAGCATGGAAAATCACCATGCGAAAGTCGTAAACAAAGCATGGAAGAATCATCATGCGAGGTGCACTTAAAACAATTCATAGTCAACACAACTCAACACAAAATCACCATTCGTCAAGACTCAGTGTAAGACCCACTTTGTATGTATTTGTTACTATATTCCTTATGATTCATGTGATGTGCACTTCCATATATTCATTGAATCATAAGAAGAGCATTGATTGAATTAAATTTGTAAAGAAGAATAAAATGGAATATCGGTGAACGCCGGAAGTAATTAAATACGAGCCGAATTGGCCACAGGACAAACGAAAATGATCAAAATGAAGTTAACTGAAAATATGAAATTAAAATAAGAAAAGATGGTGGATGTATGAAGGAAAGTCAGGTTAAATTGGTTTCGAAACAAGAGCAGGGGTAAAATGGTCAAAAATAACGAAATCCGGTATTAATACGATAAGAAAATTTTAATTAAAAATAAGGATGTAAGATATCTTGATCGATAATGAGGAAACTATACAATTTTGAGTCAATTGATCAAGATCCGAAATTTTTAAAAATACCGAAAAGTTACCCGAAACAATATCTCGAAAATACAAAAGAATGATATCGAAAAATGGAGAAAAATGAATTTAATAAATTAAATTAAATTAAATAAATTAAATTAGAATAAAATAATGTAAGTTGTAGATATTTTGGAATATTGTAGAGTATTTTAATGAATAGTATAATAATAAAATAGTTTATAAATAATAATAATAATAATAATAATAAAAATAATAATAATAATAATAAAAAGGAATTTGAAAACAAAAAAAAAAAGAGAAGAAAATCGGGATAAACCCGAAACGAAAAAAAATCGAAGGACCGTGAGAACCCATGACCACCGAAGGAGCACCGGCTATCCTTGATCGCCGACGAGCAGCCGAGGTGCAAGAGGAGAGACTGACTGTCAGACCCGAGTTTTTGATTTACGTATGTATCTTGTACCTTATGATTCCTATGTGTACGAACGTTATATTTCATAGTTGATTCATAAGAAGAGTATTTACTATCGTGCAATCGATTTATTGAGAATTAAAAATGCATGTAAGCTACATAATAGCAAGATAAGGGTTAAAGTGATTTTCGAGCAAGTACAGGGGTAAGACGGTCAAATGACCAAAATTCGATATAAATCCGATGAGAAAATTTCATTAAAAATATGAAATCGAGAGATCTTGATCAATAACGAGGAAAATATTGAATTTCGAGTCCAATTGATCGAGATATGAATTTAATTAATATTTTTGAAATTTTTATCTCGAAAAACGAGCCCAAAAATAGTGGAAAAATATACCGAAATAGTAAAATTGGACTGATAAATTCATTTGCAGACTAAATGAATTTAATTAGAATTTTTGAGAATTTTTAAGATATTTTTGGGCTTTTTATTATTATTTTAATGAATAAAATAATAATAAAAATTCTTTATAAAATAAAAAAAAAGAGCAGAAAACGAAATCTGGAGAGGAATTTCGGGGAGAGAGAAACGCGAGCAGACCGACAGAAAACAAGCCGAGGGAAGAGCTCATCGGACGACCACCAATCCGGCGACCCAGCGACCAGCGAACGTCTGAAAAGGAAGAGGGGAACCCCGCGACCTCCCAGCCACCAGGACGCGCGCCACCGGTGTCGGAATCCGACGAATCGAAGGGAGAAAGCCGCGGAGGAAAAACGGGCATTCGACAGCCACCGGCGGGAGTTGGCTCCGATCAAGGCCAACCGAGAGGTCCCCTGTCCAAGACGCGTCGAACGGCGGCAGCGGCACACCGAGAACCGGTCGGACGACGCCGGCACGACTAAAAAGGTACTGAACCGGTCGGCGGTTCAGTGGAAAGTGACTGTGCTGAACCGGACCGGACCAGTTCAGCCAAGGAGAAAAGGGGAAAAAGAGGAAAAAGGAAAGAAAAAGGAAAAGGAAAATTTTTGGGATTTCAGCGGACTTCGGGTAAGTCGATACGAGGTCAAAAGTGACCAATTTAATTTCTGATAAATTTATTTAAATTATATTTAATCATAAATTGACCCGGAGTTAAATATACGAAATTGTGCAGTTCGACGATTAATTCCGAACGGAAGCCTGATCGAACTCCGATTCGCACACCATCGCACAATCTCGGGTAAGTAAAGCTCATTTACAACAATTTAAGTGATTTATGCGTATTTAAGATTTAATTTACGCATTTCGGATTAAATTTCAGATTTAGTGAATTATATTCGAAAAATTGAAATAAATGTCGTAAATGATATACGGGCTATCCAAAGAGCATGGAATAAAGCCCAATGGGTATTGATAAGCCCAATGACTCAATAGACCTTGATGAACGGGCTTAATACGGATTAAGGCCCGATTAACGTGATTAAGGCCCATTAAGCGTAAACGGGCCCATTTTAGTGAAATGAACTGTATTAAATGTGTAATACAGTAGGAAAAGTGTAATTAACTCAGTGAATGATTTAAATGCAGCTCCAGAGTCATATTGGGAATTGACCGAACTGCGAGATTAGACAGTACAGAGGAAGAGAGGTCACACGACGTGATCCGAGGTGGGGACTCTTGCAAGTAGCTAGAGATATCTGTGCATATTTTCGTTGGATTTTACATTCACTAAAATTTTTTGAGGGTCAGAGAAAATCTATAATAATTTTAGGGACCCGATATGGGTGAATTACGATTTTACCCCTAGTTAGGCAAAAAGTGAAATTTTGGGAAAAGTGATAAAAAGCATGGAAATGATGTTTTGAGTGGTTTTTACTGCTGTGTAGCAGAAGAGTAGGTGGATGGGCTAATGTTTTGAGGTCGATGTAAATTAAGCACACTTTATAGTGCTGATTTTAGTGATTTTTAACATCCCTATTTTTAAAGAGCCATCTACCGAATTATGTGGAAACAATCGTGCTAGAGCATAACTCGCACTTGATTTCAGATTTTTTCACATACATTAGTGCTGGAGGTTGACTCGCACTATATTTATTTGGCATGCATGATAGAGTATTGGAGCATTGCTCGTACTCAATTTTTATGTGATTTGTGCATGGTAGAGTGCTGGAGCGTTTAGCTCGTACTCGAGTTTTACATGAGATGCATGACCTGGTGCTGGAGGTTCACTCGCACTAGTGTTGATATTTTGACATGCATATACAGTGTTTTGAGGCGGAGTGTTGACTGTGTGTCACACTCAAGACGCGCACTGTAGTTTTTCGTGATATACACACATGTTAGAAAACCGTGACGATTTCCTCCGTGTAGACTGAGTGTCACATTGTTGAGATGTTCTCACGTGAATTTAGAGACGTGGCATTTATTCCATAGTATGAGGGCTAAGACCTATGGCAGGCACCCTACTATGATGTATTTCCATGGTATGAGCGGCTAAGACCTATGGCAGGCACCCCGACCATGATGTATGGGTCCACGAGTGTACGATGTACCATGCGTGTGGCATGGAGTACCTTGTACCGTGTTTTGTGTTGTGGAGTTGTGGAGGAGAGTTGTTGATAGCTGACGGTTGTGATGGACTGACCCCCCTCCCGTTACAGCAGTGATAACCCGCACACCGAGTACTGTGTTGCCTGGGATTTCACCACATGTTAGGATATGTACATAGTCCGGAGATACTCTCTAACAGTAAGATCCTTAAGCCCAACATCCTTAAGCTAGAATAGGCGGGGAGGCTCTGTTCGGCGGGGAGGCTCTCTTACATAGTCTAGAGAGATTGCATTTAGCCACTGAGTCTCGCAAGGTATATCACATGTATTTTATGATACGGGTAGACCTAAGGGATGGGTCGAAACCCAGTTTATTTGTGTTGTGATGAGAAATGCCATATTTACTGTGTTTTGAATGTAAATGGCATATTTTATATAAAGGCATTCTTAAATGATTTAATATGCACTGTTTTACATGAATGCATCTGATTAATAAACCAGCATGTGTTTAGTACATGGGATTTTAAATCTGTACTATATTATATATATTTTAAACATGCTTTTGAAATGAGAGAAGGAAAGGCAAAGCACTATTTTCAAGTAGATAGTATGGATGTCTACTTGCTTGCCTGATTTCCTTACTGAGCGCGTTGATAGCTCATCCCATTCATTTTCCCCCTATCTCTACAGATTCTCATCAGTAGATCGAGTCGGCCAGGGTATTGTATTCCTTTGATCCGCTGCCACTCCCCATCTAGCGAAAGGTATACACACGCGTACTCTTTTGTATCTGAACAATGTATAAACACAGTGATGTACACGTTTTAATATGGGGGATGTAATGATGTAATTATATTTAAGAATACGAATTTACTTATGATATAAATGCCATGTATGTATGATACGAAAAAGAATGGTAAGGTATGCATAGATGAGGAGACTAATGCCTATTCACAGCCCAACTGTTGAGGAGATAAAGGTAAGTAAAAAGCGAAAAATTTATTGTGGTTTTTGGTAAAGTCGCGTGTGGGAGGAGGGCGTGACAGAGTGGTATCAGAGCGTAGTTGGTCTGATGTGTCTAGGCATTTGTAATTTGGAAAATGTACATCCCCAAATCACCATGTTTTGTTCAGTTACAATTGTGTATACAAGATGGGAGTTGGACAAATTAATGTTGTGAATGAAGGAATTGAGCCTTTATGGCAATTACCCGCCGTGGTAGCGGGGCGAGAGGTAGGGCTAGAGGCCCTAGAGGTAGGCCTGAGAGTCGAGATGAGACCTTATTTGACTTAATGATGTCGAGTCCCATTAAGGTACCAGAGAGTATCGAGGCATGCTTCACGAGGATAGAGCGTAGCCTGCAGGCGATAGTAGGGCTGTTGGCACAGACTTTGCCAGGTAGACAGAGACAGGATGCAGAGATTGCGACTGGGGAGGCAGTTGCACCGGATACACCTGCACAGCCTGTACAGAGGCCACAGACTACTGATACTCCTACACCCCCACCAGCTCAGGGTGGTAGAGGATATGGGTGTGATTTGGATCGGTTGCGACAGTTCCAAAAGCTTGGACCTCCATCTTTTCGAGGGGTCAAGGACCCAGCTAGTGCTGAGGAGTGGATTGGCGAGATGGAGAAGTTGTACGATTTTTTTGAGTGTACGACTTCTGAGAGAGTCGCATTTGCTGCATTCCTACTGAAGGGAATGGCAGAGCATTGGTGGAAGTCCACCAGGCCGATATTGAGAGCCCGACATGCTGAGATTAGTTGGGAGATGTTTCTAGAGGCCTTCAGGAGGCAGTTTGTTCCTGATACTGCGCAGCGTAGACTGCAGGCTGAGTTTTTGGGATTGAGCCAAGGGAGTCTCACAGTGGATGAGTATGAGACCAAATTTTTGGCCCTGGGGAGATATGATCCCGATACCATGTACAGCGAGACCAGGAAGGTCCGCAGATTTATTGACAGATTGAGACCGGTGTTGCGGTCTAATTGGTACCACTGGACATTGGTACATATGATGAGGCAGTGCGCAGGGCGCAACTTTGTGAGCAGGATTATGAGAGGCATTTCTCTGAGTTTGGGAAGTTCAGTCAGAGCTGAGATAGAGAGAGGAAGAGGCCGGCTAGAGATAGAGGGTTCAGTTATCGAGGAGGGAGGAGACTCTTCGATAAGGGACCACGGATAGAGGAGGTGCAAGAGCGACCAGTCAGACCTCCTACATACCCGGCCATAGCTCCAACGAAGGGCATTGTGATTGGAGGACCGAAGCCTACTACTGATCAGTGCAGTCGATGTGGTAGACATCATGGCGGTAGACCTTGTCCGTTGAGCCCTGTTGTGTGTTTCTGATGTGGGAAACAGGGGCATATGGCTAGAGAGTGCCCAGAGACATATGTGATTGCCCCACAGAAGGGCAGGGAGCATGATAGAGCTCCAGCTGGTACGTCGGCTCAGAGAGGTAGAGCAACGGAAGAGGAGAAGGGGAAGCAGGTGATGGGTCGAGGGCGAGTACATGCTTTGGACCAGGACACAGCTGATGCTTGTACGAATGTGATTAGAGGTTTCATTGCGTACGTGGTGGATATGGATAAGGTACATTCGGAGTTGGTAGATATTTCTGTGGTCAGTGAGTACCCAGATGTTTTCCCGGATGAGTTGTCAGGATTACCACCAGACAGAGAGATGGAGTTCTGTATAGATTTGGTGCTTGGTACTGAGCCTATTTTGAGACCACCGTATCGCATGGCCTTAGTTGAGCTAGAGGAGCTCAAGAGACAGTTACAAGAGCTGTTGGATATGAGTTTTATTAGACTGAGTGTTTCATCGTGGGGAGCACCGATTTTGTTTGTGAGGAAGAAGGATGAGAGCCTTCGATTGTGTATAGACTACAGATTGTTGAATAAGGCTACCATCAAGAATAGATATCCCCTTCCACGCATTGACGACTTACTGGATCAGCTTCGGGGAGTGCAGGTCTTTTCTAAGATTGATCTGAGGTCTGGGTATCATCAGTTGAGAGTTCGGAGTGGAGATGTACCCAAGACAGCATTTAGGACTCGATATGGCCACTATGAGTTCCTAGTTATGCCATTTGGACTGACGAATGCTCCCGCAGCTTTCATGGCTTTGATAAACGATGTGTTCAAGCCATATTTGGATCAGTTTGTTATCGTATTCATCGATGACATATTAGTATATTCGAGATCCGAGGAGGAGCATGAGGAGCACCTTAGGATTGTATTACAGACTCTACGAGGGCAGCAGTTGTATGCTAAACTCAGTAAGTGTGATTTTTGGTTGACAGAGATCTCGTTTTTGGGACATGTAGTGTCGAGGGATGGTGTATCAGTAGATCCATCCAAGATTGAGGCTGTAGTTCAGTGGGAACAGCCGAGGACAGTTACCGAGATCAGGAGTTTTTTGGGTTTAGCAGGGTACTATCGGAGATTCGTTGAGGGATTTTCGAAGTTGGCTGCTCCGTTGACACGTCTCACTCGGAAGAATGTTGCATTCGTGTGGGATGAGGATTGTGAGAGGAGTTTTCAGGAGCTGAAGAGTCGATTGACCACCGCTCCGATCCTCACTATTCCTACCAGCTCAGGAGGATTTTCAGTATATACCGATGCTTCGCATCAGGGACTGGGCTGTGTGTTGATGCAGGATGGGAGGGTAGTTGCTTATGGATCCAGACAGTTGAAGGACCATGAGAAGAACTATCTGACCCATGATTTAGAGTTAGCAGCAGTAGTGTTTGCGTTGAAGGTATGGCGCCACTACTTGTATGGTGAGAAGTTTCAGATTTTTACCTACCACAAGAGCCTCAAGTACCTGTTCTCATAGAAGGAACTAAACATGAGACAGAGAAGATGGCTAGAGCTTCTGAAGGATTATGATTGTGAGATACTTTATCATCCGGGTAAGGCTAATGTTGTAGCAGATGCTTTGAGTAGGAAGAGCCTTGGGATGGTATCGTATATGATGGTCAGGGAGCACGAGCTGCTAGAGTAGTTTGCTAGCCTCAGTT
Source organism: Firmiana major (assembly GCA_033439115.1). Taxonomy (NCBI): domain Eukaryota; kingdom Viridiplantae; phylum Streptophyta; class Magnoliopsida; order Malvales; family Malvaceae; genus Firmiana; species Firmiana major. Next base: position 35,555,368 of record CM065897.1, on the reverse strand, counting down.
TGGGAGTTGTGCCTTCGGACAGAGATGCGGATTGTATGATTGCGAGTCTACGCTTAGAGCCAGATCTGTTGGATAGGATCAGACAGGCTCAGCAGACAGATCTGCAGTGCATCGATGTGATTGGTCAGATGCAGAGGGGCACAGCGATAGATTTTGAGTTGAGTTCTGATGGACTACTGAGGTACAAAGGGAGATTGTGTGTTCCCGAGGACCCAGAGCTCAGGAGATTGATATTGTCAGAAGCTCATTCATCGAGGTACACGTTGCATCCGGGGAGTGGCAAGATGTATCAGAACCTCTGGAAGGTGTACTGGTGGTCAGGTATGAAGAGAGATGTGACAGATTTTGTGGTGAGATGTCTCGTATGTCAGTAGGTGAAGGTAGAGCATCAGATACCTGCAGGATTGTTGCAGCCTCTACCTATACCGACATGGAAATGGGAGCATATCACCATGGATTTCGTGATGGGTTTACCGAGGACCCGGAGGAATCACGATGCTATATGGGTGATCGTTGATAGACTGACGAAGTCAGCCCACTTCCTAGCCATGAGAGCTACCGATACTCTAAGTACATTGGCAGGTTGTATGTACGCGAGGTAGTGAGGTTGCATGGTATTCCAGTGAGCATTGTTTCGGATAGGGATTCCCGCTTCACTTCCCACTTTTGGGAACATTTTCAGGAAGCTATGGGAACCCAGTTGAGTTTGAGCACAGCTTTCCATCCTCAGACAGATGGTCAGTCAGAGAGGACGATACAGACTCTTGAGGATATGTTGAGAGCATGTGTGCTGGATTTTAGAGGCTCCTAGGATGATCATTTGCCACTAGCCGAGTTCGCCTACAACAACAGTTATCATTCGAGTATCGGGATGGCACCGTATGAGGCCTTATATGGCCGTAGATGTCGTTCCCCTATTGGGTGGAAAGAAGTGGGTGACCGTAAAATTTTTGCTCCTGATATGGTTACACAGGCTTCTGAGGATGTCCGGTTGATAGTTGAGAGATTGAGGACAGCTCAGAGTCGACAGAAGAGTTATGCTGACAGGAGACGTAGGCCACTTGAGTTCGCAGTTGGTGAGTCCGTGTTTCTGAAGGTTTCTCCTTCCAAGGGTAGAGCGAGGTTTGGGAAGAGAGGTAAGTTGAGTCCTCGCTACATTGGACCCTTTAAGATACTTGATCGAGTGGGAGATAAGGCTTATTGGTTGGCATTGCCACCAGATTTGTCAGGAGTGCACAACGTCTTCCACATTTCGATGCTTAGGAAGTATCACCCGGATCCGGCACATGTGATTAGTTATGAGCCTTTGGAGCTCAGTGAGGACATGTCATATGTTGAGAGGCCGATTCGAATACTGGATAGGAAGGAGAAAGTTTTGAGATCGAAGACTATCGGGTTAGTGAAGGTACTATGGCAGCATCACACTTCCGAGGAGGCTACTTGGGAGTTAGAGAGCTTGATGTGAGAGAAGCACCCCCAGTTGTTTAAGGATTGATTTGGTTCTAATTTAGAGGATCAAATTCTTTTAGTTGGGGAGGATTGTCAGACCCGAGTTTTTGATTTACGTATGTAGCTTGTACCTTATGATTCCTATGTGTACGAACGTTATATTTCATAGTTGAATCATAAGAAGAGTATTTACTATCGTGCAATCGATTTATTGAGAATTAAAAATGCATGTAAGCTACATAATAGCAAGATAAGGGTTAAAGTGATTTTCGAGCAAGTACAGGGGTAAGACGGTCAAATGACCAAAATTCGATATAAATCCGATGAGGAAATTTCATTAAAAATATGAAATCGAGAGATCTTGATCAATAACGAGGAAAATATTGAATTTCGAGTCCAATTGATCGAGATATGAATTTAATTAATATTTTTGGAATTTTTATCTCGAAAAACGAGCCCAAAAATGGTGGGAAAATATACCGAAAAAGTAAAATCGGACTGATAAATTCATTTGCGGACTAAATGAATTTAATTAGAATTTTTGAGTATTTTTGGGCTTTTTATTATTATTTTAATGAATAAAATAATAATAAAAATTCTTTATAAAATAATAAAAAAAAGAGCAGAAAACGAAATCTGGAGAGGAATTTCGGGGAGAGAGAAACGCGAGCAGACCGACAGAAACAAGCCGAGGGAAGAGCTCACCGGACGGCCACCAATCCGGCGACCCAGCGACCAGCGAACGTCCGAAAAGGAAGAGGGGAACCCCGCGACCTCCCAGCCACCAAGACGCACGCCACCGGCGCCGGAATCCGGCGAATCGAAGGGAGAAAGCCGCGGAGGAAAAACGGGCATTCGACGGCCACCGGCGGGAGTTGGCTCCGATAGAGGCCAACCGAGAGGTCCCCTGTCCAAGACGCGTCGAACGGCGGCAGCGGCACACCGAGAATCGGTCGGACGACGTCGGTACGACTAAAAAGGTACTGAACCGGTCGACGGTTCAGTGGAAAGTGACTGTGCTGAACCGGACCGGACCGGTTCAGCCAAGGAGAAAAGGGGAAAAAGAGGAAAAAGGAAAGAAAAAGGAAAAGAAAAATTTTCGAGATTTCACCGGACTTCGGGTAAGTCGATACGAGGTCAAAAGTGACCAATTTAATTTCTGATAAATTTATTTAAATTATATTTAATCAGAAATTGACCCGGAGTTAAATATACGAAATTGTGCAGTTCGACGATTAATTCCGAACGGAAGCCTGATCGAACTCCGATTCGCGCACCATCGCACAATCTTGGGTAAGTAAAGCTTATTTACGACAATTTAAGTGATTTATGCGTATTTAAGATTTAATTTACGCATTTCGGATTAAATTTCAGATTTAGTAAATTATATTCGAAAAATTGAAATAAATGTCGTAAATGATATACGGGCTATCCAAAGAGCATGGAATAAAGCCCAATGGGTATTGATAAGCCCAATGACTCAATAGACCTTGATGAACGGGCTTAATACGGATTAAGGCCCGATTAACGTGATTAAGGCCCATTAAGCGTAAACGGGCCCATTTTAGTGAAATGAACTGTATTAAATGTGTAATACAGTAGGAAAAGTGTAATTAACTCAGTGAATGATTTAAATGCAGCTCCAGAGTCATATTGAAAATTGACCGGACTGCGAGATTAGACAGTACAGAGGAAGAGAGGTCACACGACGTGATCCGAGGTAGGGGACTCTTGCAAGTAGCTAGAGATATCTGTGCATATTTTCGTTGGATTTTACATTCACTGAAATTGTTTGAGGGTCAGAGAAAATCTATAATAATTTTAGGGACCCGATATGGGTAAATTACGATTTTACCCCTACTTAGGTAAAAAGTGAAATTTTGGGAAAAGTGGTAAAAAGCATGGAAATGATGTTTTGAGTGGTTTTTACTGCTGTGTAGCAGAAGAGTAGGTGGATGGGCTAATGTTTTGAGGTCGATGTAAATTAAGCACACTTTATAGTGCTGATTTTAGTGATTTTTAACATCCCTATTTTTAAAGAGCCATCTACCGAATTATGTGGAAACAATCGTGCTAGAGCATAACTCGCACTTGATTTCAGATGTTTTTCACATACATTAGTGCTGGAGGTTGACTCGCACTACATTTATTTGACATGCATGATAGAGTATTGGAGCATTGCTCGTACTCAGTTTTTGTGTGATTTGTGCATGATAGAGTGCTGGAGCGTTTAGCTCGTACTCGAGTTTTACATGAGATGCATGACCTGGTGCTGGAGGTTCACTCGCACTAGTGTTGATATTTTGACATGCATATATAGTGGTTTGAGGCGGAGTGTTGACTGTGTGTCACACTCAAGACGCGCACTGTAGTTTTTCGTGATATACACACATGTTAGAAAACCGTGACGATTTCCTCCGTGTAGACTGAGTGTTACATTGTTGAGATGTTCTCACGTGAATTTAGAGACGTGGCATTTATTCCATAGTATGAGGGCTAAGACCTATGGCAGGCACCCCACTATGATGTATTTCCATGGTATGAGCGGCTAAGACCTATGGTAGGCACCCCGACCATGATGTATGGGTCCACGAGTGTACGATGTACTGTGCGTGTGGCATGGAGTACCTTGTACCGTGTTTTGTGTTGTGGAGTTGTGGAGGAGAGTTGTTGATAGCTGACGGTTGTGATGGACTGACCCCCCTCCCGTTACAGCAGTGATAACCCGCACACCGAGTACTGTGTTGCCTGGGATTTCACCACATGTTAGGATATGTACATAGTCCGGAGATACTCTCTAACAGTAAGATCCTTAAGCCCAACATCCTTAAGCCAGAATAGGCGGGGAGGCTCTGTTCGGCGGGGAGGCTCTCTTACATAGTCTAGAGAGATTGCATTTAGCCACTGAGTCTCGCAAGGTATATCACATGTATTTTATGATACGAGTAGACCTAAGGGATGGGTCGAAACCCAGTTTATTTGTGTTGTGATGAGAAATGCCATATTTACTGTGTTTTGAATGTAAATGGCATATTTTATATAAAGGCATTCTTAAATGATTTAATATGCACTGTTTTGCATGAATGCCTCTGATTGATAAACCAGCATGTGTTTAGTACATGGGATTTTAAATTTGTACTATATTAAATATATTTTAAACATGCTTTTGAAATGAGAGAAGGAAAGGCAAAGCACTATTTTCAAGTAGATAGTATGGATGTCTACTTGCTTGCCTGATTTCCTTACTGAGCGCGTTGATAGCTCATCCCATTCATTTTCCCCCATCTCTACAGATTCTCATCAGTAGATCGAGTCGGCCAGGGTATTGCATTCCTTTGATCCGCTGCCACTCCCCATCTAGCGAAAGGTATACACACGCGTACTCTTTTGTATCTGAACAATGTATAAACACAGTGATGTACACGTTTTAATATGGGGGATGTAATGATGTAATTATATTTAAGAATACGAATTTACTTATGATATAAATGTCATGTATGTATGATACGAAAAAGAATGGTAAGGTATGCATGGATGAGGAGACTAATGCCTATTCACAGCCCAACTGTTGAGGAGATAAAGGTAAGTAAAAAGCGAAAAATTTATTATGGTTTTTGGTAAAGTCGCGTGTGGGAGGAGGGCGTGACACCGGCGATCTTCAGGGCACCGAAAACTCGCCGTGTAGTGGTTGGAGGACGCCGATCGGAGCTAAGGAAAATTCGAGAGGAAACAGGCTGATTCCCGGTGAACCACCGTGACTGGGCTTGAACGGAAGCCATCGACGTGTTCAGAGGAAGGAGCCGATTCTTTTGAGATCGGTATTGGCCAGCAAGACCGTCGAAAATCTCGGCGACGGCAAAGTGGCAGAAACGGCACCGTTTGGCTGGAAGGAAAGGGAAGGAAAAGGAGGGAAAAGGAAGGAAAGATGAAAGGAAAAGAAAATGAAAGAAAATGAAAGAAAATGAAAGAAAAGAAAGGAAAAAGGAAAAAGGAAAAAGGAAAGAAATTTACCGGGGACAACTCGAGATTCGGGTAAGTCGACCGAGGGTCGAAATTGACCTACAGGTAAATTCCGAAAATTAATTTAATATTTTATTTAACGAAAAATAATCCGGATTTACCTAATTGTCAGCTTTTCGACAGAGACCGAACGAGAGCCGATTTAGCTCTGATTTTTGTACCCCGCATCGTATCGGGTAAGTACATTTTAATTTCTGCAATATGAGTTCTTTAAATACAGAGTTTTAATTATTTTACGAAATTATGGATTAATTTTGCATAGAAAGGAATATTTTTCGGAGTTATAATGTAATTGCCATAAATGGTATTCGAGCTATCCAATGAGTTTGGGACGAAGCCCGATAATTATTAGTAAGCTGCATAAGCTCGGTATACCCGAAGAAGGGAATTAATAAATATAAAATGGGCCGAGACCCAATAAGGTAGATAGGGCCCAATACTTTAAAGTTGGTCAGTAAATGCGATATACTGATCAAGATAATTGAATTAACCTCAATTGTGTGGTTATATGCAGTTACGTACATTTGGTTGGCGCGCATTTGGGTCGAGAGGTTCGGTATCATCGAGACAGGTTAAGTCTGCGCGCGATTCCAGGTAAGGGAATTTTACGAACTGCTAGAGATAGCTTTACGAATTTTCGACGCCATTTACAGTCTTTTAAATTATACGACGGGTCTAGATTTGAGATAAAAAAATTTTAGGGCCCCGGATGGGCAAATTACCAAAATACCCTCGTCAAGGGAAAAATTTCAAATTTTAGGAAAAAGTGTAAGGAGCAAGAACGAAGGGTTCCTGCTCGTTTTTGAAGTATTTTGGTACATGCATGAGTAGGTCGGCTAACTTTTAAATGAAATTGCACAACATTTCATATCTTCAAACAAGTGTTGATTTTCGTTGAAATCGATTTGAGAAATGTAGCTGCCTACGTGACTTTTCATAAATGTGACGTGCTAGAGCTCAGCTCGCACGAGTTTTGATCTGTGCAATGCTTTCATTAGTGCTGGAGCGAGAGCTCGCACTAGAGTTTTACATGATTTTCACGACAAGGTGCTGGAGTCTAGCTCGCACCATATTTTTATATATGATTTTCATGACAGAGTGCTAGAGCTTAGCTCGCACTAGTTTTACTTGATTTTATGAGAGTGCTGGAGCACTACTCGCAATATATTTTCTGAGATCATACGATAAGCCGTGCTTGGAGCAGCGGGTGACTGTGTGGCACACCGATTAAATAGGCTCGCAAGTGCGTTTGGAGACATGGCATGAGTATGCATATATGATATAGGTCCATGGAGTACGTTGTACCGTGCAAGTAGCATGGAGTACGATGTACCGTGTATCTTCGGATACGGGGTATCTTTGGATACGATATCTTCGGATACGGGCTATCTTCGGATACGGCATCTTCGGATGCGTGGGATCGGATAAGATTGACGGGTTGGATTGACCCACCTCCCGGGCGGTTCCCAATCAGGGTGAGACCCCGCACACTAGGATCTGTGTAGCAGAGGGGCTCACGAGGACACACGACCATAGTCCTAGTTATTACCGATATACAAATAGTGTCTAGTCTCGTGTTCCGTATATTTATGTTTTCTGACATTGATGTTTTCGAGAAATATAATTTTATGAATTTTGTGTGAGTCAGGGCTACCCGAAGGAAGGGTTAAGTCCTGATCTTATTATGAAATTTTAACGAGAAATAAATGATTTAAAAGATATGCATGTTAAGTTTTCATGCTTTTTGGGATTACATGTGAATTATTTTACATGACATCATAACATAGCATATGTTTTGAAAATGTGTGGAGAAGGGGTGGTTTGTTATCTACTTGTTCGTAGAGTTGCCTTACTGAGCTTGATGTGCTCACCCCTTTCATTTTCTCACACAGATTTCTTCCAGTAGATTGGGAGGCGACTGGGTACGGCATTCTAGTTGTCCGCTGCTGCCTATCTCTTGAGGTATATACACATTATATATGTTTCTTGTATCTAAATAACATGAGCACAGTATTATATTTTGTATGACACTGGGATGTATAGAGTGGGTATAGATATGTAAAGAAATCGAAGAAGTTTAGTGCAGTATATGTGAACTTTTATTTAAATTAAATTGTGCACTAATTGTAAATGTATGGAGAGGATATGGGCACTGACATACAGCCCAATTATTGGTTATGGTTGGTCACGATCAGAGGTAAGTATGAAATAATAAAACGCGAAAAATTTACTCTGATTTTCGGGTAGTTTTGGGTCGTGACACTCAGCCCCTCCCTTGGACTGTCCTGACCCACAAAACAATTTAAAAACATGGAGCTATCATAAATCAAGGGACATGTGAGATAGGCAAATAATATTAGTAAGGGTAATAACTAAGACTATGGCCATATCCACTGTGATCCCAGGCTTCACGGATCCTAGTGTGCGGGGTATCACCTCTATCTGCTGTCGCACGAGAGATGGGTCACGTCCAAACCACCAATCCATAGCAGACTATGCATCATCCAAAGACGGTATATATATAATATCCATACATGGTATAATCTACTCCATGCTATATGCACGGTACAACGTACTCCGTGGACCCATATCATCACAACATATCCTGCCACATCTCAATACGCACGTGCGAGCCTATTTAATCGGCGTGGCACACAGCCTACCTAAAGCTCCTAGCACGACTCAACATGTCATAAAAATCACGTGCGAGTAATCTCTAGCACTGTAATAAGTATCGAGTGGACATCTAGTGCGAGCAACGCTCCAGCACAATGTCAAAACCCATGTGAAAACTAGTGTGAGCTAAACTCCAGCACTCATGCATGTAAAACTCTAGTGCGAGCTATGCTCTAGCACTATATCGTAAAATCCATGTGAAAACTAGTGCGAGCTAGGCTCCAGCACTCATGCATGTAAAAACATATCAAATCTCGTGTGAGCAATGCTCTAGCAGGCTTTATTTCCACAAAACGCATGTTGGTGGCTAATTTATTTGCAATGCATGGTTATTAAAACCAAATCAAACTATTTTCTTGCAAAGCATTTAAATGCTAGCCAACCTACTAATCCACATGCTAAAAAGATTATTAAAAGGATTCAAAACATTATGATTCTTGTTTTTCATGAACTTTTCCCAAATCCTAATCTTCTTTGCCCTTCAAACATTTAATTCATTTCCTATGACTCACAATCATTCTAGAAAACCTTTATACGCCCGAAAATGCGTACAGATACCTCTAAGGGCCTACACAATTCCCTTACCTCAACTCTTTGAGAAGCAACTCCTTCTTCCTTTTTTGCTTTTCGTGATTGGCTCAATTTGCTCCGGATGTATCCTTAGAAGCTGCAAACATTCATTTATCACATGAGTTAATTACAAATAACTCATATTCTGCCTTGATCCTAGTTAACATATCTTATTGAGCCTAATTCTCTTCTTAAGTAGATTTCAATTTACACTTGTCATTTCACTTAAGCCCATTGAGCTCCTTAGGTTTGTTATTACTCGTTGGATCGAATTCTAAGTCCATTAACCTTATTGAATCGATTAAATTCAAGTTTGGCTTATAATTACCTTCTGTCATGGCATGGGGTTGAACACCCATCACACCATTCCTAGTCCAATTGGGTTTAGCAAAATCTCTTAGTTATCTAATCAAACACTTGGTTTGCATTGATATAACCTTAGTTCTTCCATTGATTCATGCATTTTCACTAACACCTTATATGCTCATTATATAACCTCGTCCTATTCCATAAACTTATTTCACAAAACCATCTCAAAATCATGCATATAACATTATTAACACCTTAGTATAATCCATTTATCATCAAATCAACCATATCATATTTTCTCATACTAAACCCATTCTAGGTCATGCTTAATTCATCATAGTCTAGGTAGTTTCTACTAATAATACATACACTAATCTACTCACAACAACATCTAGATAAATATACTTAGAGTTGGTGTATTAAAAACTCACCTAGCTTGACTTTCCTCTTGCCCAAAATAAGAAGATTCCTGTGCTCCTTTAATCCAACAAGTTGAATGTTGGCTCCAAGCTACATTGTTCTCCTTCTCACAATAAACAACTTTGCTCTAATAGCTTTTTCTCAAATCTTTTTGAAAGGGGGTGTATTCTAGAGTTAGAAAGCTTGGTCTTTTGGGTAAAAATGGAGGAATGTGTTGATTTTCTGAAGAAAGAGGTTTGGCCGTCGGGTTTTTATAAAGCAGGGATGATGAGATCGATCTCATAGGGTAGGAGAACGATCTTCCATTGGTTGAGCTATCGAAATATTCAGTTTGTAAGGGAGAAATCAATCTGCTCTTTGGGGAGAGATCGATCTCTCCTGGGCAGTAGCAACATGAGATCGATCTGTTTCATGGGAAGATCGATCTGCTCTTTAGGAAGGGATTGATCCCTACTAGGCAACTGGAGATTGATTTGCCCAAGGGGAGAGATCGATCTGCTCTAAGCAGAAGCTAATGCAGATTGTTCTGCTCATGGGGAGATCAATCTGCCCTTGGTAGAATCACATAAAGATCGATCTGTTTCTGAAAGAATCATATGGGATCGATTTACTTGAAAGCATAGATCGATCTGCCTTGAATAAGAGATCAATTTGGCCTTCATCTGGGCATTCTTGCTGCATTTTCCCAGATTTTTCAAAGGAAAACTTGTATTTGATTGCTTCACTAGTCATTTTGCAATTCATTCACACTTAGAGCATGGAAAGGTTCATTTCTTATGATTTTAATGTTATAGAACTTGTGTGCATTACTTGGAATCATAAAAGAGTACTCAAAATTCGCAGGTCTTACATTATCACTTCATGTCTTAAATCCTCATCCTTAGTCCGAGTGCTTTAAGTTCCATTCGTTTAGTTTGTGGTTACTTCAACCCTTATTTAACCTTTACATGTATCCATGATACTCATTTATCCCATTTGAAATTCATTCAAGCCAAAAGCTCTTCTTATGAGTCAATTTACATATAAAAATGTGTTAGATCACATAATTCATAAGGTATACATCACCAAAAGTGAGTATTACATAATCTTCCCCACTAAGAGAATTTGGTTCTCCAAATTGGAACCAATCAGTTGGTGAACAACTTGGGGTACTTCTCCCGCATCAAATTCTCTAACTCCCATGTAGCTTCCTCCGCAATGTGATACTGCCAAAGAACTTTCACTAAGGGAATCGTCTTTGATCTCAACACCTTCTCCTTCCCATCCAATATCCGAACCGACTTCTCAACATACGACATGCTCTCGTTGAGCTCCAATGGCTCATATCTAATTACATGTGCTGGGTCCGGGTGATACTTTCATAACATAGAGATGTGGAAGACGTTGTGAACGCTCGCCAGCTCAGGTGGCAACGCTAGCCTATAGGCCTTATCTCGCACTCTATCAAGTATTTCAAAATGTAATGAGGACTTAGCTTCCCTTTCTTTTTGAATCTTGTTATACCTTGGAAGGAGAAACTCACAGAAATACCGATTCACCCACTGTAAACTCCAATGGTCTCCGTTTCTTGTTAGTATAACTCTTTTGTCTGATTTGAGCTATCCGTAACCTGTCACAAATCAACTAGACGTCTTCGGAGGCTTGTCTCACTAAGTCAGGAGTAAATATCAGTCGGTCACCCATCTCTTCCCATCCTATAGAGGAACGACATCTTCAACCATAAAAAGCCTCATACGATGCCATCCCGATAGTTGAATGATAACTATTATTATAGGCGAACTCTGTGAGTGGATAATGGTTATCCCAAGAGCCTCCAAAATCCAATACAGATGTTCTCAACATGTCCTCCTGGGTCTGTATAGTCTTCTCTGACTGACCATCTATCTAAGGATGGAACACTGTGCTAAAACTCAATTGGGTCCCTATCGGTTCCTAAAAGTGTTCCCAAAAAGTAGGAAGTGAAGCAGGCATCCCAATCAAAAATAATACTCACTAGAACACCATGCAACCTCACTATCTAGCGCACATATGTTTCCACCAGCGTACTCAGAGTATTGGTGGCTCTCATAGCTAGGAAGTGTGTCGACTTCGTTAATTTGTCCACTATTGCCCAAATCACATTGTGATTCCTGTGGGTCCTGGGTAAACCCATCACGAAGTCCATAGTGATATACTCTTATTTCTAAGTTGGTATAAGTAGAGGTTGTAATAGCCCTACAGGCTTCTGATGCTCTATATTCATCTGTTGACAGACGAGACACTTAGCCACATATTCAGCTACATCTCTCTTTATTCCTGACTGCCAATACACTCTCCGGAGGTTCTGATACATCTTGTTACTTCCCAGATGCAGTGTATACTTCGTCAAATGAGCTTCTGTCAAGATCAATCTCCTGACCTTTGGATCATTGGGAACACATATCCTACCCCTGAACCTATGCAAACTATCTGAACTCAACTCAAAATCAGTCTCTGTAGCCCTCTGCATCTGCCCGATAATATCACTGCACTGCTGATCAATCTGCTGAGCCTACCAGATATGATCTACCAGATCTGGTTCCAACCAAAGGCTAGCTACCATAAAGCCACTTTCAGTATCAAATGGGGTCACATCCAAACTGAGGTTCGCAAACTGTTCCAATAGCTCGTGTTCCCTGATCATCATGTATGAATACCAATCCGAGATGTTTCCTACTCAATGCATCAACTACTACATTCGTCTTACCCGGGTGGTACAAGATCTCGCAATCATAATCCTTCAGAAGCTTAAGCCATTTTCTCTGCCTCATGTTCAATTCCTTCTGTGAGAACAGATACTTAAGGCTCTTGTGCTTAGTAAATACCTGAAATTTCTCACCATAAAGATAATGACGCCATATTTTTAAGGTAAATACTACGGTCGCCAGTTCTAGATCATGGGTCAGGTAGTTCTTCTCATGATCTTTTAGTTGTCTAGATCCATAGGTGACTACCTTCCTATCCTGCATTAGTACACAGCCCAGTCCTTGCTACAAAGCATCTGTGTATACAGAAAAATCACATGAGATGGTAAGAATGGTGAGAATCGGAGTTGTGGTTAATCTCTTCTTCAACTCTTGAAAACTCTTCTCATTGTCCCACATAAATTCAATATTCTTTCTTGTGAGACGTGTCAACGGAGCAGCTAATCTTGAGAATCCCTCCATAAACCGTTGATAATACCCAGTTAAACACAGGAAACTTTTGATCTCCGTGATTGTCTGGGGTATGTGCCACTGAACCACTGCTTCAATCTTAGATGGGTCCACTGACACACCATCCTTTGATACAATATGACCCAGAAAAGAGATCTGCTCTAGCTAAAAATTACAGTTACTAAGTTTAGCATATAACTTCTTCACTCGAAGGGTCTGTAGCACTATCCTTAGGTGCTGCTCATGCTCCTCTCTGGATCTCGAATACACCAAAATGTCATCGATAAACACGATAACAAACCTATCCAAATACTGGTGAAACACCTCATTCATCAATAACATAAAAGCTGCGAGAGCATTCACCAACCCGAATGGCATAACCATAAACTCAAAGTGACCATACCGAGTGCGGAATGCTGTCTTGGGTACATCTCCATCCCGAATTCTTAACTGATGGTACCCAGATCTTAGATATATCTTAGAAAAGACCTGCACTCCCCGAAGCTGATATAACAAGTCATCGATGCGTGGAAGGGGGTATTTATTCTGTATGGTCACCTTATTCAACAACCTATAGTCAATACACAATCAGAGGCTCCGATCCTTCTTCTTCACAAATAGGACCGATGCTCCCCAATGCGATACACTCGATCTAATGAACCCCTTATCTAACAACTCCTGTAACTGCTTCTTCAGTTCCTCCAACTCAATTGGAGCCATTCTGTAAGGTGGATTGGATAGCGACTTTGTACCAGGTGCCAAGTCTATACAAAACTCCATCTCTCTATCCGGCAGTAATCTTGGTAAATCACCCGGAAAGACGTTTGGGAATTCCCTAACCACTGGGATGTCTCTCAATTCCGAACGTGCCTTATCTGTCTCAACCACGTACGTAATATAACCTTTCAAAATATTAATCATTTAGTCAGCATATTAATGCATATATTTCAATTACAACAATTACTGCTTTCATTTCTTTTCAAGGGGATTTTACATTACATTGTTTAGGGAAAATTACAGTAATACTATCTATCCCTGAAAAAATTATCGTCTTAGAAAAACAATCTACCATAGCATGGTTTGCAGCCAACCAATCCATTCCTAGGATTACATCAAAGTCTTTCATATACATCAAAATGAGGTAAGCAGACATTTCTTTTTTCCCTTCTTTCAACTTATAATCTTTAAATACATCTTCAACTAGCTGACTATTGTTTATGGGAGTGCTTATCAGCATCCTCCTACTTAACGGGGTAAGCTTCACATACTTAAACAATTTATGAAAATACAGGCGATAAAATGAATGCGTGACACCAGGATCTATTAAAACATAAGCTTCAAGATCAAAGATCAAGATGGTACCTTTCACCACATCTAATGAGTGATCTGCAGTATCCTGGTCCAGTGCGTGTACTCGCCCTCTACCAACTACCTACTTCCTCTTCTCTTCAGCTGTTGCTTTTCGTCTCGGAGTAAGAGTATCAGTTGGAGCTCTCTCTGGCTCTTTACCCTTCTTTGGGGCACTATCAGTCATCTCTGGGCAATTTCGAATCACATGCCCTGGCTTCACACATCGAAAACATACTACAGGAGATCCATAACACGACCGAGTACCATGGTACCTATCACACTTACTACATTGTTCTGTCATAGGTCGTGGCCCGTCAATCACTCTACCCTTTGCTGGAGCAATGGTCGGATACACGAGAGGCTTAACTGTCCTCTCCTGGATCTCTTTCACCTTCGACCTCTTCCCAAAAAATCTCTTGCTTCCTCTATATCTGAAGCCTCTGTCCACTATCAGTCTCTTTCTATATCTGTCCCTCACTCTACCAACCTTTCCAAACTCTAAGGCAACTCGCTCGATATCTTGTTCACACAACTGTGCCCTGTGTACTGCCTTCTCGTAGGTCGATATGTCAAAAGGGACCAATCGGGATCTGATGGTTGGTCTCAGTCCGTCCATAAACTTTTGGACCTTCTTAACCTCATTGTCCATTGTATCAGGATCATACCTACCCAAGGAGATAAATTTTGTCTCGTACTCATCCACTGATTTGCTCCCCTGGGTCAATCCCAAAAATTCCATTTGCAGCTTTCGCTGCACAGTATCCAGAACATATTACCTCCGGAAGGCCTCCAAGAATATATCTTATGTGATCTCCATATGCTAGGCTCTCAAAACGGGTTTGGTGGACTTCCACCAATGCTCTGTCGATCCCTTCATCATGAATGTGGCAAAAGCAACCATCTCTGTAGTAGTGCACTCGAAGAACCCATATATTTTCTCAATTTCATTCACCTAGTCCTCTGCAACTACTGGGTCCTTAATCCCACTGAAAGATGACAGTTTAAATTTTTGAAACTATCGTAACCTATCCAGGTCACATCCATAGCCTCAATCTCTACTACCCTGTGGTGGAGCAATAGTAAAAGGTGTATCCTGTATTGGTTGGGGTGTAGAAGTATCTGTAGTCTGAGGTTCTTGGGCTGGCTGTACAGACATCTCAGGAGCAGCTGCTTGTTCAACATTACCTTGTGTAGCTGCCCTTCCCCGCCCCTAGCTCTAGGCAACGACTAGGCAATCAACTCCAAAATTACCTCTAAGCTCCGTTTTATCCTCATAAAGCGCACCTTAGTACTTTTCAATCTCTCTGTCGGACCCTGTGGAGCATGCTCAACATCAGCCTCCACCTTTACCTTCTCCTGAGTCTCATGTGGTAACGACTCAACACGGCTCCCAAGCCTACCCCTACGGCCTCTAGCTCATGGTCTCGCCCCTCTACCGCGACTAGTGTTAGGCATTATGCCAAGATTCCTTCATTCATAATCATTTCTTAGTAAAACCCATCTCGATATACACAGTTATATCTAGACAAGCATAGTAACATAGGGATGTAATTTTCCTAATTCTTTACACTGACACACATCAGACCAACTCAGCTTTGATACCACCTCTGTCATGACCCTCAATCCACCAAAAATCCAGTATAATGTTTTTTTCATTTTTCATTTATTATTTAATCCATTTCTTATTGTTTGTTCTCTACCTTTACTTTACTTGATCGTGAACCTACACCACCAACAGTTAGGCTGTGTATCAGTGTCAATCTTATCCAATCAAATCATTTCAATTTACAATTCGTTTAAACGTAAAACACTTGTATTTCTAAATCAGAGTTGCTATTTACATCTGTTTACAATCCTTTACATCCCCAAAAATTACATTCAAAGATATTACTGTGCTTTGACATGTCTAGATACAAAACTATACAAATATGTATACCTTGTGTGATGGGATCCAGCAGACCCCAAAAATCCAATCCTTAGTCGCTCTCTATCTATTGAAAGTTCTCTGTAGAGGGGGGAAAATAAGGGGGTGAGCAAACCACGCGCTCAGTAAGGCAATCATACGAGCAGGTAGATAATTGCACTATCTACGTGATTGTGATGCCATGCATAAAATCAAGCATTTACTTGTCATACTCCAAAACATCAGTTCATGCTTATGTTCATGATAGATAAAGCAATTCATGTTATTCAAATTAGTGCACAAGTCTAAATCAAAATATGGAAAAATCATCATGCACGAGTTGTATATAAAGCATGAAAAATCATCATGCGAAAGTCGTAAACAAAGTATGGAAGAATCATCATACGAGATGCACTTAAAACAATTCATAGTCAACACAACTGAACGCAAAATCACCATTCGTCAAGACTTAGCCCCTCCTTTGGACTGTCCTGATCCATAAAACAATTTAAAAACATGGAGCTACATAAATAAAGTGACATGTGAGATAGGTAAATAATATTAATAAGGGTAATAACTAGGACTATGGCCATATCCTCTGTAAACCCAAGCAACAGGATCCTAGTGTGCGAGGTATCACCTCTATCTACTTCCACACAGGAGGTGGGTCACGTCTAACTCACGGGTCCATAGCTGAATATCCATCGTCTAAAGATGGTATATATATATATTTAATACCCCTACACAGTATAACGTACTCCATGCTATATGCACGTTTCAACGTACTCCATGGACCCATATCATCACAACATCCTGCTACATCTCAATATGCACGTGCGAGCCTATTTAATCAGCGTGGCACATAGCCTACCTGAAGCTCCTAGCATGACTCTCAACATTTCATAAAACTCATGTGCGAGTAATCTCTAGTACAACAACAAGTATCAAATGAGCATCTAGGGCGAGCAATGCGCCAACACAATGTCAAAACCCGTGTGAAAACTAGTGCGAGCTAAACTCCACCACTCATGCATGTAAAACTCTAGTGCGAGCTATGCTCTAGCACTATCTCACAAAATCCATGTGAAAACTAGTGTGAGCTAGGCTCCAGCACTCATGCATGTAAAAACATAGCAAATCTCGTGCGAGCAGCGCTCTAGCACGCTTTATTTCCACAAAACTCATGTAGGTGGCTAATTTATTTGCAAAACATGGTTATTAAAACAAAATCAAACTATTTTCTTGTAAAACATTTAAATGCTAACTAACATACCAATCCACATGCTAAAAACATTAGTAAAAGGATTCAAAACATCATGATTCTTATTTTTCATGAACTTTTCCTAAATCCTAATCTTCTTTTCCCTTCAAACATTTAATTCCTTTCCTATGACTCACAAACATTCTAAAAAACCTTTATGCGCTTGAAAACACGTACAGATACCTCTAAGGGCCAACACAATTTCCTTACCTCAACTCTTTGATAAGTAACTACTTCTTCCCTTCCCGTTTTTCGTGATCGACTCAATTTGCTCCGGATGTATCCTCATGAGCTGTAAACATTCATTTATCACATGAATTAATTACAAATAACTCATATTATAACTTGATCCTAGTCAACATATCTTATTGAGCCTAATTCTCTATTTAAGTAGATTTCAATTTACACTTATCATTTCACTTAGGCCCATTGAGCTCTTTAGGCTCGTTATTACTCGTTGGACTTAATTCTAGGTCCATTAACCTTATCGAATCGATTGAATTCAAGTTTGGCTTATAATTACCTTGGATCATGGCATGGGGTTGAACACCCATCACATCATTCCTAGTCCAATTAGGTTTAGCAAACTCTCTTAGCTATCTAATCAAACAATTGGTTTGCATTGCTCTAACCTTAGTTTGTCCATTCATTCATGCATTTTCACAAACACCTTATATGCTCATTATATAACCTCATCCTATTCCATAAACTTATTTCAAAAAACCATCTCAAGATCATACATATAACATTATTAGCACCTTAGTATAATCCATTTATCATCAAATCAACCATATCATATTTTCTCACACTAAACCCATTCTAGGTCATGCTTGATTCATCATAGTCTAGGTAGTTTCTACCAACAATACATACATCAATCCACTCACAACAACATCTAGATATATATACTTAGAGTTGGTGTATTGAAAACTCACCTAGCTTGACTTTCCTCTTGCCTAAAATAAGAAGACTTATTCGCTTCTTCAATCCAACAAGTTGAATGTTGGCTCCAAGCTATGTTGTTCTCCTTCTCACAATGAACAGCTTTGCTCCAATAGCTTTTTCTGAAATCTTTTTGGAATGAGGTGTATTCTAGAATGAGAAAGCTTGGTCTTTTGGGTAAAAATGGAAGAATGTGTTGATTTGCTGAAGAAAGAGATTTGGCTATCGGGTTTTTATAGAGTAGGGTTGATGAGATCGATCTCCTAGGCTAAGAGAAAGATATTCCCTTAGTTGAGCTATCGAAATATTCAATTTGTAAGGGAGAGATCAATCTGTTCTTTGAGGAGAGATCGATCTATCCTAGGCAGTAGCAACAGGAGATTGATCTGTTTCATGGGGAGATTGATCTGCTCTTTGGGAAGGCATCGATCCTTGCTAGGTAACTTGAGATCGATCTGCTCAAGGGGAGAGATCAATTTGCTCTAAGCTGCAGCTAATGCAGATCAATTTGCTCATGGGGAGATCGATTTACCCTTAGCAGAATCACATGGAGATCGATCTATTCCTTACAGAATCATATGGGATCGAATTGCTTGAAAGCAGAGATCGATCTGCCTTGAATAAGAGATCGATCTGGCCTTCGTCTGGGGCATTCTTGTTGCATTTTCCCAAATTTTTTAAAGGAAAACTTGTATTTGATTGCTTCACTAGTCATTTCGTAATCCATTCACACTTAGAGAGTGGAAAGGTTCCTTTCTCATGATTTTAATGTTATGAAACTTGTGTGCATTGCTTGGAATCATAAAAGAGTACTCGAAATTCACAGGTATTACATTATCACTTGATGTCTTAAATCCTCTTCCTTAGTCTGAGTGCTTTAAGTTCCATTCATTTAGTTTGTGGTCACTTCAACCCTTATTTAACCTTTACATGTATCCATGATACTCATTTATCCCATTTGAAATTTCTTTCAAGCCAAAAGCTCTTCTTATGAGTCAATTTAAATATAGAAATGTGTTACATCACATAAATCATAAGGTATACATCACCAAAAGTAGGTCTTACAATATCGACTTGTAGCCCAATCGAAATATCAGTAAATCTGGGTCATTATAGAGTTTGTATCAAAGCAAGGTTTGCCTGATACGAGTCGATATTCAAAGTGAAAAAAACTTAGAAAGTTCACATTCCCAGCATTACTGTATATTATTTAGATACAAACGGGTATACCTGGCTGTGTTTTAGCAAAAATTGTGTTAGTGAATAAAGAGAAAATGATAGATATGGCTGATTAGTATTACAGCTATTTTGGTAGATGGAAATGAACCGTTACTCGGGGCCGTAGAGATAAGCACGAGGGGTGTAGTGAATTCTCGTCTGAGTGTACACTTTATAGTTTCACTAAAAATTTTTGGAGTCTGCTTCTTAAAATTTAAGCCGGACATGGGAACAATGATGATATTATTGAGTTAAGTGATAATGGCCCCGTGATAATGATAATGATTGAGGCATGACTGAGAGAAAGACCGAGCTAATTTTGAAAGATAGTACATTATTATATACTGGAGTCAAGAATCCCATTGTAATGGAAAACTGGATAACTGAATTGGAAAACTTGCAGGGATTTTTAGAGTATGATTGTGAACTTAATAGACTGGGGGCAGTTTCAGGAGTTTAAGCCTCAGTTTTTCAATAAGATTAAGAATTCAGTGATTCGGAGGGTTGGATGAATGAGATAGAAAAACTTGATGATTTTAGAAGTAACTCTATCGAGAAAGTTGCTTTTGCAACTTTTGTGTTAAAAAATTGGAGAAGCTACACGGAATTTCAGAGTGCGCTACTATAAAGAAAGTATCCCTTGTAGCCTCAGTACCGAAATGGAAAGTCAAACTTAGAGGGAAGTTTCTTGATTTAATCCGAGAGCGACATCAAAAAATTTTTTGGACATGTTTCTGGAAGCCCTTAGATGGCAACACATTTTGGATGAAACAAAGTGACAATTATAGATGAAATGATTGCAATCAGACATAAAGTAATAAGTCTGGATTTATAGCCTTGGAAGAAGAATAATCTAGATAAGTGGAGTTGCAAAATGGAGAAAGTATAGGAAACTCGTAGGAGGCTCTAAGATCCTCAATCGAGCTAAATTAGCCTCATTAGATGTTATTTTGAGGAAGCAGTGCGTAAGGCACAACTGTGATGATATGAAATGTATATTTCGAGGTTACTAAGAAAATGAAAAGGGTAAATTGAGTGACAGAAAGAGATGGACTAAGGAAGCAGTGAGAGTGATAAAGTAAAGTCACTGTAACTGAAAAAGATGAATTACAGAACTAAAAGTATAAGTGAAAGTCACACTGCTTACGTTATTGATAAAATTAGGGCGTGTTCGGAGTAAAAAGACACCGCAAGAGACAAAGAGTTTTCCAACACATATTCAGATGATCTATCAAAGTTACCACTAAATTGAAAGATGAAGTTCTGAAATTGATTTAGCACCTGGTATCAAATTAATTATTCAGACCATGGTACTCAGTGGCTTTGATTGAATTGGAAATGCTGAAAAAGCAATTATAGGGACTATATGAAAAGGGGATTATCAGACTGAGTGATTCACTTTGGAGACTACTAGCGTTAATTTTTAAGGAGACTCGAAGTCTTTGAGGTCGCTTTGTATAAAAAATGGGAGTTAATTGGATTCTCCCAAAACAGAGGTTATAGATTAGTGGGAAGGACCTAAAACTGTTAAGATGATTCAGAGATTGAGATATAAAGACACTTTAGAATCTGAATGATGTATCGAATCTAAGGATTGTAAATTGTATATGCTTACGTTTTGAATGCGAGATTCAAATTAAGTAAGAAAATGATTTGGTTTTAATTAATAAATGAAATGAGACAAGCATTGAAGTGTGATAAATTCTTAATGCAAGTTATATTAGGATAAGAGGTGTATACAAGGTAAGAATATCTCTTGTATGTGAAATGAATTCGGATTAAGTGATATGGATTCAGAATGGATTGTGTCTGAAGGATAAATGTGAATTAAGAACATGTACCTGAAATTTTATGGCTCCTGGAAGGACCAATTGCTAATTTGCAAAGATTGCATATAATCAATTACCACTCAAGTTTCAGAATGATGCCATATGAAATGTAGTATGACGAAAAACAATGTCGCTTACTGATTGGATGGAAGAAGTTGGTGAAAGGTTGAGAACAACTCAGAACAAGCAAAAGAGTAATGCTGACTAAAGATGATGGTCATTGGGATTTACAGTAGGAGATCTGGTGTCTGAAAATTTCTCCTTCCAATAGCATAACGAGATCTGGAAAGAAGGGAAAGTTAAGTTCTCATTATAATGGACCTTTTGAGATCTTAGAACCGAGTGGAAGATAAGGTACATAGATTGGCTTTACCGTCGACATTATCAAGTATTCACGATACCCTCAACCTATCAATGCTACGTAAGTATCACCTAGACCCGACACATGTGATTATGCATGAACTACTGGAATTGAAATAGGATATGACATGTGGAGAAATTGATTCATATCTTGGACAGGAAAGAAAAGGCATCAAGGTCTAAGACGATTCCTTTGGTCAAGATTTTATGGCAATACCATGCTTCAGAAGATGCCATGTGAGAATTAGAGAGCTTAATGCGAGAGAAGTACCCATATCGGTTTAAGGACAAATGTACTCTTCAATTTGGGGACTAAATTTCCTAAGGTCGGGAGAATGTAAACTCCCAAAATTTCCCTGAATTCGACTCGAGCATTATTCGATTTAAATTTAAATTACATTGCTTATGAATAATTAAATTAATCATGTCAGGAAAGACGAGATTAGGTTAGGTTGATAATTATGTTAAAAATCTGATTTGTAATAATAATAATAATAATAATAATAATAATAATAATAATACTGATAAGATAAACAATATGTATATATATATAGATATACATTTATTTTGATTATATAAATGTATATATAAATGTGTATATATAAATTTATTTTTGATTTATATAAATGTATAAATATAAATATAAATGTACATGTAAATTTATTTTTAATGTAAATGTATATATAAAAGTATATATATTGATTATATTTTGATTTTATAAATATGCATTTATTTTTATTATATAAATGTATATATATAAATTTACTAATATAAATGTATATATAAATATACATTTATTTTGATTATATAAATATATATAAATAGTATAAAAAAGAAAAAAAACGTGAAAGGCAAAAGTTGGCTACCGTATAGTATTAGAAAAACATAGTAGATTGGCAGGACATGGTGATTGATAGGAAATTGTAAACCAAAGCACCCCACCCTGCAGCACCGACGCATCCTGTACACCAGCTCTGCCACGCCACACTCATGCACGCAACCGGCCGTGTACATCTGCACACACACTTCCAGCACTCCCATGCCTCCTGCCAACCTACTCCCTATTTTCCCCATCCTCACACCACCTGCTGTGCTATAATCGGTTCATGCTCGGGGGATGGTTTGCTGTGGAAAGAAGCAGAGGAGAGAGGAAGGGAAGTCGAGAAAGACATGATGGTCTGGGAGCAGGAAAACGCAAATGGCTCGGGAAGGAAACCAGAGAAGATGATGAGGAGAAGCAGAACAGGGGAAACCGTGAAGAAGAAACGATGTAAGGCAAGGGGTTCGGTGGAGAAGAGAGCAGGAATTGTTGCAGTGTATAAATATATATATATATATGTATATATATATATATATAATCAAATGGCTCAGTAGAGGTGGCAAACGGGTGGGCTCGGGTGGGTTCGGTTTGGGTTCTTTTCGGGCTTGGGCTTTTTCAGGTTCAGGTTTTTTCGGGTTCGGGCTTTTTCGGGTTCGGTTATTTTCGGGTTCAAACTTTTTCGGGTTCGGATTTTTTCGGGTTCGGGCTTTTTCGATTTTGGGTTTTTTCGGTTTCGGGCTTCTCCGACTTCGGGCTTTTTCGGGTTCGAGCTTTTTCGGGTTCGGTCTCGGTTCTAGTCGGGCGGGTTTAGCGAGCCGGCTTGAAATATTTTGAAATTTTATTAGTTATAATTTTTTTTAAAAAATTTTGAATGCGATAATTAATTTAATTTTTATATGATTTTATATTTTAATAAATTTTTATATAAAAACAAATTTTTATATTTTAATATTTATTATTTGACAAAAATAATTTACTCTTTTTTAACTTCTTACAATATTTGTTATAAAATAGTAGATATAATTATATTCATTAAATGCAAAAGAAAATATTACATATAGATATTATAAGAAGAAAAGTACCAATTAATATTATCATTTACCAAAAAATGCTTAATATGAATAAATGATCAATTAATTAGCTGTATTTTATTTCTAATTTGTTTTTTATTTGTACATAAATCATAATTAATATTATTGCATTAAATATAATCGTTTACATTAATTAATCAAATGTCTCATTAAAAATTTAGAATATTAAATTAAAAAAATTATATATTTTAATATTTGATATAATTATATCATATACAATTATACACTACCATATGATTGATATTTTGTAGTTGATATAATACACTAAAAAATATATATTTATACAAAAAAACTTTGTGAGCTTAAAAAAAGCATAATATAAATAATTATGAAATTAAAGTAGATAACTATGATTAAAATAATAAATTTTTAAATTTTAAACAGAAGTCACTAAAATTAGATTAATAAAAGTTTCATAATATTGTTTTTATTTCCTCTGTTAGTTTGTTTTTAGTTTTACAGATTTCTTCCAACTTCTAGATGTTATCTTCTTCACTTCTTTTCTAAATGAATGTTTTGCTTATTTCTTTGGCCTTGGCCAAGAAAAATTGAAGAGTATAAAAAATTTGACTGGACTACAAATATAATCTATCTATAGAATAATTTAAATTGTTGATAGGTTTTCAAAGAATAAGAAAAGAAAGGATATGATTTCATGATAAATTGTTAAATTATTGTATATAATGAAATAAAATAAATATTGCACGTTAATGTATATATATAATTAATTTAATAATTTTCAAACAGAATTATCATATTATATAATAACATGGTTAAAAAATTAATTATTTATTATCAAAATAATTATTAAAATAAATATTTACTAATTAGTTATCATATATAAGTATAACAAATTATTAATTTTTAATAAATTAGTTACATAATTTAAATAAAAAAATTAACTTAAGATAATCATTTTTGCACAATCAAGTAATGATGCATGTATGTCTTGATCACCACGTTGCATAATCCATAAGAAAAAATATCTACTGATATTATTTTAGTGGACTGGTATAGATATGAACCGATAAGGTAGGCAAATAAATAAATAATCATATATGCTTAACAAAATTATACCTGATTAATTGTTATCAATTCGTTTAAATTATACCTAATTAAAGTTCTATAATTGTAGCTAAATTCTCAATTGATAGATGCAATTAGTTTAAGTTTGAAAAAATTATTAAATATAATATAGAAGTTTAAATAAAATAGGTAAACTAAAAAGTTTAATCATAATGATTATAAGACAAAATATAATTAAAAGGATGAAATATGAATTAAAGAGGAAAAAATTATATAATTTAGTAAAAAAATTTATACAAAAGACAAGACATGGCAAAAACTTAAATTTCCTAGTTAGAAATAAAATTTGAAACATATAAATATTTATTGTTAATTTGATAACATATTTATATAAATGTTTTGTTCAAAAGTTTAATATAAATTGCTTTAGTAACTTATTAAATTATTATTATTTTATATTAAGTAATTCTTTTTTGAGTTTTAATTTACATTTGTTATTATAATTTCATATATGAACTTATTTTGTTATTGTAGGGATTTAAAAACTTCAATTCTGGATCTCTTTTATATAGATCAGAGTTAAATGTATATTTGAATGAACCAAGAGAAAATTATGAGATCAAATTGATGTTCTTGATTATTGGAAGAAAAATCAATTTCGATACCCTGTACTTTCACTTATGGCTAAGGATATATTGAGTATTCCAATTACCACAGTTGCATCTGAATCAGAATTTAGTATGAGTGGTAGAGTTATCAACAAATGAAGAAATTGTCTCATAACACATAATGCAGAAATTTTGATTACCACTTGTAATTGGCTGTATGGATATGATATAGATAAAGATGGTAAGATTTTAGTGTCATTATTATTTTATTAATTTTTTATTATTTAAATTCTTATATGATTACTTTTATATATTTTATTAGATGAAGAAGATGAAACAATGAGATTTGGAAGGAAAGTTGGATTAAATTGAACTAGTTGGTTTATGGATGAGGATGATGAGTTCTAATTGTAACGTATGTTGATATTTTATTTCTTACTATTTATATTGTTAAAAAATTAAATTTTTTTATTAAGAGTAATTATGATTGATCATTGCCTCATTAATCTTATTTGAAGACAGTGTCTGTCAAGGCCTGGGCTTATCCCTCTGTCGGGCTCATCACCCAGCCTGTAACACCCAGCACTGAGCTTATCCCTCTGTCGGGCTCATCACTCAGCCTGCAACGTATTGTCCCAGTCCTTATCCCTCTGTCGGGCTCATCAGACATGGGTTTTGTTTCTTTTGGGCTTATCCCTCTGTCGGGCTCATCACCCTCAGAACACGTCCTCGGAGGCTCGAACCAGGGACAACACCCTTAGTTCTCACACTCCTTATGCCATTGAGCCAACTTGGCTCATTGGCATAAGGAGTGTGAGAACTAAGGGTGTTGTCCCTGGTTCGAGCCTCCGAGGAAGCGTTCTGAGGGTGATGAGCCCGACAGAGGGATAAGCCCAAAAGAAACAAAACCCATGTCTGATGAGCCCGACAGAGGGATAAGGACTGGGACAATACGTTGCAGGCTGAGTGATGAGCCCGACAGAGGGATAAGCTCAGTGCTGGGTGTTACAGGCTGGGTGATGAGCCCGACAGAGGGATAAACCCAGGCCTTGACATTAAAACGTTGGCTCAATGGCATAAGGAGTGTGAGAACTAAGGGTGTTGTCCCTGTTTCGAGCCTCCGAGGACACGTTCTAAGGGTGATGAGCCCGACAGAGGGATAAGCCCAAATGGAACAAAACCGTGAGGTCCAAGGGCCAAAGTGGACAATACAGATTTATGGCCACCTGATGAGCCCGACAGAGGGATAAGGGTGGGGGAGGACCAGGTGATGAGCCCGATAGAGGGATAAGCCTGGCGTCCTGGGGAATTCCAGCTGATGAGCCCGATAGAGGGATAAGGCTGGGTTCTCACATAAAAACGCACGTTTTAATGTCAAGGCCTGGGCTTATCCCTCTGTTTGGCTCATCACCCATCCTGTAACACCCAAGACTGAGCTTATCCCTCTGTCGGGCTCATCACTCAGCCTGCAACGTATTGTCCCAGTCCTTATCCCTCTCTCGGGCTCATCAAACATGGGTTTTGTTTCTTTTGGGCTTATCCCTCTGTCGGGCTCATCACCCTCAGAACGCGTCCTCGGAGGCTCGAACCAGGGACAACACCCTTAGTTCTCACACTCCTTATGCCAATGAGCCAAGTTGGCTCAATGGCATAAGGAGTGTGAGAACTAAGGGTGTTGTCCCTGGTTCGAGCCTCCGAAGACGCGTTCTGAGGGTGATGAGCCCGACAGAGGGATAAGCCCCAAAGAAACAAAACCCATGTCTGATGAGCCCGAGAGAGGGATAAGGACTGGGACAATACGTTGCAGGCTGAGTGATGAGCCCGACAGAGGGATAAGCTCAGTGCTGGGTGTTACAGGCTGGGTGATGAGCCCGACAGAGGGATAAGCCCAGGCCTTGACAGTGTTGCTATTGGAGAGTTTAGTTGTTTCCTGCATTTACAATCTTTTCGAGTATGTTATTCATCAATCGTTAACGTTGAATGGAATGATAGTATTTTCCTATTTTGTTCATCATGCAATGTATAACTAGGGATTGGTTTCTCCATGACTAGGTGGCTGTGTATGAGAATGATTGTATGTTTTATATTTTGTTGTTCTTATAATGTCACATGTCATAACTTTAAGTGTTTGATGTTTTTTTTTGTTGATTTGTTTCTTACTATATTGGATTAATTTAGAACATAACAATCATTGACTTGTTAATGGCATGAGAATTTGGATGCAAACATGTCATAGTTGAGTCTGAATCTTTTTTTGCAGTGAAAAAGTTATTACAACCTTTAAAAGGGTATGATCCCCTTTTTTAACTTTCAATTCTTATTTTTAGTATAATTACCATTTAAAAAACAAATTACTATTTTTCTATTTATGAGTTATAGGAGTCAGAATTTAAATTTAAATTTTGTTAGTAATGTATTGAATGTTTTTTATGAAATATTAAATTTAAATAAATGTTACAATTATATAATGATTTATATATATATATATATATTTGATTTATTATTGTATTAAAATTAAAATTTTAATATGAAATAAATATAATAAAATAATATAATAATTGTTTTTATAATAAAATCAAATGTTATATTTAATAATATATTTATTTTTTATTATTACAAATATAATAAGCATAATATTGAAAATTATTTGATATTGAATATTATATTGTGTTTTAAAATAATTTTATTTAATAATTGAACGTAAATATTTAATATTTACTTTGTTGATAATAAATTATTGATATAATTATGTAATAAATAAATAATGATTGTTTTAAAATTTTATAAATTTTAATTAGAAAAAGTGTATTATTATTTATTTATTTAATTATTTTTTAATATAATAATTATATAATTATAATTCGGGCTTTCTCGGGTTTCGGATCGGGCCGATTTTGGGTTCGGGTCGTATCGGGCTCGGGCTTTTCGGGCTCGAGTTTTTTTGGGTTTGGGTCTTTTCGGGCTCGGGTTTTTTCAGGCTCGGGCTTTATCGGGTTCAGGCTTTTTCGGGTCGGGCTTTTCTCAGGCTCGGGTCTTTGACTTTTTGGTCAATTCGGTCCGATCTCGGGTTAGGTCTCGGGTGGGCTCGGGCAGGTTTTCGGGCTTAAGCCAACTTTTGCTAGCTCTATGGCTCGGGAAGGAAACCAGAGAAGATGATGAGGAGAAGCAGAACAGGGGAAACCGTGAAGAAGAAACGATGTAAGGCAAGGGATTCGGTGGAGAAGAGAGCAAGAATTGTTGCAGTGTATATATATATATATATATATATACATATATATATATTTATTTATTTATTTATATGGATACATATATAAATGCCATACTATATAACTGGAAATCGAGAATGAGCTGTGAGAAGACCTGAGAAACGAGAGAGATATAAATAGTTCGAAGGAAATAGAGCAGGGAGAAGTGGATGAACAGTGGACGAGAAGGATGAAGAAGAAGGAGAAAAGAAAGCAATTGGCAAGCAGGAAAAGTTTAAAATAAATAAATAAAAAAGAGGAAGAATATATATATATATATATGTATATATAAATATATTGTATTCATATATATATATATATATATATATATATATATTGGAGAATAGAAGAGAAATTTAAGTGAAAAGAGAGTACACAAAAATTGGAGAAAACCCCGAGAGAAGAATAGTCTAGAATTATTAGCTCACAAATTCAGAGGAATAGGCCGAGTGGATCTGTCACGACCCAAACTACCCAAAAATCAGAGTTAATTTTTTCGCGTTTTATTATTTACTTAAATTCTTACCTGTCCTCGAATCGTGACCAACACTCCACTAATAATTGGGCTGTGCGTCAATGCCAGTCCCACCATTCAATTATCATCTAACTTATTTCTTCTCCAGTCATTTATAATTGTTTACAATATTTATACATCCCCTAAAGTTGCTTATAAACATGTTACTGTGCTATGCTTATGTAGATACAATATGTACAAGTGTATATACCTTATGTTGATGGGCAGCAGCGGATATCCGGAATGCAGTACTGAGTCGTCGCAACTTCAACTGGAGATTATCTGTGGGAGAAAATGAAAGGGGTGAGCACATCAAGCTCAGTAAGGCAATCCTACGAACAAGTAGGTAACCATACTACCTACATGAACGTGGTGCCATGCATAAACCACCCTTTCTCCACACATTTTAAAACAATGATATGCGTTATGATGTTATGTAAAACACATTTGCACGGAAAATCAACATGCAATTATTACAAATCATTTCTTTCTCAATTAAAATTTTCACAATAAAGTCAGGACTCGACCCCTCCTGTTGGTGATCCTGACTCACACAAAACCATGAAAACGGTTTACATCACACGTGGGTTTGAAAAGCATGAAAATACCATCATGCAAATTTAGTTTAAAAACCCAGTTTAAATCATCGAAATCGTCGACATGCGAGACTAGGCAACATCTGTATATCGGCAATAACCAGGACTATGGCCATATGTGTCCTCGGGAGTTCCTCAGCTACACGAATCCTAGTGTGCGGGTTCTCACCATGATCGGGAACCACCCAGGAGGTGGGTCAATCCATCCCGTCAGTCTTATCCGATCCCAGGCATCCGAAGATGCTGCATCCGGAGATGCCGTATCCGAAGATACCACACGGTACACCGTACTCCATGCTACTTGCACGGTACATCGTACTCCGTGAACCCATATAATATCTCTATACTCATGCCATGTCTCAAAATGCACGTGCGAGCCTATTTAATCGGTGACACACAGTCTACCCGATGCTCCAAGCACGGCTCATCGCATGTTCTCATAAAATCAGTGTGAGCGATGCTCAGCACTCACATCAATCAATAAAACTGGCAGAGCCTGCTTTACATCCCCACAAGGCCGCCAACCTCATCCCTCACTCTCACCCCACCTAAGAGGTCTTTTGAGCCTGTTGGGCCTTTTGGCTGACTCCAAGGGCAGACAGCGCTACTCCACAAATCCGGTAAAACTAGTACGAGCTAAGCTCAGCACTCTGTATATAAACCACATGAAAATTTTATAAAATCTGGTGCGAGTTAAACTCTAGCACCCTGTCTCGAAAAAGCATATGAAATTTGGCGCGAGTTGTACTCTAGCACCTATGCATGTAAAACTCTAGTGCGAGCTCTCGCTCTAGCACTAATGCGTGCATCACACAAATCGACAACATCGTGCGAGCTGAGCTCTAGCACGTCACATGTCAATAAAAACACGTAGGCGGCTCTGTTTCCTCAAAACAGTTTTCAAAACAATATCATGTTGAAAGTATGCAATGCTATGCATTCTCTTTCAAGGTGAGCCAGCCTACTCATGCATGCATCAAAACACCTCCAGAATGAGCAGAAACCTTTTGTTCTTGCTCCTCCCAATTTTTTCCTAACTTTGTAAATTTTACCCTTAACAAGGGTATTTTAGTAATTTTTCCCATACGGGGCACTAAAATTATTCTTCGACCTCTAGACCCTTCAGATAAATTTTTAAATGACTGCAATGAATTTAAAACTTCGTAAAGTTTACCTCTAGCAGTCCGCAGAATTCCCTTACCTTATTTTCCTGTCGAGTCTGACCTTTTCTTTTCCTCTGTTGTCTCGTCGCGCAGTCCGATATGCTCCCAATCAAATACCCAGAACTGCGTATTAATATTCCTCAGGTCAGATATTATACAATTTAATTGTATTTAATACTTTCTGGGCTTAATTTAAATCATTGGGCCCGTTCACCCCTATTGGGCTCGATTGCACCTTAATGGGCTTAATCGACCTTAAGCCCGTATACCACTTAATTTTCACTTTATCTAGGCCTATTGGGCTCATTGGGCCCACCAATAATTTATTGGGCCTCGTCCTAGCTCTCGAATAGCTAAATTCACTATTTACAACAATTATCTAAATTTCCATAATTTAATTCAATTTATGCGGAATTTAAATCAATATCACGCATAACGAGGTAATTGTCGTAAATAAGGGTCACTTACCCGAGACTCCATGCTAGTACAAAATTCGAGGCTGTCTCGAGCCCTCGGTGGATGCCAATCGTCGAGCTACACAATTTCACAATTTTTCCGGGTAAGTTTTCAGCCCAAAATTAATTAAATTAAATACTCCAAAATTTAAATCGGGTCAATTCGACCGCTCATTGACTTACCCGAAGCTCGATTACACCACAGGAATTTTCTCCAATTTTTTCCTCTTTTTCTTTTTCCCTTTTTCTCCTTTTTTCCTCTCTTTTTGGCTGAACCGGTTCAGTCCAGTTCGAACCGGTTCAGACCGCCGGTTCTCTCCGGTTCGACCGGTTCACCGTCGATTCACCGCCTTGCCGGCCGGTTCTCCATCGGCTTCCACCGCCATCAGCTCCGCGAGGCCGTCCGCATCTCAGATCTGCCCTCGATTTCACTCAACGTCGCCGGAAAGTGGCCGGTCCGGCTGTTCTCCTCTTCGCCGTCGGACCATTTTCTTCTCCTGCCGTTATCGACGCCGTCCGCCAGTTTCGGTGGCTGCCACCACCACCAATCTGCTCGTCTTGGCCTCGGGAACGTTCGGCTAGGGGTGGGATTGGCCAGATCGGCGCCGTTCGCCGCCGATCTCCCTTTTTCCTCTCGGCTTCGTTCTCGTCGTTTCTCTCTCCGGTGGCCGCCGTTCGGCCTCCATGGGGCCGGTGATGGGTCGGCGCTCGTCGGGCTCCCTCCTCGGCCTCGCCTGGTCGCCCCGGTCGCCGGCAGCTCCTCGGTTGGCTGCTTCGTTTTCGTTTCTTCGCGTTTTCGCGATTTCGTCTGTTTTTTTTTTTCAGGTTTCCTTTCTTTTTTTTTTAACTTAATAATTAATTTTATTTTTATTATTTATTTTAATTATCATACTATTCATTAAAATACTCCATAAAATTCAAAATATCTACACTTATATTATTTTTATTTTTATTTAATTTATTTAATTTAAATTTAATTTATTTTTTTCAAATTTTCGATATTATTCCTTCGCGCTTTTCGAGATATCGTCCCGATAATTTTTTGATATTTTTAAAATTTTCGAATCTTGATCAATTGACCCAAATTGTATAATTTTCTCATTATCGATCAAGATATCTTACATCCTTATTTTAAATTAAAATTTTCTTATCGCCTTAATACCGGGTTTTGGTATTTTTACCATTTTACCCCTGCTCTTGTTTCGAAAATCAATTTTAACCTGACCTTCCTTCATACTTCCCCATCTTTTCTTATTTAATTTCCGTATTTTAATTAAATTCGGGTCTTACACGATCGGACCTGTCGACTAGCTACGTTGAGACAATCGAGGACTACAGACAAACACCGAGGTAAGGAAAATTCTCGTCATTGCTAGAGATAAATATGCATAATTTTCGTATATTTGTAGATATAAAATTTATACTGAATTTTGTAGTACCAAACTTACCGAAAAACCTAGGCCAAATTTTATGATTTTGGAAATTAAAGATTTTAGCCTAGTTGAACAATCTAATTTTTATGGATTGAATTTAAATGGTTTGTATAGATTCTGATGTGGCTTGAATTTTATTTTAAATATCGAAAATCTCGAATTTTGAATTTTCATAGACTGATTTTTGGGATTTTTTCGAAAAAGGGCTAGTCAGCCTATTTTGAACGGTTTCACGAAACAATTGAAATTATATGTGATTTGAGGTGAAATGATTTGTTAATCTGATGATATGTGCTTGAGCGCGTACTGACTGTGTGTCATACGGTCCGTCTCGCATTGATTTTGAGACAAATAAGTTAGTGAGATCATGCTGCATTTTTGTCTGTTCTGTATCTGTTTATGTATCTGTGGTCCACGAGTATGATGTGCTGTGTTTCTGATTCTGTTTCTAATCTTCGGACGTTCTGATTTATGAGCCGTTTAAGTAGCTGACCACTCCCACGACAATTGACATCCTGACACACCTGATCAGTGAATTGCTCGGAGTTACCGACATTGACCAATAGTCATTTTTTATATCTGATATAGTATGTATGCCTTGTCTCGTCTATTTGAAGTATTTTTTCTGAATTGTTTGCTTGAACTGAGATATCTAGAAATCTGTTTGTTTTGCTACTGAAAAACTTTAAACTTTCTGGATTTACAACAGTAGCTAAATTTTATTACCGATACATGTTCTGTTTCTGAAAATCTGTTCTAGTATTTGTGCTTTTGCCGATAATAAATCTATTTTTGAAATTCTGACTCTAGTATTTGAGAAATTACCAAATCATCTATATACTTTGTGAAAATATTCTGGATTTGGCAAATGTAAAAATATATATTTTTATAGGTAGTGTATTTATTTACATGCTATGAGGTTTTTCTTACTGAGCATGTTGAGCTCACCCCATACTTTCCTCCACAGTGCCCCACTGTAGTTTGGATCGCTTTCGTTAGTAAGGCATTCCACACAGTTATGATCTTGTAGAGCATATTGTTGCATCGAAGGTATACCCAGGTTTAAAATTCTTTTGTATCTAAAATTTTTGTAAGTACAGTAATGCGAATACAAGATGTGTTTGGGGAATCAGAACATATTTTATTTAAATTTGTTACTAAGAAAGAAAAATTAATCAGATTGAGTATTATTCTGACATAATATCGACTTGTAGCCCAACCGAAATATCAGTAGACGAGTCAACGAAGCAGCCAATTTTGAAAAACCTTCAAAAAACCTTCGGTAATATCCTGTCAGACCCAAAAAATTCCTAATTTCTGTGATTGTCATGGGCTGTTCCCACTGAACTATAGCTTTAATCTTAGACGGATCCACTGATACCCCGTCTTTCGATATAACATGGCCCAAAAATGAAATCTGCTCCAACCAGATGTCACACTTATTGAGTTTAGCATACAACTCCTATATTGTTATTTCAGACCTTCTATGTATGCACAGATATATATAATTGTTTACTTTGGGATGTATTAGCAAATTTTTATAGAGGTAGAAATATTAAGAAAAAGGGAGTTTAGATTCTTTCTATTCGAAATATGAAAATGATGTGGTTAAGTCTTGGTCTTCATGTAGAAACTTTGTCACGACCCATTTTATCCTCTTATTATCGAAAATCACTATAAATTTTTCGCATTTTTCTTTCCTTACCCGGTCGTAAACAACTCATCACCACACAGTTGGGCTGTGAGTCAATAATAATCCACTCTTAACATTCATTCCAATTAATAAAAGCGATGTTATACATTTGAAGTTAAATCATTTACTTATATAGAACATGTTTACTGACATCTACATCCCCCATAATTACAATTTAAATGACTACTGTGCTTTTACAATCGTTTAGATACAAAAAGAATCTTCATGTGTATACCTCTTAGCGATGGATGGCAGCGGATATCCAAAATACAATGCCTCAGTCTTCATTGGGCTGCTATGTGCGCTCTATAGGGGGGAAAGTAGAGAGGGATGAGCAACCACACGCTCAGTAAGGCAATAATGCAAGCATGGTAGATAACTACTCTATCTACATGTTGATAGTGTTATACATAAATCATTTATAACAGGAGCATGAGGAATTAAAACCATGCCATATGAATATACATATATATCATGGATTAAAATCATGTAAAATTGGCATATAAAATATGGAATGCCAACATGTGAAAACGTCTCATGCTCATTCTCATTTAATCTCATAAATAGGGCAATTCATTAAAGAAACCTCCTTTTTAAATCACATCACAAAGCTCTTTCTCAAACACATCGAAATCCCATAGAAATGGTCTCTCAATCACAACATCATTATCATTTCTCAGTTTAAAATCCCACAAGGCTCGACCCCTCCCTCTGGTCTACCCTGGACAGTTCGTAATCACACTTATATGTCAAAACATGTGGTAGTAAATAAATCAAATGAGACAGGTCACTATATCACAAGACTATGTTGGCTAACTATGTCATAATTCATCCCAGACCATACAGATCCCGGTGTGCGGGGTATCATGCTGGAACAAATATAGGTTAGTTCTCCGCCAGACTTTCTTAAATCACGTAACCACCACACGGTACATCGTACTCCATGTGATATACACGGTACATCGTACTTCGCAGACCCATATCATGGTTAGGAGTGCTGCAGTAGGTCTTATCTACCCCATACCGAGTGAAACCTCTAGTCTCGAGTGCACATGAGAGTACTCTTAATACCAGGTCCTAGCCCTTCATGGCCTTGCTCGCCCCTGTTGGGTTCCCTGATTCAGGTCCTAGCCCCTCACTCTCACCCCACTCAAGAGGTCTGTTAGGCTTGTTGGGTTCCCTGAATGGATTAGTGCCAGGTCCTAGCCCCTCACCCTCACCCCGCCCAAGAGGTCTGTTAGGCCTGTTAGGTTCCCTAAACACCAATCCGTATTACCCTTACCACGACATCATATATAACATAGTGTGAAAACCTACGTGAGCTTCGCTCTAGCGCGAATTCATGCTTCATAAACAATTCACTTCGTACGAGTAACGCTCTAGTATAGCATTTATGCATAAAACATGAAGAAAACCACGTACGAGCATAGCTTCAGTACGGTTATATGCATAAGGAATCCACTCGAAATCCACGTACGAGTAAAAGCTCCAGTACGATTTATAAAACATCACCACAGTTTAAATAAAAGTGCGATCTAAGCTCCGACACGTTTCAAACACGTAAAACATCAATATCCAGTGTGAGCTAGGCTCCAGCACGGTTTAATTCTCATAAACATGATAGGCGGCTCATAAACCTTCAAAAACCAATCTCAAAACACAATTAGCACCTGACATGTGCTATTACACAACATCATTCAAACACTAGCCAAACTATCCATCAATTTTCTTAAAACAAAGCAATATGTTTTATGAAAACATTCAAAACATTTGATTTATGCAATTATTAGCCTTACTATCCCATTTCTTTATAATACCATTTCAACAATCAAATCTCATACCAATACTCATAGATACTTCCATACATCGTCAAACACATTTCTATAAATTCATGCACATTTCCAAAACCCTAAACACCCACAAACTACGAGCAGCTACCTCTATATACTTACAGAATTCCCTTACCTGGAATCGCGTCGCTTGATTCCACTTCCTTAAAGCTGCTTACATGTGCGGTTCGATTCGTCTCGAACGAACTCTCCGGAATTGCACATAATTGTATTTCACATTATTTTAGTCCACTATAACGCAACCCTTAGGCTTGCTATAGTCAATTCAATCTATAACCTCTATTAACACTTAGAATGCCTCGTTTCATCTCTCTATTCATATCTCGAATCTATGGATTCCTTTAGGCTTATTTATTCATTCCCAATTGATAACAAATCGATATTAAGCCCACAGTGTTCCTATTTTATCAATTTTCCTCACTATGGCATTTATCAAACATATTACATACTCATTTCCATAAATTCACTCAATCCACAATGTAGCTTCATTTACCCACTTCAAATCATCCACATTACTCAAATAACAACTTAGCATACTCACTATTTCATCAATTCATTCAATTTACACTTTCTCACACTAAACTCATTCTATTTTCTAGGTCTAACTTATTTAAATACATCTTAGGTAGTTTTCAACCATCACTACCCATAAAAATCAACTCCAAAGTTAATAAATAAATAATGTACTTGGGCTGAAGTATTAAAAACTTACTAAGTCTAGCTCATCTTCTTCCTCCAAAGGAAAATACACCTTTCTCCTCTAATCCAATAAGTGAGGTTTTGATTTCAAACTATGTTATTCTCTTCTTTAAGATGAACAACTTTGTATCTAATAGCTTCCCCTCAAATATTACTGGAAATTGGCTGATTTTAGAGAGACAAAACTAGGTTTTGAGTGGAAAATGGAAAGGTGTTGTTGTTTCCCAAAAATTACAGATTTCAGTATCCTTTTTATAGAAATCACTTGATGAGATCGATCTGCACTAGGAGAAGATCGATCTGGTCCCCTTCAATTCCTCTTTTTCACGACGTTTTCAAGCATGAGATTGATTTGCTCCAAACAGAGAGCTAAGGAGATCGATCTGTATGCTTGAGGATCGATCTTTTCATTACAAAATGTTTAGGAGATCAATCTGGCCCGATTTAAGATCGATCTGTTCTATTCCATTGCTCAAATAAGAGTATTCTAGCTCTTTGAGATCGATCTCTCATCCTCTGAGATCGATCTAGCCTTCATATTATCCAGATTTTCTGCAGTTTTTCTGCAGCAGCTCACACCCAACTTCCTTAATTTGTTGCCATGGTCATTTTCTCATCCAACCACCTTTAAGACTTGAAAATGGCATCCATTCATACCTTATACACATTAAAACTTGTGTGTATTCATTGTATAGCCAAGGATATACAATATATGACCAAATAGAAGTATTTAGATTCTTGCAACTTCCTTCCATTTACCACACTACTCACTTCTCATTCCACTCACATTCATCACTTATAAAAGTCCATTTCTTCATATTCATATAAAATGGAACTTATGTGTACATTACAAAATCATATTACAAGTATGTACATTGAATCCATGGACTTACACCACTTATGCTTACGTTGCAATTACATCACCATACTCATGATTTCATAACGTTTACATCCAAAAATACGGGTCTTACAAGCTTGGTATCTCATTTTCTTGGTAATATACCTATTTAAATAGCCTAATATGAATCCAAGTTCAAATTAAATTTTGATGAATGATTTATGATGAGGTATGTTAATGTTGCTTTACGGATAAATAAAGTAGATGATGAGATTTAGATTATGTAGTTGATGATTGCAGATATAAATTATGTATTGAGCTTGTTTGCAGTAATGGTTTAGCTCAATTTGCAGTCGTTATGCTACCAGATTTTATATGAAATTCTAGACTTAGATAAAATAATAACCATAACAGGTACGAAATACTGTATTGGGTACATCTCCATCCCGAACTCTCAACTGATGGTACCCAGACCTCAGATTTATCTTAGAAAAGATCTGTGCTCCCTGAAGCTGATCCAACTAATCATCAATGCGTGGAAGGGGGTACTTATTCTTGATGGTAGCCTTGTTTAGCATCCGATAGTCTATACACAGTCGGAGGCTTCCATCCTTCTTCTTCACAAACAAGACTGGTGCTCCCCATGGTGAAACACTCGGTCCAATGAACCCCTTATCCAATAGCTCGTACAACTGCTTCTTAAGCTCATCCAACTCAATCATAGCCATTTTGTACGGTGGTTTAGATATCGGCTCTGTACCAGGTACCAAATCAATGAAGAACTCCATCTCTTTATCTGGTGGTAACCTTGGAAGATCCGGAAAGACATCAGGAAAATCCTTTACCACTAGAATGTCTCTCAATTCTGGACTTCCCTCATCCAAATCAACCACGCACGCAATAAAGCCTTCAATATATTCATTATTTCTCAGTCAGCAATAAATATTTATTCTTTTATTCACAACATCTACTTCTTTTATTTCTTCTCAGAAAACTTTACCACAAAATTAGTAGGGGTAGTAAACATTACTATCTTAGAAAAACAATCTAAAATAGCATGATTTGCAACCAACCAATCCATTCCTACTGTTACATCAAAGTCATTCATATTCAATAAAATTAAGTCGACTGATATATCCTTTTCCCTTATTTTAAGTATACAATCCCTATATACATACTCAACAAGTTAACTAGTATTCATGGGAGTGTTAATTAGTAACTTTCTACTTAAGGTTTACTCCCTTAAACAGTTCATATCCAACGAAGCATCAGCTGCACCCTGGTCCAGTGCATGCACTCGCCCTCTGCCAACAACCTGTTTACCCTTCTCTTCGACTGTGGTTCTCCTCTTAGGTGCAAAAGTCTTAGTAGGTGCTTTTCCCTGCTCCTTGCCCTTCTGTGGGGCACTCTCAATCAGCTCTGAGCAGTTCTTCATCAAATGCCCTGGTTTCCCACATCTAAAGCAGAACAAGGCCTGTTACCATGGTACCTACCACACTTACTGCACTGTTTCGTAGTAGGCCGTAGTCCTTCAATAACAATTCCCTTCACTAGAGCAATGGCCGGATACACAAGAGGCTTAACAATCCTCTCCCGTATCTCCTTAATCCCGGTCTCTTACCAAATAGTCTTTGGCCTCCTCTGAAACCAAAACCTATATCAGTTGCTGGTGTCTTCCTGTCCATACTTCTATCCTATCCATCTTACAAAACTCAAAGACATTCCGATAAAAATCCTGCTTACATAATTGCACTTTGTGCACTGTCCTAATAAGTAGAGATATCCAACAGAACCTATCTGGATCTGATAGCCGATCTCAATTTGACAGTGAACTTTCTGACATTCTTAACCTCACTGCCCATAACATCTGGATCATACCTTCCCAGGGATGTAAATCTCAATTTGTACTCATCCACTGATCGATTTCCCCTGGGCTAACCCCATAAACTCCATCTGTAGCTTTCTCTGAGCAGTGTCTAGAATGTACTGCTTTCAGAAGGCATCCAAGAATATCTCTCATGAGATCTCTGTGTGTCGAGTTCTCAAGATCGGTCTGGTGGACTTCCATCAATGCTCTGCCTCACCTTTTAACATGAATACGGCAAAGGTTACCCTTTTAGTAGTGGTATACCAAAAAAACCCGTAAAAGTTCTCTATCTCATTCATCCATTCCTCAGCAACTACTGGGTCTTTAACCTCACTAAATGATGACGGTCGAAACTTCTGAAACTGCCTCAACCTGTCTAGCTCACAATCATAACCAATTTATCACCACTCTGCTATGGAGCTACAGGAGAAGGCGTATCTATATTCTGAGGCATCTCAGTAGGCTGTGCTGGCGTATCGGGAGCAACTGCCTGTCCAGTCCCCCGTCTACCCTCAGCACCTAACATAGCCTGTGTCATAATCCCCATAATGTTCTCAATATTTCGCTCAATCCTAGCGAAGCATGCCTTAGTACCCTCTGCCCTCTCAACAGGACCTTGTGGAGCATGCTCAACATCAGCCTCCACCTCAATCTCATCCTGAGTCTCATGTGATGACTCTGCACGGCTTGCAGGCCTACCTCTACAGCCTCTAGCACGTGCTCTCGCCCCTCTACTATGATTGCTGTTAACCATAATGACTAGATTCATGCATTCAAAATCAATTCTTAGCTGCAATTCTCATCTTGATATACACAACTGTATCTGAAATAGCACAGTAACAAGGGGATGTAAACTTTCTAACATCTAACACAGACTCACAGTAGATGAACACTACTTTGATACCAAAACTTGTCACGACCCATTGACCAAAATCACTATAATTTTTTTCATTTTTAATTACCTTTCCCTATCATGATCATCCTATTAGACTATTAAGTTGTGAGTTAATATTAGTCTCTCACTGTTACTTATCTTTTCTTAACATCCATTTTAATTTAATACCATGCATCAGAGTTAAATTGTAAATACAAACTTCTTATAACTGTATTTACTTACATTTACATCTGCAAAAGTTACATCCATTTACTGTCACGACCCAAAACTACCCAAAAATCAGAGTAAATTTTTCGTTTTTCTTTCATACTTATCTGACCTCTGATCATGACCAACCACAACTAGTAATTGGGCTGTATGTCAGTGCCCATATCATCACCATACATTTTATAGATAGTGTACAATTTAAATGAAATATAAACTCATAGGTTATGCACTAATTTCCTTTCATTTCTTTACCATATGTACCTAGTCTATACATCCCAATGTCAATATAAAATATAGTACTGTGCTTATGTTATTTAGATACAATATATATATACGTGTATATACCTCAAAAGATGGGTAGCAGCGGATGTCTGGAATGCAGTACTCAGTCTCCTCAAGATCTACTGAAAGAAATCTGTGTGAGAAAATGAAAGGGGTAAACACATTAAGCTCAGTAAGGCAATCCTACGAACAAGTAAATAACTATACAACCTACATGAACGTGGTGCCATGCATAAACCACCCCTTCTCCACACATTTCAAAACAGATGCTATAATACATGATGTCATGTAAAACAATTCACATATGGATTTCAAAGAGCAAGGAAACTCAACATGCAAATCC
The DNA here is from genome assembly GCA_033439115.1 of Firmiana major. Classification (NCBI taxonomy): domain Eukaryota; kingdom Viridiplantae; phylum Streptophyta; class Magnoliopsida; order Malvales; family Malvaceae; genus Firmiana; species Firmiana major. The sequence goes on along the minus strand of CM065897.1, from coordinate 35,514,263 downwards.
ATTTAAATTATTTCATTTTCGTTAAATTTCACAACAAAGCCAGGACTCAACCCATCCCTCGGGTGTTCCTGACTCACACAAAATCACGAAATCAGATGCTTTTCAAAGCAATAATAACATGCAACACAATGAATGTCATGAAAAACCAGTTTACATCACGTCTGGGTTTAAATAGCATGGAAATAACGTCATGCAAATTTCAGTTTAAATCCCAGTTTCATTCTTATCAAAATCACATCTCAGTCAGGATTCAACCCCTCCCTCGGGTGATCCAGACTCACACAAAAGTTCACAAACATGATTTCCAAAACATCAAGTAATAACATGCGAGACTTGGCACTATATATATATATCTCAAGCAAATAACCAAGAGTATTAGCCATATACTTGTGATCCCACTGCTACACGGATCCTATGTGCGGGGTCTCACCACTATCGAGAATCGCCCCGGGAGGTGGGTCAGTCCATCCCGTCGATTCTGTTCGATATCTCACATCCGAAGATGCCACTCGTATCCGAAGACCACTCGTATCCGAAGATGCCTATAATCAATCCCTGCATGGTACAACGTACTCCATGCTACTTGCACAGTACAACGTACTCTGTGGACCCATATCTCACATCCACAATCGTGCCTGTCTCAAAACGCACGTGCGAGCATATTTAATCAGCGTGACACATAGTTTACTCGACGCTCCAAGCACGACTCATCGCATGTCTCATAAAATCAGTGCAAGCGATGCTCCAGAACTCTCATAAAATCAAGGAAAATCTCGTGTGAGCAAAGCTCCAGCACGTGTTTCATAATATCTCATATGATCTAGTGCGAGCTAAGCTCCAGCACTCTGTCAAAATCATGTAAAACTAGTGCGAGCTAGGCTCTAGCACCAATGCATGTAAAACTTTAGTGCGAGCCCCTGCTCCGGCACTAATGCATCCATCACATAAATCAAAACTCATGCGATCTGAGCTCTAGCACGTCATACTTTCATAAAATCACGTAGGCAGCTCTGTTATCTCAAAACAATTTTCACAAGAAATCACACTGTTGAAAATATGCAATGCTGTGCATTTTTATTTAAAAGTTAGCCAGCTTACTTATGTACATGTCAAAACACCTAAAAAAATAAGGAGGAACCTCTTGTTCATGCTTCTCCCAACATTTTCTAAATTATGAAATTTTACCCTTCACAAGGGTATTTTGGTAATTTACCCATCCGAGGCACTAAAATTTTAATCTTAAATCTAGACCCTTCAGATAATTTTAGGGAATGTAAATGATGTCGAAATTACACAAAGTTACCTCTAGCAGTCTGTAAAATTCCCTTACCTAGAATCACGCACAAACTTATTGTGAGACCCCATATATGTATAAGCACGACTTTGTATATATATGTAAATAGTGATGTGCTTGTAATGTGAAGTATAAATGATGTAAAGTCCATAAATTAAATGTACACACATATAATAAGAGTTGTGATTGTACATACAAGTTACATTATGTATGAATGTGAAGGAATGGACTTTGATATGCGATGAATATGAGTAGAATGGAATATGTGTAGTAGGGTGAATGGAAGGAAGATTTGCATAAGTTGTGCACTTTCATTTGGTTTATATCATGTACCTTTGGATATACAAAGATTCTACACAAGTTTTAATGTGTATGAAGTATTATGGGATGTCATTTTCAAGTCTCAAAGATGATTGGATGAGGAAATGGCCATGACAACAAAAGGGATGAAGTTTGGTATGAGTTGTTGCAAAAAATCTGGAAATATGAAGGCCAGATCGATCCCATAGGATGAGAGATTGATTTGAAAGAGACAGAAAGCTCTTATTTGAGCAATGGAATAGAGCAGATCGATCCTTAATGGAACAGATGGATCTCCTTAGCTCTCGGGTTGGAAGCAGATCAATCTCCCTTAAGACCAGATCGAACTCCTTAACCTTTTATTTGAAGCAGATCGATCTCCCCTATTCGACAGATGGATCTCCTACTTCAAAATGTCTTGGAAAAGAGGGATTTTAAGAGGACCAGATCGATCTCCACCAAAGGCAGATCGAACTCATCAAGCTGAAACTATAAATATGGAGCAGTTGGATCTGCATTTTCGAGACAAAAATCAATCTCTCCCATTTTCAACCTAAAACCTAGCTTTCTCACTCCTAAATCCACATATTTTCAGTAAGATTTGAGGGAAAGCTATTAGAGACAAAGTTGTTCACATCAAAGAGAAGAACAACATAGTTGGAGGCATTTCCCCACTTTTTGGATTGAAGGATCAAAGGTGCATTTCCATTGGAGCAAAGAGGAAATCAAACTAGGTGAGTTTCTAAATGAAATAACTCAAGTACATTGTGTAGATATTGATTTTGGAGTTGTTTGGTATGCATCGAAAAGGAAGAAACTACCTAGGAAATAATGAATCCACCATGACCTAGAAATGGTCTAGTGTGAGAAAGTGAAATATGTTGAGATTAATGATGAATGAGATATTTTGAGGTTAATAATAGTGTTGTGGTATAATTTTAAGATGTTGTTAGTGGATAAATTATGAGATTTACCTCAAAGGGGTAAAATGTGGATTAAGGCATTGGTAAATGCAAAGATGAGTTATATTGACTAATGAGGTCAAATGTGAGTTAACAACTTTAACTCAAGTTGTTTGGATGATTGAATCGCAACTTTCGAGGATACATCGGAACAAGGAGAGCCAAGAGCGCAAGAGGCTAAGAGGAAAAGAGTCGCACTCAATTAAATTGAGGTAAGGCAATTGTGTGGACTCTTAGAGATATCTGTGCGCAATTTGGGTGTTTAAATGCTTTGCTAGAATACATGAGATATTAGGAAATGAAATTAGATGATTGTAGGGCAAAAGTTGGGTGTTTGAGAAATGTGCATGAAAATAAAAGCATATTACTTTGGAAAATCATGTTTATTACTTTTTAGCAAAGGATTGGTAGGTTGGCTAACATTTGAAATGAACTGAAAAAAGAAATGAGTTGTTTTGGTTTGTTAACCATACTTTGCAATGAATTAAGCCACCTACATTTTTTTCGTGAGAATGAAAGCGTGATAGAGTATGACTTGCACGAGATTTGACGTGTTTTACACGCGAGTGCTAGAGCTTAGCTCGCACTAGTTTTCACATGGATTTTATACTGGTTTTGGCATAGTGCTTGGAGCTTAGCTCGCACTAGATGCCCACCTTTTTTGTTGTCATGCTTGGAGCTTCGGGCAGACTAGGTGTCGCACCGATTAAATAGGCTCACACGTATATTTGTGATTTTGACATGTTGTTAGCCGTGTGAGGAGCTTCGGGTAGACAAGAGGTCATACCGATTAAGTAGGCTCACATGTGCATTTGAGATGTGGCGTGATATGATGTGTTGATTGGGTCTACGGAGTACGTTGCACCGGGTAGGTAGCATGGAGTACATTATACCATGTTGAGATTGTGATATGCCATCTTCGGACGAGATCTGCTATGGACCGATGGGTAGGATTTGACCCACCTCCCGTGTGGAAGCAGATAGTGGTGATATCCCGCACACCTGATTCGTGTAGCCGGTAACACAGGTTATGGCCATAGACCTAGAGGTTATTACCTTTTATTGAATTGCCTATCTCACATGTCTATTGTTTTGAGAATAAATCCATGTTTGAAATGATTTGTGGGTCAAGACTGTTTGAGGGAGTGGTTGAGACCTGACAAGTGTTGAATTGTTATGAGATATCGATTGTTAATGGTTTAAAGTGCACCGAAGCATGATGATTAATGCCATGCTTTATTGTGAAAAATGCATGATTGTTAATGCCATGCTTATTTAAGAAAAACGCATGATGGGTAATGCCATGCTTTATTATGAATTATGCATGATGATTTATACCATGCTTTGAATTGAATTGTGCACTAGATTTTAATAGCATGAATGCTTTACATACCATTAACACAATCATACACTCATTTTTTGAGATAAAATGATGAACTAAATGCTTTTGAGCATGGCATCACGATCACGTAGATAGTGCAGTATCTACCTGTTCGCTTGATTGCCTTACTGAGTGTGTGGTTTGCTCACCCCCCCTTATTTTCTCCCTCTCTACAGAGATTTGAGTATAGAGTGAGCTGACTGGAGGCTTTCCCTTTTTGATATCCGCTGCATCCCATCGCTAAAGGTATACACACTTGAATTATTTTCTATCTAAACTAGACATAGCACATAGCATTTTGTATGTAAACATTGGGGATGTAAAGCAATGTAAACACTTGTAAACAGTAACTCTGATGTATTTATAAAAGTGTTTACTTTTGAAATTAAATTGTTATGGATGGATGAGGTAGACACTGACACACAACTCAACTGTTGAGTATGTAGCTGATCACGATTGAGGTAAGGATGATTAATAAACAACGCATGAAAATGTAAAAAATTTGTACGTATTTTGGTAAGTTGAGGGTCGTGACAGAAGTTAGTATTAGATCTTAGGTTGGTTTGATGTGTGTCGATATCTAAAATACTTAATAAGTTGGAAAATTACATCCCCATGTTACTGTGCTTATTTAGATACAAATTGTGTGTGTGTCGATGGGTTAACTAAGAATTTAATGTGAATGTAGGGAATTGAGCAATTATGCCTAATACCAGTCGCGGTAGAGGGGCGAGGGCGTAAGTTAGAGGTCGTAAAGGTAGGCCTGGGGTCGTGTTGAGTCGAAAACACACGAGGCTCAGGATAATGTTGAGGTGGAGGCTGAGGTTGAGTATGCTCCACAGGGTCCAGAGGAGAGACCCGAGAGTACTGAGGCTCGCTTCGCGAGGATTGAACGGAGCATTAAGATGATCTTGGAGTTGGTCACTCAATCATTGCCTAGAGTTAGGAGCAGACAGAGTCTCGCTACACAGGGTGATGCCGAGCAGGCGGCAGTTCCTGAGGCACGGGCATGGCCAGCCCAAAGACCTCAAACGACAAATACCCCACCTGCACAAGATATGCCTATACCTGTTGCTACACCACAGGCTAGTAGAGGCTGGGGTTACGGTTGTGATTTGGATAGACTGCGGCAGTTCCAGAAGTTAGGATCGCCGTCTTTCAGTGAAGTTAAGGACCCAGTAGCTGCTGAGGATTGGATAAATAAGATCGAGAGGCTGTATGGGTTCTTTAAATGCACTACTACCAAGATGATAGCGTTTACCGCGTTTATGCTGAAGGGATCAGCAAAACATTGGTGGAAGTCCACTATGCCTATTTTGAGAGCCCGACATACTGAGATCAGCTTGGATATATTTTTGAAGGCATTTCAGAGATAGTACGTTTCGGATACCGCACAGCGGAAGATGAAGATGGCATTTTTGGGACTGACCCAAGGCAGCAGGACTATGGATGAGTATGAGACGACTTTTATATCTCTGGGCAGATATGTTCCCAGCACAATGAGTAATAAGGTCGAGAAAATCCAGAAATTTGTTGATGGATTGAGACCGACCATCAGGTCTAGATTGGTTCCCCTAGATATACCGACCTATGAGGAGGCAGTACGCATGGCACAATTATGTGAACAAGATGTTGATAGAATTGCCTCAGAGTTTGGAAAGGTTGGTAAGATAAGGGACAAAGATAAGAAGAGACCAATAATGGATAGAAGCTTCAGCTATAAGGGAAGTAAGAGGTTTGCTGGAAAGAGGTCGAGGATCGAAGAGGTTCGAGAGAGGACAGTTAATACTCCCATGTATCCGACTATTGCTCCAGCTAAGGGAATTGTGATTGGAGGGCCACAGCCTATGACAGAACAGTGCAATAAGTGTGGCAGATACCATGGTACTCGACCCTGCTATGGATAGCCTGCAGTATGTTTGAGATGTAGGAAATCAGGGCACATGATCAGAGATTGCCTAGAGATGACAGAGAGAGCCCTATAGAAGGGCAGGGAGCCAGAGAGAGCTCCAGTTGGGACAACTACTCAGAGAAGGAGGGTTACAGCTGAGGAAAAGGGGAAGCAAGCAGTGGGTGTAAGCAGAGGGCGAGTGCACGCACTGGACCAGGACACTGCGGATTAATCTTCGGATGTGGTTAAAGGTACCATCCAAATCTTTGATTTAGAAGTATATGTATTATTTGATCCTGGTGCCACGCATTCATTTATATCGCTATCGTTTGCATGTAAATTGTTGAAGTATGTAAAACCCATACTGTTTGATAAGATGCTGATGATATCTACCCCTATGAATGATAGTCAATTGACTGAGCATGTGTATAGGAATTGTAAATTGAGGATAGGAGGTAAAGAATTGGCAGCCGAATTAATTTTACTAAATATTAGTGATTTTGATATAATCCTAGGGATGAATTGGTTGGCTGCAAATCATGTTATTATGGATTGTCGTTCTAGAACCTTGACGTTTTCAGGATTAGACAATCTTATTGTAAATTTTGATGAGAAGAAATGCAATGACATGATCTTCATAAATGAGAAGAGCATGATTTTAATGCATAATATTTGAGAGATTGATCTTGTTTATAAATTATATGTGAGTATGTGATGATTCTGTTACTAATGGTGGGAAGAATATCGTGAAGGGTTCATCGCTTATGTGATTGAGACGGATAAGGCACGTCCAGAATTGGGAGGCATACCAGTGGTTAAAGAATTTCCAGATGTCTTTTCGGATGAGTTACCAAGGTTACCTCCAAATAGAGAGATGGAGTTTGGTATAGACTTGGCACTTGGTACAGAGCCGATATCCAAGCCACCGTACAGAATGGATCAAGTTGAGTTGAAGGAGTTAAGGAAACAGCTGCAAGAGTTACTGGAGAAAGGGTTCATCAGGCTGAGCGTCTCACCTTGGGGAGCACCGATTCTATTTGTAAGGAAGAAAGATGGAAGTCTCCGACTGTGTATAGATTACTGGTTGTTGAATAAGGTCACCATCAAGAATAAGTATCCCCTTCCATGCATCGATGACTTGTTGGATCAGCTTAAGGGAGCGCAGGTCTTTTCCAAGATAGATCTGAGATCTGGGTACCATTAGTTGAAGATACGGAGTGGAGATGTACCCAAGACAGCTTTTTGCACATGGTACAGACATTATGAGTTTATGGTTATGCCATTCGGGTTAACGAATGGTCCCACAGCTTTTATATCGTTGATGAATGAGGTATTCCACCAGTATTTAGATTGGTTTGTTATTATGTTTATTAATGATATAATGGTGTACTCAAGGTCTAGAGAGGAGTATGAATGACACCTAAGGATAGTGTTGCAGACCCTTCGAGAGAATAAGCTATATGCTAAACTCAGTAAGTACGACTTTTGGTTAGAACAAATCTCTTTTTTGGGTCATATAGTATCAAAAGATGGAGTGTCGGTGGATCCATCTAAGATTGAGGCCGTAGTTCAGTGGCAGAGACCCCAGACAGTGACAGAGATCAGGAGTTTCCTGGGTTTAGCTGGGTATTATTGACGGTTTGTGAAGGGATTCTTAAGATTAGTTGCTCCTTTGGGACGGCTCACGAGAAAGAATGTTGAATTTGTGTGGGACGATAACTGTGAGGAAAGTTTTGAGGAGTTAAAAAGGAGATTAACCACAGCTTCGATCCTCACAATTCCTATCAGCTCAGGAGGTTTCTCGGTGTATACGGATGCTTCACACCTAGGACTGTGCTGCGTATTGATGCAGGATCGAAAGGTAGTAGCCTATGGATCTAGGCAGTTAAAGGATCATGAGAGGAACTACCCTACCCATGACTTGGAGTTGGCAGCAGTGGTGTTTGCGCTAAAGATATGGCGCCACTACCATTATGGAGAGAAATTCCAAGTGTTTACGAACCACAAGAGCCTTAAATACTTATTCTCGCAGAAAGAGTTAAACATGAGACAGAGGAGATGGCTCGAGCTCTTAAAGGATTATGATTGTGAGATCCTGTACCACCCAGGCAAAGCAAATATAGATGCATTGAGTAGAAAGCATCTCGGGATGGTATCTTTCATGATGGTCAGGGAACATGAGCTGTTGGAACAATTCACAAACCTCAATTTGGATATGACCCCGCCTGACGCTGATAGTGGATTTATGATAGCTAGCCTGCAGTTGGAACCGAATCTGGTAGATCGAATCTGATAGGCTCAACGAATTGATCAGCAGTGCAGTGATATTGTCGGGCAGATACAGAAGGGCACAAAGATTGATTTTGAGTTGAGTTCAGATGGATTGTTGAGGTTCAGAGGTAGGATATGTGTTCCTGATGATGCAGAGATCAGAAGGTTGATCTTGACAGAGGCTCACTCATCGAAGTATAGATACATCCAGGGAGTACCAAGATGTATCAAAACCTTCGAAAGGTTTATTGGTGGTCTGGGATGAAAAAGCACATTGCTGAATATGTTGCTAAGTGTCTCATTTGTCAGTAAGTGAAGGTAGAGCATCAGAAGCCTGCAGGGTTATTGCAGCCTCTACCGATACCGACTTGGAAGTGGGAACACATCACCATGGATTTTGTGATGGGATTACTGAAGACCCGCAGAGGTCATGATGCCATATGGGTGATTATGGATCGGTTGACAAAATCAACCCATTTTCTAGTTATGAGAGCTACTGATACTCCGAGCCAGTTAGTGAACTTTTATGTGCGCGAGATAGTAAGACTACATGGAATTCCAGTGAGCATTGTTTCTGATAGGGATGCCAGCTTCACTTCCCACTTCTGGGAACGTTTTCTGGAAGCGATGGGGACCCAGTTGAGTTTTAGCACCGCGTTTCATCCTTAGATAGATGGTCAGTCAGAGAGGACTATACAGACCCTGAGGATATGTTGAGAGCGTGTGCATTGGATTTTGAAGGCTCTTGGGATGACCATTTGCCACTCGCAGAGTTCGCCTATAATAACAGTTTTCATGCGAGTATCGGGATGGCACCACATGAGGCATTGTATGGGCGTAGATATCGTTCCCTTATTGGATGGGAAGAGGTTGGTAACAGAAAAATTTTTGCTCTAGACTTAGTGCAGTAGGCATCTGAGGACATCCAACTGATATGTGAGAGATTGCGGACAGCTCAGAGCCGGCAAAAGAGTTACGCTGATAAGAGACAGAGACCACTAGAGTTTAAGGTGGTGAGTCAGTGTTTTTGAAAGTTTCCTCTTCGAAGGGAATTATGAGATTTGAGAAAAAGGGAAAGTTGAGCCCTCGATATATAGGGCCATTTGAGATACATGATAAGGTGGGAGATAAGGCATACAGGTTGGCATTGCCACCAGAATTGGCAAGTGTTCACAACGTCTTCCACATATCCATGCTAAGGAAGTGCTACCCGGTCCCGACATATGTAATAAGGTACGAGCCTTTGGAGCTCAAAGAGGGTATGACATACGTTGAGAAGCCAGTTCGGGTATTGGAAAGAAAAGAGAAAGTGTTGAGGACAAAGACAATTCCCTTAGTGAAGGTTCTTTAGCAACATCACACGGTGGAACAAGCCACATGGGAATTGGAGAGTTTAATACGGGAGAAGTATCCCGAATTGTTCACAGAATGATTGGTTCCAATTTAGAGGACCAAATTTTCTAAGTGGGGGAGAATGTGAGACCCCATATATGTATAAGCACGACTTTGTATATATATGTAAATACTAATGTGCTTGTAATGTGAAGTATAAATGATGTAAAGTCCATAAAATAAATGTACACACATGTAATAAGAGTTGTGATTGTACATATAAGTTACATTACGTATGAATGTGAAGAAATGAACTTTGATATGTGATGAATATGAGTAGAATGGAATATGTGTAGTAGGGTGAACTAGAAGAAAGATTTGCATAAGTTGTGCACTTCCATTTGGTTTATATCATGTACCTTTGGATATACAAAGATTTTACACAAGTTTTAATGTGTATGAAGTATTATGGGATGTCATTTTCAAGTCTCAAAGATGATTGGATGACGAAATGACTTTGACAACAAAAGGGATGAAGTTTTGTATGAGCTGTTGCAAAAAATCTAGAAATATGAAGGCCAGATCGATCCCATAGGATGAGAGATCGATCTGGAAGAGACAGAAAGCTCTTATTTAAGCAATGGGATAGAGCAGATCGATCCTTAATGGAACAGATGGATCTCCTTAGCTCTCGGGTTGGAAGCAGATCGATCTCCCCTAAGATCAAATCGATCTCCTTAACCTTCTGTTTGAAGCAGATCGATCTCCCCTATTCAACAAATGGATCTCCTACTTCAAAATGTCTTGGAAAATAGGGATTTTAAGAGGACCAGATCGATCTCCACCTAAGGCAAATCGATCTCATCAAGCTAAATCTATAAATATGGAGCAGTTGAATCTGCATTTTCGAGACAAAAACCAATCTTTCCCATTTCTAACCTAAAACCTAGCTTTCTCACTCCTAAATCCACATATTTTCAGTAAGATTTGAGGGAAAGCTATTAGAGACAAAGTTGTTCACATTAAAGAGAAGAACAACATAGTTTAGAAGCATTTCCCCACTTGTTGGATTGAAGGATCAAAGGGTCATTTCCATTGGAGTAAAGAGGAAATCAAACTAGGTGAGTTTCTAAATGAAATAACTCAAGTACATTGTGTAGATATCGATTTTAGAGTTGTTTGGTATGCATAGAAAAGGTAGAAACTACCTAGGAAGTAATGAATCCACCATGACCTAGAAATGGTCTAGTGTGAGAAAGTAAAATGTGTTGAGATTAATGATGAATGAGATATGTTGAGATTAATAATAGTGTTGTGGTATGATTTTAAGATGTTGTTAGTGGATAAATTGTGAGTTTACCTAAAAGGGGTAAAATGTGGATTAAGACATTGGTAAATGCAAAAATGAGTTATATTGACTAATGAGGTCAAATGTGAGTTAACAACTTTAACTCAAGTGGTTTGGATGATTGAATCGCATTTTTCGAGGATACACCGGAACAAGGAGAGCCAAGAGCGCAAAAGGCTAAGAGGGAAAGAGTCGCACTCAAGTAAATTGAGGTAAGGCAATTGTGTGGACTCTTAGAGATATCTGTGCGCAATTTAGACGCTTAAATGCTTTGCTAGAATGCATGAGATATTAAGAAATGAAATTGGATGATTGAAGGGCAAAAGTTGGGTGTTTGAGAAATGTGCATGAAAATAAAAGCATATTACTTTGGAAAATCATGTTTTATTGCTTTTTAGCAAAGGATTGGTAGGTCGGCTAACATTTGAAATGAATTGCAAAAAGAAATGAGTTGTTTTGGTTTGTTAACCATACTTTGCAAAGAATTAAGCCACCTATATTATTTTCGTGAGAATGAAACCGTGCTAGAGTATGACTCGCACGAGATTTTATGTGTTTTACACACATGAGTGCTAGAGCTTAGTTCGCACTAGTTTTCACATGGATTTTATACTAGTTTTGGCATGGTGCTTGGAGCTTAGCTCATGCTAGATGCCCACCTTATTTGTTGTCGTGCTTGGAGCTTCAGGCAGACTGGGTGTTGCACCGATTAAATAGGATCGCACATGTATTTGTGATTTTGACATGTTGTTAGCCGTGTTAGGAGCTTCAGGTAGACAAGAGGTCGTACCGATTACATAGGCTCACACGTGCTTTCGAGATGTGGCATGATATGATGTGTTGATTGGGTCTACGGAGTACGTTGTACTGTGTAGGTAGCATAGAATATGTTATACAGTGTTGAGATTGTGATATGTCATCTTCGGACGAGATCTGCTATGGACCGGCAGGTAGGATTTGACCCACCTCCCATGTAGAAGCAGCTAGTGGTGATATCTCGCACACCTGATCTGTGTAGCCGGTATCACAGGTTATGGCCATAGACCTAAAGGTTATTACCTTTTATTGAATTGCCTATCTCGCATGTCTATTGTTTTGAGAATAAATCCATGTTTGAAATGATTTGTGGGTCAGGACAGTCCAAGGGAGGGGCTGAGACCTGACAAGTGTTGAATTGTTTTGAGATATCGATTGTTAATTGTTTAAAGTGCACCAAAGCATGATGATTAATGCCATGCATTATTGTGAAAAATGCATGATGGTTATTGCCATGCTTATTTGAGAAAAACGCATGATGGGTAATGCTAGGCGTTATTGTGAATTATGCATGGTGATTTATACCATGCTTTGAATTGAATTGTGCACTGGAAGTTAATAGCATGAATGCTTTACATACCATTAACACAATCATACACTCATGTTTTGAGATAAAATGATGAACTAAATGCTTTTGAGCATGGCATCACGATCACGTAGATAGTGCAGTATCTACCTATTCGCATGATTGCCTTACTGAGTGTGTGGTTTGCTCACCCCCTTATTTTCCCCCTCTCTACAAAGATTTGAGTATAGAGTGAGTGTGACTGGAGGCTTTCCCTTTTTGGTATCCATTGCATCCCATCGCTAAAAGTATACGCACTTGAATTATTTTGTATCTAAACTAGACATAGCACAGTAGCATTTTGTATGTAAACATTGGGGATGTAAAGCAATGTAAGCACTTGTAAACAGTAACTCTGATGTATTTATAAAAGTGTTTACTTTTGAAATTCAATTGTTATGGATGGATGAGGTAGACACTGACGCACAGCCCAACTGTTAAGTGTGTAGCTGATCACGATCGAGGTAAGGATGATTAATAAACAACGCATGAAAATGTGAAAATTTTGTCCGTATTTTGGTAAGTTGAAGGTCGTGACACTTATCCTGTCTCGATAATACCATATCTCTCAGTCCAAAGTCGCTACAACCAAGTCTACGGAGCTGCATATAACCACATTTATGGGTCAATTCTAATATATTTGTCAGTATTTCACTCTTACTGATCCAATCTAAAGTTCTGGGCCCGTTTTACTTTATTGGGCCCGATTGCACCTTAACAGGCCTCGACCTATTTTCAGCCCGTTTCCACTTATTAAATCCCTTTTTTGGGTTTACTGGGCTCATTTGGCTTACCAATACTCATTGGGCTTTGTTCTAAACTAATTGGATAGCCCGTATATTATTTACGATAATTACTTTAAAATTTTGAAGAAAATTCCTTTTGTACAGAATTAATCTGTAAAATAATCTTAACTCTGCATTAAGGACTCAAATTGTCGAAATTAAAATGTACTTACCCAATGCTTTGCGAGGTATGAAAATTGGAGCTCAATCGGCTCTCGTTCAGGCTCTATCGTAGAACTGCACAATTGGATTAATTCGGGTTATTTTCCATTAAATATAATATTAAATTAATTTCCAGAATTTACTCGTAGGTCAATCTCGACCCTCGGTCAACTTACCCCAATTGCGAGTCGTCCTTGGTAATTTTTCTTTTCTTTTTCCCTTTTCTTTTCTTTTCTTTTCTTTTCTTTTCTTTTCTTTTCCTTCTCTTTTTCCTTCCTTTTCCTTCCCCTTTCCTCTCGACCAAACGGTGCCGTTTCAGGTCTTTTCTGTCGTCGGCATTTTCGGCCGTTTCGTTGGCCACTACCGGTCTCAAAAGGACCGCCTCCTCCTCCCGATCAAATCAGTGCCCACCGCTCATGCCTAGCTATCGTGGATCGTCAGAATCGGGCTTGTTTTACTCTCGATTTTCTCCTCCTTCGTTCGTCGAACTCAGCCGTCATCAGCACCAGTCACCAGTGCCAGCGTGTTTGTCACCCTGTGTAAGACCCGAATTTAATTAAAATACGAAATGAATGAGTATTCGTGAAAGGAAGTCGGGTTAAATTAATCTCGAACACGTGCAAGGGCAAAATGGTCAAAAGACCGAAAGTCAGAATAAGTTCGATGAGAAAAAATTAATTAAAAATAATGGATTGAGAAATCTTGGTCGATAAAGGTGAAATAAATTTATTTTGGGTTAAATTGATCAAGATATCAATTTATTGGAAATTAATCGAGATTAATCGAAATTTTTAATTCAAAAAATAATCCCAAAAATAATCGAAAAATATATCGAAAAGTCATTCGGGACAATATCCCGAAAATACGAAGAAATTATACCAAAAAAAGGGTTAAAATATATTAAATAAATTAAATAATATTAAATTAATTAATTTGGAATAAAATAATAATTTTTGGTAGATATTTGGGTATTTTTAATGTATTTTAATGATTAAAATATAATATAAACAAAAAAATAAAAATAAATTAATTAATAAGTTAAAAAAAAAGATCAGAAAGTGAAATCGCGAAAACGGAAAACGAAACAGAGGCCGAGCCTCTGGCCGGCGAACGACAGCACCGGCGGCCTAGGCGAAGGAAACCTGACGAGGCCCGGACCACCACCGGCACCATGGAGGCACGAACGGCGGCGAAACGGCGAAGGAAACGGCAAGACCGAAACCGAGGAAGAAAAGAAGAATCACCGGCGATCGGCGCGATTCAGGCCCGATCGACCCCAGCCTAGGCTTCCCGAGGTGCAGATGAGCCGATTGGCGGTGGCCACGATCGGTGAAGCTATCGAAAAATGCCGAAAACGGCGGATAAAGAAATGGGTTTCGACGGCAGGAGAGAAGAGGTCGGACCGGCGACTTTCCGGCGACCTCGACCCAAACCAAGGGTAGATTCGTGCTGCGGACAACCATGCGGAGCTGCTGGCGGTGGAAGCCGACGGAGAACCGACAGGCAAGGAGGTGAACCGGAGTGAACCGGGGTGAACCGACGGTCCGAACCAATCTGAACCGGACTGAACCGGTTCAGCCAAGAAAGAGAGGAAAAAACGAGAAAAAGGGCAAAAGAAAAAGAGAAAAAATTGGGAAAAATTTCAGTGATGCAATCGAGCTACGGGTAAGTCGATAAGCGGTCAAAATTGATCGATGTGAATTTTGGAATATTTTATTTAATTAATTTTGGATTGAAAAACTTACCCGAAAAATTATGGAATTGTGTAACTCGACAATTGGCATCCCACGAGAGCTCGAGACAGCCTCGATTTGCATACTAGAATGGAATCTCGGGTATGTAACCCTTATTTACGACAATTACCTCATTATGCATGATATGAATTTAATTTCTGCATAAATTGAATTAAATTCTGGAAATTTAGATAAATTGTCGTAAATACTAAATTGAGATATTCGAGGGTTAGAACGAGGCTCAATAAATTATTGGTGGGCCCAATGAGCCCAATAGGCCTCGATAATGTGAAAATTAAGTGGAAAACGGGCTTAAGGCCGATTAAGGCCCATTAAGGTGCAATCGGGCCCAATAGGGGTAAATGGGCCCAATGATTTAAATTAAGCCCAGAAAATAGGAAATACAATTAAATTGTATAATATCTGACCTGAGGAATATCTATATGCAGTTCCGAAGGTTTGATTGGGAGCATATCGGACTGCGCGACGAGACAACAGTGGAAAAGGAAAGGTCAGACTCTACAGAAAAATAAGGTAAGGGAATGCTGCGGACTGCTAGAGGTAACTTTACGAAATTTCAAGTTCATATGCAGTCTTTAAAAATTATCTGAAGGGTCTAGAGGTCAAATAATAATTTTAGTGCCCCGAATGAGCAAATTACCAAAATACCCTTGTTAAGGGTAAAATTTACAAATTTAGAAAAAATTGGGAGGAGCAAGAACAAGAGGTTTCTGCTCGTTCGGGAGACATTTTAATGCATGCATGAGTAGGCTGGCTAACCTTAAAAGAAAATGCACAGCATTGCACACTTTCAACGATATTATTGTTTTGAAAACTGTTTTGAGGAAAAAGAGCCGCCTACGTGTTTTTATTCACATTTGACGTGCTGGAGCTCAGCCCGCACGATGTTTTGATTTGGGTGATGCATGCATTAGTACTGGAGCGAGAGCTCGCACTAGAGTTTTACATGCATAGGTGCTAGTGTATAACTCGCACCAGATTTCACATGCTTTTTCGTGACACGGTGTTAGAGTCTAACTCGCACCAGGTTTTCATATGATTTTTGTGAAACGGTGCTGGAGTCTAACTCGCACCATATTTTTATATGATTTTCGAGACAGGGTGCTGGAGTTTAACTCGCACCAGATTTTATAAGATTTTCATGTGATTCATATATAGAGTGCTAGAGCCTAGCTCGCACTAGTTTTACTTGATTTGATGAGAGTGCTGAGCATCGCTCGCACTGATTTTATGAGAACATGCGATGAGCCGTGCTTGGAGCATCGGGTAGACTGTGTGTCACCGATTAAATAGGCTCGCACGTGCGTTTTGAGACATGGCAATACAGTTTAATGTTAAAACAACCTGATGAGCCCGAAAGAGGGATAAGGGTTGGAGGTCCAGCTGATGAGCCCGAAAGAGGGATAAGGCTAGGGGTCCACGGAGTATGATGTACCGTGCAAGTAGCATGGAGTACGATGTACCGTGTGGTATCTTTGTGATACGTTGTATCTTTGTGATACATTGTATCTTTGTGATAGTTGGCATCTTCGGATGCATGGGATCGGATAAGACCAACGAGATGGCGTGACCCACCTCCCGGACGGTTCCCGATCATGGTGAGAACCCACACACTAGGATCCGTGTAGCAGAGGAACTCCCGAGGACACACATGGCCATAGTCCTGGTTATTGTCGATATACAGATGTTGCCTAGTCTCGCATGTCGACGATTTTGATGAGATCAAACCGGGTTTTAAATTAAATGTGCATGATGATTATTTCCATACTTTTTAAACCCATGTGTGAAGTAAACCGATTTTCATGGTTTTGAGTGAGTCAGGATCACCCGAAGGAGGAGTCGAGTCTTGACTTTATTGTGAAATTTTTAAATGAGAAAGAAATGATTTAAAATGAGTTGCATGTTGAATTTTCCATGCGAACGTGTTTTACATAACATCATAACTCATATCATCTGTTTTAAAATGTGTGGAGAAAGGGTGGTTTATGCATGGCACCACGTTCATGTAGGTAGTATGGTTACCTACTTGTTCGTAGGATTGCCTTACTGAGCTTGATGTGCTCACCCCTTTCATTTTCTCCCACAGATAATCTCCAGTAGACGTTGAGACGACTCAGTACTGCATTCCGGATATCCGCTGCTACCCATCAACATAAGGTATATACACTTGTACGTATTGTATCTACATAAGCATAGCACAGTAACATGTTTGTAAGTAACTTTAGGGGATGTATAAATAATGTAAACAATTATAAATGACTGGAGAAGAAATAAGTTAGATGGTAATTGAATGGTGGGACTGGCATTGACGCACAGCCCAATTAGTAGTGGAGTGTGGTCACGATTCGAGGACAGGTAAGAATTTAAGTAAATAAACAAAACGCGAAAAATTAACTCTGATTTTTGGGTAGTTTGGGTCGTGACACCCTGTCCTCTTTCTCCTCCGGTCTTCGTCTGGAATCGCTGGTCGTCGGTGGTCGTGGGTGGCTCGGGTCGTCGGCTCTCGCTTCTGTCGGTTTTTAGTTTCGAGTTTTTCTCGATTTTCGATTTTCAGTTATTTTTTATTTTTATTATTATTTATAATTTATTTTATTAATATTATAATCATTAAAATACTCAAAAAAATTCCAAAATATCTAATAAATTCTTTATTTTATTAATAGTTAATTTATTTAATTTATTTATTGTATTTTAACCCTTTTTTCGGTATATTTTCTCCATATTTTCAGGATATTGTCCCGAGTGAATTTTCGATAATTCTAAATAATTTTGGATCTTAATCAATTGGACTCGAAATTTGATAATTTCCTCATTATTGATCAAGATGTCTTAAATCCTTCTTTTTAATTAAAATTTTCTTATCAAATTTATATCGAATTTCGGTCTTTTGATCGTTTTACCCCTGTACTTGTTTCAGAACCAATTTAAACCGACTTTCCTTCATACACACACTATCTTTTCTTATTTTAAATTCTTATGTTTTCGTCAACTCGATTTCGATCCCTTTCGTTTAGCCTATGGCCATCTCTGCCCTTATTTGGCTACTTCATACATTCACCGATATTTCATTTTATTCTATTTGTAAATTTAATTCAGTCAAAGCTCTTCTTATGATTTAATCAATATGTGGAAGTGTACATCACATGAATCATAAGGAAATGCATCAACAAGTGATTAAAAGTGGGTCTTACATTTACAGTACTGTGCTATCACGTTATTCAAATACAAAATGTACGTGTATACTTTTTCAAGTGATGGGAGGTAGCAGATACCAAAATGTAAGGCCTCAGCAGCTATCTGTCTACTTTAATGCTCTTTAGAGTGGGGAAAGTAAAAGGGTGAGGAAAACAAGCTCAGTAAGGTAATTATACAAGCAAGTAGATAACTATACTATCTACATGATCATAATGTCATGCCCTTAAATCCATTCTTTTTTCATAAAAAATCTTAAGTACGAGTCCATGTGTAAACATATTCAAATCAATCATAAAATCTCCCGTATTTGTGTAAAACTTGCAAATACCATGTATTAAACAACATTTTATTAAATCATGCCAACTGCATGTAATATAAAACACAACCATGCAAAAATCATGCATCAGGACTCAACCTATCCCTCAGTCTATCCTGATCCTTTAAACAAATTTAAAACCTTTTCCAGGACTCAACCCCACCCTCGTGCTATCCTGATCCACAAAACCATATAAAACATTCATTTATATAAACCATAGAAAAAACAAGCTTTCAAATCAACATTTATATCTTGTGAGACTAGGTAGGTATCCAGTAACATACTGGACTATGGTCATATCCTAAATCTGTGATCCCAAGCTACATGAATCTTAGTGTGTGGGGCATCACTGCTGCAATGGGAGGTGGGTCAAATCCTCATCCGCAGCCTATATATATATATATCGTCCAAGATGTGTATAGTCTGAAGACTGCACGGTACAGCGTTCTCCATGCTACGTGCACGATACAATGTACTCCGTGGACCCTTTATCATATCAATCCCTCATCCACGTCTCAAAATACACGTGCGAGTATCTCATCCGTGTGACACACAGTCTACACAAGTTAATCAACATGACTCTATGCATGTCAACAGAGTCCAGTGCGAGCAAAGCTCCCAATACTACTCCAGAGTCCAGTGCGAGCAAAGCTCCCAACACTACTCCATGCATATCATGGTATTAAAATTCTAGTGCGAACAACGCTCCTGCACAGTTTTGTGCACAAAGCCATGTGGCTTTATGCATTTTAAATCAATTTAAATCACGTATGAGCAAAGCTTTAGTACGGCTTTTATGAAAAGTCTTATTAAATTTCTTGTGACCAAGGGTCCAACATGTTTTCATGCATATGACAATAATAAAATCAGTGCGAGCGACCGCTTCAACTCATTTTATGCACAACCACAAATCCAGACTTGATACGAGTAAAGCTCCAGCATCGTCTATTTTCACATATATCCGATAAGTGGCTCATTTTTTAGAGAGTTTTCTTTTAAAACAAAATTAGCACATACAGAGTGCTGTTTATACAATTTATGGAAACATTGACCAACCTATCAATTTACTTTGTTAAAAAGCAGTAAAAATCATTCAAAATACCCATTTCATGCATGTCATGCCTTTACCATGCTTTGGTGAAATTTCCCTCAATATGGGTAAAATGGTAATTTACCTTTCCCGAGTCTAAAAATTATTATTTCGTTTCTACAAACCCTAGACCATTTGAGTGTATGTAAAGCCTGACGAAATTACGTGTAGCTACCTCTAACTACTCACAAAATTCCCTTACCTCAATTACTTTGTACAGTTTGACTTTTCTACGGTGAAATTTTGTTCAGTCTGAATTGCTCCCAGTCAACTCTCTAGAGCTGCGTACAACCATTACCAGGTTAAATTCAATATATTCTTCAGTATTTTCCCTTTCTTGGGCTTAATTTAAAGTATTGAGCCCACTTACTCCTATTGGGCCTAATTGCACTTTAACGAGCCTTAATCCGTTTTAAGCCCATTTTTAATTCACTATTCATTCTTTTAAAGCCCATTGGGCTCATTAAGCCCATTAATACTTATTGGGCCGTCTTAAGCCCTTTCTAGTCTCTTTGGACAGCTGACACAATCATTTACGACCGTCGATGCTCAATTCCAAACATTAAGCATTTTATATGGAACTAATATGTAACTTATTCAATGAATTTCTAACGTGTATAACTATACAAGTTATAGTAAGTGAGATTCACTTACCCGTGATTCTGTGATGGTACGTAAATTGAGACTTGATCGATTACTTTTGTCATCTATTGTTGTACTACTGTCACGACCCAAACTACCCAAAAATCAGAGTTAATTTTTCGCGTTTTTTATTATTTACTTAATATTCTTACCTGTCCTCGAATCGTGACCACACTCCACTAATAATTGGGCTGTGCGTCAATGCCAGTCCCACCATTCAATTACCATCTAACTTATTTATTCTCCAGTCGTTTATAATTATTTACATTATTTATACATCCCCTAAAGTTACTTACAAACATGTTACTGTGCTATGCTTATGTAGATACAATATGTACAAGTGTATATATACCTTATGTTGATGGGCAGCAGCGGATATCCGGAATGCAGTACTGAGTCGCTTCAACTTCAACTGGAGATCATCTGTGGGAGAAAATGAAAGGGGTGAGCACATCAAGCTCAGTAAGGCAATCCTACGAACAAGTAGGTAACCATACTACCTACATGAACGTGGTGCCATGCATAAACCACCCTTTCTCCACACATTTTAAAACAATGATATGCGCTATGATGTTATGTAAAACATATTTGCACGGAAAATCAACATGCAATTATTTCAAATCCTTTCTTTCTCAATTAAGATTTTCACAATAAAGTCAAGACTCGACCCCTCCTGCGGGTGATCCTGACTCAAACAAAACCATGAAAACGGTTTACATTCACGTGGGTTTGAAAAGCATGGAAATACACATCATGCACATTTAATTAAAAACCCAGTTTTAAATCATCGAAATCGTCGACATGCGAGACGAGGCAATATTTGTATAACGGTAATAACCAGGACTGGCCAATATGTCCTCGTGAGTCCCTCTAGCTACACGGATCCCAGTGTGCGAGGTCTCACCCTGATCGAGAACCGCCCGGGAGGTGGGTCAATCCAACCCGTCAGTCTTATCCGATCCCATGCATCCGAAGATGCCAACGTATCACAAAGATACCAACGTATCACACAGATACCACACGGTACATCGTACTCCATGCTACTTGCACGGTACATCGTACTCCGTGGACCCACAGCCTTATCCCTCGTTCGGGCTCATCAGCTGGATCTCCAACCCTTATCCCTCGTTCGGGCTCATCAGGTGGATCTCTAACCCTTATCCCTCGTTCGGGCTCATCAGGTTGTTTCTCTAACCCTTATCCCTCGTTCGGGCTCATCAGGTTATTTTTTAACATGCCATGTCTCAAAACGCACGTGCGAGCCTATTTAATCGGTGACACACAGTCTACCCGATGCTCCAAGCACGGCTTATCGTATGATCTCTGAAAAGTAGTGCGAGCGGTGCTCTAACACTGTCAGTAAATCAAATAAGACTAGTGCGAGCTAAGCTCAAGCACTCTGTATGTAAATCATGTGAAAATCGGGTGCGAGTTAGACTCTAACACCTTGTCACGAAGATTATGTAAAATCTGGTGCGAGTTAGACTCTAGCACCGTGTCATGAAAAGCAAATGAAATCTGGTGCGAGTTATACTCTAGCACCTATGCATGTAAAACTCTAGTGCGAGCTCTCGCTCCAGCACTAATGCATGCATCACACAAATCAAACATCGTGCGAGCTGAGCTCTAGCACGTCACATGTAAGTAAAAACATGTAGTTTGCTCGGTTATTTCCAAATAGTTTTCACAGAAATCACATCAATTAAGATATGCAATGCTATGCATTTTTCTTTAAAAGTGAGCCAGCCTACTCATGCATGTGTTGAAATACCTCCAGAACGAGCAGGAACCTCTTGTCCTTGCTCCTCCCAATTTTTCCTAAATTTTTAGATTTTACCCTTAACAATGGTATTTTAGTAATTTTGCCCATACGGGGCACTAAAATTGTTCTTCGACCTCTAGACCCTTCAATTAATTTTAAAGGACTGCATATGAATTTAAAATTGCGTAAAGTTACCTCTAGCAGTCCGCAGAATTCCCTTACCTCGATTCTCGTCGAGTCTGACCTTTTTCTTTCCCAATGTTGTCTCGTCGTGCAGTCCGTTATGCTCCCAATCTAATGCCCGGAACTGCGTATTAACATTCCTCAGGTCAGATAACATATAATTTAATTGTACTTAATCTTTTCTGGGCTTAATTTAAATCATTGGGCCCGTTTACCCCTATTGGGCCCGATTGCACCTTAATGGGCCTTAATCGGCCTTAAGCCCGTTTTCCACTTAGTTTTCTCTTTATCGAGGCCTATTGGGCTCTTTGGGCCCACCAATAATTTATTGGGCCTCGTTCTAATTCTCGAATATCTAAATTCACTATTTACGACTATTTATCTAATTTCCATAATTTAATTCAATTTATGCGGAATTTAAATCAATATCACGCATAACGAGAAAATTGTCGTAAATAGGGGTCACTTACCCGAGATTCCATGCTAGTCCGCAAATCGAGGCTGTCTCGAGCCCTCGGTGGATGCCAATCGTCGAGCTACACAATTAATTACATTTTTCGAGTAAATTTCTAGTCAAAAATTAATTAAATAATATATTTCGAAATTTAAATCGGTCAATTCGACCGCTTACCGACTTACCCGAAGCTCGATTGCATCATCGGAATTTTCCCCGATTTTTTTCTCTTTTTCCTTTTCCCTTTTTTTCTCCCTTTTTTTCTCCTCTTTTTGGCTGAACCGGTTCGGACCGGTTCAGACCGCCAGTTCAGCTCAGTCCGGTTCGGTTCACTTTTGGCCGGTTCAGGTCGGTTCAACTGGTTCAACCCCAAATTGCTCATTCCGGCGCCGTCCGGCCGGTTCCCGGTGCGATTCAGGTGCCGATCGACGCGTAATCACGTGGGCTTCAATTATCGGGCCTCGGGGCTGGTCGAATCAGCGCCGATGGCCGCCTATCGCAGCTTCTCCCGCGCGGCCTCTCCTCCTTCGATCCGACGGATTCCGGCGGTTTCGCCGGTCGGTACTGGTCTCAAAAGGACCGGCTCTTCTCCCCGGTCACGCCGATGCCCGCCGATCGCCCCCAACTGCCGTGGATCGCCGGCACCGACTCCGTTTTTCCCCGTGGCTTCTCTTCCTCCGTTCGCCGTTTTTCCGGTCTCCTTGGGGCGCGTCGCCGGCGCCGATGGATTCGCCGGCCTCTCCTCTTGCTGATCGGCCCCTCGTCGGAGGCCGTCGGTGCCCGGTGGCCGTGGGTCGGTCGGCCACGCGCGGCAGCTTCTTCTTCTCCGTTTTTCTGCTTCATTTTCTCTCTCCCCGATAACTTTTCTCTCTCTTTTTTTTTTGTTTCAATTCTTTTTTTTTTGTTTTATTAATTTTATTAATTTTATTTTTATTTATTTTAATTATTTTACTATTCCTTAAAATACTCCAAAAAAAAAATCCCAAATATCTACAAAATTATTATTTTTATTTTAATTCAATTTATTTAATTTAATTTAATTTATTAATTATATTTTTCTCTAAATTTTCGATATTATTTCTTCACGCTTTTCGAGATACCGTTCCGATAAATTTTCGGTATTTTTAAAATTTCCGAATCTTGATCAATTTAATCCAGAATAATTATATTTCATCTTTATTGACCAAGATTTCTTAAATTCATATTTTTAATTAAATTTCCTTATCGAAATTATACCGACCTTTGGTCTTTTGACCATTTTGCCCTTACACGTGTTCGGGATTAATTTGACCCGACTTCCTTCATACTTTCCCCATCTTTTCTTATTTAATTTCTATATTTTAATTAAATTCGGGTCTTACAACTCTCCCCCACTTAAGGAATTTGGTCCTCCAAATTAGAACCAATTCATATGAGTCCATATACAACTCCGGGTACATCGATCATATCATACTCTTTAATTCTTACGTGACCTTCTCCGGAATGTATTACTACCAAAGGACTTAATTGGGGAGATCATCTTAAACCCCAATACTTTCTCTTTCCTGTTTAATGCCCGAATCAATCTTCTTCAATATATTTGTATTTTCCTTAAATTGAACTTTTGGAGTTCATATCCTGTCACCTCTGCTGGATCTGGATAGTATTGCCGAAGCATCAAAAGTGGGACACATTGTGGGTGCCTGTTAATTCAAGTGATTACAACAACCTACAGGTCTTATCTCCCACTTGTCCAATCTCTCAAGGATTCAATCCAGCGTATCTCCATTTACCTTCTTCCAAAAGCTCGCTATGTCCTTATTCTCTTAGGACAAGCTAATTCAACCATATTAATTCACCAAGGGTGAATTCCAATACTTATCTATCTGCTCTGAGGTGTTCTTAATCTCTCATCCTTAACTAAACATCCTCAAAGACTTATTATCCAAGTCGAAAATAATTCTATTTGTCACCCACTTTTTCTTATCCAATTTAGGGAACAACCCCTACAGCCATACACTGTCTCATACCTTGTTATTCCAATACTCAAGTACCAACTGTCGTTATTGGCAACTTCAATTAGAAATCAACTGATCATTCCAGGAGCTTATAAAATTAACAGCACATGCTTTCATCGGATCCTCCAGAACTTGTACAGTCCATCTCTGACTGACCATCTGTTTGAGGATGGAAAGCTGTGCTAATACTCAGTCGGGTTCCCATAGCTTCCTGAAAATATCCTCTGAAATCGGAAGTGAAGCGGGAATCCCTATATGATACCATGCTCGCTGGAACGCTACTTAATGTTTCACAATTTTCCTTATACCTGAATCCTCATACACACTTTGAGTATTTAGGGATTTCATAACCAGAAGGTGGGTAGACAACTTAGCGACTATCATCCAAATAGCCTCATAATTCACCTGGGTCTCTGTAACCCATCACAAATTTATGGAGACTTGCTCTAGTTTTTTTCGTGCCGTGTCGATATAGGTAGGTACTGCAATAACTCTGCAGACTTTTAATACTCTACCTTACTCTGCTGACATACTAGGCACTTTTCACAACCTCTCCAATATCTCTTTTCACATCTGACCACCAATACCCTTTTCGAGATTTCAATAAATAATCATTACTTTTCGTATGCACTGTATATCCCGAAGAGTGAGCTTCTGACAATATTACTATCTCATCAACTGTGGTCCTAGGGAGCACTCATACTGTCTTTGAATCCTCAGTAACTCATCATCTCCCACTGTGAACTCTATCACTGTACCCTTCTGAATCAGACCCAAACTATCGACATCCGGTCGATCATCACGCTAAGCCTGGCAAATCCGGGCACTCTCATCCGGTTCTAATCATCAGGCTAGCTGTCACACAATCATTGTCATCATCAGAAGGGATCACATCCAAACTGAGGCTCATAACTGCATCTCGCAGCTCCCGCTCCCTGACCATCATATGTGGTACCATCCCGAGGCTCTTTTTACTCGAGGCATCAGCCATCACATTAGCCTTTCCTGGGTGGTACAATTTTTCACAAATCAAAACCTCTCAGAAGCTCTAACCCACTATGTATTCTCATGTTCGCCTCTTTCTGTGAAAACAGATACTCGGGCTTTATGATCAGTGCATATCCACAATTTCTCACCCTGTACATAATAGTACCATATCCTCGGTACAAATACTGTTGTCAACTTTAAATCATGGGTCAGATAGTTTATTTCATGATCAAGGAGTTGTCTGACTCCATACTTGACTATCTTCCCATTATACATCAATACACAGCTCATTCATTATTTCGAGGTATCCATACTCATTGGGAATCTCTTGAGCTGTTGGGTATGACGAAATTAATCACGGTGGTCAGTTCATACTTCACTACACCGAAATCCATATCACATCTATCATCTTATTTATCATCTTATTCCAATACCACGTTTTCTTAGTTAAACGTGTCAACCAAGTGGACCAATTGAGAATTCTTATCAATCCATCTGTAAAAGCCATCTTCCAATTATTGTTTATAAATCGCCCTAGACTTTAACTACACCCAACATATCATCGATAATGATGATTTACACATCGGTCCAATCCTTGACTTATTTACGCATAAGCGTATAAAATCCTTCTCAACCGCTTACATTTTCAGGTACTAACCTGTGTCACTTCCTTTTCTTATCTTAACGGCTCTTATTAAATTCTACTATGTTAACCTTTATGATTTGTCGAATTTTAATATTCTTATCGTCTTAGTAAGGGTATCCTAATGCTAACGGTATTTATTTCGATGATCGATTTCCTGTTGTAGGTTATATATATCTAGACGCTGTCAAGTCTTCAGGCGGGGAGGTATTTTGAAATACCTTTATTAGCCTTCAGACTTAACCACAACTACTGGTTATGGTTATACCCATCTTTGTCCTTGGTTATAATTTGTATTCGCTACTAATTGCTTAACCTCAATTACTTCGCATATTAAGGGTATTCCTTATCTAGCATATATCTCTACTCTAATACATCTTGTATTCAGAATTAAGCATATCTTATCTTAAAGATTATCTCCTTTCGTATATCAATCATAACGAAACTGTCATTATTCATTCTGTGAGTACAATCCTTTACTCCTTTAATTTCAACTGTTGTACCCCTTTTTATCACTTGTCAACACTTCCAGTATACTTCTCAGTACTGTTTTCACCCATGTTTTCAACTTAAAATCTATATATCCTTATTCCGATAATTAATCCTCCTCTATTGGGGTACTCATTTATCAGAATTGTCCCCAATGATGTAGGCATTCATGCCTTTTTACTCACTTATATGCGAATGAAGGCGGTATAAATAAATATGTGGCACTAGGATTAATGATCATCTGTGCTTCATTATTCATAACAAGTGTGGTATCTTACACCACATCCATGAAACATCAATAGTGTCCTGGTCCAAGACATCCTTTCGCCTTCGTCCAACAGCCTACTTCCCTTTTTCTTTTCGGCTATGACCTCCCTCTTCGTTACAGCTATATCAACGAAATTTCTCTCTGTCTCTTTATTTTTCTGTGGGGCGATCTCGCCCAACTCTGAGCAATCCTAAATCAATGGTCCGTCTTACCACATTTAACGGCCATTTTCATCAATACAGTGTAGACCCTCCTTCTGTGGTATCCACCACACCTCTCACACTGCTTACAGTGCTCACACTGCTACACTGCTTCGTAGCAGGTCGGGGTCCTCCAATTACAATGCCCACAAGAGTGCCAAAATTAAATGCACTGGGGCCTTACCGATTATCTTACTCCATGACTCGTCAAATTAAATCTCTTACCAATTTCCATTTTCTCATTTTAACATCTCTGTTATTCTCAATTTTCTTTTCTGTCTCCATTTCAGCCCTCATTATCTTTCCCAATCTCAGAGGCATGCAATTCATGTTCCTGTTTACCCAACTGCAATTCTGCGCGCTGCCTCGGTATAGGTAATCTCACGGGCCAATCGGACTCTAATTGAAAAGTTGAGTCATTTCATGATCCTTTAAACATCTCGACTGTCACTTGTTCATAGTGTCGAGGTAATATCTGCCCAGAATAAAATCGAGTTTCATACTCATAATTAAATCAAATCCTCTGGGTCAGAGTAAGGACTTTTATCCATAATTTTCTTTAAATCATGTCCGGGATATCCTGTCACCGGAATATATCTAAGATATTCCTCATCTCAACTCTTAAGATGGGTCGAGCGGGTTTCCACCAATGCTCCACTGCGCCCTCTGATCTCATACATGATCTGAGCAATTTGCTCCTCAAAATAATCTCCACACTCCGCTCCAACCTCGCGAAGCGTGTCTCAATACTGTCCGATCACTCTGTCGGACTCTGTGAGGCATTCTCAACATTAGCCTCTATTTCAATTCCACCCTATTTCTCACAGGTCAACACAGCACGACTTAGCAGACTCAGGTCTACCTCTACGACCTCTGCCTCGAGCACTATCTCATTTAACGTGACTCATGTTAAGCATTCCTGCATTCTCAACCATTTCTTAGTCAAGCCCATCTCGATATACACTATTGTATCTAACTAAGCACAGTAACACGGGGATGTAATTTCCTAACTTCTGACACTGACACACATCAGACCAATTGTGCTCTGATACCACCTATATATGTCACGACCCAAACTACCCAAAAATCAGAGTTAATTTTTCGCGTTTTTTATTATTTACTTAATATTCTTACCTGTCCTCGAATCGTGACCACACTTCACTAATAATTGGGCTGTGCGTCAATGCCAGTCCCACCATTCAATTACCATCTAACTTATTTATTCTCCAGTCGTTTATAATTATTTACATTATTTATACATCCCCTAAAGTTACTTACAAACATGTTACTGTGCTATGCTTATGTAGATACAATATGTACAAGTGTATATATACCTTATGTTGATGGGCAGCAGCGGATATCCGGAATGCAGTACTGAGTCGCTTCAACTTCAACTGGAGATCATCTGTGGGAGAAAATGAAAGGGGTGAGCACATCAAGCTCAGTAAGGCAATCCTACGAACAAGTAGGTAACCATACTACCTACATGAACGTGGTGCCATGCATAAACCACCCTTTCTCCACACATTTTAAAACAATGATATGCGCTATGATGTTATGTAAAACATATTTGCACGGAAAATCAACATGCAATTATTTCAAATCCTTTCTTTCTCAATTAAGATTTTCACAATAAAGTCAAGACTCGACCCCTCCTGCGGGTGATCCTGACTCAAACAAAACCATGAAAACGGTTTACATTCACGTGGGTTTGAAAAGCATGGAAATACACATCATGCACATTTAATTAAAAACCTAGTTTTAAATCATCGAAATCGTCGACATGCGAGACGAGGCAATATTTGTATAACGGTAATAACCAGGACTGGCCAATATGTCCTCGTGAGTCCCTCTAGCTACACGGATCCCAGTGTGCGAGGTCTCACCCTGATCGGGAACCGCCCGGGAGGTGGGTCAATCCAACCCGTCAGACTTATCCGATCCCATGCATCCGAAGATGCTAACGTATCACAAAGATACCAACGTATCACACAGATACCACACGGTACATCGTACTCCATGCTACTTGCACGGTACATCGTACTCCGTGGACCCACAGCCTTATCCCTCGTTCGGGCTCATCAGCTGGATCTCCAACCCTTATCCCTCGTTCGGGCTCATCAGGTGGATCTCTAACCCTTATCCCTCGTTCGGGCTCATCAGGTTGTTTCTCTAACCCTTATCCCTCGTTCGGGCTCATCAGGTTATTTTTTAACATGCCATGTCTCAAAACGCACGTGCGAGCCTATTTAATCGGTGACACACAGTCTACCCGATGCTCCAAGCACGGCTTATCGTATGATCTCTGAAAAGTAGTGCGAGCGGTGCTCTAACACTGTCAGTAAATCAAATAAGACTAGTGCGAGCTAAGCTCAAGCACTCTGTATGTAAATCATGTGAAAATCGGGTGCGAGTTAGACTCTAACACCTTGTCACGAAGATTATGTAAAATCTGGTGCGAGTTAGACTCTAGCACCATGTCATGAAAAGCAAATGAAATCTGGTGCGAGTTATACTCTAGCACCTATGCATGTAAAACTCTAGTGCGAGCTCTCGCTCCAGCACTAATGCATGCATCACACAAATCAAACATCGTGCGAGCTGAGCTCTAGCACGTCACATGTAAGTAAAAACATGTAGGCGGCTCGGTTATTTCCAAATAGTTTTCACAGAAATCACATCAATTAAGATATGCAATGCTATGCATTTTTCTTTAAAAGTGAGCCAGCCTACTCATGCATGTGTTGAAATACCTCCAGAACGAGCAGGAACCTCTTGTCCTTGCTCCTCCCAATTTTTCCTAAATTTTTAGATTTTACCCTTAACAATGGTATTTTAGTAATTTTGCCCATACGGGGCACTAAAATTGTTCTTCGACCTCTAGACCCTTCAATTAATTTTAAAGGACTGCATATGAATTTAAAATTGCGTAAAGTTACCTCTAGCAGTCCGCAGAATTCCTTACCTCGATTCTCGTCGAGTCTGACCTTTTTCTTTCCCAATGTTGTCTCGTCGCGCAGTCCGTTATGCTCCCAATCCAATGCCCGGAACTGCGTATTAACATTCCTCAGGTCAGATAACATATAATTTAATTGTACTTAATCTTTTCTGGGCTTAATTTAAATCATTGGGCCCGTTTACCCCTATTGGGCCCGATTGCACCTTAATGGGCCTTAATCGGCCTTAAGCCCGTTTTCCACTTAGTTTTCTCTTTATCGAGGCCTATTGGGCTCTTTGGGCCCACCAATAATTTATTGGACCTCGTTCTAATTCTCGAATATCTAAATTCACTATTTACGACTATTTATCTAATTTCCATAATTTAATTCAATTTATGCGGAATTTAAATCAATATCACGCATAACGAGAAAATTGTCGTAAATAGGGGTCACTTACCCGAGATTCCATGCTAGTCCGCAAATCGAGGCTGTCTCGAGCCCTCGGTGGATGCCAATCGTCGAGCTACACAATTAATTACATTTTTCGGGTAAATTTCTAGTCAAAAATTAATTAAATAATATATTTCAAAATTTAAATCGGTCAATTCGACCGCTTACCGACTTACCTGAAGCTCGATTGCATCACCGGAATTTTCTCCGATTTTTTTCTCTTTTTCCTTTTCCCTTTTTTTCTCCCTTTTTTCTCCTCTTTTTGGCTGAACCGGTTCGAACCGGTTCAGACCGCCGGTTCAGCTCGGTCCGGTTCGGTTCACTTTTGGCCGGTTCAGGCCGGTTCAACCGGTTCAACCCCAAATTGCTCATTCCGGCGCCGTCCGGCCGGTTCCCGGCGCGATTCAGGTGCCGATCGACGCGTAATCACGTGGGCTTCAATTATCGGGCCTCGGGGCTGGTCGAATCAGCGCCGATAGCCTCCGATCGCAGCTTCTCCCCCGCGGCCTCTCCTCCTTCGATCCGACGGATTTTGGCGGTTTCGCCGGTCGGTACTGGTCTCAAAAGGACTGGCTCTTCTCCCTGGTCACGCCGATGCCCGCCGATCGCCCCCAACTGCCGTGGATCGCCGGCACCGACTCCGTTTTTCCCCGTGGCTTCTCTTCCTCCGTTCGCCGTTTTTCCGGTCTCCTTGGGGCGCGTCGCCGGCGCCGATGGATTCGCCGGCCTCTCCTCTTGCTGATCGGCCCCTCGTCGGAGGCCGTCGATGCCCGGTGGCCGTGGGTCGGTCGGCCACGCGCGGCAGCTTCTTCTTCTCCGTTTTTCTGCTTCATTTTCTCTCTCCCCGATAACTTTTCTCTCTCTTTTTTTTTTTGTTTCAATTCTTTTTTTTTTTGTTTTATTAATTTTATTAATTTTATTTTTATTTATTTTAATTATTTTACTATTCCTTAAAATACTCCAAAAAAAAATCCCAAATATCTACAAAATTATTATTTTTATTTTAATTCAATTTATTTAATTTAATTTAATTTATTAATTATATTTTTCTCTAAATTTTCGATATTATTTCTTCACGCTTTTCGAGATACCGTTCCGATAAATTTTTGGTATTTTTAAAATTTCCGAATCTTGATCAATTTAATCCAGAATAATTATATTTCATCTTTATTGACCAAGATTTCTTAAATTCATATTTTTAATTAAATTTCCTTATCGAAATTATACCGACCTTTGGTCTTTTGACCATTTTGCCCTTACACGTGTTCGGGATTAATTTGACCCGACTTCCTTCATACTTTCCCCATCTTTTCTTATTTAATTTCTATATTTTAATTAAATTCGGGTCTTACAACTACACATTTATATATTTAAACCGGGTTAATTACGATCAAATATAAATTCAAATAATTTTTTCAAAAATTAAAATGGTCAATTTCGACCGCTTACTGGCTTGTCCTTAGTTTGATGCGTCATCAAATTTTTTACTCCCTATTTTTCCACTTTTTTTCTTTTCTTTTTTTTGGCTGAAACGGTTCGGTTCGGTTCAGCACATTCTCTTCAGCTGACCAGCTTCAACCGGTTCAGCACTAAACCTCATCATTCGAGCCTCTTCCGATCAATTCTTGTCAGACCCGTACTTTTATGTAGCTTGTTCCTTATGATTCCTATGTGTATGAACATTCTGTTATTATAGTTGAATCATACGAAGGGTAGAAATGATTCAACACTTATAAGCTACATAAAAGCCTAATGTGAGCTATAAGAGCCACAGGTTAAACCGAGTGGATTTAAGTCATTCTGACTGAAGGGAAGAACTTAAAATGAGAAAATATAGAGAGCTCATGAAGGAAAGTCAGTTTGATTTAGTCTCGAACACAGAGAACAAGAGTAAACGCTAAAAAGGGTGATTGTCAGACCCGTACTTTTATGTAGCTTGTTCCTTATGATTCCTATGTGTATGAACACTCTATTATTATAGTTAAATCATAAGAAGAGTATTTACTATATTTACAGTGTATGTGAAATGATTTAACACTTATAAGCTACATAAAAGTCTAATATGAGCTGTAAGAGCCATAGGTTAAACTGAGTGGATTTAAGTCATTCTGACTGAAGAGAAGAACTTAAAACGAGAAAATATAGAGAGCTTATGAAGGAAAGTCAGTTTGATTTAGTCCCGAACACAGAGAACAGGAGTAAACGCTAAAAAGGGTAAAACATACCTTTTTAATAGTTTAAGGTATTTAAGGTATTTAAGGCATATTTACCTACCGGGAACGGTTAAACATAAAGAAAAGAGTGTAAAACATAAGAATGACACTTTCAAAATTTTGAGAAAAAGTCAACGTGGTCAATGATTAAAGAAAAAGTCAACTATAGTTAAGAAAAGTGGACTTTTACCATAGTTGACTAACCATGGTTAAAAATTAACCTAAGTATGGAGAAAAATTTGGAGAAAAATATTTTTGGTCAGAATACAAGATAATCATCCCTGGAAGTAAGGAAAATTTATTCGAAAGGATTTCAGATTTAATTTAATGGATAAAAACGTAATGGGCCGAAATGAAGATTTTAAAGCCCATTAAGGTATACTAAATGTAGATTGAAATTCTTAGGTCCCTTAGACCGAATTGTTGGACCAATTGATAGGCCAAATATTTAGACAATTAAAGGCCTGAGGTATAGTAAAAATTTCAGCCCAAAAGCCCATTAAGAAATCCCAAACCGAGAGGCCCAATTGTAAGTCCCATTATGATTAAATATCTAACCTTAGTTAAAGCTAACTATGACTCATTAGGTGACTCATTAGGTGACTCATAACTAAACCTTAGGAAGTCAATTCTAATGGCTGAAAAGTAAGGCTTAATGGCTAAGTTAATGGATTATAAAATCAGCCACACCATTGTCATTTTCACCATACCATTCTCAGCTAGAAGAAGAAACCATTGAAATACATTTATCCAAGCTTTCTCTCACTAGAAATCACTAGGATTTATGCATATTTGGAACTTGCAACCTTCATGAAAGTTGTTCCAAATTGAGAGGAGAGCAACATATGTTTGAATTGGCTATCAAGAAGCCATAGTGTGCAAACTGTGAGGCTCCAAAGTTTTGACCAAGTGTGAACACAAATACTAGGTATATTTTCAAGCTTTCAAATTCATATATGTTAATGTATGAATGATTTTAAGTATATTGGTATATGTTTTAAGCATTGAAACATATGAAATCACTATGATCATGGTTAGGCCGAGAGTGAGTAGTGAAATATTGATGAATGCACATATGATTTTAAGACACAAATGAGATGATATACATGTGTTAATGATTATGGTATAGTTAGAATTAATCAATGTGATTGATTGATACATGTGTTTAGTTGGCAATCAAGGTGTTTGATAAAATACCTAAATGAACTATGTGAAGCTTAAGAACATTGCCAACCAAGTGTTTGTGAAAATGCCTAAGTGAAATTGGCTAAACAAATGGACATGGACGACATGCCATGGTGTGACCAACGGCATGGGATGCTCTCGACCATGGCCTGTGGCCGAGAGGTCCAATAGGCCAAGCCCAATTGGTTTCGACCCAATGTGATGTAATGGGTCTCGGATAAGCCCAATAAGAGTTGGTGGGCTCCACAAGCCTAATAGGCCCAACGAAAATGAATAGTAAAATGAAACTGAGCTTAAGGCATAGTTAGGCCCATTAAGGTTTATTAAAGCCCATTAAGGGAAATAGACTGTATTTAATGTGAAATGCAGTAGGAAAAATATAATTAACATGATAAATGGTTATATGCAGCTCTAGAGATTTATTGGAGGAGCAAATCGGACTGCTGGATAGAGCAGCGTTGAGAAAGTAAAATTTCTCAAGTGATTGTATGTAAGGGACTTTTGTGAGTAGTTAGAGATACCTGCACGTATTTTCGTCTGCTTTTACATTCACTTAAAAACTCTGAGGGTCAAAGAAAGTGAATAATAATTATTGTGACCCGATAGTGACCAATTACTATTTTACCCTTAGTTAGAAAAAAAGTCAACTTTTATGAAAAGTTGTAAAAAGCATGGAAACCACTATTTTGACTATTTTTGCTATTGTTTAGCAACAGAATAGGTAGATTGGCTAATGATTTTAAGGTTGATGTGAATTAAGCACACTTTATAGTGCTGATTTTGATATTTTGAAAAACATCCCTTTTTAAAGAGCCATCTATCATATTATGTGAGAATAAATTGTGCTAGAGCACAGTTCACACTTGATTTCATATATTTTCCACATATATTGGTGCTGATGTATGATTCGCACCGGATTTTCATGACATGCATGATAGAGTGCTACTCGTACTCAGTTATATACGATTTATGCATGAGAGAGTGCTGGAGCGATTAGCTTGTACTTGAATTTTTATGAGATGCATGACAGAGTGCTAGAGCGTTGCTCGTACTCGATTCTTCATGATTTATACGTGACAAACTACTTGAGCTATTGCTCGTACTTGATTTGATGAGTGTTGTGCATAGCATGGTACTGGAGCTATTGCTCGTACTTGATTTGAAAAATGAACTATGCATTGACCTAGTTGCTGGAGGTTTACTCGTACTAGAGTTTGAGTTTGTGATGTGAAACAGTGTTTGAGCGGAGTGTCGACTGTGAGTCACGCTCAAAGGTGCGCACTGTATTTTATGTGATATATAAGACATGTTGAAAAATCGTGCTTGATTTCCTCGTGTAGACTGAGTGTCACAATGTGAGATGTTCGCATGTGGATTTAGAGACGTGGTATGTATATTCCATGGTTTGAGGGCTAAGACCTATGGCAGGCACCCCGACTGTGATGTAGGGTCCACAGAGTACGTTGTACCATGCGAGTGGCATGGAGTACACTATACCGTGCGGTGTTGTGGAGTTGAGGAGTTGATAACTGGCGGTTTTGATGGACTGACCCCCTCCCATTGCAGCAGTGATGCCCCGCACACTAGGATTCTGTGTCGCCTGGGATCACCATTATAGGATATGACCATAGTCCAGGATATTATTGCATTTCACCACAAAGTCTCACATGATATATCACCTGACTGATTGAATTATTTATAATACAGATAGACCTGAGGGATGGGTCGAAATCTGATTTTGTGTTGTGAATGATTTAAATGCCATATTTATTGTGATTTAAATATACATGACATAATTTATCTAAAGGCATTGTGATATTATAAAGATGCATTATTTTGCACTACATGCTTATATTTGAGAAAGAAAGCATGATTTCTGTACATGGGATTTAATCTGTACAAGTATATGTATATATTTTAAAGACATGCTTTTAAAGTGAATTAAGGAAATGATATTTT
Source organism: Firmiana major (assembly GCA_033439115.1). Taxonomy (NCBI): domain Eukaryota; kingdom Viridiplantae; phylum Streptophyta; class Magnoliopsida; order Malvales; family Malvaceae; genus Firmiana; species Firmiana major. The sequence goes on along the minus strand of CM065897.1, from coordinate 35,478,430 downwards.
CAAGGCATAGCATTATTTTGAGTAGATAGCGTAGATATCTACTTCCTTGCACGATTTCCTTACTGAGGGCATTGTATGCTCATCCCCCTCTATTTTCCCTCTCTACAGAGTATCAGCAGTAGAGCGAGTGTGCTTGAGGGATAGTCTTCCTGTTGTCCGCTGCTATTTCCTATCGATCGACAGGTATACATATTTTATACGGTTATGTATCTAAACATAGAAACAACATAGTGATGTATACGATATATATTATGGGGAATGTATTTGTATTAGATTTTATATGATCTTACATGTATTATAAAAGAAGTTTACAGTTAGAAATAATATATTGACATGTATGTATTGTAATGAATGATATGGTACGCGAGGAAGCGAACATCGAATCACAGCTTAACCATTGATGAAAGGAAAGGTAAGTTTAAATGGAAAAAATTTGTAGTGGTTTTGGTTAAGTTAGGAAGGGTCCTGACAATTCTTTAACGGCTTCCACTTCCAGCTGGTCCGTCTACCCTACTCGCATGCCAAGGGACTCCTGTATCGCGCCCCAATTTGCTCTCTGTGCACCCCAGGTGCCTAGGCTTGCACCTGTGCTCGCTCTCAGGCCTGCACCTGTGCTCGGACCCTGCTACTTGCACCTGTGCCTGCCTTTGCTCGTACGCCAGCCTACCAGACCTTTGCAACCTGCGCCTAGGGACACCACCGAGTCACGCCAATGCCCTGTACCCGCATCGCGCCAAAGCCTGGGCCCAATCGCACCCCAAACCCGCACAGAGCGTCTCTTGCTTGCCCTTTATAGGGGACAGACCCCTGCTGTACCCTTTGTGTGTCCGTGCCCCTGCCACCTGACCAACGCACCCTGCTGCACCAGTCTCGTGTCCGTGCACGTTCAGACTCTGTCCACCTATACATTTATATATATTCACCACCAGAATGAAATAGGAGGGAGCAGCAAACCGAGGGTAAAAATAAGGGAGGGTAGAGCTTCAGAAAAAAGGAATTGATGATGGTGAAGATGATAAAGGTGATGAAGATGATGATGGTACTGTGAGGAGGTGACCGATAGGGACTTGAGAAAGAGAAAATGAGAGAAAAGGAAGAGATCAAGAGGAATAGTAAAGGGAACCGAGAACAGAGATGAACATAGCTATCCTGAGGAAGGTGACGATGATGATGCTAGTGGTCGGAGCAAGCTTTGTGGTGATGGAAATGATGATCGAATAGGAAAGGTGGTGGTGATCTGCTTCGGGTGGAAAAAGAAGAAGGAGAAGAGGAAGAAAAGGGAGGGAAGCTCGGGAGGAAAAAAAGAGAAGAAGGAATTTGGCGCGAAGCGTCAAATTCAAACTGGTAAAAAGAAAAAAGAAAAGAAAAGAAAGTTAGAAATATTTATTTAGATGTATATACATACATAAATGAAAAATAATAAAATACATTGGAAATAGGAAAAAGGCACGGAGGAAATTGAGAAATTCGGGAAAAGAGTTTCGGGAAGGAAAAATTACCGAAAGGATCGGATCTACAGACTCCAGATGCGAAGGTATCTAGGACTATGTGCAGATACCGAGGTAAGGAAAATTATAGTGTGCTATAGACATGAATGCACGTATTTCCCGATAATTTTTGTAGATACAAATTTAAGAAATTTTATATATTTATTTATGCTGTAGAAAAATTACCTGTGAACTGTCAAAATTATATTGCGTATATTTATTGTGTATTTGGAGACTGCGAACCTTAGGACGAAATTTTGATACGCTGAATGTAGAAAATCCCTAGGAAAATTTTACTACTCGAAATTTAGAAATAAGTTTTAAGGAACCTCGAAATCTGCCTGATTTTTCGAAATAGCCTATTTAGTGTATTTAAATAAATATTAGAGTACTTTTTAAAATTATCACGAAAAAACCTAAAATTTACGGATTTGCACCCGAGACTATGTTTTATGGGTTTTTAGCTGAAAAGGGCAAGACCAGCCCTTTTTAATCTATTTTTAAACGCTGAAAATGAGATTTAAGTGTTTTAAAGTTAAAACTGTGATAGACAACCTATTTTGAACTATTTCGTGAAACAAATGGAACTTTATATCTATTTTAAGACACGTGTACTATTTACAAAAATTTTTAAACGAGATATCCTAGAGCGTGTACTGACCGTATCGCACAGACCGACTAGCACTGATGAGATATGCTTGAGCACGTTCTCACTGTGTGTCGCATGACCTGACTTGCATTGATGAGATGTGCTTGAGCGCGTTCTAATTGTATCGCATGGACCGACTCGTACTGACGAGATGTGCTTGAGTGCGTACTGACTGTGTGTCACAAGCCTGACTCGCACTGACGAGACATACTTAAGAGTGTGCAGACTGTGTCGCACGGTCTGACTCACACGGAATTTTGATCTAAGTCATGAAGTAAAACTGTGTCAGTCTTCGTGTATGACTGTGTTATCTTGCACTGACCTGCTCGCACTTGATTTTAAAGTGTTTTGATAAACCGTTCCTGTAAGACGTGTATAGCTATGTGATCTTGCACGTACTTGCTCGCACGTGATTAGAGGTAAATTAGGTGATGGAAATTATATGGAAATGTGAATGATGTCGAGGCCCATGGAGTACGATGTACCGTGCTATGTGCATGTGAGTACGATGTATCGTATGACTGGAAATGAAATTATATGGAAATGTGAATTGAGAATGAATGCCCGGTCCATGGAGTACGATGTGCCGTGCTATGTACGTGTAAGGACGATTTACAGTATTATTGGGAAATAGAGAAATGAGTAAGCCGATTGGGTGGTTGACCACTCCCACTGCACTTAACATCCCGGCACACCTGGTCTAGATTGCCCAGAGTCACTGACATTGGTCAATTGTCCTATTGATTGATTATTGATGATGAATATTCTGCCATGCCTCACTTATTTTATTTATCTAAACTGAGTTATCGATGAAGTGAATTTCTGAATTGAAATGAGTTTTATTTTACTGCATTTGATTTAATTGATATTTTACAGTAATGTTTTCTTTGATACCGATACTGTGGGAAAATGGTAATTTTGTGATACCGATATTGTGAGAAAATAGTAATTTTCACTGTACTACACTGAACTATATGGTATTACTTCAAGCCCGTATTTTTTGTTGATAGTGTATTTGTCTACCTACTGCTTGATTTTTCTTACTGAGCATGTTGAGCTCATCCCTTACTTTACATCTACAGAGTTCCCTTAGTATCAAAGGTTGATGGGTAGATTTTAATTTGCGGCCATATGTCAAAGGGACACCTTTCTACGCACAAAGGTATACCTTGCTTAGACATGTAATTAGTGTCTAATTTTGTAAGTACAGTAATGCAGTGTATCTGAGTCTGGGGGAAATATGTGAACTTAATCATGTGTAACAAACATTTATTCTGTTTAATTACGAAAAAAAAATTTTACTCAAATTTTATATTCAATTTGTTACCATAAAATACATAAGAATGATAATTTACTATAGGAAATAATCATCGACTCATAGCCCAACTAAGGAAAGAGTAAGAAAATCAGGTCGTTAAATAAAGTGGTATTAAAGCTGAGTTGGCCTGATATGAGTCGATGATGGGAGTAAGAAAAAAGTAGAAAAGTTCACATCCCCAGCATTATCGTACTTGGTCTAGATACAAATGGGTATACCTGGCCGTGTATTGTCGCAAATTCAGTCATTGAATGGAAGAAAACTGATAGCTATGACTGGTTGGTATTACAACCATACTAATAGATGAAAAAGGAAATTATTCCTCGAAGCCATAGAAATAGGCTCGAAAGATTTAGTGAACCCTCATCTGAATATACATCTTTTAGCTTAACCGAAATTTTTGAAGTCCCCATCATAAGATTTGAGCGGACATGGAAACAATAATGACATTGTTTAGTCAATGATAGTAGCACAATAATAATGATGATAATTAAAGTATGACCGTAACTTAAAAAATGACTGAGATAGTTTCGGAGGATAGTACACCATCATTTACCAAGGAAGGAACCCAGGTACAATGAAAAATTGAATAAATGAATTGGAAAGTCTATAAGGATCCTTAAGGAATACTACCATAAAGAAGGTAGTTTTTGTAGCATTGATATTAAACAGGAAGCCAAACCTTGATAAAAATTTTCCCTGATATTTTCTAAGGACCCAACGTTAGAGGTTCACATGGGATACATCCATGGATGTCTTGAGATGGCAACACATCCCAAATAAAGTATAATGGCAATTATAGATGAAAAGATCAAAGTGGACATAAGGTAACAAGTCCAAGAATGAATATGAGACTGAATTCATGGTTTTGGAGAAGTAAAATCGGGATACGTGGAGTTACGAAATGAAGAAAGTCTGGAACCTCATGAGAGAAACTGAGAACCTTAATCCAAGCTAGGTTAGCTCCATTGATGTTACTTATAAGGAAGCAGTGCACATATAAGATGAATAGTTTTGAGGTTACTCAAAAGGGGAAGGTAAAGAGTGAGAGAGGAAAAGACCACTTTACTGAAGATAGGAAAGTAGTTGAACTCATCGTAGTTGGGAGAAATGAATTATTGAATGCATTGTATAGATGGATTTAAGGTTACACCGCTTACATGATTTATAAGGATAGGGCGTGTTCAGAGTAAAAAGGGACACCTCTGTAAGACAAAGAGTTTTCTGATACATGTTCGGATGATCCATCAAACCTTAAACCTCTAGATAAAGAGGATGAAGTTTTGAGGTGATTTAGTACTGAATTAATTCAAGCCCATACTGAATGGCTTCGATTTAATTATAAGAGCCGAAGAAGTAATTACAAGGATTACAAAATTTATATGATAAGGGGAAATATCAGACCAGGTGATACATTTTGCAGTGTACGAACATTAATTGTTAAGAAGTTTCAGAGTTTTCTAAGTTATAATATGTCAAGAACGAGAGTCAATTGGATTCTCTCAAAATAAAGATTGTAGAACAGTGGGAAAGACCCAAAACTGCTAAGATGATTCAAATTTTGAGGTATAAGGAAACTTGGGTATATGAATTACGTGTCGAATCTAAAAAGCGTGAATTGTATATGCTTATGCTTCGAAAACACAAGACTTAATAAAGGAAGAGTTTCATTATAATTGATGTATGAAATGAGACAAGGTTGAAGTGTGATAAATTCTAGATACATGATTGTAATTGGAATAAGAGATGTACACCATGTATGAATAATTTGGGTATGTGAAACGATTCAGATTGAGCGAGGTGAACGATGAATGAGTGGTAACTAAAGGATAAATATGAAATTGCGAGAAATTATGGCTTCCTACCCTCTATAGGGACTAAACTTTGAACCCTTACACCCATAATTAGTTATGTGGTTAGGTCTAATGACTAATAAGAGTATTTCAAAATACTTCTCTGCTTGAGAGACTTAGCAACGTCTAGAAGTACCCATAACCCATAAGCTGAAAATTGACAATCGTAATATTCACATACCATTTCTTTTACGGTGAAGAATTATGGAATTCTACTGATCATGAAGGTTTAAGTATTAGATTCCACAAAGGTTGTCTAATACAAGAAAAAAAAAAAGGAAATGACTAGAGTTTGTGCTTTGAGCAAAAGTGATTTCAGGATGGCATTTTATACTTAGGACAAGGACATGAGTTATTGAAATATTTAGTAAACCCCAACTGGAGGTGGTTCCCTACCCATATCGACATGTATATCGTGGTAGCTAGCCTGAGATTAGAACCGTATCTAAATGACAGGATCCAACAGGCAGCGTAAGGATAAGCATTGCATAGATACGGCTAGTCAGACTCAGTTGGGCTCTGTGATAGATTTTGAAATGAGCTTCGATAACTATTCAGTTTTAGAGGTAGAATTGGCATTTCTGAGGATGCACAATTAAGGAAGTTAAAGCTCTTTCTTTAAGGTAAACCCTACACCAGGAAATGACAAGATGTATCAAAATTTATGAAAAGTATGTTAGTGGTCAGGAGTAAAGGAAGACATGGCCAAATTCGTGGCTGATACCTTGTATATCAACAGATTAAGGTAGAGCATCACAACCCTGCAAGGTTGTTACAACCTCTACCTCTACTGATCTAGAAATAAGAACATCTCACGATGGATTTTATCATGAAATTGCCACGGATGCATAGGAACCATGATGCGATTTAGGTAGTAATTGACAGATTGACGAAAAACGCTCATTTCTTAGCCATGAGGGCTATGGATACTTTGAGTGTGCTAGCGGAGTTGTATGTACGGAAGGTTGTAAGGCCACACGGCATGCCATTAATCAAGCATTTGACAGGGATTCCCAGTTCACTTCACGTTTCTGAGAGCATTTCCAATAATCCATGGGAACCCAACTGAATTTTAACACGACTTTCCATCCTTAAATAGATGGACAAATCGAAGAGGACCAATCAAACATTGGAGGATATGTTGAGAGCTTGTGCACAAGATTTTAAAAGCTCCTGAGATGACCATCTACCGCTAGCAGAGTTGCATATAACAACAGTTACCATTCAAGTATCGTAATGGCACCATACGAAGCGTTTTATGGTCGAAGGTGTCGATCTCTAATTGGAGGGGAAGAAGTGGGCACAAGAAAGATATTTGCTGCCGACCTTGTCAAGAAAGCTTCTGAAGATGTACAGTTGCTTTGTGAAAGACTTAGAATCACTCAAAATCGATAGAAGAGTTACGTTGACCAAAGATGAAGAACCTAGAATTCTCGGAAGGAGATTCAGTGTTTTTGAAAGTCCCTCTGTCCTAGGGTATAATGATGTCAGACCCAGATTTTTGTAGCTTGTCCCTTATGATTCCTATGTGTATGAACACTCTATTATTATAGTTGAATCATAAGAAGAGTATTTACTAGATTTTAAGTGTTAGTAAAATGATTTAACACGTAAAAGCTACATAAAAAGCCTAATGTGAACTATAGGAGTCACAGGCTAAATCGAGTGGATCTGAATAATTTTGACTAAAAATAAGAACTTTAAATGAGAAAGTATAGAGAGCTCATGAAGGAAAGTCAGCTTGATTTAGTCCCGAACTCAGAAAACGAGAGTAAAAGCTAAAAAGGGTAAAATAGACCTTTGTGGCGAGTTAAGGTGTTTCGGGTGTAATTATCCATCGGGAACGATTGAAACATAAAGAAGAGAGTGTAACACATAAGATACGACACTTTCAAAATTTTGAGAAAAAGTCAACTTGGTCAATGGTTAAGGAAAAAGTCAACTATAGTTAAGAAAGTGGACTTTTACCATAGTTGACTAATCATGGTTAAAAATTAACCTAAGTATGGAGAAAAAATTTGGGGAAAAATATTCTTGGTCAGAATACAAGATAATCATCCACGGAAGTAAGAAAAATTTATTCGGAAGGATTCCGAATTTAATTTAATGGTTAAAAACGTAATGGGCCTAAGGTGAAATTTTTAAAGCCCATTAAGGTATACTAAACGTATATCGAAATTCTTAGGTACCTTAGACCGAATTGTTGGACCAATTGATTGGCCAAATATTGAGACAATTAAAGGCCCGAGGTATGGTGAAAATTTCAGCCCGAAAGCCCATTAAGAAAGCCCAAACCGAGAAGCCCAAATGGAAAACCCATGAGATTAATATCTAACCATAGTTAAAGCTAAACATAATCATAAGGTGACTCATGACTAAGGCTTAGGAAGTCAAGTATAATGGCTGGAAAGTAAGGCTTAATGACTAAGTAAATGGCTTATAAAATCAGCCACACCATTGTCATCTTCATCACACCATTCTCGGCTACACAAGGAAACCATTGAAATACAATTATCCAAGCTTTCTCTCACTAGAAATCACTAGGAATTAGGCATAATTGGAACTTGCATCCTTCATAGAAGTCGTTCTAAATTGAAAGGAGAGTGACATACGTTGGAATTGGCTATCAAGGAGCCATAGAGTGCAAACTGTGAGCCTCCAAAGTATTCGGCCAAGTGTGAACACAACAATTGGTATATTTTCAAGTTTTCAATTTCATATATGTTAATGTATGAATGATTTTAAGTATATTGGTATATGTTTTAAGCATTGAAACATATGAAATCACTATGATATGGGTTAGGCCGAGAGTGAGTAGTGAGATATTGATTAATGTCCATATGATTTTAAGGCATAAATGGATTAATATACATGTGTTAATGATTATGGTGTAATTAGAATTAATCAATTTGATTAATTAATACATGTAATTAGTTGGCAATCAAGGTGTTTGATAAAATGCCTAAATGAACTATATGATGTTTAAGAATGTTTCCAACCAAGTGTTTGTGAAAATGCCTAAATGAATTGGCTAAACAAATAGGCATGGATGGCATGCCAGGGCATGACCGACGACATGGATAGCTCTCGGCCATGGCATGTGGCCGAGAGGCCCAATGGGCCAAGCCCAAATATTTTAGGTCCAATATGATGTAATGAGTCTAGGACAAGCCTAATAAGAGTTGGTGGGCCCTATTAGCCTAATAGGCCCAATGAAAATGAATAGTAAAATAGAAATGGGCTTAAGACATAGCTAGGCCTATTAAGGATTACTAAAGCCCATTAAGGGAAATAAATTGTATTTAATGTGAAATACAGTAGGAAAAGTGTAATTAACCTGATAAATGGTTATATGCAGCTCCAGAGATTATTAGAGGAGCAAATCGGACTGCTAAAACGAGCAGTGCAAAGAAAATGAAATTTCTCGAGTGATTGCAGGTAAGGGACTTTTGTGAGTAGTTAGAGATACCTGCACGTATTTTTGTCTGCTTTTACATTCACTTAAAAAGTTTGAGAGTCGGAGAAAGTGAATAATAATTATTGTGACCCAATAGTGGCAAATTATGATTTTGCCCCTAGTTAGTCAAAAAGTCAACTTTTGTGAAAAGTTGTAAATAGCATGAAAATCACCATTTTGAGTGTTTAACTGCTGTTTAGTAGAAAAATAAATAGATGGACTAAAGATTTTAAGGTTGATGTCAATTAAGCACATTTTACAGTGCTGATTTTGATATTTTGTAAATCATCCCTTTTTAAAAAAGCCATCTATCATATTATGTGCGAATGAATCGTGATGGAGCACCGCTCGCACTGGATTTCATATATTTTCCACATATATTACTGCTAGATTTTAATTCGCACTAGATTTCCATGACATGCATGATAGAGTGCTGGAGTTATTACTCGTACTCAGTTTTATATGATATATGCATGAAAGAGTGCTGGAGCGATTAGCTCGTACTCGAGTTTTTCATGAGATGCATGACAGAGTGCTGGAGCATTGCTCGTACTTGATTCTTCATGATTTATACAGGACATAGTACTGGAGCCATTGCTCATACTTGATTTAATGATATTGTGCATAGCATGGTACTGGAGCTATTACTCGTACTTGATTTAATACATGAACTATGCATTGACCTTGTTGCTGGAGGTTTACTCGCACTAGAGTTTGAGTTTGTGATGTGAAACACTGTTTGAGCGGAGTGTCGACTGTGAGTTGCGCTCAAAGGCGTGCACTGTATGTGATATATAATACATGTTGAAAACCATGCTTGATTTCCTCGTGTAGACTGAGTGTCACACTGTGAGAGGATCCGCATGAGGATACTAGAGACGTGGTATGATATTCCATGGTTTTGAGGGCTAAGACCTATGGCAGGCACCCTGGTTGTGATGTAAGGTCCACGGAGTACGTTGTACCATGCATGTGGCATGGAGTACACTGTACCGTGTGGTGTTGTGGAGTTGAGGAGGATATAGTTAGCGATTGTGATGGACTGACCCCCCTCCCGTTGCAGTAGTGATGCCTCGCACACCGAGATCTGTGTTGCTTGGGATCACATGTCGGATATGATCATAGTCCAGTATACTATTTACATTTTCACCACAGAGTCTCTCATGATATATCACCTGATTGACTGATTTAATTGCGGACAGACCTGAGGGATAGGTCGGACTCCGATTTTGTGTTGTGAATGATTTAAATGCCATATTTACTGTGATTTAAACATACATGGCATGATTTATCTAAAGGTATTGTGATATTATAAAGATGCATTGTTTTGCACTACATGCCTACATTTGAGAAGGAAAGCATGATTTCTGTACATGGGATTTAATCTGTACAAGTATAAATATTTATATTTAAAGACATGCTTTGAAAATGAGTTAAGGAAATAACGTTTTGAGGCATAGCATTATTTTGAGTAGATAGTGTAGATATCTACTTGCTTGCCTGATTTCCTTACTAAGCGCGTTGTATGCTCACCCCCTTTCTTTACATCTCTCTACAGAGCATCAGCAGTAGAGTGAGAGCTATTGAGGGATAGTATTCCTGAGTTCACTGCTATTTCCTATCGACCGCCGGGTATACATATTTTGTACGGTTATGTATCTAAACATAGAAATAGCACAGGGATGTATACGATATATATTATGGGGAATGTATTTGTATTTGCTTTTATATAATCTCACATGTATTATAAAAGTAGTTACAGTCAGTAACAGTATATTGACATGTATGTATGATAATGGATAATGTGGTAAGCGAGGATTCTGACATCGAATCATAGCCCAACCATTGAAGAGAGGAAAGGTAAGTTAAAAATGCGAAAAATTTGTAGTGGTTTTTAGTTAAGTCATGGATTGAGAACGGGTCCTGATAAATGACATTCAGGAAGAAAGGAAAATTGTGTCCCCGTTATATTGGACCTTTCGAAATCTTAGACCGAGTAGAAGACAAAGCCTACCGATTGGCGTTATCGCTAGATTTGTCAAGTATCCACGATGTCTTTCATATGTCAATGCTACGTAAATATCATCCGTCTCTCACACACGTAATCAAGTACGAGCCGCTAGAATTAAAGGAGGACATAACGTATGTAGAGAAACCAATTTGGATTTTGGACAGGAAGGAAAAAGCGTTGTGATATAAGACAATTCTGTTGGTCAAGGTTTTGTGGTAGTATCACACGCCAGAAGAGACCACACAAGAATTAGAAAACATAATGCGAGAGAAATATCCACGGTTGTTTGAAAACTAAGGTACTCTTAAAATTTGGGGACCAAATTTCCTAAGGTGGAAAGAATGTAAAACCCCAAATTTCTTCGAATTCGACTCGGGCATTATCTGATTTAAATTTAATTCACAGTTTGCCTGAGGATAATTAAATTAATTATGTCAGAAGGAGAGATTAGGTTGAGCTGAAAATTTAAGTTAAAAATTCGATTTATGAAAATAAACTAATAATAATAATGATAGTAATGATAGTATAAACAATATGTATATATAAATATACATTTCTTTTGATTATATAAATGAATATATAAAGGTATATATAATATTTATTTTGAGTATATAAATGTATATATAAATATATAAATATTTTGATTATATAAAGGTATATATAAATAAAAATATATTTTGATTATATAAAGGCATTTATAAATTTTATTTTGATTTTATAAATATAAATGTATATATATAAAAGTATATATATTGATTTTGTAAATATATACTAGTATTAATTATATATATAAATATATGCATAAATATATAAATATAAATTAAAAAAACGTGAAACAGTGCATTTTGGGGAAGGCACCGTGGCAACCCCCATCGCGTACCAGCTCACGCCCCCTGCGTATGCTGCCCAGCACCCTTTCCCTCTCGCTCATCCAGCCAAAGTCTACCCTATTCGCACGCCTAGGGACCCTTGCACCGTGCCCCAGTATGCTCTCTGTGCACCCCAGGCGCCCAGGCATGCACCTGTGCTTGCGCCCTGCTACCTGCACCTGCGTTTGCCTCTACTCGCATGCTAGCCTGCTAGACCTATGTAATCTACGCCCAAGGATTGTAACGAGTCGCGCCAGTGCCCGGCACTTGCCTGCATCACCCTACACCCCAGCCTACACCCGCATCGTGCCAAAGCCTGGGCCCAGTCGCTCCCCAGACCTGTACAGAGCACTATTTGCTTGCCTTGTACATGGGATAGACCCCTGCTGCACCCTTTGTGTGTTCGTGCCCCTGCCACTCGACCAACGCACCTTGCTGCACCAATCTCGTGTTCCTACACGTCCAGACTTTACCTACCTTTACATATATATATACACCACCCGAATGAGAGAAGAGGGAGCAGCAAACTGAGGGTAAAAACAGGAGAGGGCAGAGCTTTGGGAAAAGGGAATTGATGATGGTGAAGATGATGATGGTGATGAAGATGATAAGGGTACCGTGAAGAGGTGACCATGAGGGACTCAGGAAAGATAAAATGAGAGAAAAGGAAGAGACCGATAGGAACAATAGAGGGAACCGAGAATAGGGATGAACAGAGCCATCCCGAGGAAGGTGACAATGATGATGCTAGTGGTCGGAGCAAGCTCTGTGGTGATGAAAATGAAGATCGAATAGGAAAGGTGGTGGTAATCTGCTTAAGGTGGAAAAGAAGAAGGGGAAGAGGAAGGAAAGGGAGGGAAGCTAGGGAAGGAAGGGAAGGGAAGGAGGAATCTGGCGCGAAAATAGTATTTTTCACTGTACTACATTGAACTATATGGTATTACTTCAAACTCGTATTTTTGTAGATAGTGTATTTATCTACCTGCCGCTTGATTTTTCTTACTGAGTATGTTGAGCTCATCCCTTACTTTACATCCACAGAGTTCCCTCAATAGCAAAGGTTGATAGGTAGATTTTAATCTGCGGCCATATGTCAAAGGGAGTCCCTTCTATGCACAAAGGTATACCTTATTTAGACATGTAATTGGTGTCTAATTTTGTAAGTACAGTAATGCAGTATTGTATCAGAGTTTTGGGGAAATATGTGAACTTAATCATGGGTAACAGACATTTATTTTGTTTAATTACGAAAAAAATTTACTCAGATTTTATATTCAATTTATTACCATAAAATACATAAGAATGATAATTTACTATGGGAAATAATCATCGACTCATAGCCCAACTAAGGAAAAAGTAAGAAAATCGCGTCGTTACAAACTTTCCTTCTTAAACCCTCTATATTTTGATGTTTTAAGTTCTTATCTTCACTCAGAATGGTCTAAATCACTTCGGTTTAGCCTGAGCTCGCTAGTTCATACTTGGTATTTTTGTGCTTTCATGGGCACTTTGCATTTCAATTACACTTCTAATTTAATAATCACTTCTCTTATAATTCCAATACATATTTCTAATGTTTACAATATTGAATCATAAGGATTTCATTGTAGATTTTCGGGTCTTATAGAACCTATGCACTGGGTGCTCTACTAGTAAGCAACTTGCAATGAATTGTAAATCTCTCTTATTATATTTTCCAATTTTTTTGAAAGTTAACTTAAATATCTTTCTGACCACATGAGGATCACTTTCTTATTCATTGTAGATTAATAGTAGTGAATTTTTAAAGTTTTGTCTAAGTGTAGGAATTTTTGGACGGCGAACTATCAATAAAGAAATGGGAATAACTTTTGATCGAGAATTTCAATTTAGGTGATTCAAATTTTGTTAGAAAGCTAATTTAAAGATCTTTCCACTTATATACAACATGTTCATAGAATCCTTGTAGATCAACACAAGTAATTGTCAAAATTTTGACTTGAATTGAGTAATTAAAAAGATTATAATTAAATTCTCGCTTAATATATGAGGATAGTTAATAACCAAGGAAATTAAAATACCTAGACTACATGAAAAAAATCTAATGTGTTGTTACTATATTACATGATGGAAAATAATATAGGATTAAATTAACGTAGTAATTAATTATATATGTATATCCCATGTTCATATATAAAATTTAAACAAAGTTAAGTGATTTTGGTAAGTCGAAAACCATGGCCTTTTTCACTTGATATTATAAAAGAAATATGAAAGCAAAAGCCAAAGTAAAGAGTCATGGAAAGAATGTGGACCTTGGCTTTTATCTATACATAGTATTACTTGCAAGAAAATAAACAAGTGTAGGCAAACACACACACACACCATTAAGAGACATCAATAGGTGTAAAGGGCATTAACATGTGTGGATTAATATTTAAAACTAAGACACTCTCTTCTCTCCTTGTAATTAACAACTAAATGTGAACTAAACAAATAAAGACAAAATATTAGTAAGAGATGACACAAAACCATGGATTGTATCATCATCTCTCATAATAGAGTAAAACCAAAAAGAAAAGAGCTTCTTCCTTAAGAGTTTTTATCCATGGGCATGGATGATGCATGCAAGAGGTTTTTTCTTGCTTTAATGAGCATAAGGTGTTTGGTTCTAGGGTTGATTTTAAGAATAGGTTATGCATGTTGGAGAAAATTGTAAATTCTTGAGTATTAGGTTCGGCCAAGGTAAATTCTTGGGTAAAGAAGTGTTGTTTTAGCTTAAATATATCATATATATTTATTTGATGATGTTAAGATGAAATTTGGTTCATTGCACATTGAAGAAATTTGGAGAAATTGGTGTGAGACCATTCGGCCTTGGTAAGTTCTTTAAAAGTAATAAACGATTTTATCTTAATTGGTGATTTTAAGTTTATGTGTGATGATTAATTGTAGTGGAAATCATAAGATAGAGCCATGGTGATTTTGGCCTACCCTTGATTTGAGTTGAGTCAGTGCAAAGTCAAGGTTCACTTTGAGCTTATAAGGTTGAAGAAATTTGGAGAAATTGGTGTGAGACCATTCGGCCTTGGTAAGTTCTTCAAAGGTAATAAATGATTTTTATCTTAATTTTAACATATATGTCTTACTTGGTGATTTTAAGTTTATGTGTGATAATTAATTGTAGTGGAAATCATAAGATAGAGCCTTAGTGATTTTGGCCTACCCTTGATTTGAGTTGAGTCAGTGCAAAGTCAAGGTTCACTTTGAGCTTATAAGGTAAAGGAAAAAATATTTACCTTAATTTACCCTTTCTACATGAATTTAGAATTTTGGTAAGTTAAGTTATTTCGTAACGTAGCTTAAATTGTAATGTAGTTGAGATTGGTGCCCTGATGCGTTGGTTGCATTCGGCTAAATGAAGGAATTATTAATTATATTTTTTTTAGCAAATTAATCTTACAAGTAGCAAGTTAGTTTTCTACGGTGTAGGTATGACTAAGATTGTAGATATATAAATACATAACTAAGATTGTGGATATATATGTGAGAATCTTAATTTTCATACATTAGACATGTATGAGACTCAATTTGGATATTTATAAGATCAAGTGAATTAGCACTATGTGATAAGTGAGAATTAAAATTTCAATTATGGCTAAATTGGAGTTATCGAGGAAATAGGAAAATCATAATTTTTACGATTTTTAGGGGTAACGAGTAATTACTCCAACATTCTCAAAATAAGTATAGTGACCTTACCCCTGCTCAAAGTGACCATTAGGAAAAATTAAAAATTTTCGTTTCTGGCAAAAAGGATCAACTTCGTACAGAGAGGTTCATAGGCTTCATGAGAGTGCATACCCACCCAAAAATATTTGAACCATCAAAAAATGATGATATATGACCTTTAGTAAGCCACTGGGATCCATAACTTACGATTATGACTTATCTCTAAAAATGTGCAACAATTGTAATAATGAATTTTTTTCGTAGGTTAAATTTTCATACTATCCAAATGGATATTGTAGATCGATTTAAGGGTATTAAAGAAATAATATCAAGGCTTTAATTGATTTGTCAACCTTCGTATCAAAAAATTAATATGGTAGAACTGAAAAAGTATCGAACTAGGCTAAACAAGAATTTGATTTAAAATAATCAAAAGCAATTGACCAAATGTTGACCAATACTTATAATGAGATGAAGTACAGTAGATAACACCCCTTGATCAGCTATGTTCATTAGACCAAAAAAATCCCTCAAATTATTGGAAAAAGAAAAGGTGTTAGAAAACACCATTTTATCACACTACTGAGCTTTGCCACCATTCTTTCTTCCACTTTCAGCCTTTTTCGACCTTGGCATCCTTTCATCAAATTGTTCTAGTTTCATCCCTCTACAACATACTAAAATTTGAGAGGGTTATTCCGTCATTTGATCAACTTTTGGCTTCTCAAAGTAAAGTTACACCATTTTTGATTTTGCCTAGATCTGTGGGGTTTTAATTCCTTTCAATTAATGATTGTTACATATGTTAAATAAGGATTAAATTGGAGTATTTCAATGTTTTTATATTGAAGATAAACATTCTCCAAAGCTGGCTTTAAGATTCAATCGGGTTCATTAAGGTAATGTTGCTTCCAATGCTTGAATTAGATATATATATATATATATATATATATGGATGTATACATGATGTTAAGATGATCTATGAAGTTAGAATGAAGCAATGGTGCATGTGTCGTGCACTTACAGACTTGACCATTAGGGTTTAGTTAAGGAAGTATGTGAATTCCATTGGGTTTTTGTGTTATGGCATGGTAGAAATGTAATTAAGCATAGGTTAAGATTAATTGTGAAATAAAAATGAAGTTTGGATAATATTTTGGCAATGTTATGCTTAAGGCCAAGTGAAAGGTAAAATGATAATTTTACCCTTTTAGTGTAATTTTGGTGTTAAGTCAGTGATAAGTATGTATAAGTGTGATATGTGCAATTAGAACAACCGGAAAGTGTGAATTGATAGCTTTTGCCACCTTACTACAATGCTAACCTAAGCGGATGTTATAAGAAAGTGTGATATCTAAGAGATATTACAAGTGAATTGTGTGATTTTGTAGGTTTCGAAACCAATTGTTGCATGCGAAAACTTTCAACTAAGCCTCGAAGTGCGTGCTAACATAGTTGATTGGAAAGTAAATCATACAAGTTATAAGATAAGTAATACTTATAAAATACAATTGGTATCATCGGCATAATTTAACTATGAATGATACATATTAGTATCCTATAGTGCAGGTTTTGTTACCTATCCTGAGTTAACTTTACGTGTAGTGAACCTAAGTGTTAAACTGCAAACGATTAGCGTATAAGACTTGTAAGATTTATATGTATAAGTAAGTGAACCATCAATTGATTGTGGATAAGGTTATTAAAATGGTTAGTGACCAATTGTGGTGCCTGGAAACATCACATAATGTAAGTAATTCTTCAAGATGTTAATTAGCATTATACGAAATAAATTGGGTCCTAGAACGAAAATTGGATCATATTTAAGGAAGATAAGTATATATATATGTACAAGTGATTGATTGAATGATTTTGATAAGAAAATTGTATATGTGATTGATAGTGATAAAATTTGTGTAAGTACATGTGATGGATTATAAAAAAACAATATTGGATTAGGAACGTGGTATGAATTTTTACGCAAGGCTAGGTAATGAGCCCGTATAATCCTGTCACGACCCGAATTACCTAAAAATTAGAGTAAATTTTTCGCTTCTTCATTTATTATTTAATTCTTACCTTTCTCTCGTCGTGACCATCCTACAAATAGTTGGGCTATGATTCGGTCTTAGTAACCTCTCACCTATTTACCATTCTGTTTCCATAAACACATTCATATATCAGAGTTTACTATTCTTTGACTTTAACTGAATACATACACAATGATATTTATAACTCTACATCCCCGACATTATAATTGTTTATAGTACTGTGCATTACATATTTAGACACAAAACCATACAAATGTGTATACTTGTCTCTCGATGGGAAGCAACGGATACCAAGCATGCAAGTCTAGCCACTTAATAACTATTGCAAGTGCTCTGAAAAGATGGGAAAATAAGGGGGGTGAACAAACCACACGCTCAGTAAGGCAATTATGCAAGTAAGTAGATAGCTCTACTATCTACATGCTCATAATGCCATGCCCTTAAATCCATTTCTTTTCATTAAAATCATCAAGCACAAAGTCATGCAAACATCAATGACTTAGTTTATAAAACTGTTCGTGCATATATAAACCATACTACTTATGCATCAAAGCATTTTATGTGACATCATTAAATCATAATAAGTATGAATTTAATCAAGATCATGCAATCTTTCATGTCATGTAAGACAAATCATGGATTTCAAATGAAAGCATGGAAAACATCATCATGCTACTGTATTTAAATCAATTCATTAAAACTGCAGTAAAACTAACCCTTCCAGGTCAATCATCTCATAAAACAATTCATTTAAAATTCATTATAAAACTTCGGTTATAAAACCACCCTTCTTTCAGGGTCACAAATCATAAAATCATGAAATCAAAAAATCGTCAAATCGGGGGCCTGACCCCTCCTTCGGGTCTACCTTGGTCTAACAGACCACAAGTTATATCATGTGAGACAAACAGCTGATTATATTAGTAACATTGAGGACTATGGCCATATCCTAGTGATCCCTGGCAACACGGTACCTAGTGTAAGGGGTATCACACCTGAAATGGGAGGTGGGTCGTCCTACCCGCCAGAACAGCATAACACCAGGATTGCGAGGGCAAGGCTTGCTGCCTCGTGACTAATGCCACTCCACTCCAACAATCCCCACGGTACAGTGTACTCCGCGTGACATACACAGTACAACGTACTCCGTGAACCCAAGCTCAGTCAAGGGTGCCTGTAATAGGTATTATCCACGCATATCATCTCTGTCTCAGTATGCATGTGTAAGCATATCATCTCACTGTGACACATAGTCTACAAGAGGCTCCAACACAGCTATATGCATGTAATATAAATCCCTGTGCGAGCGAAGCTCTAGCACAGCTCCATGCATATTCATGATATCAGAAAACCTCGTGCGAGCGAAGCTCTAGCACGGTTTCATAAAAATCAGTAAAATCTGCGTACGAGCAGCACTCTAGTACGACTTAAACTAATTATAATTTCAAGTAAAATCCACGTACGAGCAATGCTCTAGTACGGATATGTATATAAAACTCAGTGAAAACCTCGTACGAGAAAAACTCCAGTACGACATTCAAATGAATTATGAAAACCATGTAAAACTTTGTGCGAGCAACGCTCCAGCACAAATGAATGCTTAAGTAAATCAAATCTCGTGCGAGTTATACTCCAGCACGATTTTATGCATAATTAAATCAAATCTCGTGCGAGTTAAACTCCAGCACGGCTTTTATGCAATTATTATATCAAAAAAGGATGCGAGCTAGGCTCCAGCACCTCTCATGCACGTCAATCATAAAAACTAGTGCGAGCAATCGCTCCAGCACCATTTCATGCATACCACATCAAAACAAGTCAAAACATGTCAAAACAGAGTGCGAGCTAGGCTCCAGTAGCTCTCAAGCATATCAAATCATAAAATCAGTGCGAGCAATCGCTCTAGCACATTTTATGCATATGATGTCACACAAATCGGTGCGAGCAACCGCTCAAGCACATTTATGCACACTCAGAAACGTAGATATAGTGCGAACTATATGCCAGCACTATCTGTTTCCATATAAACTTGATAGTTGGCCGTTTTCCAAAAAAAATTCATTTAAATATTAATAACACCTACGTAGTGTTATCTTGTGAAATTTATGTAATTACTGACCAATCTATCGATTTACTTTGCTTAAAAACCAATAAAATCCTTAATTTAGAAATTTCCTTAAATCATGCATTTCATGCATGTCATGCTTTCACCATCCTTAGGTGAACTTCCCTCGATAGGGGTAAAATAGTCTTTTCACCTATTTCGATCCTTAAAATAATTTAAACCACTTTTAGGATCATTACACATAATCAAGGTATACATACATATTCAGTATACAGAAAAACTATTAAAATACACGTAGCTACCTCTAGCTACTCACACAATTCCCTTACCTCATTTTTCTGTACAGTCTGACCTTTCCACTGATGACTCATCGCTCAGTCCGATTTGCTTCCAATCTCATCTCTGGAACTGCGTATATACATTCATCAGGTCAAATACAATACATTTAATTGTATTTCATATTTTCTGGGCTTAATTTAAATCATTCGGTGCGTTTACCCATATTGGGCCCGATTGCACCTTAATGGGCCTTAATCGGCCTTAAGCCCATTTACCACACTTTATCGAGGCCTATTGGGCTCATTGGGCCCATCAATATTTATTTAGCCTCGTTCTAAGCTCTCGAATAGCTTAATTAATTATTTACGACAATTTATCCAATTTTTCAGAATTTAATTCATTTATGCGGAAATTAAATCCGTAATTTATGCGATAAATATCAATCATGCATAACGATGCAAAATTGTCGTAAATAAGAGTTACTTACCCGTCATTCCATGATAGTACGCGAATCGAGGTTATCTCGAGTCCTCATTGGATGCCAATTGTCGAGCTACACAATTTAATATTTTTTCGGGTAAATTTCCAGTCGGATATTAATCAAATTAAATATTCCAAAATTTAAATCGATCAATTCCACCGCTTACCGACTTACTCGAAGCTCGATTGCATCACTGGAATTTTCTCCAATTTTTCTTCTTTTTCTTTTTCCCTTTTTCTTCCTTTTTTCCTTCTCTTTTTGGCTGAACCGGTTCGGTATGGTTTAACCCGGTTCAGACCAGTTCGATCCAGTGGTTCGGTCCGATTCGGTCCAACGGTTCAGTCCGATTCGGCATCATTTGGTCGTTTCGACTCCGTCCGATCGGTTCCCGACGTGATTCCGCCACCAATCGGTGCGCCACGGCCTGGGCTTCCATAATCGGCCCTCGGGTTGGACCAAATCGGTGCTATCGCCGACGAATCCAGCTTCTCTCCCGCGGCACTCTTTCCGTCGATCTTGGCATTTTTTGATGACTTCGGGGCACGTGGGTGTGCGGGTCGGCTTCCTGGGGTGCCGATTGACCTTCGCCGACCGTCTCCCCGCGTCGTCCGCCGATGGTTGCATCGGAGCCAGTGACTCTCGCCCTTTGCTATCGCCATTTCTTCTCTGTTTCGTATTTCGCGATTCAGACTTTTTGCGTTTTTTTTTTACTTTATATTATTAATTTTTTTATAATTTATTTTAATATTATTTTAAACATTAAAATAATATTAAAATCTACAAATATCTTTAAAATTTTATATTTTATTCATTTAATCACTAAATGAATTTATCAGTCTTATTTCGACTTTTCGGTATATTTTTCTATTATTTTCGGGTCGTTTTTTGAGGTTAAAATTTTGATTAATTTTTATAAATTCATATCTTGATCAATTTAATCTGAAATTTAATTATTTCTTCGTTATTGATCAAGATTTCTCAATCCCATATTTTTTAATTAAATTTTCTTATCCCGATTAATACCGAATTTTGGTCTTTTGACCGTTATGCCATTGAACGTGTTCGGGAATACCATTTCAATCCTTTTGCATTTTTAAATGCACTCGAAATTTTTATTCATTCTCTTTTTGCTCTTACAATAAAACTCGGGTCTTACAATCTCCCCCACTTAAGAAATTTGATCCTCTAAATTAGAACCAAGTCATATGGGTCCATAAATAACTCCGGGTACATCTATTGTATCATATACTGTCATCCTCAAGTGACTTTCTCCGGAGTGTAATACTACCATCATACTTAACTAGGGAGATCATCTTAAACCTTAACACTTTCACCTTCCGTCTAATACCCGAAACGATTTCATACGTTACCGTTTCATTGAGCTAAGCTATTGGAGCTCATATCCAATCACATATGCTGGGTCGGATAGTATTTTCGAAACATCATAAGATAGGACACATTGTGGATGCTTGCTAATTCAAGTGGTAACGCCAACCTACAGGCCTTACCTCCCACTTTGTCCGATATCTCTATCCGAATCTCGTTACATCCTTAAGACAAGTAACTACTAACAATACTAATTCACCCTCGGTGAATTCCAATGGTTTCTGTCTCTTGTCAGCATAGCTTTTCTGTCTGCTCTGAGGTGTTCTTAATTTCTCACAAATCATCTAAACATCCTCAGAGGTTTATCTTACCAATTCGGGAACAATTTTCTATCTATCACCCACTTTTTCTTATCCAAGTCAGGGAACAACTCCCTACGGCCTTACAATGCCTCATAAAAGGTTATCCCGATACTCAAGTGACAATTGTCATCATTGGCGAATTCATTTAGTAACAACCGATCATCCCAGGAGCTTATAAAATCAATGGCACACGCTCTCATCACATCCTCTAGAACCTGTACAGTCCTCTTTGACTGATCATCTATCTGAGGACGGAAAGCTGTGCTAACTCTTAATCAGGGTCCCATAGCTTCCAAAAATAATATTCCCAGAAGCGGGAAGTGAAGCGGGAATCCCTATCCGATATCATGCTCACTGGAATGCTACATAATGTTTCATAATTTTCCATACACATAAATTCGCCTACGCACTCAGAGTATTTGGGGATTTCCATAGTCAGAAGGTGGGTAGACTTAATCAATCTATCGACTATCACCCAGATAGCCTTGTGATTCCTCCGGGTCCTCTATAACCCATCACAATATCCATGGTAACTTGTTTCCATTTTTCGTGTCAATATAGGTAGAGGCTGCAATAATCCTGTAGACTTCTCGTACTCTACCTTACTCTGCTGACATACGAGACACTTGTCCACAATCTCTACAATGTCCTCTTTTTTTTTATACTTGACTACCAATACCTTATTCAGAGATTCTGATATATTCATTATTTCTCGGATGCACTGTATATCTCGAAGAGTGAGCTTCTGACAATAACACTATCTCAAAAACTATGGTCCTGGGGAGCACTTATACTTTCTTTGAATCTCTGTAAGTCATCCTCACTCACTGTGAACTCTGTCACTATACCCTTCTGAATCTGACCACACTATCGACACCATACCGATCATCACGCTAAGTCTGGCAAATCCGATCACACAAATCCAGTTCTAACCTCAGGCTAGCTGTCACAAAATCACTGTATCATCAGAAGGGATCACATCACTACTGAGGCTCACAACTGCTCTAGCAGCTCACGCTCCCTGACCATTATATGTGATACCATCCTGAGGCTCTTTCTGTTCAAGGCATCAGCCATTACATTAGCCTTTCCTGGGTGGTACAATGTTCACAATCTTAATCCTTAGAAGCTCTAACCCTCTTGGTTATCTCATATCTGACTCTTTCTATGGAAACAGATACTCGGGCCTTTTCAGATCAGTGCATACCCAAAATTTCTTACCATTTAAGTGCTGGCGCCATACTTTAAGTGTAAATGCTACGGCTGCCAACTCTAAATCATGGGTCGGATAGTTTCTCTCATGGTCCTTGAACTAACTGGATCTATAAACGACTATCTTCCCATTTTACATCAATACACAGTCCACTCATTATTTTGAGGTATCCATATACACTCAAACCTCTTGAGCTGTTAGTTATGGTGAGAATAATTACAGTAGTCAGCTCATTACTTCAATATACCAAAACTCACCGAAGCTACTTTCATACTTATCATCACATTCGTATGCAATCCTTTTTCGAACAAGATGTGTCAACTGAGTAGCCCATTTCGAGAAATTCTCAACACCTCGTCTGTAAAACAGTTTTCCTGTTGCTACTCATGCTCTTCTCTGGACTTCGAATAAATCGAAATATAATCGCTAAAGATGACAACCAATCGATCCAGGTAAGCTTTAAATACCTCATCGTAGTTGAGTTCCACTAAATATTTCAATCACTCATATCCTTGACCTATGTACGCATAAACGTATAATGTCCTTTTGAAATCGCTTCTGTTCAAGATACTAACCCACGTCATTTTGTTTTTCTTATATTAACGACTTTTATAAAATTTTAATTTTTTTTAAGCCTTCATGATTAATCGAATTCTATATTTCTTTATCGTACCAGTAAAGGTACCCAAATTTAAATGTATATATTATGACTGTCGATTTTAATTTATAGGTTATGTGCTTCTAGACACTGTGAAATCTTCATGCAGGGAAGTATTTTAAAATACCTTTATTAACCCTCAGATTTGACCTCAATTACTTTACATATCAGTCCATGTGGTCACAATTTATAGTCACTACATATCGCTTAATCCTTACTTTGCATATCAAGAATATCCTTAGCTTGCATACACCTTTTATTCCAATATATCTCGTATACAGGATCTATTACATCTCAAAGCTTATCTCCTTTCATAATCACTTATAAAAAAACTCTTTTATTACTTGTCAAACTTACAATACACTTTTCAGTGATGTTTTCACCCCTATTTTCAACTTACAATCTCTATACCCACATTCAGTTAGTGAAATTTAACTAACCATCATCCTCATCTTGCTTAAGGGTACAGGTTTCACATCTTTCGCTAGCTTATAAGCAAATGAAGGCAGTATGAATAAATACGTGGCACCAGGATCAATTAAAAATAATTATTTCATTATTCACAACCAGTGTGGCATCTTCCACCATATCATATGAAACATCAGTAGTGTCCTGGTCCAAGGTATACACTCGCCCTCATCCAACATCTTATTTCCGTGGTAACTACCACATATCTTACACTGTTTACCCTGCTACATTGTTCTACTGTTACGTAGCAGGTCGGGGTCCTCCAATCATAATACCCCTCAAAAGTACTGAAATTAGATACACTGGGGCTTTACCAATCATCTTAACCTGTGATTCAACAGCTCTATTCTTTTACCAAACTACCTTTTTCCCGTTCTGACATCTCTGTCATTCTCTATTCTTTCTGTCTCAATTTCGGCCCTTACTACCTTTTCCAATCTCAGAAGCGTGCAACTCATAATCTTATTCACACAACTGTAGTCTGCGCATTGCCTCGGTATAGGTAGTGATATCTAACGGGCTAATCGTACTCTAATTGACAATCTGATCCCTTTCATGAACTTTCAAACAGTCTGACTCTCACTGTTCATAGTGTCCGAGTCATATCTGCCCAGGAATATAAACTGAGTTTCATACTCGTCATTCAACCAGTTCCTCTGGGTCAGAGTAAAGAATTTAATCTTTAATTTCCTTTAAACAATATCCAGGATATTCTATCACCGGAATATATCTAGAATTATTTTCCATGTTTATTCCAGATGTCTAACTCTTAAGATGGGTCGAGCGGACTTCCACCAATGCTCCGATTCGCCCTCAAATCTCATACATACTTCGAGCAATTAGCTCATAAAATATTCTCCACACTCCGCTCCAACCTCGCGAAGCGTGTCTCAATACTATCTGATCTCTCTGTCAGACTTTGTCTGATCTCTCTCTTGGACTCTGTGGGGCATACTCAATATCAGCCTCCACTTCAATCTCATCTCGAGTATCATGTGGTGACTTAGTACAACTCTCAGGCCTACCTCTACGGCCTCGAGCTCGTGTACTCGCCTCTCAACCATAGCGGCTATCAGTTAATGAGTCTATTCTTGCATTCAAAACCAAATTCTTAGTTGTACTTCCATCTCGATATACACAATTGTATCTAAATAATGCACAGTACATAGGAATGTAAACTTTCTTAACCACTAACATCGACTCATATTAGGCCAACTCAAGCTCTGATACCATTAACTGTCATGACCCGAATTACCTAAAAATCAGAGTAAATTTTTTGCTTCTTCATTTATTATTTAATTCTTACCTTTCTCTTGTCGTGACCATCCTACAAACAGTTGGGCTATGATTCGGTGTTAGTAACCTCTCACCTATTTACCATTCTGTTTCCATAAATACATTCATATATCAGAGTTTACTATTCTTTAACTTTAACTGAATACATACACAATGGTATTTATAACTCTACATCTCCGACATTATAATCGTTTACAGTACTGTGCATTACATATTTAGATACAAAATCATACAAATGTGTATACCTGTCTCTCGATGGGAAGCAGCGGATACCAAGCATGCAAGTCCTCAGCCGCTTAATAACTATTGCAAGTGCTCTGAAAAGATGGGAAAATAAGGGGGTGAGCAAACCACACGCTCAGTAAGGCAATTATGCAAGTAAGTAGATAGTTCCACTATCTACATGCTCATAATGCCATGCCCTTAAATCCATTTCTTTTCATTAAAATCATCAAGCACAAAGTCATGCAAACATCAATGACTTAGTTTATAAAACTGTTCGTGCATATATAAATCATACTACTTATGCATCAAAGCATTTTATGTGACATCATTAAATCATAATAAGCATGAATTTAATCAAGATCATGCAGTCTTTCATGTCATGTAAGACAAATCATGGATTTCAAATGAAAGCATGAAAAACATCATCATGCTACTGCATTTAAATCAATTCATTAAAACTGCAGTAAAACTAACCCTTCCGGGTCAATCATCTCCTAAAACAATTCATTTAAAATTCATTATAAAACTTCGGTTATAAAACCACCCTTCTTTCAGGGTCACAAATCATATCGGGGGCCTGACCCCTCCTTCGGGTCTACCCTGGTCTAACAGACCACAAGTTATATCATGTGAGACAAACAACTGATTATATCAGTAACATCGAGGACTATGGCCATATCCTAGTGATCCCTGGCAACACGGTACCTAGTGTGTGGGGTATCACACCTGAAACGAGAGGTGGGTCGTCCTACCCGCCAGAACAGCATAACACCAGGATTGCGAGGGCAAGGCTTACTGCCTCACGGCTAATGCCACTCCACTCCAACAATCCCCACGGTACAGCGTACTCCACATGACATACGCGGTACAACATACTCCGTGAACCCAAGCTCAGTCAGGGGTGCTTGTAATAGGTCTTATCCACCCATATCCTCTCTGTCTCAGTATGCACGTGTGAGCATATCATCTCACTGTGACACATAGTCTACAAGAGGCTCCAACACGGCTATATGCATGTAATATAAATCCCTGTGCGAGCGAAGCTTTAGCACGGCTCCATGCATATTCATGATATCAAAAAACCTCGTGCGAGCGAAGCTCTAGCACGGTTTCATAAAAATCAGTAAAATCTGTGTACGAGCAGCGCTCCAGTACGACTTAAACTGATTATAATATCAAGTAAAATCCACATGTGAGCAATTCTCTAGTACGAATATGTATATAAAACTCAGTGAAAATCTCGTACGAGAAAAACTCCAGTACGACATTCAAATGAATTATGAAAACCATGTAAAACTTTGTGCGAGCAATGCTCCAGCACAAATGAATGCTTAAGTAAATCAAATCTCATGCGAGTTATACTCCAGCATAGCTTTTTGCATAATTAAATCAAATCGCGTGCTTCAGCACGGCTTTTATGTAATTATTATATCAAAAAATGGATGCGAGCTAGGCTCCAACACCTCTCATGCACGTCAATCATAAAAACTAGTGCGAGCAATCGCTCCAGTACCATTTCATGCATACCACATCAAAACAAGTCAAAACATGTCAAAACAGAGTGCGAGCTAGGCTCCAGCAGCTCTCATGCATATCAAATCATAAAATCAGTGCTAGCAATCGCTCTAGCACATTTTATGCATATGATGTCACACAAATCGATGCGAGTAACCGCTCAAGCACATTTATGCACACTCAGAAACGCAGATATAGTGCGAACTATATGCCAGCACTATCTGTTTCCATATAAACTTGATAGTTGGTCATTTTCCAAAGAAATTTCATTTAAATATTAATAACACCTACGTAGTGTTATCTTATGAAATTTATGCAATTACTGGCCAATCTATCGATTTACTTTGCTTAAAAACCAATAAAATCCTTAATTTAGAAATTTCCTTAAATCATGCATTTCATGCATGTCATGCTTTCACCATCCTTAGGTGAACTTCCCTCAATTGGGGTAAAATAGTCTTTTCACCTATTTCGATCCTTAAAATAATTTAAACCACTTTTAGGATCATTATACATAATCAAGGTATACGTACATATTCAGTGTACAGAAAAACTATTAAAATACGCGTAGCTACTCTAGCTACTCACACAATTCCCTTACCTCATTTTTCTGTACAGTCTGACCTTTCCACTGATGACTCGTCGCGCAGTCCGATTTGCTTCCAATCTCATCTCTGGAACTGCGGATATACATTCATCAAGTCAAATACAATATATTTAATTGTATTTCATATTTTCTGGGCTTAATTTAAATCATTGGGCGCGTTTACCCATATTGGGCCCGATTGCACCTTAATGGGCCTTAATCGGCCTTAAGCCCGTTTACCACACTTTATCGAGGCCTATTGGGCTCATTGGGCCCATCAATATTTATTTAGCCTCGTTCTAAGCTCTCGGATAGCTTAATTAATTATTTACGACAATTTATCCAATTTTCCAGAATTTAATTCATTTATGCAGAAATTAAATCCGTAATTTATGCGATAAATATCAATCACGCATAATGATGTAAAATTGTCATAAATAAGAGTTTCTTACCCGTGATTCCATGATAATACGTGAATCGAGGTTGTCTCGAGTCCTCGTTGGATGCCAATTGTCGAGCTACATAATTTAATATTTTTTCGGGTAAATTTCCAGTCGGATATTAATCAAATTAAATATTCTAAAATTTAAATTGGTCAATTCAACCGCTTATCAACTTACCCGAAGCTCGATTGCATCACTGGAATTTCCCCAATTTTTCCTCTTTTTCTTTTTCCCTTTTTCTTCCTTTTTTTCCTTCTCATTTTGGCTGAACAGGTTCGATCCGATTCAACCCGGTTCAGACCGGTTCGGTCTAGCGGTTCGGTCCAGCGGTTCAGTCCGGTTCGGCGTCATTTAGTCGTTTCGACGCCGTCCGGTCGATTCCCGACATGATTCCGCCACCAATCGATGCGCCTCGGCCTGGGCTTCCATAATCGGCCCTCGGGTTGGACCAAATCGGTGCCATTGTCAGCGAATCCAGCTTCTCTCGCGCAGCACTCTTTCCGTCGATTGGACATTTTTTGACGACTTCGGGGCCCGTGGGTGTGCGGGTCGGCTTCCTGGGGTGCCGATTGACCTTCGCCAATCGTCTCCTCGCGTCGTCCGTCGGTGGTTGCGTCGGAGCATGTGTAACTGTCACGAACCAAACTACCCAAAAATCAGAGTTAATTTTTCGCATTTTATTATTTACTTAAATTCTTACCTGTCCTCGAATCGTGACCAACACTCCACTAATAATTGGGCTGTGCGTCAATGCCAGTCCCACCATACCATTACCATCTAACTTATTTATTCTCCAGTCATTTATAATTGTTTACATTATTTATACATCCCCTAAAGTTACTTACAAACATGTTACTGTGCTATGCTTATGTAGATACAATATGTACAAGTGTATATACCTTATGTTGATGGGCAACAGCGGATATCCGAAATGCAGTACTGAGTCGTCGCAACTTCAACTGGAGATTATCTGTGGGAGAAAATGAAAGGGGTGAGCACATCAAGCTCAGTAAGGCAATCCTACGAACAAGTAGGTAACCATACTACCTACATGAACGTGGTGCCATGCATAAACCACCCTTTCTCCACACATTTTAAAACAAATGATATGATATTGTGATGTTATGTAAAACAAGTTTGCACGAAAATTCAACATGCAATTATAAAAAATCATTTCTTTCTCAATTAAAATTTTCACAATAAAGTCAGGACTCGACCCCTCCTGCGGGTGATCCTGACTCACACAAAACCATGAAAATCGATTTACATTCACACATGGGTTTGAAAAGCATGGAAATACCATCATGCATATTTAATTAAAAACCCAGTTTAAATCATCGAAATCGTCGACATGCGAGACGAGGCAATACCTTATAACGGCAATAACCAGGACTATGACCATATCTGTCCTCGGGAGTTCCTCAGCTACACGGATCCTAGTGTGTGGGTTCTCACCATGATCGGGAACCACCCAGGAGGTGGGTCAATCCGCCCCGTCAGTCTTATCCGATCCCAGGCATCCGAAGATGCTGCATCCAGAGATGCCGTATCCGAAGATACCACACGGTACATCGTACTCCATGCTACTTGCACGGTATATCGTACTCCGTGAACCCATATAATATCTCTAGGTACTCCAGCCCAATTGGCCTGCTTCCCACAGAGGTTTGTTTCTCAATACTCATGCCATGTCTCAAAACGCACGTACGAGCCTATTAAATCGGTGACACACAGTCTACCCGATGCTCCAAGCACGGCTCATCGCATGTTCTCATAAAATCAATGCGAGCGATGCTCAGCACTCTCATCAATTAAGTAAATCTAGTGCGAGCTAAGCTCTAGCACTCTGTATGCAAATCGTATAAAAATCTGGTGCGAGCGAAGCTCTAACACCCTGTCTCAAAATCATATAAAAATATGGTGCGAGTTAGACTCTAGCACACTGTCACGAAAATCATATATATATAAGAATCTGGTGCGAGTTGGACTCCAACACCTATGCATGTAAAACTCTAGTGCGAGCTCTCGCTCCAGCACTAATGCGTGCATCACACAAATCGAAAATATCGTGCGAGCTGAGCTCTAGCACGTCACATGTCAATAAAACACGTAGGCGGCTCTGTTTCCTCAAAACAGTTTTCAAAACAATTTCACGTTGAAAGTATGCAATGCTGTGCATTTTCTTTCAAGGTGAGCCAGCCTACTCATGCATGCATCAAAACACCTCCAGAATGAGCAGAAACCTTTTGTTCTTGCTCCTCCCAATTTTTTCCTAACTTTGTAAATTTTACCCTTAACAAGTGTATTTTGGTAATTTGCCCATCCGGGGCCCTAAAATTATTAGTTGACCTCTAGACCCATCAGGTAATTTTTAAATGACTGCAAATGAATTTAAAACTTCGTAAAGTTTACCTCTAGCAGTCCGCAGAATTCCCTTACCTTATTTTCCTGTCGAGTCTGACCTTTTCTTTTCCAATATAGTCCCGTCGCGCAGTCCGATATGCTCCCAAATCAAATGCCCGGAACTGCGTATTAATATTCCTTAGGTCAGAAAACATACAATTTAATTGTATTTAATATTTTCTGGGCTTAATTTAAATCGTTGGGCCCGTTTACCCCTATCGGGCCCGATTGCACCTTAATGGGCCTTAATCGGCCTTAAGCCCATTTTCCAATTAATTTTCACTTTATCGAGGCCTATTGGGCTCACTGGGCCCACCAATAATTTATCGGGCCTCATTCTAATTCTCGAATAACTAAATCGATTATTTACGACAATTTATCTAAATTTCCATAATTTAATTCAATTTATGCGAAAATTAAATCAATATCACGCATAACGAGGTAATTGTCATAAATAAGGGTCACTTACCCGAGATTCCATGCTAGTACGAAATTCGAGGCTGTCTCGAGCCCTCGGTGGATGCCAATCGTCGAGCTACACAATTAATTATATTTTCGGGTAAACTTTTCGGTCGAAATTTAATTAAATAAAATATTCCAAATTTAAATAGGGTCAATTTGACCGCTTATCGACTTACCGAAGCTCGATTGCATCACAGGAATTTTCCCAAATTTTTTTCTCTTTTTCTTTTTCCCTTTTTTTCTCCTTTTTTCCCCTCTTTTTGGCTGAATCGGTTCAGTCCGGTTCGGACCAGTTCAGACCCGTCGATTTTCTCCGGTTCGGCCAGTTCACCGCCGGTTCACTGCCTTTCCGGCCGGTTCTCCGTCGGCTTCCACCGCCAGTGGCTCCGCAAGGCTGTCCGCGTCTCAGATCTGCCCTCGGTTTCACTCAACGTCGTCGGAAAGTGGCCGGTCCGGCTGTTCTCTTCGCCGTCGGACCCATTTTGCTTTTCCGCCGTTTCCGACGCCGTCCGCTGGTTTCGGTGGCTGCCACCACCACCAATCGCATCGTCTAGGCTTGGGGATCATTTTGCAGGGTCGGATCGGGGCCAAGGCGCCGCCGTTCGCCGGGATCGAGCCCCTTAACCCGTCGGCCTTTCTCTCCTCCGATCGGCTTCCTCCGGCGTCGGTTGGGCATGCTGCCGGTACCAGTGAGGTCACCGGCCTCTCCTCTTCCTCGCCGGCTCCTCGTCGGGGTCCCTTGCCGCCTGACAGCTCGTCGGGCTCCTTGGGTTCATCGACTTCCGTTTGGTTTCTCTCTCCCCGACCCTTTTCTCTTTTTTTTTGTTTTCAGATTCCTTTCTTTCTTTTTTTTTAATTATTAATTTTATTATTATTATTTTTATTTATTTTAATTATTTTACTATTCCTTAAAATACATTAAAATTACCCAAATATCTCTTAAAATTATTATTAAATTCTAAATTTATCAATTTAATTTTATTTAATTTATTTATTATATTTTAACCTCTTTTTCGGGTATAATTTCCCCGTATTTTTGGGATATTGTCCCGGGTGACTTTTCGATATATTTTTCGATTATTTTCAGGATTATTTTTCATAACTAAAAATTCCAATTAATCCCGATTATTTCCAATAAATTAATATCTTGATCAATTTAACCCAAAATAAATTTATTTCACCTTTATTGACCAAGATTTCTCAAATCCATATTTTTAATTAAATTTTCTTATCGAAATTATACCGACCTTTGGTCTTTTGACCATTTTACCATTGCATGTGTTCGGGATTAATTTAACCCGGCTTCCTTTCACGAAAACTCATTCATTTCGTATTTTAATTAAATTCGGGTCTTACAACTCTCCCCCACTTAAAGAATTTGGTCCTCCAAATTAGAACCAAGTCATATGAGTCCATATACAACTCCGGGTATATCTATCGTATCATACTCTTAAATTCTTATGTGACCTTCTCCGGAGTGTATTACTACCAAAGGACATTAATTAGGGAGATCATCTTAAACCTCCATACTTTCTCTTTCCTGTTTAATGCCCGAATCATCTTCTTCCATATACTTATATTTGCATTACGCTGGACTGTTGGATCTCATATCCTATCACCTATGCTGGATCTGGATAGTATTCCCGAAGTATCAAAAGATGGAACACATCGTGGGTGCCTGCTTATTCAAGTGATAACACCAACCTACAGGTCTTATCTCCCACTTATCCAATCTCTCAAAATATTTCATCCAGCGCAACTCAATTTACCTTCTTCCAAAAGTTCGCTATGTCCTTATTCTCTTAGGACAAGAAACATTTCAATCATATTAATTCACCAAGGGTGAATTCCAATACTTGTCTATCTGCTCTGAGGTGTTCTTAATCTCTCATCCTTAACTAAACATCCTCAGAGACTTATCATCCAAAGTCGAAAATAATTCCTACCTGTCACCCACTTTTTCTTATCCAATTTGGGGAACAACACCTACAGCCATACACTCATATCTTGTTATCCCGATACTCAAGTTGCAACTGTCGCTATTGGCGAATTCAATTAGAAATCAACTGATCATTCCAGGAGCTTATAAAAATCAAGGGCACACGCTTTCATCGGATCCTCCAGAACTTGTACAGTCCTCTCTGACTGACCATCTGTCTGAGGATGGAAAGCTGTGCAAATATTCAGTCGGGTTCCCATAGCTTCCTGAAAATATCCTCTGAAATCGGAAGTGAAGCGGGAATCCCTATATGATGCCATGCTCACTGGAACGCTACTTAGTGTTCCACAATCTTCCTTACACAAATCCTCATATATACTCTGAGTATTTGGGGATTTCATAACCAAAAGGTGGGTAGACTTAGTCACTCTATCGACTATCATCCAAATAGCCTCGTAATTCACCTGGGTTCTCTGTAACCCATCACGAAATTCATGGAGACTTGCTCTCATTTTCCGTGCCATGTCAATATAGGTAGGTGCTGCAATAACTCTGCAAACTTTTAATACTCTACCTTACTCTGCTGACATACTAGGCACTTTTCCACAATCTTTACCATATCTCTTTTCACATCTGACCACCCATACCCTTTTCAGAGATTTTCATATATATATATATATTCGTCACTTTCTGTATGCACTGTATATCCCGAAGAGTGAGCTTCTGACAACATTACTATCTCATCAATTGTGGTCCTGGGGAGCACTCATACTATCTCAGAACCTCTGTAAATCATTATCGTATTCTGTGAACTCTGTCACTGTACCCTTCTGAATCTGACCCAAACTATCGACATCCTGCCGATCATCACGCTAAGCCTGTCAAATCCAGGCACTCTCATCCGGTTCTAGTCTCAGGCTAGCTGTCACACAATCACTGTCTTCATCAGAAGGGATCACATCAATACTGAGGTTCACAATTGCTCTAGCAGCTCACGCTCCCTGACCATCATATGTAATACCATCCCGAGGCTCTTTCTGCTCAAGCATCAGCCTTTCTTGGGTGGTACAATTTTCACAAATCAAAACCTCTCAGAAGCTCTAACCCACTATGTATTCTCATATTCGTCTCTTTCTGTGAAAACAGATACTCGGGCTTTATGATCAGTGCATATCCATAATTTCTCACCATGTACATAATAGTACCATATCCTCGGTACAAATACTGTTGCTACCAACTTTAAATCATGGGTCAGATAGTTTATTTCATGATCAAGGAGTTGTCTGACTCCATAATTGACTATCTTCCCATTATACATCAATATACAGCTCCTTCATAATTTTGAGGTATCCATACTCACTGAGAACCTCTTGAGCTGTTGGGTATGGTGAAATTATTCACGGTGGTCAGTTCATACATCACTACATCGAAATTTATATCACATCCATCATCTTATTTATCGTCTTACTCAAAGACCACGTTTTCTTAGTTAAACGTGTCATCAAGGTATATCCTTTTAGAACTCGCAGCAACCCATTTGTAAAAGCAATTTTCCAATTGTTGTTTATAAATCGCCCTAGACTTTAACTACATCCAACATATCATCGATACTGATGATTACAAATCGGTCCAATCCTTGGCTTATCTATGCGTAAGCGTATAAGATCCTTCAAAATCGCTTACGTTTTCAGGTACTAACTTGCGTCATTTCCTTTTCTTTGCCTTAACCGCTCTTATTAAATTTTTTTTTTTTTTACTATGTTAACCTTTATGATTTGTCGAATTTTAATATTGTTTTCGTCTTAGTAAAGGTATCCTAGTATTTATTACGACGATCGATTTCACGTTATAGGTTATATATATATATACTTTTAGACGCTGTCAAGTCTTCAGGCGGGGAGGTATTTTGAAATACCTTTATTAACCTTCAGACTTAACCACAATTACTTTATATCTCAGTCTATGTGGTTACAATTTATATCCGCTACCACTTGCTTTAATCCTAATGACTTCATATCTTAAGGATGTTATTACCTAGCATACGCCTCTTACTCTATTACATCTTGTATTTATAATCAAGCATATCTTATCTCAAAGATTATCTCCTTAGTGTATCAATTATGACAAAACCCTTTTCATTATTCATTCTGTCAGTACAATCCTTTACTCCTTTAATTTCAACTATTGCACCCCTTTTTATTACTTAAAATCTCTATATCCATATTCTATTAATTAATCCTCCTGTATTGGGGTACTCATTTATCAGTATTGCCCAATGATGTAGGCATTCATGCCTTTTACTCACTTATATGCGAATGAAGGCGGTATGAATAAATGTGTGGTACCAGGATCAATGAACATATGTACTTCATTATTCATAACAAGTGTGGTATCTTACACCACATCCATGAAACATCAATAGCGTCCTGGTCCAAGACGTCCTTTCGCCTTCGTCCAATAGCCTACTTTCCTTTTTCTTTTCGGCTATGGCCTCCCTTTTCGTTGCAGCTATACCAACAAAGTTTTTCTCCGTCTCTTTACTTTTCTGTGGGGCGATTTCGCCCAACTCTGTGTAATCAAAATCAATGGTCCGTCTTACCACACTTAACGGCCATTTTCATCCATACAGTGTAAGTATAGACCCTCCTTCCGTGGTATCCACCACACATCCCACACTGCTTACAGTGCTCACACTGCTACACTGCTTCTTAGCAGGTCGGGGTCCTCCAATCACAATGCCCTCAAGAGTGCCTAAATTGGATGCACTGGGCCTTACCGATTATCTTACTCCATAACTCGTCAAATCAGATCTTTTACCAATTACCATTTTCTATTTTAACATCTCTGCCATTTCTCGATTCTCCTTTTCTGTCTCTATTTCAGCCCTCACTACCTTTCCCAATCTCAGAGGCGTGCAATTCATGTTCTTATTTACCCAACTGTAAATCTGCGCACTGCCTCGGTATAGGTAATATCTCGCGGGGCCAATCGAACTCAAGTTGAAAAGTTGAGCCATTTCATGAACTTTTAGACATCTCGACTGTCACTTGTTCATAGTGTCGAGGTAATATCTGCCAAAGAATATAACTGAGTTTCATACTCATAATCAATTTAGTATTCCTGGGCAGTGTAAGAAATTTTTTCTTTAAATCATGTCCGGGATATCCTGTCACCGGAATACATCCAATAAGATTTCTCATCTTAGCTATGGACGTTTAACACTTAAGATGGGTCGAGCGGGTTTCCACCAATGTTCCGCTACGCCCTCTGATCTCATTCATAATCTGAGCAATTAGCTCCTCAAAATAATTTCCATGCTCCGCTTCAATCTCGCGAAGCGTGTCTCAATACTGTCCGATCTCTCTATCGGATTCAGTAGGGCATGCTTAACATTAGCCTCCATTTGAATCTCATCTCGATTCTCATAAGTTAACTCAGCACGACTAGCAGGCTCAGGTCTACCTCTACGACCTCTGCCTCGTGCACTATCTCATCTAACGCGACTCATATTAGGCATTCCTGCATTCTCGACCATTTCTTAGTCAAAACCCATCTCGATATACACTATTGTATCTAACCAAGCACAGTAACACGGGGATGTAATTTTTCTAATTACTGACACTGACACACATCAGACCAATATCTGCTCTGATACCATAATAATTGTCACGACCCAAACTACCCAAAAATCAGAGTTAATTTTTCGCGTTTTATTATTTACTTAAATTCTTACCTGTCCTCGAATCGTGACCAACACTCCACTAATAATTGGGCTGTGCGTCAATGCCAGTCCCACCATACCATTACCATCTAACTTATTTATTCTCCAGTCATTTATAATTGTTTACATTATTTATACATCCCCTAAAGTTACTTACAAACATGTTACTGTGCTATGCTTATGTAGATACAATATGTACAAGTGTATATACCTTATGTTGATGGGCAGCAGCGGATATCCGGAATGCAGTACTGTGTCGTCGTAACTTCAACTTCAAGCTCAGTAAGGCAATCCTACGAACAAGTAGGTAACCATACTACCTATATGAACGTGGTGCCATGCATAAACCACCCTTTCTCCACACATTTTAAAACAAATGATATGATATTGTGATGTTATGTAAAACAAGTTTGCACAGAAATTCAACATGCAATTATAAAAAAATCATTTCTTTTTCAATTAAATTTTTCACAATAAAGTCAGGACTCGACCCCTCCTGCGGGTGATCCTGACTCACACAAAATCATGAAAATCGATTTACATTCACACATGGGTTTGAAAAGCATGGAAATACCATCATGCATATTTAATTAAAAACCCAGTTTAAATCATCGAAATCGTCGACATGCGAGACGAGGCAATATCTGTATAACGGCAATAACCAGGACTATGGCCATATCTGTCCTCGGGAGTTCCTCAGCTACACGGATCCTAGTGTGCGGGTTCTCACCATGATCGGGAACCGCCCAGAAAGTGGGTCAATCCGTCCCGTCAGTCTTATCCGATCCCAGGCATCCGAAGATGCTGCATCCGAAGATGCTGTATCCGAAGATACCACACGGTACATCGTACTCCATGCTACTTGCACGGTACATCGTACTCCGTGAACTCATATAATATCTCTAGGTACTCCAGCCCAATTGGCCTGCTTCCCACAGAGGTTTGTTTCTCAATACTCATGCCATGTCTCAAAACGCACGTGCGAGCCTATTAAATCGGTGACACACAGTCTACCCGATGCTCCAAGCACGGCTCATCGCATGTTCTCATAAAATCAGTGCGAGCGATGCTCAGCACTCTCATCAATTAAGTAAATCTAGTGCGAGCTAAGCTCTAGCACTCTGTATGAAAATCGTACAAAAATCTGGTGCAAGCAAAGCTCTAACACCCTGTCTCAAAATCATATAAAAATATGGTGCGAGTTAGACTCTAGCACACTGTCACGAAAATCATATATATATATATATAAGAATCTGGTGCGAGTTGGACTCCAACACCTATGCATGTAAAACTCTAGTGCGAGCTCTCGCTCCAGCACTAATGCGTGCATCACACAAATCGAAAATATCGTGCGAGCTGAGCTCTAGCACGTCACATGTCAATAAAACACGTAGGCGGCTCTGTTTCCTCAAAACAGTTTTCAAAACAATTTCACGTTTAAAGTATGCAATGCTGTGCATTTTCTTTCAAGGTGAGCCAGCCTACTCATGCATGCATCAAAACACCTCCAGAATGAGCAGAAACCTTTTGTTCTTGCTCCTCCCAATTTTTTCCTAACTTTGTAAATTTTACCCTTAACAAGGGTATTTTGGTAATTTGCCCATCCGGGGCCCTAAAATTATTAGTTGACCTCTAGACCCTTCAGGTAATTTTTAAATGACTGCAAATGAATTTAAAACTTCGTAAAGTTTACCTCTAGCAGTCCGCAGAATTCCCTTACCTTATTTTCCTGTCGAGTCTGACCTTTTCTTTTCCAATGTAGTCCCATCGCGCAGTCCGATATGCTCCCAAATCAAATGCCCGAAACTGCGTATTAATATTCCTCAGGTCAGATAACATACAATTTAATTGTATTTAATATTTTTTGGGCTTAATTTAAATCGTTGGGCCCGTTTACCCCTATCGGGCCCGATTGCACCTTAATGGGCCTTAATCGGCCTTAAGCCCGTTTTCCACTTAATTTTCACTTTATCGAGGCCTATTGGGCTCACTGGGCCCACCAATAATTTATCGGGCCTCATTCTAATTCTCGAATAACTAAATCGATTATTTACGACAATTTATCTAAATTTCCATAATTTAATTCAATTTATGCGGAAATTAAATCAATATCACGCATAACGAGGTAATTGTCATAAATAAGGGTCACTTACCCGAGATTCCATGCTAGTACGAAATTTGAGGCTGTCTCGAGCCCTCGGTGGATGCCAATCGTCGAGCTACACAATTAATTATATTTTCGGGTAAACTCTTCGGTCGAAATTTAATTAAATAAAATATTCCAAATTTAAATCGGGTCAATTTGACCGCTTATCGACTTACCCGAAGCTCGATTGCATCACAGGAATTTTCCCCAATTTTTTTCTCTTTTTCTTTTTCCCTTTTTTTCTCCTTTTTTCCCCTCTTTTTGGCTGAACCGGTTCAGTCCGGTTCGAACCGGTTCAGACCCGCCGATTTTCTCCGGTTCGGCCGGTTCACCGCCGGTTCACTGCCTTTCCGGCCGGTTCTCCGCCGGCTTCCACCGCCAGTGGCTCCGCAAGGCTGTCCGCGTCTCAGATCTGCCCTCGGTTTCACTCAACGTCACCGGAAAGTGGCCGGTCCGGCTGTTCTCCTCTTCGCTGTCGGACCCATTTTGCTTTTCGGCGGTTTCCGACGCCGTCCGCCGGTTTCGGTGGCTGCCACCACCACCAATCGCATCGTCTAGGCTTGGGGATCATTTTGCAGGGTCGGATCGGGGCCAAGGCGCCGCCGTTCGCCGGGATCGAGCCCCTCAACCCGTCGGCCTTTCTCTCCTCCGATCGGCTTCCTCCGGCGTCGGTTGGGCATGCTGCCGGTACCAGTGAGGTCATCGGCCTCTCCTCTTCCTCGTCGGCTCCTCGTCGGGGTCCCTTGCCGCCGGACAGCTCGTCGGGCTCCTTGTGTTCATCGGCTTCCGTTTGGTTTCTCTCTCCCCGACCCTTTTCTCTTTTTTTTTTTGTTTTCAGATTCTTTTCTTTTTTTTTATTTATTAATTTTATTATTATTATTTTTATTTATTTTAATTATTTTACTATTCCTTAAAATACATTAAAATTACCCAAATATCTCTTAAAATTATTATTAAATTCTAAATTTATCAATTTAATTTTATTTAATTTATTTATTATATTTTAACCTCTTTTTCGGGTATAATTTCCCCGTATTTTCGGGATATTGTCCCTGGTGACTTTTCGATATATTTTTTGATTATTTTCGGGATTATTTTTTCGAACTAAAAATTCCAATTAATCTCGATTATTTCTAATAAATTAATATCTTGATCAATTTAACCCAAAATAAATTTATTTCACCTTTATTGACCAAGATTTCTCAAATCCATATTTTTAATTAAATTTTCTTATCGAAATTATACCGACCTTTGGTCTTTTGACCATTTTACCCTTGCATGTGTTCGGGATTAATTTAACCCGACTTCCTTTCACGAAAACTCATTCATTTCGTATTTTAATTAAATTCGGGTCTTACAGTAACCGACTCTCGCCCTTTGCTTTCGCTGTTTCTTCTCTGTTTCGCATTTCGCGATTCAGACTTTTTGTGTTTTTTTTACTTTATTTTATTAATTTTTTTATAATTTATTTTAATATTATTTTAATCATTAAAATAATATTAAAATCCACAAATATCTTTAAAAATTTATATTTTATTCATTTAATCACTAAATGAATTTATCAGTCTTATTTCGGCTTTCCAGTATATTTTTTGAATATTTTCGAGATCGTTTTTCGAGGTAAAAATTTTGATTAATTTCTATAAATTCATATCTTGATCAATTTAATCCGAAATTTAATTATTTCTTCGTTATTGATCAAGATTTCTCAATCACATATTTTTAATTAAATTTTCTTATCCCGATTAATACCGAATTTTGATCTTTTGATCGTTTTACCCTTACACATGTTCGGGTATACCATTTTAATCCTTTTGCATTTTTAAATGCACTCGAAATTTCTATTCATTCTCTTTTTGCTCTTACAATAAAACTTGGGTCTTACAAATCCAATTATATTTGAGAATATAAGCTGCATGTTAACCCCGTATCAATTGTTTTTGTCACGACCCAAACTACCCAAAAATCAGAGTTAATTTTTTCGCGTTTTGTTTATTTACTTGAATTCTTACCTGTCCTCGAATCGTGACCACACTCCACTAATAATTGGGCTGTGCGTCAATGCCAGTCCCACCATACATTTCCCATTTAACTTATTTATTCTCCAGTCATTTATAATTGTTTATATTATTTATACATCCCCTAAAGTTACTTACAAACATGCTACTGTGCTATGCTTATGTAGATACAATATGTACAAGTGTATATATACCGTATGTCGATGGGTAGCAGCGGATATCCGGAATGCAGTACTGAGTCGTCGCGACTTCAACTGGAGATTATCTGTGGGAGAAAATGAAAGGGGTGAGCACATCAAGCTCAGTAAGGCAATCCTACGAACAAGTAGGTAACCATACTACCTACATGAACGTGGTGCCATGCATAAACCACCCTTTCTCCACACATTTTAAAACATATGATATGAAAGTTATGATGTTATGTAAATCAAGTTTGCATGGAAAACTCAACATGCAATTATTTTAAATCATTTCTTTCTCTTTAAAAATTTCACAATGAAGTCAGGACTCGACCCCTCCTTCGGGTGATCCTGACTCACACAAAACCATGAAAATTGAGTTTCTCAAAAGCATCGATATCGAAAACATACGTATATATATATACAAGATACGAGACTAGGCAATACTGTATATCGGTAATAACCAGGACTGGCCAATATGTCCTCGTGAGTCCCTCTAGCTTCACGGATCCCAGTGTGCGAGGTCTCACCCTGATCGGGAACTGCCCGGGAGGTGGGTCAATCCAAACCGTCAGTCTTATCCGATCTCACGCATCCGAAGATACCGTATCCGAAGATACCCCGTATCACAAAGATACCGTATCACAAAGATACCGTATCCGAAGATACCCTGTATCACAAAGATACCGTATCCGAAGATACCCCACGGTACATCGTACTCCATGCTACTTGCACGGTACATCGTACTCCATGGACCCATATCACTCTAGGTACTCCAGCCCAAATGGCCTGCTTCCCACAGAGGTTTTCATAACTCAATACTCGTTGCCATGTCTCAAAATGCACGTGCGAGCCTATTAAGTCGGTGACACACAGTCTACCCAATGCTCCAAGCACGGCTCATCGTATGTTCTCATAAAAATCAGTGTGAGCGATGCTCAACACTCTCATCAAATCAAGTAAACTTGGCAGAGCCCGCTTTACATCTCCACAAGGCCGCCAACCTCATCCCTCACTCTCACCCTACTTAAGAGGTCTTTTGAGCCTGTTGGGCCTTTTGGCTGACTCCAAGGGCAGACAGCGCTACTCCACAAATCCGGTAAAACTAGTGCGAGCTAGGCTCAGCACTCTGTATATAAATCGTATGAAAATCTTATAAAATCTGGTGCGAGTTAAACTCCCGCACCCTGTCATGAAAATCATGTAAAATCTGGTGCGAGTTAGACTCTAGCTCCGTGTCACGCAAAAGCATGTGAAATCTGGTGCGAGTTATACTCTAGCACCTATGCATGTAAAACTCTAGTGCGAGCTCTCGCTCCAGCACTAATGCATGCATCACACAAATCAAACATCGTGCGAGCTGAGCTTTAGCACGTCACATGTAAATAAAAACATGTAGGCGGCTCGGTTATTTTCAAATAGTTTTCACAGAAATCACATCAATTAAGATATGCAATGCTATGCGTTTTTCTTTAAAAGTGAGTCAGCCTACTCATGCATGTGTTGAAATACCTCCAGAACGAGCAGGAACCTCTTGTCCTTGCTCCTCCCAATTTTTCCTAAATTTTTAGAATTTACCCTTAGCAAGGGTATTTTAGTAATTTGCCCATTCGGGGCACTAAAATTATTAATTGACCTCTAGACCCTTCAGATAAATTTTAAAGACTGCATATGAATTTAAAATTTCATAGAGTTTACCTCTAGCAGTCCGTAGAATTCCCTTACCTTATTTTTCCATAGAGTCTGACCTTTTCTTTTCCACTGTTGTCTCGTCGCGCAGTCCGTTATGCTTCCAATCCAATGTCCGGAACTGCGTATTAATATTCCTCAGGTCAGATAACATACAATTTAATCGTATTTAATCTTTTCTGGGCTTAATTTAAATTGCTGGGCCCATTTACCCCTATTGGGCCCGATTGCACCTTAATGAGCCTTAATCGGCCTTAAGCCCGTTTTCCACTTAATTTTCACTTTATCGAGGCCTATTGGGCTCATTGGGCCCACCAATAATTTATTGGGCCTCGTTCTAATTCTCGAATAGCTAAATTTAATATTTACGACAATTTAACTAATTTTTCATAATTTAATTCAATTTATGCGGAAATTAAATCAATATCACGCATAACGAGGTAATTATCGTAAATAGGGGTCACTTACCCGAGATTCCATGCTAGTCCGTAAATCGAGGTTGTCTCGAGCCCCCGGTGAATGCCAATCGTCGAGCTACACAATTAAATATATTTTTCGGGTAAACTTTCAGTCGATAATTAATTAAATAAAATATTCCAAATTTAAATCGGGTCAATTTGACCGCTTATCGACTTACCCGAAGCTCGATTGCACCACAAAAATTTTCCCCAATTTTTTTCTCTTTCTTTTTCCCTTTTTTCTCCTTTTTTTTCCTCTCTTTTTGGCTGAACCGGTTCAGTCCGGTTCGGACCGGTTCAGACCGTCGGTTTTCTCCGGTTCGGTCAGTTCACCGCCGGTTCACTGCCTTGCCGGCCGGTTCTCCGTCGGCTTCCACTGCCAGCAGCTCCGCTGGGTCGTCCGCATCTCGAATCTGCCTTCGGTTTGGGTCGAGGTCGCCGGAACGCGGCCGGTCCGGCTCTTCTCCTCTTCGCCGTCGGACCCATTTTCCTCTTTCGCTGTTTCCGGCGCCGTCCGCCGGTTTCGGTGGCTGCCACCACCAC
Source organism: Firmiana major (assembly GCA_033439115.1). Classification (NCBI taxonomy): domain Eukaryota; kingdom Viridiplantae; phylum Streptophyta; class Magnoliopsida; order Malvales; family Malvaceae; genus Firmiana; species Firmiana major. The sequence goes on along the minus strand of CM065897.1, from coordinate 35,434,549 downwards.
CAAACGCATCGTCTGGGCCTGGGGAAGCTTCGGCTGGGTTCGGGGTCGGCCAGATCGGCGCCGTTCGCAGCCGATCGGAACTCTTTCCCCTGCGACTTCTCTCCCCCGATTCGCCGATCTCCGGCGTCGGTAGGCTGCACCGCCGGTACCATCGTGCTCGTCGGCCTCCCCTCTTCCATTTCCGACCTTCGCCTGGCCGATTGGATCGTCGGTGGTCGTCCGACCTTCAGCCTCCGATTTCGGCTTCGTTTTCGCGTTTCTGATTCTGTTTCTTTCTTTCTCTCTCCCCGACCCCTTTTTTTTTTCATTTCTTTTATTAATTTTATTATTGTTATTATTTATTTTAATTATTTTACTATTCATTAAAATACATTAAAATACCCAAATATCTACAAAAATTATTATTTTTTTATTCTAAATTAATTAATTTAATTTTATTTAATTTATTTTAATCCTTTTTCAGGTATAATTTCTCCGTATTTTCGGGATATTGTCCCGGGTGACTTTTCGATATATTTTTCGATTATTTTTGGGATTATTTTTCTGAACTAAAAATCTCGATTAATCCCGATTAATTCCAATAAATTAATATCTTGATCAATTTAACCCAAAATAAATTTATTTCATCTTTATTGACCAAGATTTCTCAAATCCATATTTTTAATTAAATTTCCTTATCGAAATTATACCGACCTTTGGTCTTTTGACCATTTTACCCTTGCACGTGTTCGGGATTAATTTAACCCGACTTCCTTCATACTTTCCCCATCTTTTCTTATTTAATTTCCGTATTTTAATTAAATTCGGGTCTTACAACTCTCCCCCACTTAAGGAATTTGGTCCTCCAAATTAGAACCAATTCATATGAGTCCATATACAACTTCGGGTACATCGATTGTATCATACTCTTAAATTTTTATGTAACCATCTCCGGAGTGTATTACTACCAAAAGACTTTAATTAGGGAGATCTTAAACCTCAATACTGTCTCTTTCCTGTTTAATGCCCGAATCAACTTCTTCAATATACTTGTATTTCCATTAAATTGAACTTTTGGAGTTCATATCCAATCACCTGTGCTGGATCTGAATAGTATTCCCGAAGCATCAAAAGCTGAGACACATTGTGGGTGCCTGTTAATTCAAGCGATGACACCAGCCTACAGGTCTTATCTCCCACTTGTCAAATCTCTCGAAGATTCAATCCAGCGAAACTCAATTTACCTTCTTCCAAAAGCTCGCTATGTCCTTATTCCCTTAGGACAAGAAACATTTCAATCATACTAATTCACTCTCGGTGAATTCCAATGCTTGTCTATCTGCTCTGAGGTGTTCTTAATCTCTCATCCTTAACTAAACATCCTCAGAGACTTATTATCCAAAGTCGAAAATGATTCTATTTGTCACCCACTTTTTCTTATCCAATTTGGGGAACAACCCCTACAGCCATACACTGCCTCATATCTTGTTATCCCGATACTCAAGTGACAACTGTCACCATTGGCTAATTCAATTAGAAATCAACTGATCATTCCAGGAGCTTATAAAATCAATGGCACACGCTTTCATCGGCTCCTCCAGAACTTGTACAGTCCTCTTTGACTGACCATCTGTATGGGGATGAAAAGCTATGCTAATATTCAGTCGGGTTCCCATAGCTTCCTGAAAATATCCTCAGAGGTAGGAAGTGAAGCGGGAATCCCTATATGATACCAGGCTCACTAGAACGCTACTTAATGTTCCACAATCTTCCTTACACCTGAATCCTCATACACACTTTGAGTATTTAGGGATTTCATAACCAGAAGGTGGGTAGACTTAATCACTCTATCGACTATCATCCACATAGCCTCGTAATTCACCTGGGTTCTTTGTAACCCATCATAAAGTTCATGGAGACTTGCTCTCATTTTTCGTGCCGTGTCGATATAGGTAGAGGCTGCAATAACTCTGCAGACTCTTAATACTCTACCTTATCCTGCTGACATACTAGGCACTTTTCCACAATTTCTACCATATCTCTTTTAACATCTGACCACCAATACCCTTTTCAAAGATTTCATATATATTCTTTACTTTCCGTATGCACTGTATATCCTGTAGAGTGAGCTTCTGACAAAATTACTATCTCATCAACTGTGGTCCTGGGGAGCACCCATACTGTCTCTGAACCTCTCTGTAAATCATTATCACCCACTGTGAACTCTATCACTGTACCCTTCTGAATCAGACCCAAACTATCGACATCCGATCGATCATCATGCTAAGCCTGGCAAATCCGGGCACTCTCATCCGGTTCTAATCATCAGGCTAGCTGTCACACAATCACTGTCATCATCAGAAGGGATCACATCAATACTGAGGTTCACAATTGCATCTAGCAGCTTACGCTCCCTGACCATCATATGTAATACCATCCCAAGGCTCTTTATGCTCAAGGCATCAGTCATCACATTAGCCTTTCTTAGGTGGTACAATTTTTTACAAATCAAAACCTCTCAGAAGCTCTAACCCACTATGTATTCTCATGTTCGCCTCTTTCTGTAAAAATAGATACTCGGGCTTTATGATCAGTGCATATCCACAATTTCTCACCATGTACATAATAGTACCATATCCTCGGTACAACTACTGTTACCAACTTTAAATCATGGGTCAGATAGTTTATTTCGTGATCAAGGAGTTGTCTGACTCCAAAATTGACTATCTTCCCATTATACATCAATACTTAGCCCCTTCATAACTTTGAGGTATCCATGCTCACTGAGAACCTCTTGAGCTGTAGGGTATAGCGAAATTAATCACGGTGGTCAGTTCATACTTCATTACACCGAAGTTTATGTCACATCTCTCATCTTATTTATCATCTTATTCCAAGACCACGTTTTCTTAGTTAAACGTGTCAACCAAGTGGACCAATTGAGAATTCATATCAATCCATCTGTAAAAGCCATCTTCCAATTATTGTTTATAAATCGCCCTAGACTTTAACTACACCCAACATATCATCGATAATGATGATTTACACATCGGTCCAATCCTTGACTTATTTACGCATAAGCATACAAGATCCTTCTCAACCGCTTACGTTTTTAGGTACTAACCTGCGTCATTTCCTTTTCTTATATTGACAGCTCCTACTAAATTTTTCTATGTTAGTCTTTATGATTGTCAAATTTTTATATTCTTATCGTCTTAGTAATGGTATCCTAATGCTAAAGTTATCTATTACGACGCTCGATTTCACGTTATAGGTTATACATATATATACTTTTAGATGCTGTCAAGTCTTCAGGCGGGGAGGTATTTTGAAATACCTTTATTAGCCTTCAGACTTAACCACAACTACTGGTTATGGTTATACCCATCTTTGTCCTTGGTTATAATTTGTGTTCGCTACTAATTGCCTTAATCCTTATTACTTCGTATACTCACTCTTACTCCAAGACATCTTGTATTTATAATCAACATATCTCCTCAGTGTATCAATCATGACAAAACTCTTGTCATTATCATTCCGTGAGTACAATCCTTTACTCCTGTAAATTCAACTATTGCACCCCTGTTTTTAACTTAAAATCTCAATATCCATATTCCGTTAATTAATCCTCCTCTATTGGGGTACTCATTTATCAGTATTGCCTAATGATGTAGGCATTCATGCCTTTTACTCACTTATATGTGAATGAAGGCAGTATGAATAAATATGTGGCACCAGGATTAATAAACATATGTACTTTATTATTCATAATAAGTGTGGTATCTTACACCACATCCATGAAACATCAATAGTGTCCTGGTCCAAAACATCCTCTCACCTTCGTCCAACAGCCTACTTTCTTCCTTTCGGCTATGGCTTGCCTTTTCGTTGCAGCTATATTCTCTGTCTCTTTACTTTTCCGTGGGGCGATCTCGTCCAACTCTGTGCGATCAAAATCAATGGTCCGTCTTATCACACTTAACCGCCATTTTCATCAATACAGTGTAGACCCTCCTTCTGTGGTGTCCACCACACATCTTACAGTAATCACACTGCTACTCTACTTCGTAGCAGGTCGGGGTCCTCCAATCACAATGCCCCCAAGAGTGCCAAAATTAGATGCACTGGGGTCTTACCAATTATCTTACTCCATAACTCGTCAAATCTAATCTTTTACCAAATATCATTTCCCCATTTCAACATCTCTATCATTTCTCGATTTTCTTTTCTGTCTCTATTTCAGCCCTTATTAACTTTCCCAATCTCAGAGGCATGCAATTCATGTTCTTATTTACCCAACTGTAAATCTGCGCACTGCCTCGGTATAGGTAATATCTCACGGGCCAATCAGACTCTAATTGGAAAGTTGAGCCCTTCCATAAACTTTTAGACATCTCGACTATCACTTGTTTATAGTGTCGAGGTAATATCTGCCAAAGAATATAACTGAGTTTCATACTCATAATCAATTTAGTATTCCTGGGCAGTGTAAGAAATTTTTCCTTGAAATTTCCTTTAAATCATGTCCGGGATATCCTGTCACCGGAATATATCCCAAGATATTTCTCACATCAGCTCTTAAGATGGGTCGAGCGGAATTCCACCAATGCTCTGCTGCGCCCTCTGATCTTATGTATACCTCTGAGCAATTAGCTCCTCAAAATAATCTCCACACTCCGCTCCAATCTTGCGAAGCGTGTCTTAACACTATCCGATCTCTCTATCGGATTCAGTGGGGCATGCTCAACATTAGCCTCCATTTCAATTTCATCTTGATTCTCATAGTCAAACTCAGCACGACTTAGCAGATTCAGGTCTACCTCTACGACCTCTGCCTCGTGCACTATCTCATCTAACGCGACTCATATTAAGCATTCCTGCATTCTCAACCATTTCTTAGTCAAGCCCATCTCGATATACACTATTGTATATAACTAAGCACAGTAACACGGGGATGTAATTTTCTAATTACTGACACTGACACACATCAGACCAATTGTGCTCTGATACCACCTTTATATGTCACGACCCAAACTACCCAAAAATCAGAGTTAATTTTTTCGCATTTTGTTTATTTACTTGAATTCTTACCTGTCCTCGAATCGTGACCACACTCCACTAATAATTGGGCTGTGCGTCAATGCCAGTCCCACCATACATTTCCCATTTAACTTATTTATTCTCCAGTCATTTATAATTGTTTATATTATTTATACATCCCCTAAAGTTACTTACAAACATGCTACTGTGCTATGCTTATGTAGATACAATATGTACAAGTGTATATATACCTTATGTCGATGGGTAGCAGCGGATATCCGGAATACAGTACTGAGTCGTCGCGACTTCAACTGGAGATTATCTGTGGGAGAAAATGAAAGGGGTGAGCACATCAAGCTCAGTAAGGCAATCCTACGAACAAGTAGGTAACCATACTACCTACATGAACGTGGTGCCATGCATAAACCACCCTTTCTCCACACATTTTAAAACATATGATATGAAAGTTATGATGTTATGTAAATCAAGTTTGCATGGAAAACTCAACATGCAATTATTTTAAATCATTTCTTTCTCTTTAAAAATTTCACAATGAAGTCAGGACTCGACCCCTCCTTCGGGTGATCTTGACTCACACAAAACCATGAAAATTGAGTTTCTCAAAAGCATCGATATCAAAAACATACGTATATATATATACAAGATACGAGACTAGGCAATACTGTATATCGGTAATAACCAGGACTGGCCAATATGTCCTCGTGAGTCCCTCTAGCTTCACGGATCCCAGTGTGCGAGGTCTCACCCTGATCGGAAACTGCCCGGGAGGTGGGTCAATCCAACCCGTCAGTCTTATCCGATCTCACGCATCCGAAGATGCCGTATCACAAAGATACCGTATCACAAAGATACCCCGTATCACAAAGATACCGTATCCGAAGATACCCTGTATCACAAAGATACCGTATCCGAAGATACCCCACGGTACATCGTACTCCATGCTACTTGCACGGTACATCGTACTCCATGGACCCATATCACTCTAGGTACTCCAGCCCAAATGGCCTGCTTCCCACAGAGGTTTTCATAACTCAATACTCGTTGCCATGTCTCAAAACGCACGTGCGAGCCTATTAAGTCGGTGACACACAGTCTACCCAATGCTCTAAGCACGGCTCATCGTATGTTCTCATGAAAATCAGTGTGAGCGATGCTCAACACTCTCATCAAATCAAGTAAACTTGGAAGAGCCCGCTTTACATCTCCACAAGGCCGCCAACCTCATCCCTCACTCTCACCCTACTTAAGAGGTCTTTTGAGCCTGTTGGGCCTTTTGGCTGACTCCAAGGGCAGACAGCGCTACTCCACAAATCCGATAAAACTAGTACGAGCTAGGCTCAGCACTCTGTATATAAATCGTATGAAAATCTTATAAAATCTGGTGCGAGTTAAACTCCCGCACCCTGTCATGAAAATCATGTAAAATCTGGTGCGAGTTAGACTCTAGCACCGTGTCACGCAAAAGCATATGAAATCTGGTGCGAGTTATACTCTAGCACCTATGCATGTAAAACTCTAGTGCGAGCTCTCGCTCCAGCACTAATGCATGCATCACACAAATCAAACATCGTGCGAGCTGAGCTCTAGCACGTCACATGTAAATAAAAACATGTAGGCGGCTCAGTTATTTCCAAATAGTTTTCACAGAAATCACATCAATTAAGATATGCAATGCTATGCATTTTTCTTTAAAAGTGAGCCAGCCTACTCATGCATGTGTTGAAATACCTCCAGAACGAGCAGGAACCTCTTGTCCTTGCTCCTCCCAATTTTTCCTAAATTTTTAGAATTTACCCTTAGCAAGGGTATTTTAGTAATTTGCCCATTCGGGGCACTAAAATTATTAATTGACCTCTAGACCCTTCAGATAAATTTTAAAGACTGCATATGAATTTAAAAGTTCGTAGAGTTTACCTCTAGCAGTCCGTAGAATTCCCTTACCTTATTTTTCCATAGAGTCTGACCTTTTCTTTTCCACTGTTGTCTCGTCGCGCAGTCCGTAATGCTTCCAATCCAATGTCCGGAACTGCGTATTAATATTCCTCAGATCAGATAACATACAATTTAATCGTATTTAATCTTTTCTGGGCTTAATTTAAATCGCTGGGCCCATTTACCCCTATTGGGCCCGATTGCACCTTAATGGGCCTTAATCGGCCTTAAGCCCATTTTCCACTTAATTTTCACTTTATCGAGGCCTATTGGGCTCATTGGGCCCACCAATAATTTATTGGGCCTCGTTCTAATTCTCGAATAGCTAAATTTAATATTTACGACAATTTAACTAATTTTTCATAATTTAATTCAATTTATGCGAAAATTAAATCAATATCACGCATAACGAGGTAATTGTCATAAATAGGGGTCACTTACCCGAGATTCCATGCTAGTTCGTAAATCGAGGCTATCTCGAGCCCCCGGTGAATGCCAATCGTCGAGCTACACAATTAAATATATTTTTCGGGTAAACTTTCAGTCGATAATTAATTAAATAAAATATTCCAAATTTAAATCGGGTCAATTTGACCGCTTATCGACTTACCCGAAGCTCGATTGCACCACAGAAATTTTCCCCAATTTTTTTCTCTTTCTTTTTCCCTTTTTTCTCCTTTTTTTTCCTCTCTTTTTGGCTGAACCGGTTCAGTCCGGTTCGGACCGGTTCAGACCACCGGTTTTCTCCGGTTCGGCCAGTTCACCGCCGGTTCACTGCCTTGCCGGCCGGTTCTCCGCCGGCTTCCACCGCCAGCAGCTCCGTTGGGTCGTCCGCATCTCGAATCTGCCTTCGGTTTGGGTCGAGGTCGCCGGAACGCCGCCGGTCCGGCTCTTCTCCTCTTCGCCGTCGGACCCATTTTCCTCTTTCGCTGTTTCCGGCGCCGTCCGCCGGTTTCGGTGGCTGCCACCACCACCAAACGCATCGTCTGGGCCTGGGGAAGCTTTGGCTGGGTTCGGGGTCGGCCAGATCGGCGCCATTCGCCTCAGATCGGAACTCTTTCCCCCGCTACTTCTCTCCCCCGATTCGCCGATCTCCGGCGTCGGTAGGCTGCACCGCCGGTACCATCGTGCTCGCCGGCCTCCCCTCTTCCATTTCCGACCTTCGCCTGGCCGATTGGATCGCCGGTGGTCGTCCGGCCTTCAGCCTCCGATTTCGGCTTCGTTTTCGCGTTTCTGATTCTGTTTCTTTCTTTCTCTCTCCCCGACCCCTTTTTTTTCATTTCTTTTATTAATTTTATTATTATTATTATTTATTTTAATTATTTTACTATTCATTAAAATACATTAAAATACCCAAATATCTACAAAAATTATTATTTTTTATTCTAAATTAATTAATTTAATTTTATTTAATTTATTTTAATCCTTTTTCAGGTATAATTTCTCCGTATTTTTGGGATATTGTCCCGGGTGACTTTTCGATATATTTTTCGATTATTTTCGGGATTATTTTTCTGAACTAAAAATCTCGATTAATCCCGATTAATTCCAATAAATTAATATCTTGATCAATTTAACCCAAAATAAATTTATTTCATCTTTATTGACCAAGATTTCTCAAATCCATATTTTTAATTAAATTTCCTTATCGAAATTATACCGACCTTTGGTCTTTTGACCATTTTACCCTTGCACGTGTTCGGGATTAATTTAACCCGACTTCCTTCATACTTTCTCCATCTTTTCTTATTTAATTTCCGTATTTTAATTAAATTCGGGTTGGGTTGGGTAATAAGCAATTATTACCTATTTTGGAATATAACTATCTCTACCTTGTAGGTTGGGTTGGGTAATAAGCAATTATTACCTATTTCTATTGTAGAAATCTCATAAATCATCTATGTTTTGTAAAATAATAACTGTGTCATCGTATATGCGATTTCGAACAATATTGATATGTTTTCGAACCTTATGATGATTTTTACAATTTAAAATTAGTGCATGGCATTGTTTTAGGAGATTTAAAGGCTTGTACAAAATTTATCTCCATACATGTATAGTTTTGTAATCTAATTACGGATATGTTTTGAAATGACGTGGAACATATAACTTGTTCTTCTTATGCTTATTGTTTTTGGATTTAAGCTCATTTCGCTTTATATACATACTGTGTTCAGAACTCGAAATATGCTTCCAAGCTACTTTTATGGCCTATAGCCCCTTTTTCAAACCTTCGAAGCTAAGTGCTACACTGTAAGAGTCACCTTTAGAATGCCTATGGGGCTTAGTGCTATACGGTGTGATCACTTCTAAGGTTCATAGTGTTTTAAATGAATGATGAAAGATTTTGAGATATGTATATATTCTTGTTTTGTGTATATTTACAAATTTTAGATTCAAGCTCATTCTATTTTTATCCACACTGTGATTTGAATTGATATGATTTTAAAACTTGCATTCAGACTGTTTTTTATAGCCCTGTTTATGCTTCCTTGTTAATAGGTTATAGCAGTTAGCCACGACCATTCGACCCTACTAATGGATTATAATAGTTAGCAATATTCGGCCCTACTAATAGGTTATAATAGTTAGCAATATTCAGCCCTATTGACGGGTTATAATAGTTAGTAATATTTGGCCCTACTAACGGGCTATAATAGTCAGCAATGACTTTACTGACTGGTTATAATAGTTAGCAATATTTGGTCCTGCTGATGAGTTATAATAGTTAGCAATGATTATACTGGCGAGTTATAATAGTTAACGATGACCCTGCTGACAGGTTATGATAGTTAGCAATGATTATATGGCATTGCTAAAGGGTTAGAATAGTTAGCAATGGTTATGTGAATGTGATTTTCGATATAGCCCTGGTCACAGGTTATTGAGTGATCATATTAAATAAAGAGTATGGTTTTATCTAACTTCGTTTATCGAATGAATATTGATTTACCAAATTATACATACATTGTTTATAAGAAATGAGTGGTTTTTGAATTATATGCATAGATGGCATTTTATCGACCATACGACTTTGATTGGGTTTAACAAACCTTGTAAAAGTATATGGAATTGTGTAATTGAAATATGTTTCAAATACGAAATATGTTTTGAATATGAAATATGTTTTTGTATAAATATTCGACCTAGATGATTTGATGTGAAAGAACTTTGTATTTGAACTTGCAATGAACTTTGGTATTTTGCATTCAACTATATTATTACATTTCAAGCCTCTGTGTTAACATATTCGTTTCAGTGTAGTTAAGTTTGATGGTAAACCAAGGTACTTCAAAGTACTTCCTCTCCTAAAAAGGCCTTGATAGTGTCCATATATTATTTTAGTCTGAAAACCCAAAATGATATGATTTACAGATAAGTTTTGAAATGTGATACAAACATTTGATAAGAAATATGATATTAATGTGAATGTGTTATTTTATATGAAATCATGTGTTATAAACATGCATTAGAATTTAATATCTTGTATGTTATCACCTTTGTGTTTTTGTGCTTTTCTTACTAGCTCTCAAGCTCACTCTCTCTCTTTTTCACCACAGGTTAAGTTCATAGATGTGTTATTATCGAATTCAGTATCTGGCTTTAGAGCTTTGACTTCAGAGATCTAGCAACTCATTTCCGATATGTCTTTATACTATATAAATATATTTATTTTCGAACAGTTTTCATTTAGTACATGAGTCGAGATGTGTACTAAGTGTAATTAATATTATATTATGAGGTATTTCGTTTATTGAGGTGTAAATGAACCGTTATTGACCAAGTGTCGAAAATAGTAAAAATAAAGTATTATTTTGAAATGCAATATTTTCAGAGGACCAAATGAACTCTAAAAATTCTAAGAATATTGTGGGAAGTGGATATATAAATGTTACAGTGAACTGCGTGATTTGTTTTAGAATTGGACTATTATGGAATAGTGTTTGGTTTTTGGTCTAATTTGGCTGGCAAAGGAAATACGCGTTTACATGGAACTCTGCCAAAATTGATTTTGATTGTTATTTTAATTAAGGATTATGACTAGGACCTCAGGCAAAGAGTCTTAAATCGATATTGCGTACATGAATGCATAATAGGACTGTAGGATTGTACTCGCATGATAAACTTGTCACGACCCAAATTACCTAAAAATTAGAGTAAATTTTTCACTTTTTAATTTCCTTATCCGTCGTGAACAGTTACAATACTAAACAGTTGGGCTATGATTCGGTGTTAGTCACCTCTTACCTATTGACCATTCCATTTTCATATTTCATTTACATATCAATTTATTTTAAATAAATACATCCCCAATATTACATCCATGTACTATGTGTCTCTATATGTTCAGATACAAAAATTATACAAATGTGTATACCTGGTCTTGATAAGAAACAACGGATATGACTACTGTCGTTCTCTTCTACTGAATATACCCTGTGGGGTGGAAAATGAAAGGGTGAGCATAAACAGCTCAGTAAGGCAATAATGTAAGCATGTAGATAACTATACTATCTACGTGCTGATAATATCATGATATAAAATCGTTTATATTTAGAGCATGAGGTATGACTAAAACGATGCCACATGTATGTATATATCATATAAGAGAAATCATGAAATCGACATATAAAACAAACATGGAAATCATCATGTATGTCATCTCATGCTCGTCACATTAAAACTTATTTGTTTCATCATAAACTCATCACATTAAAACTCATTTGTTTCATCATAAAACAACTTTATCAAGGTCAAACCCATCTCTCGGGAATACCTTGATTCATTAAATCACATCTCTTTTAAAAACATAAATCGGGACATCACCCCTCCCTTAGGTTCGTCCTGGTCTATTCAGACCGTAAGATATCATGTGAGGCATGTAGGTTACTGTATGAAAATCAAGGACTATGACCATACTTTGTCCCTGTGATCCCAGGCTACACGGATCCCGGTGTGCAGGGTATCACAACTGCAACGGGAGGTGGGGTCAAGTCCTTCCCGCCAGAATATCAAGTAACATCATCGGGTCATCATGACTGCATGGTACAGCATACTCCGTGTGACATACACGGTACATCGTACTCCGTGGACCCATATCATAGTCTGGGGGTGCCTGCCGTAAGTCTTATCCACCCTAATACTATGTCGATAACCAACCCATGTCTCAAAGTATACGTGCGAGCATCTCAACTCTTTGTGACACACAGTCTACAGGAGGCTTCCGCACGACTATATGCATGTCAACTCACGTCTAGTGCGAGCAAAGCTCCAGCACCACGCTATGCATATCACGATATCTAAAATCTCATGTGAGCGAAGCTCCAGCACGGTTTTGTGCACACACAAATTTCTCATACGAGCAATGCTCCAGTACGGCTTTCATGAGTAATAAATTAGTAAAATTTAGTGCGAGTAAGACTCTAGCACTCTTTTTACTCGTGTAAATATGATAGGTGGCTCAATCTTGATAAAACATCTTTTAAAATAGTAACCGGTCCAAACCGGTACCCTTTCGTATAATTCACGAAATCAACAGCCAACCTATGTGCATATTTGTTTAAATCAAAGCAATACATTCATATAAAACTTTAAAAACATGAAATCATGCAATTTATCTGCCTTACTACCCTTTTGTAAATTTTACTACTAAGGGCAAAATCGTCTTTTTCTTTATTCACCTAAGCCTCGATTTTCGTAAAAATTATTATTTCATTTTCTAGATACTTAAAGAAATTCTAGACCTTGTAAATCCCCTCAATAAATACGTATAGAAATCTCTATGCACCTACAAAATTCTCTTACCTCGATTTACGCGTAAACTTATCTCTTCTCGATAATATCCGATCTCTCAGTCCAACTGCGCATCAACCAAGTTTACGAAACTGCATATAACCACATATTTTGGGTTAATTCACTTATTTTTATCAATATATCACATTTACTGATCGAATCTAACGTATTGGACCCGTTTTACTTTATTGGGCCCAATTGCACCTTAATGGGCCTTGACCCATTTTCAGCCCGTTTCTACTTATTAAATCCCTTCTTCGATTTTATTGGGCTCATTCAGGTTACCAATAATCATCGGGCTTCGTTCCAAACCTATTGGATAGCCCGTATTGTCACGACCCAAATTACCTAAAATCAGAGTAAATTTTTCGCTTTTTCATTTATTTTTTAATTCTTACCTTTCTCTCATCGTGACCATCCTACAAACAGTTAGGCTATGATTCGGTGTTAGTCACCTCACACTATTTACCATTCCATTTCCATAACCATATATCAGAGTTTACTATCCTTTTGACTTCAATTAAATACATAGTCAATGGTATTTATAACACTACATCCCCGACATCATATCCGTTTACAGTACTGTGCATTACATATTTAGATACAAAACTATACAAATGTGTATACCTGTCTCTCGATGGGAAGTAGCGGATATCAAGCATGCAAGTACTCAGCCGCTTACTAATTTCTGTGAGTGCTCTGAAAAGATGGGAAAATAAGGGGGGTGAGCAAACTACACGCACAGTAAGGCAATTATGCAAGTAAGTAGATAGCTCCACTATCTACATGCTCATAACGCCATGCCCTTAAATCCATTTCTTTTCATTTAAAATTTCACGCACAAAGTCATGCATATTCAATGCCATAGTTTATCAAAACTGTTCATGCATATATAAATCATACTACTTATGCATCAAAGTATTTTATGTGACATCATTAAATCATAATAAGCATGAATTAAATTAAGATCATGCAGTCTTTCATGCCATGTAAGACGAATCATGGATTTCAAATGAAAGCATGAAAAACATCATCATGTTACTACATTTAAATCAATTCATTAAAACTGCAGTATAAACTACCCTTCCGGGTCAATCATCTCATAAAACAATTTATTTAAAATTCATTATAAAACTTTGGTTATAAAACCACCCTTCTTTCAGGGTCATATATCATAAAATCATCTGAAATCTAGCAATCACAGTATAAAATCATAGAATCGGGGGCCTAACCCCTCCTTCGGGTCTACCCTTGTCTATCGACCAATAGTTATATCATGTGAGACATGTAATTGATTATATCAGTAACATCGAGGACTATGGCCATATCCTAGTGATCCCTGGCAACACGGTACCTAGTGTGCGAGGTATCACACCTGAAACGGGAGGTGGGTCCTCCTACCCGCCAGAACAGCATAACACCAGGATAGCGAGGGCAAGGCTTGCTGCCTCGTGGCTAATGCCACTCCACTCCAACAATCTCCACGGTACAGCGTACTCCGCGTGATATACATGGTACAACGTACTCCGTGAACCCAAGCTCAATAAGGGGTGCCTATAATAGGTCTTATCCACCCATATCATCTCTGTCTCAGTATGCACGTGTGAACATATCATCTCACTGTGACACACAGTCTACAGGAGGCTTCAACACGGCTATATGCATGTAATATAAATCCCTGTACGAGCGAAGCTCTGGCACGGCTCCATGCATATTCATGATATCAGAAAACCTCGTGCGAGCGAAGCTCTAGTACAGTTTCATAAAAATCAGTAAAATCTACGTACGAGCAGCGCTCCAGTACGACTTAAACTGATTATAATTTTAAGAAAAATCCACGTACGACCAATGCTATAGTACGGATATGTATAAAAACTCAGTGAAAAACTCGTACGAGAAAAACTCCAGTACGACATTCAAATGAATTATTAAAACCATATAAAACTTGTGCGAGCAACGCTCCAGCACAAATGAATGCTCAAGTAAATCAAATCTCGTGCGAGTTACACTCCAGCACGGCTTTATGCCTAATTAATTCAAATCTCGTGCGAGTTACACTCCAGCACGGCTTTATGCCTAATTAAATCAAATCTCGTGCGAGTTACACTCCAGCAGGACTTTATGCAATATCAAATCAAAATAGGATGTGAGCTAAGCTCCAGCATCTCTCATGCATGTCAAATCATAAAAACTAGTGTGAGCAATCGCTCCAGCACCTTTTTATGCATACCACGTCAAAACAAATCAAAACATGTTAAAACATGTCAAAACAGAGTGCGAACTAGGCTCCAGTAGCTCTCATTTCACAATAATAAAAATCAATGCGAGCACCATACGCTAGCACATTTCATGCATATGATGTCACATAAGTCGGTGCGAGCAACCGCTCAAGCACATTTATGCACATTCACAAACGTAGATATAGTGCGAACTACGTGTCAGCACTATCTGTTTCCATATAAACTTGATAGTTGGCCTGTTTTCCAAAGAAATTCCATTTAAAAATGAATAACACCTATGTAGTGTTATCTTGTGAAATTTAACAATTTCTGGCCAATCTACCGATTTGCTTTGATTAAAACCAATAAAATTCTTAAACCATAAAAGTCCTTAAATCATGCATTTCATGCATGTCATGCTTTCACCATCCTTAGGTGAACTTCCCTCAATAGGGGTAAAATAGACATTTCACCTATTTAGATCCTTAAAATCATTTAAACTATTTTTAGGATCATTATACATTATCAAGGTATACATACATATTCAGTGTACAGAAAGGCTATTAAAATACGCGTACTTACCTCTAGATACTCACACAATTCCCTTACCTCATTTTTCTGCACAGTCTGACCTTTTCACTGATGACTCGTCACGCAGTCCGATTTGCTCCTAATCCAATCTCCGGAACTGCGGATACACATTCATCAGGTCAATTACAATACAATTTAATTGTATTTCATACTTTCTGGGCTTAATTTAAATCATTGGGCCCGTTTACCCATATTGGGCCCAATTGCACGTTAATGGGTCTTAATCGGCCTTAAACCCGTTTACCACACTTTATCGAGGCCTATTGGGCTCATTGGGCCCAGCAGTATTTATTTAGCCTCGTTCTAAATTCTAGGATATCTCAATTTAATATTTACGACAACTTATCCAATTTTCCAGAATTAAATTCATTTCATGAGGAAAGTAAATCCGTAATTTATGCGTTAAATATCAATCACGCATAACGATCCAAAATTGTCATAAATAAGGGTTACTTACCCGTTATTCCGTATCGAGGTTGTCTCGAGCTCTCGGTTGATGCCAATCGTCGAGCTAGACAATTAGATATATTTCCGGGTAAACTTTCGGTCGATTATTTATCAAATTAAATATTTCAAAAATTAAATCAGTCAATTCGACCGCTTACCGACTTACCCGAAACTCGATTGCATCACTGAAATTTTCTCCAATTTTTCCTCTTTTTCTTTTTCCCTTTTTCTTCCTTTTTTTCTCTTTTTGGCTGAACTGGTTCGATCCGGTTCAAACCGGTTCAGACTGTCGGTTCAGCTCGGTTCGGTTCGACCGGTTCAGTCACCATTTGGTCATTTCGACGCCGTCCAGCCGGTTCTCCGATCGATTCCACCGCTGTTCGGTGCGCCATCACATGGGTTTCCTAAATCGGGCCTCGGTGTGGCTCGAATCGGCGCCGATGGCCGTCGATCGAGGCTTCTCTTCCGCGGGTTCCTCCTCCGTTTTCGACGATTTTCGACTACTTCCACGGCGCGTCTTGGCCACTGGTTGTTCGCCCGGTGCTGGGCTGCATTCGTCGGCCCTCGCCAGCCCCTAGGCCTGGCCGGTGGCTCGCCGGTGATAAATCTCTTCGGTCTCGACTTCCTCGTTTCTCTCCGTTTCGTTTTCCTCTCTGTTTCAGACTTCGTTTCTTTTTTTTTCATTTTATTTATTTTTTATTTATAATTAACTTTTATTATTATTTTAATCAATTAAAATATATTAAAATTGCCAAAATATCTTCAAAAATTATTATTTAATTCATTTAATCTATAAATGAATTTATCAGTCCGATTTTACCTTTTCGGTATATTTTTCGATTATTTTCGGGATTATTTTTCGAGGCGAAAATTTTGATTTATTCCAATAAATTCATATCTTGACCAATTTAACCCAAAATTTAATTATTTCTTCGTTATTGATCAAGATTTCTCAATCTCGTATTTTTAATTAAATTTTCTTGTCCCGAATAATACCGAATTTTTGTCTTTTGACCGTTTTACCCTTGCATGTGTTCGAAAATACCATTTAAGTCCTTTTGCATTTTTAAATGCACTCGAAAATATCAGGTCTTACAATCTCTTCCACTTAAGAGATTTGGTCCTCCAAATTAGAACCAAGTCAAGTAAGTCCATAAATAACTCCGGGTACATATATCGTATCATATACTGTCATCCTCAAGTGACTTTCTCCGGAGTATAATACTACCATCATACTTAATTAAGGAGATCGTCATAAACCTCAATATTTTCTCTTTTCGTCTAATACCCGAATCGATTTTCCAATCATACGTTATACTTTCATTGAGCTAAGTTGTTGGAGCTCATATCCAATCACATATGCTAAGTCCGAATATTATTTCTGAAGCATCAAAAGATAAGACACATTGTGGATGCCTGTTAATTCAAGAGGTAACGCCAACTTACAGGTCTTACCTTCCACTTCGTCCAATATCTCTATCCGAATCTCGTTACGTCCTTAAGACAAGTAACTGCCAACAATGCTAATTCACCCTCGGTGAATTTCCAATGGTTTCTGTCTCTTGTCAGCATAGCTTTTTCTGTCTGCTCTGAGGTGTTCTTTATCTCTCACAATCCACTAAACATTCTCAGAGGTTTATCTTACCAATTCGGGAATAATTTTCTATCTATCACCCACTTCTTCTTATCCAAGTTAGGGAACAACTCCCTATGGCTATACAATGCCTCATATAAAATGTTATCTCGATACTCAAGTGACAACTGTCATCACTGACGAATTTGATTAGTAGCAACTGATCATCCCCGGAGCTCATAAAATCTATGGCACACGCTCTCATCACATCCTCCAGAACCTATACAGTCCTCTTTAACTGACCATCTGTCTAAGGACGGAAGCTGTGCTAACACACAATCGGGTTCTCATAGCTTCCTGAAAAACATTCCCAGAAGTGGTAAGTGAAGTGGGAATCCTTATTTGATATCATGCTCCCTGGAACGCTACATAATATTTTACAATCTTCCATACACATGAATTCACCTACACACTCAGAGTATCTGGGGATTTCTATAGCTAGAAGGTGGGTAACTAAATCGATCTATCGACTATCACCTAGATAGCCTCGTAATTTATCCGGGTCCTCTGTAACCCATCATGAAATTCATGGTAACTTGTTCCCATTTTTGTGTCAATATATAAGCAGAGGCTGCAATAACTCTGTAGACTTCTTTTACTCTACCTTTATCTGCTGACTTACGAGACACTTTACTACAATCTCTACAATATCTCTTATTATATCTGACCACCAATACCCTTTTCAGAGATTCCAATATATTTATTACTTTTCGGATGCACTATATATCCCGAAGAGTGAGCTTCTGACAATAATACTATATCATCAACCGTGGTCCTGGGGAGCACTTATACTTTCTCTGAACCTCTGTAAGTCATCTTCACTCACTGTGAACTCTGTCACTATACCCTTCTGAATCTGACCTACACTATCGACACCATGCCGATCATCACGCTAAGCCTGGCAAATTCGGTCACTCAAATCCGATTCTAACCTCAGGCTAGCTGTCATAAAATCACCGTCATCATCAGAAGGGATCACATCACTACTGAGGTTCATAACTACTCTAGCAGCTCTCGCTCCTTGACCATCATATGTGATACCATCCTGAGGCTTTTTCTGTTCAAGGCATCAGCCATTACATTAGCCTTTCCTGGGTGGTAAAATGTTCACAATCATAATCTTTAGAAGCTCTAACCCTCTTGGTTATCTCATATTCGACTCTTTCTGTGAAAACAGATACTCGGGGCTTTTACGATCAGTGCATACCCAAAATTTCTTACCATGTAAGTGGTAGCGCCATACCTTCAGGGTAATCACTACGACTGTCAACTCTAAATCATGGGTCGGATAGTTTCTCTGATAGTCCTTGAACTAATTGGATCCATAAACGACTATCTGCCCATTTTACATCAATACACAGCTCACTCATAATTTTGAGGTATCCATATACTGAAACCTCTTGAGCTGTTGGTTATGGTGAGAATACTTACGGTGGTCAGTTTATTACTTCAATATACCAAAACTCACCAAAGCCATTTGCATACTTATCATACCATTCGTATGAAATCTTTTTCCAAACGAAACGTGTCAACCGAGTAGCCCATTTCAAGAAACTCATAACACCTTGTCTGTAAGACAGTTTCCTGTTGCTACTCAAGCTCTTCCCTGGACTTCGAATACATCAAAATATCATCACTCAAGATGATAACCAATCGGTCCAGGTAAGGTTTAAATACTTCATCATAGTTGAGTTCCACTAAATATTTCATTCACTCATATCCTTGACCTTTATACGCATAAACGTAAAACGTCATTTCGAAATCGCTTTCATTCAAGATATTAATCCACGTCATTTCGTTTTTCTTATATTAACGGCTTTTATAAAATTTTAATTTTTAAACCTTCATGATTAATCGAATTCTATATTTCTTTATTGTACCAGTAAAGGTACCCAAATTTTAAATCAATATATAGCGACTGTCGATTTCAGTTTATAAGTTATGTATGCGCTTCTAGACGCTGTCAAATCTTTAAGCAGGGAAGTATTTTGAAATACTTTTATTAACCCTCAGACCTGACTACATACCGCTTAATCCAAATTACTTTGCATATCAAGGATATCCTTGCCTTGCATACGTATTATTCCAATATATCTCCTTTAATATATCACTTATAACCAACTCTTTCATTACGTGTTAAAACTTACATTACACCTTTCAGTGATGTTTTCACCCATATTTTCAACTTACAATCTCTATACCCATATTCAGTTAGTGAAAATCAGCTAACCATCATCCTCATGCCTAAGGGTACAGGTTTCACATTTTTCACTAACTTATAAGAAACTGAAGGCGGTATGAATAAATGCTTGGCACCAGGATCAATTAAAATAATTACTTCATTATTCTTAACCAGTGTGGTATCTTCCACCACATCATATGAATCATTAATGGTGTCTTAGTCCAAGGCATACACTCGCCCTCGTC
Source organism: Firmiana major (assembly GCA_033439115.1). Taxonomy (NCBI): domain Eukaryota; kingdom Viridiplantae; phylum Streptophyta; class Magnoliopsida; order Malvales; family Malvaceae; genus Firmiana; species Firmiana major. Next base: position 35,414,467 of record CM065897.1, on the reverse strand, counting down.
AACATCTTATTTTCGTGGTAACTACCACACATCCTACACTGTTCACACTGCTACACTGTTCCGTAGCATGTCAGGGTTCTCAAATCACAATACCCCTCATAAGTGTTGAAATTGGATACACTGGGGCTTTACCAATCATGTTACCCCATGACTCTTCAGCTCTAATCCTTTACCAAATTACATTTTTCTCGTTCTGACATCTCTATCATTTTCCATTCTCTTTTGTCTCAATTTCGGCCCTTACTACCTTTCCCAATCTCAGAGGCATGCAACTCATGATCTTATTCACACAACTGTAGTGTGCACTCTGCCTCGGTGTAGGTAGTGATATCTAACATGGCCAATCAGACTCTAATTGATAATTTGAGTCCTTCCATGTACTTTTAGACATCTCGACTCTCATTGTTCATCGTGTCTGAGTCACATCTGCCCATGAATATAAACTGAGCTTTATACTCGCAATAGTCAGAGTAAAGAATTTCATCTTTAGTTTCTTTAAAACAATATCCGAGATATTCTGTCACCGAAATACATCAAGAATTACTTTTCCATGTCCATTTTGGATGTCTAATTCTTCAAATGGGTCGAGCGAACTTCCACAAATGCTCCTACTCACCCTTAAATCACATACATACTCTGAGCGATTTGCTCTCAAAATAGTCTCCACACTCCGCTCCAACCTCGTGAAGCGTGTCTCAATACTGTCCGATCTCTCTGTTAGACTTTGTCCGATCTCTCTGTCGGACTCTGTGGGGCATGCTCAACATCAGCCTCCACGTCAATCTCATCTCGACTCTCATGTTGTGACTCAGTATAACTCTCGGGCCTACCTTAACGACCTCGAGTTCGTGTACTCGCACTTTTACCATAGCAGCTATCAGTTAATGAGTATATTCTTGCATTCAAAACAAAATTCTTAGCTGCACTTCCATATCGATATACACAATTGTATCTAAACAATGCACAGTACATGGGGATGTAAACTCCCCTAACCAATAACACCGACTCATATCAGGCCAACTCAGCTCTGATACCATTAAACTTGTCACGACCCAAATTACCTAAAATCAGAGTAAATTTTTCACTTTTTCATTTATTATTTAATTTTTACCTTTCTCTCATCGTGACCATCCTACAAACAGTTAGGCTATGATTCGGTGTTAGTCATCTCACACTATTTACCATTCCGTTTCCATAATCATATATCAGAGTTTACTATCCTTTTGACTTTAATTAAATACATACTCAATGGTATTTATAACACTACATCCCTGACATCATATCCGTTTACAGTACTGTGCATTACATATTTAGATACAAAACTATACAAATGTTTATACCTGTCTCTCGATGGGAAGCAGCGGATATCAAGCATGCAAGTACTCAGCCGCTTACTAATTTCTGTGAGTGCTCTGAAAAGATGGGAAAATAAGGGGGTGAGCAAACCACACGCTCAGTAAGGCAATTATGCAAGTAAGTAGATAGTTCCACTATTTACATGCTCATAATGCCATGCCCTTAAATCCATTTCTTTTCATTTAAAATTTCACGCACAAAGTCATGCATATTCAATGCCATAGTTTATCAAAACTGTTCGTGCATATATAAATCATACTACTTATGCATCAAAGTATTTTATGTGACATCATTAAATCATAATATGCATGAATTAAATCAGGATCATGCAGTCTTTCATGCCATGTAAGAAGAATCATGGATTTCAAATGAAAGCATGAAAAACATCATCATGTTACTACATTTAAATCAATTCATTAAAACTGCAGTATAAACTACCCTTCCGGGTCAATCATCTCATAAAACAATTTATTTAAAATTCATTATAAAACTTTGGTTATAAAACCACCCTTCTTTCAGGGTCACATATCATAAAATCATCTGAAATCTAGCAATCACAGTATAAAATCATAGAATCGGGGGCTTGACCCCTCCTTCGGGTCTACCCTGGTCTATCGACCAATAGTTATATCATGTGAGACATGTAATTGATTATATCAGTAACATCGTGGACTATGGCCATATCCTAGTGATCCCTGGCAACACGGTACCTAGTGTGTGGGGTATCACACCTGAAACGGGAGGTGGGTCGTCCTACCCGCCAGAACAGAATAACACCAGGATAGCGAGGGCAAGGCTTGCTGCCTGGTGGCTAATGCCACTCCACTCCAACAATCCCCACGGTACAGCGTACTCCGTGTGATATACACGGTACAACGTACTCCGTGAACCCAAGCTCAATAAGGGGTGCCTGTAATAGGTCTGATCCACCTATATCATCTTTGTCTCAGTATGCACGTGTGAGCATATCATCTCACTGTGACACACAGTCTATAGGAGGCTCTAACACGGCTATATGCATGTAATATAAATCCTTGTGTGAGCGAAGCTCTAGCACGGCTCCATGCATATTCATGATATCAAAAAATCTCGTGCAAGCAAAGCTCTAACACGGTTTCATAAAAATCAGTAAAATCTGCGTGCGAGCAGTGCTCCAGTACGACTTAAACTGATTATAATTTTAAAAAAAATCCACGTACGACCAATGCTATAGTATGGATATGTATAAAAACTCAGTGAAAACCTCGTACAAGAAAAACTCCAGTACGACATTCAAATGAATTATTAAAACCATATAAAACTTGTGCGAGCAACGCTCCAGCAGAAATGAATGCTCAAGTAAATCAAATCTCGTGCGAGTTACACTCCAGCACAGCTTTATGCATAATTAATTCAAATCTCGTGCGAGTTACACTCCAGCACGACTTTATGCCTAATTAAATCAAATCTCGTGCGAGTTACACTCCAGCATGACTTTATGCAATATCAAATCAAAACAGGATGCGAGCTAAGCTCCAGCATCTCTCATGCATGTCAAATTATAAAAACTAGTGCGAGAAATCGCTCCAGTACCTTTTTATGCATACCACGTCAAAACAAATCAAAACATGTCAAAACAGAGTGCGAGCTAGGCTCCAACAGCTCCCATTTCACAATAATAAAAATCAGTGCGAGCACCATGCTCTAGCACATTTCATGCATATGATGTCACACAAGTCGGTGCGAGCAACCGCTCAAGCACATTTATGCACATTCACAAACGTAGATATAGTGCGAATTACGTGTCAGCACTATCTGTTTCCATATAAACTTGATAGTTGGCCTGTTTTCCAAAGAAATTTCATTTAAAATGAATAACACATACGTAGTGTTATCTTGTGAAATTTAACAATTTCTGGCCAATCTACCGATTTGCTTTGATTAAAACCAATAAAATTCTTAAATCATAAAAGTCCTTAAATCATGCATTTCATGCATGTCATGCTTTCACCATCCTTAGGTGAACTTCCCTCAATAGGGGTAAAATAGACATTTCACCTATTTCGATCCTTAAAATCATTTAAACTATTTTTAGGATCATTATACATTATCAAGGTATACATACATATTCAGTGTATAGAAAGGCTATTAAAATACACGTAGCTACCTCTAGATACTCACACAATTCCCTTACCTCATTTTTCTATACAGTCTGACCTTTCCACTGATGACTCGTCACGCAGTCCGATTTGCTCCCAATCCAATCTTCGAAACTGCGGATACACATTCATCAGGTCAATTACAATACAATTTAAATGTATTTCATACTTTCTGAGCTTAATTTTAATCATTGGGCCCGTTTACCCATATTGGGCCCGATTGCACCTTAATGGGCCTTAATCGGCCTTAAGCCCGTTTACCACACTTTATCGAGCCCTATTGGGCTCATTGGACCCAGCAGTATTTATTTAGCCTCGTTCTAAATTCTCGAATATCTCAATTTAATATTTACGACAATTTATCCAATTTTTCAAAATTAAATTCATTTCATGCAAAAATTAAATCCGTAATTTATGCGTTAAATATCAATCACGCATAACGATGTAAAATTGTCATAAATAAGGGTTACTTACCCGCTATTCCATGATCGTACACAAATCGAGGCTGTCTCGAGCTCTCGGTTGATGCCGATCGTCGAGCTACATAATTAGATATATTTTCGGGTAAACTTTCAGTCAATTATTTATCAAATTAAATATTTCAAAATTTAAATCGGTCAATTCGACCGCTTACCGACTTACCCGAAACTCGATTGCATCACTGAAATTTTCCCCAATTTTTCCTCTTTTTCTTTTTCCCTTTTTTCTTCATTTTTTTTCTCTTTTTGGCTGAACCGGTCCGGTCCGGTTCAACCCTGTTCAGACCACCGGTTCAGCTCAGTCCGGTTCGACCGGTTCAGTCTGGTTCGTCGGTTCAGTCACCATTTGGTCATTCCGACGCCGTCCGGTCGGTTCTCTAGCCGATTCGACTGCCGTTCGATGCGCCATCGCATAGGTTTCCTAAATCGGGCCTCGGTGTGGCTCGAATCGGCACCGATGGCCGCCGATCGAGGCTTCTCTTCCGCGGGTTCCTCCTCCGTTTCTGACGATTTTCGACGACTTCCACGGCGCGTCTTGGCCGCTGGTTGTTCGCCCGGTGCGGGGCTGCGTTCGTCGGCCCCTAGGCCTGGCCGGTGGCTCGCCGGTGACGAACCTCCTCGGTCTCGGCTTCCTCACTTCTCTCTGTTTCGTTTTCCTCTCTGTTTCAGACTTCGTTTCTTTTTTTTTTCATTTTATTTATTTTTTATTTATAATTAACTTTTATTATTATTTTAATCAATTAAAATATATTAAAATTGCCAAAATATCTTCAAAAATTATTATTTAATTCATTTAATCTATAAATGAATTTATCAGTCCGATTTTACTTTTTCGGTATATTTTTCGATTATTTTCGAGATTATTTTTCGAGGCGAAAATTTTGATTTATTCCAATAAATTCATATCTTGACCAATTTAACCCAAAATTTAATTATTTCTTCGTTATTGATCAAGATTTCTCAATCTCGTATTTTTAATTAAATTTTCTTGTCCCGAATAATACCAAATTTTGGTATTTTGACCGTTTTACCCTTGCACATGTTTGGGAATACCATTTAAGTCCTTTTGTATTTTTAAATGCACTCAAAAATATCAGGTCTTACGCGTATACTTTACGGTAATTACGTTACAAATTTCGAATAATATTTCTTTTTATACAAAATTAATCCGTAAATTCCGTAAAATAATCGAAACTCTGTATTGAGGACTCTAATTGTCGAAATAAAAATGTACTTATCTAATATGATGCGGGATACGAAAATCGAAGCTCAATCGGCTCTCGTTCGGGTTTATCGTAAAAATGCATAATTAATATTTAATTTCGGGTTACTTTTCGATTAAATATAATTTAAATAAATTTCTCAAAATTCAAATTAGTCACGTTTGACCTCTTACCAACTTACCCAAAGTCTGGTGTATCCCCGAAAATTCTTTCCCTTTTTCCTTTTTCTCTTTTTCTCCCTTTTTCCCTTCTTTCTTGGCTGAACCGGTTCAGTCCGGTTCAAACCCGGTTCAGACCGATCCGATTTAGCTGGTTCAATCCGGTTCGGTCGGTTCATCGCCTTGCCGACCGGTTCTCCGCTGGCTTCCACTGCCAATAGCTCCACAGGATCGTTCGCAGCTCGAATCTGCCCTCGGTTTCATCCAAGGCCATCGGAAAGTTGCAGGTCCGACCTGTTCTCTCCATCGTCGGTACCCATTTTCTCTTTCTGCCATTTTTGGAGCCATCCGTCGATTTCGACGACTGCCACCACCACCAATCTGCTCGTCTTGGTCTCGGGGATGTTCGGTGGTGGTCGGGTGGGACTAGATCGGCATCGTTCACCACCGATCTCCTTTTCTCTCTCGGTTTCTCTGTTTTCTCATTTCCTCATCGCCGACTGCCATTTTTCGTTATCTATCGGTGCCGGTGAGCTCAGCAGCCTCGCCTGGTCGGCTTCCCGGTGACGTCCGGTGGTGAGGCCGATGGGCTGGGCTCTCGGCTTCATCCCGTTTTCTGTTTTCCCTCCTCTTTCTCTCTCCCCAATTTTCCATTTCTGATTCCTTTTTTTTTGAATTAATTTAATTTTTATTTATTATTTAATTTTATTATTATTTATTCAATATTATATTATTATTTTGCCAAAATATCTAAGATAAGTTATTATTTAATTTATTTAATGAATAAATAATTTTCTCAGTATTATTTCAGCTTTTCGGTATATTTTTCGATTATTTTCAGGATTATTTCCCGATGTGAAATTTTTGGTTAATTCCAATAATTTCATATCTTGATCAATTTAACCCGAAATTTAATTATTTCTTCGATATTGATCAAGATTCTCAAATCCATTATTTTTAATTAAATTTTCTTATCGAATTTATACCGACTTTCGATCTTTTGATCGTTTTGCCCTTCAAGGTATTCGGGAATTCCATTTCAGTCTTTTTGCATTTTTAATTTCGATTTTTGGATCCTTATTTCCAGTCTGAATCCCGTTCGTTTAATTTGGGACCATTTTAATCTTTCCTTTCACGAACATACTCATTTCGTGTTTTAACTAAATTCGGGTCTTACAAAATCTCCCCCACTTAAGAAATTTGGTCTTCCAAATTAGAACCAAGTTAGTATGTAAATCACTTCGGATATTTCACACATATCATACTTTTTAACTCTTATGTGACTTTTTCAGAGTGTACTACTACCAAATGACTTTAATTAGGGAGATCATCTTAAATCTCAACACTTTCTTCTTCCTGTTTTAATACACGGATCAAGTTTTCAATCATACGTTATACTTTCATTGAGCTAAGCTATTGAAACTTGTATCTGATCATATACGCTGAGTCCGGATAATATTTTCGAAGCATCATAAGATATGACACATTGTGGATGCCTGCTAATGCAAGTGCTAACGCCAACTTACAGGCCTTGTCTCCAACTTTGTCAAATCACTCAAAAGATTCAATCTAATGAAACTCAATTTGTTTTCTCTTCAAATCTCTTATGTCTTAGGACCAGTAACTTCCAACAATACTAATTCACCCTCGGTGAATTCCAATGGTTTCTGTCTCTTGTCAGCATAGCTTGTCTATCTGCTCTGAGGTGTTCTTAATCCTTCACAATTAACTGAACATCCTCAGAGGTTTGTCTTACCAATTCGGGAACAATTTTCTATCTGTCACCCACTTCTTCTTATCCAAATCGGGGAAACAATCCTTACGGCCATACAATGCCTCATCTGAGGTCATCCCGATACTCAAGTGACAACAGTCATTATTGGCGAATTCGATTAGTAACGACTGATCATCCCAGGAGCTTATCAAATCAAAGCACATGCTCTCATCATATCCTCCAGAACCTGTACAGTCTTCTCTGACTGACCATCTGTCTGAGGATAGAAAGCTGTGCTAACACACAGTTAGGTTCCCAATAGCTTCCTGAAAACGTTCACAAAAATGGGAAGTGAAGTAGGAATCCCTATATGATACAATGCTCACTGAAAAGATACTTGGTGTTCCACAATCTTCCTTACACATAAATCCTCCTACACACTCAGAGTATCTGGGGATTTCCTAGCCAGAAGGTTGGTAGACTTAGTCAATCTATCGACTATCACCCAGATAGCCTCGTGATTCATTCGGGTCTTCTATAACCCATCACGATATTCATGGTAACTTGTTCCCATTTTCGTGTCGATATAGGCAGAAGCTGCAATAACCTTGTAACTTCTTTTGCTCTACCTTACTCTACTGACATACGAGACACTTTTTCACAATCTCCATAATGTCTCTTTTCATATCTGACCACTAATACCCTTTTCTAATATTTCGATATATTTATTACTTCTCGGATGCACTGTATATCCCAAAGAGTGAGCTTCTGACAATATCACTATCTCATCATTGTGGTCCTGGGGAGCACTTATACGGTTTCTGAACCTCAGTACCATCATCACTCTCTGTGAACTCTGTCACTGTACCCATCTGAATCTGACCCACACTATCGATATCATGCCGATCATCATGCTTAAGCCTGTCAAATTCGGTCACTCAAATCTGGTTCTAATCTCAGGCTAGCTGTCACACAATCACTGACATCATCAGAGGGAATTACATCACTACTGAGGCTTACAACTGCTCTATTAGCTCACACTCCCTGACCATCATATGTAATACCATCCCGAGGCTCTTTCTGTTCAAGGCATTAGCCATTACATTAGCCTTTCGTAGGTGGTACAATTTTCCACAATCAAAATCTCTCAAAAGCTCTAACCCACTATGTATTCTCATATCCGACTCTTTCTATAAAAACAGATACTTGGGGCTTTTAGGATCAGTGCATACCTGAAATTTCTCACAGTATACATAGTATTGTCATATACTCAATACCACTATCGCTGTCAACTTTAAATCATGGGTCGGATAGTCTCTTTCATGATCCTTGAGTTTGTCTGGATTCATAATCGACTATCTTCCCCTTTTGCATCAATACGCAGTTCATTCATTATTTTGAGGTATCCATAGACTCATAAGAAACCTCTTAATCTGTTGGATATGGTGAGAATTGTCACGACCCAAACTACCCAAAAATTAGAGTTAATTTTTCGCGTTTTGTTTATTTACTTAAATTCTTACCTGTCCTCGAATCGTGACCACACTCCACTAATAATTGGGCTGTGCGTCAATGCCAGTACCACTATTCAATTACCATCTAACTTATTTCTTCTCCAGTCATTTATAATTGTTTACATTATTTATACATCCCCTAAAGTTACTTACAAACATGTTACTGTGCTATGCTTATGTAGATACAATATGTATAAGTGTATATACCTTATGTTGATGGGCAGCAGCGGATATCCGGAATGCAGTACTGAGTCGTCTCAACGTCTACTGGAGATTATCTGTGGGAGAAAATGAAAGGGGTGAGCACATCAAGCTCAGTAAGGCAATCCTAGGAACAAGTAGGTAACCATACTACCTACATGAACGTGGTGCCATGCATAAACCACCCTTTCTCCACACATTTTAAAACAGATGATATGAGTTATGATGTTATGTAAAACATGTTTGCATGGAAAATTCAACATGTAACTCATTTTAAATCATTTCTTTCTCATTTAAGAATTTCACAACAAAGTCAGGACTCGACCCCTCCTTCGGGTGATCCTGACTCACACAAAACCATGAAAATCGATTTATATCACACATGGGTTTAAAAAAGCATGGAAATAGCATCATGCACATTTAATTTAAAACCCAGTTTGATCTCATTAAAATTGTCCACATGCGAGACTAGGCAACATCTGTATATCGGTAATAACCAGGACTATGGCCATATGTGTCCTTGGGAGTTCCTCAGCTACACGGATCCTAGTGTGCGGGTTCTCACCATGATCGGGAACCGTCCAGGAGGTGGGTCACTCCATCTCGTCGGTCTTATCCGATCCCATGCATCCGAAGATGCCAACGTATCACAAAGATACCACACGGTACATCGTACTCCATGCTACTTGCACGGTACATCGTACTCCGTGGACCCCCAGCCTTATCCCTCTTTCGGGCTCATCAGCGGGACCTCCAACCCTTATCCCTCTTTCAGGCTCATCAGGTTGTTTTAACATTAAACCGTATTGCCATGTCTCAAAACGCACATGCGAGCCTATTTAATCGGTGACACACAGTCTACCTGATGCTCCAAGCACGGCTCATCGCATGTTCTCATAAAAATTAGTGCGAGCGATGCTCAGCACTCTCATCAACTCAAATAAAACTAGTGCGAGCTAGGCTCTAGCACTCTGTCTCAAAAATCATATAAAAATATGGTGCGAGTTAGACTCTAGCACCCTGTCACGAAAATCATATATATATATATATAAAAATCGGGTGCGAGTTGGACTCCAGCACCTATGCATGTAAAACTCTAGTGCGAGCTCTCGCTCCAGCACTAATGCATGCATCACACAAATCACAATATCATGCGAGCTGAGCTCTAGCACGTCACATGTCAATAAAAACACGTAGGCGGCTCTGTTTCCTCAAAATAGTTTTTCAAACCAATTATATCGTTGAAAGTATGCAATGCTGTTTATTTTCTTTCAAGGTTAGCCAGCCTACTCATGCATGCATTAAAATGTCTCCAGAATGAGCAGAAACCTCTTGTTCTTGCTCCTCCCAAAATTTTCCTAAATTTGTAAATTTTACCCTTAACAAGGGTATTTTGGTAATTTGCCCATTCGGGCACTAAAAGTATTATTTGACCTCTAGACCCTTCAGATAATTTTTAAAGACTGCATATGAACTTGAAATTTCGTAAAGTTACCTCTAGTAGTCCGCAGCATTCCCTTACCTTATTTTCCTGTCGAGTTTGACCTTTCCACTGATGTCACGTCGCGCAGTCCGATCTGCTCCCAATCAAACCTCCGGAACTGCGTATAAATATTCCTCAGGTCAGATAACATACAATTTAATTGTATTTCCTATTTTTTGGGCTTAATTTAAATCATTGGGCCCATTTACCCCTATTGGGCCCGATTGCACCTTAATGGGCCTTAATCGGCCTTAAGCCCGTTTTCCACTTAATTTTTCACTTTATCGAGGCCTATTGGGCTCATTAGGCCCACCAACAATTTATTGGGCCTCGTTTTAACTCTCGAATAGCTAACTTTATTATTTACGACAATTTATCCGACTTTCCAAAAATCTAATTCAATTTATGCGAAATTTAAATTCATATCACGCATAACGATGTAAATTGTCGTAAATAATGGTTACTTACCCAAGATTCCATTCTAGTCCACAAATCGAAGCTGTCTCGAGCTCTCTTTGGATGCCAATTGTCGAGTTACACAATTCCATAATTTTTCGGGTAAGTTTTCAGTCCAAAATTAATTAAATAAAATATTCCAAAATTCACATCGGTCAATTTTGACCGCTTATCGACTTACCCGTAGCTCGATTACATCGTCGGGATTTTTCCCCAATTTTTCCTCTTTTTCTTTTTTCCCTTTTTCTCCTTTTTCCCTCTCTTTCTTGGCTGAACCGGTTCAGACCGGTTCGGACCTCCGGTTCACCCCGGTTCACTCCGGTTCACTGCCTTGCCGATCGGTTCTCTGCCGGTGTCCACCGCCAGTGGCTCCGTATGGTTGTCCGCAGCACGAAGCTACCCTTGGTTTGGGTCGAGGTCGCCGGAACGCCATCGGTCCGGCTCTTCTCCCTCAGTCGTCGGAACCCATTTCTTTCTCTTCGTAGTCGTCGGCGATTCCCGTCGTCTCGTCGGCAGCTACCGGTCTCAAAAGGACCGCCTCCTCCTCACGGTCACGCCGGTGGCCTCCATTCACGCCTAGCCGTCGTGGATCGCCGGGACCGACTTGATTTCCTTCTCGATTTTTCGTCCGCCATTTCACCTGATTCAGCGGTCATCGGCGCGCGTCGTCGGCGCCAATGGATTCGTCAGCCCGCCTTCTCTCTTCTCTGGTCCCCGTTTGGTCCCGTTGCTCACCGGTGGCCGTCGGGCTGATCGGTCGACTGCTTCGTTTTTCCTTCTTTTACAGAATCGCAAGAAGCGATTCTGTTTCAATTTTTTTTATCAATTAATTTATTTTATTATTATTTATTTATTTATTTTATTAATATTTTAAATCATTAAAATACATTAAAATACCCAATATCTCTTAAAATATCCTAAAAATTATTATTTAATTCTAAATTATTTAATTTAATTTAATTTATTTATTATATTTTAACCCTTTTTCGGGTATAATTTCTCCGTATTTTCGGGATATTGTCCCAAATGACTTTTCGGTATATTTTTTTATTATTTTTTCGAACTAAAAATTCCGATTAATCCCGATTAATTCCAATAAATTGATATCCTGATCAATTTAACCCGAAATTTAATTATTCTTCGTTATTGATCAAGATTCTCAAATCCATTATTTTTAATTAATTTTTCTCATCGAATTTATTCCGTCTTTCGATCTTTTAACCGTTTTGCCCTTGCACGTGTTCAGGATTAATTTAACCCGACTTTCCTTCACGAATACTCATTCATTTCGTATTTTAATTAAATTCGGGTCTTACAACTCTCCCCCACTTAAGGAATTTGGTCCTCCAAATTAGAACCAATTCTTATGAGTCCATAGACTATTCCGGGTACATTAATCGTATCATACTTCTTTAATTCTCATGTGACCTTTTTCCGGAGTGTAACACTACCAAAGGACTTTAATTAGGGAGATCGTCTTAAACCTCAATACTTTTTCTTTCCTGTTTAATGCTCGAATCAACTTTTTCAATATACTTATATTTACACTGAGCTGAACTATTGGATCTCATATCCTATCACTTATGCTGGATTTGGATAGTATTTTTGAAATATCAAAAGATGAGACACATTGTGGGTGCCTGCTTATTCAAGTGAAGATGCCACCTACAGGTCTTATCTTCCACTTGTCCAATCTCTCAAAAGATTCAATCCAGCGAAACTCAATTTACCTTCTTCCAAAAGTTTGCTATGTCCTTATTCTCTTAGGACAAGAAACATTTCAACCATACTAATTCACCCTCGGTGAATTCCAATACTTTTCTATCTACTCTGAGGTGTTCTTAATCTCTCATCCTTAACTATACATCCTCAGAGACTTATTATCCAAAGTCGAAAATGATTCTATCTGTCACCCACTTTTTCTTATCCAATTTGGGGAACAACCCCTACAGCCATACACTGCCTCATTTCTTGTTATCCCGATACTCAAGTGGCAACTGTCACTATTGGTGAATTTGATTTGTAATAACTGATCATCCCAGGAGCATAAAAAATCAAGGGCACATGCTTTCATCAGATCCTCCAGAACCTGTACAGTCCTCTCTGACTGACCATCTGTCTGAGGATGGAAAGCTGTGCTAATACTCAGTCGGGTTCCCATAGCTTCCTAAAAATATCCTCAGAGGTGGGAAGTGAAGCGGGAATCCCTATATGATACCATGCTCACTGGAACGCTACTTAATGTTCCACAATCTTCCTTATACATAAATCCTCATATACACTCTGAGTATTTGGAGATTTCATAACCAGAAGGTGGGTAGACTTAGTCACTTTAGCGACTATCATCCAAATAACCTCGTATTTCACCTGGGTTCTCTGTAACCCATCATGACATTCATGGAGACTTGCTCTCATTTTTCGTGCCGTGTCGATATAGGTAGAGGCTGCAATAACCCTGCAGACTTTTAATACTCTACCATATTCTGCTGACATACTAGGCACTTTTCCACAATCTCTACCATATCTCTTTTCACATCTGACCACCAATACCCTTTTCAAAGATTTCATATATTCTTTACTTTCTGTATGCACCGTATATCCCGAAGAGTGAGCTTCTGACAGTATTACTATTTCATCAACTGTGGTCCTGGGGAGCACTTATACTGTCTCTGAACCTCTCTGTAAATCATCAACACACTATGAACTCTATCACTGTACCATTCTGAATCTGACCCAAACTATCGACATCATGCCGATCATCAAGCTAAGCTTGGCAAATCCGGGCACTCTCATCCGGTTCTAATCATCAGGCTAGCTGTCACACAATCACTGTCATCATCAGAAGGGATCACATCACTATTGAGGTCCACAACTGCTCTACCAGCTCACGCTCCCTGACCATCATATGGGGTACCATCCCGAGGCTCTTTCTGCTCAAGGCATCAGCCATCAAATTAGCCTTTCCTAGGTGGTACAATTTTCACAATCAAAATCTCTCAGAAGCTCTAACCTACTATGTATTCTCATATTCGCCTCTTTCTGTGAAAAACAGATACTCGGGGCTTTATGATCAGTGCATATCCAAAATTTCTCACCCTGTACATAATAGTACCATATCCTCGGTACAAATACTACCGTTGCCAACTTAAAATCATGAGTCAGATAGTTTATTTCATGATTAAGGAGTTGTCTGACCCCATACTTGACTATCTTCCCATTACACGTCAATACACAGCTCCTTCATTATTTTGAGGTACCCATACTCACTGAGAACCTCTTGAGCTGTTGGGTATGGTGAAAATAATCACGGTGATCAGTTCATACTTCACTACATCGAAATTCATATCATATCTATCATCTTATTTATCATCTCATTCAATGACCACGTTTTCTTAGTTAAACGTGTCAACCAAGTAGACCATATTGAGAATTCACAACAACCCAATTGTAAGAGCAATTTCCAATTATTGCTTACAATTTGCCCTGGACTTTAACTACACCCAACATATCATCAATAATGATGATTACAAATCGGTCCAGGTCAAGTTTAAATAACTTCATCATAGTCGAGTTCCACTACTTATTTCATACGTATATATCCTTGATTTATTTACGCATAAGCGTATAAGATCCTTCAAAATCGCTTACGTTTTCAGGTACTAACCTGCATCATTTCCTTTTCTTATCTTAACGGCTCTTATTAAATTTTTCTATGTTAACCTTTATGATTTGTCGAATTTTAATATTCTTATCGTCTTAGTAAAGGTATCCTAATGCTAAAGGTATTTATTACGACGATCGATTTCACGTTATAGGTTATATATATATACTTTTAGACGCTGTCAAGTCTTTAGGCGGGGAGGTATTTTGAAATACCTTTATTAACCTTCAGACTTAACCACAATTACTTTACAAATCAGTCCATGTGGTTACAATTTATATTCGCTACTTATCTCTTAATCCCAATGACTTCATATCGTAAAGATGTTCTTACCTAGCATACGCCTCTTACCCCAATATATCTTGTATTTAGGATCAAGCATATCTCAAAGATTATCTCCTTTCGTATATCCCTCACGACAAAACTCTTTCATTATTCATTCCGTGAGTACAATCCTTTACTCCTTTAATTTCAACTGTTGCACCCCTTTTTTATCACTTGTCAACACTTACAGTATATTTTTCAGTGATGTTTTCACCCCTGTTTTCAACTTAAAATCTCTATATCCATATTCCGTTAATTAATCCTCCTCTATTGGGGTACTCATTTGTCAGTATTGTGCCCAATGATGTAGGCATTCATGCCTTTTACTCACTTATATGCGAATGAAGGCGGTATGAATAAATGTGTGGCACCAGGATCAATGAACATATGTACTTCATTATTCATAACAAGTGTGGTATCTTACACCACATCCATGAAACATCAATAGTGTCCTGGTCCAAGACATCCTCTCGCCTTCGTCCAACAGCCTACTTTCCTTTTTCTTTTCGGCTATAGCCTCCCTTTTCGTTGCAGCTATACCAACGAAGTTTTTCTCTGTCTCTTTACTTTTCTGTGGGGCGATCTCGCCCAACTTTGTACAATCAAAATCAATGGTCCATCTTACCACACTTAACGGCCATTTTCATGAATACAGTGTAAGTATAGATCCTCCTTCCGGGGTATCCACCATACATTCTACAGTGATCACACTGCTACTCTGTTTCGTAGCAGGTCAGGGTCCTCCAATTACAATGCCCCTCAAAAGTGCTACAATCGGATAACTGTAGCCTCACCAATTATCTTACTCCATGACTCGTCAAATTAAATTTTTTACCAATTACCATTTTCCCATTTTAGCATCTTTATCATTTCTCGATTCTCTTTTCTGTCTCTATTTCAGCCTTCACTACCTTTCCCAATCTCAGAGGCGTGCAATTCATGTTCTTATTTACCCAACTGTAAATCTGCGCACTGCCTCGGTATAAGTAATATCTCACGGGCCAATCAGACTCTAATTGAAAAGTTGAGCCATTTCATAAACCTTTAGACATCTCGACTATCACTTGTTCATAATGTCAAGGTAATATCTGGCCAAGAATATAACTGAGTTTCATACTCATAATTCATACTCATCAATAAATCAATTCCTTTTAAACAGTGTCCGGGATACTCTATCACCGGAATACATCCATAAACATTTCTCATCTTAGCTCTGGACGTTTAACACTTAAGATGGGTCGAGCGGGTTTCCACCAATGCTCCGCTGCGCCCTCGTATCTCATTCCTCAAAATAATCTCCACACTCCGCTCCAATCTCGCAAAACGTGTCTCAATACTATCCGATCACTCTGTCGGACTCTGAGAGGCATGCTCAACATCAGCCTCCATTTCAATCTCATCCCGATTCTCATAGGTCAACTCAGCACGACTTAGCAGACTCAGGTCTACCTCTACGACCTCTTCCTCGTGCACTATCTCATCTAACGCGACTCATATTAGGCATTCCTGCATTCTCAACCATTTTTTAGTCAAAGCCCATCTCGATATACACTATTATATCTAACTAAGCACAGTAATACGGGGATGTAATTTCCTAATTACTGACACTGACACACATCAGACCAATTGCGCTCTGATACCACCTTTATATGTCACGACCCAAACTACCCAAAAATCAGAGTTAATTTTTCGCGTTTTGTTTATTTACTTAAATTCTTACCTGTCCTCGAATCGTGACCACACTCCACTAATAATTGGGCTGTGCGTCAATGCCAGTCCCACCATTCAATTACCATCTAACTTATTTCTTCTCCAGTCATTTATAATTGTTTACATTATTTATACATCCCCTAAATTTACTTACAAACATGTTATTGTGCTATGCTTATGTAGATACAATATGTACAAGTGTATATACCTTATGTTGATGGGTAGCAGCGGATATCTGGAATGCAGTACTGAGTCGTTTCAACGTCTACTAGAGATTATCTGTGGGAGAAAATGAAAGGGGTGAGCACATCAAGCTCAGTAAGGCAATCCTACGAACAAGTAGGTAACCATACTACCTACATGAACGTGGTGCCATGCATAAACCACCCTTTCTCCACACATTTTAAAACAGATGATATGAGTTATGATGTTATGTAAAACACGTTCGCATGGAAAATTCAACATGCAACTCATTTTAAATTATTTCTTTCTCATTTAAAAATTTCACAATAAAGTCAGGACTCGACCCCTCCTTTGGGTGATCCTGACTCACACAAAACCATGAAAATCGGTTTACATCACACATGGGTTTAAAAAAGCATGGAAATAGCATCATGCACATTTAATTTAAAACCCAGTTTGATCTCATCAAAATCGTCGACATGCGAGACTACGCAACATTTGTATATCGGCAATAACCAGGACTATGGCCATATGTGTCCTCGGGAGTTCCTCAGCTACACGGATCCTAGTGTGCGGGTTCTCACCATGATCGGGAACCGTCCGGGAGGTGGGTCACTCCATCTCATCGGTCTTATCCGATCCCATGCATCCGAAGATGCCAACGTATCACAAAGATACAACGTATCACAAAGATACCACACGGTACATCGTACTCCATGCTACTTGCACGGTACATCGTACTCCGTAGACCCCCAGCCTTATCCCTCTTTCGGGCTCATCAGCTGGACCTCCAACCCTTATCCCTCTTTCGGGCTCATCAAGTTGTTTTAACATTAACCCGTATTGTCATGTCTCAAAATGCATGTGCGAGCCTATTTAATCGGTGACACATAGTCTACCCGATGCTCCAAGCACGGCTCATCGCATGTTCTCATAAAAATCAGTGCGAGCGATGCTCAGCACTCTCATCAACTCAAATAAAACTAGTGCGAGCTAGGCTCTAGCACTTTGTCTGAAAAATCATATAAAAATATGGTGCGAGTTAGACTCTAGCACCCTGTCACGGAAATCATATATATATATATATATATATATATATATAAATCTGGTGCGAGTTGGACTCCAGCACCTATGCATGTAAAACTCTAGTGCGAGCTCTCGCTCCAGCACTAATGCATGCATCACACAAATCAAAATATCGTGCGAGCTGAGCTCTAGCACGTCACATGTCAATAAAAACACGTAGGCGGCTCTGTTTCCTCAAAACAGTTTTTCAAAACAATTATATCGTTGAAAGTATGCAATGCTGTGCATTTTCTTTCAAGGTTAGCCAGCCTACTCATGCATGCATTAAAATGTCTCCAGAACGAGCAGAAACCTCTTGTTCTTGCTCCTCCCAAAATTTTCCTAAATTTGTAAATTTTACCCTTAACAAGGGTATTTTGGTAATTTACCCATTCGGGCACTAAAAGTATTATTTGACCTCTAGACCCTTCAGATAATTTTTAAAGACTGCATATGAACTTGAAATTTCATAAAGTTACCTCTAGCAGTCCGCAGCATTCCCTTACCTTATTTTCCTGTCGAGTTTGACCTTTCCACTGATGTCACGTCGCACAATCCGATCTGCTCCCAATCAAACCTCTGGAACTGCGTATAAATATTCCTCAGGTCAGATAACATACAATTTAATTGTATTTCCTATTTTCTGGGCTTAATTTAAATCATTGGGCCCATTTACCCCTATTGGGCCCGATTGCACCTTAATGGGCCTTAATCGGCCTTAAACCCGTTTTCCACTTAATTTTTCACTTTATCGAGGCCTATTGGGCTCATTGGGCCCACCAACAATTTATTGGGCCTCGTTTTAACTCTCGAATAACTAACTTTATTATTTACGATAATTTATTCGACTTTCCAAAAATCTAATTCAATTTATGCGAAATTTAAATTCATATCACGCATAACGATGTAAATTATCGTAAATAATGGTTACTTACCCGAGATTCCATGCTAGTCCACAAATCGAAGCTGTCTCGAGCTCTCTTTGGATGCCAATTGTCGAGCTACACAATTCCATAATTTTCCGGGTAAGTTTTTAGTCCAAAATTAATTAAATAAAATATTCCAAAATTCACATCGGTCAATTTTGACCGCTTATCGACTTACTCGTAGCTCGATTACATCGTCGGGATTTTTTTCCCAATTTTTCCTCTTTTTCTTTTTTCCCTTTTTCTTCTTTTTTCCTCTCTTTCTTGGCTGAACCGGTTCAGTCCGGTTCAGACCGGTTCGGACCGCCAGTTCACCTCGGTTCACTCCGGTTCACCACCTTGCCGACCGGTTCTCTGCCTCCCTCGACCGTCGGAACCCATTTCTTTCTCTTCGTCGTCGTCGGTGATTCCCGCCGTCTCGTCGGTAGCTACCGGTCTCAAAAGGACCGTCTCCTCCTCACGGTCACGCCGGTGGCCTCCATTCACGCCTAACCGTCGTGGATCGCCGGGACCGACTCGATTTCCTTCTCGATTTTTTATCCCCCATTTCGCCGGATTTAGCGGTCGTCGGCGCCAATGGATTCGTCGGCCTACCTTCTCTCTTCTCTGGTCCCCGTTTGGTCCCGTCGCTCACCGGTGGCCGTCGAGCTGATCGGTCGGCTGCTTCATTTTTCCTTCTTTTACAGAATCGCGAGAAGCGATTCTGTTTCAGTTTTTTTTTAATCAATTAATTTATTTTATTATTATTTATTTATTTATTTTATTAATATTTTAAATCATTAAAATACATTAAAAATACCCAATATCTCTTAAAATATCTTAAAAATTATTATTTAATTCTAAATTATTTAATTTAATTTAATTTATTTATTATATTTTAACCCTTTTTCGGGTATAATTTCTCCGTATTTTAGGGATATTGTCCCGAATGACTTTTGGGTATATTTTTTTTGATTATTTTTTCGAACTAAAAATTCTGATTAATCCCGATTAATTCCAATAAATTGATATCCTGATCAATTTAACCCGAAATTTAATTATTTCTTCGTTATTGATCAAGATTCTCAAATCTATTATTTTTAATTAATTTTTCTCATCGAATTTATTTCGACTTTCGGTCTTTTAACCGTTTTGCCCTTGCACGTGTTCGGGATTAATTTAACCCGACTTTCCTTCACGAATACTCATTCATTTTGTATTTTAATTAAATTCGGGTCTTACAAGAATAAATGCAGTGGTCAGTTTATTACTTCAGTACACCGAAACTCCTGTTACGTCTATCATCCCATTCAAATATAACTTTTTCTAAGTTAAACGTCTTAATAAAGTCGACCATGTTGAGAACTTGCAACAAACCATCTATAAAAGCAATTTCCAGATGTTGCTTATGATTTCTCTGGACCTTAAATACACCCAAAATATCATCAATATGGATGATAACAAATCAATCCAGGTAAAGTTTAAATAACTTGTCGTAGTTGACTTCCACTGAATATTTCAATCACTCATATCTTTGACCTATGTGCGCATAAATGTATGATATCATTTTGAACTCGCTTCCATTCAAAATATTAACCCGCGTCATTTCCTTTTTCTTATATTAACGGTTTTTATAAAATTTTAAATTTTTAAACTTTCTTGATTAATCGAATTCTATATTTCTTATCGTACCAGTAAAGGTACCCTAATTTTAAATGTATATATTACGACTGTCGATTTCAATTTATAGGTTATGTGTATACTTTTAGACGCTGTCAAGTCTTCAGGCGGAGAGGTATTTTGAAATACCTTTATTAACCCTCAGACTTGACCACAATTACTTTACATATTAGTCCATGTGGTCACAATTCATATTCGCTACTAATTGTTTTAATCCTAATTACTTCACGTATCATAGATATTCTTACCTTGCATACGCCTCTTATTTCAATCTATCTCTTTTCGTATATCACTTATAACAAAACTCTGTCATTACTCATTCTGTGAGTACAATCATTTGCTCCTTTAATTTCAATCGTTACTCCCCTTTTATTACTTGTCAAAACTTACCGTATACTTTCCAGGGGTAAAACAGAACTGTCTTAGAATAGAACTCTAAACATCATATTTTGCAGCCGACCAATTGAGATTTATTCTCAATATTACTTCAAATTATTCATAGTCTATTGAATAAAATCGGCTGACTTATACTTCTTCCCCCGTTTTCAACATATAATTTCTTCATAATTATTTCGTTAGTTAACCTTCATTCGTTGGGGTACTAACTATCAGCATTATGCCCATAGGTGTAGGCATTCACGTCTTTTACTAACTTATAAGCAATTGAAGGCGGTATGATTAATTACGTGGCACCAGGATTAATTATAATAATTATTTCTCTATTCGTAACCAGTGTGGTATCTTTCACCACATCATATGAAACATCAGAAATGTCCTGGTCTAAGGCATACACTCGCCCTCATCTAACAGCCTACTTTCCCTTTCTCTTCGGCTGTGGCCTCCCTTTTCGGTGCAGAGATACCAATAGGGTTTCCTCTATCTCTTTGCTCTTCTATAGGGCAGTCTCACCCAACTCTGAGCAATCATTAATTAAGTGGTCTATCTTACCACACTTAACTCCTATTTTAGTTAATAAGGTGTAGGTGTAGGCCTTTACTTCCGTGGTATCTACTTCACATCCTACACTGTTTACTCTCCTTACACTGCTACACTGCTTCGTAGCAGGTCGGGGTTCTCCAATCACAATACCCCTCATAAGTGTTAAATTGGATATATTGGGGCCTTACCAATCATCTTACCCCATGACTCATCAGCTCTAATGTCTTACCAACTGGTCTCTTTTTCTTGCTCTGACATCCTTGTCATTCTCTATTTTCTTCTGTCTCTATTTCGGCCTTTACTACCTTTCCCAATCTCAGAGGCATGCAACACATGATCTTCTTCATGCAACTGTAATCTACGCACTGCCTCGACATAGGTAATGAACCAATCGGACTCTAATTGACAATTTGAGCATTCCATGAACTTTTAAGCTTTTCGACTCTCACTGCCCATAGTGTCAGGTTCACACCTGCCCAGAGATATAAATTGAGTTTCATACTCATCAATCAACTAGTGTCTCTGGGTCAGTGTAAGAAATTTTAATTGTAATTTTCCTTAAGTAGTGTCCGAAATATTCTGTCACCGGAATACATCCAAAAATATTTCTCATGTCAACTTTGGACGTCTAACTATTCAGATGGATCAAGCGAACTTCCACCAATGCTCCGCCTCGACTCCAACATAAACGAATTTAAAAGTCACCTTCTAAATCGACATACATCGAAAGAATCTATACAACTTCGCTATCTCATACACCCAGTCCTCAACAAGTATTAGTTTCTTTACTTCGCTATATACCGGAGGGGTGTGAAAATCTCTATAGTTTGAGGCACTTGTTTAGGCTTTACTATGCCTATCCTCAACTACCAGCATAGATTGAATAAACAACTCCGAAATATTTTCTACACTCCACTCCATCCTCTTGGAGCATGTCTCAATACTGTTTGGTCTCTTTATAGGACCCTGTGGAGTATGCTCAACATCAGCCTCCACTTCACTCTCATCTTGAGTCTCATGTGATGACTCATTCGACTCTCAGACCGATCTCTACGGCCTCGAGCATGTGTACTCACCCCTCTACTATAGCGGCTATCATTTATAAAAACTATATTCTTGCATTCGAAACTAAATTCTTAGCTGCAGTTCCATCTTGATATACACAATTGTATCTAAACAATGCACAATACATGGGGATGTAAATTTACTTAACCACTAACACCGACTCATATCAGGCCAACTCTGCTCTGATACCACCTTTTCTGTCACGACCCAAATTACCTAAAAATTAGAGTAAATTTTTCTCTTTTTAATTTCCTTATCCGTCGTGAACAGTTACACTACTAAACAGTTGGGCTATGATTCGATGTTAGTCACCTCTCACCTATTTACCATTCCATTTTCATATTTCATTTACATATCAATTTATTTTAAATAAATACATCCTCAATATTACATCCATGTACTATGTGCTTCTATATGTTCAGATACAAAAATTATACAAATGTGTATACTTGGTCTCGATAAGAAGCAGCGGATATGACTACTGTCGTTCTCTTCTACTAAATATACCCTGTGGGGTGGAAAATGAAAGGGTGAGCATAAACAGCTCAGTAAGGCAATAATGTAAGCATGTAGATAACTATACTATCTACGTGCTGATAATATCATGATATAAAATCGTTTATATTTAGAGCACGAGGTATGACTAAAACGATGCCACATGTATGTATATATCATATAAGAGAAATCATGAAATCGACATATAAAACAAACATGGAAAATCATCATGTATGTCATCTCATGCTCGTCACATTAAAACTTATTTGTTTCATCATAAACTCATCACATTAAAACTCATTTGTTTCATCATAAAACAACTTTATCAAGGTCAAACCCATCTCTCGGGAATACCTTGATTCATTAAATCACATCTCTTTTAAAAACATAAATCGGGACATCACCCCTCCCTCGGGTTCGTCCTGGTCTATTCGGACCGTATGATATCATGTGAGGCATGTAGGTTACTGTATGAAAATCAAGGACTATGGCCATACTTTGTCCTTGTGATCCCAGGCTACACGGATCCCGGTGTGCGGGGTATCACAACTGCAACGGGAGGTGGGGTCAAGTCCTACCCGCCAGAATATCAAGTAACATCATCGAGTCATCATGACTGCACGGTACAGCGTACTCCGTGTGACATACACGGTACATCGTACTCTATGGACCCATATCATAGTCTGGGGGTGCCTGCCGTAGGTCTTATCCACCCCAATACTATGTCGATAACCAACCCATGTCTTAAAGTATACGTGTGAGCATCTCAACTCTCTGTGACACACAGTCTACAGAAGGCTTCCGCACGACTATATGCATGTCAACTCACGTCTAGTGCGAGCGAAGCTCCAGCACCACGCTATGCATATCACGATATCTAAAATCTCGTGCGAGCAAAGCTCCAGCATGGTTTTGTGCACACATAAATTTCTCGTACGAGCAATGCTCCAGTACGGCTTTCATGAGTAATAAATCAGTAAAATTTAGTGCGAGTAAGACTCTAGCACTCTTTTTACTCGTGTAAATATGATAGGTGGCTCAATCTTGATAAAACATCTTTTAAAATAGTAACAGGTCCAAACCGGTACCCTTTCGTATAATTCACGAAATCAACAGCCAACCTATGTGCATATTTATTTAAATCAAAGCAATACATTCATATAACACATTAAAAACATGAAATCATGCAATGCCTTACTACCCTTTTGTAAATTTTACTACCAGGGGCAAAATCATCTTTTTCTTTATTCACCTAAGCCTCGATTTTCGTAAAAATTATTATTTCATTTTCTAAATACTTAAAGAAATTCTAGACCCTGTAAATCCCCTCAATAAATACGTATAGAAATCTATATGCACCTACAAAATTCTCTTACCTCGATTTACGCGTAATCTTATCTCTTCTCGATAATATCGATCTCTCAGTCCAACTGCGCGTCAACCAAGTTTACGAAACTGCATATAACCACATATTTTGGGTTAATTCACTTATTTTTATCAATATATCACATTTACTGATCGAATCTAACGTATTGGACCCGTTTTACATTTTAAAATCATTGTAAGGCATTGTTTTAAGAGATTTCAAGGCTTGCACAGATTTTATTTGCATGCATGTACAACTTTATAATCTCATTTTGAATATGTTTTGAAATAATGTGGAACATATAACTTATTCTACTTATGCCTATTGATTTTGGATTTAAGCTTATTTTTCTTTATATCCATAATGTTTTCAAAACTCGAAACATGCTTTTAGATTGTCATTATGGCCTATAGCACCTTTTTCAATCCTACAAGCTATGTGTTACATTGTGGGAGTCACCTCTAGAATACCAACAGAGTGAAATGGTACACTGTGGGATTCACCTCTAGAATACCTATGAGGCTAAGTGCTACATGATGTGAGTCGCCTTTAGGGTCCAGAGTGTTTTAAAATAAATGTTGAAATATATATATATATATATATATATAGAAGTGCTTATTTTGCACATATTTACTAATTTTGGATTTAAGCTTATTCATTATCTACATTGTGATATGAATTTATGTGATTTCGAAACTTGCATTCAGACTATTTTTATAGCCCTATTTATGGGGCCCTGTTAATGGCTTATAGTAGTTAGCTATGACCATTCAACCCTGCTGACGAGTTATAATTGTTTGCAACATTCAGCCCTGCTGAATGATTCTAATAGTTATTGATATTTGGCTTTACTGACAGATTATAATTGTTAACAATGGCTCTGTAGATGGGTTATACTAGTTAACAGTATTTGGCCCTACTGACAGGTCATAATAGTTAGCATTATTCGACCCTACTGATAGGTTATAATAGTTAGCAATAATTATACGACCCTACTAACAGGTTAAAATAGTTAGCAATAGTCATGTGAATAAGATTTTCGTATAGAGTGATCATATTAAATAAAGAGCATTATTTTATCGAACTCTGCTTACAAAAGAATTTTAATTTAGCGAATCAAACGAACATTTTTTATACGGAATGTGTTTCTGCATGTGATTTTCGAATTATATGCATATGATATGATTTTATCAAACCATATGACTTTGATTGGCTTTAATGAACCTTGTGAAAGTTATGGAATTGTGTAATTGAAATACGTTTTAGATATGTACTATGATTTGAATATGAAATGTGTTTTTCTATGAATATTCGATTAAGATGATTTGATGTGAAAGAACTTGTGAATTTGAACTTGCATTGAACTTCGATTTTCTACATGCGGCTATGCTATCGGATTTCAAACCTATTTGTTATCATATTTGTTTCAGTGTGGTCAAGTTTGGTGGTAAACCGAGGTACTTCAATGTACCTGTCACGACCCTCGATCCACTAAAAATCCATTACAATTTTTTTTTCGTTGTTCATTTATCGATTATTATTTAATCCATTTCTTATTGTTTGTTCTTTATCTTTACCTTACCTGATCGTGAATAGCTACACCACCAACAGTTGGACTGTGCATCGGTGTCAATCTTATCCAATCATACCGTTTCAAATTACAATTCATTTAAATGTAAACACTAGTATTTCTAAATCAGAGTTGCTGTTTACATGTGTTTACAATCCTTTACATCCCCAAAAATTACATTTAAAGATATTACTGTGCTTTGACATGTCTAGATACAAAAACTTTACAAATGTGTATACCTCATGTGATGGGATGCAACGGACACCAAAATTCAATCCTCAGTCGCCCACTATCTACTGTAAGTGCTCTGTAGAGGGGGAAAATAAGGGGGGTGAGCAAACCACGCGCTCAGTAAGGAAATCATGCGAGTAGGTAGATAACTGTACTATCTACGTGGTCGTGATGCCATGCTTAAATCATACATTTATTTGTCATACTCCAAAACGTATGTACATGCTTATGTTCATGACATGTAAAGCAATTCATGGTATTTAAATCAGTGCACAGTTCACGAAACATAGCATGGAAAATCATCATGCGTAAATCAAAATCAAGGCATGGTAAATCATCATGCAAGGTGCACTTATAAAGCATTTCAAATCTGAACACAAACCGATACAAAATCATCACTTATCAAGACTCAGCCTCTCCTATGGACTATCTTAACCCACAAACACATTTCAAAACATGGATTTCTCAATCAACAATAGACATGTGAGATAGGCATATAATATAACAATGGTAATAACTAGGACTATGGCCATATCCTTTGTGATCCTAGGCTACAGGATCCTAGTGTACGGGGTATCACCTCTATCTGCTTCCGCATGGGAGGTGGGTCACGTCCAACCCGTCGGTCCATAGCAGAATCCATCGTCCGAAGACAACATATATACAATATCACACACGGTATAACGTACTCCATGCTACTTGCATGGTATAATGTACTCTGTGGACCCATATCATCACATCATACACTGCCACATCTCAATACGCAAGTGAGAGCCTATTTAATCGGTGTGGCACACAGCCTACTCGAAGCTCCCAGTTCGGCTCTCGACATGTCATAAAACCATGTGCGAGTAGTCACAAGCATGACAATAAGTATAATGGACATCTAGTGCGAGCTATGTTCCAGCACCATGTTAAAACTCGTATGAAAACTAGTGCAAGCTAGGCTCCAGCACAATGTCATAAAATCCATGTAAAACTCTAGTGCGAGCATCGCCCAGCACTAATGCATGTATAAAACACGTCAAATCTCGCGCGAGCAGCGCTCTAGCACGTTTCATTTCCACAAAACTCATGTAGGTGACTCATTCTTTACAAAGCATGATTATGAAACCAAATCAAGCTATTTTTATGCAAATCATTTCAAATGCTAGCCAACCTACCAATCTCATGTTAAAAAGCAATAAAAAGATTCAAAAGCATCATGCTCGCTTTTAGTGCACATTTCTCAAAAACCCAATTTTTTACCCTTCAAACAAACATTTCATCTCAAGACCCTTAGCTATGTTAAAAATCGCTCATGCGCTCGAAAGGAATATAGATATCCCTAGGGCTAACACAATTCCCTTACCTCGATTCTCTTGGAATCAACTCTTCCTTCTTTTCCAACTTTTTGCGATTTGGCTCAACTTGATCCGGTTTTATCTTCGGGACCTGCAAATATACATCAATCATATAAGTCAATACCAATGTAACTACCGCTCGTGACTTCTACCAAAAACCACTACAATTTTTTTCGCTTTTTACTTACCTTTCTCTTCACCAACAGTTGGACTGTGATTCGACATCAGTATCGTCACCCTTGCTTTCCATATCATCCATTCAATACAATGCATAGATGTCAATATCAACTATCTATTGACTGTAATTTCTTGAACACCATAAGTGAGCTCACATATAATTAAATATAAATACATCCCTCATATTACATACGTTTACATCACTATGCTGTTAGATGTTCAGAGATAAGATCGTACGTGTGTGTGTATACCTTTCGCTCGAGGGGAATGCAACAGACACAAGGAATGTTAGTCCTCAGTCGTACTCTATCTACTGCAGATGCTCTGTAGAGAGGGGGAAAAAAGGGTGAATTCACAGCTCAATAAGAAAATCAGGCAAGCAAGTACATATTCACACTATCTACTGAAAATAATGCTATGCCTTGAAAATATTATTTCCTTAACCCACTTCAAAAGCATGAATTTTAATATATATATATATATATAATTGTATAGATTTAAATCTCATGTACAGAAATCATGCTGAGTTCTCAAAAGTAGGCATTTCGTGCAAAATAATGCATCTTTATAATTTCATAATGCCTTTAGATAATTTATGCAATTTATATTCAAATCACAGTAAATATGACTTTTGAAAGATCACAACACATCAATCCGGGTTCTGACCCATCCCTTAGGTCTACCCATATCATAAAATCATTTCAAATAATGTGATATATCATGTGAGACTCGGTGGCTATATGAAATAATATCCTGGACTATAGCCATATCCTATAATGGTGATCCCAGGCTACATGGATCCTAGTGCGCGAAAAAATCACTGCTGAACTGGAGGGGGGGTCAGTCCATCACAACCACTAGCAATAAACTCCTCAACTCCACAACACCACAACAACACACGGTACAACGTACTCTGTGCCACATGCACAGTACAATGTACACCTGTGGACCCCATCTCATGGTTGGGGTGCTTGTCATAGGTCTTAGCCCTCATACCATGAAAAATCAATGCCACGTCTCTAAATCCACGTGCGAACATCTCAACAGTGTGACACATAGTCTATACAAGGAAATCGTCACATTTTTAAACATGTCTTATATATCACAGTAAAACTACAGTGTGCGCCTTTAGTGTACTCACAGTCAACACCCCGGTCAAACATTGTTTATACATATCAGCAGTGCGCACCTTGAGTGCGACTTACAGTCGACACTCCGCTCAAACACTGTTTCACACATCACAAACTCAAACTCTAGTGTGAGTAACACTCCAGCACTAGGTCATGCATAGTTCATGTTTCAAAACAACTACGAGCAATCGCTCCAATACCATGCTATATACAAAACATATAAAACTGAGTACGAGCAATAGCTCCAGCACTTTATCATGCATAAAACATATAAAACTGAGTATGAGCAACGCTCTAGTACTCTACCATGCATTTCATCGAAATCTAGTGCAAGTCATACTCCAGCACTAATTTATGTGGAAAACATATAAAATCAAGTGCGAGCTGTGCTCCAGCACGATTTTTTTTCACAAAATTCGATAGATGGCTCTTTGAAATGGATGATTTTCAAAAAAAAAAAAAATCAGCACTATAAATTGTGTTATTTCTCATTAATCATGAAAACATTATCCCATCTATCTACTCTTCTGCTAAACAACAGTAAAAACACTCAAAATTATGATTTTCATTCTTTTTAAGACTTTTCCTAAAAGTTGACTTTATTCCTAACTAGGGCCAAAATCGTAAATTGCCATTATTAGGTCGTTATAAATATTATTCACTTTCTCTGACCCTCAGAGTTTTTAAGTGAATGTAAATGAAGATGAAAATAAGTGCAGATATCTCTAACTACTCATAAAAGTCCCTTACCTCGGATCACGTCACATGACCTCACTTCCTCGGTGCTGCTCACTCTCGCAGTCCGATCAGCTCCCAATATAAACTCTAGGGCTGTATATAGCCATTCATCAGGTAAATTTCACTTTTCCTACTGTATTACACATTTAATACAGTTTATTTCACTTAATGGGCATGTTTACTCTTATTGGGTTTTAACAACTCTTAATGGGCTTATTGGGCTTGTAAGGCCTACTAACTTTTACTGGGCTTGTTCGAGGCCCATGACACCTTATTGGGTCGAAACCAAATCGACTTAGCCCATTGGCCTTCTCGGCCAAGGCATGTGGCCGAGAGTCATCATGCCGCCGGTCATGCCACACCACGCTACTCATGGCCATTTACTAACCAATTCACTTAGGAATTTTGTTGTACACTTGGTTGGCATGTGTTAAGCCTTTCCTATAGTTCATGTTGGCATTTTATTAAACACCTTATATGCCAACATCATACAACCATCCATATGAACAAATTGATTAAAACTAAGCATGCCATAATCATGTATACATGCATATCAACCTATACATGCCTTAAAATCACATGGGTATTCATCAAAACTCATATACCAACTTTCGGCCATCACTTGTTTATGGTGATTTCATGTGTTTCAATCCATAAGACATATACAAATCAACTCCACATAATCCATAGATTAACATATATGAATTTGAAAGCTTGAAATTATACCTAGCTTGCACTTTCACACTTGGCCAAAACTTTGTATCCTTTTGGGTTGCTCACTTTGGCTCCTTGATAGCCAATTCCAATATATGTTACTCGTCTCTCAATTTGGAACAACTTTCATGAAGATTGCAAGTTCCAAATATGCCTTTATCCTAGTGATTTCTAGTGAGAGAAAGCTCAAAAACTATTTGGTTATGGTTTTCTTCACTTTGCCGAAAATGAAAGGATAAAGATGATTATGTGTTGGCTGATATTTATAGCCTAAAGAATTAGCCATTAAGTCACCAATTTCAGCCACCTTAATTGACTTTTAAAAAGGTTAGGTGATGGTTACCAAATTGGGTTTCACAACCTTTGTTTAGGTGATGGTTACCAAATTGGATTTTACTACCTTTTATTAATGGGTTTTAACTTATACTAATGGGTTTTCAGTTTGGGCTTTTCTTTTGGGATTTTGGGCTGAAAATTTTTCTACCAATTGGTCCTTCAGTTGTCTTCATATTGGGCCCACAAAATGGCCCAACAATTTGGCCCATTGGGCTTTCCAAATTCGGCTCACACTTGTTTATACCTTAATGGGCTTTAAAATTCCAACTTTGGCCATTGCATTTTACCTGTTAAATTAAATTTGAAATTCATCAAAATAAATTTTTCTTACTTTGGGGGATGATTAACTTGTATTTTAACCAAAAATATTTCTTCCCAAAATTTTAACCATACTTAGGTTAAATTCTAACCATGGTTAGTGAACTTTGGTCAAAGTACACTTTCTTAACCATTGACCACGTTTGACTTTTTTTCAAAATCCAATAGTGTCTCTTTCCATGGTTTACACTCTCGTCTTTATGTTTTGTCATTTTCGAGAGGCGAATATATCAAATACCCTTCAAACAGACTATTTCAGACTCGTTTAGCCCCTTTTTGGCTTTTACTACACTTAAATGTGTTCGGGACCAAATCAAACCGACTTTCCTTCATGAACTCTCTATATTTTCACATCATAAGTTCTTCTCTTCAGTCAGAATGATTTAGATCCACTCGGTTTAGCCAGTGGATCTTTTAGCCCTTATTCGACCTTTAAGTAGCTTATATGTGTTTAGTCACTTTACTTACAATTTCGTTGTAGTAAATACTCTTCTTATGATTCAACCAACATAATAAATGTTCGTACTTATATGAATCATAAAGGATAAGCTACATCAAAATCTGGGTCTTACAATCCTCCCCAACTTAAGAAATTTGGTCCTCCAAATTAGAACCAAGTCATACCTCAAATAATTGGGGGTACTTCTCACGCATCAAGCTCTCTAACTCTCAAGTAACCTCTTCCAGAGTGTGGTGCTACCAAAGAACCTTAACCAAAACGATCGTCTTCGATTGCAATGCCTTCTCCTTCCTATCCAATATCCGAATCGCCTTCTCAACATATGACATGTTCTCTTTGAGCTCCAACGGTTCATAACGAATCACATGTGCCAGATCCGGGTGATACTTCTGAAGCATCGAAATGTGGAAGACATTATGGACACCAGATAAGTCTAGTGGCAATGTCAACCTATATGCCTTATCTCCCACTCGATCAAGTATCTCAAAGGGTCCAATGTAGCAAGGACTCGATTTACCTCTCTTTTCGAATCTCGCTATACCCTTAGAAGGAGAAACCTTCAGAAACACCAATTCACCAACTATAACTCTAGTTGCTTCCGTCTCTTATCAGCATAACTTTTATGTCTGCTCTGAGTGGTTCGTAATCTATCGCATATCGACTGAACATCCTCAGAGGTTTTCGTGACTAAATCAAGAGCAAAAATCTTTCAGTCATCCACTTCTTCCCAACTAATAGGGGAACGACATCTACGACCATACAAAGCCTTGTACGGTGCCATCCCGATACTTGAATGATAACTATTGTTGTAGACGAATTTGGCTAGTGGCAAATGATCATTCCAGGAGTCTCTAAAATCCAACACACATGCTCTCAACACATCCTCCAGAGCCTGTACAATCCTCTTTGACTGACCATCTGTCTAAGGATAGAAGCAGTGCTCAAACTCAACTGGGTTCCTTGGCTTCTGAAAAATGTTCCAAAAAGTGGGTAGTGAAGCGGGAATCCCTATTCGAAACAATACTCACTGGAACACTATGTAACCTCACTACCTCACGTACATACTGCTCTGCTAATGAACTCAGAGTATCGGTAGCTCTCATAGCTAAGAAGTAAGCTGACTTCGTTAGTCTATCAACGATCACCCATATCGCATCGTGATTCCTACGGGTCCGTGGTAAACCCATCACATTATCCATAGTGATACGTTTCCATTTCCATGTCGGTATAGGTAGAGGCTACAATAATCCTGTAGACTTCTGATGCTTTACCTTCACCTGCTGACATACGAGACATTTCGCCACAACTCTGCCACATCCTTCTTCATACCTGGCCATCAATACACTTTTCAGAGTTTCTTATACATCTTGTTACTCCCCGGATGTAATGTGTACCTTGAAGAATGAGCTTCCGACAAATCACTCTCCTAAGCTCTGGATTATCGAGAACACACATCTTACCTCTGAACCTCAGTAATCCATCAAAACTCAACTTATAAATGGTCTTCATGCCAATCTGCATCTGACTAGTCATATCAATGCAATACGGATTACTCTGTTGAGCCTGTCTGACCCTATCCCATATATCAGGTCCTAACCTCATGCTAACTATCACACAATCTGTATTCATATCAAAAGGCAAAACACCCAAACTGAGGCTAGCAAACTATTCTAGCAACTCGTGTTCCCTGACCATCATATATGATATCATCTCAAGGCTCTTCCTACTTAAAGCATCAATCATAACTTTAGCCTTACCCAGATGATAAAGTATCTCACAATCATCGTCCCACACAAATGTAACACTCTTCCGAGTGAGACGCGTCAATGGAGCAGTTGACTTCTAAAATCCCTCGACGAATCTTCGATAATAACTAGCTAAACCCAGAAAACTCAGTGGCTGTCCTTGGCTGTTCCTACTAAACTACAGCCTCTATTATTGGATGGGTCTACTGACACTCCATCATTTGACACAACATGTCCCAAAAATGAGATCTGCTCTAACTAGAAGTCACACTTACTGAGTTTAACATACAACTCCTATTCTCAAAGAGTCTGTAATAAAATCCTGAGGTACTGTTCATACTCCTCCTCGGATCTTGAGTACACTAAGATGTCATCGATAAAGACGATAACAAACTGATCCAATTATGGCTTGAACACATCGTTCATCAAAGCCATGAAAGCTGCAAGAGCATTCATCAGTCTGAATGGCATAACCAATAACTCATAATGGCCATATCAGGTCTGACATGCTCTATTAGCTGCATCTCCACTCCAAATTCTCAACTAATGGTACCCAGACATCAGATCAATCTTAGAAAAACCTGCACTCCCCAAAGTTGATCTAACAAATCATCAATGCGTGGAAAGGGGATACCTATTCATGATGGTAGCCTTATTCAATAATCTGTAATTTATACACAAGCGGAGGCTTCCATCATTCTTCTTTAAAAATAAAATCGGTGGTTCCCAAGACGAAACACTCGGTCTGATGAAACCCTTATCCAACAGCTCCTGCAACTATTTCTTGAGCTCCTCATCTCAACTAAGGCCATCCATATTCCATCATCAAATTCATGTTAACACCATTTCCTCATTATTTTCCCATTTTCACACCAATAGCTAGGTCATGCTCATTTTTCATGATTCTTTCATTTTTAACAATTCATACAGATACCAATAAACTCATCAATACACCTAGTTTAACATATATCAACTTGCATTAAATCTTACCTAGCAGAGATTTGCTTCCTTTTTCACCAAATTGGCACAAATCCTCCTTGCTCCTAAAATCCTTGATTTCAATCTCTTGTTTCCAAGTATGTTGTTCTCCTCTTTGCCAAGAACAACTTTACTCAACTATATCACACTCAAAACTGGTTGCAAACTAACGTTTTCTGGTGTTGAAAGGTTAGGTTTAGCTTTGGTTCTTGAATGAAATAGTGTTTCCCGTGAAAAACTGAAATGCAGAACCCAATATTTATAAATTTGTCTCTATGAGAACGATCTGCTCTCTAAATGAGATCGATCTGCCTTGCATTTTTCGGCTCGAAACTGACCTTTCGAGCTTAATGAGATCGATCTGCCTCTAAGCATGAGATCGATCTGTTTCAGACAGTAGCTTAAGAAGATCGATCTGCTCCAAGGGTGAGATCGATCTTCTCCAAGTCAGTAGCATTTGGAGATCGATCTGGCCCTTCAGGGGATCGATTCCTTCTACACAGAATGCTTAGCAGATCGATCTAGCCCCATTGGAGATCGATCTGCGCTGTTCCATTGCTCAAATAAGAGCATTTTTTGCTCTTCCAAATCGATCTTTCATTCAATGAGATCGATCTAGCATTCATATTTTCTAAATTTTGCTGCAGTTTTCTGCAGTAACTCACACAAAATATCCTTAATTTTGCTGCCATAGTCAATCTCTCATCCAACCACCTTTAAGGCTTAAAAATGAGATCCATTCATACTTTATATACATAAACTTGTGTGCATTCATTGTATAACCAAAGGTATACAATACAAAACCAAATAGAAGTACAAAGATTTACACAACTCATGCAACTTCATTCCATTTTACCACACCACTCAAAACTCAATATTTTCACATTCCACCCATGGAAATATACTTCTTACACTCGCTATACACTTTAAAATTTACGTGTATTCATTTCACAATCTAATATACACCTTACATAATTAAATGGGAGTTTAAAAAATTTAAGGGTATTACATATGAATTTAAGGGTCTTACAATCCTCCCCACCTTAAGAAATTTGGTTCTCCAAATTAGAACTAAGTTACTCTACAAACAACTGGGGATATCTCTCTCGCATCAGACTCTCTAGCTCCCAAGTAGCTTCCTCTGAAGTGTGATGCTACCAAAGAATCTTCACTAACCCGATAGTCTTATTCCTTAAAACTTTCTCCTTTCTATCCACTATGCGAATCGATTTCTCTACATATGTCAAATCATCTTTGAGCTCCAATGGCTCATACCGAATCACATGTGTTGGATCTGAATGATACTTCCTTAACATCGAAATGTGAAAGACATTATGCACTCCCGATAATTTTGGTGGCCATGCCAATCTATATGCCTTATCTCCCACTTTGTCCAGTATCTCAAAAGGCCCAATGTATCGAGGACTCAACTTACCTCTCTTCCCAAATCTCGCTATACCCTTAGAAGGAGAAACCTTTAGAAATACTGAGGCACCAACTGCGAATTCAAGTGGTATTCGTCTCTTGTCAGCATAGCTTTTCTATCTACTCTGAGCTGTCCTCAATCTCTCAACTATTAACTGGATATCCTCAGAGGCTTGTGTAACCAAATCAGGAGTAAATATCTTTATGTCACCCACTTCTTCCTATCTGATCGGGAAACAACATCTATGGCCATACAAAGCCTCATACGGTGCTATCCCGATACTCGCATGATAACTGTTGTTGAAGGCGAATTCGGCTAGTAGCAAATGATCATCCTAAGAGCCTCTAAAATCTAGCACACACGCTCTCAACATATCCTCCAGGGTCTGTATAGTCCTCTCTGACTAACCATCTATCTACGGATGATAAGCGGTGTTCAAACTTAACTGGGTTCCCATGGCTTCCTGAAAATGTTCCAAAAAGTGGGAAGTGAAGCAGGAATCCCTATCCAAAACAATGCTCACTGGAATACCATGTAACCTCACTACCTCGCGTACATACAGTTCTGTTAATGCACTCAGAGTATCGGTAGCTCTTATAGCTAAAAAGTTGGATGACTTCGTCATTCTATCGACTATCACCTATATAGCATCGTGATTCCTCCGGATCCTCGGTAAACCCATCATGAAATCCATGGTGATATACTTCCATTTCCATGTGGCTATAGGTAGAGGCTGCAATAACCCTGTAGGTTTTTTATGCTTTACCTTCACTTACTGACATACGAGGCATCTTACCACGAAATCTGCCACATCTCTCTTCATACCTAACCACCAGTACACCTTCTAAAGATTCTGATACATTTTATCACTCCTCGGATGTAACGTGTACCTCAACGAATGAGCTTCCTTCAATATCAGTCTCCAGAGCCCTAGGTCCTCGGGAACACACAATCTGCCTCTAAACCTCATAAGTGCATAAGAACTTATCTCGAAATCAGTCACTGTGCCCTTCTGTATCTGACTACTCATGTCAATACAATACAGATCAGTCTGCTGAGCCTATCTGATCCTGTCCAACAGATTTAGCTCCAATCATAGACTAGCAATCACACAGTCCGTATTCATGTCAAAAGGTTCAACTCCCAAACTAAGGCTAGCAAACTGCTCTAGCAACTCATGCTCCCTGACCATTATATGCGATACCATTTCAAGGCTTTTTCTTCTTAATGCATCAGCTACAACATTAGCCTTACCTGGATGATAAAGTATCTCACAATCATATTATTTTAGAAGCTCTAGCCATCTTCTATATCTAGTGTTCAATTCTTTCTGTGAGAACAGATACTTAAGGATCTTGTGATCGGTAAATATTTGGAATTTCTCTCCATACAAGTAGTGGCGCCATACCTTCAACGCAAACACTACTACACCTAACTCTAAATCATGGGTCGGATAGTCCTTCTCATGGTCCTTTAGCTTTTTGGATCCATAAGAAACTACATTCCCATCCTGCATCAATACACAGCCCAGTCCCTGATGTGAAGCATCAGTATATACTGAAAATCCTCATGAGTTGGTAGGGATAGTGAGAATCAGAGCAGTGGTCAATCGACTCTTCAACTCCTGAAAACGCTTCTCACAATCCTCGTTCCATACAAAAGCTACACCCTTCCGAGTGAGACGTGTCAACGGAGTAGCTAACTTTGAAAATCCTTCTACGAATCTTCGATAATATCTTGCTAAACCCAAGAAACTCCTGATCTTGGTAACTGTCCTTAGCTGTTCCCACTGAACTACAACCTCAATCTTGGATGGATGTACTAATACACCATCCTTCAACACAACGTGTCCCAAAAACGAGATTTGTGACAGCAAAAAATTACACTTGTTGAGTTTAGTATACAGCTTCTGCTCTCGTAGGGTCTGCAATGCAATCCTGAGGTGCTCCTCATGCTTTTCCTTGGATTTAGAATATACCAAGATATCATCTATGAAGATGATAACAAATTAATCCAAATATGGCTTGAACACATCGTTCATCAAAACCGTGAAAGCTGCAGGAGCATTCGTCAATCCGAATGGCATAACCAAAAACTCATAATGGTCATATCGGGTCCTAAATGCCATCTTAGGCACATCTTCTCTCCGAACTCTCAGCTGATGATACCCAGACCTCAAATTAATCTTAGAAAAGACCTGTGCTCCTCAGAGCTGATCCAACAAATTATTAATGCGTGGAAGAGGATACTTATTCTTAATGGTTTCCTTATTCAACAATCTGTAATCTATACACACTCAGAGGTTTTCATCCTTCTTCTTTACTGGTGCTCCCCAAGGTGAAACACACGATCTAACGAAACCCTTATCCAACAACTCCTGTAACTGTTTCTTGAGCTCCTCCAGCTCAACTAAGGCAATGCGATATGGTGGTTTCGATATAGGTTCAGTACCAGGCACCAAGTCTATATAGAACTCCATTTCTTGTTTGGTGGTAACCCTGATAATTCATCTGAAAAGATATCTGGAACTCACTAACCACAAGGATATCTACCAACTCCGGATGTACCTTATCCGTATCAACCGCGTACGCAATAAAACCTTCAACATATTCATTTCCCAGTCAGCATAGTACATTATCAATTACAATCATAACTACTCCTTTTATTTCTTTTCATCAAATTTTACAACATACATTTCAGGGTTAGGAAACATAATTGTCTTAGCATAACAATCTAAAACAGGATGGTTTGACGATAACCAATCTATTCTTAGGATTACATCAAAATCACTCATGCTTAACAGTATTAGATTGGTTGTCATGTTCTTTTCCCCTACTTTCAGCTTACAATCATTTAACACATACTCCACTAGTTGACTATTATCCATAGGCGTATTAATCAACATCATCTTACTCAAAGGTGTACGCTCTACATGCTTTGCTATTTTACATGCAAATGAAGGCGATACAAATGAATGTGTGGGACCAGGATCAATTAAAATATGTGCTTCTAAATCATATATCAGGATTTTACCTCTAATCACATCCGACGAAGAATTGGCTGTCCCCTGGTCCAAGGCATGTACTCGCCCTCATCTTAGAACCTGCTTTCCTTTCTCTTCCTCTGCCACACTTCTCCTCAGAGCAGACGTATCAACTGGAGCTCTCTTAGACTCCTTACCTTTCTGTGGGGCAGTATCAATGACCTCTTAGTAAACTCTGGCCATGCGTCCTAGCTTCCCACATCTGAAGCACAATCCACTAGAAATAGGACAGGGTCTACCTCCAGGGAATCTACCACATCGACTACGCTGCTCAATGGTAGGCGTCTATCCTCCAATCACTACTCCTCTAACTGGAGCTATAGCCGGGTATGAAGGATATCTAATAATCCTCTCTTGTACTTCCTCAATATTTGGTCTCTTATCGAAGAGTCTTATCCCTCCTCGATATTCGAAACCTCGAGCACTGTTACTCATCGACCTCTTTCTATCTCTGTCCCTACCTTTTCCAATTGTTCTAAACTCTGAGACATTCCTCTCATAATCTTATTCACAGAGTTGCACACTGCCCCATCATAGGTAGAGATGTCGAATGGAACCAGTTTAGACAGCAATATTGGTCTCAATCCATCGATAAACCTGCGGACCTTTCTGGTCTCGCTAATCATGGTGTTAGGGTCATACCTTCCCAGATATAGAAATATGGTCTCATACTCATCCACTGAATGACTCCCTCGGCTTAACCCTAAAAATTTGACCTGCAGCCTCCGCTAAGCCGTATCTGGAACAAACTGCCTCCTGAAGGCATCTAAAAATATCTCCCAATTGATCTCTATATGTCAGGCTCTCAATATAGGTTGGGTGGATTTCCACTAATGCTCTGGCATCCCCTTCAGTAGGAAAGTAGCAAATGCGACCATCTCTGAAGTTGTATACTCAAAGAATCCATACAACTTCTTTATCTCTCCTATTTATTCCTCCGTCAACACTGGGTCCTTAATCCCATGCAAAGTTAGAGGTCCAAGTTTTGGAATTATCAGAGTTTGTCCAAATCACAACCGTACCCCAATCCACTACTACCCGAAACTGGTGGGGGTGTAGGTGTATCAGGTGCAGCTACCTCTCTCGGTGCAGTCTCTGTATCCTGTCCCTGTCCTCCTGGCATCATTTGTGCCAGTATCTCTACTATGGTCTCCAAGCAACATTCTAGTCTCTCGAAAAGTGCCTCGGTACTCTCTGGTACCTCAGTCTAATTGATAGTCTCATCTCAGGTCTCTTGCCTACCTCTACGGCCTCGAGCCCTACCTCTATCACCTCTACCACGGTGAGTATTAACCATAATGGCTAAATTCCTACACTTATAATCATTAATTAGTCTGATGTCCATCTCGTATACACAATTGTAACTGAACAAAGCACAATACTATAGGGATGTATATTTTTCCTAATTACTAATATCGATTCATATCATGCCAACACCGCTCTGATACAATTTTTGTCACTCCCTTCTCCCACAAATGACCTACCGAAATCACCATAAACTTTTTGCATTTCACTTACCTCTTCTTCTGTCATCTCTCACATCAAATGTTGGGCTGTGATTCGATATTAGTTACCCATTCACACTCATTCATAACATGTATAGAATTTAATATTCCTTTATATATTAATACGATTATTTGTACATATACATCCCGACCGTACATTAATTGACATAGTTGAGCTTATACAATGTTCAGTACAAAATGTTCGAGTGTGTATAACTCTAGCAAGATAGATTTGCAGTGGATCAGGGAATATCAGT
The DNA here is from genome assembly GCA_033439115.1 of Firmiana major. Lineage (NCBI taxonomy): Eukaryota > Viridiplantae > Streptophyta > Magnoliopsida > Malvales > Malvaceae > Firmiana > Firmiana major. Next base: position 35,374,381 of record CM065897.1, on the reverse strand, counting down.
CCTCAGTCGTGTCCACCTACCGTGGATGCTCTGAAAAAGGGGGAAATAATAAGGGGGTGAGCTCACAGCTCAGTAAAGAAATCAGGCAAGCAAGTAGATAATCGTACTATCTACAAAAAATAATGCTTATACCTCGAAATCATTTTCTTACCCAATTGTATCTAAAGCATGCATCTCTCTCAAATTTTATGCAATATATATATAGATACAAAACATCAGTTCTCAAACTGAAAATATGTTAGTTTAACAATCTCAGCATTATATGCATAAATACTGCATTTCTCATTTAATTTCACATAAATCATATTTATCATGCCATTCATTTAAATCAAAATCATATGGCATTCATCATGTTTTCAAAGCATGGAAATCTGGGCCTCACCCATCCCTCGGGTTACCTTTTTCACAATTCACAAACTCACATGTTTATATCATAAAACCATGTGGTAATTCATTCAAGAAATCTCAATATACATAGCATGAAAAGAAAACGAAGATAAGCGACTACATGTTCCAAGTGTATGATCATAACCCATTTTTCATGATCCCAACAACACAGTACTCGGTGTGCAGGGTCTCACAATTACTGTAACGGGAGGTGGGTCAAATCTCTACCGTCAACTCTCTACTCAATTGAGGACCTGATCCCGAAGCACACTAGATCCCACTGGATCTCGCTCCCGCTGCTAACCAGTCCAATCCAAGTACATTAAGTACTCACGGTACAACGTACCCCATGTGACATACACGGTACACAGTACTCCATGAACCCTATCTCAAGGTGGGATGCTGGCCATGAGTCTTACTCTTCATACCTTGGATATACCTCAAAGTCAGGATGCTCACTATGAGTCTTAGTCTTTATACCATGTGTTTTTTCAATAGCCCTCAGCTTTATCTCAAAATATTGCACGTGTGAGCATATAATATATCTGTGTGACACACAGTTAGCATAGGCTCCCAACACGGCTGTTTCATGCTCTTTTCAAATCTGGTACGTGCGAGTAAAACTCCCAACATGACCATATCACATTGATACAACTCTAGTGTGAGTAATGCTTCCAACACTATGTCATATAAAAACATGAGTATGAGCAAAGCTCCTAATACTCTATAATGTATAATATATGAAATCTGAGTACGAGCTAAGCTCTCAGTACTCTATCATGTAAAACTGAGTATGAGCTTAACTCCCAATACTCTATAATGCATCAATCACAATCTGAGTACAAGCAATGCTCCCAGCACTCTAACATGCATAGATCACATAAAAATGTAGTACGAGTATATACTCCAGTACTATGTGATGCATATCTCAAAATATAGTGCAAGTAATCTCTAGCACTTATGATTTTCACACAAAACCGGATAGATGGCTATTCAAATCACAGTTCACCCAAATAAGTCAAATCCGCACTAAAATGTGCTGTTTTTGCATATACATGAAAACATTAGCCATTCTATCATGTAACTCATGAATCTTAGTCATAATAGGCTTCTAAGGTATTTTTACCCTATATTTTCGGTAAAACACACTTATCCTCATTATTCTCAATCATCATAATATGCCTATTCAAGGGATTTCATATAGCATATAATATTGAAATGCTATTCAAAATGCGTGGAGCCATCTCTAGCTACTCATGAAATTCCCTTACCTCGGATCACGTCAAGTGACCTCACTTCCTCGGTGCTGCTCACTCTGGTAGTCCGATCAGTTTCCATTGTGATTTTCGAAGCTGTTATAATTATCTGCATTAGTATACTGTAATATACTCATTTCATTTGCTAAATCTCAATTCCATGCATCGATCTCATTATTTTCTTCTAATATGGTATTATACCACATTTTCCATAGAGCTATATTTATTTCTCCTTATTGCCAATATATGCATTTCATAAGATTAATTTATAATCTTCCCTACATGCATATTCCATCATCAAATTCATGTTAACACCATTTCCTCATCATTTTCCCATTTTCACATCAATAGCTAGGTCATGCTCATTTTTTCATGATTCTTTCATTTCTAACAATTCATACATATACCAATAAACTCATCAATACACCTAGTTTAACATATATCAACTTGGTACATTAAATCTTACCTAGCAGAGATTTCCTTTATTTTTCACCAAATTGGCATAAATCCTCCTTGCTCCTGAAATCCTTGATTTTAATCTCTTGTTTCCAAATATGTTGTTCTCCTCTTTGCCAAGAACAACTTTGCTAAACTATATCACACTCAAAACTGGTTGCAAACTGACATTTTCTGGTGTTGAAAGGCTAGGTTTAGCTTTGGTTCTTGAATGAAATAGTGTTTCCCGTGAAAATCTGAAATGCAGAACCCAATATTTATAAAATTATCTCTATGAGAACGATCTGCTCTCTAAATGAGATCGATCTGCCCTGCATTTTTCCTCTCGAAATTGACCTTTCTGGCTTAATGAGATCGATCTACCTCTAAGCATGAGATCGATCTGTTTTAGACAGTAGCTTAAGAAGATTGATCTACTCTAAGGGTGAGATCAATCTTCTCCAAGTCAGTAACATTTGGAGATCGATCTGGCCCTTCAGGGGATCGATTCCTTCTACACAGAATGCTTAGCAGATCGATCTAGCCGCATTGGAGATCGATCTACCCTATTCCATTGCTCAAATAAAAGTATTTTTTGCTCTTCCAGATCGATCTTTCCTTCAATGAGATCGATCTAAAATTTATATTTTTCAGATTTTGCTGCAGTTTTCTACAGTAACTTACACAATCCTTAATTTTGCTACCATAGTCATTTTCTCATCCAACCACCTTTAAGGCATAAAAATCACATCCATTCATACTTTATATACATTAAAACTTGTGTGCATTCATTGTATAACAAAAGGTATACAATACAAAACCAAATGGAAATACAAAGATTTACACAACTCATGCAACTTCATTCCATTTTACCATACCACTGAAAACTCAATATATTCGCATTCCACTTATGGAAATATCCTTCTTACACTCGCTATACACTTTAAAATTTGCGTGTATTCATTTCACAATCCAATATACACCTTACATAATTAAATGGGAGTTCACAAAATTTAAGGGCATTACTTATGAATTTAAGGGTCTTACAGTCCATCACAACCGCCAGCTATCAACTCCTCAACTCCACAACACAACAACACACGGTACAGCGTACTCCGTGGCACATGCATGATACAACGTACACGCGTGGACCCTATCTTGCGGTTGGGCTGCCTGCCATAGGTATTAGCCTTCGTACCATGGAAAATCAATGCCACATCTCTAAATACACGTGCGAACATCTCAACAATGTGACAATCAATCTACACAAGGAAATCGTCACGGTTTTAAACATGTCTTATATATCACAGTAAAATTACAATGCACGCCTTAAGTGTGACTCATAGTCAACACCCCGTTCAAAAACTGTTTATACATATCAGCAGTGTGTACCTTGAGTGTGACTCATAGTCGACACTCCGGTCAAACACTGTTTCACACATCACAAACTCGAACTCTAGTGCGAGTAACACTCCAGCACTAGGTCATGCATAGTTCATGTTTCAAAATAACTACGAGTAATCGCTTTAGTACCATGCTATGCACAAAACATATAAAACTGAGTACGAGCAATAGCTCCAACACTCTATCATGCATAAAACATATAAAATTGAGTACGAGCAACACTCTAGTACTCTATCATACATGTCATGGAAATCTAGTGCGAGTCATACTCCAGCACTAATTTATGTGGAAAACATATAAAATCAAGGGAGAGTTGTGCTTCAGCACGATTTATTTTCACAAAATTCGATAGATGGCTCTTTGAAAGGGATGATTTTCAAAACATAAAAATCAGCACTATAAATTGTGCTATTTCTCATTAATCATGAAAACATTAGCCCATCTATCTACTCTTCTGCTAAACAGCAGTAAAAACACTCAAAATTATGATTTTCATGCTTTTTAAGACTTTTCCTAAAAGTTGACTTTTTTCCTAACTAGGGGTAAAATCATAATTTGCCATTATTGGGTCACTATAAATATTATTCACTTTCTCTGACCCTCAGAGTTTTTAAGTGAATGTAAATGCAGACGAAAATATGTGTAAGTATCTCTAACTACTCGCAAAAGTCCCTTACCTCAGATTACGTCACGTGACCTCACTTCCTCGATATTTCTCACTCCGCAGTCCGATTAGCTCCCAATATAAACTATGGGGCTGCATATAACCATTCATCAGGTAAATTTCACTTTTCCTACTGTATTACACATTTAATACAATTTATTTCACTTAATGGGCCCGTTTACTCTTATTGGGCTTTAACAACTCTTAATGGGCCTATTAGGCTTGTAAGGCCCACCAACTTTTATTGGGCTTGTCCGAGGCCCATGGCACCTTATTGGGTCAAAACCAAATCGGCTTAGCCCATTGGCCTTCTCGGCTAAGGCATGTGGCCGAGAGGCATTAAGTCGCCGGTCATGCCACACCACGCTACTCATGGCCATTTACTTGCCAATTCACTTAGGCATTTTGTTGTACATTTAGTTGGCATGTGTTAAGCCTTTCCTATAGTTCATGTTGGCATTTTATCAAACACCTTATATGCCAACATCATACAACCATCCATATGAAAAAATTGATTAACACTAAGCATGCCATAATCATGTATACATGCATATCAACCTATACATACCTTAAAATCACATGGGTATTCATCAAAACTATATACTAACTTTCGACCATCACTTGTTTAAGGTGATTTCATGTGTTTCAATCCATAATACATATACAAATAAACTCCACATAATCCATAGATTAACATATATGAATTTGAAAGCTTGAAATGATACCTAGCTTGCACTTTCACATTTGCCCGAAACTTTGTAGCCTTTCAGGTTGCTCACTTTGGCTCCTTGGTAGCCAATTCCAACATATGTTACTCCTCTCTCAATTTGGAACAACTTTCATGAAGATTTCAAGTTCCAAATATGCCCTTATACTAGTGATTTCTAGTGAGAGAAAGCTCAAAAACTATTTAGTTATGATTTTCTTCACTTTACCGAAAATGAAAGGATGAAGATGATTATGTGTTGGCTAATATTTATAGCCTAAAGACTTAGCCATTAAGTCACCAATTTCAACCACCTTAATTGACTTTTAAAAAGTTTAGGTGATGGTTACCAAATTGGATTTTGCAACGTTTGTTTAGGTAATGGTTACCAAATTGGATTTTGCTACCTTTTATTAATAAGTTTTAACTTATACTAATGGGCTTTTGGTTTGGGCTTTTCTTTTGGGCTGAAAATTTTTTTACCAATCGGGCCTTCAATTGTCTTCATATTGGGCCCACCAAATGATCAAACAATTTCACCCATTGGGCTTTTCAAAATCGGCCCACACTTGTTTATACCTTATTGGGCTTTAAAATTCCAACTTTGGCCCATTGCGTTTTATCCGTTAAATTAAATCCAGAATTCATCCAAATAAATTTTCCTTACTTCGGGGGATGATTATCTTGTATTTTAACCAAAAATATTTCTTCCCCAAATTTTAACCATAGGTTAAATTCTAACCATGGTTAGTAAACTTTGGTCAAAGTCCACTTTTCTTAACCATTGACCACATTTGACTTTTTCTAAAAATCCAAAAGTGTCTCTTTATGTGGTTCACACTCTCGTCTTTACGTTTTGTCCATTTTCGGGAGGCAAATATATCAAATACCCCTCAAACGGACCATTTTAGACTCGTTTAGCCCCTTTTTGGCTTTTACTACACTTAAATGTGTTCAGGACCAAATCAAACTGACTTTCCTTCATGAACTCTATATTTTCACATTATAAGTTCTTCTCTTCAGTCAGACTGATTTAGATCAACTCGGTTTAGCTAGTGGCTCTTATAGCCCTTATTCGACCTTTACGTAGCTTATATGTGTTTAGTCACTTTACTTACAATTTCATTGTAGTAAATACTCTTCTTATGATTCAACTAACATAATAAATGTTCGTACTTATATGACTCATAAGGGATAAGCTACATCAAAATCCAGGTCTTACAACCAATAAGTCATAGTCTAACGTTAACTAATTGATATTTCTCATCGAACCTGTTTCATTAAGTTTTGACCCGTTATCACATTTGGCCACATTATGTCATTTCTAGTCAATTTAACTAGCAACATACTTGGTTACTTATCGAACCCTTGGCATAAATGTTTATCCAAAATCTTCCATCATTTAAGCATTCTCTACAACACTATTTATGCACATTTTTATCACTTAACTAATCTCACAATGTGGCTTCTTCCAATCATCTCAAAATCAAGCACATTACCTCACTAACAACTTGATATAACCTCTTTTATCATCAAATCAACCACATTTTAGCTTTTCACACTAAACTCATTCTAGGTTATGCTTGTTCCATTATATTCTAGGTAGTTTCAATCATCAATACATACACCAATCTACTCACAACAATAACTAGGTAAATCTACTTAGAGTTGGTGTATTGGAAACTCACCAGCTTGACTTTCCTCTTTTCCAAATTTGGAAGACTCCTTAGCTCCTTCAATCAAATGAGTTGAATGTTGGCTCCAAGTTATATTGCTCTTTTTCTCGAAATAAACAACTTTGGCTCTAATAGCTTTTTCCCAATTCTTTTTGGAAAAGGATGTATTCTAGAGAGAGAAAGCTTGGTATTTTGGATAAAAATGGAAGAGGTGTGTTGGTTTGTTGAAGAAAAAGGTTTTACTGTGGGGTTTTTATAGATTGAGAGTGATGAGATCGATTTGCTAGGGTGATGTGATCGATCTTTCCTTGGCTTTAGCCATCGAATTCTTAGGTTTGAAACGGGAGAGATCGATATACTCATTGGGGAGAGATCAATCTTGGCTTGACAAAAGCTTGAGGAAATCGATCTGCTCATGGGGAGAGATCCATCTGCTCTTGACAGAATTAAATGGAGATCAATCTGCACTTAAGAGGGGATCGATCAGGGCTTGGTAGAGGCAAATCCTAATCGATCTGCTCAATGGGGAGATCGATCTACTCAATGGGGCAGGCCTTGACAGATTCACTTGGAATTGTTCTGTTTGCACAAGGGATCGATCTGCCTTGGATAGGAGATCGATCTGGCCTTCATCTGCATCCTTTTTGCTGTAATTTTTCCAGAATTTCCATGGGAGAACTTACATTTGATTGCTTTGCTAGTCATTTTGCAATCTATTCACATTTCGAGCATGGAAAGGTTCGATTCTTATTATTCACATACAATTTGACTTGTGTGTATTGCTTGAATTCATATAGGATACACAGAATTCACAGTTCATGCCTTATCATTTTGTGTTTAATTCCTTATTTGCAAGTTCGAATGCTTAAAGTTCTGTTCATCTAGTTTGTGGCCACTTCAACCCTTATTCATCCTTTACTTGTATCTTGTCACTCATTTATCCCATTGCAATACATTCATATTATATGATCCAAAAATCATTTGTCTTATACTTTTATGTACATATAATTAAGTCATACATACATGGGGTCTCACAATCTCCCCCACTTAAGAAAATTTTGTCCTCCAAATTAGAACCAAATCAATCCGTGAATAACTCTGGGTACTTTCCCCGCATCTAACTCTCTAATTCCCATGTAGCTTCTTCTACAGTGTGGTGCTGCCAAAGGACTTTCACTAAGGGAATCGTCTTCGATCTCAACACCTTCTCCTTCCTATCCAATATTTGAATCGGCTTCTCAACATGTGTCATGTTCTCATGGAGCTCCAATGGCTCATATCTTATCACATATGCCGGATCTGGGTGGTACTTCCGTAACATAGAGATGTGGAAGACATTATGAACACTTGCTAGATCAAGTGGCAACGCTAGCCTATAGGCCTTATCTCTCACTCTATCCAATATCTCAAAAGGTCCAATGTAACGAGGACTTAACTTTCCTTTCTTTTCGAACCTCGTTATACCCTTAAAAGGAGAAACTCGCAGAAATACTGATTCACCCACTGCGAATTCCAATGGTCTCCATCTCCTGTCAGCATAACTCTTTTGTCTGCTCTGAGCTGTCCGTAACCTCTCACAAATCAATTAGACGTCTTCAGAGGCTTGTCTCACTAAATGGGGAGCAAATATTAGTCGGTCACCAACCTCTTCCCATCCAATTAGGGAACGGCATCATGACTATACAAAACCTCATACAGTACTGTCTCGATACTCGAATGATAGCTATTATTGTAGGTGAACTCTACGATTGGCAAATGGTCATCCTAAGAGCCTCCAAAATCCAATGCACACACTCTCAACATATCCTTTAGGGTCTGTATAGTCCTCTCTAACTGACCATTTGTCTGAGGATGGAACGCTGTGCTAAAACTTAGTTGGGTCCCCATTGCTTCCTGAAAATATTCCAAAAGTGGGAAGTGAAACGGGCATCCCTATTAGAAATAACGCTCACTGGAACGCCATGCAATCTCACTATCTCGCGCACATATAGTTCCGCCAATGTACTCAGAGTATCGGTGGCTCTCATAGCTAAGAAGTGTACCAACTTCGTCAATTTGTACACTATCACCCAAATCGCATCGTGATTCCTGCGGGTCCTAGGTAAACCCATCACGAATTCCATAGTGACATGCCCCCATTTCTAAGTCATTATAGGTAGAGGTTATAATAGCCCTACAGGCTTCTGATGCTCTACCTTCACCTGCTGACAGACAAGACACTTTGCCACAAATTCAGCTACATCTCTTTTCATCCTTGACCACCAATACACTCTCCGAAGATTCTGATACATCTTGTTACTTCCCAAATGCAGTGTATACTTCATTGAGTGAGCTTCTGATAAAATCAACCTCCTAATCTTTGGATCATTGGGAACACATATCCTACCTCTGAACCTCAGCAAACCGTCAGAACTCAATTCAACTTCAGTCTCTGTACCCCTCTGTATCTGCCCGATAATATCACTGCACTGTTGATCAATCTACTGAGCCTGTCGAATACGATCTACCACATCTCCAACCATAGGCTAGCTACCATAAAGCCACTATCAGAATCAGGCAGGGTCACATCTAAACTGAGGCTCGTGAACTGCTCTAACAGCTCGTGTTCCCTGATCATCATGTACAATACCAACCCGAGATGCTTTCTACTCAATGCATCAGGTACTACATTTGCTTTACTTGAGTGGTACAGGATCTCGCAATCATAGTCCTTTAGAAGCTCAAGCCATCTCCTCTGTCTCATGTTTAACTCTTTCTGTAAGAACAAATACTTAAGGCTCTTGTGGTCAGTAAATACTTGAAATTTCTTACCATAAAGATAATGGTGCCATATTTTCAAAGCAAATACCACGGTCGCCAACTCTAGATCGTAGGTCAGGTAGTTCTTCTTATGATCCTTTAACTCTCTCAATCCATAGGCAACTACCTTCCCATCCTACATTAGTACACAACCCAATCCTTGGTGCGAAGCATCTGTATATACAGAGAAACCTCCTGAGCTGATAGGAATGGTGAGAATCGGAGCTATAGTCAATCTCTTCTTTAACTCATGAAAACTCTTCTCACATTTATTATCCCACACAAATTCAACATTCTTTCTTGTGAAATGTGTCAATGGAGCAGCTAATCTCGAGAATCCCTCCACAAATCGCCGGTAATATCTAGCTAAACCCAGGAAACTTCTAATCTTCATGACTGTCTGGGGTCTTTGCCACTGAATCACTGCCTCAATCTTGGATGGGTCCATAGACACACCATCCTTCGATACAATATGACCCAGAAAAGAGATCTGTTCTAGCAAAAAATGGCACTTACTGAGTTCAGCGTATAACTTCTTCTCTCGGAGGGTCTGTAGCACTATCCTTAGGTGCTGCTCATGCTCCTCTCTAGATCTCGAATACACCAAGATATCATTAATGAATACAATAAAAAACCGATCTAAATACTGGTGAAACACCTCATTCATCAATGACATAAAAGTTGCGGGAGCATTCGTCAACCCTAATGGCATAACCATAAACTCAAAGTGACCTACCGGGTGGGAAAAGCTATCTTGGGTACATCTCCATCCCGAATTCTCAACTAATGGTACCCAGATCTCAGATCTATCCTAGAAAAGACATGTACTCCCCGAAACTGATCCAACAAGTCATCGATGTGTGGAAGGGGGTACTTATTCTTAATAGTCGCCTTATTCAACAACCTGTAGTCAATACACAGTCAGAGGCTCCCATCCTTCTTCTTTACAAATAGTACCGGTGATCCCCAAGGCGATACACTCGGTCTGATAAACCCCTTATCTAGTAACTCCTATAATTGCTTCTTCAATTCCTCCAATTCAATCAGAGCCATTTTGTATGATGGTTTGGATATCGGCTCTGTACCAGGTGCTAAATATATATAAAATTTCATCTCTCTATCTAGAGGTAACCCTGGTAAATCATCCGAAAAGACATCTGGAAATTCCCTGATCACTGAGATATCTCATAATTCCAGTCATGCCTTACTCGTCTCAACCACGTATGTAATATAACCTTTCAAAATATCAATCATTAAATCAGTATAGAAATTCATATATTTCACTCACAACCATAACTGCTTTCATTACTTTTCAAGGGAATTTACGTTACATTTCTCGGGGAAACTTACGGTAACGCTATCTACCCCTGAAAATGTTACCGTCTTAGAAAAACAATCCATTAAAGCACGGTTTGCAGCCAACCAATCCATCCCTAGGATTACATTGAAGTCTTTCATATACATTAAAATGAGGTTGGCTATCATTTTCTTTTCCCCTACTTTCAACTTATAATCTCTAAATACACACTCCACTAGTTAACTATTATTCATGGGAGTGCTTATCAGCATCCTCCTACTCAACGAGGCAAGCTTCACATACTTAAACAATTTACATGAAAATGCAGGTGATACAAATGAATGTGTGGCACCAGGATCTATCAACACATAAGCTTCAAGATCAAAGATTAAGATGGTACCTTTCACCACATCTGACGACTTATTTACAGTATCCTAGTCTAAGGCGTGCACTCGCCCTTTGCCGACCACCTGCTTCCCTTTCTTTTCAGCTGTTACTCTCCATCTCGGAGTAGGAGTATCAACAGGATCTCTCTCAGGCTCCTTGCCCTTCTGTGGGGCACTCTCTGTTATCTCTGGGTAATTTCTGATCATATGCCCTGGTTTTCCACATCGAAAACATACTGCAGGAGATCCATAACATGGCTGAGTCCCATGGTACCTACCGCACTTATTGCACAATTCTGTAGTAGGTCGTGGCCCCTCAATCACTATACCCTTTGCTAGAGCTATGGCCGAATACACGAAAGGTTTAACTGTCATCTCCGAGATCTCCTCAATCCTCGGCCTCTTTCTAAAAAATCTCTTGCTTCCTCTATAACTGAAGCCTTTATCCACTATCTGTCTCTTCTTGTCTCTGTCCCTCACTCTACCAACCTTTCCATACTCTGAGGCAACTCGTTCAATGTCTTGTTCACACAACTGTGCCTTGTGCACTGCCTCCTCATATGTTGGTATGTCAAAGGGAACCAATCAGGACCTGATGGATGGTCTCAGTCCGTCCATAAACTTTCGAACCTTCTTGACCTCACTGTCCATCGTATCAGGATCATACCTACCCAGGGAGATAAATTTAGTCTCATACTCATCCATCGATCTGCTCCCATTAGTTAAATCCAAAAATTCCATTTGTAGCCTTCGCTACGCAGTATCCAGAACATATTACCTCCGGAAGGCTTCCAAAAATACATCCCAGCTGATCTTTGTATGTCAAGCTCTCAAAATGGGTCGAGTGGACTTCCACTAATACCCTGCTGATCCTTTCAGCATGAATACCACAAACGCTACCATCTCGGTAGTAGTGCACTCAAAAAACCCATTAGTTTTTCAATCTCATTCACCCAGCCCTTTGCAGCTACTGGGTCCTTAACTCCACTGAAAGATGGTGGGTTAAATTTCTGAAACTATCTTAACCTATCCAGGTGACATCTATAACCCCAATCTCTACTTCTCTGTGGTGGAGCAATAGTAGAAGGTGTTTCCTACACCGGTAGGGGTGTGAGAGTATTTATAGTCTGAGGTTCTTCGACTGGCTATACATGAATCTCAGGAGCAACAACAGGTTCATCATCATCACCCTGTGCAGCTGGCTCTTGCCCGCCCCCAACTCTAGGCAACGACTGGGCAATCAACTCCATAATCACCTCTAAGCTCCGCTCTATCCTCAGGAAGCATGCTTCAGTACTCTCCAGTCTCTCTGCTGGACCCTGTGGAGCATGCTCAACATTAGCCTCCACCTCTACCTCCTCGTGAGTCTCCTATGGCAATGACTCAGCTAGCTCGTGCTCTCGGCCCCCTACCGCAACTAGTATTAGGCATTATTCCAATATTCCTACATTCACAATCATTTCTTAGTCAAACACATCTCGATATACACAATTATATCTAGACAAGCATAGTAACTTGGGGATGCAAATTTCCTAATTATTTACACCGACACACATCAGACCAACTCAGCTTTAATACCACCTCTGTCACCACCCTCAATCCACCAAAAATCCATTATAATTTTTTTTTCGTTTTTCATTTATCGATTATTATTTAATCTATTTCTTATTGTTTGTTCTTTATCTTTACCTTACCTGATCGTGAACAGCTACACCACCAATCGTTGGGTTGTGCATCAGTGTCAATCTTATCCAATCATACCATTTCAAATTACAATTCATTTAAATGTAAACACTAGTATTTCTAAATCAGAGTTGCTGTTTACATGTGTTTACAATCCTTTACATCCCCAAAAATTACATTTAAAGATATTACTGTGCTTTGACATGTCTAGATACAAAAACTCTACAAATATGTATACCTCGTGTGATGGGATGCAGCGGACACCAAAATCCAATCCTCAGTCGCCCACTATCTACCATAAGTGCTCTGTAGAGGGGGGAAATAAGGGGGTGAGCAAACCACGCGCTCAGTAATGCAATCATGCGAGCAGATAGATAACTGTACTCTCTACGTAGTCGTGATGTCATGCTTAAATCATACATTTATTTGTCATACTCGAAAACGTATATTCATGCTTGTGTTCATCACATGTAAACCAATTCATGTTATTTAAATCAGTGCACAGTTCTCGAAACATAGCATGGAAAATCATCATGCCTAAATCAAAATCAATTCATGGTAAATTGATACAAACTATGGGTCACTATAAGTGACCTAGACGTTCTATCTGCAAGTGTACGAGTCGTACAAGTAATAATGGGATTTGAATCCCGGATTATCGTCCCACAGAGAAGTTGATTAGCGTAATTAACTACCGGTTAGTTTTACCCTAAGTATATCCTAGCAAATTATGAAGTTTTGATGGGTGATCTACAAGGCTAAAAGTAAAAGTACTGAAAACAATAACAATTATAAAAAAATAAATAAATAAAACCAAGCTAAAATTACTTACAGAGCTCCGAGCAATTAAAATGAAATACCTATAATAGAAAATTAAAACAGTTAAAATTTAATTAATGCAATTAAACTATAATGTAAATATGAAAATAAAGAAACAAAAGTAATTAATTAAACTAAAATTAAACAAACTTAAAATAAAATGTGCATGAAATTAAACAACTAATAAAAATGCAAATTAATCTTACATAAGGTCTCATAAAAAAAATTTCAAATATAAAAAGCAATAAACAATTACTGACTAACTAAAATTAAAGATAAACTCTAATCTAAATGATGCATGACTAATATTTAACCCCTAAATGAAAATAATTAAACTAACATTTCAATTGCACAAAAAGAAATAAAAAAATTAATCTAAACTAAAATCTAAATTAAATCAAATAATCCTAAACTATACCATGTAATTAAACTAATAAAATATGCCTTAAACTAATTAAAATTATGCTAATTTAAAATACCACTAAAAAACTAGTAATAACTTTTAACTAATGCAAATAATACTACAAAACTAATTAACTACACTTGGCATTGTTTGGCCACTTGTCTTCATTTTATTTGCTGCAGAGTTGATATTTCCACATCACTCGTCTTTTTGTCAAATTGGTTGTGCGATGTGGTTCAGCGTGTGTCTTCTAAAAGGTTGGCACGATGTCCATCAATCTTATCGTTTCAGAGCGAATAAAATACGGACACCTGGCATCACGCATGTCCAGACCACTGGTGACTCAGTCTGCAAATTGGAAGTGGTCCAGTCTCCTTTAGCCCATTTTCAACCCATTTTTGACTGAAACGACTGAATTTCATCTGGATTTAATTTATCTGCACATTAAAGAATTTTAATTAAATTGAGGAGATAATTAATAAAATAATATGGGGATTTAAATAATTAATTAAGAAATTAAGCACAAATAATTCTATTAAAAATAGAATTATCACACCCCCAAACTTGAGCTATTGCTTGTCCTCAAGCAAAACAAAATAATTGTAGGAATGACAAGTACTAAACACAATAATTTCCCCAATATCATCCTTAAAGATAAAGTACAAACTATGATCTCAAACACTCACAATTACAAGTCCAACATTCAGAATCATTCAATCATAAGCCCTAACCCAAATTGGACTCCTCGTGTGTGTGTGTGAAAATGTCAAAGCCGCTTCACAGTACATTACTTGGATCAGATTATGCAAACACAGTGAATGCAAAGTCAATGACAAGTGATCATTCCCATAAGTTTGCTTTTCACTTATCTCTCCACTAATGTAGTCACACTTAACCAAAGATCAGTAGGACTTCATTAAGCTTGTAATGTAAGGCTGGGGCAAAGGTATGATAAAGTCGATTTAGGTTTAATTACCCCTTAACATGCATTACTTTCTAGGATCTTTCATGTACGAGCTCATATTTATTTCCCCCAAACTTATTTCTTTTGCTAAACATTTTATTTTATTTTTGTATTTTTCATCTTCTTTCTTCTTCTTTTTCTTTCATTTTTCTTTTCTTTTTTTTTTCGAACTTTCACTATCACCTAATACTCATATGTACATAGCTCACAATATATCCTAATGACTTTTCATGCTTTCGGGGTAAGGGGTAGGAAAAGAGTGCTTAAGCTAAAGAAAATTTATACAGGTATATTTACAGAGAAAAGCTTATTTGGCCCAGATGGGTGACTAGGGATAAAATATGTACAAGGATGGCTAGAAAGGCTCAAACGATCCAAAGAGGGCCTAAATCATCTCCCTAATTAAGTGTGATCTAATATTTCACCTCGAGATTAGATCAAACAAATTCTAGAATATGATACACAAAATCAACTGAACAAATGCAATCCTAGGTCCACATAAGCTTTCTCTAAATAAATATACAGTTTCATGACATGACATGTGCATAAAATGAGGAAATCACAATCAGAATCAAGACAAATTCAAGAATTCAACTTCATGTTTTTCCTATAATCATGCTTCTTATTCAATCAAAGTCAGACTAATCATGGGGTCATATCATCGGAATATGGGAAAACTACATGCTAAATACAAAATCATCCTAAAATCAAACAGTGTAAGCTCAGATTTTTGAAAAAAATTCAATTTTGCCTAAAATTGCTCAAGTAATATCCTCTCCCCCAAACTTAAAGTTCGCAGTGTCCTCAGTGTGCATATAATATAAACATTTAAGCTCAAGAACAGAGTACTCCCCTTTCTGATGATGATGACAAACAACTGAAGCTTGATTAAAAACGTAAAACTAGAAAAGCAACCTATAAAATAAACAAAGAAAGAAAAAGCAGAAGAAAAAAACTGTACAAAGAGTGAAAAGAAAAACACAACCACTTTAAATGCAACTAAAGAACACAACACTCAGCAGCAGGGCGAAGAGTAAGAGGATCAGCCAGAGTGGTGACAAAATATTAACAGTTAAATCTTCCTTAACTCTATCTACTTCCCTCCTTTCATATTTCTTGTGCTCAAGCCTTATATCCTCCTCAACATCCATCTTAAAACACTTTTGAGAGTCATCAGGGAGCTTCAAAGGTTTGAAAACACAAAATATCACCTCCTGATCTAGGACTCTCATAGTTAACTCCCCCTTTTGTACATCAATTAAGGTTCTACCAGTCGCTAGGAAAGGTCTTCCTAGTATAATGGGGACTTCCCTGTCTTCCTCCATATCTAAAATAATAAAATCCGTAGGAAAAATAAATTTGTCCACCTTTACTAACACATCCTCAATAACCCCCTTTGGATATTTAATGGATCGATCTGCTAGCTGAAGGGTCACTGTAGTGGGCTTGACATCCCATATTCCTAACTTCTGATAGATAGACAATGGCATTAGATTGATACTGGCTCTTAAATCACACAGGGCTCTACCAAAGAATAAATTTCCAATAGTGTAGGGTATGGTAAAACTCCTAGGATCCTTGAGCTTGAGGGGTAGTTTCCTGTAAATAATTACACTACATTCCTCAGTTAAGGCCACTGTCTCATAATCTTCCAATCTTCTTTTCCTAGAGAGGATATCCTTCAAAAACTTCACATAACTTGGCATTTGCTCTAAAGCATTTTCGAAAGGAATGTTGATGTGAAGCTTCTTAAAAACCTCAAGGAATTTAGCAAATTGTTGATCGAGTTTTTTATTTTGGAACCTCTGAGGAAAAGGTACTGGTGGTCTAACTGGAAGGGATGTAGTGGTAACATGTGTAGCATCAAAGGACGAGGTAGGCTATGAAGAAGAAGAAAGTATAGATAAAGAAGCACCTAACTTGGATTCCTTTGCAGCCTGATCTTTTGGTTCCTGCTCCTTTTGAGCTGCTTCTTTAGAACCTATGGATTTTTTAACTATGGGCTCAACAGGACTGGACTTAACTTGTTACTCATCTAGCTCTCAGCTGCTCCTAAGGGTGATGGATTTCACATGTTCTTTACCATCCCTTTGCCTAACAGGATTAACTTCAATGTTACTAGGAAGGGTCCTTTATGGACGTTGGCTAAGAGCATTGGCTAATTGTCCAACCTGAACTTCTAAATTCTTGATTGAAGAAGCTTGATTTTGCAGGATCGTTGAGAAAATTTCCTCAAGTGAGGGCTTCTTTTCAGCTGCTAGTGCTGATGCAAGTACGTGTTGTGGCTGCATATGTGGTGGTGGTGGTTGATGAAGTTGAGATGGATGGGGATGATTAGGTGGATGGTGTTGTTATGGATGATGTGGTGGATGGTGTGGAAATTGCTAATGTAGTGGTACATGAATCGATGGAGCTTGAAAACCAGGGGGTCTTACAGATATGGAGTTAGAAGATTGCCCTTGATTTTGGCTCCAGGAAAAATTAGGATGGCTCCTCCACCCTGAATTGTAGGTGTTTGAAAAGGGGTTGTTCTGTTGCTTCTGAGGTGGAGCAACATACTGAACAGATTCTAAGTTAAGCGGACACCTATCTACAGAGTGTGTTGATAATTCTATATTTTTAGAATTATTTGTGCTTAATTTCCTAAATAATTATTTAAATCCCCAATTTATTTTGTTAATTATCCCCTTTATTTAATTAAAATTCTCATGTTTGCAGATAAATTAAATCCGGATGAATTTTGAATATTTCGATAGAAAATGGACCAGAATTGGGCTAAAATCAAGATTGAGCCACGCGGACAACACGAGTCATGCCACCTAGCACATCCATTTGGACAAGAAGACCAATGACATGGAAATATCTTTTCAAGGAGCCAATGGTGTGAAGACAAGTGGCCAAAAAAATGCCAACTCATCTAGGATGTAGAAATTACAATTATACCCCTTTTGTGTGTATAAATAAGACATGGATGGCAATTGAAAAACTATGTAATTTTAGGAGTAGGAGTAGTGTTAGTGTAGAAGTAGTGTTAGAGTAGCTTAGTTAGATTAGTTTAGTTTTTATGTTTAGAGCTTTTCCCGAAACCATTTCAACTTTACTGTTCATTCATCTTCATCTTATGAAAAAGTTTGTTTCATTTTCCAGTTTCTTGGTATTTCATTAGCAATCACGTTTCACTTTCTTTTTCTTTTCGGTTTGTAAAAATCCATTCCTGGATGTTTCTTATTTTTGGAGTTTTAAATAGAAGTTTATAGTTTTCAATATCAAGCTCTCAGTTTCCCAACTTACTTATGTATTTGTTTGATAAGTCATTTTTTATCTCGGTTTGATTTTCTCTTGGGCAGTCGAGTGGCAAGCATGTCTCTTTCATTCTTTTACCTGATAGTTTTGTTGCCTTGATGTGGGTTGATGCTGAGCATTTGTCCACATTAAGAGCAAAATGTAATACGGTAGGAGAAGAAAGTGAAGGAAACCGTGGCCCTAGAGTCTCCTGTTTTCATGTCTTATAATTTTCTGCATTATTGACTTAAGTGTTTAGTATTAGTTTTCTGTATTTTCATCTTAGTTCCTGCTTTCGTGGAGATGCTCATGTGTAATACCGAGAGAGGGTGTTCGACGGGTAGCTGGACGGTAAAAAAGAAACAAACCAGCAAGCCGATCAATCCTCTGTTATGCTCTGCTTTTTAATTTAATTACTATTCATCTTCTTCATTTGGTTTAGTTTATAGTTTCAGTTATTTTAAGCTTTCTTCTGTTCTTCATTTACTGCTGTAACCTGTATTCTAACAATGTTTGCTAATCTACTTTGTTGAGCATAGCAGGAGAGGGATTGATGTATTGTTCGGCAGTAACGCATGATGGAGCAGCAGCAATGCAAGAGCAGGACATGTGAGGGCTGCTGTCGAACTGAGAATGCATGAGCATGTTGCTGCTAACGGTTGGGCAGAGAACAACACATGAAGCTGAAACCGAGGCTATCAAGTTGCTGCCAGCAGGATTGAAAGTTGTCGAAGCATGAGCTGGCGTATAGGCAGATTGCTTCTCTCGGTTGCATGAAGGCAGATACGGTGCTGAACAAATCCAAAAAACACAGCTTGAAGCAAGTGGTAACGTGATGTGTTGTTGCAGGTAAAGATGTTGCACCTGGAATCGAGACACACTAGGGCAGAAACAGTAAAAGCAGAGTGCAGCAGGGTAGAGCCAAGAATGGAGTCTGGAGCACTTGGGGCAGCAGGACACAGCGGCTGGGGCAGTGTATAGTCAAAACCAAAAGTAAAATGCAGTAGTATTTGGAACAAAAGACAACAGCCTTGACTAGAGGACAAACTGAGAGCATCTAGAAAATGCAAATTGATGTACACTAACAGTAGCCGAACCTGTGAAAGCCTGGAATGAAAATGTTTTAGAAGATATGAACAGTATTTGGAGGGACATGGGGCTGATTTAAAATTGTTAAGGCCATGTTTGGCCATAGTTCAATTTAGTCATGTTTTAGTTTAATGCATCATTAGTATTTTCATGCATTTGTTAGTTGTTAGTTAGTTAGTTTAGTCAATTATACTGGTAGGTTAGTTTTATTATTTTTGCATGTTAATTTGTAGTGTTAATTTTAGTTAGTAGTTAATTTTATATTAAATGTTTTAGGATTTTATTTTAGTTTAGATGTATTTAGAGTTAATTTAGATTAAATGTGTTTCATGCATTTTTAATTTGGTCTTTATTTTCATTAAGTGTTAGTTTAGTTTAAGTTGCATTTTAGGTTAGTTTAATTTAATTAATCTTTCTTTGTTATTTTCATAATTGCATTTTATTTTCATTGCGTTAATTAGTTTTAACTATTTTAATTATTTTTGTAGGTTTTTTATTTTAATTGCGTGGAGCACTGTAAGTAATTTTGCTCGGTTTTATTCTTTTTATTTTATTGCTTTTCAGTATTTTTAACTTTAGACTTAGTAGATCACCCACCTTAATCTCATAATTTGTTAGGATATACTTAGGGTAAGATTAACCGGTAGTTAATTAGGCTAACCAACTTCTCTGAGGGATGATAACTCGAGACTCAAATGCCATTATTACTTGTACGACCCATGCACTTACGGTAATACCCTTTGGGCGTGTCAAGTTTTTGGCGCCGTTGCCGGGGAAGTTTTAATTAGTCGTTAATTAATATCGGTAAAATTATGCTTAGGTGTAATTCTAGCTTGTGAATATTTAGGGTGTAAATATTTAGAAGTTTAATCTAGATTAGTGAATTGAAAAACTAAAATAAAAAAAAAATTGAAAATTAAAAAAAAAATTCTAAGGACTTTTAAATGTTTGTATGCGTAGAGCCGGGAGTTACGATAGCTTTCCTCTATATTCTGAAATTGAAAAAAAAAAACCCTTAGGAAAATTCGAAAGGACTAAGAAATTTATAGCTCCGCTGCAAAACATGATGACAGAAAATAGGGAAATTAGAACCATTGGAGATTATGCAATGCCGACGATTGGAGGATATTATTTCGGCATTAGGCCACCAGCTGTACCTACAAACAACTTTGAAATTAAGCCCGCAATCCTCTAGATGATTCAGACTTCATTGCAGTTCAGTGGGCTCTCTCATGACGACCCACATGCTCACCTTGGGCAATTCTTGGACTTGTGCAACATGTTTAAACATAATGGATTATCTGATGATGCACTTAGGCTTAGATTATTTCCATTCTCACTTAGGGATAGGGCGAGACACTGGTTAACCTCCCTGCCTCTAGGATCCATTTCTACATAGGACGAGTTAGCCCATCGATTTCTATCTAAGTTTTTCCCTCCCTCTAAAATAGCCCAACTTTGTAGAAATATATATTCCTTTGCCCAGTACGACTCTGAATCTCTTTACAAAGCATGGGAATGATATAAGGAACTTCTTAGGAAGTGCCCTCATCATGGTGTACCTTTGTGGCTACAAGTCCAAACCTTCTACAACGGACTTACAAGCCAAAATAGGACCATTGTTGACGCTGCTGCGGGTGGATCCCTGATGTACAAAACAAAGGAGGAAGCTTATGAGCTTTTAGACAAGATGGTGACTAACAACTATTGATGGTCCTCGGAGAGGCAAATGCCAAAGAAGTCGGCATGTATTTATGAGCTCGACACACTATCTACCTTGACCTCTCAAATCGCTAATCTTACGAAGAAGGTAGAGTCGCTCAGTCACCAACATAATCCTCCCACTAGTCCTAACCGTGTGTATTCTGTCCAAAGTCCTTTCCTTTCCTACGAGCTATGTAGTGGTACCCACTCTGTAGATAGGTGTCCACTTAACTTAGAATCGGTTCAGTACGTTGCCCCTCCTAAGCAACAGAACAACCCCTTGTCAAACACCTATAATCCAGGGTGGAAGAACCATCCTAACTTCTCCTAGAGCCAAAACCAAGGGCAAACCTCTAACTCCATATCTGTAGGACCCCCTAGTTTTCAAGCTCCACTGGTTCATGTACCACCACAGTCGTAATATCCATTTCCATACCATCAACCATCCCCACCTCATTTTCAGCATCATCCACCTTATTACCATCAACCACCGCCACCACCACAACCTCAGCACTTACCAGCAGCTGAAAAGAAGCCCTCGCTTGAGGAAATGTTTACAACGATCCTGTAAAATCAAGCAGCTTCAATTAAGAACTTAGAGGTTTAGGTAAGACAAATAGCAAATGCTCTTAGTCAGCGTCCTCAAGCGACCCTTCCTAGTAACATCGAAGCTAATCCTGTTAGGCAAAAGGGAGGGTAAAGAACATGTACAAGCCATTAACCTTAGGAGCGGCAGAGAGCTAGACGATGATCCACAAGTTAAGTCCCAACCTGAACAGCCTATAGTTGAAGAATTCTTAAGTTCTAACGAAGCAGCTCTGAAAGAACAAGAACATCAAGATCAAGCTGCAAAAGAATCAAAGCTAGGTGTGTCACGACCCATTTCCATTCTCTTTAACCGAAAATCACTAAAAATTTTTTGCGTTTTACTGTTACCTTACCCGGTCGTGAACTAACTCACCACATACTGTTGGGCTGTGAGTCAATAATAAACACCACATCTCATTCATTCTCAATTAATTAAAATGATGTCATACATGTGCATTTAATCGTGTACTTATACGAATACATGTTTTACTGACATCTACATCCCCCATAAGTACAACTCAAAAGAATACTGTGCTTTTACATTGTTTAGATACAAAAAGAATCACTGTGTATATACCTCTTAGCGATGGAGATGCAGCGGAGTCCAAAATAATACGCCTCAGTCCTCACTGGGCTACTATGCACGCTCTGTAGGGGGGAAAATAGAGTGGGATGAGCAACCACACGCTCAGTAAGGCAATAATGCAAGCATGGTAGATAACCACTCTATCTACATGCTGATAGTGCTATGCATTAATCATTTGTGGTAGGAGCATGAGGAATAAAACTATGCCATGTGAATATACATATATATCATGTATTAAAATCATGTGCATTGGCATATAAAACATGGTAGAAACATCATGTATAAATCATCTCATGCTCAATCTCATTTAAATTCACAAAAAGGGCAATTCATTAAGAAACCTCCTTTTTAAACCCACGTCATAAATCTCTTTCTCATCACATACAATCACATCACATCAATTCACAATCACAACCACGTTTTCATTTCAGAATTTAAATCCACGAGGCTCGACCCCTCCTTCGGGTCTACCTTGAACAATCACAATCACACTTAGAGATTTAAAATCATGTGGTAGTAAGTAATTCAAGCAAGGAGACAGGTTACTATATCTCAAGTGACTACATTGGCCAATCGTCACATATCATCCCAGACCACACGGATTCCGGTGTGCGGGGTATCATGCTGGCACGAAGGTGGGTTAGTTCTCCGCCAGACTTTCTCAATCAAGTAACCACCACGCGGTACATCGTACTCCATGTGATATACACGGTACATCGTACTCCGCGGACCCATAATCATGGTTAGGGGGTGCCTGCCATAGGTCTTATCTACCCCATATCGAGTGTAACCTTTATAGTCTCAAGAGCGCGTGGGAGTAACCGCAATACCAGGTCCTAGCCCCTCATGGCCTTGCTCGCCCCTGTTGGGTTCCCTGATCCAGGTCCTAGCCCCTCACCCTCACCTCACCTAAGAGGTCTGTTAGGCCTGTTGGGTTCCCTGGATGGATTATGTCAGGTCCTAGCCCCTCACCCTCACCCCACCTAAGAGGTCTGTCAGGCCTGTTGGGTTCCCTGAGCTAATCCGTATCTCTCACTACGGCCTCATACATACCACAGTGTGAAAACCAGCGCGAGCTACGCTCTAGCGCGAATTCATGCATCAAAACCAATCACTTCGTACGAGCAACGCTCTGGTACGGCATTTATGCATAAAATATGAAGAAAACTTGTACGAGCATAGCTCCAGTACAGTTATATGCATAAGAAAAACCACTCAAATCCACGTACGAGCATAAGCTCCAGTACGGTTTATAAACATCATCACAATTCAATTTCAAAGTGCGAGCTAAGCTCAAGCACGTTTCACACAAGTGAAAACATAGAAATCTCGCGCGAGCGAGGCTCTAACGCGAATTATATCTCATACACGCGATAGGCGGCTTACATGCATTCAAAACATCTCATAATATGCTTAGTGCCTCATATGGGCTATTTCACAACATCATTCAAGTACTAGCCAGCCTATCCTTTTATTTGCTCAAATCAAAGCATTGTGTTTGTAAAAGCATTCAAAACACATGATTTATGCAATTATTAGCCTTACTATCCCTTTTTCAATAACCATCTCAAACCACCAAATCTCATACAAATACTCATACACCATCAGAACACATTTCTATAAGTCCATGCATATTTCCAAAGCCCTATATATACCCACGAGTTCAAAATACGAGCAGCTACCTCTATATACTTACAAAATTCCTTTACCTGGAATCGCGATGCGTGATTCCACTTCCTTAAGCTGCTTTCTCGTACGGTTCGATTCGCCTTCAACGAACTCTTCGGGACTGCACAAAATCGTATCCCGCATTATATTCGATCCATATATTGCAACCCTTGTGCTTGCTATAGTCAATTTAATCTATAGCCTCTATTAAAGCTTATTTGGCCTCGTTTCATTACTTTACCCATAGCTCGAGTCTATGGACCTTCTTAGGCCTATTAACTTATTCAAAGTCGATATCAAATCGACATAAAGCTCATAGCGTTCATATTCCATGAATCCCCTCACTATGGCATTTATCAATTATATACATACCCATTTCCACATTTCTTCCAACCTACCATGTAATTCCATCTAACCATCTAAAATCATAACATTATCCCAATGACAACTTTAGCATGCCATAAACCATAAGTTCATTCAATCCCACATATCCTCACATTATACCCATTTTAGATTTCTAGGTCACACCAAATTTCACAACATTCCTAAGTAGTTTATCCATCAATCCTCCTATCAATCAACTCCAAAATCAATTAAATAGCTAATGCATTTGGATTGGAGTGTTAGAATCTTACCAATATGATTTCTCTTCTTGCTCCAATTGGTAATGCCCTTAACTCCTTCAATTCCAAGAATGGGAAAATGCCCTCTCACTATGTTGTTCTTCTCCTTGATAGGAACAACTTTGCCTCTAATGATCTCTCTCCAAATCTCACTGAAAATGGCTGATTTTAGAGAGGGAAAGTTAGGTTTTTGGGTTGAAATTGTAAGGTTAAGTGTTTTCCGAGATTTCCAGATTTTTCAGCTCTCCTTATATAGAAATGACTTGAGGAGATCGATCTGGTCCAAGAGGAGATCGATCTGGTCCCTTAAAATCCCTCTTTTTCATGGCATTTTTTAAGCCTGAGATCGATCTGTCGAAGCAATGAGATCGATCTGTTGAAGCATGAGATCGATCTGTCGAAGCATGAGATCGATCTGGTCCCAAACAGAGAGCTAAGGAGATCAATCTGGGTGCTTGGGGATCGATCTTTCCACTACAGAATGCTTGAGAGATCGATCTGGCTCCATTGGAGATCGATCTGCTCAATTCTTTCGCCCAAATAAGAGCATTCTGGCTCTTCCAGATCGATCTCTCACCCTAGGAGATCGATCTGGACCTCATGTTTTCCAGATTTCCTGCAGTTTCATTGCTGCAACTCATACCAACACACTCTCAATCTATTGCCATGGCCATTTCCTCATCCATCCACCTCTATAACTTGAAAATGGCATCCATTCATACCTTATGCACATTGAAACTTGTGTGCATTCATTGTATGTCCCAAGGTATGCTACATAGAACCGAATGGAAGCTTAACTCCATTCCATTTTACCACACTACTCATTTTGAGTTTCAATCACATCCATCACTTGCCATAACTCATTTCTTCGTATTCATGCTCAATGAAACTTGTATGTACGTTACAATTTATATTACACATACATACATTGAATCCATGGACTTACATCAATCATACTTTACATTACAAGTCCATTCATATTATTTGATCCACGTACACACATTGCCCTTATACATATACGGGGTCTTACATTCTCCCCTCCTTCAAGGAATTTGGTCCTCCAAATTAGAACCAAGTCACTCTTCAAACAGTTGGGGGTACTTCTCCCGTATCAAGTTCTCCAATTCCCACGTGGCCTCTTCCGCCGTGTGGTGTTGCCAAAGCGCTTTCACCAAGGGAATTGTCTTATTCCGCAACACTTTCTCTTTCCTGTCCAATATCCGAACCGGCTTCTCAACATACGTCATATTCTCATGGAGCTCCAACGGCTCATATCTTATCACGTGTGCCGGGTCCGGGTGATACTTCCGAAGCATCGAGACGTGGAAGACGTTGTGGACATTTACCAAGTCCGGTGGCAATGCCAACCTATATGCCTTATCTCCCACTCTCTCCAAAATCTCGAAGGGTCCGATATATCTAGGGCTCAGCTTGCCCTTCTTACCGAATCTCATAATACCCTTCGATGGTGATACCCTCAGAAATACCGACTCGCCCTCATCAAACTCCAGTGGTCTTCGTCTCTTGTCAGCATAACTCTTTTGCCGGCTCTGAGCTATCCGTAATCTCTCACATATCAACTGGACGTCCTCGGATGCCTGCTGCACTAAGTCCAGAGCAAAAATTTGTCTGTCACCAACCTCTTCCCATCCAATAGGGGAACGGCATCTACGCCCGTATAATGCCTCATAGGGTGCCATCCCGATACTAGCATGATAGCTATTATTATAAGCGAACTCGGCTAACTGCAGGTGGTCATCCCAGGAGCCTCTAAAATCCAGCACACACGCTCTCAACATATCCTCGAGGGTCTGTATAGTCCTCTCTGACTGCCCATCTGTCTGAGGATGAAAAGCGGTGCTAAAACTCAATCGGGTCCCCAGCGCTTCCTGAAAGTGTTCCCAGAAATGGGAAGTGAAGCGGGCATCCCTATCAGAAACAACGCTCACTGGTACACCATGTAGCCGTACTATCTCTCGAATATACAGGTTCGCCAACTGACTCAGTGTATCGGTAGCTCTCATAGCCAAGAAATGGGTGGACTTAGTCAACCGGTCCACAATAACCCATATGGCATCATGACCTCTGCGGGTCCTCGGCAACCCCATCACAAAATCCATGGTGACATGCTCCCACTTCCAGGTCGGTATCGGTAGAGGCTGCAATAATCCTGCAGGCTTCTGATACTCTACCTTCACTTGCTGACAAACGAGACACTTAGCGACATATTCAGCGATGTCTCTCTTCATTCCAGACCACCAATAAACCTTTCGAAGGTTTTGATACATCTTGGTACTTCCCAGATGTATCGTATACTTCGATGAGTGAGCCTCTGATAAAATCGTTCTCCTGATCTCAGGATCCCTCGGAACGCATACTCTGCCTCTAAACCTCAATAAGCCATCAGCACTCTGCTCAACATCAATACCCACACCTGTCTGTATCTGCCTCAGCCAATCGATACACCGTCGATCGCTCTGCTGGGCTTGCCGAATATGGCCAATCAACTCTGGCTCTAGTCTCAAACTAGCCATGATCTCAAGTCTCTCAGATCCAGGTGGGGTTACATCCAAACTGAGGTTCGCAAAGTGTTCTAACAATTCATGTTCCCGTACCATCATATAAGACACCAACCCAAGGTTCTTTCTACTCAAAGCATCGGCAACTACATTTGCCTTACCCGGGTGGTACATGATTTCACAATCATAGTCTTTCAGAAGTTCGAGCCATCTCCTCTGTCTCATATTCAGCTCTTTCTGCGAGAACAGGTACTTAAGGCTCTTATGATCTGTGAACACCTGAAATTTCTCACCATAGAGATAGTGGCGCCATATTTTCAAAGCAAATACTACGGCTGCCAACTCTAAATCATGTGTCGGGTAGTTCCTCTCATGATCTTTCAATTGTCTAGATCCATAGGCAACTACCTTCCCATCCTGCATAAGCACACAGCCCAGTCCCTGGTGTGATGCATCCGTATACATCGAGAATCCTCCTGAGCTGGT
Organism: Firmiana major; assembly: GCA_033439115.1. Taxonomy (NCBI): domain Eukaryota; kingdom Viridiplantae; phylum Streptophyta; class Magnoliopsida; order Malvales; family Malvaceae; genus Firmiana; species Firmiana major. The sequence goes on along the minus strand of CM065897.1, from coordinate 35,346,957 downwards.
AGGAATGGTGAGAACTGGAGCAGTCGTCAATCGACGCTTGAGCTCCTCAAAACTCCTCTCACATGCCTCATCCCATGTAAACTTAACATCTTTACGCGTGAGGCGTGTCAACGGAGCAGCTAGTCTGGAGAAACCCTCTACCAATCTCCGATAATATCCTGCCAATCCCAGGAAACTCCTGATCTCAGTTACTGTCTTGGGCTATTCCCACTGCACAACTGCCTCTATCTTGGATGGATCCACTGATACCCCATCCTTTGACACAACATGCCCCAGAAATGAGATCTGTTCCAACCAAAAGTTACACTTGCTGAGTTTGGCATACAATTCTCTCTCTCGGAGGGTCTGCAGAACTATCCTCAAGTGCTCCTCATAATCTTCCCTGGACTTGGAATACACCAAAATGTCATCTATGAAAACAATCACAAACTTGTCTAGGTATGGCTTGAATATATCATTCATCAATGCCATAAATGCTGCGGGAGCATTCGTCAATCCGAATGGCATCACCAAAAACTCGTAGTGACCATAACGGGTACGAAATGCTGTCTTGGGTACATCTCCACTCCTGATCCTCAACTGATGGTACCCTGACCGCAGATCTATCTTAGAAAATACTTCGGCTCCCTGGAGCTGATCCAATAAATCATCGATTCTTGGAAGGGGGTACTTGTTCTTAATGGTGGCCTTATTCAACAACCGGTAATCTATACACAGTCGGAGGCTTCCATCCTTCTTCCTTACAAATAGAACCGGTGCTCCCCAAGGTGAGACACTCGGTCTAATAAACCCCTTCTCCAGCAACTCTTGCAGCTGTTTCTTCAGCTCTTCCAATTCTATCGGAGCCATTCTATAGGGTGGTTTCGATATCGACTCTGTACCAGGCACTAACTCAATGCAAAATTCCATTTCCCTTTCAGGTGGTAGTCCTGGTAATTCATCCGGAAAGACATCAGGGTAGTCCGTAATTACAGGTATGTCCTTCAATTCCGGGTGTGCCTCATCTATATCGACCACATAGGCAATGAACCCTTCACATTATCCTCTCCATCGTTAGTAACATAAACCATCACTCCACATTCAACATTTATCATAAACAAATAATTTATCTCTCAAGCGATATGCATTTAAAATCATACTCTTTTATTTACCACAATTATACAAGTTTCATATCATTTCTTTTCATCAAAATTTACAATAAGATTGTCTAATCCTGAAAACATCAATGTTTTGGCATGACAATCCATCACAACACGATTGGTAGCCAACCAATCCATTCCCAAAATTACATCAAAATCATTCATATTCAATAAAATCAGATTGGCTATCATTTCCTTCCCCTCTATCTTTAACTTACAATCTCTACATACATGCTCAGTCAATTGACTATCATTCATGGGTGTGGAAATCATCAACATTTTATCCAACAATGTTGGTTTCACATATTTCAACAATTTATGTGCAAAGGAAGGTGATATGAAAGAATGCGTGGCACCAGGATCAAATAATACCAATGCTTCTAAATCAAAGATTCGGATGGTACCTTTAATCACATCCGTCGATGCGTCTGCAGTGTCCTGGTCCAGTGCGTGCACCCTTCCTCTGCTCACACCCGCAGCCTGTTTCCCTTTTTCCTCAGCTGTAGCCCTCCTCCTCGGGGCTGCTGTCTCAACTGGAGCTCCCTCAGGCTCCTTGCCCTTCTGTGGGGCAACCTCAATTATCTCAGTGCAGTACCTCGATATATGTCCTGGCCTCCCACACCTAAAACACGAAACAGGGGGCGCCTGACATGGCCTAGTCCCATGGTATCTCCCACATCTCCTACACTGATCCGTGGTAGGTCGTGGTCCTCCAATAGTTATACCCCTCGGCGCTGTCAAGGCTGGGTATACAAGAGGTCTGGCAGCTCTCTCCTGTACCTCCTCGATCTTAGGCCTCTTCTCGAAAAACCTTTGGCCACCTCTCTTGGCCACTCTTTCGAACCCGGATCTCTTTCGGTCTCTGTCCTTCCTGACACTGATCCTTCCAAGCTCGGAGGCATTTCGCTCAAAGTCTTGCTCACATAACTGAGCCTTATGTACAGCCTCCTCATAAGTCACAATGTCGAAGGGAGCTAGCTTAGTTCGGATGGCCAATCTCAACCCATCCATGAACTTCTGAATCTTTCGGGTCTCACTACCCATCGTGTCAGGGTCATATCTCCCCAATGACATAAACTTGGACTCATACTCGTCCACAGTCCGGTTCCCCTGAACCAAATTCATAAATTCCATCCGCAATTTCCTCTGTGCGGTAGCTGGAATATACTGCCTCCTGAAGGCCTCTAGAAATATCTCCCACGAGATCTCAGAATGTCTGGCCCTCAAAATAGTCTCGGTGGACCTCCACCAATGCTCGGCCTCGCCTTTCAGCATAAACACGGCAAAGGCAACCTTCTCACTTGAAGTGCATCAGAAAAACCTATACAGTTTCTCCATCTCATACACCCAATCCTCCGTAATCACTGGGTCCTTCACCCCTCTAAACACTGGGGGTTTCAGCGCTTGAAACTCTCGTAACCTGCTCAAGTCGCAGTCATAACCCACATCACTACCGCTCTGCTGTGGAGCGATAGGAGAATCTGTATCCTGGGTTGGAGGTAGTGTAACTGTAGCTGTCTCAGCAGTCTGAGGTCTCTCCGCCTCTGCAGCTGCCTGTTCAGTAGTAGGCTGTGCTGCGAGACCTCGTCTGTCACCGGCACCTAAGGCCTGCGTGACTATCTCCACTAAACTCTCAATACTCCGCTCTAACCTAGCGAAGCGAGCCTCAGTATTACCTGCTCTCTCAGCAGGGTTCTGTGGAGCCTGCTCAGTCTGTGGCTCCACACGGCTCTCAGGCCTACCCCTACGGCCTCTAGCACGTGCTCTCGCCCCTCTACCTTTGCGTGTAACTGGCATAGTGCCTAACTCCCTGTATTATAATAATTCATTAAGCTCAATCCATCACAGTATACACAGTTATATCTAAACAAAAGCACAGTACTATGGGGATGTACTTTCCTACGTTTTATTAATGACTCACATCAGGCCAACACAGCTCTGATACCAATCTCTGTCACGACCCATTTCCATTCTCTTTAACCGAAAATCACTGAAAATTTTTCGCGTTTTACTGTTACCTTACCCGGTTGTGAACTAACTCACCACATACTGTTGGGCTGTGAGTCAATAATAAACACCACATCTCATTCATTCTCAATTAATTAAAATGATGTCATACATGTGCATTTAATCGTGTACTTATACGAATACATGTTTTACTGACATCTACATCCCCCATAAGTACAACTCAAAAGAATACTGTGCTTTTACATTGTTTAGATACAAAAAGAATCACTGTGTATATACCTCTTAGCGATGGAGATGCAGCGGAGTCCAAAATAATACGCCTCAGTCCTCACTGGGCTACTATGCACGCTCTGTAGGGGGGAAAATAGAGTGGGATGAGCAACCACACGCTCAGTAAGGCAATAATGCAAGCATGGTAGATAACCACTCTATCTACATGCTGATAGTGCTATGCATTAATCATTTGTGGTAGGAGCATGAGGAATAAAACTATGCCATGTGAATATACATATATATCATGTATTAAAATCATGTGCATTGGCATATAAAACATGGTAGAAACATCATGTATAAATCATCTCATGCTCAATCTCATTTAAATTCACAAAAAGGGCAATTCATTAAGAAACCTCCTTTTTAAACCCACGTCATAAATCTCTTTCTCATCACATACAATCACATCACATCAATTCACAATCACAACCACGTTTTCATTTCAGAATTTAAATCCACGAGGCTCGACCCCTCCTTCGGGTCTACCTTGAACAATCACAATCACACTTAGAGATTTAAAATCATGTGGTAGTAAGTAATTCAAGCAAGGAGACAGGTTACTATATCTCAAGTGACTACATTGGCCAATCGTCACATATCATCCCAGACCACACGGATTCCGGTGTGCGGGGTATCATGCTAGCACGAAGGTGGGTTAGTTCTCCGCCAGACTTTCTCAATCAAGTAACCACCACGCGGTACATCGTACTCCATGTGATATACACGGTACATCGTACTCCGCGGACCCATAATCATGGTTAGGGGGTGCCTGCCATAGGTCTTATCTACCCCATATCGAGTGTAACCTTTATAGTCTCAAGAGCGCGTGGGAGTAACCGCAATACCAGGTCCTAGCCCCTCATGGCCTTGCTCGCCCCTGTTGGGTTCCCTGATCCAGGTCCTAGCCCCTCACCCTCACCTCACCTAAGAGGTCTGTTAGGCCTGTTGGGTTCCCTGGATGGATTATGTCAGGTCCTAGCCCCTCACCCTCACCCCACCTAAGAGGTCTGTCAGGCCTGTTGGGTTCCCTGAGCTAATCCGTATCTCTCACTACGGCCTCATACATACCACAGTGTGAAAACCAGCGCGAGCTACGCTCTAGCGCGAATTCATGCATCAAAACCAATCACTTCGTACGAGCAACGCTCTGGTACGGCATTTATGCATAAAATATGAAGAAAACTTGTACGAGCATAGCTCCAGTACAGTTATATGCATAAGAAAAACCACTCAAATCCACGTACGAGCATAAGCTCCAGTACGGTTTATAAACATCATCACAATTCAATTTCAAAGTGCGAGCTAAGCTCAAGCACGTTTCACACAAGTGAAAACATAGAAATCTCGCGCGAGCGAGGCTCTAACGCGAATTATATCTCATACACGCGATAGGCGGCTTACATGCATTCAAAACATCTCATAATATGCTTAGTGCCTCATATGGGCTATTTCACAACATCATTCAAGTACTAGCCAGCCTATCCTTTTATTTGCTCAAATCAAAGCATTGTGTTTGTAAAAGCATTCAAAACACATGATTTATGCAATTATTAGCCTTACTATCCCTTTTTCAATAACCATCTCAAACCACCAAATCTCATACAAATACTCATACACCATCAGAACACATTTCTATAAGTCCATGCATATTTCCAAAGCCCTATATATACCCACGAGTTCAAAATACGAGCAGCTACCTCTATATACTTACAAAATTCCTTTACCTGGAATCGCGATGCGTGATTCCACTTCCTTAAGCTGCTTTCTCGTACGGTTCGATTCGCCTTCAACGAACTCTTCGGGACTGCACAAAATCGTATCCCGCATTATATTCGATCCATATATTGCAACCCTTGTGCTTGCTATAGTCAATTTAATCTATAGCCTCTATTAAAGCTTATTTGGCCTCGTTTCATTACTTTACCCATAGCTCGAGTCTATGGACCTTCTTAGGCCTATTAACTTATTCAAAGTCGATATCAAATCGACATAAAGCTCATAGCGTTCATATTCCATGAATCCCCTCACTATGGCATTTATCAATTATATACATACCCATTTCCACATTTCTTCCAACCCACCATGTAATTCCATCTAACCATCTAAAATCATAACATTATCCCAATGACAACTTTAGCATGCCATAAACCATAAGTTCATTCAATCCCACATATCCTCACATTATACCCATTTTAGATTTCTAGGTCACACCAAATTTCACAACATTCCTAAGTAGTTTATCCATCAATCCTCCTATCAATCAACTCCAAAATCAATTAAATAGCTAATGCATTTGGATTGGAGTGTTAGAATCTTACCAATATGATTTCTCTTCTTGCTCCAATTGGTAATGCCCTTAACTCCTTCAATTCCAAGAATGGGAAAATGCCCTCTCACTATGTTGTTCTTCTCCTTGATAGGAACAACTTTGCCTCTAATGATCTCTCTCCAAATCTCACTGAAAATGGCTGATTTTAGAGAGGGAAAGTTAGGTTTTTGGGTTGAAATTGTAAGGTTAAGTGTTTTCCGAGATTTCCAGATTTTTCAGCTCTCCTTATATAGAAATGACTTGAGGAGATCGATCTGGTCCAAGAGGAGATCGATCTGGTCCCTTAAAATCCCTCTTTTTCATGGCATTTTTTAAGCCTGAGATCGATTTGTCGAAGCAATGAGATCGATCTGTTGAAGCATGAGATCGATCTGTCGAAGCATGAGATCGATCTGGTCCCAAACAGAGAGCTAAGGAGATCGATCTGGGTGCTTGGGGATCGATCTTTCCACTACAGAATGCTTGAGAGATCGATCTGGCTCCATTGGAGATCGATCTGCTCAATTCTTTCGCCCAAATAAGAGCATTCTGGCTCTTCCAGATCGATCTCTCACCCTAGGAGATCGATCTGGACCTCATGTTTTCCAGATTTCCTGCAGTTTCATTGCTGCAACTCATACCAACACACTCTCAATCTATTGCCATGGCCATTTCCTCATCCATCCACCTCTATAACTTGAAAATGGCATCCATTCATACCTTATGCACATTGAAACTTGTGTGCATTCATTGTATGTCCCAAGGTATGCTACATAGAACCGAATGGAAGCTTAACTCCATTCCATTTTACCACACTACTCATTTTGAGTTTCAATCACATCCATCACTTGCCATAACTCATTTCTTCGTATTCATGCTCAATGAAACTTGTATGTACGTTACAATTTATATTACACATACATACATTGAATCCATGGACTTACATCAATCATACTTTACATTACAAGTCCATTCATATTATTTGATCCACGTACACACATTGCCCTTATACATATATGGGGTCTTACAAGGTGCTTCATCATCTATACCTTCTTCTACTTCACAGCCTTCCACGCCCTTTGATGCTATACATGTTTCCACTACATCCCCTTCGGTTAGACCACCAGTACCTTTTCCTCAGAGGTTTCAAAACCAAAAGCTTGAACAACAATTTGCTAAATTTCTTGAGGTTTTTAAGAAACTTTACATCAACATTCCTTTTGCAAATGCTTTAGAGCAAATGCCAAGTTATGTGAAGTTTCTGAAGGATATCCTCTCTTAGAAAAGGAGATTGGAAGACTATGAGACGGTGGCCTTAACTGAGGAATGTAGTGCTATTATCCAGAGGAAATTACCCCTCAAGCTCAAGGATCCCGGGAGTTTTACCATACCATGCACTATTGAAAATTTATTCTTTGGTAGAGCCCTGTGCGATTTAGGAGCTAGTATAAATTTGATACCATTGTCTATCTATCATAAGTTAGGAATAGGGGATGTCAAGCCCACCATAGTGACCCTCCAATTGGCTGATCGATCAATTAAATATCCAAAGGGGGTCATTGAGGATGTCTTAGTAAAGGTGGACAAGTTTATTTTCCTTGCAAATTTTATCGTGTTGGACATGAAGGAAGACAGGGAAGTCCCCATTATACTAGGTAGACCTTTTCTAGCTACTGGTAGAATAGTAATTGATGTACAAAAGGGGAGTTAACGATGAGAGTCCAAGATCAGGAAGTAAAGTTTAATATTTTCAAACCTTTGAAGCTCCCTGATGACTCTCAAGAGTGTTTTAAGATGAAGATTGAGGAGAATATAAGGCTTAAGCATATAATATCTGAGAGAAAGAAGGAAGTAGATAGGGCTCAGGAGGAGTTAACTGTCAGCACCATGTCACCACTTTGGATGACCCTCCTACTTTTCGCCCTGCTGCTGAGTGTTGTTTTCTTCAGCTGTATTTGAAGTGGCTGTGTTTTTATTTTCACTTTGTATATAGTTTGTTTTTCTTTTTTTTTCTGTTGTTTCTTTCTTTGTTTATGTTGCATATTTCTTTTCTAGTCTTACGCTTTCAATCAAGCTTTAGTTGTTCATCATCATCAGAAAGGGGAGCACTCTGTTCTTGAGCTTCAATTCTTTTATTATCTACACACTGAGGACACTGTGCACTTTAAGTTTGGGAGAGGGGATATCACTTGAGCAATTTTGGAAAAAATTGGAAAAAATTTCAAATTTTTTTCAAAAATCTGAGAAAGAATTTTCAAAATTTTTTCGATAATATGAGCTTAAATTGTGTGATTTTGGGATGATCTAGTGCTTAGCATGTAGTTTTCTCATATTCCGATGATATGACCCCATGATTTAGTCTGACTTTGATTGACTGAGATGCATGATTATAGGAAAAGCATGAAGTTAAATTCTTGAATTTATCTTAATTCTGATTGTGATAGCCTCATCTTATGCACATGTCATGTCATGAATCGGTATATTTATTTAGAGAAAGCTTATATGTACATAGGATTGCATTTGTTCAGTTGATTTTGTGCATCATATTCTAGAATTTGTTTGATCTAATCTCGAGGTGAAATATTAGATCACACTTAATTACGGAGATGATTTAGGCCATCTTTGGATCATTTGAGCCTTTCTAGCCTTCCTTGTACATACGCTACCCCTTGTCACCCATCTGGGCCAACTAAGCTTTTCTCTGTAAATATACCTGCGTTATTTTCCTTAGCTTAAATACTTTTTTCCTATCCCTTACCCCAAAAGCATGAAAAGTCATTGGGATATATTGTGAGCTATATGGGTATTAAGTGATAGTGAAGGAGTATGTATAAAAAAAATGAAAAAAAATGATGAAAAAGAATGAAAAAGAAAAAGAAAAGAAGAAAGAAGAAAAATTCAAAAAAAAAATGTTTAGCAAAAGAAATAAGTTTGAGGAAAATAATTAGAGCTCTTACATTATAGATCCTAGAAGTAATGCATGTTAAGGGATAATTAAACCTAAATCGACTTTATCATACCTTAGCCCCAGCCTTACATTACAAGCTTATTGAAGTCATATTAATCTTTGGTTAAGTGTGACTACATTAGTGGAGAGAGAAGTGAAAAGCAAACTTATGGGAATGATCACATGTCATTGACTTTGCATTCACTGTGTTGCATAATCTGATCCGAATAATGTACTGTGAAGTGACTTAGACATTTTTCACACACTCACGAGGAGTCTAATTTGGGTTAGGACTTATGATTAAATAATTCTAAGTGCTGGACTTGTAATTGTGAGTCTTTGATTTCATAGTCTGTACTTTTTCTTTGAGGATGATATTGGGGAAATTATTGTGTTTTGTACTTGTCATTTCTACAATCATTTTGTTTTGCTTGAGGACAAGCAAAAGCTCAAGTTTGGGGGTGTGATAATTTTATATTTTTAGAATTATTTGTGCTTAATTTCCTAATTAATTATTTAAATCCCCAATTTATTTTGTTAATTATCCCCTTTATTTAATTAAAATTTTCATGTTTGCAGATAAATTAAATCCGGATGAATTTTGAATATTTCGATAGAAAAGTGACTGAAATTGGGCTAAAATCGAGATTAAGCCACGCGGACAACACAAGTCATGCCACCTAGCACATCCATTTGGACAAGAAGACCAATGACATGGAAAAATCTTTTCAAGGAGCCAATGGTGTGAAGACAAGTGGCCAAAAAAATGCCAACTCATCTAAGATGTAGAAATTACAATTATACCCCTTTTGTGTGTATAAATAAGACATGGATGGCAATTGAAAAACTATGTAATTTTAGGAGTAGGAGTAGTGTTAGTGTAGAAGTATTGTTAGAGTAGCTTAGTTAGATTAGTTTAGTTTTTATGTTTAAAGCTTTTTCCCGAAACTATTTCAACTTTACTGTTCATTCATCTTCATCTTATGAAAAAGTTTATTTCATTTTCCAGTTTCTTGGTATTTCATTAGCAATCACGTTTCACCTTCTTCTTCTTTTCGGTTTGTAAAAATCCATTCCTGGATGTTTCTTATTTTTTGAGTTTTAAATGGAAGTTTATAGTTTTCAATATCAAGCTCTCGGTTTCCAAACTTACTTATGTATTTGTTTGATAAGTCATTTTTTTTATCTCGGTTTGATTTTCTCTAGGGCAGTCGGGTGGCAAGCATGTCTCTTTCATTCTTTTACCTGATAGTTCTGTTGCCTTGATGTGGGTTGATGCTGAGCATTTGTCCACATCAAGAGTAAAATGGAACACGGTAGGAGAAGAAAGTGAAGGACACCGTGGCCTTGGAGTCTCATGTTTTCATGTCTTATAATTTTATGCATTATTGACTTAAGTGTTTAGTGTTAGTTTTCTGTATTTTCATCTTAGTTCCTACTTTCGTGGAGATGCTCATGTGTAATACCGAGAGAGGGTGTTTGACGAGTAGCTGGACGGTAACAAAGAAACAAACTAGCAAGCCGATCAATCCTCTGTTATGCTCTGCTTTTTAATTTACTTACTGTTCATCTTCTTCATTTGGTTTAGTTTATAGTTTCAGTTATTTTAAGCTTTCTTGTGTTCTTCATTTACTGCTGTAACCTGTATTCCAACAATGTTTGCTGATCTACTTTGTTGAGCATAGCAGGAGAGGGATTGATGTGTTGTTCGGCAGTAACGCATGATGGAGTAGCAATGCAAGAGCAGGACATGTGAGGGTTGCTGTCGAACTAAGAATGCATGTGCACGTTACTGCTAAGGGTTGGGCAGAGAACAGCACATGAAGCTGAAACCGAGGCTATCAACTTGCTGCCAGTAGGATTGAAAGCTGTCGAAGCATGAGCTGGCATAAAGGCAGATTGCTTCTCTCGGTTGCGTGAAGGCAGATACGGTGCTGAACAAATCTAAAAAATGCAGCTTGAAGCAAGTCGTAACGTGATGTGTTGTTGCAGGTAAAGATGTTGCACCTGGAACCGAGACACACCAAGGCAGAAACAGCAAAAGCAGTGTGCATCAGGGCAGAGCCGAGAATGGAGTCTGGAGCACTTGGGGCAGCAAGACACAGCAGCTGGCGCAGTGTATAGTCAGAACCAAAAGAAGAATGCAGCAGTATCTGGAACAGAAGACAACAGCCTAGACCAGAGGACAAACCGAGAGCATCTGGAAAATGCAAATTGACGTACACTAACAGTAGCCGAACCTGTGAAAGCTTGGAATGAAAATGTTTTAGAAGATATGAACAGTATTTGGAGGGACATGGGGCTGGTTTAAAATTGTTAAGGCCATGTTTGGCCATAGTTCAATTTAGTCATGTTTTAGTTTAATGCATCATTAGTATTTTCATGCATTTGCTAGTTGTTAGTTAGTTAGTTTAGTCAATTATACTGGTAGGTTAGTTTTATTATTTTTGCATGTTAATTTGTAGTGTTAATTTTAGTTAGTAGTTAATTTTTTATTAAATGTTTTAGGATTTTATTTTAGTTTAGATGCATTTAGAGTTAATTTAGATTAAATGTGTTTCATGCATTTTTAATTTGGTCTTTATTTTCATTAAGTGTTAGTTTAGTTTAAATTGCATTTTGATTAAGTAGTTTAAATTGCATTTTAGGTTAGTTTAATTTAATTAATCTTGTTTTGTTATTTTCATAATTGCATTTTATTTTCATTGCGTTAATTAGTTTTAACCGTTTTAATTATTTTTGTAGGTTTTTTATTTTAATTGCGTGGAGCATTGTAAGTAATTTTGCTCGGTTTTATTCTTTTTATTTTATTGCTTTCCAGTATTTTTAACTTTAGACTTAGTAGATCACCCACCTTTATCTCATAATTTGTTAGGATATACTTAGGGTAAGATTAACCGGTAGTTAATTAGGCTAACCAACTTCTCTGAGGGACGATAACTCAGGACTCAAATCCCATTATTACTTGTACGACCCGTGCATTTGCAATAATACCCTTTGGGCGTGTCATGTGTACTACCACACAGATCACAAGAAAGAAAAGGACTTTGTACAGAATAAACAGGGTTAGGACTGGTGGAAGGATTATACTAAGTACTAAGCGACTCTACCTTCTTCGTAAGGTTAGCGATTTGATAGGTCAAGGTAGACAGCATGTCGAGCTCATAGATACCCACCGACTTCTTAGGAAATTGCCTCTCCGAGGACCATAGATAGTTGTTAGCAGCCATCTTGTCTAAGAGCTCGTAAGCTTCCTCCTCTGTTTTGCACATTAGGGCTCCTCTCGTAGCAGCGTCAACGATGGTCCTATTTTGGCTTGTAAGTCCGTTGTAGAAGGTCAGGACTTGCAGCCATAAAGGTAGGCCATGATGAGGGCACTTCCTAAGAAGCTCCTTATATCATTCCCATGCTTCGTAAAGAGATTCAGAATCGAACTGGGCAAAGGAAGATATGTCACTATGGAGTTTGGCCATTTTAGAGGGAGGGAAAAACTTAGCTAGAAATTGATGGGCTAACTTGTCCCATGTAGAAATGGATCCTGGAGGCAAAGAGGTTAACCAGTGTCGCGCCCTATCCCTAAGTGAGAAGGGAAATAATCTAAGTCTAATCGCATCATCAGATAATCCATTGTGCTTGAAGGTGTTGCACAGGTCCAGGAATTGCCCGAGGTGAGCATGTGGGTCGTCGTGCGAAAGCTCACTGAACTGTAAAGAGGTCTGGATCATCTGAAGGATTGAAGGCTTAATTTCAAAATTGTTTGCTTGGACAGCTGGTGGCCTAATGCCAGTATAATAACCTCCAATGGTCGGCACTGCATAATCTCCAACGGTTCTAATTTCTATATTTTCTGTCAAGATGTTTTACAGCGAAACTATTAATTTCCTAGAATCCTTTCAAATTTTCCTAAGAGTTCGTTCAATTTTAGGATCTAGAGGAAAGCAATCAAAACTCTTGGCACTACGCATGCAAACATCAAAAAGTCCATAAAAAAAATTTAAGTTTTTTGACTTTTTTCAAATTTTTTTAATTAGATAGAGAAAACTTAAACTAAGGCTCTAAATATTTACAACCTAAATATTTACAAGCTAGGATTACACCTAAGCATAATTTCACCGATATTAATTACTGGCTAATTATCCTTCCCCGGCAACGGTGCCAAAACTTGATACGAACTATGGGTCACTATAAGTGACCTAGACGTTCTATCTGCAAGTGCATGGGTCGTACAAGTAATAATGGGATTTGATTCCCGGATTATCGTCCCACAAAGAAGTTGATTAGCCTAATTAACTACCGGTTAATCTTACCCTAAGTATATCCTAGCAAATTATAAAGTTTTGATGGGTGATCTACAAGGCTAAAAGTAAAAGTACTGAAAACAATAACAATTATAAAATAAAGAAAATAAAACTGAGCTAAAATTACTTAAAAAGCTCCCAGCAATTAAAATCAAATACCTATAACAAAAAATTAAAACAGTTAAAATTTAATTAATGCAATTACACTATAAAGCAAATATGAAAATAAAGAAACAAAAGTAATTAATTAAACTAAAATTAAACAAACTTAAAATAAAATGTGCATGAAATTAAACTAAACAATAAAAATGCAAATTAATCTTACCTAAGGTCCCATAAAATAAATTTCAAATATAAAAAGCAATAAACAATTACTAACTAACTAAAATTAAAGATAAAGTCTAATCTAAATGATGCATGACTAATAGTTAACCCCAAAATGAAAATAATTAAACTAACATTTCAATTGCACAAAAAGAAATAAAAAAATTAATCTAAACTAAAATCTAAATTAAATCAAATAATCCTAAACTATACCATGTAATTAAACTAATAAAATATTCCTTAAACTAATTAAAATTATGCTAATTTAAAATACCACAAAAAAACTAGTAATAACTTTTAACTAATGCAAATAATACTATAAAACTAATTAACTACACTTGGCATTGTTTGGCCACTTGTCTTCATTTTATTTGCTGCAGAGTAGATATTTCCACGTCACTCGTCTTTTTGTCAAATTGGTTGTGCGATGTGGCCCGACGTGTGTCTTCCAGAAGGTTGGCACGGTGTCCTTCGATCTTATCGTTTCGGAGCGAATAAAATACAGACACCTAGCATCACATGTGTCCAGACGACTGGTGACTCGGTCTGCAAATTGGAAGTGGTCCAGTCTCTTTTAGCCCATTTTCAGCCCATTTTTTACAGAAATGACGGAGTTTCATCCGGATTTAATTTATCTGCACATTAAAGAATTTTAATTAAATTGAATGGATAATTAATAAAATAATATGAGAATTTAAATAATTAATTAAGAAATTAAGCACAAATAATTCTATTAAAAATAGAATTATCATAAATCATCATGCAAGGTGCACTTATAAAGCATTTCAAATATCAACACAAACCAATACGAAATCATCACTTGTCAAGACTCTACCCCTCCCATGGACTATCCTGACCCACAACACATTTCAAAACATGGATTTCTCATTCAACAATAGACATGTGAGATAGGCATATAATATAACAAAGGTAATATTAGGACTATGGTCCGAGGCTACATGAATCCTAGTGTGCGGGGTATCACCTCTATCTGCTTCCGCACGGGAGGTGGGTCATGTCCAACCCGTCAGTCCGTAGCAGAATCCATCGTCTGAAGATGACATATATACAATATCACACACGGTACAACATACTTCATGCTACTTGCACAGTACAACGTACTCTGTGGACCCATATCATCATATCATACATTGCCACATCTCAATAAGCAAGTGCGAGCCTATTTAATCTACGTGGCACACAGCCTACCCAAAGCTCCTAGCATAGCTCCAGACATATCATAAAACTACGCGCGAGTAGTCTCAAGCACGATAACAAGTATAATGGACATCTAGTGCGAGCTATGCTCCAGCACCATGTCAAAACTCATATGAAAACTAGTGCAAGCTAGGCTCCAGTACAATATCATAAAATCCATGTAAAACTCTAGTGCGAGCATCGCTCCAGCACTAATGCATATATAAAGCACGTCAAATCTCGTGCGAGCAGCGCTATAGCACGTTTCATTTCCATAAAGCTCAAGTAGGTGGCTCATTCTTTGCAAAGCATGGTTATGAAGCCAAATCAAGTTATTTTTGTGCAAATCATTTCAAATGCTAGCCAACCTACAAATCTCATGCTAAAAAGCAATAAAGAGATTCAAAAGCATCATGCTCTTGCTTTTAGTGTACATTTCTCAAAAACCCAATTCTTTACCCTTCAAACAAACATTTAATCTTAAGACCCTTAGCTACGTTAAAAATCGCCCATGCGCCCGAAAAGCGTACAAATATCCCTAGGAGTAACACGATTCCCTTACCTAGATTCTCTTAGAAGCAACTCTTCCTTCTTTTCCCGTTTTTCGCGATTTAGCTCAATTTGCTCCGGTTTTATCCTCGGGAGCTGTAAATATACATCAATCATATGAGTCAATACCAATAACCCATATTCTAATTTTAACTAATCGATATTGTCACACCCCACTTCCGGGTGTCCTTTATTCATACTTACTCTACTACGGTTGGGCTGTGAGGTAATGCAATTACTAAAGTTCCTTGAATTTACAGCGAAAATATTTAAAATTTAATTCACACTCCCAGGTGTGTAAATATACAAAATTAATTGTATAATAATATCTTAACATATCATCCCCATAAAACTGTTACATTTCTTAGGTATAACTGTGCGATACATCAAGATAGATACAAAATACATGTGTGTATACAAATCTTATACCTTTGCGGATTGTGAGAGCTGTCCAACACAAAAAGGGATCCAGAGACCACCGCTCTCCTACTTCTCAGTATCTGGAGGGGGAAAATAGTGGGGTGAGCAAACCACAGCTCAGTAAGGAAATGAATGCTAGCAGGTAGATATCATACTACCTACATAGCCCATGCATGTATAAAACAAAATCATGTTTTCAATATAAATGGGAATATCATCGAAAAATGCAATAAACATATATTTCTTATTTGGCATTTTCATGAATACAAATATTAAACATTTCCACTTAAAACATGTTTCATAAAACAGTGCTCTCTCAGCACAAGTGATTAAATCAGAGATTTATCAAATACACAAGAATCTCTTTCTTTTCTCAATCATTTCTTTTTCCTCAAACCTCTCGAATCTCTGAGACAGACATGAAATTTTCGACAATCAAATATCCACGACATATGGCCATAGTCAGTGATCTCAGGCCTCACTGATCAAGTGTGCACAGGGCATCACTTCGCCTGAAGGGGGATGGGTCAGTCCTACCTTCCGGCTCATCTCAATCAACCTTATCTCCTCATATATTCACGGTATAAGGTATTCCATGTGTCATCTACGCGATACTCGTACTCACGTGCACCCAGCATGATACATAGTATACCAACAAATAACTACACAGCACTACGTACGCCCGTGGATCCAAGTCCATACTCCAACTCCAATGGACTTTTCATCCTGAACCATGTCTTATATACCAGGCGAGCAAGCAGGGTGACACACAGTCATCCAAAGGCTCCAGCGCGGTACGAGGTATTGTTAAGGCCCAGCCTATTCAAAGGCCGTCGGCTGGCATCCCCTTGGGTCCCAAACCCCCAGGTTTACCTCAACTCAATAAAAACATATGCAAGCTAACACTCCAGCACATTATCATCATAAAACCACGTGTGAGTCACGCTCCAGCACGGTTTATCAAATCATACAAATGTATGTGAGTCAAACTCCAACATAGTCAGAATCCTTAAAATCGGTGTGAGCTAGAGCTCCAACACCAATCTCATCTGAAATCCGAGAGATGACTATTTTCTCATTTTAAAACTCAAAACATGTTCATTTATGCAGCATGCCTCTACATGCTAAACATGTAAAATTAGCCAACCTATCATCATCATTTCTCAATCACCAATATCATTACAAAAATAGAGAAAAACATTGAAAACATGCATATCATGCTATTTCCTTACCCCATCCCATTTCTCAATACATATATACATCATAGTACATTTAATGCTTCCATATCATTTCATAGAATCGTAGTACCGTACTAATTCTAGCATTATATCTACGAAATTGCCTTAAAATACGCACAAACATCTCTATAGCCAACACACAGTCCCTTACCTCGAATCGTACGCATATTTCCTTTGTCACGTATGCTCCGTTTGCGATCCGGGTTAGCCGTGTTCTATGTTCTTTCGAGCTACACGTACAATCATCAAGTTATTTTCTTTTCCCTCTTCTAAGCCTATACATTGTCATTTATTTCTTTATTCATACTCCTCAACACATTAAATCACATTTCATCTTTCTCACAATCCCATTATACTTCTCTTAAGATTTCCCCATTTTTCATGGTTTTCTCTCCATAAATCCCTTTCAATATCACTCACTCATCACTACAAATCACTCTTGTCAACATTTTACATACCATTCTGATAATTCTATATTTTAGAATTATTTGTGCTTAATTTCCTAATTAATTATTTAAATTCCCAATTTATTTTGTTAATTATCCCCTTTATTTAATTAAAATTCTCATGTTTGCAAAAAAATTAAATCCGGATGAATTTTGAATATTTTGGTAGACAATGGACCGAAATTAGGCTAAAATCGAGATTGAGCCACGCGGACAACACGAGCTATGCCACCTAGCACATCCAATTGGACAAGAAGACCGATGACATGGAAATATCTTTTCAAGGAGCCAATGGTGTGATGACAAGTGGCCAAAAAAAAATGTCAACTGATCTAGGATGGAAAATTATAATTTTACCCTTAGTGTGTTTATAAATAGAAAAAGATGACAATTGAAGAGGGGATGTAATTTTTAGGGTAGAATAGTTTTAAGGTATTCTTAGGTTTTATTTTGTTCTTAAGTTTCTCCTTACCCGTTAGTCAAATTTTCTCAATGTTTTACTATTTATTTGATGTTCTTCATTAGTCTTTGTAAAATTTCATTTGAATGAAAATCACTTTCAATTCATGCTCTCGGTTGATGATGATGATGGTTTTTCACGTTGATGATGCTACATGATTGATTGTTTAATTTCAACAGTTGTGTTATTTTCTGTTTTACACACTTCCTTTCGGTTTTAACATCATGTTTGCTATATTTTCTTGTTCTTTCATTTCTTTCTTTCATTCCCACTTGCATGCATTTTATGTTTCAGTTCTTTATTGCAATTAGAGTTAGCTTCCATAGTTACTGCATTCATTTACGTTTCTTGCATATAATTCATTTGCTGCATTTTATTTCAGCTTCTTTATAGTTTGTTTCTTGTTGTTGGATTGTGAAAAGATGGGGGTTGGTTGTCCGGTATAGAGACTAAGTAAACAATTCGTAGGGGCATAGTTAATTCATGGCAGCAATTTAACTTCCCATTTTTCCTTTGTTTAGCTCTGTTTTTCTTATATTCTGCTACTGCTCATCTCAGTGTAGTTGTTGCAGTGTTTGCAATTTTTTTTTAGGAAGCTCTCGGTACCAGAAATGAGTAAAGGTAACGTTGGCGCATGAACAACATTTGTTTTTAGTGTGTTGATCCTCTCGACTGGAGTAAGAAGCAGAGGAGGAAATAGGATAGCAGCTGGTTACACCTGCAGCACCTGAAAACACAGCTGGACACACAGAACCGATAACACCTGGAGCATATGCAAGACCGAGAGCAGTGCATGTCCAAACCGAGAGCCGAGGGCATGAAGCAGCAGACTGCAAGACCAGTTGCAGTAAACCAACAGTAGCCAAAATTGAGAATGCCTGGTGCAGCAGGTAACAAAAGCGATTCTTACTTGGAGCAGTGTTTGGTCAGCACCGAGAGGGAGAATGCAGTAGACCGACAGTAGCTAAAACCGTGCAAGCTTGAAAATAAACATGCATTTGGAAAGATAATGAAATGAGCAACCCGAGGCCATCATCTGGAAATGGAAAGTAAATAAAGAAGACACGTGAATAGTATTTGGAGGGATAATTTGTTGATTTAAATGGTTTAAGGCCTTGTTTGGCCAATTAATGTGTTATTTCATGTTTTTACTTTAATGAATTAAATTGATTAATACTTGTTAGTTGTCACTTAGGTAATTTAATTAAGTGATGGTAGGTTAGCTTTATTATTTTTGCATGTTAATTTGTAGTGTTAATTTTTAGTTAGTAGTTAATTTTATATTAAATGTTTTAGGATTTTATTTTGGTTTAGATGCATTTAGAGTTAATTTAGATTAAATGTGTTTCATGCATTTTTAATTTAGTCTTGATTTTCATTAAGTTTTAGTTTAGTTTAAATTGCATTTTGATTAAGTAGTTTAAAATTGCATTTTAGGTTAGTTTAATTGTAGTTTAATTTTAGTGCTTTATTTTCACAATTGCATTTTATTTTAATTGCGTTAATTAGTTTTAACTGTTTTAATTTCTTTTGTAGGTTTTTTATTTTAATTGCATTGAGCACTGTAAGTAATTTTGCTCGATTTTATTTTCTTTATTTTATAGTTTTATTATTTTATTGCTTTATGTATTTTCAATTCTAGATTAATAGACCACCCACCTTAATCTCATAATTTGCTAGAATATACTTAGGGTAAGATTAACCGGTACTTAATTAGGCTAGTCAACTTCTCTATGGGACGATAACTCAGGACTTAAATCCCATTATTACTTGTACGACCCGTGCACTTGCGTTAATACCCTTTGGGCGTGTCAAGTTTTTGGCTCCGTTGCCGGGGAAGTTTTAATTAGTCATTAATTAATATCCGTGAAACTTTACTTAGGTGTAATTCTAGCCTGTAAATATTTAGGTTGTAAATATTTAGATCTTTAGTTTAGTTTAGTTAATTTTCTCATAATTAATTAAAATCAAAAAATTGAAAAATTAAAAAAAAAAAAAACTTAAAATTTTTCTAAGGACTTTCTAATGTTTGAATGCGTAGAGCAAGGAGTTTTGATTGCTTTCCTCTAGATCCTAAAATCGAACGAACTCTTAGGAAAATTCGAAAGGATTCTAGGAAATTTACAGCTTTACAGCAAAACACGATAGCAGAGAATAGGGAAAGTAGGACCGTTGGAGATTACGCGGAGCCGACAGTTGAAGGATATTATACCGGCATTAGGCCACCAGCTGTCCCTGCTAATAATTTCAAAATTAAGCCTTCCATCCTCCAGATGATCCAAACCTCTGTACAGTTTAGTGGGCTTCCGTACAATGACCTACATGCTCACTTTGGGCAATTTTTGGACTTGTGCAACACGTTCAAACACAATGAATTATCGGATGATGCGCTTAAACTTAGACTATTCCCCTTCTCACTTAGGGATAGGGCGAGACACTGGTTAACCTCCCTGCCTCCAGGATTCATTTCTATATGGGACGAGTTAGCCCACCAATTTCTAGCCAAGTTTTTCCCTCCCTCTAAAATGGCCAGACTCCGTAGCGATATATCCTCCTTTGCCCAGTATGACTCTGAATCTCTTTATGAGGCATGGGAATGATATAAGGAGCTTCTTAGGAAGTGCCCTCACCATGGCCTACCTCTATGGCTGCAAGTCCAGACCTTCTACAATGGACTTACAAGCCAAAATAGGACCATAGTGGATGCTGCTTCGGGTGGAGCGTTGATGTGCAAAACAGAGGATGAGGCTTATGAACTTCTAGATAAGATGTCGGCTAACAACTATCAATGGTCCTCAGAAAGGTAGTTGCCAAAGAAATCGGCGGGTATATATGAGCTCGACACTCGGTCCACCTTGACATCTCAAATCGCCAATCTTATAAAGAAGGTAGAGTCGCTCAGTACCCAATCTAATCCTTCCAGCAATCCTAACCCTATGTTTTTTGTCCAAAGTCCTTTTCTCTCGTGTGATCTGTGTAGTGGTACCCATGCTATGGATAGGTGTCCACTTAACCTAGAATCGATTCAGTACATTACCCCTAAGCAACAGAACAACCCTTTTTCAAACACCTATAATCCAGGGTGGAGGAACCATCCTAACTTTTCTTGGAGCCAAAACCAAGGGCAAGCTTCTAATTCTAGACCAGTAGGACCCCCGGGTTTTCAAGCTCCACAGGTTCAGGTACCACCACAGCATCAATTTCATCACCACCCACCACCTCCGTATCCATATCATCCACCTACTCATTCTCATCCATCCCACTTCCATCAACCACCACCACCACAACCCCAGCATTTATCAGCAACTGATATGAAACCCTTACTTGAGGAAATGTTCACAACAATCTTGCAAAATCAAGCAGCCTTAATTAAGAACCTAGAGGTTCAGGTAGGACAAATAGCAAACGCTCTTAGTCAACGTCCTCAGGGGACCCTTCCTAGTAACACTGAAGCCAATCCTGTTAGGCAAAGGGAGGGGAAGGAACATGTGAAAGCCATCACCCTTAGGAGTGGCAGAGAGCTAGTAACTCCACCAGTAAAGTCCAGACCTGACCAGGCCCTAGTTGAAAAACCCATATGTTCTAATGAAGCAGCTCAGAAGGAGCAAGAATCAAAAGATCAAGTTGCAAAGGAAACAAAGCCAAGAATTTCTTCACCTTTACCTATTTCTTTGTCATAACCTTCTTTAACCTCTGATGCTACAAAAGTTCCCACTACACCTCCTCCTGTTAGACCACCAGTCCCTTTTCCCCAAAGATTTCAAAATCAAAAACTGGACCAACAATTTGTAAAATTCCTTGAGATTTTTAAGAAACTTCATATCAACATTCCATTCACAGATGCCTTAAAGCAAATGCCAAGCTATGCGAAGTTTATGAAGGACATCCTCTTTAGGAAAAGAAGATTGGAAGATTACGAGATGGTGGCCTTAATGGAGGAATGTAGCGCTATTATCCAGAGGAGATTACCCCCCAAGCTCAAGGATCTTTGGAGTTTTACCATACCATGCACTATTGGTAATTTATTCTTTGGTAGAGCCCTGTGCGATTTAGGAGCTAGTATAAATTTGATGCCATTATCTATTTATCAGAAGTTAGGAATAGGGGATGCCAAGCCCACCATAGTGACCCTCCAATTGGCTGATCGATCAATTAAATATCCAAAGGGGGTCATTGAGGATGTCTTAGTAAAAGTGGACAAGTTTATTTTCCTTGCAGATTTTATCGTGTTGGACATAGAGGAAGATAGGGAAGTCCCAATTATACTAGGTAGGCCATTCCTAGCGATTGGTAGAACTTTAATAGATGTACAAAAGGGGGAGTTAGCAATGAGAGTTCAAGATCAGGAAGTCAAGTTTAATGTGTTCAAATCTCTAAGGTTTCCTTATGACTCTCATGATTGCTTTAGGATGGATTTAGTGGATAAGGACATTACTGAGGAGTTTTCCAAGACACATCCTTTAAACCCTTTAGAAGCCTCCTTAGTAAAATTTGTTGATCTTAGAGATTATAGTGAAGATGATGATGAGGTCTACGAGACTTTACAATTATTAGAGGTCACTCTTTTTGAGGAAATTACCTAATTTGAGACACTAGACCCTTCATCTATTCCAGCTTCAAATATCTTTTCATCCACCAGTGATCCTCCAGCATTAGAGCTAAAAGCTTTACCCTCACACCTTAGGTATGCTTACTTAGGTGAGTCCTCCATACGACCAGTAATAGTATCGGCTGCTCTCTCCAATGATCAGGAAGCAAAATTACTACAAGTATTAAGAGAGCATCAGAAGGCTATAGGCTGGTCTATCTCTGACCTTAAGGGTATGAGTCCCTCTATCTGTATGCATAAGATACTATTAGAGGAGGGGTATAGGTCATCCATAGAGCACTAGCATCGATTGAACCCTGTAATGAAAGAAGTTGTTAAGAAGGAGATCATTAAGTGGTTAGATGCAGGGATCATCTATCCCATTTCTGACAATGCCTGAGTAAGCCCAGTACAATGTGTCCCTAAGAAGTGTGGGATGACAGTGATCGAGAATGAAAATAATGAGCTCATCCCCACTAGGATTGTCACTGGTTGACGAGTATGTATGGACTATAGGAAACTCAACAGAGCCACCAGGAAAGACCACTTCCCCTTGCCCTTCATTGACCAAATGTTAGATCGATTAGCTGGTCATGAATTTTATTGTCTGTTGGACGAATATTCTGGGTACAATCAGATAGCTATAGCCCCAGAAGACCAAGAAAGGATAACCTTCACCTGTCCCTATGGGACTTTTACTTTTAAAAGAATGCCTTTTAGCCTATGCAATGCACCTGCTACATTTCAACGTTGCATGATGGCCATATTTCATGATATGGTGGAGGATTTTCTTAAGGTTTTCATAGATGATTTCTCAGTATTTGGGGATAGCTTTGATTTATGTCTGCATAATTTGGCATTAGTATTAAGAAGGTGTGAAGAAATGAATTTAGTGCTTAATTGGGAGAAATGCCACTTTATGGTGAAAGAAGGTATAGTGCTTGGGCACAAAATTTTTGTTGGGGGGATAGAAGTGGATAAAGCTAAGGTGAAAATCATTGAGAAGTTACCTCCCCCTACATCTGTTAAAGGAATCAGAAGTTTCCTGGGCCATGCAGGATTTTACAGAAGGTTCATTAAGGATTTTTCTCAGATATCTAAGCCTTTATGTAATCTTCTGGAAAAAGACACTACATTTTGCTTTGATGAATAATGCTTAGGAGCATTTAAGACTTTGAAGGAGAAATTAGTTACAGCTCCTGTAATCATAGCTCCAGATTGGAGTTTACCCTTTGAGCTTATGTGTGATGCAAGTGATTATGCTGTTGGGCTGTACTAGGACAAAGAAAAGGAAGTGTCTTTTATACTATCTACTATGCAAGCAAAACTCTGAATGAGGCCCAGCTAAACTATGCTACTACTGAGAAGGAGTTGTTAGCCGTAGTATTTTCTTTTGATAAGTTTCGCTCCTATCTCATTGGTACTAAGGTAATAGTTTTTACTGATCATGCTGCCATTAAGTACTTAGTCTCCAAGAAAGATGCAAAGCCGAGGCTGATTAGATAGATTCTCCTACTACAGGAGTTTGACTTAGAGATTAGGGACAGGAAAGGTACGGAGAATCAGGTTGCTGACCATTTATCTAGATTAGAGAGTGGACTTAAAGAAGATGGTACAGCTATTAATGAGTCCTTTCCTGATGAGCAGCTATTTACTTTCGGGCACTTTAGCTTGCCCTGGTACGCTGATTTTGTAAATTATCTGGTGAGCAACGTGATGCCACCTGATTTGACTGCCCAGCAAAAGAAAAGTTTTTGAATGATGTCAAGTATTATGTTTGGGATGAACCCTTCTTGTATAAGCAATGTAAAGATCAAATTTTGAGAAGGTGTGTTCCCATGGAAGAAGTAGAGGATATACTTAAACATTGCCATTCTTTTGATTATGGAGGGCACTTTGGAGGAGAGAGGACAGCGGCCAAGGTTTTACAATCTGGATATTACTGGCCCACGTTATTTAAGGATGCCCACTACTTTGTGCTGAAATGTGATAGATGTCATAGGGTAAGTAATATTTCCAAAAGAAATGAGATGCCTCTAACTAATATTTTAGAAGTAGAACTCTTTGATGTCTGGGGTATTGATTTCATGGGACCCGTTTGTTCCTTCATATGGCAATCTCTATATTTTAGTGGTTGTGGACTATGTGTCGAAATGGGTTGAAGTGATGGCTTTACCAACTAATGATGCCAAGGTAGTAGTAAAGTTTTTAAAGAAGAATATTTTCACACGATTTGGCACACCTAAGGCTATCATTAGTGATGGAGGATCCCACTTTTGCAATCAAAGTTTTGATGGGCTGTTAAAGAAATATGGGGTCAAACATAAGGTAGCCACTGCTTATCACCCGCAGACGAATGGCCAAGTAGAGTTGTCCAATAGGGAAATTAAGGGGATATTGGAGAAAACAGTGAACCCAAGTAGGAAGGATTGGTCCATTAGGTTAGATGATGCACTTTGGGCCTATAGGATAGCCTTCAAAACACCTTTAGGAATGTCCCCTTATTAGCTTGTTTATGGTAAAGCTTGTCATCTACCAGTAGAGCTAGAGCACAAGGCCTATTGGGCCCTTAAGAACCTGAATTTCAACTTAGAGGCAGTAGGGGAGAAGAGGCTGCTACAGCTCAATCAGTTAGACGAATTCAGGTTGCAAGCATATGAGAATGGCAAGTTCTACAAGGAAAAGACTAAGCGATGGCATGATAAGAAAATTAAGGAGAGACACTTCGAGCCAGGCAAGCAAGTTCTGTTGTTTAATTCACGTTTGAAGTTGTTTCCAGGAAAGCTTAAGTCTAGGTGGTCAGGTCCCTTTACCATTAGACAAGTATTCCCTCATGGAGCCATTGAAATTATGGATGAGACCTTGAATTAACCCTTTAAGGTTAATGGGGGTAGACTGAAACACTATTTTGGGGGAGGGTTTGATCGTCAGCATTTTGTGACCAGTTTAGCTGACCCTCCTACTTCTGATCCTGCTACTTAGCTTCATTTTTCTTTTTCACTTTTTGTACTATTCTTTTCTTTTCTGTTATTTCTTTCTTTATTTATTTTACAGATTGCTTTTCTAGAATTACCTTTTCAATCAAGCTTCAGTTGTTCATCATCATCAGAAAGGGGAGTACTCTGTCTTGAGCTTAAATTCTTATATTATCTGCACACTGAGGACACTGTGCACTTTAAGTTTGGGGGAGGAGATATCACTTGAGATATTTTGGGAAAAATTAGATAAATTTTCAAAAAAATTTGAAAATCTGAGAAAGAATTTTCAAATTTTTTTCGATAATATGAGCTTAAATTGCTTGATTTTGGGATGATTTAGTGTTTAGCATGCAGTTTTCCCATATTTCGATGATATGACCCCATGATTTAGTCTGACTTTGATTGAATGAGAAGCATGATTTTAGGAAAAGCATGAAGTTGAATTCTTGAATTTGTCTTGATTTTGATTGCGATTTCCTCATCTTATGCACATGTCATATCATGAATCTGTATATTTATTTAGAGAAAGCTTATGTGGACATAGGATTACATTTGTTCAGTTGATTTTGTGCATCATATTCTAGAATTTGCTTGATCTAATCTCGAGGTGAAATATTAGATTGCACTTAATTAGGGAGATGATTTAGGCCATATTTGGATTGTTTCAGCCTTTCGAGCCACCCTGTACATACTTTACCCCTAGTCACCCATCTGGGCCAAATAAGCTGTTCTCTGAAAATACACTTGTTTATAATTTTCCTTAGCTTAAATACTTTGTTCCTATCCCTTACCCCAAAAGCATGAAAAGTCATTGGGATAGATTGTGAGCTATATGGGTATTAAGTGATAGTGAAAGAGTATGTATTGAAAAAAAAAGAAAAAAATGATGAAAAAGAAAGAAAAAGAAAAAAAAAGTTTAGTGAAATAAATAAGTTTGGGGGAAATAATTAGAGCTCTTACATTATAGATCCTAGAAGTAATGCATGTTAAGGGGTAATTAAACCTAAATCGACTTTATCATACCTTAGCCCCAACCTTACATTACAAGCCTAATGAAGTCCTAATGATCTTTAGTTAAGTGTGACTATATTAGTGGAGAGAGAAGTGAAAAGCAAACTTATGGGAATGATCACATGTCATTGACTTTGCATTCACTGTGTTTGCATAATCTCATCCGGATAATATACTGAGAAGTGACTTAGACATTTTTCACACACTCACGAGGAGTCCAATTTGAGTTAGGACTTATTATTGAATAATTCTAAGTGCTGGACTTGTAATTGTGAGTCTTTGATTTCATAGTCTGTACTTTCTCTTTGAGGATGATATTGGGGAAATTATTGTGTTTTGTGCTTGTCATTCCTACAATTATTTTGTTTTGCTTGAGGACAAGCAAAAGTTCAAGTTTGGGGGTGTGATAATTCTATATTTTTAGAATTATTTGTGCTTAATTTCCTAATTAATTATTTAAATCCCCAATTTATTTTGTTAATTATCCCCTTTATTTAATTAAAATTCTCATATTTGCAGATAAATTAAATTCGGGTGAATTTTGAATATTTCGATAGAAAATGAACCGAAATTGGGCTAAAATCGAGATTGAGCCACGCGAACAACACGAGCCATGCCACCTAGCACATCCAATTGGACAAGAAGATCGATGACATGGAAATATCTTTTCAAGGAGCCAATGGTGTGATGACAAGTGGTCAAAAAAAATGCCAACTCATCTAGGATGGAAAATTACAATTTTACCCTTAGTGTGTTTATAAATAGAAAAAGATGGCAATTGAAGAGGGGATGTAATTTTTAGGGTAGAATAGTTTTAAGGTATTCTTAGGTTTTATTTTGTTATTAAGTTTCTCCTCAAAAGAGGGAATGTCGACAATATGGTCGTGTACATGGTATATTGGACTTACAAGTTACCAAAACAAGGCCCGACCTTATATGCTAACAAAGCAATGCCTCTCCTCATGTACACTATCAGTCTTACATGCTACCAAAGCAAGGCCCGGACTTACATGCTACCAAAGCAAGGCCTCCCAGCACTACCAAAGCGAGGAAAAATATCGGTCTTACATGCTACCAAAGCAATGCCTGATGTGTCTTCAACATGGCACGCCTAAGTCTCAGTAATAGCCATTATCAAATAAAATGTTTTGCCTTCACGTAGAGCTCATATGGTTTTTCTCATAAAACTCATCTCAAACTATTTTGTACTCAACATAAAACATGTCAAAACGGAGCTCAAACCAGAAAAACCACGCACACATTTCTCAAATCTCAATCCCAAAACACTTTTCACCTTTTAAACTCAAAACGGTTGTAAAACAATTTCGCATTTAGTTTACAACTCATAAAAATTGGGCCACAGCAGGCTATAAAACCATGTGCAATAACTCATAAAACATGCTTGTTTTCTCAAATCACATTTCATGCTACTATTGTCATCACAAATCACATACACAAATGGGTTTAGTTTTCCCTTACGTCGTTGCACCTCGTATAGTGCAATCGTTCCCCCGTATCACGGACTAGCCTCGCATTCCTCTCTGGAACTCCCGAGTTGTCCAAACGATGTTAAAACATCAATAATTCATCTGATAATTCTATCATAATCCACATTCTCTTCCAGTACAACTCAAATCCTACATTTTCCATGCCAACATCACCTCATTGCCTCAATTCTAATTTATAACCCAAAATTCCAAAATTACTACAATTGCGTAATATCATCTTTACTCCAACAAAATTAAAATTTCATCAATCTCTAATCCTTTCCTAGCTATTTCCTCACAATGCCTACAGCATAATCACCAAAAATCACTTTAAAATCCAAGATCGAAGTTTAGAAATTTACCCAAAACTTATGGAGTGCTCAACTCACACCTTAGCTTGATTCGTTCTTTGATTTCCAAGTATGTTGTTCTCCTTTTGATGAGGAACAAATTTTCTTCTTACCACAACCTTTGATTCTAACAGAGATGGGGCTTTGGAAGAGAGAGAAAGCTAGGGCTCAGCTAAAATGGAGATTTGGGAGAGAGAGAAAAGATGAAATGCAGGAAAACACAGGGGTCCTTTTATAGACAGAGGGTAGGAGATCTGTAAGACCCCGTATATGTATAATTGTAATGTGTGTAATTGGATCAAATAAATATGAATGGACTTGTAATGTAAAGTATGATTAATTTAGGTCCATGGATTCAATGTACATAATGATAGTATGATTTTGTAATGTACACACAAGTTCCATTTTGTATGAATATGAAGAAATGAGTTCTTGCAAGTGATGGATGTGATTGGAACTCAAAATGAGTAGTGTGGTAAATGGAAGGAAGTTGCATGAATATAAATGCTTCCATTTGGTTTTATATAGCATACCTTTGGACATACAATGAATGCACACAAGTTTCAATGTGCATAAGGTATGAATGGATGCCATTTTCAAGTTATAAAGGTGGATGGATGAGAAAATGGCCATGGCAACAGATTAAGGATGTGTTGGTGTGAGTTGCAGCAAGGAAACTGCAGGAAATCTGGAAAACATGAAGGCCAGATCGATCTCATAGGATGAGAGATCGATCTGGAAGAGCCAGAATGCTCTTATTTGGGCAATGGAATAGAGCAGATCGATCTCCAATGGGGCCAGATCGATCTCCTAAGCATTCTGTAATGAAAAGATCGATCCTCAAGCACCCAGATCGATCTCCTTAGCTCTCTGTTTGAGAGCAGATCGATCTCATGCTTCGACAGATTGATCTCATGCTTAAAATGCTGTGAAAATGAGAGATTTAAGGGGACCAGATCGATCTCCTCAAGCTATTTCTATGTAAGGAGTGCTGAAAATCTGAAAATTTTGAGAAAAATACCGATCTTCCATTTCTAACCCAAAAACCTAACTTTCTCTCTCTAAAATCAGCCATTTCCAGCAAGAATTGAGGGGAGATCATTAGACGCTAAGTTGTTCATCTTGAGGAAGAGAACAACATAGTTGGAACCCAAAATCCCATTATGGGTATTGAAGGAGCTAAGGGCATTGACATTTGGAGCAAGAAGAAAAATCAGATTTGGTAAGATTCTAACACTCCAATCCAAATACATTGTCTATTTAATTGATTTTGGAGTTGTTTGGCATGAGTATGGATGGATGGAAACACCTAGGTTGTGTTAGAAATAAATGTAACCTAGAAAATGGAATGCCTCTAGTGTGAGAAAGTATGATTTGGGGAGTTGGTGGTTTATAGGTTATGATAAATTGTTAAATGAGTAATGTGGGTTATTTGGAATGGTTATGTGGAGTTATAATGTGGGTTTAAGTGAAATTGTGAAAATGAGTATGTATATGCTTGATAAAATGCCATAGTGAGGGAATTCATGAAATATGAACACTATGAGCTTAATGTCGATTTAATATCGATTTGGAATAAGTTAATAAGCCTAAGAAGATCCATAGACTTGAGTTATGGGTAATAGAATGAAACAAGGCCTTATGAGCGTTAATAGAAACTATAAGTCGAATCGGCTATAGTGAACGCACGGTGTCCTGTTATATGGATCGAATATAATGCGGGATACGATTTTGTGTAGTCTCGAAGAGTCCGTTGGAAACGAATCGAGTGGTACGAGTAACAGCTTTAAGGAAGTGGAATCACGGATCGCGATTCCAGGTAAGGGAATTTTATAAGTATATAGAGGTAGCTGCTCGTATTTTGAACTCGTGGGCCATATAGGGCTTTGAAAATGTGCATGGATTTATAAAAATGTGTTTTGACGATGTATGGATGTGACTATGAATAATTGTATGAGATTTGGTGGTTGAAGTGGTATTATAAAGAAATGGGATAGTAAGGCTAATAATTGCATAAATCTAATGTTTTGATGTTTTTCAAAACGAAATTGTTTGGTTTTAAGCAAGCTTGTAGATGGGCCGACTAGTGCTTTATTGTTGTTGTGGAAAAGCATTTGTGAGTGCTAAACCCGATTATCGGGATTGTTTGATTTTGTATGAGCCGCCTATCGTATTTGTATGACATAAATCGCGCTAGAGCCTCGCTCGCGCTGGATTTCTATGTTTTCACTTGTGTGAAATGTGCTGGAGCTTAGCTTGCACTTGAATATGAATTGTGATGATGTTTATATCGTATGTGGATTTGAGTGGTTTGTCTTATGCATATAACTGTACTGAAGCTATGCTCATACGTGGTTTCTTCATATTTTATGCATAAATGTTGTACTAGATCGTTGCTCATACGAAGTGATTAGTTTTGATGCATGAATTCATGCTAGAGCATAGCTCGCGCTGGTTTTCACACTGTGGTATGTATGAGGCCGTGGTGAGAGATACGAATTAACTCAGGGAACCCAACAGGCCTGACAGACCTCTTGAGTGGGGTGAGGGTGAGGGGCTAGGACCTGACATAATCCATTCAGGGAACCCAACAGGCCTAACAAACTTCTTGAGTGGGGTGAGGGTGAGGGGCTAGGACCTGAATCAGGGAACCCAACAGGGGCGAGTAAGGCCAAGAGGGGCTAGGACTTGACATAATCCATTCAGGGAACCCAACAGGCCTGACAGACCTCTTGAGTGGGGTGAGGGTGAGGGGCTAGGACCTGAATCAAGGAACCCAACAGGGGCGAGCAAGGCCATGAGGGGCTAGGACCTGGTATTGAGGTTACTCCCACGCGCTCTTGAGACTATAAAGGTTACACTTGGTATGGGGTAGATAAGACCTATGGCAAGCACCCCCAACCATGTTATGGGTCCGAGGAACGATGTACCGTGTATATCACATGGAGTACGATGTACCGCGTGGTGGTTACTTGATTTGAGAAAGTCTAGCGGAGAACTAACCCATCTTCGTACCATCATGTGTAAGACCCGAAATTAAATCGTAAATTTTATGAGGGATAAAAATGCTCACCAATTTAAAGGAATGTGATTCGGACTGAAAATAAGGATTCAAATCATAAAATGAATGAATATTCGTGAAGGAAAGTCGGGCTAAATAAATCCCGATACGTGTAAGGGCAAAACAGTCAAAAGATCGAAAGTTGGGATAAATTCGATAAGAAAATTTAATTTAAAATAAGGATTTAGAATATCTTGATCAATAATGAGGAAATTATATAATTTTGAGTCAAATTGATCAAGATCTGGAATTTTTAGAAATACCGAAAAGTCACCCGGGACAATATCCCGAAAATACAGAGAAATTATACCCGAAAAAGGATTAAAAAAAATATAATAAAGAAATTAAATTAAATTAAATAAATCTATTTTTAATAAAATATTAATTTTGGTAGATATTTTGATTCTTTAATATAATTTATTGATTAAAATAATAATAAAACAAATTGTTAAATAAAATAATAATTGTAAAAAAAAAAAGAAGAAATCTGTAAAAGTCGGGGAGAGAGAAAGAAAAGGGAAAACGGAGAGGGGGACTGCGCGTGGCCGACCGACGAACCACCACCGGGCACCGACGGCCTCCGACGAAGGGCCGAGTAGCAAGAGGAGAGGCCGGTGAAGCCATTGGCACCGGTGACGCGCGCCGACGATGGCTATACCCGACGAACGGAGAAAGAGAAGACCGCGGGGAAAACGGAGTCGGTACCGACGATCCACGGTAGCTGGGGGCGAACGGCGGGTACCGACGTGATCGGGAAGAGGAGCCGGTTCTTTTGAGATCGGTATCGGTCGGCGAGACCACCGGAATCCAGCGGATCGAGGGAGAGAAGCCGCGGAGGGAGAAGATGAATCCGGCGGCCATCGGCGTGATTCGGCCAACCCCGACCCCAGCCGAACACTCCCCCAGTGCAGACGAGTCGAATGGCACGACAACCGAGCCAAGAACCGGTCGGAAACGCTGTGAACGGCGGCGGAATGGTCTGAACCAGTACCGACCGATTCAGCAAAGGGGTGAACTGGGTTGAACCAGCTGAACCAGACCGGGCTAAACCGAGTCTGAACTTGACTGAACCGGTTCAGCCAAGACAGAAGGGAAAAAAAATGAGAAAAAGAGGAAAAGGAAAAAGGGAAAGGATTTTTGGGGATACATCGGACTTCGGGTAAGTCAATACGAGGTCAAAAGTGACCGAATTGATTTTCGAGAAATTTATTTTAATTATATTTAATCGAAAAGTAACCCAGGATTAAATATAATAATTGTGCAGTTCGACGATAAAGCCCGAACGAGAGCCGATTGAGCTCCGATTTTCATATCCCGCATCATACTGGGTAAGTACATTTTAATTTCGACAATTAGAGTCCTTTAATACAGAGTTTCAATTATTTTACAGAATTTACGGATTAATTCTGTATAAAAGGAATATTAATCGGAATTACAACGTAAATTGTCGTAAATAGTATACGGGCTATCCAATGAATTTGGATCGAAGCTCGATAATTATTAGTAAGCTGCATGAGCCCAGTA
Organism: Firmiana major; assembly: GCA_033439115.1. Lineage (NCBI taxonomy): Eukaryota > Viridiplantae > Streptophyta > Magnoliopsida > Malvales > Malvaceae > Firmiana > Firmiana major. The sequence goes on along the minus strand of CM065897.1, from coordinate 35,314,391 downwards.
AACCCGAAGAAGGGATTTAAACAGTATAAACGGGCTGAAAATGGGTCGAGGCCCATTAAAGTGCAATCGGGCCCAATAGGGATAAATGGGCCCAATGATTTAAATTAAGCCCAGAAAGTATTAAATACAATTAAGTTGTATGATATCTGACCTGAGGAATAATTATACGCAGTTCCGGAGGTTTGATTGGGAGCAGATCGGACTGCGCGACGTGACAACAGTGGAAAAGGAAAGGTCAGACTCGACGAGAATCGAGGTAAGGGAATTTTGTAGGTGCATAGAGATAATTATGCGTATTTTGAGAGGGGATTTACAGGGCTTAGAAATTTATTAAAACATCTAGAAATAAAGTAATAATTTTTACAAAAATCGGGGCTTAGATAAATAAAGGAAAATGACTATTTTGCCCCTAATTAGGAAAATTTCAAAAAGGGTAGTAAGGCTATGAAATTGCATGAATTTCATGATTTTAATGTTTTATATGATTATATTGCTTTGATTTAAGCAAATATACACATAGGTGGGCTGTTGATTTCGTGAATTTTACGAAAGGGTACCGGTTTGTACCGGTTACTATTTTAAAAGATGTTTTATTAAAAGTGAGCCACCTATCGTATTTACGTGACTAAATGAGTGCTAGAGTCTTTCTCGCACTCAAGTTTACTGAATTATTTCTCATGAAAAGCTGTACTGGAGCATTGCTCGTACGAGAAATTTGTATGTGCACAAAACCGTACTGAAGCTTCGCTCGCACGAGATTTTAGATATCATGATATGCATAGCGTGGTGCTGGAGCTCCGTAAGCCTGTGACCTGGTGTGGGGCGGGCAGCAGGATCCTCACATAAACGCACTAGACGCGAGTTGACATGCATATAGTCGTGCGGAAGCCTCCTGTAGACTGTGTGTCACAGAGAGTTGAGATGCTCGCACATATACTTTGAGACATGGGTTGGTTATCGACATAGTATTGGGCTGGATAAGACCTACGGCAGGCACCCCCAGACTATGATATGGGTCCACGGAGTACGATGTACCGTGTATGTCACACGGAGTACGCTGTACCGTGCAGTCATGATGACTCTACGATGTTGCTCGATATTCTGGCGGGTAGGACTTGACCCCACCTCCCGTTGCAGTTGTGATACCCCGCACACCGGGATCCGTGTGCCTGGGATCACAGGGACAAAGTATGGCCATAGTCCTCGATTTTTCATACAGTAACCTACATGCCTCACATGATATCATACGGTCTGGATAGACCAGGACAAACCCGATGAAGGGGTAGTCCCGATTTATGTTTTTAAAAGAGATTTGATTTGATGAATCAAGGTATTCCCGAGAGATGGGTTTAACCTTGATGAAGTTGTTTTATAATGAAACAAATGAGTTTTAAAGTGAGAGTTTATGATGAAATAAACGAGTTTTAAATGCGATGAATTTATGATGAAACAAATAAGTTTCAAAGTGATGAGTTTGTGATTAAACAAATGAGTTTTAATGTGACGAGCATGAGATGTCATACATGATGACTTTTCATGTGTGCTTTATATGTCGATTTCATGATTTCTTGTATATGATATATACATACATGTGGCATCGTTTTAGTCATACCTCATGCTCTGAAAGTAAATGATTTTTATATCATGACATTATCAGCACGTAGATAGTATAGTTATCTACCTGCTTACATTATTGCCTTACTGAGCACGTTTCGCTCACCCTTTCATTTTCCACCCCACAGGGTATAGTCAGTAGAAGAGAGCGACAATAGTCTCGCATCTCGGTTATCCGCTGCTTCTTATCAAGATCAGGTATACACATTTATATAATTTTTATATCTGAACATATAGAGACACAGTACTGTACATGGATTTAATATTGGGGATGTATTTTGTTTAAATAAATTGATATGTGAATGTGAATATGAAAATGGAATGGTAAATAGGTGAGAGGTTACTAACACCGAATCATAGCCCAACTGTTGAGTAGTGTAACTGTTCACGGCGGGTAAGGAAATGAAAAGCGAAAAATTTGTAGGGATTTTTAGGTAATTTGGGTCGTGACAAATTTAATGGTATCAGAGCAGAGTTGGCCTGATATGAGTCGGTGTTAGTGGTTAAGTAAATTTACTTCCCCATGTACTGTGCATTGTTTAGATACAATTGTGTATATCAAGATGGAACTGCAGCTAAGAATTTTGTTTCGAATGCAAAAATATAGTTTTTATAACTAATAGCCGCTATGGAAGAGTGGCGAGTACACATGCTCGAGACCGTAGAGATCGATCTGAGAATCAAATAAGTCATGATATGAGACTTAAGATGAGATAGTGCACGAGGCAGAGGTCGTAGAGGTAGACCTGAGTCTGCTAAGTCGTGCTGAGTTGACCCATGAGAATCGAGATGAGATTGAAATAGAGGTTGATGTTGAGCATACCTCTCAAAGTCCGACAGAGTGATCGGATAGTATTGAGACACGCTTCGCGAGATTGGAGCGGAGTGTGAAGATTATTTTGAGGAGCTAATTGCTCAGATTATGAATGAGATATGAGGGCGTAGCGGAGCATTGGTGGAAGTCCGCTCGACCCAACTTAAGAGTTAGACATCCGGAGTCGACATGAGAAATATTTCTGGATGTATTCTGGTGACTGAATATTTCGGGCACTACTTAAAGGAATTTATTGATAAAGTTTCTTACACTGCCCATAGTCATTGGTTGATTGATGAGTATGAATCTCAGATTTCATCCCTGGGCAAGTATGAACCCGATATTGTGGACAGTGAGAGTCGAAAAACCCAAAAGTTCATGGAAATGGCTCAAATTGTCGATTAGAGTTCGATTGGCTCACTACCTATGTTGAGGCAGTGCACAGAATACCGTTGCATGAATAACGTCATGTGTTGCACGCCTATGAGATTGGGAAAGGTAGTAAGGGTCGAAATAGAGACAGAAGAGAATAGAGAATGACAGAGATGTCAGAGCAGGAAAGAGACCAGTTGGTAAGAGATTGGAGTTGACGAGATATGGAGTAAGATAATTGGTAAAGCCCCAGTGCATCCAATTTTGGCACTCTTGAGGGGCATTGTGATTGGAAAACCCCGACCTGCTACGAAGCAGTGTAGTAATGTCAGCAGAGTAGCAGTGTGATCACTGTAGAATGTGTGGTAGATACCACGGAAGGAGGGTCTATACCTACACGGTATCGATGAAAATGGTCGTTAAGTACGGTAAGATGGACCATTGATTTTGGTTGCACAAAGTTGGGCGAGATCGCCCCACAGAAAAGTAAAGAGACAGAAAAACTTCGTTGGTATAGCTGCAACAAAAAGGGAGGCCATAGCCGAAAAGAAAAAAGGAAGTAGGTTGTTGGACGAAGGCGAAAGGATGTCTTGGACCAGGACACTATTGATGTTTCATGGATGTGGTGTAAGATACCACACTTGTTATGAATAATGAAGTACATATGTTCATTGATCCTGGTACCACACATTTATTCATACCGCCTTCATTCACATATAAGTGAGTAAAAGGCATGAATGCCTACATCATTGGGCACAATACTAATAAATGAGTACCCAATAGAGGAGGATTAATAAACGGAATATGGATATAGAGATTTTAAGTAATAAAAAGGGGTGCGACAGTTGAAGTTAAAGGAGTAAAGGATGGTACTCACGGAATGAATAATGACAAGAGTTTCATTATAATTAATATACGAAAGGAGATAATCTTTGAGATAAGATAGATCCTAAATACAAGATGTATTGGAGTAAGAGACATGCTAGGTAAGGAATACCCTTCATATGTGAAGTCATTAGAGGTTAAGCAATTAGTAGCGAATATAAATTGTGACCACATAGACTGAGATATAACGTAGTTGTGGTTAAGTCTGAAGGTTAATAAAGGTATTTCAAAATACCTCCCCGCCTGAAGACTTGACAGCGTCTAAAAGTATGTACATATAACCTATAACGTGAAATCGATCGATGTAATAAATACCTTTAGCATTAGGATACCTCTACTAAGACGAAAACAATATTAAAATTCGACAAATCATAAAGGTTAACATAGTAAAATTTAATAAGAGCCGTTAAGATAAGAAAAGGAAATGACGCAGGTTAGTACCTGAAGACGTAAGCGATTTTGAAGGATCTTATACGCTTACGCATAGATAAGCCAAGGATTGGACCGATTCGTAATCATCAGTATCGATGATATGTTGGATGTAGTTAAAGTTTAGGGCGATTTATAAGCAATAATTGGGAAATTGCTTTTGCAGATGGTTGCTGCGAGTTCTAAAAGGATTTACTTGGTTGACACGTTTAACTAAGAAAACGTGGTCTTGGAATGAGATAATAAATAAAATGATAGATGTGACATGAATTTCGGTGTAGTGAAGTATGAACTGACCATCGTGATTATTTTCACCATACCCAACAGCTCAAGAGGTTCTCAGTGAGTATGGATACCTCAAAATTATGAGGGAGCTGTGTATTGATGTATAATGGGAAGATAGTCGATTGTGGATCCAGACAACCCCTTGATCATGAAATAAACTATCTGGCCCATGATTTAAAGTTGGCAACGGTAGTGTTTGTACCGAGGATATGGTACTATTATGTACAAGGTGAGAAATTGTGGATATGCACTGATCATAAAGCCCGAGTATCTGTTTTCACAGAAAGAGGCGGATGTGAGAATACATAATGGGTTAGAGCTTCTGAGAGATTTTGATTTTTGAAAATTGTACCACCCAGGAAAAGCTAATGTAATGGCTTATACCTCGAGTAGAAAGAGCCTCGGATGATACTACATATGATGGTCAGGGAGCGTGAGCTGCTAGAGCAGTTGTGGACCTCAGTAATGATGTGATCCCTTCTGATGATGACAGTGATTGTGTGACAGCTAGCCTGAGACTAGAACCGGATGAGAGTGCCCAGATTTGACAGGCTTAGCATGATGATCGGCAGGGTGTCGATAGTGTGGGTCAGATTCAGAAGGGTACGGTGATAGAGTTCACAGTGGGTGATGATGAGTTACTGAGGATTCCGAGACAGTATGAGTGCTCCCCAGGACCACAGTTGATGAGATAGTAATATTGTCAGAAGCTCACTCTTCGGGATATACAGTGCTTACGGAAAGTAATAAAAATATATTGAAATCTCGAAAAGGGTATTGGTGGTCAGATGTGGAAAAGAGATATGGTAGAGATTGTGGAAAAGTGCCTAGTATGTCAGCAGAATAAGGTAAAGTATTAAAAGTCTGCAGGGTTATTGCAGCCTCTACCTATATCGACACGGCACGAAAATGGGAGCAAGTCTCCATGAATTTTATGATGGGTTACAGAGAACCCAAGTGAATTACGAGGCTATTTGGATGATAGTCGCTAAGTTGACTAAGTCTACCCACCTTTTGGTTATGAACTCCCCAGATACTCAGAGTGTGTATGAGGATTTATGTATAAGAAAGGTTGTGAAACATTAAGTAGCGTTCCAGTGAGCATGGTATCATATAGGGATTCTCGCTTCACTTCTTACTTCAGGGAATATTTTTAGGAAGGTATGGGAACCCGACTGAGTATTAGCACAGTTTTCCATCCTCAGACAGATGGTCAGTCAGAGGGGACTGTACAGGTTCTGGAGGATACGATGAAAGCGTGTGCCCTTGATTTTTATGCTCCTGGGATGATCAGTTATTACAAATCGAATTCGCCAATAGTGACAGTTGCCACTTGAGTATCGGGATAACAAATATGAGACAGTGTATGGTCGTAGAGGTTGTTTCCCCAAATTGAATAAAATAGGTGGGTGACAGATAGAATTATTTTCGACTTTGGATAATAAGTCTTTGAGGATGTTTAGTTAAGAGAGATTAAGAACACCTCAGAGCAGATAGACAAGTATTGGAATTCACCCTTGGTGAATTAGTATGGTTGAAAGTTACTTGTCCTAAGAGAATAAGGACATAGTAAGCTTCTGGAAGAAGGTAAATTGAGTTTCGCTGGATAGAATCTTTTGAGAGATTGGGCAAGTGGGAGATAAGACCTGTAGGTTGGTGTTATCACCTGAATTAACAGGCACCCAATATGTCTCAGCTTTTGATGCTTCGGCAATACTATCCGGATCCAGCATAGGTGATCGAATATGAACTCCAAAAGTTCAGTTTAAGGAAAATATAAGTATATTGATAAGTTGATTCGGGCATTAAACAGGAAAGAGAAAGTATTGAGGTTTAAGAGGATCTCCCTAATTAAAGTCCTTTGGTAGTAATACACTCCGGAGAAGGTAATATAAGAATTTAAGAGTATGGTACGATAGATGTACCCAGAGTAGTTTATGGACTCATATGACTTGGTTCTAATTTGGAGGACCAAATTCCTTAAGTGGGGGAGATTTGTAAGACCCGAAATTAAATCGTAAATTTTATGAGGGATAAAAATGCTCACCAATTTAAAGGAATGTGATTCGGACTGAAAATAAGGATTCAAATCATAAAATGAATGAATATTCGTGAAGGAAAGTCCGGCTAAATAAATCCCGAATACGTGTAAGGGCAAAACGGTCAAAAGATCGAAAGCCGAGATAAATTCGATAAGAAAATTTAATTTAAAATAAGGATTTAGAATATCTTGATCAATAATGAGGAAATTATATAATTTTGAGTCAAATTGATCAAGATCTGGAATTTTTAGAAATACCGAAAAGTCACCCGGGACAATATCCCGAAAATACAGAGAAATTATACCCGAAAAAGGATTAAAAAAATATAATAAAGAAATTAAATTAAATTAAATAAATCTATTTTGAATAAAATATTAATTTTGGTAGATATTTTGATTCTTTAATATAATTTATTGATTAAAATAATAATAAAACAAATTGTTAAATAAAATAATAATTGTAAAAAAAAAAAAGAAGAAATCTGTAAAAGTCGGAGAGAGAGAAAGAAAAGGGAAAACGGAGAGGGGGACTGCGCGTGGCCGACCGACGAACCACCACCGGGCACCGACGTCCTCCGACGAAGGGCCGAGTAGCAAGAGGAGAGGCCGGTGAAGCCATTGGCACCGGGACGCGCGCCGACGATGGCTATACCCGACGAACGGAGGAAGAGAAGACCGCGGGGAAAACGGAGTCGGTACCGGCGATCCACGGCAGCTGGGGGCGAACGGCGGGTACCGACGTGATCGGGAAGAGGAGCCGGTTCTTTTGAGATCTGTATCGGCCGGTGAGACCACTAGAATCCAGCGGATCGAGGGAGAGAAGCCACAGAGGGAGAAGATGAATCCGGCGGCCACCGGCGTGATTCGGCCAACCCCGACCCCAGCCGAACACTCCCCCAGTGCAGACGAGTCGAATGGCGCGAGAACCGAGCCAAGAACCGGTCGGAAACGCTGTGAACGGCGGCGGAATGGTCTGAACCGGTACGGACCGGTTCAGCAAAGGGGTGAACCGGGTTGAACCGGTTGAACCAGACCGGGCTAAACCGGGTCTGAACCGGACTGAACCGGTTCAGCCAAGAAAGAAGGGAAAAAAAAAGGAGAAAAAGAGGAAAAGGAAAAAGGGAAAGGATTTTTGGGGATACATCAGACTTCGGGTAAGTCAATACGAGGTCAAAAGTGACCGAATTGATTTTCGGGAAATTTATTTTAATTATATTTAATCGAAAAGTAACCCAGGATTAAATATAATAATTGTGCAGTTCGACGATAAAGCCCGAACGAGAGCCGATTGAGCTCCGATTTTCGTATCCCTCATCATACTGGGTAAGTACATTTTAATTTCGACAATTAGAGTCCTTTAATACAGAGTTTCAATTATTTTACAGAATTTACGGATTAATTCTGTATAAAAGGAATATTAATCGGAATTACAACGTAAATTACCGTAAATAGTATACGGGCTATCCAATGAATTTGGATCGAAGCTCGATAATTATTAGTAAGCTGCATGAGCCCAGTAAACCCGAAGAAGGGATTTAAACAGTATAAATGGGCTGAAAATGGGTCGAGGCCCATTAAAGTGCAATCGAGCCCAATAGGGATAAATGGGCCTAATGATTTAAATTAAGCCCAGAAAGTATTAAATACAATTAAGTTGTATGATATCTGACCTGAGGAATAATTATACGCAGTTTCGGAGGTTTGATTGGGAGCAGATCGGACTGCGCGACGTGACAACAGTGGAAAAGGAAAGGTCAGACTCGACGAGAATCGAGGTAAGGGAATTTTGTAGGTGCATAGAGATAATTATGCGTATTTTGAGAGGGGATTTACAGGGCTTAGAAATTTATTAAAACATCTAGAAATAAAGTAATAATTTTTACGAAAATCGGGGCTTAGATAAATAAAGGAAAATGACTATTTTGCCCCTAGTTAGGAAAATTTCAAAAAGGGTAGTAAGGCTATGAAATTGCATGAATTTCATGATTTTAATGTTTTATATGATTATATTGCTTTGATTTAAGCAAATATACACATAGGTGGGCTGTTGATTTCGTGAATTTTACGAAAGGGTACCGGTTTGTACCGGTTACTATTTTAAAAGATGTTTTATTAAAAGTGAGCCACCTATCGTATTTACGTGACTAAATGAGTGCTAGAGTCTTTCTCGCACTCAAGTTTACTGAATTATTTCTCATGAAAAGCCGTACTGGAGCATTGCTCGTACGAGAAATTTGTGTGTGCACAAAACCGTGCTGAAGCTTCGCTCGCACGAGATTTTAGATATCATGATATGCATAGCGTGGTGCTGGAGCTCCGTAAGCCTGTGACCTGGTGTGGGGCGGGTAGCAGGATGCTCACATAAACGCACTAGATGCGAGTTGACATGCATATAATCGTGCGGAAGCCTCCTGTAGACTGTGTGTCACAGAGAGTTGAGATGCTCGCACATATACTTTGAGACATGGGTTGGTTATCGACATAGTATTGGGCTGGATAAGACCTACGGCAGGTACCCCCAGACTATGATATGGGTCCACGGAGTACGATGTACCGTGTATGTCACACGGAGTACGTTGTACCGTGTAGTCATGATGACTCTACGATGTTGCTCGATATTCTGGCGGGTAGGACTTGACCCCACCTCCCGTTGCAGTTGTGATACCCTGCACACCGGGATCTGTGTGCCTGGGATCACAGGGACAAAGTATGGCCATAGTCCTCGATTTTTCATACAGTAACCTACATGCCTCACATGATATCATACGGTCTGGATAGACCAGGACAAACCCGATGGAGGGGTAGTCCCGATTTATGTTTTTAAAAGAGATTTGATTTGATGAATCAAGGTATTCCCGAGAGATGGGTTTGACCTTGATGAAGTTGTTTTATAATGAAACAAATGAGTGTTAAAGTGAGAGTTTATGATGAAATAAATGAGTTTTAAATGCGATGAATTTATGATGAAACAAATAAGTTTCAAAGTGATGAGTTTGTGATTAAACAAATGAGTTTTAATGTGACGAGCATGAGATGTCATACATGATGACTTTCCATGTGTGCTTTATATGTCGATTTCATGATTTCTTGTATATGATATATACATACATGTGGCATCGTTTTAGTCATACCTCATGCTCTGAAAGTAAACGATTTTTATATCATGACATTATCAGCACGTAGATAGTATAGTTATCTACCTGCTTACATTATTGCCTTACTGAGCACGTTTCGCTCACCCTTTCATTTTCCACCCCACAGGGTATAGTCAGTAGAAGAGAGCGACAATAGTCTCGCATCTCGGTTATCCGCTGCTTCTTATCAAGATCAGGTATACACATTTATATAATTTTTGTATCTGAACATATAGAGGCACAGTACTGTACATGGATTTAATATTGGGGATGTGTTTTGTTTAAATAAATTGATATGTGAATGTGAATATGAAAATGGAATGGTAAATAGGTGAGAGGTTACTAACACCGAATCATAGCCCAACTGTTGAGCAGTGTAACTGTTCACGGCGGGTAAGGAAATGAAAAGCGAAAAATTTTTAGGGATTTTTAGGTAATTTGGGTCGTGACATCATGATACCCCATACACCGGGATCCGTGTGGTCTGGGATGATATGTGACAATTGGCCAACGTAGTCACTTGAGATATAGTAACCTGTCTCCTTGCTTGATTTACTTACTACCACATGATTTTAAATCTCTAAGTGTGATTTGTGATTGTTTAAGGTAGACCCGAAGGAGGGGTCGAGCCTCGTGGAATTGATTTGTGAAATGAAAATGAGGTTGTGATTGTGAATTGATGTGATGAGATTGTATGTGTTTGAGAAAGAGTTTTATGACGTGGGTTTAAAAAGGAGGTTTCTTAATGAATTGCCCTTTTTATGAATTTAAATGAGATTGAGCATGAGATGATTTATACATGATGTTTTTACCATGTTTTATATGCCAATGTACATGATTTTGATACATGATATATATGTATACTCATATGGCATAGTTTTACTTCCTCATGCTCTTACCATAAACGATTTATGCATAACACTATCAGCATGTAGATAGAGTAGTTATCTACCATGCTTGCATTATTGCCTTACTGAGCGTGTGGTTGCTCATCCCTCTCTATTTTCCCCCCTACAGAGCGTGCATAGTAGCCCAGTGAGGACTGAGGTGTGGCATTTTGGACTCCGCTGCATCTCCATCGCTTAGAGTTATAAACACAGTGATTCTTTTTGTATCTAAACAATGTAAAAGCACAGTATTCTTTTGAGTTGTAATTATGGGGGATGTAGATGTCAGTAAAACATGTTTTTGTATAAGTACACGATTAAATGCGAATGTATGACATCGTTTTATTTAACTGTGAATGAATGGTAAGTGATGTTTATTATTGACTCACAGCCCAACAGTGTGTGGTTTCACAATCGGGTAAGGTAACAGTATAACGCGAAAAAATTTCGGTGATTTTCGATTAAAGAGAATGGAATTGGGTCGTGACAAGATCGATCTGGTCCTTAATGAGATCGATCTGCATTTGAATTTGAGAACGTTTTAGGGCAATTTTATGCCTAGGAGATCGATCTGTCGTGGGGTGAGATCGATCTCATAATGGCTTCATGAGATCGATCTTCTGTTTACAAAATACTTCATGAGATCGATCTCATGATGGCTTCATGAGATCGATCTTCTGTTTACAAAATACTTCATGAGATCGATTTGCTCTTGTAGGAGATTAATCTACATTTTACAGAATCGTTTTGGAGATCGATCTGTTCCCTTATAAGATCGATCTTCCCATCAGTTCTTACACATTTCCTAAATTTTGGAGCCATGAGATCGATCTCTCATCCTTGAAGATCGATCTGGCCTTCACAAATTGCACTGCTGCTGCATTAGATTGCAGAAAACTCAAAGTATAACTTCCCATAATCTACCATAGTCCATATTTCAATCCATACACATTCAAGACTTAAAAACCTCATCTTCTTATACTTCATCATATTTAAAACTTGTGTGTGTACATTAACACAACATAATTACATACACCAAATTACAATTTTCATAACTGGGGTATATAAAATTCTCAGTTCTCACATTAAGTCATACATACATGGGGTCTCACAGTACCTCCCCTCCTGAAAAACCTTGACAGTGTCTAGATATTGTTTTAGTCTGAAAACCCAAAAAGATATGATATAGGGATAAGTTTTTAAATGTGATGCGAACATTTGATAAGAAATATGATGTGAATGTAAATGTGTTACTGTTACATGTGTTATAAACATACATTAAAATTTAGTATCTTGTATGTTATCATCTTTGTACTTGTGGTTTACTTACTGGGCTTCGAAGCTCACTCCCCCTCTATTTTCCATCACAGGTTAAGTTCAGAGGCTTTTATTATCGATTTCAGTATCCAGTTTCGAAGCTTTTTTTTAGAGATCTCGCAGCTTATTTTTGCTATATCTTCATATTGTATAAATGTGTTTATTTTCAAACAGTTTTTAGTTAGTACATGAGTCGAGATGTATACTAAGTGTAATTATGATTATATTATAAGGTATTAGGGTTATTGTGTTGTAAATGAAGCATTATTGACTAAGTGTCGAAAATAGTAAAAATAAAGTATTATTTTGATATGCAATATTTTAAAGGACTAGATTAACTCCAAAAATTCTGAGTATTGTAGGAATTGGACTGTTGTGGAATATTTTTTGGCTTTTTGTTTGATTTGGCTTTGTAAGGGAAATATTTGTTTACGCGAAAACTTTGTTGAAATTGAATCTAATTGTTATTTTGAATAAGGATTATGACTAGGACCTCAGGCAAGGTGTCTTAAATCAATATTCCATAAATGAATACATAATATGACTGTAGGACTGTATTCGTATGACAAACTAATGTTAAAGAAAAAAATCAACCCTGAATTTCGAACTTCCGCAATAACTTACTAAATAATCTCGTCCTTCCAAATGTGACAGTATATTTTTGTGCGTGTGTGATTGAAATTGCAGATATTTGTGACTAAGAGATTATAAGCATTGGTAATTATGGCACAATGATTAAATGATGAACGTGTAATGAGATATATATATATATATATATATACATATATATATATATACATATATATATACATATATATATACACATATATATTAAGGTAATAGATGTTGTTGGGTGATGTTGACCCTAAACGGTATCCAAGTGTAAGTACACACGGTTTATAAGTAATACGAGAGTGAATCCAGATATCATTTCCACGAGAATTAATTAGATTATTTCGTTAAATACTAAAATTAGTCACTCTGGGTTTATCCAAACTAACAAAATTCTCTTAACCCTAAATTAAGTAATAAAATATTAAAATAAAACTAAAAATAAAATTACAAATACAAATAAAAGTAAATATGAAAATTTTAATTGAAAGAAAAATTAAAAATCATGAAATAAATTTCCTAAAATGTAAATTAAAATTTCTAAAACTAAATAGCTAATTATTTTATTTGAACTAACTAATTCTATAAAGTAATACACTGATTAACATTAAACTAAATTGCTACCTAAGAAACTAATATAATAAAACCATAAACAACAACCAATATATAATACTAAACTCTTAACCAAACTTTAGAACACTTCTGAGATAAAGGGTAATGGCAAGCTGTCCAGCAATCATGCAATGTCTCACATGCACCAGAGACCTGCACATCACGCACACTACCTCCTACTTTGAAACCTACTCTAGCCCACTTTTTGTCCCTGCCATGCCACCACAGAACTCAAGAACGATTCTGCGAAGCACGTCTCCAGCAACACAGTATAGAAACAGAAGCAATTGTGCTAGCTAGCAGCCACGTCTCTGCGACTGTCAGCCACACCGTCCATGTCCTGCTATACACGCCGAATGCAGCACATCACAGGTAACGCCAGATGCAGTGTTACCAAGCCGCAAGTCCCAGCACCTGCTTCAAGGCTACACGTCTTCCTCACGAGCCAACAGTGTCACTGCTTCAAGTCCCCTGTTTCATCACGCAGCAATGCACGCCTGCCCAGCAACCAAAATCCAAAAATCGAGTATGAACTTTTGATGCAAGGAAATGTACAACGTCAAATGCAGAAGAGGAAAGCAATACAGTACAAGAAAGCTAATTTAGAACATGAAATCAAACCTAGCAACTTGAGGAAACTAAATGAGAAACTATGAAGAAACAATATAACAGGAACTAGAAAGAAAAACAGAGTATGCGCGAATTAAAATAACAAAAATTTATTCAATTGAAATTCTTAAAAAGACTTGAGTTGTAATTCAAACTTTGAATGTATTATACTGAAAACATAAATCAATTGTGTTTAAACAGGAAACTAAAACATTGCAAAATAACCCTCAAACCTGAGAAACTTGAAATCTAAAAATAAACTTGTTGCTATCACTATCAATAATTACGTGTTGCTGACATTTTTGCCTCAATTTTCGTGTCACTTGCTTTAGAATATTCTGCAAGAAAAATAAAGATCAGAGGGACGTAGGGCTTTCCTTACGTTTGCACTCCGATGCTTAAGTTAATAAGAAAATAAAGACTTAGGTTAATGAGTCGTACCTGACCCCTATTTATAGAGATTTACTCTATCATTAATTACGTATCTATCATCTTCATTAAAGGCTAAGCTTTCTTATGCTTAAACCCACATACAGATTTGCCACATGGCACTTCCCATTTTGGTACCCACAACAATTGCTCCCCACTCTTCCGCTAGGTATTACCTAGCAGAAGAGTACATATGTTCTCATTTTAAAGTCGAATTCTCAAGCAGTCTGATTCTCAAGCTCTTTTTGAGTGCATGGCTTATCTCGTGCATTTTTCGCTTCAAGCCTTATACAGTTAGGTGCATGGCTTACCTCACGTATTTTTCACTTCAAGCCCTTGCACATTGTCTTTGTGGCTTACCTCGTGAACTTTTCACTTCAAGCCCTTTTCTTGGGTGCGTGGCTTACCTCGCGTATTTTTCGCTTCAAGCTCTTGCACATTTTCCTCATGGCTTACATCGCGTATTTTTCGCTTCGAGCCCTTTGTTTGTTGAGTGCGTGGCGTACCTCGCGCATTTTTCGCTTCAAGCTCTTGCACTTTGTCTTCATAGCTTACCTCGCGCATTTTTCGCTTCAAGCTCTCGCACATTTTCTTCGTGACTTACCTCGTGTATTTTTCGCTTTAAGCCCTTTCTTGTTTGAGTGCGTGGCTTACCTCACGCACTTTTCGCTTCAAGCCCTTGCACTTGTGTAGCTGGTACGATCAGTCATCTATCAATTATGTGAGAACCTCAACAGCCAATAAAATATCAATATAGCATAAATCATAGTTCAACAAATTAAATTTCAACTCATAGTTGAATAACAAAAAATAACATTAAATGGAATAAAATCTCACTGCCAGTGTAGTTGCAAGTGGTTGGTATTCCGCGTTTTTGCTATCCTCTTGCCTTGTGAACTTTCCATCTTCTTTCAAGGCATTAGTGATGGCTTAGATAGCCTGGCGATGGTAAGGGTTTCTTTTCTTTGAACTTCCTTATATGTAGTTCAGTGTCGATATCCTTTTCATCACTTCTTCTTGAGTGATATATTTATCTGCTCTAGAGAACAAGTCCGAGATCGTCGTCGGTTGATCCAAAGATAGCGACTCTTGCAACTTTTCAGACCTTGTCCCTTGTGGCATAGCTGTCACAACTACTTCAGCTTGTAGATCATGTACTTCAAAGTATTACGGAACCGATCCACATAGCTCTTGAGTGATTCCTCGTTCCCCTGCCTTAAGGTAAGCAGATAGGTGGCCTCCTTCCTTTTCTGACTTTTTATCACAAAGGCCTTTAGGAATTCACTTCTTAATTGATTGAAAGATGAAATAGACCCTTCCGACAAACTGTTAAACCACTTTAGTACGTGATCAGTTAAAGTTAAAGGGAATGCTCTACACATAATCTCATCCTCTTAGCCATGTAATAGCATTAATGACTCATAGTTCTGCATGTGGTCATACAGGTCAGTCTTTCCCTTATACGCCGTCATTTGTGGCATCTTGAATTTTAGGGGTGACGATTTTCCCATGATCGTTGTACTGAATAGGATTCTCCTCCTCTGGTTTTCTTCAGCTGGAACGAACCTTTTCTCTTCTAAGATTCATTCCACCATTCTTTTCATGTATGTGGTAACTTGAGCCTTGGACGTAAGTCTGTTTTGCACTTTCTTTGCATCATATGAATAAACTTGGTCGCAGTCCATAGCTTCTCTCCTGTTACCCTGAGTTTGGTTTTGATGAGTCTGAGGTTGAAAGTTTGCCATTCTAGTTTTAAGGTTTCGTGTTGGATATATTTTTTAGTCTCTCCCAAGATGAGACCCTGTCATTCCCACACCTTTGATTCCATTGTTTGGCGAGCCATTTGTGTTCTGGGGCCAAGGATCTTTCGCACCCAAATATTCAGAATCTACCATAGCAGGACCCTTAAGGTTTCTAGTACTTTGGCGTCTCCGGCCACCAACAATCTCCCGTGTTGAATTCCTTGTATCATGACGCCGCAGTTTTTTGACACCCTGATATCTCTAGTTCATTGGAGTCTCACGCATGGGGTCTTCCATAGCTTGGCGCCGCAGGCCTTCCGAGGCCTCACACACAGGGTCTCCCATACTCTGACACTCATGTCTTCCTCGGTCTCACATATAGGGTCTCGTGCGACCAAGCCGTGAGGGTCTAGCGTAGAAGGGTCTCGCGCGAGCTGGTATCCTTGTGCTATGTGTGCGCCACATGGCGCATGAAGAAAACGGGAGGTCTTGCTTTGTGCCTCTAGTATCCCTCATGCCATGAAGGTTTCCCATGCCGCCAATGTCACCCATGCCATGAATGTCTCCCATGTCGAGAAGGGTTCGCAGCATGGCGCCGTGGTCTCCCATCCCGCTAATGTCACCCATGTCGTGAATATCTCCCATGTCGAGAAGGGTTCGCGGCATGTCTCTAGTGTTCGCCATGCCGGGTAGGGATCGTGGCATTCCATCAGGATTCACCATGCTGGGAAGGTATCGTGGTACTCCATCAGTGTCCATGCTGGGAAGGGTTCACGGCATGTCTCCAGCGTTCGTCGTGGGGGGAAGGATCGCGGCATGCCTTCAATGTTCGCCATGGTAGGCAGGGTTCGCGGCATGCCTCCAACGTTCGCCATGGCAGGGAGAAATGGCGGCATGTCTCCAGTGTACGCCATGCCTGGTAGGGATCGCGACATGCCTTCAGAGTTCTCCATGCCGGGAATGGTTCACGGCATGTCTCCAGTGTTCGCCATGCCCGGTAAGGATCACGGCATTCCATCAGGATTCATCATGCCGGAAAGGTATCGCGACACTACATCAGTGTCCATGCCGGGAAGGGTTTGCGACATGTCTCCAGTGTTCACCATACCTGATTGGGATCGCGACATGCTTTCAGAGTTCTCCACGCCGGGAAAGGTTCGCGGTAAATTCACAAGCGAAAACACACCTTTGAATAGTTCCACCATTGTCCTCAAAGCTTGGACGGTCTCTCCCCCTTGCTTCCGCATAGCTTCCAATTCAGCGACGGGAATCTCCATCATATTCACTCCTCTCGGCATCATCGCTCCTTCTTCGAAAGAAGTCATGGGAGAACTCGCTATGTCTTCACTATCCTCACGTCTGACTGCTACTGAACGTGTCCATACCATCTTTTCAGAATGACTTTTTCTTCGTTTCCCAGAAACTGCGCCAATTGTTGCTGTCACTATCAACAATTACATGTTACTGCGTTTTTACCTCGATCTTCATGCCACGTGCTTTAGAATATTCTACAAGAAAAATAAAGATCAGAGGGACGCAGGGCTTTCCCTGCGTTTGCACTCCGATGCTTAAGTCAGATTGAGAATTTGACAGAGTTTTAGTAGGGAAATAAAGACTTAGGTTAATGAGTCGTACCTGACCCCTATTTATAGGGATTTACTCTGTCATTAATTACGTATCTATCCTCTTCATTAAAGGTTGAGCTTTCTTATGCTTAAACCCACATACAGATATGCCACATGGCACTTCCCGTTTTGGTACCCACAACAAAACTAAACTAAAACTAGACTTCAAAAGAGATTTGAAGCAGAATCTGACTCTCACCCGGCCTCTTCCTCCACTCTTAAACTAGGGAAAACAGTAAAGAATGAACTGTTGTAGAAATTTGGTGAAGAAAAACTATGTCACGCAGCTTCCTTCCCCGTTTCTTTTTGTGCGGCAACTCCCCTTTTCTAGGGGTTCTTTGGTTCGTTTCTTTGGCAGCCAATACCTTTGGACTGATATTTTCATTGCATATGAGATTTTCACTAGAGATTAAGCCAAGATTTTGGGTTCCATGAGATATGGCTTAAGGTTTTGAGTTAAAGACGTGGTATGTTTAGAGTGTTTAAAGTGTTTATGGGTTTTAGTGATGTGAGGTGGGTTAAATTTAATTTGGGATTTTTGGTAGTATAAGGTATGGTTTAATTTAGGATTTGAAAATTTAAGGGTGAAATAGGGTTTAGAACACCAAAATTGGCTACTTCTCTTAATTTTCGCATCATTTCCTCAACTTTCTAGTTTTATTGAATTTCTTACACAAAGAAAATTTAAATAAATAGGAAGGAAATTAAATAAAAATTTCAAAATTAAATCACAATTTATGTAATAAAGTACATTAAAATATAATATTTTAGAGACTTAATAGGTGATATATATATATATATATATGTATGTGTGTGTGTGTGTGTGTGTGTGTGATATTAGTCTTATGAAGGTTAAGATAAGGATACACTAGTAGGAAGAGTATTGGTCATATGGTGTAATTGATAATGAGATTCGACTCTAGGGTTTGAGTTTTTGGAAAAAGTCAACTCGATGTTTGATTAGGTCAAACTTTTATGCTTTGACTTTAATAGAGGTCGATTTTGATCAAAAAGTCAAATGAGATTTGACTAAGAGGGAATACAATGAAACAAACAAGAGTTAAGTCAAATTATGAAATGTGTTGGTCAAACAACTTACAATCAGAGGTTTGACTTTTGTAGAAATATGTGGATCATAATTGCACGTGGATCAAAGCACTACCTAGGGAGTTTGTTATTGCATTAAGAGTTTTTAAATACTTTAATCGAGTCTTTTATGATATTATTAGTACCATTAAACCTCTGTTTATGAAATCAAGTAACACGCATATGGCCTAATTGATATAAACTTTATTTTGAAAATCAATTTTATGAATTTGTGAGATTTTGATTGTGTTTTGATTAAATGCTTTGTGTTTTATGTAAACTTATAAACCTTGATGTGATTTTGTGGAATATGTTTTAGTGAATTTTAGGTCATTTCAATGATATTGTACTTTCTCTTAGAGATTTGTGCTCTCAATTAAAATTGAGAAGGATTTTTGTCTGATAAATGGACACATCGCACGAGGATTTTTGTATACGAATAGTCTATTGACATCTTATTAATCCATGGCTCGTACCCATAGAAATAAGGATCGATTGAGCTATCAATGAGTGGTGGAGTACCCAATCTCAGTGCACATGTTGGGCCCACTATAGTTTGCATAATATTGTTTTGTGTGCCTTAGGGGTAGACGTTACTAAAATGTTATGTGATTGTAGTAATGTTTAACCAATCATTGGAGTAGTTGTATATGCTCCATGAGGATATGAGAATCAATATCCATACAATAACGAGTTTTATGACGTACCACAATAGTTCTATGAGATCATTAGTCCACCTCTCACTCACTTTAGCAAGATCATGATTTTAGTATGATATTTTGTATACTATGCTTTTGTTTTCGTTTTTAAGGTTATTGAGATTATCAGATTTTGTAACTGTATTTTAAAATTAATCGATTCATGTATGCTTTTGTTTTCTTAAGGTTTTCGTATACATGCACTACCGTCATGACACACACTTAGTTGGTTTTGTTTCATAAATGACACCTACCATTTTAACTACTTGTTTTAAGTTGCATAGTTTCATGATATTTTATAACCAAACATGTTTTTTAAATAACTTTTTGCTTTAATTTCCATCAGCTTTATAATGGTACTAACCTTGTGTACTCGTATTAGTTGCTGACTAGGCATTAGCTCACTAATCCATTTTTAAATGTTTTATATTAAGCAGCCTACAGGTGATTTCCAATGAGCATCTGTCTTACACAGTCTATCATTACACTCAGAGGTGAATTTAAAAAGTTTTTGTACTATTTTTCATTAGACTCTGGATGAGATATAAGACGTGTCATATTGGGTCGTAATTTAATTTAAATGTTTATGTATAAGCGGTTACAGATGTGGATTTATGCGTTAAGTGGATTCATGTTTATTGCTTATCTAACTCGTCACAAATATGTAACACATGTTTAATAAGATAAACCTTCTGCATAAACGCATGTTAGGGTCATGACATCATTAATATGTCACAACCCAAAATCTATACATACACAAATGTGTAGAAAACTTATCTTAATTAATCATGCTTATCACATTTGTCTCGGGTTAGATAGGCATAACTTTTAACTTAACCTTTTGAATCAAATCTTGTTACATGGTACATACATCATACCCTAGTGAAGATCAGGGTTCTTCATAAAATTTTTCTTATCATCGCATACATGCTAAATCAAAGTAACATCATACCCACCAAACTTAAAAAAAAATCACAACATACATCATAGCTTAGGTGTACACATGTAACTCGAGGTGTAATCAAGCAAAGCCAAGTTGATATAGTAGGATGCTCGAGCTCGAGGTCTACTCGAAAATTCGCTGCTCGGTACTCGACTCGAGCACGATCAAACTTTAATATTTGAGCGCGAGCTTGGCTCGAGATCAAAATCGAGCTACTCAAGTTTGCTTGATTAAGTTCATTTATCCGAGCTCGATTCTCATGCTCAAACTTGAGCTCGAATGAATACTCGAACTCAAGATCAAACCCTAGCCCATTTAAAAGTCTAAGTTTAACAAATGCCACCAAAATCAGAAAGCTAAGTTAGTAAAGAAATATATGTCCGCCTATTGGACAGCAAAGAAATTCATCTACTAAACTTTAGAGAAAAGAAATTAGTAAATAAAATAAGATAAAACCTTCTAATGTTGTCTAAAAAACACTAGCTTCATAATCCTTGTTAAAATCCAAAGAGTTTGCAACCTACCCACAATAGTTTATTGTAATAGCAATGTAAGTGCAAAAACTTGTAAACATAAATATAAATAAAACTCATGAGCAACAAATCAAGTTATTGGCCATGTACTAAAATAATTACTTGGAAATTGCATTTCAATGTTTCGTGTACAATGGTATGCACCATATTAAACAAATGTGAAGCATCTATTTACAGATAAAATGACACAATATAAGCAATTGCAAACTCACGATCTAGCTCTTTGAAACTACTCTTAAGAATCTGCTAACGTTGCTCTAAGACCACTAAAGCTAATCGACACCATTCATTGTTTGTGGCTGTCTCAAAATTAATTCATTATTCTACAACACTGAAAAGATTATAAAGATGTTGCAGAAAGTACAACTTAAGAATTACGATTGTAATGAAATGTAAGATCAAAAATAATTTATTCCAAATCAAAAACTTTATCTTGAATCCCTAAAAAAAAGTAAACTATGATATGAATTGAACACCATAAATAAATTCGTGAATCATTTAACTTATCTAAAAAATGAAACGATAAAACCATATTCGCCTGAAGTTCATCTTGGGCCCATACATGTTTTTCGTAAAACTTCCAAATAGGAAGCATTGTGTCTTTCCCTTTCTAGTGTGGGGGAGAGGGGTAGGTAGGTGCAACGGATCTGGTGATCGAGTAGGCTAAGTGGGACGAATCTGGTGCGGAAAGGGATCAGGGGCGCTGGATCTGGTGCGGTACACTAGATCTGATGTCGAGGGGCTAGGTGTATCGAATTTGGTGCAGGCTGCAACTGGAACATGAGGAAGAGAAGGGGTTCACTGCGGGGTATCGAAGCTGAGGTGGTGCGCTAGATATGGGAGAAAACTTGCTGGACGATGGTAGTTGGTAGGTGTTGGCCATTGGCGGGTGCGGTTGGTTTGAGAATATGGATAACTGACAGTGTCTGAGTGGGTTAGTAGGAAATGTGATAACTTGAAATTTTTTTTTAATTTATTTTAAAATTATGGGATAATATTTTCAGAGAAAAAAATGTGTTTATATATATTATTTAAAAATATATATGTAAAAATAAATGAAAAAAATAAACCAACATCCATATGTTTTAATATAAAATATTATAATGGTGTATTATATTTAAAGATATTTTATTATATAATATTTTATATTAAAATATATATATATATAATATATTATATATTATATTATATATATTAAATGAAAAAAAAGATAATTAGTGGGAAAAAAATCCCACTGACTGTTTCGAGCTTCCTCTGTACAGAGGAAGCGAAACAGAGAAGAAGAATGAAGAAGGAGGAGGAGAGAAAGAGAGGTTGGGAGCGAGAGGAGGACGCCGACCCGAGGGAGTCGGCACCGATCAACCCAGAGAAAGCCGGCAAAAAGCGAAGATCGGTAAAGGAGAAGAGAGGACAACATCGACGAGAGGGAGAAGGGCCGAACCGACCTTGTTCCGACCATCCCAGGTGTAACCGCCACCAAATCCATGCATTGTGCGGCTAAATGGAGCGATTGGAGGCGAAAACCGGTAAAAAATCGATCACCAATGAAGAACTGGTCGTCGGCACTAGATCGGAGGGAAATGATGCTAGACCAGTTTAGCTGAAAAGGATGGGTTGAACCGATCTGAACTGGTTCAACACGAAAAAAAAAAAGAAAAAAAGGAGGAAAAAAATTCGATGATGTTTCGGGTCTAAGGATAAGTCAGTAAGCGGTCGGATTTGACCATTTCAATTTTGAAAAATTTATTTAAATTTATAATTGAGTAAAATTGACCCAATTTAATTATATAAATATGTAGCGTGATGATAGGCGATAAACGAGAGTTAGATTCAGCCTCGATTTATGTGACAGCACGGAATCTCAGGTAAGTGAACTCTACTTGC
Source organism: Firmiana major (assembly GCA_033439115.1). Lineage (NCBI taxonomy): Eukaryota > Viridiplantae > Streptophyta > Magnoliopsida > Malvales > Malvaceae > Firmiana > Firmiana major. The sequence goes on along the minus strand of CM065897.1, from coordinate 35,291,840 downwards.
TACCATCTGTATCATTCTGCCGATTAAATTTAATCTTATAAGTTTCGGGTAAATTCTGTATAAATTGCGTTGTACTTTGGAATAAAACAATTGATGTCGTACATAATTATTTGAACTTCACAAAGGCATATGTGAATTGTTTAATCGATTTGAAAGATGAAAAAGTGATGAATCAATTGGATTGGGAATAAAAAATATAAATATTTTCTGCTTTGCAGGCTAGGTAATAAGAAAATGATACCCGATCTTATTGCAAAAATTTTTGTAAATTATCGGTATTTTGAATTAAGACCCTTATACCATCGAAAATGCGATCTCGACTTGTTTTGACATGTTTCAAATGTTACGATGATTTTTACACCTTAAAATCACCGCATGGTATTTCGAGGGAAAATTAAAAGTTGTATAGATTTTATCTATATAAGGTCATTCAATTGAGTTGGACTAATTTGGAGTAGACAACTTATTTAGCTTATGCTTTGTGTTTCGAAATTAAGCATAAACTGCTTCTATTGCAATCGCGATGTAATTTCGAAAAACACGTTTTTCGAATGTATCTCGTTACGGATGTCCCAATTAAGTTATTTCCAATAAAATTTGTAAAAAAATTTCGACTTTGTGACCAAGGGTAACACCCTAGCCTTTGGGGTAATGTCGGCTCACGGATAGCTACAATGAGAAAGTCCCTATCGGAATATAATTACGGATGCCACTTATATTCGTAAGATCGAATTATCAAACTCTATGACGAGATATCGGGTTAATAGTTTCCCTTTAGGATGCAAATAAGCATCATATGGGGTAATTCTGAACTTAAAAAATTCTAAGTTAAATCCATAGCTACACGGTAGCATTAAATTTGAATTCACAAACAAAAAGTAGATAATATTTGAGAATTATAAGTGTGAAAGAATACGTGATCGAAATATTGATAAGAATATAAAATTGATCAGTGTTCATTTAGGTGCGAAGTAGCACCATGAAGTACAAGTTAATTCCGTAGATGCGTGATAACATCATATGGAATAAAATGAGTCCTAAAACGTAAATTGAAAAATGTTTCAAGGAATAGGGGTGATTAGTATGGATGATGGGTAAGTGATCCTTGGGGTGTAAGGTAGCATCTTGAGGTATAAATTAGTTTCCATTGATGCAAGGTAGCATCTTACTGTTTAATCGGGTCCTAGAGAATGAGCCAAATGATACCCAAGGATCTGAAATGTTATAAGATGTGAAAATATCGGTGATAAGACTATCAAGAAGAATATGTTCTTGTGTGAACCTTACTTTATATTACAATTTGCATCTTAATGCATACTATGATTTTTTTAGATTTAGAAAGCTTGCATTGATTTATATCTACATTAAAGAAGCTTTAACATCTCACTTATAACATGTTTTGAAAGTATGTGAGACATACGTCCCTGTGCTTTGGATTTAAGCTAACTCTGCATTTATCCACGCCATGAGTAGTACGAATTTCAGAATGATAGGTAACCCCTGTTTGCTTACCTACAAAAGCATGACTTTTGTAAAATGTTTTAAAAGGTAAATTGCTACGCAAAAATGAAAGTTTATGATATGAAATAAATTAAACGTATTATTGCTATGAGTTTACAGGCTATTAAACCCGAAAAAAAAGTTTAGACATTCTGTTTTGAGACTAGGGGATTATAGCATGTGAGTCAAGTTCAGCAAGGGTGAGTTGGTTCCCCTAGGCCTTGACAATGACATGCGTAATTCTATATAACTATCATGTTGCCTTTGTGGCGTTATTGTTTTCCCATACGTGATACTCCTACGTGTTCGCCTATGTGGCGTTATATGTGCTACGTGTTTGTCTATGTGGCGCTATATGTGTTACGTGTTTGCTTGTGTGGCGTTATATGTTCTACGTGTTCGCCTGTGTGACGTTATATGTGATGTTGTATGACTCTGGCCCAGTCAACAGCTCCTATGGCCATGGGTCTTATATTCCCTCTTCGGAGGATGCCCTCTTTTGAGGATGCTACGCGTGTGGTTATTGCCACATGATAGTGATATCGCTACGCTTAGTCTCCATGAAATTATTTAGTATGATTTTAAAGAATGAATATTAAGCTACGTGTTTCACACGTTACATGTTTTGACTTGATTTTTGAAATAAACTACGCAATATATGCTACGCGAAATGTAAACCTACGTGATAGTTGCTACGTGATTTATAAGAGACGTGATTTCTATACTACGTAATTTACATGCTAAGTGAATTTGACTAAATATATATGTATGTATGCTTTGTATTAAAGTAATTGAGCAAATATGGTTTTGCTACAATAACCGAGTACGGTTATGTGATTTGAATAAAGTAAGTGTGAAAAAGTTTAAAAGCATGTAAATCCCAATTTTCAATATGTTTTCCCGATCACGGGTTACAATAGCAATTACATGAAATGTGTTTCAAATTTCATGATATGCTTTGAAAAGTGTTTTGCTATGTGAAAATGTTTTGAAGTATGAAATATATACTTCCGAAAATGATTTATGAACATGAGCATGGTTCATAGAACATATCCTAACAATAAGAAGTAACATGTGGTTGCCCTGTTAATAGGGAATGATAATAGTTGGTAATGTAGTTCCAACTAAAGGAATATAATAGTCAGTAGTGTCTCTGCTAACGTGTTAGAATAGGTAGCAAAAGATAATGTGAAATACAATTCAAGTTGTAAAATATGCTTTGAAATAAGAACTATGTTATCGAAATGTGAAAAGGGTTCAGAATATGAAATATGTTCCGATCATAAGGATTATATTTCGAATATGAATATGTTTCAGGTACGAGACCCCTCCTGAATAAGGAAAATGTTACGGTATAGATAATGATCGAAATAAGATAAGTTTTTAAGTGTAGTAAGTTTCGAATACGTGTTATATCTTGAATAAGAGATGTTTTCGATATATGAATAGTCGATATGTGATATGATTCAGAATTAAGTGATATGCTTTGAGAATGGTTGCATCTGAAGGATGAATAGGGATTGCAATAAGCTTTATGTTCTACTTTCGACTATGATTTGAATCTTGAACCCCTATGGCTATATTTAGTTCGTGTGGTCAGGTTTTATGGCTAATTAAAGTATTTTAAAATACCTTCCCGCCTGAAAAACTTGACAGCGTTTAGATAGTGTACTAGCCCATAGACCAAAGTGAAGCGTGATTATCAATAAGTTCCGAACTGCAAAGTATGTTTGGGATAAGGTATGTTTTGAAATATGATAAGTTTCGAATTGTGATTCAGATAAGTAATAAGAACGAATGATCGAATGGAAATACATTAGACATGCATTAGAGATTTAGTATTGATAGAGGTAATTTACATCAAGTCCACGTAGGCAACATTAGCTAACGAGTGACAGCCACGTGTCAAGTCACAGTGCCACATGGCATGTGTCACGTGTCAAGTCATAATGCCACGTGGCAATCACCGAAGAGCTAAGATCAGACCTCTGCACCCTGCGACAGACCTCTGCATCCTTGGTGAAAAATCAGACCTCTGCATAGACCCGACAAATGTAGACACGACACGAGTGACACGACACAAACATGATACGAAAAAATCGTGTACGTGTTTGACAAATTAGTGTTTCGTGTTTAGTCGTGTCGACACGAATTTTGACACGACAATTTTAGTGTTTAGCCGTGTCAAACACGGCTAAAACGTATAAGACATGGAAATAAGTTTTTTTAAATCATGTCACACGCATACACGGTTAATACGTACACAACACGAAAAACACGTTAAAGAAAACTGTGTCACACGAATACACGATACACGTGTAAGACACAGAAATAAGATTAACTAATCAAGGGCTTTTTCATCATTTTATATGTTAGGGTTATCAAAACCCTAACTATAAATAGGAATTAAATGATATCTTAGCTGTTTGTTTCTAAATTGAAGTCATCGACAGCAAAAGCATGCTAAAAAACCCATAGTTTCAGAGATCTCTTTCATGCTATGGCAAGTCTCTCTTTGCATCTTTTTCGATTCTCAATATTAAGTTAACTTCTGTTTGGTGGCTAAGAAAAAATTTAGGATTTGGGTAGAATAAACAACGTAGGTTTTTTTTTTTTTTATTAGATTGGTATTTTTTATGCGTTTTTTTACTCCCTAAATCCCCATTTTTTCCTCCTATTTTATTTACGTTGTTTGAAGCAATGTAAAAAGGTTTCACTCTTTTGCCTTCTGCTTCGTTTCATTTCCTCGCACTCTTTCTTGCATTTTCTGAGCTCGTCATCCAGAAACATCTTGTCCAATTTCTCTTCATCATATTTGTAGAAAAATAAATCTTTAAGTTGTTTTCAGTGTCTCGATCTCCGATTTGTCTTCTCTCACCAACAGAACCGCTTCCACCTTAGCAAAATCCTTGGTACAAAAAGTGGATTTGAGGGAATAAATCTTTTTGGAAACGCTGCAATTGTTGATATTTCCATCCTTGTTTTCTACCAAATCAGCGAAATCAGTGCCCCCATTTGCCATTTTGTGTAGACAGAGGGAAACAAGGAAGTCCAGTGACGTACAAATGAAGCTGGGAAGACAATGCTCTGCTTCAACAAATAAGAGTTTTCGGTGGAACCAATGAACCACACGAGCTGGATAGATGTGTGGGTGTGTGACAGAGGGCTCGAAGTACCAGGTAGTGCAGCTGTACAGTGGAAGGGAAGGAGCCTAAATTGACCCCCATTCTTTCTTTTTTTTTTCAAAGAAAAAAAAAGCAGTACAAAAAGATTAGACTCTCGGTCTCGGATGAAACTAAACATCCACCGACGCCCTTAACCTATTTTAATTCAGACCAAAAACTGCTGCAGAGAATGGGCTAGTTGGCATGATTGGGCAGGAGGAATGGGCCCATCACGTCCTCTGCACCAGCTTCTCTCTTTTTACAGTCGAACCAGTAAACTTTCTAAGAATGGTGTGACAGTTTGTCTTCCATTCAACTCGTCTAAGCTTCGAGGAACACCCACTTATAATTAGTAGGAATCTTCACATACTTAAACAAACAGGCATTTTTCTTGCCTCTTTATTATTTGAAATAATTTATTTCCTTTTGTTGTTTTCTTTATATTTATGGTAGGTGATCTATTTTAAATGATGCGTGGGTAAATTTCTATGTTTTTTATTTGGCTTCAACATATTCGTGGATTGTTTACATATTGTTTACTATATATATATTTACATATTGTTTACTATAGATCTAAGCTGATTGAGTTGTTCACTCACTAAGTGTTATATTCTTTTAATATTTGTAGATGGAGATGGACGATATCAATGTTCCTTTACAGTCAGATTCTATTCCTAACACTGCTGTGGATGTGGAAGACTTGGAGTTGGAGGATAATGATGATTGTTTAGAGGTACAACAAGTAGTTGATACGAAAGAGATTGGAAAGGGCAAAGGGAAACGTAAAAGAGAAAAGAAATTTACATCTTGTGTTTGGGCGGTGTTCGAGATATTGCCTGAGAAGACAATCGATGGTACTAAGAAGGTAAAATGTAGATATTGTAATGAAATTAAGAATTATGACAACAAATATGGGGATGGTAATCTCTTACGTCATATGAAGACTTGTGTTAGGAGAGGCACTCGTGATGTAGGACAAATGATTTTTTCTAAGGAATATGGTGGGCCTATGCTAATGAGGTCTACAAAATTTGATCCTTAACGATTTCGTGAAAAATTAATAACTGCTATTGTTAAGCTTAATCTGACATTGTCATTTATGGAGTATAGTGGAATTAGGGATGTGTTCTCTTACTTGTGTGATGATGTGATTTCAATAACTAGGAACACTACTAAGTTTGACGTCATGAAAATGTATAAGAGACAAAAAAGTTGCTTGAAACTCGCGTTGAAAGAAATACCTGGTAGAATTTGTCTGACTTCTAATTTATGGACTTCTACACTACTGATGGGTATATATGCATCATTGCACATATTGTTGATCATGATTGGAATTTACAAAAGAGGATTTTGAATTTTTCCTTTATGCCACCTCCACACAATGGTATTAGTTTGAGTGAAAAAGTGTATTCTTTGTTGGCTGATTGGGAGATAGAGGGTAAACTGTTCTCTATAACATTAGACAATGCTTCTTTTAATGATACTTTTGTTGATTTTCTGAAGTTGCAATTGAATGTACAGAAAACACTTTTAGGAAATGGTGAGTTTTTTCATTTAAGATGTTGTGCTCATATTCTGAATTTGATGGTCCAAGATGGTTTGAAAGAAGTTGATGAGTCTGTTAGAAAAGTGAGGGAAAGTATTAAATATGTGAAAGGGTCTCAAGTCAAAAAACAAAAATTTTTGGAGTGTGTGAACCTAGTTAACTTAAATGCCAATAGAGGATTGAGACAAGATGTTCCAACTAGATGGAACTCCACATTTCTCATGCTTCAAAGTGCCCTTTACTTTCGCATGGCTTTTACTCACTTGGAAATTAGTGATTTAAATTATAAGAGTTGTCCATCTAAAGTTGAGTGGGATACTTGGAAGTATTGTTTGAGTTTAGTTTAATTTTAGCTATAGCTGTGATATTGGATCCTCGTTACAAGATACAATTTATGGAATGGAGTTACAACAAGCTTTATGGGCATGATTCCAGAGAGTTCAAAAAAGTTAGGGATACTTTATTTTCTCTATATTTTGAATATACTAATTCTAGTAATACTACGAAGGCTTCTATTTCTGGCTCCTTTTCAGTGGATGGTAACGACCAAACTGTTGATGGTGTGGGATCCGATACCATAACTATGAGTTCACATGAAAATGATATTTGGAAGGTAAGTAAATGTTGTATCGTTTTATAAGGAAAAGTGAATTTTAGTTTTATTCATTTAATTTTTTTCTTATTTATTTATTCTTGAAAAGAAATATTCTTTATATTATATATTGACATTTGTACACATTGTTTATCCAAATAGGGAATTACGTAAGATTTATGGCATGCTACTGTTCGTTAATTGTTATATTGTTTTTGTTTGAAGTGTCTATGAATACATGATTTTGATTTTATATTTGATTTTTTTTTTCAATTAGGAGTTTGAGACTTTTGATGTTGAGTATGGTGCTGCTGTAAAAAAGTCTCAATTGGAGTTGCCTTTGGAAGAACAAATGGTTGCTAGGAATCAAGAAATGAATATTTTGCATTTTTGGAGGCAAAGTCAGTATCGATATCTTGAGCTTGCTGCCATGGCTCGAGATATCTTGAGTATTCTTGTTTCCATAATAGCGTCTGAATCTACTTTTAGTGTTGGTGGTAAAGTTCTTTATCAGCATCGTAGTTCACTTAAGCCAGATATTATGGAAGCAATTGTTTGTTACAAAGATTGGTTGCATGATGATGTTGATGGGAACTTTGAGGAGATTATAGATAATGTCATCAACTTGGATCTTAGTAAAGAAGATTCAACATCACTCAAGTGTTCTAGTTCTTTTCAATTTACTGAATCCTATTGAGTTATGTTAACCTTTTGAATTGTAATTTCTTGCATTATATTGAGTTGGCATTTACGAATTTAATGTTTGAATGTTTGTTGCTTATTTATGTTTTTTGACTTAATGTTAACTCTTTATGTTTTGTTCGTATATTTTGTAATTTTAAATAAATATTATGGATGGTATGGATTGAAGATTATTATTATGTTATATTTGTTAACAATATTTAAATGTATGTAAATTAAATTATTACTGTAAATCAGTAAATATTACGATTTTTTCATTTTTGATTATGTTTTATTTTTAACTGTGTCATCCGTGTCGTGTCTATTCGTGTCGTGTCTATTCGTGTCGTGTCTATTCGTGTCGTATCTATTCGTGTCGTGGCTATTCATGTCAATTATATTTTTTCGTGTTTATCGTGTTGTGTCGTGTGACACGGATAATTATAATGTGTCAATCATGTCATGTCATGTGTCACACGTATAAAATACGTGTCATGTTCGTGTTTACGTTTCAAACACGTTTTATAATTCGTGTCGTGTTCATGTTTCATAAATTCGTGTCGTGTCGTGTCGACATGGATTGCCAGGTCTATCTTTGCACCATGCGGCAGACCTCTGCACCCCTAGTGCAAGAGCAGATCTCTGCCGCAGGGTAGCAGACTTCTGAACCCTATGATAGAGCTCTGCACCCCTGGTGCTAAGCTCTCAAAACTCACTTCGGAGAACCCAGTCGCGCGCCTGGGCCTCAGAACACGGAAGGCCCAAAATGATAAAATTTTGGGCCCCAAATATCTATAAGTCCTGAGCTTATTGAAGCCACACAGTGGACATCTATAAATACCCCACAGGTATGATAAAAAAACCCTAAGCTCTATTTTGTTGACTAAGATTCTACTTAAACACCTTTTTCTGACTTAAGCAACGAAGTGTGCGCGTAGGGGAAAATCCCTGCGCCTCTCTGACCTTGACGATTTTTACAGAATCTTCAGTACATGTGGAGAAGACGACAAGGAAGATTACATCAGCATTAGTTCATTGTTGTTAAGAGCAACAACAATTGGCGCCGTCTGTGGGAATCAAACATAAAGCCAAATTTTTTAGTGAAATGGTGAGAACACGTTCGCCAGCAGCAGCGAACTTGGGAGAGGAAAATTCTGTGAGTCCTCTTAACAGACTTGTGAGAAGACAGGAGCAGATTCGAGAAGGAGAGGGGGCTGTCACAGTTTCCCTATAGGAGTTTGAGGCCTTGAGATGTCAGAATGATTAGGTTACTTAGGCACTCTAACGCCAAATGAGCAGACGTCTGCAGCCTTAAGGGCTACGGTGGATTTCTTCAAAAATGCACTGTCACAGTTCAGTCTACCCCTAGAAGTATAGCACCTGGTGAGAGAGAATATCCTATGGCACACCTATGAGGAAGGTCAGCCCTCTACAGCGGTGAATTTGGGACAAATAGAATGGGGGTCAACAGGTAGCACACTATGTATCATTCAGCATTGACGGAACCCTATCGCAGGGGTCATGAATTAGGACCCTGCTACAGGAGTGTGGGAGCCAAACCCTGCCGCAGGGGTCAAGAGTCATGACCCTGCTGCAAGGATGAGGGAGTCGAATCTTGTCGCATTGGTGATGGAGCAGTACCCTACCGCAGGGTTTCAGGAGCAGAACCCTACCGCAAGGGTTAGGAGTCAAGACCCTATCGAAGGTCTGAGGGAGTTCAACCCTGTTGCACAGTTTCAGGAGCAGACCCCTGCTGCAAAGGTCAGGAGTCAAGACCCTGCCGTAGGTCTGAGCAAGTTCAACCCTGTCATAGGTCTTAGGGAGTTCAACCCTGCCGCATGTTTTCAGGAGCCAAACCCTGCCGCAGGGGTCAAGTGTCAAGACCCTGTCGCAGGTCTGAGGGAGTTCAACCCTGCTGCATGGTTTCAGGAGCAATACCCTGACGCAGGGTTCAAGAGACAGACCTCTACCGCAGAGTTTAAGAGGCAAACCTCCGTCGCAGAATTTGGGCGACATAATTTCGAATTTCATCGATCTAGGGAGCTTTAGAGACAGAAATCTCCCTCAGCGGACAGGACACGGTAAGCTTATGGGTAGGATAGTCTTGAGTCCCTAGACTATTTCGATGGCTCAAGGCTGGATCATGGAATAGGAGGTGTTGGAAGGAAGCATCCGGTGCAAGGACCTGGGGAAAGGGAGATTATAGACAATGTGGAGGTCCCTAGTAGGGAAATAAACCATATACAGGATCCAGAAAGGAAGAGTATAATGAACCCTCGAGACATGACGCAAAGGGTGCCACTGAATAAGCCACGAAACAGTGGAAGAATGGGCTCTCACTCAAATTACTCAGACTCCTCTAGTACTGAGGAAAGGGGAGCACACTAGAATCAAAAAATCAGAGAACATGGAAAAAGTCATAGAGAGGGTTTTGGAAAAGAAGAAGTTGGTGTCTACTGAAGATAGCCAGAGAAGGAAAATCCCTTTCAGCTCTAAGATTATGGAGAAACCGCTACCGAAGAAATTTAAGATGCCTTCTATGGTTACTTATGCTGGCAAAATCGACCCGTATGACCATATACAAAATTATGAGTCTCTCATGTTACTCCATGGATGAGAAGATGAAATAATGTGCAGAGCCTTCTCGCTCACACTAACGGGACATGCTATGAAATGGTTTAATGGACTAAAGGAAGGTTCCATCTCATCTTTTGATCAGTTACAAAGTGAGTTATTAAAAGCATTCATGATCAATAACCAGCGAAAAAAAGACGCCACCTACCTGGTTACACTCAAGCAAGGTAACAATGAGTCTTTGAAAAGTTATGTGGATTGCTTCCGGTATGTGATTTTAGAGGTGAAGGATCTACAAGTAGGAGTAGCTATAGCAGCGATGCTGTAAGGAACAAAATCTAAGAAGTTATAAGAGTCTTTGTCCCTAGATCAGCCTATAACAATCTCAGATTTATTCACCTGGGCGAATAAGTATATTGCCCAAGAGGAAGTGATGAGAATGGTGCAATCTCGAGATGCAAATAAGGGAAAAAAAAAGAGAAAGAGACATGACTCAAAGGAGTTCTTCTAAACCCGACAAATCAGATAAGGCTCCTAGGCTTAGGTACAAAAATTATACCAAGCTAAATGAGCATCGCGCTGCTATTCTTATTGCTATTGAAGGAACTAGACTGTTGAAGTTCTCGAAGAAAAAGACAGGAAACTTAGGGCGAAATGTAGATGCTTACTGTAGTTTTCACTCCGTTCATGGACATCCTATGGAAAGGTTCAGAGAATTGATGGATTAGTTGGAAAAGTTAGCTCGGGAAGGGAAGATTAATCATTTCCTTTAGAGAAGTGAAAGGGCTCGTTACCTCTTACAAGATCGAAGGGATAACCGTCTGCAGAATAGATAGACTAATGATGGCAGAAATAGGGGAAGAAGGTCGAGAGATAAGGAAGAAGCTAGACCAGATCTCAGGGGTAGCCAATAAGATAATGAACCAACTAGTCCAGCTATAAATGTCATCGCAGGTGGAGATTCAATGGCAGGGAACTCCTCTGCCTTTCGTAAAACTTACACGAGGCAAGCATATCAAATTCATGCTGTTATGGAGGAGAAGGTGGATGAAGAGCCTATGGTGTTTACTCCAGTAGACAGGGGAGATATTGTCATACCCCATGATGATCCCATGGTAGTCTCAGCGGTGGTGGCGAAACTCCCAGTTGGCAAAATACTAGTTGATAACGGAAGCTCGATGAATTTAATCTATTGTAATTTTTTTGAGAAGATGAACGTATCAAAGGATAGGTTAAAACCAATTGTGACACCACTGTATGGATTCACAGAAGAGATGGTGAAGGTAGCCGGATCCATTCAGTTACCCATAACTCTTGGGGAAAGTCCAAAGGATGTGACTCAACAGGTGTTATTCATGGTCTTGAAATCAACTTCAGTTGCTTATAACATGATTTTGGGAAAACCTCTGTTCAATGACATAAGGGCTGTAATCTCTTCTTGCTACATGTTAATGAAGTTTTCTACCCCTAATAGAGTTGAACAAGTGCGAGGAGATCAAAAGAAGGCTCGTACATGTTATATCGCCTCTACTACTTGCAAAGGAATACAGAGGAAGGAGACACTAACTATAACTGACCCCGCTAAGCCTCAACCTGTTGAAGAGATGGAAGCTACTGAGCTGACAGAAGGAGATAGAGAAAAGAAAGCCTTCATGGGAACTTAACTTGATGAACAAATAAGGAGAGAGATAATAAAATGCCTAAGGAAAAACTCTGAAGTTTTTACTTGGACGCCAGCTAATATGCCCGGGATTAATCCGGAAGTAATCTGCCATAGACTTAATGTTCTACCTGGGCATAAGCCCGTCAAACAAAAGAAGAGAAATTTTACCCCAAAAAGACAAAAAGTGATCACCGAAGAGGTTAATAAGCTTTTAGAGGCTAGATTTATTAGAGAAGTTAACTATCCAGAGTGGCTGGCCAACGTTGTAATGGTAAAGAAGTCCAATCGAAAATGGAGGATGTGTGTGGACTTTATCGAATATTCCTATCCTTTGCCCCAAATTGATAAGCTTGTAGATGAAACGTCGGGATATGAACTTTTCAGTTTTCTAGATGTTTTTTCTAGATACCACCAGATTATGCTTCATCCAGAAGATGAGGAGAAGACTTCCTTCATAACAGATGATGGAACATACTATTATCGTGTGATGCCATTCAGTTTAAGGAATGCTGGAGCCACATATCAGCGGATGGTAAACAAAGTCTTCAAGGGTCTCTTGGGAAGCTCCATGGAAACGTATGTGGATGACATGATCATTAAAAGCAAAGCAAATGAGCCTCATGCTCACCAGATGTCTAAGGTGTTCAAAGTGTTGAGGGAGTTTAATATGAAGCTAAACCCCAACAAGTGTTCCTTCGGAGTCAGATCTGGAAAGTTCTTGGGATTCATGATCACTAATAGGGGCATTAAGGCAAACCTCGAGAAGGTACAAGCGATCATAGATATGAAGCCACCAACTACGGTGAAAAAAGTCCAAAGATTGATGGGCAGGATACCAGCTTTGAACCGTTTTCTGTCAAAATCTGCAGAGAGGAGCCTATCGTTCTTCAAAACTCTAAGAGGTGGAAAGAATTTAAAATAGGTAGATGAGTGCCAAACAGCTTTCGAAGACTTAAAGGAGTATTTGAAGGAGCTACCTTTATTGACAATGCCTCAAGTAGGATAACATTTGTTTATGTACTTAAGAGTTGGAGAGTACGCCGTCAATGCAATATTGTTGAGAAAAGATGAAATGGTGGATCGCCCTATTTATTATGTAAGTAAGGTGTTGCTAGACCTTGAGACACGCTATCCGCTAGCTAAAAAGTTTGCATTAACCCTTGTGATGGCCTCTCAAATATTGCGTCCTTACTTTTAGGCCCACCCTATCACAGTTTTGACGGATCAACCGTTACGACAAATTCTTCAAAAGCCTGAACACTTAAGGAGATTGGTGAAATAGGCAGTAGAACTCAAAGAGTATGATATCACATTTCAGCCCCGACAAGCCATTAAAGGCCAAGCTCTAGCGGACTTCATAATTGAATGCACTAGCCCAAGGGACAACAATGAAGAAGAAACGCGACCATGGCTACTGTACGTTGACGGAGCGTCAAGTGCAAATGGTAGTGGGGCTGGCATAGTCTTGGTTTCACTTAAAGGGAAATCTTTGGAATATTCTTTGCGCTTTGGATTTCCCAATTCAAATAACATAGCAAACTATGAGGCCTTGGTCGTTGGAATGAAGTTAGCAGAGAGATTACAAGTTCGCAATCTAGTGGCACATAGTGACTCTTAATTAGTGGTGAACTAATTCAACGGACAGTATGAGACTCGAGAGTCGATGTTAATCCCATACCTAAAGAAAGTCCAATCACTGGCTCAAAATTTCGAGAACTTTCAGTTGGTACAAATCAACCGATCTGAAAACACCCATGCAGACTCACTGTCTAAATTGGCCTCTTCTAATGAGATCGAAGGAAGATTAGTAAAGGTGGAAAGGCTAGAAAGGCAGAAGCGGAAGTGTATGATATTGAGGTGGGAAACGATTGGAGGACACCATTTAAACAATACCTAACTGATGGAACACTTCCACATGATAAAGAGGTAGCTCGACGCTTAAAGATACAAGGGGCAAAGTTCACGTTAATAAATGGGGAGCTGTACAATAGGGGGTATACATCACCTCTGTTAAGTGTTTAGGGCCAGAAAAGGCTAACTATGTCCTAGCAGAAGTACACGAAGCAATTTGTAGTGAACATTTAGGAGCTAGAGCCCTTGCCTCCAAAATATTATGGTCGGGATTCTATTGGCCAACATTTAAGAAAAACGCGGTGGATAAAGTCCGCAAATGTGACAAGTGCCAAAGGTTTGTGCCGATAACAACGGCTCCAATTACTCCGTTTCAAGGCACGGTGCAACCAACGCCCTTTGCACAATGGGGGATAGACATTTTGGGACCCTTTCCATTAGTTACGGGATAAAGAAAGTTTTTGCTGGTAGCTACCGATTACTTTACAAAATCGATTGAGGCAGAACCATTCGCTACTATTACTGAGAAGAAAGTCGAGGCAATGGTATGGAAGGATATTATATATCGATTTAGGATTTCACGCGTCCTAAACGCTGATCATGGGAAGCAGTTTGATTGTGACGCCTTTTGTGAGTTCTACAAACGCCTTAATATTCAGTTAAGGATTTCCTCTGTTTCATACCCTCAAGCTAATGGGCAGGCAAAAGTCAATAACCGAACCATCCTTCACGGTTTGAAGACTAGATTGAATAAAGCTAAAGAGGCGTGGGTGGATGAGTTACCTAGCATCTTGAGGGCATACCACACCACCAATCGAGTGTCAACCGGAGAAACACCATTTAGTTTGGTATACGAAACTGAAGCATTGATCCCCGTGGAAATTGAAACAGTTTCTCCAAGAATGATACCCTTAGTCGAGGAAGAGAATTTGAAAGGGTTAAGGGAAAACCTAGATCTACTTAACGAACATAGAGAGGCTACGGCTATCCAACTTGCATCCTACCACCAAATGGTAGCAAACTACTATAACAACCGAGTTAAAGACAGACCAATGTTGGAAGGAGATTTGGTGTTGAGAAAGTCACATATAACCAATGTACTGAAAGAGGATGAAAAATTCAAAGCCAATTGGTAAGGTCCATATCGAATCAGACGGATGATTAGGCCCAGCACCTGTCTTTTAGAAACTTTGCAAGGGAAGTAGGAGGGAAGATATGAAACTCAAACCACTTAAAGTTGTATTGAAGTTAATCATTTATATTATGTCTTCTTTTCAAATTTTTATATTTCCATGCGATGAATAAATCAAGTGATCTCTTCATTCCTATTTATCTTTTTAACGTTTACGAATATGAATCTTGTGACAGAAGAGATTGTGCCACAGTGCTAAAGGCGCGAATGCGTCACGACGGCCAGTATTAGAAAGAAGACATGCCACAGTGCCAGAGGCGCGAATGCATCACGACGCCCAAACATTAGAAAGAAGACATGCCACAATGCCAGAGGCGCAAATTCGTTACGACGGCCAAGCATTAGAAAGAAGACATGCCACAGTGCCAGAGGCGCGAATGCATCACAGCAGTCAAGCATTAGAAAGAAGACATGCCACAGTGCCAGAGGCGAGAATGCGTCACGGCGGCCAGGCATTAGAAAGAAGACATGCCACAGTGCCAGAGGCGCGAATGCGTCACAACGGCCAAGCATTAGAAAGAAGACATGCCACAGTGCCAGAGGCGAGAATGAATCACGATGGCCAGACATTAGAAAAAAGACATACCACTGTACCAGAGGCGCGAATGCGTCACGACGGCCAAGCATTAGAAAGAAGACATGCTATAGTGCCAGAGGCGTGAATGCGTCACGGCGGCCAGGGATTAGAAAAAAGACATGCCACAGTGCCAGAGGCGCGAATGCGTCACGATAGCCAGACATTAGTAAGAAGACATGCCACAGTGCCAGAGGCACGAAAGCGTCACGATGACCAGGCATTAGAAATAAGACATGCCATAGTGCTAGAGGCGCGAATGAGTCACGATGGCTAGCATTAGACAAAAGACACACCATAGTACCAGAGACGCGAATGCGTCGCGGTGGTCCGGCACCAGAAAAAGAAAAGGTATGTTTAAACGCGTAATTTTTTCTAAAAGTTTACACCTTTTATTAAGAATTTTGGGAGCATATATATATATGTGGTGCATACAGATAGATGATAATAGCAAAAGCCAAATGAGTACATGCATTAATAAAAAGAAAAAAGAGGAATAAATAATTTTTATTATTAAAATTCTGCTCAAATGAGTACATGTATTAATAACAAGAAAAAAGAGGAATATACAAATTTTATTCTGCTATAAAAATTTCGTAACAATAGAATGATTCGTTACAATAAAACCTAATTAAAAAAGAAAAAAGAAATCAATCTCCATGATCAGACTCCTGGCACCGGTGGCTCCTCACCATCTAATTCATCAGGGGCACCAATTGGCTCAGGAACATTATCTGGTCTCAGAGGCTACCAAGGTTCAGTCAGGTTAGCTAGGTCATCCTGAGCAGATTTCTTTAAAAACTCATCTGCTGGCTCAGCATCGGGCTCGTATTTAGTCTAATCAGGAGCCTCAAACAACATAGCTTCTGGCGTATATAAGAGATCAGGGAACTCTTCGCCCTTCATGTGCTTCTCTAGCCAAGATCGGGCGAGATAGAAACCATATTTCACAAACCCCGTGGAGTAGTCCTCTTTTCGCCTAAAGCAATCTTTAGAGAGTCGATACTCCCTTACGGCTTTTGCCCTGATACGGTCTATCTTTGTTTGGCCAAAAGAAGCAGAAGGTTGACTCTCCAAATCTATAATATGTTGTTCTAACTCTTGATTGCGATCAGCTAACCCGTTAAAACTAGTGAAAAGGGAATTATATTTGGACTGTAAATTGTCAAGCTCAGTTTACTTTTGTTAAAGGTCATCATTAAGTTTGCTAAACCTAGCAGTCTCAACAATAAGATCCCCTTTGGCGAGAGTTAAGTCTTGAAGAGCTTTTGAAAACTATTCTTCCAAATTTCGCACCACCCCTGGTAGCCCAGATAGTTGATTGTTAATATTCGCCAACTCCATATTCCTATCCCTTAGTACCTTGAGCTCTTTCTCAGTCTGATCACGGTGAGCTCGATGTTGAGCATTATTGACGATGGTCCTTTGAGTTGCCTGAAAAGAAATATGAAAAGTTAAAACTCAAAATAAGGCGAAGAGAAATATAATGAACAATAATCGAAAGATTACCCTCTTTAGCTCCAAATCAGTTAAGTCCTCTCCCTCCGAAAAATTTTGAAACAATCGATGTTTGTCCCTAGGAAGGATGACGGCCCAGCCTAATCGAGATACTACCCCAGGCATTTCCAAAGTGTCATTGTAAACCACTCTCGGGTATACTCGAAATTCTAATCCCTTCATCGTATAGCCACCATCCACTTGGTATGGCCCCTTATCTACAGGACCTACCTTAGGAAGAATAGGCCTGTTTGCCATAGCAGACTCAACATATAAGTGCCTTCGATTCTTTCGCTGAGGCGAGGTCACTTTGTATTCAGCGCAATCCCCAAACTGAGATCGATCTGAGGAGCTTGAAGTTCTCCGAGAATGCGAGGAAGCCTTCCCTTTACCTCGGGAAAGGTCTCTTGATCCTCCCTCATAAAGTTGAGTCAGAGTTAGAAGAAGGGTTGCTTGCCTGGAAGTAGGAGTTCAAACTTGGGACACCAGAGGTGAAATTGACATATCTCTGAAACCAGTAGCTATGGAACGAGGTTTCTTCTCAGTAGGTTTACTAGATGAACCTTCTTGCGCCCTCTAATGAATCAAAGCACGTCTGACGCTGCTCATTTTTGCAAAAAAGAAGAACCTACAAAATTGTTAAGATCATCACATAAACAAGCAATAATAAATTATAAAGCATAAATGGTTACGTTCAGGGGAGTTAAGATACTCCTGAAGCGACTCTACGTTTAACGTTTCATCGTCTGGAGGACCATTAAAGTGGAACCAATACCTTCCCAGCAGCTCACATCATTTAGAGGGTCACTTTCAGGGTTGGATTCCCTATTTATAGGATTTGGTTCAAAAGGAAATAATAACAGAGGATTTGAGGGAGAAACAGAAGGATTGGCAGCATGAACACTTCCCATACCACAACAAGTAGATGCCAAATTTTCAGGTGACAAGAAGTTATAAAGGTTAATTGGCCTATCGACTAATAGCTCGTTGATAGTTGAAGACAACTGTCTCCTAAGAGTAGCAATACAAGGACCTTTTAGTATACTACGCTTGGCTTCCCATCGAGTAGGGAAGTTAAGACCTTTAGGTGCCTCTACAACGAGCCATTCCGACTTGAACCCATGGAGTTTGTTGGGAAGTTTTTTGAATAACCTGTTTTCAAACCCAGGTTCGGATACTCTTTGGATAGAATACAGAATTAAGCTGGAACTACCCCGAAACCTGAAAAAAGTATAGAATAAAGGGAGAGAATAAGGAACACCCCTCATTTGGCAATGCACAGTAAAACCAATTAATTGCATCCAACCATGAGGGTGTAACTAGCCAGTAGCGATCCCTCGTTCCCTAAGAAAAGAAACCCCAAAATTGGAGATTGGAAAACGAAAACATAACTCTAAAGATATCCTAAAAATAGCCATTCCACTCAATACGCTGAGTACACTCCTTTCTTTAGGACTTGGAAGCCTATAAATGTACCCTTCGGGTAATAGGAACCTATGCCTAATATCTCGAAGGTTAACCTCTGTTAAAGTCGATTTAAGCCCTAACTTCAGATGCTTCCCTACACCATGACCTGCTATCCTAGACCTAAAAAAGAGAATGAAACAATCCTAAATGCGACAAGGTTTAAACTCGGAGACTTAACGACAAGGTTCAGGGCTTGGCGAGAGAGATCAGGGTTTTAAAAGCAGGCGATAGGGGTTCTGGATCAGAAATACGAAAGGGTTTATGATTCAGACTTGCGATATGGAATGTGCAACAGAGTATGTGATGGGTATGCGATAGAGTATGCAGGTGTGCGATAGAGTATGTGGTAGGGTTTGTGGCATAGTATGTATAGTGTGCAACAGAGTATGCAAGGATTTGTGACAGAGTATGCAGTTGTGCGACGAAGTATGTATGTGTGCAACAGAGTATGCAAAAGGATTTGCGACAGAGTATGAGAGGATTTGCGGCAGAATTGCGGAAAGGATGCAACAGTTTTCCTAAACTATCTGGCGACATCTTACCCTTATATAGTCTTGGCTGAGATGGCTGAAACGTCGTGTTCTTATAAGAGCTTAAATGTCTCTTGCGAGTGAAACATTGCGTCCTTACTAGCCACCCTAGAAAGACATAATCCTCTTATTATACTCTCCCAGAGGGAATTTCCCTATGGAAGAGTGGGGAGCAATTGATAGAGGTAATTTACATCAAGTCCATGTAGGCAACATTAGCTAACGAGTGACAGCCACGTGTCAAGTCACAGTGCCACATGGCATGTGCCACGTGTCAAGTCACAGTGCCACATGGCATGTGTCACGTGTCAAGTCACAATGCCACGTCGCAATCACCGAAGAGATAAGATCATACCTCTGCACCTCTGGTGCAAAATCAAACCTCTGCACCCCAGGTGCAAGAGCAGAACTTTGTCGCAGGGTGGCAGTCTTCTGAACCCTGCGGTAGACCTCTGTACCCCTGGTGCCTAGCTCTTAGAACTCACTTCAGATAGCTCAGTCGTAAGCCTGGGCTCAGAATACAGAGGGCCCAAAACGATAAAATTTTGGGCCCAAATATCTATAAGTCCTGAGCTTATTGAAGCCACACATTGGACATCTATAACCACCCCACAGGTATGATAAAAAAACCCTAAACTCTATTTTGTTAACTAAGACTCTGCTTAAACACCTTTTTTCTGACTTAAGCATCGGAGTGCACGCAGGGGCAAATCCCTATGCCTCTTTGACCTTGACGATTTTCACAGAATCTTCAGTACATGTGGAGAAGATGACAAGGAAGATTATATCGGCATTAGTTCATTATTGTTGAAAGCAATAACAAGTATCATGTAAGATATTACCTCTGTGCTTATGTGGTTTACTTACTGAGCTTTCCCCAAAGCCCACCCCTTCTCCTTTCCCTTACAAGTACAGACTAGAGTTGCATCGGCATCAATATCAGTATCGACTTCAATACTAGATCAGGGTCGTACAGTGGTTCTAATATAGTATCTCAATCACACTAGCACACAGCTAGGGCACGGGCACCAGTGGCACACACCGTGTAGTCACAAGATACTTCAAAAATAAACACCACGTGTAGTGGAAAACAACACCACTAAGGCAGAATAGGCACTATACTGGTGAATTTAAACTAATACTACGTCTGGCAAAGCCAGAATACTACATATGGTAGAGCCAGGACACCACAAGTAGCAGGCATGATTATGCACTCAACATATACTAATAATAGTCTGTCGTCTCAAAATCCTTACTTTCATACTTACTTACTTTCATATGGAAACTTTAATCATCAAATCAAGTCATAATTCATACAAAATATGTATATCTATTTTATTTATACAAAATAAGTGAAAACCATGATTTCAGTATCTAAAAACGGTTTATTATTCCTTTCGGACTTAAAACGAGCAAGTATGGTTTTCAAACAGATTTCTTTCTACTATTTTCAAGTCATTTATGAACAATAAATAGATATAGGAGGTTAATACTATTTTAAATTGCATCCCTTACCTCACTGGAGCTAAAACATAGTTACTTTATCGGGGTTCGGGTTTGCCTCATTTTGCGTGTCGAATTCTCGAGCTACCCAAAATGATACTAAATTATCAAATATTGTTTGATTTCATCTCAACATATCCAAATATGTATTTATCTTCTTAAAGTTGACCAAATTTGACCTTTTTGTCAACTTTTCTTATTTTTTCGATTTTACCGATTTAAGTGTCGGTTTAAGCTATTTGATCCAATTTAATTATTCTAACTTCACATTCAATATCTTAATAACCTACATACTCATTCACATCCATAACCCTCACTTTATCAATCCAATTCTTACCAATTCTCACACCTTTTGGTTTTTCACTAAACTAAGCTATAAATCGAACTTTTTCGGTATAAATTTAACTGTTATCAACCTTGAATTCATTCAAAATTCATCATTTCCACAAATTAAGCATGCTGATCAGAACTACACACTTCCATATAAATTATTTCTTTAAATTCTACTTAACTAAAAATCCTTAAAAATCATCAAACATAAACATATCTCATTATCTTCATCATCTTCATCATCCATCCTGTTTCTCTCACCTTTAACCAAAGTTGATCAAGTTTTTGATCTTCCAAACAAATCCTCAGCTGTAATTCAACATGTATATAGCTTATAATCATCAAAAACTACAAGAAAAACTAACTAAAAACTTTCAAAAATCAAACTTTCTCTCACCTCGAAATAGGGCAGATTCTTCACCTATTTTCTCTCTACATTTTCACATTGAAAATTAACTCCTTTATGGCTGGATGTTTTATATGTTATATAGGACTGAAATAGAAATATTTCATCCTTCTTTGTCGAAGTCCAGTTCAGCTTGGAAAGGGGTCGAAAAAATTCAAGAAGGGGAGAGGTACAGTAATGCATGCGAAACTTTCTGGAGGAGGTGAGAGCTCGTGGGAGGTGATTTTTTGGTGTTTTCAGAGCCTTATGAAAGGTATATAAATATAGTTTAATGTTAAAAAAGGCAGGGTCTAAATCTGATCTACAGATGGGTCGAAATTGGGCTTTTCCTGATGGGTATCTAGTTTACTAGGTTGGGGCAGCCCACTGGCTAGTTTTAGAAAATCCATGAAAAATAGTTTTGGCCCATGTTCTTCCAAATTTCCACTTCTCAAGTGTGCTACTATGTCTCTGGTATCTCTCATAAAAATTTGGAGCACACTTGTTTAAGAAAAGTTTCCCGATTGGCCCATTTTGCACAACTTGGCCATTACCAAACAATGTAACTTAAGGTTTTTGGTTTACTTTAAAAATTTATTTGATCATCGAAACGTCCATATCTCCACTCAATTTTTATTCCTCATGTAATTTATGCCTTATAATAATTTCCTATAGCCTCAAAATAATTTTTGTAAATTTCTAGAATTTATTTCGAATTTATTTCTATTTCTAGGCTCATTTGCTCGGTTTAGTGTAAACCCGAGTTTTACTAACTTTTCAACTTCTAATGTATTAGTTTCACTTTCTATTCATCATAACATACTTAAAATCATACTTTATTGAAAAGTACTTAAATTCAAGATCTTATCTCAAAACACGTGCCTCGGGCTTCTTGCCACTATCTCGGGCGTCTCGATCTTTTGGGCCCTGTATAAACCTTTACACAGGTCTTAAACTTCTCGATTTATCTTAAAATAAACAATAGCATGAAAATTAGGGTCTCACGTTCTTCCCCACCTTTTTAGGAATTTGGTCCTTCAAATTCAGCTCGGTCCGTCAAACAATCGAGGGTACTTCTCCCTCATAAGACTCTCTAGTTCCCACGTTGCTTCTTCCATGGAGTGGTGGTGCCAAAGAACCTTTACCATTGGGATCTTCTTTGTCTGAAGTACCCTTTCCTTCCTGTCGAGTATCCGGATAGGTTCTTCTACATAGCTCATATCTCTATGGATGTCCAAAGCTTCATATTCAATGACATGGGAGTGATCCTGATTATATCTCCTCAACATTGAGACGTGGAAGACGTTATGTATCCCAGAAAGCTATGGAGGTAAAACTAACTGGTAAGCAACATCTCCCACTCTCTCAAGTATCTCAAATGGACTGATGAAGCGAGGACTCAACTTCCCTTTCTTTCCAAAACGCATGATGCCCTTGCTCAGAGATACCTTTAGAAACACAGAGTCCCCAACCTGAAACTCCAGTGGCCGTCTACACATATCGGCGTAACTCTTATGCCGACTCTGAGCAGCTAGGAGTCTATCACAAATAATCTGAACACCCTTTGTTGCTTGTTCCACTAAATCGGGAGCTATAATCTTCCGATCATCCACTTCTTCCCAAGCAACTAGGGACCTACATCTCCTGCCATAAAAAGCTTCATAAGGTGCCATCCCGATCCTAGTATGGTAGCTATTATTATAAGCGAACTCTGCAAGGGGCAAATGGTAGTCTCATGAACCCTTAAAATCCATTAGACACGCCCTCAACATATCCTCCAGGGTCTGAATAGTCTACTCGAACTGACCGTCAGTCCAAGAATGATAGGCGGTGCTGAAATTTAATTGAGATCCCCTAGCTTCTTAAAAATGTGTCCAAAATCTGGAGGTAAACCTGGAATACCTATCAGACGTAATGCTCACGGGAGCCCCATGTAAACGAGCTACCTCTCTGACATACAGTTCTGCCAAAGCACTCAAAGAATCTGTACTCTTAATGCTGAGGAAGTGGGCACTCTTAGTCAATCTGTTAACTACCCAGATTGCTTCATGACCTCTTCGGGTCTGGGGTAATCCCATAATAAAATCCATCGTAATGTGCTCTCATTTCTACATAGGTACTGACAAGGGCTTAAGAAATCCTGCGGGCTTCTGATGCTCAATCTTAACCTGCTAACATACAAATTCTGCTACATCCTGCTTCATACCAACCCACAATTACACCTTCCTCAAATCATGATACATCTTGGTACTGCCTGGGTGCATGGTATAGCGGGAGCAGTGAAACTCTCTCAAAATCTACTGTCTCAAGGCATCATCGCTCGAAACACAGATTCGGCCCTTGAACCTTAATAACCCATCATCACTGACCATAAAATCTGATTGCGAAGCTTACTCTGCTTGGCTAACCATATCAAGTAACCTCTGATCATTTCTTTGCCCCATTTTGATCTGATCTAAGATACTGGGCTCAATCCGCAGGCTAACCATAAATCCAACCTCCGCTTCTTAAACATTAATCTGGAGTTCGACAAACTGTTCCAATAGTTCCCATTCTCTAACCATCATATACGACACTATACCCTTTCTACTGAGAGCATTTTCCACCACGTTCGTTTTACCCGGATGATACACAATCTCGCAGTCATAATCCTTAAGGAGCTCTAACCACCGTTTCTGTCACATGTTAAGCTCTTTCTTATTAAATATATACTTCAAGCTCTTGTGGTTAATGAAGATTTGAAATTTCTCACCATACAAGTAGTGCGCCAAATCTTCAAAGCAAATACCACAACGGCTAACTCTAGATCATGGGTGGGATAGTTTGGCTCATGGTCCTTCAATTGTCTAGAACCATAAGCTATAACTCGATCATTCTGCATCAGTACACATCCCAAACCCTGATGAGAAGCATCACAATATACCGCGAATTCTCCCAAACCACTCGAAATAGTAAGGACGAGCGAGTAGTTAATCTCTATTTGAGCTCCTGAAAACTCTGCTCACATGCTTCTGACCAAACAAAAGGAACTCCTTTATGCGTAAGCTTAGTCAGTAGAGCTACTATTATGGAGAATCCCTCTACAAATCTCCGGTAGTACCCCACCAATCATAGAAAACTACGAATCTCTGTTATAGTCCTCGACTATTCCCATTTGAGTACTGCCTCAACCTTAAACGGATCAACTGACACCCCATCCTTAGATATAATGTGACCGAGGAAAGCTATCTGCTCCAGCCAAAATTCACATTTACCCAGTTTCTCATACAACTGTTTCTCCCAAAGAGTCTAGAGCACTGTCCTCAAATGCTACTCATGTTCCTCTTGAGACTTAAAGTAAACTAATATATCATCAATAAAGACAATCACAAATCGATACAGATAATCCCGAAATACTTCATTCATCAGACTCATGAAAGAAGAAAGGGCATTGATCAAGCCAAAGGGCATCACCAAAAACTCATAGTGACCATATCTAGTTTTAAATGTTGTTTTGGCCACATCTTCCTTTCTGATTCTTAATTGATGATAGTCGAACCTCTGATCAATGTTCGAGAATACTGAAGCCTCTCTCAACTGATCAAATAAATCATCGATTCTGGGCTGGGGGTACTTGTTCTTTACCGTAACCTTATTCAGCAATCGATAATCTATACATAACCGGAAGCTACCATCCTTCTTTCACACAAACAAAATCGGAGCTCCCCAAGGTGACACACTAGGTCTAATAAAACCCTTGTCCAGCAATTCCTGCAACTGCTTCTTCAGCTCCTTTAATTCGACTGGTGCATTCTACAGGGAGTCTTAGAGATTGGCTGGGTATCTGGTACTAAGTCAATAGAAAACTCCAGCTCTCTCTTCAGTGGTAACCCCGGTAGCTCATCGAGAAATACATCAAAAAACTCACAAATAACTGGTATATCTTGTATACTTGGATGTTCCCGGCTCGTATCCGAAACAGAGGCTATATAACCTTCATTAACAATAAAACATCAAAAAAGTTCATGGAATTTCATATTCTGAAGCATCATATGTTTCATTTCTTAACTGCAAAACATATTTCAAATTTATCAAGAAGGGAGAAGGTTACAGTCTTAATATAGGAGTCTAAACTTACTTTATTAGCAGCTAACCAATCTATTTCTAATATTACATCAAAACCAAACATATTTAGTAAGATTAGATCTGCATTCATTACCTTGTCTCCCACATTGATTTCACAGTTCCTACACACTCTATCAGTTACTTGTGTCTTATGCATGGGGGTACTAATATGACATACAAAATCTAGGGATTCAGATTTTACATGCAGACATCCTGCAAACTGAGGTGAAATGAATGAGTGTGTGGATCCAGGATCAAACAACACATTAGCTCGATGATTACAAAGAAGAAGATTACCTCTGATAACATCGAATGAGGTATCTGCTGTCTCCTAATCAAGCGCGAAGACTCACCCTCCGGTGATAGGCTTCTTACCCTTCTCTTTCGTTGTAGCTTATCTTTGTGGGGCTTACCTCTACACAGCCTGTATCTGTCTCTCAGGAGGTGAGGGTGGCTGATCTAAGGGCTATAGGGCCGACAATGATGGACAATCCTTAACCAGATGTCCCCTCTGTCCGAAACCAAAACAGGCACTCACTCACCGGTAACATGGCCCACTGTGCATCTTACCACAATCCTTACAACTTCTCATAGGTAATAGATGACTCCGAGTGGTTATAGGGGTATTAGTAGTAGTTCCAGGCCTATCAACCCTCACAAGAGACTTACCAAGCTTTAATCTCTTCGGTTGACCCCTCCTCGGTTTTGATCTAGAGATCTCTATTTTCTTACTTTGACCCTTTGACTTCCCTCGAAATCCGTACTGGGCCTGAGTAACATTGAGGCCTCTCTCAATATCCTGAGCACGCTCTAGTGCATCACTGAATTATGTAATACAAAAACCAAGGAGTCTGTCCCAAATGGTTGGTCGCAACTGGATAGAAACCTCTGCGTAACGCTGCTCATCTCTGACTGTCTCCAGGTCATACCACATAAGAGTAGAAAATTTGTTCTCATATTCATCAACAGTCATAATGCCATGTGATAACTCCAAAAACTTTGTCTGCATTCTCTGCTAGGCAGTAGGCGGTACATACTAACCCCTACAAGCAGCTAGGAAAGTCTCTCAGGTAATCTCTGGGTGTTGGGACCTCAAATGTGTTCTGGTGGTTCTCCACCAAATATCAGCCTGTCCAGTCAACATATAGGTCGCCATTCTAACTCTATCTACATCTGTACACTCTAAACACTCAAATATCCTTTCCAAGTCTGCCAGCCATTCCTCAGCCTATACTAGTTCCTTCACACCCTTAAACTCTGGAGGGTGCATCTTCAAAAAGTCTTTCATTCCAACCTTATCTCTGTCATTTACCCCAATCTGTACTTGAGGCTGAACTACCAAAGGTGCCTGAGGGGCCTGTCGAGGAGGAGGTGCGGGTGTAGTAGCACCAGTATCTGAAGCATGTGCCCCAAACTGCTAGGCAAGCATAGCTGTGAGAGCATTGAGCCCCTCTCTCATGCCCTGAACAGTCTGCTCCTATCTCCTCATCCGAGAATCAAAACTCTTTGGCTGAGGGGGAGGAGGTGAAGGGGGTCGATCTTACCTCCTTGGGTGACCTCTTCTACCACTCATGGTAACTAATTATGTATTACTTGCACCGATACCAATAATTTTTAGCTATAGCTATAACAAGTATATACAATTTATAACCAAACAAGTATAAATACTTAGGATGTAATCACACATTAAATACCGACACTGACAGTACTAGACAACCCTTACTCTGATACCACCTTAACTGTAACTCCCCGAAAGTGCAAAAATAGGGGCTAACTTTTTCCTTTAAATCTTATTTTTCTACTTAGGTTGCATTCCTGGATAGTGTAGGTTACTTCATTTCTTTCTTTACTTATTCTTTTAACCATTTAATTTTGCCAAAAATTTTGGTAGCATAACCTTTTGTAATATATCCTATTTCCCTGCAGGTAAACGTAATTTATATTCGCAAGACAGTTGATTTTATTTCTTAAACTTATTACTTTCAACTCTACATTTTTACTAATACAACTTCCATATCCATACTCAGTATCACCAGCATTTCATTTACTTCCCAAAAGTTTTACATAATAATCCATAAAAGAACTGATTACATCTCAAAAGTATTTATATACAATCCAATATTTGTACAAAATATATGTCTGGGAATAAATATCCAATGATATACCTAAGCGAGTACTGAAAGTAGTCTGGGAGGCACTGAATCCACCAGCTACTCACGTACTTGTAAATAGCTGAATAATCTCACTGCAGGTACTCTGAAATGGGAGATAAGAATGGGTGAGCTTCTGGGAAAAGCTCAGTAAGGTATGCATTTAAAACAATTCTAACCACTTAAAAACAATTAGAAAATCAGAATAAACATACTTCCGTACATACATACTTAGGAAACCATTTTACATGCTTACTTTAAAATACATCATACTTCATCAAAACGTTGTACGTACTTTCATATATTAAAACATCATACATACTTTCTTCATTAAAACATTATACATCAAAACATGGAGACTAGGCTATTTCAACATAGTTATCATGCAACATATCACATCCTCCGTAGAGGTAATAATACCTAGGCCATGGTAAGGGCTGTAGACAGGATCAGGGTCGTACAACAGTTCTAATATAGTATCTCAATCACATTAGCACAGAGCTAGGGCTTGGGTACCAGTGGCGTACACCGTGCAATCACAAGATAAGGCAGAATAGGCACTACACTGGTGAATTTAAACTAATACTACGTGTGGCAGAGCTAGGACACCACAAGAAGCAGGCATGATTATGCACTGAGCATATACTAATTATAGTCTGTCGTCTCAAAATCCTTACTTTGATACTTACTTACTTACTTTCATATGGAAACTTTAATCATCAAATCAAGTCATAATTCATACAAAATATGTATATCTATTTTATTTATACAAAATAAGTGAAAACCATGATTTCATAATCTAAAAATGGTTTATTATTCCTTTCGGACTTAAACCGAGCAAGTATGGTTTTCAAACAGATTTCTTTCTACTATTTTCAAGTCATTTATGAACAATAAACAGATATAGGAGTTAGTACTATTTTAAATTGCATCCCTTACCTCACGGAGCTAAAACAAAGTTACTTTGTCGGGGTTCGGGTTTACCTCATTTTACGTGCCAAATTCCTGAGCTACCTAAAATGATACTAAATTATCAAATATTGTTTGATTTCATCTCAAAATATCCAAATATGTATTTATCTTCTTAAGAGTTTACCAATTTTGACCTTTTTGTCAACTTTTCCTATTTTCTCGATTTTACCGATTTAAATGTCGATTTAAGCTATTTTATCCAATTTAATTATTCTAACTTCACATTCACTATCTTAATAACCTACATACTCATTCACATCCATAACCCACATTTTATCAATCCAATTCTTACCAATTCTCACACCTTTCGATTTTTCACTAAATGAAGCTATAAACCAGACTTTTTTGTATAAATTTAACTGCTAACAACCTTGAATTCATCCAAAATTCATCATTTCTACAACTTAAGCATGCTGATCAGAACTACACACTTCCATATAAATTATTTCTTTAAATTCTAGTTAACTAAAAATCCATAAAAATCATTAAACATAAACATATCTCATCATCTTCATCATCTTCATCATCAATCAAGTTTCTCTCACCTTTGACCAAAGTTGACCAAGTTTTTAATCTTCCAAACAAATCCTTAGCTATAATTCAACATGTATATAGCTTATAATCATCAAAAACTATAAGAAAAACCAACTAAAAACTTTCAAAAATCAAACTTTCTCTCACCTCGAAACAGGACAGATTCTGCCCATGTTCTTCTCTCTAAGTTTTAACCCAGTAAATGAACTCCTTTATGGCTGGATTTTTTTATATGTTATAGAGGATGGAAAGCGAAAGATTTCATCCATCTTTTCTAGAGTCCAATTCGGCTTGGAAAGGGGTTGAACAAATTCAAGAAGGGGAGAGGTACAGTAACGTCTGTGTAACTTTCTGGAGGGAGGTGAGAGCGCGTGGGAGGTTAGTTTTGGGTGTTTTCAGAGCCTTCTGAAAGGTATATAAGTTTAGTTTAATATTCCAAAATTTCACATCTAAATCAGATCTGTAGATGGGTCAAAATTGGGCTTTTCTTGATGGGTATCAAGTTCATTGGGTTGGGGCAGCCCACTAGTCAGTTTTAGAAAATCCATGAAAAATAGTTCTGGCTCATTTTCTTCCAAATTTCCACTTCTCAAGTATGTTACTATGTCTCTAGTATCTCTCATAAAAATTTGGAGCACACTTGTTTAAGAAAAGTTTCCCGATTGGGCCTATTTTGCACAACTAGGCCATTACCGAACAATGTAACTTAAGGTTTTCGGTTTACTTTAAAAATTCATTTGATCACCGAAACCTCTATATCTCCACTCAATTTTCATTATTCATGTAAATTATGCCTTATACTAATTTCCTATAGCCTCAGAATAATTTTTTCAAATTTTTAGAATTTATTTCGAATTTATTTCTATTTCTAGGCTCATTTACTCGGTTTAGTCTAAACCCGAGTTTTACTAACTTTTCAATTTCTAATGTATTAGTTTCACTTTCTAATCATCATAACATACTTAAAATCATACTTTATTAAGAAGTACTTAAATTCGAGATCTTACCTCGAAACACGTGTCTCGAGCTTCGTGCCACTATCCCGTGCATCTTGATCTTTTTGGGCCTTGTATAAATATTTACACAAGTCTTAAACTTCTCGATTTGTCTTAAAATGAAAAATACCATGAAAATTCAAGTCTCACAAGCCGTGTATCTTAGTACTCAAACTCGGCTTGCTTGATAGCTCGAGTAGCTTAAGCTCGAGCTTGACTAGATAAAAATTGAGTTAAGTTTAAGTTTTTTTTATTTGAACCCGAGTATCTTGCGAGCACCAGTGTATCGTTTACACCTCTAGTAATTGGATTTTGTTTACTACCTATCTAACTCGTGACATTTATGAACCACTTGTTTAATAAGATAAATTTTCCGCATAAGTGCATGTTAGGGTTATGACATACTTAATATGTCATAATCCAAATCCTTACATACATCATTTGTGAAAGACATATCTTAATTAATCATACTTATCACATTTGTTGCAGGTTAGATAGGCAATAACTTTTAACTTAACCTTTTGACTCAAATCTTGTTACATGGTACATACATCTTACCTTAATGAAGATTATGGTTCTCTATAAAAATTTTCTTAACATCATGTACATGCTAAATCAAAGTAGCATTCATGCCCACCAAATATAAAAGAAACCACAAACTTGTATCGTAGCTTGGGTGTACACATGTAACTTAATTATCAAATACATCCTAATAAATAAACTTATAACCTAATAAGTGTTTACTGAAAATAATACAACACAAATTAAAATATCACCCCTCGTGAATAGGTAAAAAGGCTCTATGAGATTGATGCTCCTCGAAGATGACTTGTATATTGCTTAATCTAAAACATTTAAACATGGATAAGTGGGCTAATGCCTAGTAAGCAACTAATATGAGTAAACAAGATTAGTACCAAAATAAGGCTCATAGGAAGTAAAGTAGAAAGTTATTTGAAAATAATTTTTGATTATAAAAGTATCATGACACTATTCAACTTAAAACTAGCAGTTAAAATGGCAAGTATCATTTATGAAACAAAACCAACTAAGTGTTTGTCATAACAGTAGTACAGTACATGAAAAACCTTAAGAAAATAAAAGTACACATGCATCAGTTAATTTCAAAATAAAGTTATAAAATCCCATCTCAATAGCCTTAAAACAAAAACAAAATCATAGTACATAAAACATACTAAAATCATGATCTCACAAAAGTGGGTGAGAGGTGGCTTAATGATCTCCTAAAACTAGTGTAGTAGGTCACAAAACCCGCTAGCGGTCCACATATTCTCATAAAGCATATACACCCAGTCCAATCATTGGTCAAGCGTTCTACTATCACTTGAAAATTTTAGTAATGCGTTCCCTATGATGAACATAAAACAGTAATATGCATACTACGTTGGGCCCAACCTTTGCACGAAGATAGAGTACTCCACCACTCAACGATGTCTCAGTCGTCTTCATTTCTATGCACGTAAACTATAGATCAACCCAATGTCATTAGACAATCGGCAAACAAAAATTCTTATGTGATGTATCCAATCATCAAATGCAATATCCTACTCAGTCCTAATGTAAAGCCCATATTTCTAAAAACAAAACACATTATCCTCGAAAGGATCCAGAATTTACATAACTAAGTTCACAAAATCACTAGCAAGGATTACCAATCAGGGATTTAAATTGCGATCGTGACCTTGTTTTCGATTGCGTTGCGTTTATCGCGGTTACGAATATAACGGAGATTATCGCGGTCATTACGACTATCACGGTTGTGATTTTTGTTAATTCCCACAACTTCACCCAAAATGTAATATTCACAATTATAATCCTAATTAGTCTTATTTTATAATTTTTGAAGTAATTTATAATATCTTAAATCTATTATTTTTGTAAAAACAAAATTAGTCATAATTTTTTTATTATAATAAAGTATTATAATTTAATAAAATTACTTATAATAATTAAAAAATAACAAAAGTAGAAAATAGAGACCAATAATTACTAAATTAATTCTTATTAATATGACTGTTTTTCATCAAAATATTAAAGAATCCTTTTACTGGGAAACTATACTCAAGCGAAGAGATCGATCGCCTGGGGTTGTAAGATCGATCTCCTTTTGACAGAATCATTATGAATTTGTGAGAAGACCATGAGATCGATCTTCTATGATAGAGAGATCGATCTCCTCTAGGCAGTAACAATTTGTGATTGATCTCTTGGGGTTGTGAGATCGATCTCCTTTTGGCCGAATCATATTAGAACTCAATGTGAAGACCATGAGATCAATCTTCTCTGGTAGAGAGATCGATCTTCTCTAGGAGAGAGATCAATCTACCTTTTACAGAATAGCAAAGAGATTGATCTTTATTGAATAAGAGATCGATCTCCCTCTCACACCTATTATTTTCCCAATAGTGGTAGCGGCCAACACCGCTACCGCGAAATAGCGGCTGCGATGCGGAGTCGCAACCACTATTTGAAACCCTATCACCAATTATATAAAAAAAACATACATATAGTCAAATCAATAATCATATATGGTCGTAGCATTTACATGCAAATACCCCTAAGTGTGTGTATAAATAGAACATGATGGCAATTGAAAAAATTAAGTAGGAAGTAGGAGTAGGGTAAGTAATTTAGGGTAGGAGTAGTGTAGAATAGATGTAAGTTAGGGTAGAATAGTTTTTAGGGTATCTTTAGATTATTATTTTTAAGGTTTGTTCGAATAGTATTTTTTTAGCAAGCATTTTCTTATTTCACTGTTCATGGCAACTTTCTTATTTTTTTTATGAAGTTTTTCATTTCTTTGCTCGGTTATTTGTAGTTCATATTATCAAAGTTATTACCTTTGCATTTGATTCAATAAAAGTTAATGGAAAGTATTTGCCTCTCTTTTTCTAACTCTCTGTTTTCCTAAACTGTTTATGTTTTTGTTTTGTTGAAACAATCTTTATTTTTCCTAGCTCTTGGTTTGATCTCCTCTTGTATATTCGAGTGACAAGCATTTTTCATTCATTCTTCTCCATTTCGGTTTTGATGCTTTGATGTGGGTTGATGCTTAGCATTTGTCCACATCAATGGCAATGTGGAACCACGGTTGGAGAAAGGAATGAAGCAACTCGAGGATGATGGATTTCCCTGGTCATGTGATTTACGGGAATAGATAGTTTGGGTTAATTTTTCAGTTATTGATCTTCACTTAGTTCTTTTAGTTTTTAAGCTTTTATCTAGCAATGCACTGTTATTCGATTTTTCTTATATCATTTTTCTTTGTTTGCACTGCACGGATTCAACTCTTACTGCAATTTAACATTAGTTGCCATATTATTTTATTGCATTTTCTTATGCTGCTGTAATCCATTTTCAATCACTACTTTTTATATTAGTAAGTTATCTTTGATCTCCCTAAACTCTTTACTTATTTTGCTTGGCATAAAACGGTGTCCATGGTGCAGTAGGGAGTATCCTCCATTTTCCTTTATTTGTCTCTGCTTCAATATCAATGTCCTGTTCATTGTCTTCATGTGCTGATATTCAGTTTTAATCTCGTTTTGGCCTTCAGTTCCTAGTTGTTAAATGCTGAAATCCATCAATATTACCGAGCTGTTGTGTGGCCATGGATGTGTAGCAGGAAAAATCTGCTGAGGAGTTGCAGATCGGGCTGTATATAACAGAGCTGGCAACGTGTGTGGGTGCATGAAGAAGCCGACACTAGCTGGGCAGAGCATTATTGATTGCAGAGGACGTGTGCAGCACCTGGACAGCAGCTGGGCAGTGTGGCCATGGCAGCGCAGTACAAAATTGTGAGCAACATTTGGGTGCAGGAGCAAGCAGACATAAACGTGAACCACATGAGCAGTACAGGAGCTGATGACGAGTTTGGCAGAAAAGAAGGACATGGTGGCTGGATGCAGAAGCGACACAGGGTAGAAACAACAAAAGCAGTGCAGGACAGTTCGGTGGATGAAGACGTTGTAGTGAGCTGGGCAGTACCTGGACAAACCGACAGCATTTGGAGCAGAAGACAAGACCAAGAGTGCCTGGAAATGCATTGTGGAAGAGACATGTACAGTGCCTGCAAAATCGGGACCACGAGGCCAGCTGGGATTTCGATCAAGGCTGGGTTTGGTTCTACAATTTGGTTCCCATGCAGTCATATTACTTTTCAAATGTTATTTCCTTCATTATTATTTGTTAGATTAGGTAATACTAGTGTAATTTTATGTTTTAGTTTAAACTTCAATTTTAATCATAATAATATTTCATTTTGGTAGGTAAGAGAATCTAAGATTAAATCTTTTTAGGGTAAACTTTTGCAATTAGGATTAAAGTTAGGTGTAGAGTTATTTTATGCATTTTTAATTTTTCATCTTAAAATTGAAAAATCCAAAAATATTTATTTCTTATGCATTATTTTGATTTTGTTTTATTTAATTTAGGATTATTTTTTTAGGTAGTTAATTTCTTAGTTAGATTTAAGAATTTCTTTAGGTTAATAGAGTTTTATTTTATTAGATTTTAGGTTAGTTTAAATTGCAATTTTTATTAAGTAGTTTAATTACATGCATATTTTATTTTAGGTTTTTTTAATTTTAGTTTAATTAATTTTGTTCCTTTATTCTCATATTTGCATTTTATTGCGTTAATTAATTTTAACTGTTTTAATTATCTTTTGTAGGTTGTTGTTTTTAATTGCTCGGAACTTTGTAAGTAACTTTTGCTTTGTTTATTTATTTTAAATTTTCATTATTTTTATTGTTATTGTTTTTCAGTATTTTTAATTTAAACTTAATAGATCACCCATAATCATAATTTCATAATTTGCTAGGATATACTTAAGGTAAGATTAACCGGTAGTTAATTAGGCTGATCAACTTCTTTGTGGGACGATATTTCGAGACTTAAATCTCATTATTACTTGTACGACCCGTGCACTTACATATAATACGTTTAGATCGTACCAAGTTTTTGGCGCCGTTGCCGGGGAAGTTTTAATTAGTCGTTAATTAATATCGGTGAAATTATGCTTAGGTGTAATTCTAGCTTGTAAATATTTAGGTTGTAAATATTTAGAGCCTTACTTAGGTTAGTTAAATTTTCTCACAATTAATTAAAAAAATAAAAAAAAAATTCTAAGGACTTTCTGATGTTTGCATGCGTAGAGCCAGGAGTTTTGATTGCTTTCCTCTAGATCTTGAAATTGAACGAACTCTTAGGAAAATTCGAAAGGATTCTAGGAAATTTATAGCTTCGCTGCAAAACACCATGGTAGAAAATAGGAAAATCATGATCGTTGGAGATTATGTGGTGCAGACGATTGGAGGATATTATACCGGCATTAGGCCACCAGCTGTCCCTGTAACAATTTCGAAATAAAGCCTACTATCCTCCAGATGATCCAGACCTCTTTGTAGTTCAGTGGGCTTCCACACGACGACCCACATGCTCACCTTGGGCAATTCCTAGACTTGTGCAACACGTTCAAGCACAATGAATTATCTGATGATGCGCTTAGGCTTAGATTATTCACGTTCTCGCTTAGGTATAGGGTGCGACACCGATTAACCTCCTTGCCTCCTGGATCCATTTCTACATGGGATGAGTTAGCCCACAAATTTCTAGCTAAGTTTTTCCCTCCCTCTAAAATGGCCAGACTTCGTAGTGACATATCTTCCTTTACCCAGTTCGATTCGAAAACTCTTTACGAAGCATGGGAACGATATAAGGAGCTTCTTAGGAAGTGCCCTCACCATGGCTTACCTTTTTGGTTGCAAGTTCAGACCTTCTACAACGGACTTACAAGCCAAAATAGGACCATTGTTGACGCGGCTGCGGGTAGAGCCCTGATGTGCAAAACAAAAGAGGAAGCTTATTAGCTCTTAGACAAGATGGCTGCTAACAATTATCTATGGTCCTCGGAGAGGCAATTACCTAAGAAGTTGGCGGGTATCTATGAGCTCGACACGCTGTCTACGTTGACCTCTCAAATCGCTAACCTTACGAAGAAGGTAGAGTCACTCAGTACACAGCATAATCTTTCCACCAGTCCTAATCCTGTGTATTCTGTCCAAAGTCCTTTTCTTTTCTGTGATTAGTGTGGTGGTACACACTCTGTAGATAGGTGTCTGCTTAACTTAGAATCGGTTCAGTACGTTGCCCCCTCTCAAAAGCAACAGTACAACCCCTTTTCAAACACCTACAATTTAGGGTGGAGGAACCATTCTAATTTTTCCTGGAGCCAAAATCAAGGGTAATCTTCTAACTCCATATTTGTAGGACCCCCTGGTTTTCAAGCTCTATCGGTTCATGTACCACCACACCAGCAATTTCCACACCATGTACCACATCATCCATCCCCACCTCAATTTCAGCATCATCCACCTCACTTCCATCAACCACCACCACCACCACAACCCTTGCAGCCCCAACATTACCACACACTAGAAGCTGAGAAAAAGCCCTCACTTGAGGAAATGTTCATAATGATCCTACAAAATCAAGTTGCCTCAATTAAGAATTTAGAAATTCAGATTGGACAGATAGCCAATGCTCTTAGCCAACGTCCACAAGGGACCCTTCGTAGTAACACTGAAGTTAATCCTATTAAGCAAAGGGAGGGTAAGGAACATGTTAGATCCATTACCCTTAGGAGTGGCAGAGAGCTAGATGATCCACAAGTTAAGTCCAATCCTGTTAAGCCCACAGTGGTAGAGCCCTTAGGGTCTAAAGAAGCAGCTCAGAAAGAACAGGAACATCAGGATCAAGCTACAAAAGAATCCAAGCTAGGCGCTTCTTCATCTATACCTTCTTCTTCTTCACTGCCTTCCTCGTCCTCTGATTGTACACAGGTTCCCACTACATTGCCTCTAGTTAGACCACCAGTACCTTTTCCTCATAGGTTTCAAAATAAAAAATTGGATCAACAATTCGCCAAATTTCTTGAGATTTTTGAGAAACTTCACATCAACATTCCTTTCGCAGATGCCTTAGAGCAAATGCCAAGTTATGCGAAGTTTTTGAAGGATATCCTCTTGAGGAAGAGAAGATTGGAAGAGTATGAGACAGTGGCCTTAACTGAGGAATGTAGTGCAATTATCCAGAGAAAATTACCCCCCAAGCTCAAGGATCTCGAGAGTTTTACCATACCCTGCACTATTGAAAATATTTTGTTTGGTAAAGCCCTGTGTGATCTAGGAGCTAGTATAAATCTGGTGCCTTAGTCAATCTACCAAAAGTTAGGAATAGGGGATGCCAAGCCTACCACAGTGACCCTTCAGCTAGCTGATCGATCCATTAAATATCCGAAGAGGGTCATTGAGGATGTGTTAGTAAAGGTGGACAAATTTATTTTCCCTACAAATTTTATTGTACTGGACATGGAAGAAGACAGGGAAGTCCTCATTATACTAGGCAGACCTTTCTTAGCGACTAGTAGAACTTTAATTAATGTACAAAAAGAGGAGTTAACTATGAGAGTGCAAGATCAAGAAGTGAAGTTTAATGTTTTCAAACCTTTGAAGCTCCCTGATGACTCTCAAGAGTGTTTAAGATGGATATTAAGGAGGATATAAGGCTTAAGCACAAGAAATCTGAAAGAATGACGGAAGTAGATAGAGTTAAGGAGGAGTTAACTGTCAACATTCTGTCACCACTCTGGCTGATCCTCCTACTCTTCGCCTTGCTGCTGAGTGTTGTGTTCTTTAGCTGCATTTGAAGTGCCCTAATTTTTCTTTTCACTTTGTATATAGTTCTTTTTCTTTTCCGTTGTTTCTTTCTTTTTTTATTTTGCAAATTGCTTTTCTAGTTTTACGTTTTCAATTAAGCTTCAGTTGTTCGTCATCATCATCAGAAAGGGGAGTACTCTGTTCTTGAGCATAAATGTTTATATGATCTGCACACTGAGGACACTGTGCACTTTAAGTTTGGGGGAAGGGATATCACTTGAGCAATTTTGGACAAAAATGTAACGACCCTTGACCTTGAAAATCGAGGGAAAATTTCTTTTTTTTGAAACTTCGGCTTACAACTTAATCCTTTATTTACTTAGGCTGTATTCTTGTTCAGTGTCAATCCTTAAAAATATTTCATTTAATTTATCCTTATACAGATTTCATCCCGACACATTATTTTCAATAGATGTTTGTGCATACAAATAATCTGGTATAGGGATAAGAATGTATACCTCACGCATATACAAAAGGTAGTCTGGGGAAGCTCATATCTGCCAGCTTACGTCGTCTACGCAGCATTTATTAACTGTAATTCGCTACAAAAATCTGAGAGGTAAATGGGTGAGCTTTTGGGGAAAAGCCCAGTAAGATAATACTCTTAAAGCAGTTCCGATATATAAAAGCATGTGAAATCGTTCATAGAACCAAACTTTAATGAAATACATAAATTGTCATTTCATGCATAATCATCGTAAAAAGTCATAAAGCATGTGTGTCTTTAAAACAAATAACATACTTAACCATTTTACAACTTTTTATTGTTCATGAATGAGTTCTTAAACTATCGGATTCATAAACGTTTCGTAAACATTTCATAAACCTTTCGTAAATATTTCATAAGCATTTCATAATTATTTCATAAACGTTTCATGAACATTTCATAAACATTTCATAATCATTGCATAAACATTTCATGAACATTTCATAAACATTTCATGAATATTTCATAATCATTTCTAAACATTTCTTGAATATTTCATAATCGTTTCATAAAACATATCGATCGTAACCAATTATCGTATATATTATGAAAACACATATTCATTCATCATAGTCAATTTTCATAATCAATTCGAGGAGACTAGGCTATAACTAAGTCATGCGATACGTGTCATTCTCCGTGGAGAGTCATCATACCTATGGCCATGGTAAGGGGGGCTGTAGACTGGATCAGGTTCGTACAGCAATAATAATTATAAACATGGGTAGTATCTTCTTATTTCTTATCATATACTAGCACATAGCTACGACACGGGCACCTGTGGCACTCACCGTGGGGGAACATTCATGAGTGCTGCATGGGCACAATATACTACCAATACATCATCATAAACCACCAGTAGCACAACATCTTCCACACAAGTTGAGTCAAGTGCTAAAGGGGCCAATGTAACGGCACCCCAAGTGGTGTAGCCAGAACACCACAAGAAGTAACCATGCATGAAGTGAAGCCTATAGTCCCAAAACAGAGTTTTCAAAATCTTTCTTGGGTTATATAACTCATAAACTCATATCGAGTAATAAAATCGAATTCCTTGTAATCTGAAAACTCTTTCATAAAACAGAAAAACTGTGTGGCACTTTGTTCCCGTAGGACTCAAGAGGTGGCCCCCACAATCCCCTTTCGAAAACAAATTTCTTTTCTTAAATACTTTTGAAATTGTCAAAAGTTTCTTCAACAATATGGATATAAAAACATAAATAAATGTAAAACATCCATACACTTCATACCTTAGGGAAAATTCAGTTTGTATCATGGAAAGTACTCGGGGAATATTTCGACAAATTAAAACATGCTTCGTAAACAGTTTCACAAGTATGAAAGCATTAATAAATCATTTCAAATCATATGCTCTTTCATAAAATTATTTATCGGTGAAACAAGAATGCATTATCAGAACTAAGTTAAATAGTGCCCCTTACCTCGATTTAACGAAAATCCCAAATTCGAGTGGTGACGCCTCCTAGTATCTCCCTTAAATCCTTCTACGATTCTCCTACACCGAAATTTGTATTTCTTAGTATCCTATTTATCGAATTAACTACGATGCGTCAAAATCGTAACCTTGCTTACTTAGGGAAAATACACTCGAAATTATAAAATACGTACAATTATCTCAAAACTTGTATAAATTTATTACCTCGGTGTCTATCCGTAATCCTTGATTACTTCAACTTAGCGAGTCGACAGCTTCGGTACACTCGGGTTATTTTTGTCGGAGCCTTCTCACCCGAATTTTCCAAATTTTAGTACACTTGTCTCTTTTCCTCAATTTTCCTCCATTTCCTATAATATATATACTTATACAAATATAAATATATATATATATATATATTACTTACCCTCTTTTTTTTTTAGTTACTATTCATCCTCTTCTCTTCTTTCTTTCTTTTTTTTCTTTCCTTTGAATTTTTTTCCCACCACTTTCTTTTTCTGTTCTTCTTTCTTCTTCGTTACTATTCCTTCTTGCCCGCAGCCTCTGTTCATCGTCTTCACACCTCCTCGGCTTTGCCAGCCCCCTCCTTCATCATCCACGATTTTGCCATCCTCATCACCATCATGTTTCGGTCATTTCAGTGCCTCTGTTTTCCAGGCTCGTCACCTGTTCCCTCTCTTTTCCCTGCTTCATTTCTTCATTGTCTGGCCACTGTTCATCCTTATTTTTCTTCTCTGTTTCTAGCTTCGTTTCTTCTCCTCATCACTTTTCTTTAGGCTCTCGGCTCCACCACCATCTCCTATCATTTTTGCTGGTTTTCGACGCCACCACCATCATCGCCATCACCCCTCCTCCTCTTGGTCCTCTGCTAGTTTCCTTCCACTGTTCGACCCATTGTTTTTAGCTTTTCCTTCGGTCATTGCTTCAACCCTCAGTTCATTTCCTCGTCCATCATCAAGCCCCGTTGTTTTATTTCCCAGCAAACCAGTTTCATTTTTGTTTTCAAACTCTCGGTTCACCAAGTTTTCTTTCTTTCTATTTCACTCCAGCTCCACTTTTCCTTGCTCATTCCAGCTTCCGGTTCATGTCCTTCCTGACACTAACAGCATCCCTCGAATGCATCTGCCTCAACTTGCTTCTCCCTCGATAAGTGTGGTGCACTACTCAATCTTGTTTCCAGAAATGAAACAGAGATGCACAGCCTCGGTTCTGAAGCTCCCGGTCCCATTTCTTTTCTTCAAGTTTTCATTTCCTGCCTCCTCTTCTCACTCTTGGTTTGATTTCTTTCTCACCTTTCAGCCTTCTACTCCTCTTTCCTTCTCTTATTTCATGTCTGTATATACTCTCATCAACCTCCTCTGTTTCCAGCAACAATGCATGATTTCTGCTCTCTTTTTCCTGCTCCTACCCATCCTTCCTCGGTCAGTCCCATCTCGCACAACTTACACCAAACTGCTACAGCATTATTATTTTTCTCCTACTTAATTGGTGCAAGTTACAGCCATTATTTTTTCCTAACTTTCACCCATTCCTCTTTATTGCCGAGCCTGCCACATTTCCAAGCCACCACCTTCACGTTTTCCTTTCTTGCTTTCTTTGTATATTGGTTCGTGCCTTTCTTTCATTCTTTGTCAATTTCCTATCACATCATTTTCAGCCCCTCTGCTGCAGTCATTTTCCTGCATCTCTCATTCTTTTCCTATTTATCTCTCTTCCACCAATGCCATCTACCTTAGCAGCAAGCACACCGCAGCAAGCACCCGATCACTGCAGCTTCCAAATTAATATTTTCCTTAAAACGTGTGTGATCAGATGATGGGACGACTCATTGACCTTCATGCTTCAAATTTCTTGGTTGGTAGAATAGTATATTTATTTTTATTTTTTTTGCAGGTTCTCTTTTCTCCTTTCACTCCTAGTTTCATCGCTAATCCTATCCTCCTCACGTTTTCTGCTGCAATTTTCTGCAACAGAAACACTCTCGGTTTCTTGGCTCCAATCCCCCTGTCAACAGCTTCATTTCTTTTCTTTTATTTTCCCTTTTCCCAATAGTTCATCACTTTTCCTATAGTGTCAATTCTCTTCATTATTATTCTCATGCCTCGATTTCTCATTCTATTGCTGCTAGCAGCAGCATATACATATGTATATTTCCTAAATGGGCTCTCGGTCATGCTCCCATATATATATATATATATGCACTTGGTAAATTTTTCTTGTAGTATTTATTTAAATATATACATATAAAATGACTTTAATCTAGTAGTTGTACTTAAATTACATGTATATACATTTCCTAACTCATATGTATATAAATCTTACCTCTATTTCCCATAGATATTCTTCCTTAGAATCAATATAATTTAATTAAATTAATTTTTCTAAATCTCTCTCATGCCTCAAATATATTTCCAATTAATTCTCCTCCAATGTACTCACCCTCAATTCCATTTATCTAACTATTGTACATCATTAGATTCGAGAACAAAAATTCGTGGAGTTTACATTCTCCCTACCTTAAGAAATTTGGTCTCCAAATTTAAAATTGCTTCAATTTTCAAATAAGTGTAGGTATTTCGCTCGCATTAAGCTTCCCAATTCCTACGTAGTCTCTTCCAATTATATCTCTTATTATCCCTGATTGCCAATATATCTTCAGAAGATTTGATAAATTCTATTATTCTCCGAATGTAGGGTATGTCTCTGTAAATGAGTCTCTGACGACATCAATTTCCTTTAACTATAGATCATATGACATACAATTCTGTTTCTTAAATCTCAACAAATTATCAGTACCAATACTCAAGCTAGTTGCAGCACCCATCTGGGTCTAATTAGCTACATCAATACAGTGTTTATCATTGTAATGAGTCTACCCGATTCATTCAAATCAAGTCCAGTTTCCAACTCTCAGGCTCGCTACTATGATATAAGTATCAGTATCAGAAAGGAACCACATCCAGTTGAGGTTCACTAAATATTTCAATAACTAATGTCCTTGAACAATATACATAATGTCATCCTGTGATCACTTCTGCTTAAAGCACTAACCTGAGTCATCCATTTTCTTCTTGTATCAGACGTCTTTGGGTAATTTAACATTTAATCTTTGGTCGTAATTCATTTTCAGTTCATATCACTTAATCTGAATTCATTTCACATACCAAGGATATTCTTACCTTATATACACCTCTTATTTCAATATAACTTGCATTCAGAATTTATCACACTTCAACGCTTGTCTCATTTCGTTTATCAATTATAACAAAATCATTTTCTTACTCAAATTGAGTCTTGCATTCAAAACGTAAGCATAAACAATTTACAATCCTTAAACTCTGAATCATCTTGACAATTTTTGGGTCTTTCCCACTGATCTATAACCTTTGTTTTGGGAGAATCCAATTAACTCTCATTTTTTATACAAATCAACCCAAAAAGCTCTGGATCTTCTTAGCAATTAATGCTTGTGCACTCCAAAGTGGATCACCTGGTCCGATAATCTCCTTTTCATATAATCCTTATAATTGCTTCTTC
This sequence comes from Firmiana major, assembly GCA_033439115.1. Lineage (NCBI taxonomy): Eukaryota > Viridiplantae > Streptophyta > Magnoliopsida > Malvales > Malvaceae > Firmiana > Firmiana major. The sequence goes on along the minus strand of CM065897.1, from coordinate 35,248,817 downwards.
AACATTTCTAATTTAATCAGAGCTATTCAGTACAGTGGACTAAATAATTTAACTCAATACCACTGCTAAATTAATATTAGAACTTTACCTTTTAGTTTAGGGGTAACTTGATAAATCCTTTGATCATGTGTCAGAAAACTTTTCCTGTTTACGGGGATGTTTCTATACTCAGAACACGCCTTAACTTTATCAATCCTGTAAGCAGTGTGACCTTCACTTATACTTTTAGTTTTGTAATTCACCTTTTCAGTTACAGTGACTTTACTCTATCACTCTCACTGCTTCCTTAGTACATCATTTTTTTGTCACTCTCTTTACCTTTTCATGTTCTTAATAACCTCGAAAGTATATATCTCATATTCTCATAGTTGCGCCTTACGTACTGCTCTCTCAAAATAACATCAAGTTGAGCTAACTTAGCTCGATTGAGGATCTCAGTACCTCCTATGAGTTTCCTGGATTTTCTCTGTTTCACATCTCTATTTATCCAGATCATTCTTTTTTCAAAGCTATAAATTTAATTTCATATTCATCCACAGACTTGTTAATTTATGTTCGGTTGCAATCATTTCTTCCATAATTGCAACTTAATTTCATCCGAAATGTGCTGCCACCTAAGGGCCTTCGGAATATATCCCATGTAATTTACTGATGTCGGCTCTCGGATTAAATCGAGGAACTTTCCTCTGAGTTCGACTTTCCATCTTTATATTGCTGCTACAAGGGCTACTTTCTTTATAGTAGCACACTCTGAAAATCCGTGTAGCTTCTCCAATCCTTTAACACAAAAGTTGTAAAAGCAACTTTCTCGGTAGAGTTATTTCTAAAATCATCAAGCTTTTATATCTCATTCATTCAACACTCTGAATCGCTGAATTCTTAACCTTGTTGAAAAAATGAAGGCTTAAACTCTTGAAATTGGCCCCAGTATATTAAGCTCACAGTCATACTCTAAGAATCCATCCAAGTTTTCCAATTTAATTTTTCAGTTTTCTATTACCATCGGATTCTTGATTTCAGTATGTAATAGCATACTATCCTCCGAAATTAGCTTGGTCTCTATCCGTTAGTGAACTTACAGACATTTCTTGACTTTACTGCCCATAACATTGGGTCATACATTTTCAGGGATATAATTTATAATTCACACTCATAGACAAATCAATTTCCTTGTGCTAGACCCATAAATTTCATTCGTAGTTTCCTTAATCTCATTCGTTCAGTTCCCTATAACTATCGGGTCCTTTATCTCATTTAACAATAGAGGTCTACAGTTCTTAAACTGTCTCATCTAATGTAGCTCTTACTACTAACTCAAGTCATCATCATTCTGTTGTGGAGCTACAGGAGCAAGCATATTTGTAGTTCTGAAACATTTCTACATGTTGTGCGGCGTATTGGGAGTAATCTGTCTGTCTATTCTTTCATCTACCCCATCACCTAACATAGCCTGTGTCCTACTTTTCCATAGTATGTTTCATACTCCGCTCAATCTTAACAAAGTGTATCTCAGTACCATTTGTCCTTTCCACAGGACCTGATGGAGCATGCTCAACATCAGTTTCAATCTCAGTATCATTCATGAGTCTCATATGATGACTCTGCAAGATTCTCAGGCTAATCTCTGCGGCCTCTAGCTCGTGATCTAGTTCCTCACGTAAACCAAACATTAAGTCTTAACTTCATTAGGTATACTTAGTTTACAACTAAACAAACACAGACATTTGGGATGTAATCTTATCCTTATTGACACTGACAATACTAGACAGTATTTGCTCTGATACCACTAAATGTAACAACCTTTGACCTTTGAAAATTGGAGAAAATTTTTTTTCGATTACTATTCATCCTCTTCTCTTCTTTCTTTCTTTTTTTTCTTTTCTTTGAATTTTTTTACAGCCACTTTCTTTTTCTTTTCTTCTTTCTTCTTCGTTACTATTCCTTCCTGCCTGCAGCCTCTATTCATCGTCTTCACACCTCCTCGGCGCTGCCAGCACCCTCCTTCATCATCCACGATTTCGCCATCCTCATCACCATCATGTTTCGGTCATTTTCGGTGCCTTTGTTTTCTAGGCCCGTCACCTATTCCCCCTCTTTTCCCTGCTTCATTTCTTCATTGTCTGGCCACTATTCATCCTTCTTTTTCTTCTCTGTTTCTAGCTTCGTTTCTTCTCCTCATCACTTTTCTTCAGGCTCTCGGCTCCACCACCATCTCCTATCATTTTTGCTGGTTTTCGACGCCACCACCATCATCGCCATCACCCCTCCTCCTCTTGGTCCTCTGCTGGTTTCCTTCTACTGTTGGCCCATTGTTTTTAGCTTTTCCTTCAGTCATTACTTCAACCCTCAGTTCATTTCCTCATCCATCATCGAGCCCCTTCGTTTCATTTCCCAACAAACCAGTTTCATTTTTTTTAAACTCTCGGTTCACCAAGTTTTCTTTCTTTCTATTTCACTCCAGCTCTACTTTTCCTTGCTCATTCCAGATTTCGATTCATGTCCTTCCTGACACTAACAGCATCCCTCGAATACCTCTGCCTCAACTTGTTTCTCCCTCGATAAGTGTGGTGCACTACTCAATCTTATTTCCAAAAATGAAACAGAGATGCACAGCCTCAGTTCTGAAGCTCCCGGTCCCGTTTCTTTTCTTCAAGTTTTCATTTCCTGCCTCCTCTTCTCACTCTTGGCTTGATTTCTTTCTCACCTTTCAACCTTCTACTCCTCTTTCCTTCTCTTATTTCCTGTTTGTATACATTCTCATCAACCTCCTCTGTTTCCAGCAATAATGCACGGTTTCTGCTCTCTTTTTCCTGCTCCTACCCATCCTTCCTCAGTCAGTCCCATCTCGCACACCTTACACCAAACTGCTACAGCATTATTATTTTTCTCCTACTTAATCGGTGCAAGTTACAGCCATTGTTCTTTTCTGACTTTCACCCATTCCTCTTTACTGTCGAGCCTGCCACATTTCCAAGCCACCACCTTCACGTTTTCCTGTCTTGCTTTCTTTGTATATTGGTTCGTGCCTTTCTTTCATTCTTTGTCAGTTTCCTATCACATCATTTTCAGCCCCTTTGCTGCAGTCCTTTTCCTGCATCTCTCAATCTTTTCCTATTTATCTCCCTTCCACCAATGCCATCTACCTTAGCAGCAAGCACACCGCAGCAAGCACCCGATCACTGCAGCTTCCAAATTAATATTTTCCTTAAAACGTGTGTGATCAGATGATGGGACGACTCATTGACCTTCTTGCTTCAAATTTCTTGGTTGGTAGAATAGTATATTTATTATTTTATTTTTTTTTGTAGGTTCTCTTTTCTCCTTTCACACCTAGTTTCACCGCTAATCCTATCCTCCTCACGTTTTCTGCTGCAATTTTCTGCAACAGAAACACTCTCGGTTTCTTGGCTTCGATCCCCCTATCAACAGCTTCATTTCTTTTCTTTTATTTTTCCTTTTCCCAATAGTTCATCACTTTTCCTATAGTGTCAATTCTCTTCATTATTACTCTCATGCCTTGGTTTCTCATTCTATTGCTGCTAGCAGCAGCATATACATATGTATATTTCCTAAATGGGCTCTCGGTCATGCTCCCATATATATATATATATATATATATATATATATATATATATATATATATGCACTTGGTAAATTTTTCTTGTAGTATTTATTTATATATATACATATAAAATGACTTTAATCTAGTAGTTGTACTTAAATTACATGTATATACATTTCCTAGCTCATATGTATATAAATCTTACCTCTATTTCCCATAGATATTCTTCCTTAGAATCAATTTAATTTAATTAAATTAATTTTTCTAAATCCCTCTCATGCCTCAAATATATTTCCAATTAATTCTCCTCCAATGTGCTCACCATCAATTCCATTTATCTAATTATTGTACATCATTAGATTCGAGAACAAAAATTCGTGGAGTTCACAAAAAAAAATTAAAATTTTTTCGAAAATCTGAGCTTAAATTGTTTGATTTTGGGATGATTTAGTGCTTAGCATCTAGTTTTCCCATATTTCGATGATATGACCTCATGATTAAGTCTGATTTTGATTGACTGAGAAGCATGATTATAGGAAAAGCATGAAGTTGAGTTCTTAAATTTGTCTTGATTCTGATTGTGATTTCCTCATTTTATGCACATGTCATGTCATGAATCTGTATATTTATTTAGAGAAAGCTTATGTGGACCTAGGATTGCATTTGCTCAGTTGATTTTGTGTATCATATTCTAGAATTTGCTTGATCTTGTCTCGAGGTGAAATATTAGATCACACTTAATTAGGGAGATGATTTAGGCCATCTTTGGATCGTTTGTGTGAGATCTGAGAATTTTAGATATATTTTAATGATGTAATAAGAATTTGAAGTGTAATTTATTGAGCTAAGTGAATTGTGGGAATGATAATTGGAGATTTATATGTTAAGTGTTTAAAATAAGTGTGAAGTTATGAGGACAGATCGATCTGGGAGAAGGAGAGATCGATCTGGTGAGTTAAAAATGACAAGGAATGAGGAATTTGAGGAGCAGATCGATCTCTAATGGAAGAGGATCGATCTCTTTATGATTCTGTTTGAGAGAAAATCGATCTCATGAGGAAGAGATCAATCTCCAAATGATTCTGTTTGGGAAAAGATCGATCTCCTCAAGGGACAGATCGATCTCATAAAGCCATAAAGAGATCGATCTCACCCCTCGACAGATCGATCTCCTAGGCATAAATTGCCCCAAATCGTCCCAAAAATTCAAATGCAGATCAATCTCATCAAGAGCCAGATCGATCTCCTACCCTCAGCCTATATAAGGAACCCTTGTTTTTCTCCTGCAATCTCACTTTCTCTCTCTTTCAACCCCCATTTTCATCGAAACCTAGCTTTCTCACTCATCCAAAGCACCCATTTCCGGCCAAATCAGAAGTTGCGGCAAGAAGGAAAGTTGTTCCTCATCAAAGGGAGAACAACATACTTGAAAATCGAAGTACGAATCGAATCGAGGCGTGGCGTGGGTTGTGCGTCTCACAAGCTTTGGGTAATTTCTAAACCTCGATCTTGATATTTGAGATGATTTTGATGATAATGGTGGTTGTCATTACGTTGAAATAGCTGAGAAATGATTAGGGATTGATGAAATTGCAATGTGGTTGGAGTGATAATGATATTTAGCAATTTTGGGAATTTGTGCTATAAATAGAAATTTAGACAATGTGGTGAATTAGCATAGATAATTGGCATGAGAAATGTAGAACATTGAGATGTTGTGAATGAGAGTCTAGTTTGGGGTAGAGTTACGAGGATCAAGAGATTTGAGGTGTTTTGAGCAATTATGCTCGATTTTGAGAATTGAGGTAGATGAGATAATTGAGTATTGATGTTTTAATATCGTTTGGACAGCTCGGAAGTTCCAGAGTGGAATGCAAGGCTAGTCCGTGAATACGGGGGAAACGATTGCACTATACGAGGTGCAAAGAGGTAAGGGAAATCTAAACCATTTGTGTATGTGATTTGTAAACTATTATAGCATGATTTGTGGTTTATAAAACAAGCATGTTGAGTGTTGTGTTGAGATATAATTGCACACGGTTTTTATAGCCGGTTAGAGCCCATTATTTTATGCGTTTATAAGTTGAGTGTGAAATTGCTTTATAAACCGTCGAATTTGTGTGAGTAATGAATTGGGCTCTACGTTAAGGCAATATCGAGATTTGAGAAATGTGTACGTGCTTTGCCGGTTGGAACTCGATTTTATTATGTTTTGTGTTGAGAACAAAACGGTTTTCAAATGAGTTTTATGAGAGAAAAACCACTATGAGTTCTACGTGAAGGCAAACTAGTCTTATGTGATTAAGACTTAGGTGTGTAGTTTTGAGTACACACCGGGCATTGCTCTGGTAGCATGTAAGCCCGATTCTTCTCCGTTCTGGTAACGTAAGAATAACCCATTCTGTGGCTATGCCACGTATACTTGGTGGCCGTTGCCACGTGAGAAACCCCATTTGGTGGCCGTTGCCACGTGAGAAACCCTATTTGGTGGCCGTTGCCACGTGAGAAACCCCATTTGGTGGCCGTTGCCACGTGGAAAACCCCATTTGGTGGCCGTTGCCACGTGAGAAATCCTATTTGGTGGCCGTTGCCACGTGAGAAACCCTATTTGGTGGCCGTTGCCACGTGAGAAACCCTAATTGGTGGTCGTTACCACATGAAACCTTATCTTGTGGCTATGCCACGTGTAAATTTAACTCAGTGGCTATGCCACGTGTGTTTAGTGGCTGTGCCACGTGTGAATTTAAATCAGTGGCTATGCCACGTGTGCTTAGTGGCTATGCCACGAGTGAATTTAAATCAGTGGCTATGCCACGTGTGTTTAGTGGCTGTGCCACGTGCATTATTTTTACAGTGATTTTATCACGTTAATTGAGAAAGCGTTTATCGCATTATTTTCACATGCTTTGTTATTGCTTTAGACTGAGCCTTTTTACTTCATGTTTTCACATGATTTGATACATGAGAATGTCGTTTTGAGTACTTTCATGCTATGGTTTTCAAATGAGATTAATGAGTTTCACATGCAAATAAATATTTTGTGATGTGCATTTTGGTTTATGAAATGAGTCCCTTACCCCCTTTACTGAACGATTTAGAAGCTCACCCTGTTTTCTTTCCCCCCAGATTTCTTCAAGTGAAAAGGGTTATCCTGCGACGTACGGAGTAGTGGCTAGTGGAGGACTTGAGCTCCATGCCATATATTGTATTTTGAGGTATCTTTTATCTTTTCATGTACCCAGACAATTACTGTAATTGCAGACACTTGATGTATAACATTGTATGGGATGTATTAGGATTAATTAACTTGAGATCAAGTAATGTGTATGATATATAATTTCTAGCGATGAGATCCTGAGGTACGATAAATATGATAATGTATGACACTGCATAGGAATGCACTCTTAATTGAGAATTAATGAGTAAAAAGTTTTAAATTAGCCCTATTTTTCTCACTTCCGGGGCGTGACAGAGTTTTCTTGGTATCAAAGCTTAGGGTGTCTAGTACTGTCAGTGTCGGTTAAGTGAAATAGAATACATCCCAAGTGTCTGTAATAGTCTGGTCATGAACTGAAATTGAGGATTGAGATTTCAATCGATTCTGATATGTACGCGCAGGAGACGAGTTAAGATAGAGATGAGTGGACGACGAGGTCGTTCAAGGAGGCAGGCAGAGTCCCCTCTGCCACCTGTCCCACAACCAGAGAGTCCTAACTCTAGACTTAATCGGATTGAGACCGATGTGAGGCAAGGTTTTGAGCAGATGGCAGCGTTATTCGCGTAACACTTTGGAGTTAATGCCTCGGGTACTACTCCTACACCACCACAAGGACCACCCATACCCCCAATACCTCCCGTCACTCAGCCTGATGATAGAAGTATGGTCCGACTGAAGGATTTTCTGAAGATGAATCCACCCGTGTTTAGGGGAAAGAAGGATCCTCCAGAGGCTGAGGAGTAGCTGATGGAGTTGAGAATTATATTTGATTATCTGGGGTGCACCGATGCTGAGAGGGTCAGTATGAGTATCTATATGTTGAAAGGGAGAGCTCGAGATTGGTGGGGTACTACCCAGGGTATTCTGATGTCCCGCCAGGATGTGATTGGTTGGGAAGAGTTTCAGACAGCCTTTAGGACCCAATATGTACCACGAGCCGCCCAGAGAAAGAAACAAGCCGAGTTTTTGAGTTTGGTACAGGGTGACATGTCTGTGGATGACTATGAGAGCCAATTCACAGCGCTATTGAGATACGACCCAGAGACCTTCAAGAGTGAAGAGCTCCGCACAGAGAAGTTTGTGTATGGGTTGAAGCCCGTCATCAGAGATAGATTGATAGGGCTATGTATTACTGAGTTTGGAGATGCTCTGAGACGAGCACAAGAGATTGAAAGAGGAATTGAAATGGTACAATCCCAGAATGAGCTCAGAGTGGTGAATAGAGATAAGGATAAGAGGCCAGCGATTTTCCAAACAGAGGCTCAGAGAGGTTCCTTCAGAAGAGGAAGGATTGAGGTACAGAAGGGCAGATTAGAGAGATCCAGAGGTTACCCTAACATTAGAGAGACCCCTCGAGATGTCAGGCCAGAGACAATGTTTTGCAGAAATTGTGGCCGAATGCATGAGGGTAGTTGTACTGGGTCGATCCATGGATGTTTTAGATGTGGAGACATGGGTCACATGGTGAAGGATTGCCCTCAACCTCAGAAACCACATGTATTGGAGCCCACTAGACAACAGCCTCAGAGAGTGAATCCCCCGAGACGGGCCACTGCTGCAGAGAAAGGAAAGAGACCTGTTACCTTGGGCCATGTGTTTGCCCTAGATAAGGAGACTGCTGACACTTCTGCAGAACTATAAGAGGTACACTCTCTGTCTGTAATCATAAGGCTCATGTGTTGATTGATTCAAGATCCACGCATTCGTTTATTTCTGAGCATTTTGCATGTAGATTAAACTTGAAGTTTGAACCTCTAGAATATATACTACATGTAAATACCCCTATGCGTGAATCCCAGAGAACTGAGTTAATCTGTAGAGGATGTGAGATAAAGGTGGGAGATAAAGGGATGTTAGCAGATCTAATCATGTTGAATATACATGGATTTGATGTAATTTTGGGAATGGATTGGTTGGCAGCCAATCGAGTGAGTTTAGATTGCTACACTAAGGTTGTAACTTTCTCCCTACCTGAACCTTACAGTGTACAATTGAGATATTGAGGAAATGAATATGTGGAATTTTAGTAAGTAATTTGAGAATTTTAATATTATTTTAGAGAATATTAAACATGATTGTTCATGTGAAGGTTATGAGACACTCATCTCAAACAATGAGCCGGAACATCCAAGGATTGAGGATATACCTGTGGTGTGTGAATTTCTGGATGTGTTCCCAGATGAATTGCCAGGTTTACCACCAGAGAGAGAGCTAGAGTTTACCATTGATTTGGTACCAGATACTCAGTCGATCTCTAAACCTCCCTACAGGATGGCATTAGTGGAACTTGAGGAATTGAAGAAACAACTACAAGAGTTTTTGGATCAAGGGTTCATTAGGCCCAGCGTTTCACCGTGGGGAGCACCGATTTTATTTGTCAAGAAGAAGGATGGTAGTCTCAGATTATGCGTAGACTATCGGTTGTTGAATAAAGTCACGGTGAAGAATAAATACCCATTGCCTAGGATTGATGATCTACTTGATCAGCTAAGAGGGGCATCAGTCTTTTCTAAGATTGATTTGAGATCGGGCTATCACCAATTGAGGATCAAGGAAGAAGATATTCCAAAGACGGCCTTCAGGACGAGGTATGACCATTATGAATTTCTGGTGATGTCCTTTGGATTGACGAACGCCCCTGCAGCATTTATGAGGTTGATGAACGAAGTGTTCAGAGACTATCTAGATAAATTTGTGATAATCTTTATTGATGATATCCTGGTGTACTCTCGGTCGTATGAGGAGCATGCACAGCATTTGTGGTTAGTACTTCAGATACTCCGAGATAAGCAATTATATGGAAAGCTTAGTAAGTGTGAGTTTTGGCTGGATCAGATAGCTTTCCTTGGTCATATAGTCTCAGAGGAAGGAGTATCAGTGGACCCAAACAAGGTGGAGGATGTGCTTAATTAGGAGAGATCGAGGACAGTTACTGAGTACGAAGCTTCCTTGGTTTGGCAAGGTATTACAGAAGATTTGTGGAAGGATTTTCCAGGATTGCCGCCCCTTTGACTAAGCTCACGCGCAAAGAGACTCCGTTTATATGGACTGATAAATGTGAGCTTAGTTTTCATGAATTAAAGATGAGGTTGACAGTGGCACCTGTGTTAACTATTCCTGAGGGATCAGGAGGATTTTCGATCTATAGTGATGCATCTCATCAAGGATTGGGGTGTGTGCTTATGCAGCACGGAAGAGTGGTCGCATATGGATTGCGACAGCTGAAAGACCATGAGCGGAATTACCCCACGCATGATTTGGAGTTAGCCGCTGTGGTATTTGCTTTAAAGATCTGGCGACACTACTTATATGGGGAAAGATTCCAGATCTTCACTGATCACAAGAGTTTGAGATATCTCTTTGATCAGAAGGAGTTAAACATGAGACAAAGAAGATGGATGGAACTCCTTAAGGATTATGACTGCGAGATTCTATATCATCCGGGCAAGGTGAATGTGGTTGCTGATGCCCTGAGCAGGAAGAGTATGATATCTGCTATGATGATCAGGGAATGAGATTTACTGGAGCAGTTTGCCGAACTTCGGATCAGAGTTAAAGAGATAGAGACTGGATTTGTGGCTAGCTTACGAATAGAGCCTAGGATCATGGATCAGATTAGGACTGGGCAGCGCAGTGATCAGAGATTGATAGATATGATTAGCCAAGCTGAGCAGAGTTCACAGTCGGATCTCACCATCAGTGAGGATGGATTGCTGAGGTTTAGAGGACAGATTTGTGTACCAAACGATGATACCCTGAAGAGACAGATACTGAGAGAATCCCACTACTCGCGATACACCATGCACCCAGGGAGTACTAAGATGTATCGAGACTTGAGAAAGGTGTATTGGTGGAGTGGTATGAAGCGAGACGTGGCAGAGTATGTGGCCAGGTGTTTAGTATGCCAGCAAGTGAAAGCTGAGCATCGGAAGCCCGGAGGACTACTACAGCCCTTACCTGTACCTACATGGAAATGGGAGCATGTCACTATAGACTTTATTATGGGTTTACCGAGGACCCGAAGAGGTCAAGACGCAATATGGGCCATAGTGGATAGATTGACCAAGAGTGCCCACTTCCTTGCCATCAAGAGCACAGATACTGTGGATGCCTTAGCTGAGCTGTATGTCAGCGAGATAGCTAGATTACATGGGGCTCCAATGAGTATTACTTCTGATAGAGATTCCCGATTTACTTCTAGATTTTGGACCCAGTTTCAGGAGTCTATGGGATCTCGATTGAGTTTCAGTACCGCTTATCATCCTCAGACAGATGGTCAGTCAGAGAGGACTATTCAGACCCTAGAGGATATGTTGAGGGCGTGTACAATAGAATTTAAGGGATCATGGGATGATCACCTGCCCCTAGCAGAGTTTGCATATAATAACAGCTATCATGCGAGTATTGGAATGGCACCCTTTGAGGCTCTATATGGTAGGAGGTGTAGATCCCCTGTAGCTTGGGAAGAAGTCGGTGACAGAAAGATAAATGCTCTCGAGCTTGTTGAGCAAGCCGTACAGAGTGTGAAACTCATATGTGAGAGGTTACGGGCTGCACAAAGTAGACAAAAAAGCTACGCGGATGTGCGTAGACGGCCACTCGAGTTTAAGGTTGGTGATACAGTATTTCTGAAAATATCACCGAGTAAGGGTATCATGCGATTTGGGAAGAAAGGGAAATTGAGTCCTCGATACGTAGGACCATTCGAGATTCTTGAGAGAGTGGGAGAGGTAGCTTACAGATTAGCATTACCCCCACAGATGTCCGGAATACACAATGGTTTCATGTGTCTATGTTGAGGAAGTACCACCCGGACCCTTCTCATGTCATAGAGTATAACGAGATGGACATTCAAGAGGATATGAGCTACACTGAGGAACCTGTCCGGATTCTCGATAGAAAGGAGAAGGTACTGAGAACCAAGAGCATCCCATTAGTGAAAGTTTTGTGGAAACATCACTCAAGGGAAGAGGCAACGTGGGAACTAGAGAGTCTCATGAAGGAGAAATACCCCCATCTATTTGACTAGTTGAGTTGAATTTGGAGGACCAAATTCTTTTTAAGGTGGGGAGGATGTGAGATCTGAGAATTTTAGATATATTTTAATGATGTAATAAGAATTTGAAGTGTAATTTATTGAGCTAAGTGAATTGTGGGAATGATAATTGGAGATTTATATGTTAAGTGTTTAAAATAAGTGTGAAGTTATGAGGACAAATCGATATGGGAGAAGGAGAGATCGATCTGGTGAGTTAAAAATGACAAGGAATGAGGAATTTGAGGAGCAGATCGATCTCCAATGGAAGAGGATCGATCTCCTTATGATTCTGTTTGAGAGAAGATCGATCTCATGAGGAAGAGATCGATCTCCAAATGATTCTGTTTGGGAGAAGATCGATCTCCTCAAGGGGCAGATCGATCTCATAAAGCCATAAAGAGATCGATCTCACCCCTCGACAGATCGATCTCCTAGGCATAAATTGCCCCAAATCGTCCCAAAAATTCAAATGCAGATCGATCTCATCAAGAGCCAGATCGATCTCCTACCCTCAGCCTATATAAGGAACCCCTGTTTTTCTCCTACAATCTCACTTTCTCTCTCTTCCAACCCCCATTTTCACCGAAACCTAGCTTTCTCACTCATCCAAAGCACCCATTTCTGGCCAAATCAGAAGTTGTGGCAAGAAGAAAAGTTATTCCTCATCAAAGGGAGAACAACATACTTGGAAATCGAAGGACGAATCAAATCGAGGTGTGGCATGGGTTGTGCGTCTCACAAGCTTTGGGTAATTTCTAAACCTCGATCTTGATATTTGAGATGATTTTGATGATAATGGTGGTTGTCATTACGTTGAAATAGCTGAGAAATGATTAGGGATTGATGAAATTGCAATGTGGTTGGAGTGATAATGATATTTAGCAATTTTGGAAATTTGTGCTATAAATAGAAATTTAGACAATGTGGTGAATTAGCATAGATAATTGGCATGAGAAATGTAGAACGTTGAGATGTTGTGAATGAGAGTCTAGTTTGGGGTAGAGTTACGAGGATCAAGGGATTTGAGGTGTTTTGAGCAATTATGCTCGATTTTGAGAATTGAGGTTGATGAGATAATTGAGTATTGATGTTTTAACATCGTTTGAACAGCTCGGGAGTTCCAGAGTGGAATGCGAGGCTAGTCCGTGAATACGGGGGAAACGATTGCACTATACGAGGTGCAAAGAGGTAAGGGAAATCTAAACCATTTGTGTATGTGATTTGTAAACTATTATAGCATGATTTGTGGTTTATAAAACAAGCATGTTGAGTGTTGTGTTGAGATATAATTGCACACGATTTTTATAGCCGGTTAGAGCCCATTATTTTATGCGTTTATAAGCTGAGTGTGAAATTGCTTTATAAACCGTCGAATTTGTGTGAGTAATGAATTGGGCTCTACGTTAAGGCAATATCGAGATTTGAGAAATGTGTGCGTGCTTTGCCGGTTGGAACTCGATTTTATTATGTTTTGTGTTGAGTACAAAACGGTTTTCAAATGAGTTTTATGAGAGAAAAACCACTATGAGTTCTACGTGAAGGCAAACTAGTCTTATGTGATTAAGACTTAGGTGTGTAGTTTTGAGTATACACCGGGCATTGCTCTGGTAGATGTAAGCCCGATTCTTCTCCGTTCTGGTAACGTGAGAATAACCCATTCTGTGGTTATGCCACGTATACTTGGTGGTCGTTGCCATTTGAGAAACCCCATTTGGTGGCCGTTGCCACGTGAGAAACCCCATTTGGTGGCCGTTGCCACGTGAGAAACCCTATTTGGTGGCCGTTGCCACGTGAGAAACCCCATTTGGTGGCCGTTGCCACGTGAAAAACCCTATTTGGTGACCGTTGCCACGTGAGAAACCCCATTTGGTGGCCGTTGCCACGTGAGAAACCCTAATTGGTGGCCGTTGCCACGTGAAACCCTATCCTGTGGCTGTGCCACGTGTAAATTTAACTCAGTGGCTATGCCACATGTGTTTAGTGGCTGTGCCATGTGTGAATTTAAATCAGTGGCTATGCCACGTATGCTTAGTGGCTATGCCACGTGTGTTTAGTGGCTGTGCCACATGCATTATTTTTACAGTGATTTTATCACGTTAATTGAGAAAAGCGTTTATCGCATTATTTTCACATGCTTTGTTGTTGCTCTAGACTGAGCCTTTTTACTTCATGTTTTCACATGATTTGAGACATGAGAATGTCGTTTTGAGTAGTTTCATGCTATGGTTTTCAAATGAGATTAATGAGTTTCACATACAAATAAATATTTTGTGATGTGCATTTTGGTTTATGAAATAAGTCCCTTACCCCCTTTACTGAGCAATTTAGAAGCTCACCCTGTTTTCTTTCCCCCCAGATTTCTTCAAGTGAAAAGGGTTGTCCTGCAACATACGGAGTAGTGGCTAGTGGAGGACTTGAGCTCCAGGCCATCTATTGTATTTTGAGGTATCTTTTATCTTTTCATGTACCCAGACAATTACTGTAATTGCAGACACTTGATGTATAACATTGTATGGGATGTATTAGGATTAATTAACTTGAGATCAAGTAATGTGTATGATATATAATTTCTAGCAATGAGATCCTGAGGTACGATAAATATGATAATGTATGACACTGCACAGGAATGCACTCTTAATTGAGAATTAATGAGTAAAAAGTTTTAAATTAGCCATATTTTTCGCACTTCCGGGGCGTGACAGTTTGAGCCTTTCGAGCCATCCCTGTACATACTTTACCCCTAGTCACCCATCTGAGTCAAATAAGCCTTTCTCTATAAATACACCTGCATATTTTCCTTAGCTTAACTGCTTTGTTCCTATCTCTTACCCCGAAAGCATGAAAAGTCATTGGGATATATTGTGAGCTTTGTACATATGGGAATCTAGTGATAGTGAAAGTTCGAAAAAAATGAATGAAAAAAATTGCAAAAATAGAATAGTGAAATAAATAAGTTTAGGGGAAATAATAAGAGCTCTTACATTAAAGATCCTAAAAAGTAATGCATGTTAAGGGGTAATTAAACCTAAATCGACTTTGTCATACCTTAACCCTAGCCTTACATTACATGCTTAGTGAAGTCCTATTGATATTTGATTAAGTGTGACTACATTAGTGGAGAGAGAAGTGAAAAGCAAACTTATGGGAATGATCACATGTCATTGACTTTGCATTCACTGTGTTTGCATAATCTGATCCGGGTAATGTACTGTGAAGTGGCTTTGACATTTTCACACATACACACAAAGGATCCAATTTGGTTTAGGACTTATGATTGAATGATTCTGAATGTTGGACTTGTAATTGTGAGTCTTTGATATCATAGTTTGTACTTTATCTTTGAGGATAATATTGAAAAAATTATTATGTTTTGTACTTGTCATTCCTACATCTATTTTGTTTTGTTTGAGGACAAGCAAAAACTTAAGTTTGGGGGTGTGATAATTTTATTTTTTATAGAATTATTTGTGCTTAATTTCCTAATTAATTATTTAAATCCCCATATTATTTTATTAATTATCCCCTTAATTAATTAAAATTCTTTAATGTGCAGGTAAATTAAATCCAGATGAAACTCAGTCGTTTCAGTCAAAATTAGGCTGAAAATGGGCTAAAGGAGACTCGACCACTTTCAATTTGCAGACTGAGTCATCAAGTCATCTGGAGATGCGTGATGCCAAGTGTTCGTATTTTATTCGCTCAGAAATGATAAGATTGACAGACACCGTGCCAACCCTCTGGAAGACACACACCGGGCCACATCGCACAACCAATTGGACAAAAAGACTGATGACGTGAAAATATCTACTCTACAGCAAATCAAAGGAAGACGAGTGACCAAACAATACCAACTCATCTAGGATGAAAAAATTACCATTGTACCCCTAAGTGTGTGTATAAATAGAACATGATGACAATTGAAAAAATTAACTAGGAAGTAGGAGTAGGGTAAGTAATTTAGGGTAGGAGTAGTGTAGAATAGATGTAAGTTAGGGTAGAATAGCTTTTAAGGTATCTTTAGATTATTATTTTTAAGGTTTTTCTGAATAGTATTTTTCTTAGCAAGCATTTTCTTATTTCACTGTTAACGGAAACTTTCTTACTTTTTTTTTATGAAGTTTTTCATTTCTTTGCTCGGTTATTTGTAGTTCATATTATCAAAGTTATTGCCTTTGCATTTGATTCAATGAAAGTTAATGGAAAGTATTTGCCTCTCTTTTTCTAACTCTCGGTTTTCCTAAACTGTTTATGTTTTTTTTTTTTTTTTGTTGAAGCAATCTTTATTTTTCCTAGCTCTCGGTTTGATCTCCTCTTGTACATTCGGGTGACAAGCATTTTTCATTCATTCTTCTCCATTTCGATTTTGATGCTTTGATGTGGGTTGATGCTTAGCATTTGTCCACATCAATGGCAATGTGGAACCACGGTTGGAGAAAGGAATGAAGCAACCCGAGGATGATGGATTTCCCTGTTCATGTGATTTACGGGAATAGATAGTTTGGGTTAATTTTTCAGTTGTTGATCTTCACTTAGTTCTTTTCATTTTTTAGCTTTTACCTAGCAATGCACTGTTATTCGATTTTTCTTGTTTCATTTTTCTTTGTTTGCACTGCACGGATTTAGCTCTTACTGCAATTTAACATTAGTTGCCATATTATTTTATTGCATTTTCTTATGCTGCTATAATCCATTTTCAATCACTACTTTTTATATTAGTAAGTTATCTTTGATCTCCCTAAACTCTTTACTTATTTTTCTTGGCATAAAACGGTGTCCATGGTGCAGTAGGGAGTATCCTTCATTTTCCTATGTTTGTCTTTGTTTCAATATCAATGTCCTGTTCATTGTCTTCATGTGCTGATATTCAGTTTTAATCTCGTTTTGGCCTTCAGTTCCTAGTTGTTAAATGCTGAAATCCATCACTATTACCGAGTTGTTGTGTGGCCATGGATGTGTAGCTGGAAAAATCTACTGAGGAGTTGGAGATCGGGCTATATATAACAGAGCTGGCAACGTGTGTGGGTGCATGAAGAAGCCGACGCTAGCTGGGTAGAGCATTGCTGATTGCAGAGGACGTGTGCAGCACCTAGATAGCAGCTGGGCAGTGTGGCCATGGCAGAACAGTACAGAATTGTGAGCAGCACCTGGGTGCAGGAGCAAGCGGACAGAACTGTGAACCACATGAGCAGTGCTGGAGCTGGTGACGAGTTTGGCAAAGAAGAAGGACATGGTGGCTGGATGCAGAAGTGACACAAGGCAAAAACAGCTAAAGCAGTGCAGTACTGTTCGGTGGATGAAGACGTTGCAGTGAGCTGGGCAGTACCTGGATAAACCGACAGCATTTGGAGAAGAAGACAGGACTAAGAGTGCCCAGAAATGCATTGTGGAAGAGACATGTACAGTGCCTGCAAAATCGGGACCACGAGGCCAGCTGGGATTTCGATCAAGGCCGCGTTTGGTTCTACAATTTGGTTCCCATGCAGTCATATTACTTTTTAAAGGTTATTTCCATCATTATTATTTGTTAGATTAGGTAATGCTAGTGTAATTTTATGAGTTTTTAGTTTAAACTTCAATTTTAACCATAATAATATTTTATTTTGGTAGGTAATAAAATCTAAGATTAAATCTTTTTAGGGTAAACTTTTGCAATTAGGATTAAAGTTAGGTGTAGAGTTATTTTATGCATTTTTAATTTTTCAGCTTAAAATTGAAAAATCCAAAAATATTTATTTCTTATGCATTATTTTGATTTTGTTTTATTTAATTTAGGATTATTTTTTTAGGTAGTTAATTTCTTAGTTAGATTTAAGAATTTCTTTAGGTTAATAAAGTTTTATTTTATTAGATTTTAGGTTAGTTTAAATTGTAATTTTTATTAAGTAATTTAATTACATGCATATTTTATTTTAGGTTTGTTTAATTTTAGTTTAATTAATTTTGTTCCTTTATTATCATATTTGCAATTTATTGCGTTAATTAATTTTAACTGTTTTAATTATCTTTTATAGGTTGTTTTTAATTGCTCGAAACTTTGTAAGTAACTTTAGCATTGTTTATTTATTTTAAATTTTGATTATTTTTATTGTTATTATTTTTCAGTATTTTTAATTTAAACTTAGTAGATCACCCATAATCATAATTTCATAATTTGCTAGGATATACTTAGGGTAAGATTAACCTGTAGTTAATTAGCCTGATCAACTTCTCTGTGAGACGATATTTCGGGACTCAAATCCCATTATTACTTGTACAACCTGTGCACTTGCGGATAATACGTTTAGATCGTACCAGCGGCCTCTTAACATAGCTCATGCCCTCTCTTAATTCCAAAGACTCATACTTAATTACATGAGATGGATCGAGGTGATATTTTCCTCAATATGGAAACATGAAACACATTGTACACACCGTATAAAACAGGGAGTAAAGCTAGCTGGTATGCCACATCACCTATCCTATTCAAAGTCTCAAAGGGACCAATAAGGTTGCGCATAACTGAATTTGCATGACGCATAAAAGCTGTGCACAACTTAAGTTGTGCAAGGCTTGAAGTATTTCACAAATTTGAAAATAAAAATGTCATTTCACTTGAGGATATTTGTAAGACCCGTATTTTTAGTTGCAACCTTATGAATTCATAAGTATATACATGTACATGCTATGTGAAGCATAGATGATGTAAAGTCCATAAAATCGATGTACACACTTGTAATATGAGTTTGTGATGTACACACAATTTTCATTATGTATGAGTATGAAAAAATGGACTTTTGTATGTCATGAATGTGAATATACTGAGTTTTGAGTAGTATGGTAAAATGGAATAAAGTTGTATGAGTTCTATACTTCCATTTAGTTTTGTATTGTATACATTTTGTTATAAAATGAATGCACACAAGTTTTAATGTCTATAAAGTATGAATGGATGTCATTTTCAAGTCTTAAAGGTGGTTGGATGAGAAAATGACTATGGCAGCAAAATATAGGAGGTTTGTGTGAGTTACTGCAGAAACTGCAGCAAAATCTGAAAAATATGAATGCCAGATCGATCTCATAGAAGGAAAGATCATTCTGGAAGAGCCAAAAATGCTTTTATTTGAGCAATAGAACAGGGCATATCGATCTCCAATGGGGTTAAATCGATCTGCTAAGCATTCTGTGTAGAAGGAATCGATTTCCTTAGCTCTCGGCCAAGAGCAGATCAATCTCATCCTTATGCCAGATTGATCTGTTTAGCTCTATGCCTGGAGAAGATCGATCTCATGAAATCCAATGCACTGAAAAGTAAGGCGGTGAAGAAGGAGAGATCGATCCTCTCACCATGCAGATCAATCTCCTAGTGAAATTTCTATATAATAAATGAGATTTTACGCTAAAAAGCATAGTGACCTAAAACCTCTCAATTTTTACTTAAGTGTTCAAACCTTTTTTCCTAGACAAACCACCCTTTCTAGCCAGAATTAAGAGACGTTTCCTTCTATGAAGTTGTTAGTTAGCTAGAGGAAAGCAACATAGTTTGAAATGCGACCTCGATACGATAGATCAAAGGTGTTGATCGATATTAAGAGATTTTGGACCAAATGGCAAGAAAAGCAAACTAGGTAAGCTTTCAGGCTACCAAATTCTAGTATGTTAACCTAGCTACTGCTATGAACCTATTGATATAAGGGAAGATAGCTAGAAGCGACTATAACATGTAAAGTCACTAAGGACCTATGTTAGGTCAAAGAGGAAATAAGAGAATAAAATGGTGTTTCGATGATTTGAGATTATAGAAATGATTAATGACACGTTTGATGTGTATCTACAGCGTCCGGAGAGATAGACGGAGTTGTAGACGTAAATGGTGACATGTGAAGCAGTGTGAGACAAAAAGATACGCTGCAAGATCAAGGTAAAGGACTTATGTAAGCTATAGACATAGCTATACGTATGTTTTCTTATTTGCTATGTGTAAATGTATGTGATAGTATATAGATATCGATATATCTAGAAGAAAACTACGTATGAAAATAAGTCGATGGTATGAGTTGCATGACTTCCATGATTGTTGTGAAAAGAGGTTTTTTAAATCTTTTAAGAAAGAATGATAATAGACAGGCTCCGGTTTTGACCAATTGTATGAAATGTGTATAAAGAGTGATTGAAGGGAGTTTACCCTATCACTTATACTCAATGAAAGCAGCAATTCTATTTCATTTCTGTGTGAAATCGTGATTAGAGCATGAGAGGCAACGGTAAATTGACAAGCCCCAGTCGCACATTATTTTCAAAGGGATTTTAAGAAAACAAAAGAGTGCTCGATTCCTCGATGATATTGTGTGTTCCACTCGAGAGCTCACACGTGATTTTGAGACAATAGAAATGGGTGATAAGGATTCACGGGAGCACAATGTACTGTGAGCGTTAGCCACGAGGTACAATTTGTCGTGATTATCTTCATGATATCTGTGTGAGCTGAAGGGATGGTTGATCTGCCTCCTAAGCATGGGGTTCCCACACACCTAATCAGTGTAGCCTGAAATCCGACTATGGCCATAAGTCTTTATGTATCTTAGAGATACGATATTGTTACTACTATGTGAGGTGACAGATATCCTCCTTGTTGTGTGTCTGGGGATGGGATAACCCATGATTATGTCTCAACATGCATTGATATACAAAGTAAAAAGCATTTTATATATGAGCTGTGTGAATAAATTTTGTTATGTGAAACTATGTGCTACTGTGTGAAG
Organism: Firmiana major; assembly: GCA_033439115.1. Taxonomy (NCBI): domain Eukaryota; kingdom Viridiplantae; phylum Streptophyta; class Magnoliopsida; order Malvales; family Malvaceae; genus Firmiana; species Firmiana major. The sequence goes on along the minus strand of CM065897.1, from coordinate 35,228,262 downwards.
TTAAACCCTAGTGGTTTTGGATGATGAACTGTATGAATATGCATATACCCATCCAGCGAATTAATGATTTCGCATTGATAAAAGTTGTTTTAACGAACATGCATATTGTTTTATAAGGAAAATGAACATATATGTATTTTAGAATGTAGATAGTGTAGTTATCTACCTGCTTGTACATTTTCCTTATTGAGCGTGTTATACTCACCCCCTTATTTCCTCCTCCACGGATACTACGTAGTAGTGAGTACTACAGTCGTCCTTGCTAAAGTGTTCTCCAATTCTCCAGCAGTACAGAGAGGTATACACTTGTGTTGAGAAAAACTTTGTATCCTGTAAACTAATGCACAGTCTAGTGATATTTTGTACGAAAGGGATGTATAGTTAATAGAAACTGATGTAAACGGTTCCGCATATTTATAAAAAGTTCAGTTTCTATTCTAATTCGTTAAAATGAATGTATATGAGATGTGCATTGTGGGTCTAGTTCTCGTAGAGATCCACCAGAGCTCAGTAAGGCCGCTGAGGCCCGTATAACGCAGTTACAGCGCAGTGTAGACACAATGATGGAGATGTTTACATAAGCAATGGCCAAAATGGAGGGTAGACAAGAGAACCCTATTGGTCAGGCTGCTGCACCTGAGAGAGATAAGCCAGTACAGCCTGCACCGAGACCTCAGGCTGCAGAGGCAGAGATACCTGCACCTCCCTCAGTTCAAGATATTCCCCCACCAGTTGAGGATCCTGTAGTTCCACAACAGATTGGTGGAGAGGGAATTTATGATTGTGATCTGGGTAGACTGAGAGAATTCTGAAAGTTCGAACCACCTTTGTTTAATGGGGTGAAGAACCTAGTGTTAGCTGAGCATTGGATATGCAGTATGGAGAAGCTGTACCGATTTTTCCATTGCTTTGACACAGAGAAGGTCACCTTTACAACTTTTGTGTTAGAGGATGAAGTCGAGCATTGGTGGATGGCTACACAGCCGATATTGAGTGTGCATCACCAGATTGTGACATGAGATATATTTTTGGATGCCTTCAGAAGGCAATACATTCTAGCTACTGCTCAGAGAAAGATGCAATTGGAATTCATGACATTGACTCAGGGGAACCGGACAGTGGATGAGTATGAGTCTGGATTCACATCCCTGGGCAGATATGATACAGTAACCATGAGCCTTGAGGACAGAAAGGTTCAAAAATTCCTTGAGGGATTGAGACCTTCCATTAGAGCTCGACTAGCTCTATTGGACATTACCACCTATGACGAGCCAGTACGCAGAGCTCAGCTGTGTGAGCAAGATTATGAGTTGCATGCCTCAGAGTTGAGTAAGAGTGGTAAGGATAAAGATAGAGATCGAAAGAGTTCAGTTGATGATAGAGGGTTCCGAAAGGGCCGAAGGTTATTCGGTAAGGGGCCTAAGATTGAGGAGATGCAAGAGGGGTCTGCGAAGCCTCCAGTGCATCCAACTTATTCTCTAGCATCAAGGGACATGGGCATTGTTATTGGAGGACCCAAACCTACCACCGAGCAATGTTGGATGTGTGGTAGATATCATGGGGGTAGACCATGCCCTATGACGCGATTATGTTATAGATGTCGTAAAGCAGGGCACATAGCTTGTGAATGCCCAGAGTTGGTTGATACAGCCCCACAGAAAGGCAAAGAGCCAGAGAAGGCTACGGTTGAGACATCTACACCTAAGAGGAAAGCCATAGCTGAAGAGAAAGGAAAACAGGCTATTGGTTGTGGGTGAGTGTTTACTTTGGACTAGGCTTCTACAGAGACTTCTAAGGATTTGATAAAAGGTACCATCCTAGTCTTTAATTTTAAAGCTGTTGAGTTAATATATTTTGAAATGACAAAACAAGTAAATTCAATAATATAAAGATGATAAAAAAACATGTTTAGGAGCTATCAGTACCAGGAATTAAGTTCCTGGAGATGAGAGATCGATCTGGTGATATGAGAGATCGATCTCCTGGATTTTCTAGGATGAGAGATCGATCTCATAAGGATATGAGATCGATCTTCTAAGGTTTGAACCTGTACAAAAGTATTGAGAAAGCTAAGATCAATCTATAAGGGTTATGAGATCGATCTGTCTAATACAGGATGTTGAAGAGATCGATCTGGTCTAGGAAGAGATCGATCTCCCTTAAAATAAAGGTAAAGGCAGTAGATCGATCTATAAGATTGATCTATACTCAAACAGAGAGCTCATGAGATCGATGTGGTATAGGAAGAGATCGATCTCCTCAAAGTCAGAGAGCTAAAAGATCGATCTGGGTTAATGAGAAGATCGATCTCATCACTATGAGATTACCTAGCAGATCGATCTATAGATCGATCATGCCTCAAACAGAGAGACTGAAAGATCGATCTGCCTATTCGACAGATCGATCTGCTCTAATATTTTCAAATTATGAGATCGATCTGCTCATATATGAGATCGATCTCCTTGCTTCTTTTTGCCTTAATCTTCCAAGAATTATAACTAAGAGATCGATCTGGTCAAGATGGCAGATCGATCTGGCATTCTACTAGAGGTTCCCAACGGCTCTTTCTACAAAATCTCAACGGGAAAAGCAGCATTAAATGCTCCAACTACCAATCCTTCAGTATATAATCAAGCATTGAAGACACTGAGAGAGAGAGACCATTGCTGCACATTCTGTATGTTCTCAAGAGTTTATTTCTTACATTCTATTGGTCTTCAATCCTCATTTATTGAGTTTGTTGTATAAGCTTGTGTGCAAAAGCTGTATTTGTCCTACCCACATAAAAAGCTTGATATTGTATTCATCCTTGCTTTAAGAGAGAAGAGGATTGTTCCTCAGTGAGATAATCTTTGTAAAAGGGTAAATACATCTTTGTATAAAAAGGGTAGAGAGGTTATTCCTTAACCTGAAAAAAGGAGTGTGTAACTTTCATTGAAAGTGAGAAAGAAAGCACTTGACAAGAAGGTCAAGGAGAGAAGACGTAGGCAAGAGATTGGCCGAACCTCTATAAACGACTGTGTTTGATATTCTCTTCCTTATCTTGCTTTAATTTGGTTCAATGCATTATATTGCTTATTCATTATTTGTTAATTAAGTTCAAATTAGTTTAAATTTGCCATTAACATTAGAAAACCGATTCACCCCCCTCTCGGTAGAGCCAACAATTGGTGTCAGAGCTAGGACTCTTTGATCACATAGGAATAACTTCCTAAGAGTTAGAAACGATCAAATGGCTCACAACAATGTAACAACTAGTTTAGTAGGAGAGGGGCATTCTACGGTTAGGCCTCCTATGTTCAATGGGGATCATTATGCTTATTGGAAAACTAGGATGATGTTATTCATTCAAGCAAATGATTATGAGGTATGGAGGATTATCACTAAAGGACCTCAAATCCCTTCAAAAAGAATAGAGGGAAGAGATATCCCTAAAGAAGAAGATGAATGGGATTCAAATGATGTTAAAAGTGCTCAGCTTAATGCTAAGGCCATGCACACTCTATTTTGGGCTTTAGGGCCAAATGAATACAATAGAGTCTCCAGCTATGACAATGCCAAACAAATTTGGGACAAATTGGCAATAACTCATGAAGGCACAACCCAAGTAAAGGAGACTAAGGTAGAAATGCTCACACATGACTATGAGCTATTTAGGATGAAAGATGGAGAATCAATCAGTGATATGTTCACTAGATTCACTGATGTAATTAATGGATTAAAATTGTTAGGAAAAATGTACTCTAATATAGAAATGGTCAAGAAAATATTAAATAGCCTACCAAAATCATGTGAAGCTAAAGTGACTGCAATTGAGGAATCTAAGGACCCTCACACATTGTCACTAGATGAATTAATAGGTTCACTACTCACTTATGAGATGAAATTAAGAAGAAATGAAGAGCCACCCAAGAAAGTGGGAGTTGCTCTAAAATCTACTACTCAAGAGGAGATTAAAAATGAGAGTGGTAGTGAAGAAGATCTTGAGATGGTAATGTTTGCCAAAAGATTTAACAAATTCATGAGAATGAGAGCTAGTGGTAGTAATAGGAGAAACCACAAGAGAGATCAATAAGAGGTAGGAAGAAAAGATACAATTGTGTGTTATGAATGTAAAAAACCAGGACACATTAAGTTTAACTGCCCTCTTCTTAAAAGGTCCAATGATAGGTTCCACAAAAAGAAGGCAATGGTGGCTACATGGAGCGACAGTGACTGCTCCGATAATGACTCAAATGAGGACATTGCCAACTTGTGCTTCATGGCTATTGAGGATGAAAAGGTAACTTCAAACCTCAATAAATACTCTTTTGATGAATTGCAAGATGCCTTTAATGATCTTGCATTGGAATATGAATGCATGAGTATGAAATATAAGAAAATAATATCTAAATTGAAGAAAGAAAATGAGTTAATTCTAGAGGACAAATTAGAATGTGAAAAGAAACTATAAATTACGAATCTTGAAATTTGTGACCTAAAAGAAAAAAATAGTAATCTACATAATTCCTTCAATAGGTTCTATATGGGTTAACAAAAGTTAGATAACATGCTAGAAACTCAAAGAGCATTCTTTGATAAAAATGGGCTAGGATATAATGCAAAAAGTAGAGAGACTCATCTCAAAAGCTTCATTGCTAGAAAGAGCATGAATAAACCTTCAACTACTTGTTCATATTGTAATAGAAAGGGACATGCATTACATAATTGCAATATGAAGATGACCACTCTTAAAGGAAGAATAGTAAAAAGAATGTGGGTTCCAAAAGAAGTAATTAACTCAAAAGATTTTAATGTATTGACAAAATGGATCCCAAAGGGATCAAGAATTGCATTCACTAACCTCAAAGGACCCAAGAGAATTTGGGTACCTAAGATATGAGTTTGAGTTTTGATTGTAGGTAATTGAGCATTGCCACGAAGCTAAAACAAAGGAAGCTTGGTACTTGGACAGTGGATGCTCAAGGCACATGACGGGTGATAGAAGCCACTTCAACTCATTTAAATCAAAGGTTGGTGGAGAAGTCACATTTGGGGACAACTCCAAAGGCTAAGTTGAAGGAAGTGGCTCAATAGGTAATGACTATTTTTCATTAGAAAAAGTATTGCTTGTTAGGGGTCTAAAGCATAACTTACTAAGCATAAATCAACTTTGTGACAAAGGTTACAAAGTAATTTTTGATTGCATGAAATGTCATGTTATAGATCCTAAGTCAAATAAAGTTCTTTTTCTAGGTCATAGGCAAGGTAATATATACATTGTCTATCTTAATGAACTCAAAAATGAAAACATATGCCTAATGGTAGACAATGAAAAAGAATCTTGGTTATGGCATCGAAGACTAGGTCATGCTAGCATGCATGTGTTATCTAAGTTAGCTAGAAAGGATCTAGTTATAGGATTACCCAAGTTGTCCTTTGACTATAAAAAAATATGTGAAGCTTGTGTTAAAGGAAAACATAAAAGGACAACATTTAAGCCTAAAAATAGTGTATCCACCACTAGGCCTCTTCAATTACTCCACCTAGATTTATTTGGACAAACTAGAACAATAAGCCTTGGTGGGAAACACTATGGATTTGTAATAGTTGATGATTACACTAGGTTCACTTGGGTGTTCTTTTTTAGAGTGAAAAATGAAGCTTTAGAAAAATTCATAGCTTATACAAAAGTAACTCAAAATGAAAAAGGATACACAATAACTAGTATTAGAAGTGATCATGACAAGGAGTTTGAAAATATAGGATTTGATGAGGATGTTGGAATATTCGATGAAAACTTAGAGGAAATTCCAAACTTAGAAGAAGATTTATTAGAAAAACTTGACATAAATAAAGAAGATGAAGAAGAAATAAAGATGTTAGAGAGAGAGTCTAGAGCACCAAGAGAATTAGGATATGTAAAAGATTGTGAAATAGTGGGAGATCCAACTCTTGGAGTTAGAACTAGATCATCTCTAAGGAATATGTGTCAATATATAGCCTTTGTATCTCAAATAGAACCTAGAAATGTCAATGAAACCTTAGATGACAATAATTGGTTCTTAGCAATGCAAGAAGAACTAAATCAATTTGAAAGAAGCAAAGTGTGGAAACTAGTCTCTAGGCCTAGTGATCACTCTATAATTGGAACTAAATGGATATTCAAGAACAAGATGGATGAAAATAGTGTGATCATAAGAAACAAGGCTAGATTAGTTGCACAAGGTTATAGATAAGAGGAAGGAATAGACTATGATGAAACTTATGCACCGGTAGCTAGATTAGAAGCAATTAGAATACTACTTGCCTTTACATGTTATAAAAACTTCAAGTTATATCAAATGGATGTAAAGAGTGCATTTTTGAATGGTTTCATTAATGAAGAAGTGTAAGTTGAACAACCTCCCGGCTTTGAAAATCATGAATTTCCTGAACATGTTTTCAAACTATCTAAGGCACTCTATGGTTTGAAACAAGCTCCTAGAGCATGGTATGAAAGGTTGTCAAAATTCTTAATAGAAAAAGGATTTTCAAGAGGAAATGTAGATACCACTTTATTTATCAAAAATAAAAATAAAGATTTACTAGTTGTTCAAGTGTATGTAGATGATATTATTTTTGGATCAACTAATGAATCTTTATGCGAAGAGTTTGCTAAGATCATGCAAGGTGAATTTGAAATGAGCATGATGGGAGAGCTCACTTTCTTCTTGGGACTTCAAGTGAAGCAAACAAAGGAAAGAACTTTCATCAATCAAGTAAAGTATACTAAGGATTTGCTCAAGCGATTTAGAATGGACAATTGCAAACCTCAAGCAACTCCAATGGGCACCAACATCAAGCTTGATAAAGATGAAAGTGGTAAGTGTGTAGACACTAAACTCTATAGGTCTATGATTGGTTCATTGCTCTATTTAACTGCAAGTAGACCAGATATTTTAATTAGTGTATGCCTTTGTGCTAGATTTCAATCCTCTCCTAGGGAATCACACTTATTAGCAACTAAGAGGATATTTAGATATCTTAAGGACACTCCCTTTCTAGGACTTTGGTACCCCAAGGACTCCACTTTTACACTTCATGCATTTTCAGATGCAGACTTTGGGGTATGCAAAATAGATAGGAAAAGTACTTCAGGTACTTGTCAATTCTTAGGGAATAGATTAATCTCCTGGTTCTCTAAGAAACAAAACAGTGTGGCTCAGTCCACAACTGAAGCTGAATACATAGCTGCAGGTAGTTGTAGTGCTCAAGTGTTGTGGATTAAACAACAAATGAAAGATTATGGTATTGACATGAAACAAGTCTCAATTAAATGTGATAATACCAGTGCCATCAATCTGTCTAAAAATCCTATTCAACACTCTAGAACTAAGCATATTGAGATTAGGCATCATTTCCTTAGAGACCATGTTCAAAAGTGAGATATAATTCTAGAGTATATTGACACTTCACATCAAATTGCTTATATATTCACCAAACCACTTGATAGAGATAGGTTTTGTGTCCTTAGAGGTGAATTAGGACTCATGAATGTTCCCTGAGATTTATCTGCTTCAAAATCTTGATTTCAAGTTGTTTCTAAATGAATTTTTCAATGATTTTTCTGGGCAAAAAGCATGAGAGATCGATCTCCTATCAATATAGATCGATCTCCATACTTCAAATGAGCCTAAAGCATAAAGGTTAAGCTAGGCAGATCGATCTTCTCACCCATAAGATCGATCTCCTTAAGCCTCTGTTAAACAGCAGATCGATCTATGCATTTGGTAGATCGATCTCATTAAGCCTCTGTTAAACAGAAGATCGATCTATGCATTTGGCAGATCGATCTCCTTAAGTCTCTGTTAAACAGCAGATCGATCTGGGCCCTTGACAGATCGATCTCATTAAGCTTCTGTATTCTGAGGATCGATCTTATGGTACAACAGATCGATCTCTTCGAGCTTCTGGAAATGACAGATCGATCTGTCTCCTCGACAGATCGATCTCTAATACCCTGGACTATAAAAACTGTCGAAAAATTCACAAATTTCAAAATCCCAAAATCTCAAAATCCCTAAATTCTGTCACACCTCTTCCGCTGATTCTTCCCATAAGATCGATCTTCAGTAAGATATTTTCCCAATCTTTTCATCATTCTTGGTCTAGTAACCTACATTGCTCAATTTCTCTTCAAAAATTTATCTATTTTTACTGTAATCTCAATTAGGGCAATTTTTACACTGTTCCATTGGTTAGGATTTTTAGAGAACTAGTTTTAAGTGCGTCTAGAGAGTGTCTTGTGTCTAGAAAAATGCCTCGTATTAAGAGATCAGCCAATAGAGAATCTAGACCAACCTCCTCACAACCACCCTCTGCCCCTTCAGTCACTACCTTTAACAGGTGTTTTAAAACACCTGCAAAAAGGAAGAGATATGAAGAGTATTTCTCCACCATGCCAATTAAACATTAGCGAACCAACGATTTTTCTTTCTTACACCGTATTGATTTTCCTTATCTACCCAAATTTGAAGAATTTGGTTGGATTTCGTTTCTCAAAATCAATACTCCCGTACCCCCAAAAAATCGTCAGGGCATTCTTTTCTAATGCCAAACTCACCTATGATCCTGATGATACTTGCAAAATTCTTGGGTTTACAACGTATGTCATGGGTAAGTCAATTGCTATAGACACTGATGTCTTAGCCCAAGCTTTCCACATAAGCAATGAAGGCTTGACCAATGAAGATGAGGAAGTTTCCTTAGAGTTTGACCTTCCCGGGGATAAGGCGAGTGACCTACCGATGAACCCAAGGTTACTCTACCTCATTATCTCATGGAATCTTCGTCCTTTCGGTACCCGTCATTCCACTGTTAGGAGGTTAGACCATTTTTGGATCCACCACATCCACTCCACAAGTCAAAAACCCAACCTTGTCCATTTTCTCTATGAAGATTGGTTGAAGATCGTACGCCACCACGATAGTTTTTCCGCAACCGTTGACATATTTTCTACAATGACTTGGAGTGGACTGCAGTTGTGAAACGGGTGAAGTGCCCTCCCCAAAGAGCGTCTTAAACATCGAGACACTTCACCACATGGGGTACTACAAGGACTTCCGAGGAGATTGGAAGAAGAAGCAGGAACAGCAGCCTGCAGCAGCCATAGAGGAAGATCCCTCAGATGAACCCATTGCTCCACCTGCTGCACCTACTGAGGGTCCATCCTCTTCCTCTGCTCAGCCGCCTGCACCTACCCCATCACCCGCTGGCATGGAGTCCATTGTGACGATGATAATGGAGCTGAACCGGAAGATAGATGAAGGTTTTGCAAACCTTCATACCACCCAGCAGACGATGTATAATGAGCTACAGGTCACTCGTACTCACGTCGAGGAACAACTGGATCGCTTCCCTCGTGCACCTTAGGCCTTAGTTGATAGAACTATTTTGGCTAATGTTTTGACATTATTAGTTGGTGTTTGAAAACCACATTTGCTTGAATGGAATGACATATTAGCTACTGTGTTGCAATATGCTATAATGAATTGCTATTTTGAAATGAAAAATGTGTTGCACGTTAAATTGTTCTGTTTAAACTTTTAATACCATTGATATGACAAAAAGGGGGAGAAGAGAGAAAACTTGTCTAATGGTTTAAAGGAATGATTAAAATGAGGGGGAGTTAAGAAAGAATGAGGTCAAAAGCTAAAAGAAAGGGAGAGCTTACAAAAAGGGGGAGTTTGTGCACAATGCAAATAGGTAACTAAACATGCTTATTGAATAGGTTTTGTCATATCAAAAAGGGGGAGATTGTTGAGTTAATATATTTTGAAATGACAAAACAAGTAAATTCAATAATATAAAGATGATATAAAAACATGTTTAGGAGCTATCAGTACCAGAAATTAAGTTCCTGGAGATGAGAGATTGATCTGGTGATATGAGAGATCGATCTCCTGGATTTTCTAGGATGAGAGATCGATCTCATGAGGATATGAGATCGATCTTCTAAGGTTTGAACCTGTACAAAAGTATTGAGGAAGCTAAGATCGATCTATAAGGGTTATGAGATTGTGAGATCTGAGAATTTCAGACATATTTAATGATGTAACAATAAATTGAAGTGTAATTTATTGAGCTAAGTGAATTGTAGGAATTATAATTGGAGATTTATATGTTAAGTGTGTAAAATGAGCATGAAGCATGAGGACAGATCGATCTGGGAGAAGGAGAGATCGATCTGGTGAGTTAAAAATGACGAGGAAGGGGAAATTTGAAGAGCAGATCGATCTCCAATGGAAGAGATCGATCTCCAAATGAATATGTTTGAGAGAAGATCGATCTCATGAGGAGGAGATCGATCTCCAAATGCTTCTGTTTGGGGAGAAGATCGATCTCCTTAGGAGCAGATCGATCTCATAAAGCCATAAAGAGATCGATCTCACCCCTCGACAGATCGATCTCCTATGCATAAAATTGCCCAGATCGTCCCCAAATTTCAAACACAGATCGATCTCATCAAGAGGCAGATCGATCTCCTACCTCCAGTCTATATAAGGAACCCGTATTTTCTACTGAAATCTCACTTTCTCTCTCTTCCAAACCTCTATTTTTCCAAAAACCTAGTTTCTCACTCCTCCAAATCCCCCATTTCCGGCCGAATCAACTATTGTGGTAAGAAGGAAAGTTGTTCCTCATCAAAGGGAGAACAACATACTTGAAAATCGAAGGACGAATCGGATCGAGGCATGAGTTGTGCGTCTCAGAAGCTTTGGGTAATTTCTAAACCTCGATCTTGATATTTGAGCTGATTTTGATGTTATTGGTGGTGGTAATTGTGTTGAAATAGTTGAGGAATGATTAGGGATTGATGAGATTGTAATGTAGTTGGATTAATGTTGATATTTGGAAATTGTGGCAATTTTGAGAATTGGGCTATAAACGGAAATATAGACAATGTGGTGAATTAGCGTAGATAATTAGTATTAGAGATATCGAACGTTGAGATATTGTGAATGAGGTTGTAGTTTAGGGTAGAGTAACGAGAATTGAGAAAATTGAGGTGTTATGAGCGATGATGCTCGATTTTGAGAATTGAGATTTATGTGATATAGAGTATTGATGTTTTAACATCGTTTGGACAGCTCGGGAGTTCCAGAGTGGAATGCGAGACTAGTCCGTGATACGGGGGAAACGATTGCACTATACGAGGTGCAAAGAGGTAAGGGAAAACTAAACCATTTTGTGTATGTATTTTAATGAATTGTTAGCATGAACCATGATTTGAGAATACAAGCATGTTTTGTGTTGTGATGTAATTGCACACGATTTTTATAGCCGGTTGGAGCCCATTATTTTATGAGTTTATAAGCTAAGTGTGAAATTGCTTTATAAACCTTTGAGTTGCGTGAAAAGTAAATTGGGCTCTACGTTAAGGCGATATTGAGATTTGAGAAAATGTGTGCGTATTTTGCCGGTTGGGACTCGGTTTTAATATGTTTTGTGTCGAGTACACAAATGTTTTAAATGAGTTTTGAGAGAAAACCATTATGAGTTCTACGTGAAGGCATAACGTTTTATAAGATAATGGCTAATGATTGAGACTTAGGCGTGTCATGTTGAATACACATCGGGCATTGCTCTGGTAGCATATAAGACCGATATAGTGGGACGCCTGGGAACCGACCCAGGGACCACGGGCCTTGCTCTGGTAGCATATAAGACCGATATAGTGGAACGCCTGGGAACCGACCCAGGGACCACAGGCATTGTTCTGGTAACATATAAGTCCGATTATTCCTTCGCTCTGGTAGCGTTGGGAGGCATTGCTCTGGTAGCATGTAAGACCGAGAGAGTGGGCCGCCTGGGAACCGACCCAGGGACCACAGGCCTTGTTCTGGTAACATGTAAGTCCGATTATTCCTCCGCTCTGGTAGCGTTGGGAGGCATTGCTCTGGTAGCATGTAAGACCGAGAGAGTGGGCCGCCTGGGAACCGACCCAGGGACCACGTGTCAGTGTGCATTAGGCGAGGCATTGCTCTGGTAGCAAGTAAGGCCGGGCCTTGTTCTGGTAACATATAAGTCCAATATACTTTGCATACGACCATATTGTCGACGTTCCCTCTATACGAGGATGCCTGGGATGCGCACCCAGAGGAGATACATATTTGATGTGCCATGACGAGTTTTAATTGAGTTTTATTGCCTAGTCTCGTTTTACACATGAGTTGTGTTTTGTGACCTTGTCACGTGTGATTTACTGCGGTGATTTTTATCACGTATTTGAGAACAGCCATTATTGCATATCTTTACACATGTTTGTGAGTGCTCGATGTTGAGCCTTTTATCTTCATGTTTTCACATGATTTAACGAGTTATGAGATGATGTTTTGAGAACTTTCATGCTACGATTTCAAATGAGCTTTATAAACAAATACATATTTGTGGTGTGTGAAATGGTTTATATAACTGAGTTCCTTTACCCCCCTTACTGAGCGATTTAGAAGCTCACCCTGTTTTCCTTTCCCCCCAGAGTTCTTCAAGTGAAAAAGGATCTCCCTGCGGCGTACGGAGTAGTGGCTAGTGGAGGACTTGAGCTCCAGGCCCTATATATTGTATTTGAGGTATATTTTATCTTTTCATGTACCCACACTATTAATGTGATTACAGACACTTGATGTATATCATTATATGGGATGTATTAGGATTAATTAATTTGGAATTGAGTAATGTATATGATTCAATATACACTATGTCGTGATGAGATCCTGAGGCATGATAATTATGATGATGTATGACACTGCACAGGAATGCACCTTTAATTGTGAATTAACGAGTAAAAAGTTTTAAATTAGCCCTATTTTCCGCATTTTCGGGGCGTGACAGAGTTTTCTTGGTAACAGAGCTTAGGGTGTCTAGTACTGTCAGTGTCGGTTAAGTGAAATAGAATACATCCCAAGTGTCTGTAATAGTCTGGTCATGAACTGAAATTGAGGATTGAGACTTCAATCGATTGTGATATGTACGCGCAGGAGACGAGTTGAGATTGAGAATGAGTAAACGACGAGGTCGTTCGATGAGGCAGGTAGAGTCCCCTCCACCACCTGTCCCACAACCAGAGAGTCCTAACTCTCGATTTAATCGGATTGAGACCGATGTGAGGCAAGGTTTTGAGCAGATGGCGGCGCTATTCGCGCAACACTTTGGAGTTAATGCCTCGGATACTACCCCTACACCACCACCAGGACCTCCCATACCCCCAGTGCCTCCCGTCACTCAGCCTGAGGACAGAAGTAAGGTCCGACTAAAGGAATTTCTGAAGATGAATCCACCCGCATTTAGGGGAAAGAAGGATCCTACAGAGGCTGAGGAGTGGTTGACGGAGTTGAGAGTTATATTTGATTTACTGGGGTGCACCGATGCTGAGAGAGTCAGTATGAGTGCCTATATGCTGAAGGGGAGAGCTCGAGATTGGTGGAGTACTACCCAGGGTATCTTGATGTCCCGCCAGGATGTGATTGGTTGGGAAGAGTTCCAGACAGCTTTTAGGACCCAATACGTACCACGAGCCGCTCAGAGAAAGAAGCAGGCCGAGTTTTTGAGTTTGGTACAGGGTGACATGTCTGTGGATGACTATGAGAGCCAATTCACAGCGCTATTGAGATATGACCCAGAGACCTTCAAGAGTGAAGAGCTCCGCACAGAGAAGTTTGTGTATGGGTTGAAGCCCGTCATTAGAGACAGATTGATGGGGCTATGTATTACGGAGTTTGGAGATGCTCTGAGACGAGCACAAGAGGTTGAAAGAGGAATCAAAATGGTACAATCCCAGCATGAGCTCAGAGCAGTGCATAAAGATAAGGGCAAGAGGCCAGCGATTTTCCAAATAGAGGCTCGGAGAGGTTCCTTCAGGAGAGGAAGGATTGAGGTACAGAAGGACAGATTTGAGAGACCCAGAGCCTATCCTATTATCAAGGAGACCCCTCGATATGTCAGGCCGGAGATGAGGATTTGTAGAGACTGTGGCCGATCGCATGAGGGAAGTTGTACTGGGTCGATCCGTGGATGTTTTAGATGTGGTGACATGGGTCACAGAGTGAAAGACTGTCCCCAACCTCAGATACCACATGCTTCGGAGCCCGCTAGACAACAGCCTCAGAGAGTGGATCCCCGGAGACGGGCCACTGCGGCAGAGAAAGGGAAGAAACCTGTGGCACAGGGACGTGTGTTTGCCCTAGATAGGGATACCACAGACGCGTCAGCGGAAACTATAAGAGGTACACTCTCTGTCTGTAATTATGAGGCTCATGTGTTGATTGATTCAGGATCCACGCATTCGTTTATTTCTGAGCATTTTGCATGTAGATTAAACTTGAAGTTTGAACCTCTAGAATATATACTACATGTAAATACCCCTATGCGTGAATCCCAGAGAGCTGAGTTAATCTGTAGAGGGTGTGAAATTAAGGTGGGAGATAGAGTGATGTTAGCAGATCTAATCATGTTGAGTATACATGGGTTTGATGTAATTCTGGGAATGGATTGGTTGGCGACCAATCGAGTGAGTTTAAACTGCTACACTAAGATCGTAACTTTCTCCCTACCTGAACCTTACAGTGTACGATTGAGATATTGAGGAAATGATTATGTGGATTTCTAGTGAGTAATTTGAGAATCTTAACATTATTTTGGAGAATATTAAATGTGATTATTCATGTGAAGGTTATGAGACACTCATCTCAGACGATGAGCGAGAACATCCGAGGATTGAGGATATACCTGTGGTTTGCGAATTTCTGGATGTTTTCCCAGATGAATTGTCAGGTTTACCACCAGAGAGAGAGCTGGAGTTTACCATTGATTTGGTACCGGATACTCAGTCGATCTCTAAACCTCCCTACAGGATGGCATTAGTGGAACTTGAGGAATTGAAGAAACAACTACAGGAGTTATTGGATCAAGGGTTTATTAGACCCAGTGTTTCGCCGTGGGGAGCGCCAGTACTGTTTGTTAAGAAGAAGGATGGTAGTCTCAGATTATGTGTGGACTACCGGCTATTGAATAAAGCCACGGTGAAGAATAAATATCCGCTGCCCAGGATTGACGATCTACTTGATCAGCTAAGAGGGGCATCAGTCTTTTCTAAGATTGATTTGAGATCGGGCTATCACCAATTGAGGATCAAGGAGGAAGATATTCCAAAGACGGCCTTTAGGACAAGATATGGCCATTACGAGTTTCTGGTGATGTCCTTTAGATTGACGAACGCCCCTGCAGCATTTATGAGAATGATGAACGAGGTGTTCAGAGACTATCTGGATAAGTTTGTGATAGTCTTTATCGATGATATCCTGGTGTACTCTCGGTCGTATGAGGAGCATGCACAGCATTTGTGGTTAGTACTTCAGATACTCCGAGATAAGCAATTGTACGGAAAGCTTAGTAAGTGTGAGTTTTGGCTGAACCGGATAGCTTTCCTTGGGCATGTAGTCTCAGAGGAAGGAGTATCAGTGGATCCGAGTAAAATAGCAGCTGTGCTTAATTGGGAAAGACCGAGGACAGTGACTGAGATACGAAGCTTCCTTGGTTTGGCAGGGTATTACAAGAGATTTGTGGAAGGATTCTCGAGGATTGCCGCTCCTTTGACTAAGCTCACGCGTAAGGAGACTCCGTTCATATGGACTGATCAATGTGAGCTCAGTTTTCAAAAGTTAAAGAGGAGATTGACGGCGGCACCTGTGTTAACTATCCCTGAGGGATCAGGAGGATTCTCAGTGTATAGTGATGCATCTCATCAAGGATTGGGGTGTGTGCTTATGCAGCACGGGAGAGTGGTCGCATATGGATCGCGTCAGCTGAAAGACCATGAGCGGAATTACCCCACGCATGATTTGGAGTTAGCCGCTGTGGTATTTGCTTTGAAGATCTGGCGCCACTACTTATATGGGGAAAGATTCCAGATCTTCACTGATCACAAGAGTTTGAGATATCTCTTTGATCAGAAAGAGTTAAACATGAGACAAAGGAGATGGATGGAACTCCTTAAGGATTATGACTGCGAGATTCTATATCATCCGGGTAAGGTGAATGTAGTTGCTGATGCCCTGAGCAGGAAGAGTATGATATCTGCTATGATGATCAGGGAATGGGATTTGTTAGAGCAGTTCGCCGAACTTCGGATCAGAGTTAAAGAGGTAGAGACTGGATTTTTGGCTAGCCTGCGGATAAAGCCCAGGATCATGGATCAGATTAGAACTGGGCAGCGCAGTGATCAGAGATTGATAGATATGGTTAGCCAAGCTGAGCAGAGTTCGCAGTCGGATCTCACCATCAGTGAGGATGGATTGTTGAGATTCAGAGGACGGATTTGTGTACCGGACGATGATACCCTAAAGAGACAGATACTGAGAGAATCCCACTGCTCGCGATACACCATGCACCCAGGGAGTACTAAGATGTACCGAGACTTGAGAAAGGTGTATTGGTGGAGTGGTATGAAGCGAGACGTGGCAGAGTATGTGGCCAGGTGTTTAGTATGCCAGCAAGTGAAAGCTGAGCATCGGAAGCCCGGAGGACTACTACAGACCTTACCTGTACCTACATGGAAATGGGAGCATGTCACTATGGACTTTATTATGGGTTTACCGAGGACCCGAAGAGGTCGTGACGCGATATGGGTCATTGTGGATAGATTGACCAAGAGTGCCCACTTCCTTGCCATCAGGAGCACAGATACTGTGGATGCCTTAGCTGAGCTATATATCAGCGAGATAGCTAGATTACATGGGGCTCCAGTGAGTATTACTTCTGATAGAGATTCCCGGTTTACTTCTAGATTCTGGACCCAGTTTCAGGAGTCCATGGGATCTCGATTGAGTTTTAGTACCGCCTTTCATCCTCAGACAGATGGTCAGTCAGAGAGGACTATTCAGACCCTGGAGGATATGTTGAGGGCGTGTACGATGGATTTTAAGGGATCATGGGATGATCACCTGCCGCTAGCAGAGTTTGCGTACAATAACAGCTATCATGCGAGTATTGGAATGGCACCTTTTGAGGCTCTATATGGTAGGAGGTGTAGATCCCCTGTAGCTTGGGAAGAAGTCGGTGACAGAAAGATAAATGCTCCTGAGCTTGTTGAGCAAGCCGTACAGAGTGTGAAACTCATATGTGAGAGGCTACGGGCTGCACAGAGTAGACAGAAAAGCTACGCGGATTCGCGTAGACGGCCACTTGAATTTGATGTTGGTGATGCAGTATTTCTGAGAGTATCACCGAGCAAGGGTATCATGCGATTTGGGAAGAAAGGAAAATTGAGTCCTCGATACACAGGACCATTCGAGATTCTTGAGAGAGTGGGAGAGGTAGCCTACAGATTGGCATTACCCCCACAGATGTCCGAAATACACAACGTTTTTCATGTGTCTATGTTGCGGAAGTACCACCCGGACCCTTCTCATGTCATAGAGTATGATGAGATGGACATACAAGAGGACATGAGCTACACTGAGGAACCCGTCCGGATTCTCGATAGAAAGGAGAAGGTACTGAGAACCAAGAGCATCCCATTAGTGAAAGTCTTGTGGAAGCATCACTCAAGGGAAGAGGCGACGTGGGAACTAGAGAGTCTCATGAAGGAGAGATACCCCCATCTATTTTGACTAGTTGAGTTGAATTTGGAGGACCAAATTCTTTTTGAGGTGGGGAGGATGTGAGATCTGAGAATTTCAGACATATTTAATGATGTAACAATAAATTGAAGTGTAATTTATTGAGCTAAGTGAATTGTAGGAATTATAATTGGAGATTTATATGTTAAGTGTGTAAAATGAGCATGAAGCATGAGGACAGATCGATCTGGGAGAAGGAGAGATCGATCTGGTGAGTTAAAAATGACGAGGAAGGGGAAATTTGAAGAGCAGATCGATCTCCAATGGAAGAGATCGATCTCCAAATGAATCTGTTTGAGAGAAGATCGATCTCATGAGGAGGAGATCGATCTCCAAATGCTTCTGTTTGGGGAGAAGATCGATCTCCTTAGGAGCAGATCGATCTCATAAAGCCATAAAGAGATCGATCTCACCCCTTGACAGATCGATCTCCTGTGCATAAAATTGCCCAGATCGTCCCCAAATTTCAAACACAGATCGATCTCATCAAGAGGCAGATCGATCTCCTACCTCCAGTCTATATAAGGAACCCGTGTTTTCTACTGAAATCTCACTTTCTCTCTCTTCCAAACCTCCATTTTTCCAAAAACCTAGTTTCTCACTCCTCCAAATCCCCCATTTTCGGCCGAATCAGCTATTGTGGTAAGAAGGAAAGTTGTTCCTCATCAAAGGGAGAACAACATACTTGGAAATCGAAGGACGAATCGGATCGAGGCGTAAGTTGTGCGTCTCACAAGCTTTGGGTAATTTCTAAACCTCGATCTTGATATTTGAGCTGATTTTGATGTTATTGGTGGTGGTAATTGTGTTGAAATAGTTGAAGAATGATTAGGGATTGATGAGATTGTAATGTAGTTGGATTAATGTTGATATTTGGAAATTGTGGCAATTTTGAGAAAATTGGGCTATAAACGGAAATATAGACAATGTGGTGAATTAGCGTAGATAATTGGTATTAGAGATATCGAACGTTGAGATATTGTGAATGAGGTTGTAGTTTAGGGTAGAGTGACGAGAATTGAGAAAATTGAGGTGTTATGAGCGATGATGCTCGATTTTGAGAATTGAGATTTATGTGATATAGAGTATTGATGTTTTAACATCGTTTGGACAGCTCGGGAGTTCCAGAGTGGAATGCGAGACTAGTCCGTGATACGGGGGAAACGATTGCACTATACGAGGTGCAAAGAGGTAAGGGAAAACTAAACCATTTTGTGTATGTATTTTGATGAATTGTTAGCATGAACCATGATTTGAGAATACAAGCATGTTTTGTGTTGTGAATTGCACACGGTTTTTATAGCCGGTTGGAGCCCATTATTTTATGAGTTTATAAGCTAAGTGTGAAATTGCTTTATAAACCTTTGAGTTGCGTGAAAAGTAAATTGGGCTCTACGTTAAGGCGATATTGAGATTTGAGAAAATGTGTGCGTGTTTTGCCGGTTGGGACTCGGTTTTAATATGTTTTGTGTCGAGTACACAAATGTTTTAAATGAGTTTTGAGAGAAAACCATTATGAGTTCTACGTGAAGGCATAACGTTTTATAAGATAATGGCTAATGATTGAGACTTAGGCGTGTCATGTTGAATACACATCGGGCATTACTCTGGTAGCATATAAGACCGATATAGTGGGACGCCTGGGAACCGACCCAGGGACCACGGGCCTTGCTCTGGTAGCATATAAGACCGATATAGTGGAACGCCTGGGAATCGACCCAGGGACCACAGGCATTGTTCTGGTAACATATAAGTCCGATTATTCCTCCGCTCTGGTAGCGTTGGGAGGCATTGCTCTGGTAGCATGTAAGACCGAGAGAGTGGGCCGTCTGGGAACCGACCCAGGGACCACAGGCCTTGTTCTGGTAGCATATAAGACCGATATAGTGGAACGCCTGGGAATCGACCCAGGGACCACAGGCATTGTTCTGGTAACATATAAGTCCGATTATTCCTCCGCTCTGGTAGCGTTGGGAGGCATTGCTCTGGTAGCATGTAAGACCGAGAGAGTGGGCCGCCTGGGAACCGACCCAGGGACCACGTGTCAGTGTGCATTAGGCGAGGCATTGCTCTGGTAGCAAGTAAGGCCGGGCCTTGTTCTGGTAACATATAAGTCCAATATACTTTGCATACGACCATATTGTCAACGTTCCCTCTATACGAGGATGCCTGGGATGCGCACCCAGAGGAGATACATATTTGATGTGCCATGACGAGTTTTAATTGAGTTTTATTGCCTAGTCTCGTTTTACACATGACTTGTGTTTTGTGACCTTGTCACGTGTGATTTACTGCGGTGATTTTTATCACGTATTTGAGAACAGCCATTATTGCATATCTTTACACATGCTTGTGAGTGCTCGATGTTGAGCCTTTTATCTTCATGTTTTCACATGATTTAACGAGTTATGAGATGATGTTTTGAGAACTTTCATGCTACGATTTCAAATGAGCTTTATAAACAAATACATATTTGTGGTGTGTGAAATGGTTTATATAACTGAGTTCCTTTACCCCCCTTATTGAGCGATTTAGAAGCTCACCCTGTTTTCCTTTCCCCCCAGAGTTCTTCAAGTGAAAAAGGATCTCCCTGCGGCGTACGGAGTAGTGGCTAGTGGAGGACTTGAGCTCCAGGCCCTATATATTGTATTTGAGGTATATTTTATCTTTTCATGTACCCAGACTATTAATGTGATTACAGACACTTGATGTATATCATTATATGGGATGTATTAGGATTAATTAACTTGGAATTGAGTAATGTATATGATTCGATATACACTATGTCGTGATGAGATCCTGAGGCATGATAATTATGATGATGTATGACACTGCACAGGAATGCACCTTTAATTGTGAATTAACTAGTAAAAAGTTTTAAATTAGCCCTATTTTTCGCACTTTCGGGGCGTGACAGAGATCGATCTGTCTAATACAGGATGTTGAGGAGATCGATCTGGTCTAGGAAGAGATCGATCTCCCCTAAAACAAAGGTAAAGGCAGTAGATCAATCTATAAGATCGATCTATACTCAAACAGAGAGCTCATGAGATCGATCTGGTATAGGAAGAGATCGATCTCCTCAAAGTCAGAGAGCTAAGGAGATCGATCTGGGTTAATGAGAAGATCGATCTCATCACTATGAGATTACCTGGCAAATCGATCTATAGATCGATCATGCCTCAAACAGAGAGACTGGAAGATCGATCTGCCTATTCGACAGATCGATCTGCTCTAATATTTTTAAATTATGAGATCGATCTGCTCATATATGAGATCGATCTCCTTGCTTCTTTTTGTCTTGATCTTGCAGGAATTATAACTAAGAGATCGATCTGGTCAAGATGGCAGATCGATCTGGCATTCTACTGGAGGTTCCCAACGGCTCTTTCTGCAAAATCTCAACGGAAAAAACAGCATTAAATGCTCCAACTACCAATCCTTCAGTATATAATCAAGCATTGAACACACTGAGAGAGAGAGACCATTGCTGCACATTCTGTATATTCTCAAGAGTTTATTTCTTACATTCCATTGGTCTTCAATCCTCATTTATTGAGTTTGTTGTATAAGCTTGTATGCAAAAGCTGTATTTGTCCTACCCACATAAAAAGCTTGATATTGTATTCATCCTTGCTTTAAGAGAGAAGAGGATTGTTCCTCAATGAGATAATCTTTGTAAAAGGGTGAATACATCTTTGTATAAAAAGGGTAGAGAGGTTATTCCTTAACCTGAAAAAGGGAGTGTGTAACTTTCGTTGAAAGTGATAAAGAAAGCACTTGACAAGAAGGTCAAGGAGAGAGGACGTAGGCAAGAGATTGGTCGAACCTCTATAAACGACTGTGTTTGATATTCTCTTTCTTGTCTTGCTTTAATTTGGTTCAATACATTATATTGCTTATTCATTATTTGTTAATTAAGTTCAAATTAGTTTAAATTTACCATTAACATTAGAAAACCGATTCACCCCCCTCTCGGTAAAGCCAACAAAAGCATTAGCATTGTTTGATCCTGGTGCCATGCATTCATTCATATCGCCTTTTTTTGCATGTAAATTGATTGAACATGTAATACCTGTACCTCTAGGTAGGATTTTACTTATAAGCACTCCACTTAGAGATAATGTAATGACAGAGTATGTCTGTAATGGTTGTAAGCTAAAAGTAGGGGAAAAAGAGATGTTAGCCAATCTGATTTTGTTAAATATGCAAGATTTCGATATAATCTTAGGAATAGATTGGTTAGCTGCAAACCAAGTCGTCTTAGACTGTTATGCTAAGACAGTAATGTTTCCTGCCCCTGAAAAGTATATTGTAAACTTTGCAAAGTAATGAAAGAAGTAGTAAATTATGTCCAAGGATGGATGATTTTACTAATCAAATGTGATTGTGATGTGTTGAAGGTTTTATAGCCTATGTGGTTGATTTGGATAAGGTGTATCCGAATATGGTTGACATCCCTGTGGTGAGAGAATTCCCTGATGTCTTTATGAAAGAATTACCAGGGTTGCCACCAGATAGAGAAATAGAATTCTGTATTGATTTGGTGCCTGGAACTGAACTGATATCCAAGCCACCATATAGAATGGCTCCAATGGAATTGGAAGAGCTAAAGAAGTAATTACAAGAGTTGTTGAACAAGGGGTTCATTAGACCGAGTGTATCACCTTGGGGAGCATCGGTTCTGTTTGTAAGGAAAAAATATGGGAGTCTCTGACTGTGTATAGACTATCAATTGTTGAACAAGGCTACCATCAAGAATAAGTATCCCCTTCCAAGGATTGATGATCATTAGATCAGTTACAGGGAGTACAGATCTTTTTGAAGATTGATCTGAGGTCTGGGTATCATCAGTTGATAATTCGGAGTGTAGATGTACCCAAGATAGCGTTTAGGACCCATTATTGGCCACTATGAGTTTTTAGTTATGCCATTTGGGTTGACGAATGCTCCTGCAGCGTTTATGGCTCTAATGAATGATGTATTCAAGCCATACCTGGATAGATTTGTGATTGTCTTTATAGATGACATACTGGTGTACTAGAAGTCCAGGGAAGAGCATGCACAGCATTTGAGAACAATATTGCAGACCCTCCGAGATCAGGAGTTGTATGCTAAACTCAACAAGTGTGATTTCTAGCTAAGTGAGATACCGTTCTTGGGTCATGTAGTCTCAAGAGACGGTGTATCAGTTGATCCGTCCAAGATAGAGACTATGGTATAGTGGGATAGACCCAAGACAGTTACAAAAATCCACAGTTTCCTGGGTTTAACAAGTTATTACCGACGATTTGTCGAGGGATTCTCTAAGCTGGCTACTCCAGTGACACGTCTTACTCGAAAGAATGTGGCATTCAAGTGGGATGATAAGTGTGAGAAAAGTTTCTACGAACTAAAGAACAGACTGACCACCTCACCTATTCTCACCATACCCACCGATTCAGGAGGTTACTCAGTGTATACAGATGCCTCTAGACAAGGACTGGGCTGTATATTAATGCAGGACGGGAATGTAGTAGCCTATGGATCCAGACAACTTGAGGACCATGAGAGGAACTACCCAACCCATGATTTAGAGTTGGCACCGTGGTATTTGCATTGAAAATATGGCTCCACAACTTATACGGTAAGAAATTTCAGGTGTATACAGATCATAAGAGCCTCATATATATCTTTTCACAAAAAGAGTTGAATATGAGGTAGAGACGATGGATAAAGCTTCTAAAAGATTATGAGTAAGAGATATTTTACCATCTAGAAAAGGCTAGTGTTGTGGCAGATGCCTTGAGTAGGAAAAGCCTCAGAATGGTATCGCACATGATGGTCAGGGAATATGAGCTGCTTAAGCAGTTTGTTCACCTCAAGTTGGATATAGGCCCACTTGATATTTATTGAGACTATGTGATAGCTAGCCTGCGAGTGGAACCAGATTTGATTGACCGGATACGCTAGGCTCAGCATGCCGATCTACTGTGTGAGGATCATGTAAGTCAGATTCAGAGGGGTGATGTAGTCGATTTATTTGTGAGTGATGATGGCCTACTGAGGTTTAGAGGTAAGATTTGCATTCCCGATGACCCAAAACTAAAGAGATTGATTTTGACAGAAGCTCATTCATCGAGATACACATTGCATCCGGGAGGTAATAAGATGTACCAGAACCTTTGAAAAATGTATTGGTGGTCAGGAATGAAAAGAGATATCGCAGAGTTTGTGGCAAGATATCTAATATTTCAACGAGTAAAAGTAGAGTATTAAAAGTCTGCAAGGTTATTGCAGTTTCTACCAGTACCGACTTAGAAATAGGAGCATGTCACCATGGATTTCATCATGGGATTGTCGAGGACTAAGAGGAACCATGATGCTATCTGGGTAATGGTTGACAGATTGATGAAATCTGTCCACTTTCTAGCTATGAAAGCTACATATACCTTGAGTAGCTTAGTAGAGTTGTATGTACAGGAGATAGTGAGACTTCATGGTGCACCAGTGAGCATCGTATCGGATAGGGATTCCTGCTTCACTTTTCATTTTTGGGAATAATTCTAAGAAGCTATGGGAACCCGATTGAGTTTCAGTACTGCTTTCCATCCTCAAACCGATAGTCAATCGGAGAGAACCATCCAAATGTTAGAGGATATGTTAAGAGCAAGTGTTATGGATTTTAAAGGCTTCTGGTATGATCACCTACCGTTAGTCGAATTTGCATACAACAATAGTTATCACTCGAGTAACGGGATGGTACCATATGAAGCCTTGTATGGTAGAAGGTCTCGATCCCCAATTAGTGGGAAGAAGTGAGTGAAAGGAAAATGTTTGGTACAGCAAGCAGAAAAGGAAGGTGTTCAGTTGATATGTGAGAGATTGAGAACAACTCAGAGCAAGCAGAAAAGTTACGCTGAGATCAGACGAAGGCCACTAGAGTTCACAGTAGATGACTTTATTTTCTTGAAAGTCTCTCCCTCGAAAAGGATTATGAGGTTCAGTAGGAAGGGTAAGTTGAGCCCTCAGTATATCAGACCGTTTGAGATACTAGAACGAGTGGGAGATAAGGCTTAAAGCGTTGCGTTGCCACCGGAGTTGGCAAGCATTCATAACGTCTTCCACGTATTGATGCTTCGAAAGTACCATCCAGATTCGGTATGAGCCATTGGAGCTCAATGATGACTTAACATATGTAGAGAAACCAATCCGGATACTGGATAGGAAAGAGAAAGTGTTACGGAACAAGACGATTCCGCTTATTAAAGTTCTCTAGCAGCACCATAATTCGGAAGAAGCGACTTGAGAGTTAGAGAACCTGATGCGGGAAAAGTACCCCCGACTTTTTGAGGAGTAACTTGGTTCTAATTTAGAGGATCAAATTCTTTTAAGGAGGGGAGGAATGTAAGCCCCGTATTTTTAGTTGCAACCTTATGAATTCATAAGTATATACATGTACATGCTATGTGAAGCATTGATGATGTAAAGTCCATAAAATCGATGTACACACTTGTAATATGAGTTTGTGATGTACACACAAGTTTCATTATGTATGAGTATGAAAAAATGGACTTTTGTATGTGATGAATATGAATATATAGAGTTTTGAGTAATATGGTAAAATGAAATAAAGTTGCATGAGTTCTATACTTCTATTTAGTTTTGTATTGTATACCTTTGGTTATACAATGAATGCACACAAGTTTTAATGTGTATAAAGTATGAATGGATGTCATTTTCAAGTCTTAAAGGTGGTTGGATGAGAAAATGAATATGGCAGTAAAATTTAGGAGGTTTGTGTGAGTTACTGCAGAAAACTGCAGCAAAATCTGGAAAATATGAATGTCAGATCAATCTCATAAAAGGAAAGATCGATCTGGAAGAGCCAAAAATACTCTTATTTGAGCAATAGAACATGGCAGATCGATCTCCAATGAGGTCAGATCAATCTGCTAAGCATTCTGTGTAGAAGGAATCGATTTCCTTAGCTCTTGGCCAATAGCTGATCGATCTCATCCTTGTGCCAGATCGATCTGTTTAGCTCTCTGCCTGAAGAATATCGATCCCATCACTTAAAGCAGACCGATCTCATAAAATCCAATGCACTGAAAAGTAAGGCGGTGAAGAAGGAGAGATCGATCCTCTCACCATGCAGATCGATCTCTTAGTGAAATTTCTATATAAGAAACGAGATTTTAGGCTGAAAATCATAGTGACCTAAAACCTCTCAATTTTTGCTTAAGTGTTCAAACCCTTTTTCCTAGACAACCCACCCTTTCTAGCCAGAATTAAGAGACGTTTCCTTCTACGAAGTTGTTCGTTAGCCAGAGGAAAGCAACATAGTTTGAAATGAGACTTCGATACGATAGATCAAAGGTGTTGATCGATATTAAGAGATTTTGGACCAAGTGGTAAGAAAAGCAAACTAGGTAAGCTTTCAGGCTACCAAATTCTAGTATGTTAACCTAGCTACTGCTATGAACCTATTGATATAAGGGAAGATAGCTAGAAGCAACTATAATATGTAAAGTCACTAAGGACCTATGTTAGGTCAAAGAGGAAATAAGAGAATAAAATGGTGTTTTAATGATTTGAGATTACAGAAATGATGAATGACACGTTTGATGTGTATCTGCAGCGTCCGGAGAGATAGACAGAGCTGTAGACGTAAATGGTGACATGCGAAGCAGTGTGAGACAAAAAGATACACTGCAAGATCAAGGTAAGGGACTTATGTAAGCTATTGAGATAGCTATACGTATGTTTTCTTTTCTGCTGTGTGTAAATGTATGTGATAGTATATAGATATCGATATATCTAGAAGAAAACTACGTATGAAAATAAGTTGATGGCATGAGTTGCATGACTTCCATGATTGTTGTGAAAAGAGGTTTTTCAAACGTTTTGAGAAAGAATGATAATAGACAGGCTCCGATTTTAACCAATTGTATGAAATGTTATAAAGAGTGATTGAAGGGAGTTTACCCTATCACTCATACTCAGTGAAAGGAGCAATTCTATTTCTTTTCTGTGAGAAATCGTGATTAGAGCATGAGAGGCAACGGTAAATTGACCAGCCCCGCTCACGCATTTTTTTCAAAGGGATTTTAAGAAAACAAAAGAGTGCTCGATGCTTCGATGATATTGTGTGTTCCACTTAAGAGCTCGCACGTGATTTTGAGACAATAGAAATGGGTGATAAGGATTCACGGGAGCATGATGTACCATGAGCGTTAGCCATGGGGTACAATGTGCCGTGATTATCTTCGTGATATCTGTGTGAGCTGAAGGGATGGTTGATCCACCTCCCTAAGCGTGGGGTTCCCGCACACCTGATCAGTGTAGCCTGAAATCCGACTATGGCCATAAGTCTTTATGTATTTGAGTGATACAATATTATCACTACTGTGTGAGGTGACAGATATCCTCCTTGTTGTGTGTCTGGGGATGGGATAACCCATGATTATGTCTCAACATGTATTGATATACAAAGTAAAAAGCATTTTATATAGAGCTGTGTGAATAAATTTTGTTATGTGAAACTATGTGCTACTATGTGAAGTTAAACCCCAGTGGTTTTGGATGATGAACTGTGTGAATATGCATATACTCATCTAGTGAATTAATGATTTCGCATTGATGGAAGTTGTTTTAACGAACATGCATATTGTTTTATAAGGAAAATGAACATATATGTATTTTAGCATGTAGATAGTGTAGTTATCTACCTGCTTGCACATTTTCTTTACTGAGCGTGTTATGCTCACTCTCTTATTTCCTCCTCCACAGATACTACGCAGTAGTGAGTACTGCAGTCGCCCCTGCTAAGGTGTTCTCCAGTTCTCTAGCTCTCCAACAGTACAGAGAGGTATACACTTGTGTTGAGAAAAATTTTGTATCCTGTAAATTAATACATAGTCTAGTGATATTTTCTACGAAAGGGATGTATAGTTAATAGAAACTGATATAAACACTTTCGCATATTTATAAAAAGTTCAGTTTCTATTCTAATTCGTTAAAATGAATGTATATGAGATGTGGATTGGATGTTGACTCACAGCCCAACTGTAAGTTATAAGGTAAAGGTCACGGACTGGTATAGAGGGTCGTGGTGCCATGACAAAATTTCGTCTTAAGAATTTTAAAGTGGTAAAGAGAGTAAAAAAAAAAAAAAAGTGGTGCATTTAGAAACTCTCATTGATGGGATGGGACGAAGTTTAGGTGGGATCTGTATGGATTCATTTGTGAGGTTGAAAGGGAGAAGCAAAAAAGCGTGTTGTTAGCTGAGAGTTAGGGTCTACTTGGCCCAGTTGGAGCTTTTATAAAAAGTGTCATTTGAGTAGAGCGGTTTTAAAAATACTGTTAATAGAAGTTAAATTAGCGTTTAGCAAACCTAATATGAGAGTATTGCAAAATATTGAAAACTATTTAATAGAATTTTTATATATTTTAAATATATGCAAAATTAAAATAATAATAAATTTTATTAAATTAGATCACAGGATTTTGAGTGAAACAAATAAATAAAATAAAAATATATTGCTGATTAAAGTAAAAAATTAAAAATATAAAAAAAATATACAAAATAAATAAATTAATGTAAAATAATATAATTCTTTTTATAATTTAATGAATTCGAGAAAAGTCAAATTTAAAATTTTCACTGAATATAAAATTAGTATTTCTTGAAAAAAATTTAATTTATAATTTTTATGAAAAAATTAAAACTTGTTTCTCACATAAGTTAAAAATTTCAAAATTTTAGGAACCATACACTTAGTTTTTACTTCTATAATAGATAATCTCTTCTATAAATTTTGTCAAACGTGAAATGTGATAAAGGTAAATTAGGAATAATAAAAGAAAATAATTAAACAAAAGTCTAGCCTCCCAAGTAAAAAGCCAAACCCCTTAAAGCTACAATTTGTGGCTTCAGCTTTTGGTTGTTCAAAAGTTGTTAAATGATGTCCACATAAGCTCTTAACATGTCCAGCTTTTAAGTAGTGAAACCCTTGAGAAAATAAAAGTCAATTTACAAAGCAATCCACAATGAACAAAAGTTGGACACATAGAAACAAAGGAAAAAAAAAGAAGCAAAAGAAGTCAAAAATAGGCAGGCAACGGGGCTCAATGAGCATTCTCTCTCTTTCTCTCTCTATATGTATACGGCCCAAAGTTTTCCATCACTCTTTCTGGTTCTTTTCGGCGAGTCCTTAAAATCTGTTACAAGTGAAGATTTGAAATCTGTGTTGATTGGGTGTCGCGTTTACCAACAAGTGATAATATTATGGTGAAGAAGATTTGGTATTTGATTTTTAGATCATCTCAGGTCAGGCTAAGTTCCAAGTATGCACAAATGATTTAACAGAAGAACGGCAAGCAATAATGAAAATTCAACAATGAAGGATGTTGTTTTCTTTGTTGAGAATTTATGAGATAAGGTTTGTCAAGAAAAGTCAAATGCAGTGATGCTTCTTTTGAAAAAATTCCATTTTGGAGACTGATGGTTGTTGAGCATTCATTCTTTTTCTTATTTACAAATTTATGAACATAATGTGATTTGATGCTAGAAATATAGTTTAGAGGCTGAGTGAGTAGCTTGAGTGTGCCGTCTATACCAAGCTTTTCTTTTTTAAAAAAAAAAAAAAAAAGGATGACAAGAGACGAGAGTAAATGGAAGAGATGAAGAAAGAACTAATTGCAGATTTTCCTTGCCAATAATTGTTGTTTTTGATCAGTAATTAGTACTTCGTGTGAGAGAGGGAAACAAAGACAGATGGAAGTGTGAGGGAATTAGAAGAAAAAGTATAAGAATAGGCAGAAAAGTTTGAAAGAGTGTGGTTTAATTTCGGTCACTCGTTTAATTCAATCTAAAGGTCAAAAAATATGTAAAACTATTGAATTTTACACCGTGGATCCCTCCTTTCTTTATAATATATATATATATATATATATATATATAGCCATTAGAGTGGATGAATTGGACCGCTGTCAACCGTATAGCTTATATGGATGAGAGGTTTCTATTATAGATAGGTCAAAATTAGTCTAAAAATTAGAATTAAATTAAATCAATATCTACTCACGTATCAATACAAGAAAAATGTACAATTTTGTTTTGAATTTATCTTTGATATAATTGTTAGTAGAAACATTTAACCGGCTTCGCTCGGGTTACATTTATATCAACATAAATATTGTCTTCCATTCAATCGCATGCGAAAAAAAATCAACTAAATAATGAAAACTTTTAAATTAAATATAACAAAATATACGTTCAAAATAAAATGAGTTATTAGTCAACTAATGATTCATCTATAACTTTAAAATTTGAATAACATTGTCAAATCGATAAATTACTTGAAATTCAACAGTTTCATCTCAGATAAATAACACATTGTAATCAAATTTTAGATTAAATATCTGAAAAACCAACATATGAATACAAAAATTAAAATATCAAAATGTAGAATTACTTCTATCAAATATCTTTAACACATATCTCACCTCTCAAACGAAAATTGACTTGATGTAAACACAATATAGTTTTCTCAATGGGCACTATGATATCTATATCTAACTTGATTAGTACAGATTAAAAAAAAAAAATGCATAACTTCACCTTAGCAAATAACTTACTCATGGCTTGAGTTATTCCCCTTTTATCTGGGAACACTGCAGCAAAACCTGAAAAGTCAGAAATTCAAATCAAATTCTACCTCGAATCTTTCCATTAGTTTTATAACATGGTATAGACTTCCCCTAAAAAAAGAAACCATTTTCTCACTTATGTCATAAATTAGCAGCCCCTCCCATCTAAGGCTATTGAATTCTAATTCTATTCTCACTTCATCAATTCCGAGATTAAAGGAAATATAAAGTAAAATCATAGAAAATTCTTATCAATCTCATGGATTTTCATTGTTAAAAAAAAATTACTTCAACAACTAAATTTAGATTGCAAACAGCACAAAAGCTTGCAACAAACATCTTAATTCTTTTCACTGAAAAAAATATTAATTTTTTATATAAGAAAAATACATTCTTAACGATTGGCATGACTGAATATAGGAATTTCCAACACTATTCCAAAAGCCAAGTTGTTATTTTGAACTCGATGTGTTGATATTTGTCATGCCCCAATTTTCTTGAACCTTCAAAAGCTACAAAAATTAGGGTCAATTTTTTTTCACTTCTTAAATTTCCTCTGCGTTAATGTATGTGTAAGCCAGCTAGGTGATTAGTCCCTTTTGACTAACTCACTTAATAATTATTATTCCAAGTCCCAAACATAGTGAATGATTGATTCACTATTAAATTAAATCAATTTAATATCTTACATGATTTTGGTATAGAATTCCAATTATTTAAGCTACTTGCTTGACTGACGCTTAGTGTACCAATATATTACCATTTGGTCTACCTTCCCAGCGCCATTGGATTCTTAATTCAATTTCCTAATAGTCCTATAAATTTCAGAATTTTATCTTGTCTGAGATAACACCTGAAATTTCTCAAAGTCACCCTATCTCCAACACATTAAGGCAGACTCTATGTCTGACCTTTGTGCACATACAGAACCATATCTCAACTTAAAGAAGTCTGATTGGGGTCATTCCAAAGCAGTATTAACTTAATCATTTTTCTTGGCATATAAGTTTTGTACCATAATTCATTTTGTTCAATTTTATCCAGATTCTTAGAGTTTCCATTAAGAAACATGATCACAGCAAGAGTGTCCTACATTCATCTATACATAACTTGAGCTGTTCAACTCCAATTTCAGAAATTCCAATACAGACATTCTCCTAACTTGTAATCCTACTAACCATAATTTTTGCAGATTTTATTACCTCACAGACCTGTTGAACTGAACCTTTTAAGACAGTACCAAAAAAGGACGTGCAAACAGATTGTTACCAAGCCATTCCTTTCATTAAAGCCACATCAATACATACCAATTCGGCCATTATGACCACAAATCAACAACATACCATTACCAATCTCACAATTACAGAATATATAAACATCTTACCCTTAAGTAAGCTTTTGGCCAGATGGCCCTGATGGCTTTGGCCTTCTCGGTTTACGCCACAACTACTTCAAACTAACACCAACTCAACAGGTCTTGGTTAGTAATTGTGAAATTTAATTGATTAACAGTTAACATCATGAGGTTTGACATTTTCTCACTTTATGTAACGATCTGAATTTACTGATATTTCAGTTTAGCTACAAGTCGATAACATATCCAAAACCATAAATTCGCCTATTTAATTTAATTTTTTGATAACAATTTAAAACAAAATTAATGGTAACTGGTTCTTCAATTAATCAACACTATAGTCCTTTTTCAAAAACATTCATGTTCACATTCCCTAGACACATTTCGTATACATTACTGCACTTCAAAAATGTAGATACAAAAACAAATGTCTATATTGGGTATACCTTTAGCACAAAAGAACGCCTTTCTGTCGAATGGTTGTGCAAAATAAACAACTTATAACGACGGTCTCCACTATTGATGAGGATCTGTGGAGGAGAGTAAGGGGGTGAGTTTAACGCGCTCAGTAAAAGAAAATGAATATCATAGCAGACAGATAAAAACACTATCTATCTATATAGGCATGAAAATATAAAAAATCATTTACAGTTCAGTACAGTAACTAACGGTAATAATAACAGTATCACGAACATTTCACTACGGTGAACATTCAAAATTGAGTACAGTAAACAAATCGGTTTCATACAGTGTCTCAGTTCATACTCTCAAAACAGTAATTTAAATGAATGAAATAAGGCGAAGCATGCTATAACAGTAATAAGCAAGACAATTGGCCAATGTCGGTGACTCTGGGTAATCACTGATTAGGTGAGCCGGGATGTCAATTGTCGTAGGAGTAGTCAGCTACTTAAACGACTCACAGTACAGTATGTCCGAAGACCAGTAACACGGTACATCGTACTCACATACATATTGCATGGTACATCGTACTCCGTGGACCATAGTAATAGTATCAGTTCAATAACAGTGACAGTTCAGTAACAGTAACAGTGTAGCATGACTAATTCATTGTCTTTGTCTCAAAATCAGTACGAGTCGGACCGTGCGACACACAGTCAGCACGTCGCTCAAGCACATTTCATCAGTATTTCTTTATAAACAAATCATTTTCCTTAAATCACATGTAAATTCAAAACAGGTTAACTAGCCCTTTTTCAGTTAAAACCCTAGTAAACAGTCTGTGAAATTTAAATTTTGGAAAATTTGATTTTAACCGATAATATCAGTATCTATGCAAACCATTTAAATTCAATCGGTAAAATTAGACTCTTCAATAGGCTAAATTCTGAAATTTTCAAAGTCATAAAATTCAGTCTAGGTTTTTCTGTACTTTCGGTACTGTAAAATTTAGCCTAAAATTTTATATCTATAAATATACAAAAATTGCGCATATTTATCTATAGCAGCAACAAAAATTTTCCTTACCTCGGTGTCCTGCCAAAAATCCTCAGTGTCTAAGCGTTGCGAGTCAACAATTTTGTTCTAATCAATCTGTTTCCCCAAAATTCCGAACCGATATTCCGACCATCTTTTTCCCGGATCTTTTTCCCATGTCTCCCGGGTCTTCTTTCTACTCCAAATATATATATATATATATATATATATATATATATATATATATATAATTCTAAATATATATATAAATAATTTTTTTCTTTTTTTTTTTTTTGCGCGGGTTTGAATTTTCCCGCGCCTTCTTTTTCTCATTTCTTCTTCACAATCGGGTTACTGTTCCCCCGATCCCTCCCGTCCTTCTCGGGTCAACAACTCCAGCACCACCATCACCACACTTCTATCCTCGTTCTCTCCCAACTCCCGGTTTCCTCTCCCAGCTCCCTTCTCCCCATTCACCCCTGTCTCGGCCGGCCTTTGTCTCCCTCCGATCACGCCTCTGTCTCTACTCCTCGTTTATGTTTCTAGTGCCGAGGGGTGATCAGACACAGTGATCGCACGTCTTGCTGCCTCCGGCTCCTGCAGTAACCCTTAGCAGCCCGTGCTTTGTGCCTCTTTCCTGCAACCAACCGAGACCTCTCCCGACGCAGTAACAAAGGAGTTCTCTGTTTCCCGACCCCCTTCCGGTACCGAGTCATCAGCCTCCGCCTGCGTTCCACCTTCACCATTCCTCTTCTCACAGTCTCGCCACCCTAGCTAGCTCTCAGTTTTCCCGACTCTCTTTTCCTCTCTCGGACACCTGCTTCTTTTCGATTGCCCTCTGTTTTCAGCTCTTTGTCACCTCCTCCTATTCCTGTCGTGTCTCAACCACCCTCACCATCATCTTTTCAGCCTCCACCCTTTTTTCCTCCCTCACCTCTGTTGTAGTTTACAGAGGTTAGAGCCTTCTGTACTAGCTTCCTTAATTTCTCGATTTTCTCAGGTTCTCTTCCTACCTTCTCTGTTTCTTTATTTCCCACCTAGTCTCCCTTTCTCATCCTTTTATTTTAGTTTTCTAGTGGCGTACAGAACAAAGGCAAAGTGGGCGAACTGCAGACGTGTTGCTGGAGGGAAAAATGAGAGTAGGTTTGACAAGAGACGGGAGGTGCAGTGGAGTTCTGTGTGCAAGAGTCAGGGTGCAGAGTTGGTGTATGTGTATGTGTGCAGAAGGTTTAGTGTTTTCAGTTTCGTCTTCTTTATATATATATATTAACTATAATTTTATTATTATAATTATTATTTATTTATTATTTTATACCAAACATAAATTTTATTTC
This sequence comes from Firmiana major, assembly GCA_033439115.1. NCBI lineage: Eukaryota > Viridiplantae > Streptophyta > Magnoliopsida > Malvales > Malvaceae > Firmiana > Firmiana major. The sequence goes on along the minus strand of CM065897.1, from coordinate 35,193,868 downwards.
AATTTGTACGTTTTTACAAACAAATTTGCAGAGAAATATCGGGGATTTACACCTTAGTATCACCAAACAAGCTTGCTTCTCTAAACCACCATAACAGCCAAATGCTTCCTTTGCTCTCCTTTACTCTCCTTTACTCTCAGCTATCAAGTGTTCTTGGCAAAATCAACATATGATGGATTTAGATGATAATTTCTTAAGGCCAATGCTTGAAAACCAAAGAAGGAATGAGCTTTGTTACTTAGCTCACTAAACCGAGACCTCCCTCCTTGTCTCCCTTTTCGATTACCCATTAAGTCATCACAAAACTCACATGCAATGGTGTAAATAGCTTCCTCACATCACTACCATAAGTTTCCTATAATTTTTCATAAATTTTTCTCTTAGTTTCACTCAATGCCGAGACATGAATAAGGTTTCTCTCTCAACTTGGCTATGGCGCTTCCAATTAAAGATGATGATGAATAGGAATGACTTTAGTTAATGTTAACTAATATGGTTTAGTTTATTTCACTTCTTAGTTTGTCATTTAACCAAGGTAACTAAAGTTCTTTTAAAAAAAAAAAATTAACTACATGTGACTCCATGGTTAAGGCATTTCCATGTTTTAAGATTTCCATCCACTTACCAATATTATATGATAAAATGTGTAGAAAACTAGTTAGTGACATTAGACATGAATCATGCATTTCTACTTTATGGAAACACAATGATTATATGAAAAAAATGCGTTCCCTCACAAACTTGGAAATTAATTCAATTAATCCATAATAATCCTTGTCAATTCATTATTCCTTATCTTCCAATAATTGAAGTTTCCAGTAAAATAAACCATCAAATCCATGTCCTCTATTCTAATTTAATACCGAGCTATTAAAATTACTTTTTTACCCTTAGTGCCGAAAATCCACTAAACTTGACACCCAGCCTAGAGGCATCACTATTCCACCAAATCTGTCTAAAATAAATTAAAGTAAATTAAAATTAATTAATTTAGCTCATTTTCAATAAAATAAATTTATGTAGAGTAGTGATATTTCAGGAATATCACAATACTCCCTGCCTAATTTTTTCAACTTAAATTAGACCATTTGTGGAAAAAAAATTAAATGCACGTTTTTATATTTCAACTACTTTCAATTCATTTCTAATTCCAATAATTGTAAATCTTCTTTAGATTGGTAGCCAATTAAATTAGCGAAATTAAACTTTTAAATAATAACAATTTTAAAATATTATTGATGACGATGACTAATATGTAACAAAATCAAGCTCAAAAAGCATGAACAAAGAAAGGAAAGGACACCTCAAGAACTGAAAGGAATACGCACGCACCACACACACATGGTGCCACGATGAAGGAAGGTTTAAAGAATTTACAAAGAAAATGTGGTCCCTGTCTTTATTGTATTAAATCAGCAGCGAACATTGTATCCAAAATTTCAATTATATAAATATATCTTAAGCTATCGTTTTTAACAAAATTGCAACTAAACAACAGCAGCAGAATGAATGAGAAGGAACATACCTTAGCACTAGGGTTTAATTTTGAAGGCTTTCAATATGCAAACCGGCTAAGTCCAACAAGTCTGCATAGCTCTTTTGCTGAAAAAATTAAAGATATATCAGATTCAACAAAACTAACAAATATAGATGGAAAAATAAATTCCATTTACAATAATCGAGGTGATATTTCCCTAACATGGAAACATGAAACACATTAAGTTACTTCTAAACTTACCAATTTGGCATTATACTTAATTGGACGAAATATGTAACTTTTACCATAATGTACACCATACCATATTGGTCATTAGCATAAAGCATACTTTCGGAATCTTGGTCATTGAAGGTTTACTAAGCTTTCGACTATTAAACTTAACTAACCATATATAGCACATCTTACTTGTCAGTCGAGACCAAAAACTACTAAATAAATGTACAATCTAAGAACATCATGGCATTTTATAGCAATTCCAACAACTATACTTAGTTCCCAAGATTAATCCCAACCAAATAAAGTCAAGATCACCATTCGAGTAAAGTGTAAACAATACCAAATATGCATTTATGAGATAATACCAAAATAAATACATCAAGGTCATTTCCTAGTCATTGCAACAACTCCAACAATTACAATACATCTCCAAGTATATACAACAATTGTTTTCAGAATTATATCAATTAAAAAACCATAATAAAGTTGTTTCAGCTTAATACAACAGACTTTCAGTCTACATCTCAGACATATGTATAGAAGTGTATACACTGTGTAAAATACAAAAGTAGCTTCCATATACCATTATACCGAGATACCTGAGTGAACTGCAAAACAAAAACCTTAGAGGCTAAGTAGAGGGCTGCAACTGTTGGCAAAATCCTCGAAACTCAATCTGTGGAAAGAAGAGAGCGGATGAACTCGAGGAAGCCAATAAGCAGTTGCATAAAAGCTCAAAATGAATCAAATAGTTATCAAACCTACATACTGGTGAAACAAAATGCTTTTACATGTGATATAAAACAAGTCATGTTATATCGAATATAATATCAAAAGCATGCATCCAGTATGGGGATCATTAAACAATTACATCTGGTAAATATGATTATGAGATAGCACATTGAAACCAATAAAAGCATCCATGATACTAGGTAACTGTAGGTATCAATGCCAAAGTCTCTATCTCACTATAAGGCCCTGCCTATGATCATAGACATCTGGTTCGTGGGCTAGACGATAACAGCACCTACCCTCGGGCTAGGTGTAAAGGTTCTGACTGCGTTTGAAACAACCATGGTGTACCTTTTGAGGGGCGTTGCCACCTCAAATAGCTCACATTTCAATCAAGTTTAACATCCAAAATCATGTATCAATTGGTAAGTGGTTAATTTAACAATAGGCATGGTCTACGTAAGTTTCATTTAAAAATAGTAGAATATGCTCATATTTTAAAATCATTATAAACTATTTAATTATATAAATCAAGTTTATAAACAAGCATGAATTTATACAAATTTAATTTAATACCGAGACCACACCAATCATGCAAGTCATAAAACCAAAAAGTCAATTACCAAAACAATATATCAAAAGCAATGCAAGATTAGCTAATGTAAAACAACGTACTCCAAGTGTTTTGGGTCAAAAATATCTTAGCTACATACACAAGTGTCACGACCCTCAACTTACCAAAATACGTACAAATTTTTCGCATTTTCATACATTATTTATTAATCGTCCTTCCTCGATCGTGAATAGCTACTTTCCTCAACAGTTGGTCTTTGTGTCGATGTTTATCTCATTCCACCATACCAATTTAATTTGTATTTAAATTAGGGTAAACACTTGTATAAATAAATCAGAGTATTGTTTACAACACTTGTATAAATAAATCAGAGTATTGTTTACATGCGTTTACATTGCTTTACATCCCCGATAGTTACATACAAAATGCTACTGTGCTATAGAAAGTTTAGATACAAAAATCTCATCAGTGTATACCTTATGCGATGAGATGCAGCGGATACCAAAAGGGAACGCCTCCAGTCATGCTCAATCTATACTCAAAGCTCTGTAGAGAGGGGGAAATAAGGGGGGTAAGCAAACCACACACTCAGTAAGGCAATCATGCGAACATGTAGATATTGCATTATCTACGTGATCGTGATGCCATGCTCAAAGCATACATTTCATCATTTTCTCAAAATATGAGTTCATGCTTGTGTTAATGGTATGTAAAGCATTCATGCTATTAAAATCTAGTGCATAATTAAATTCAAAGCATGGAATATCCATCATGCATATTTCACAAATAAGGCATGGAAAACACATCATGCGTACGTGCACTTTAAAACCATTATCAAATCGTCATCTCAAAACAATCCAACACTTGTCAGGACTCAGCCCCTCCCTCGGATTGTCCTGACCCACAAATCATTTCAAACATGAATTTATTCACAAAACAATAGACATGTGAGATAGGCAATACAATAAGGGAAATATCCTCTAGGACTATGGCCATATACTGTGATACCGGCTACACGGATCAGGTGTGCAAGTTATCACCACTATCTGCTTCCACACGGGAGGTGGGTAAAGTCCAACCAGCTGATCCATAGCAGATCTCGTCAGAAGACGGCATATCACAATCTCAACATGGTACATCGTACTCCATGCTACCTACACAGTACAACGTACTCCGTGGACCCATATCAACACATCATATCACGCCACATCTCAAAAACGCACGTGTGAGCCTCTTTAATCGGTACGACTTCTTGTCTACCCGAAGCTCCTAACACGGCTATCAACATGTCAAATATAAAAAATGCACGTGCGAGCCTATTTAATTAGTGCGACACCTAGTTTACCCAAAGCTCTAAGCACGGCGACAACTAAGGTGGGCATCTAATGCGAGCTAAGCACCAGTACCATGTTAAAACCAATATAAAATCCATGTAAAAACTAGTGCGAGCTAAGCTCCAGCACTCATGCGTATAAAACACATCAAAACTCGTGTGAGACACACTCTAGCACGCTTTCATTCTCATGAAAACCATGTAGGTGGCTCAATTCTTTGCAAAGTATGGTTAACAAACCAAAATAGCTCATTTCTTTTGCAATTCATTTCAAATGTTAGCCAACCTACCAATCATTTGCTAAAAAGCAATAAAACATGATTTTTCAAAGCATTATGCCTTTGTTTTCATGCACATTTCTCAAAAACCTAACTCTTTATCTTTCAATCACCTAATATCATTTCCTAGTATCGCATACACTCTAGCAAAACATTTAAGCCCCCAAATTGCGCACAGATATCTCTAAGAGTCCACAGAATTCTCTTACCTCAATTTACTTGAGTGCGACTCTCTCTTCCTCTTAGCTTCTTGCGCTCTTGGCTCGCCTTGCTTCAGTGTATCCTCCGGAGCTGTGATTCATTCATCCAATTCACTTGAGTTAATGTTGTTAACTCACATTTTGACTTCACTAATCAATATAATTCATTTATACATTTTACCAATGCCTTAATCCACATTTTACCCATTTTAGGTAAATCTCACAATTTATTCACTAAGCACATCTTAAGATCATACTTATAACACTATTATCACCTCAAGATATCTCATTCATCATTAATCTCAATACATTCCACTTCTCACACTAGACCATTTCTAGGTCAGGGTGGATTCATTCAACTCTAGGTAGTTTCTATCATTTCTATGCATACCAATCATTTCCCACATCAATATCCTAACAAATGTACTTGAGTATTTGCATTAGAAACTCACCTAGCTTGATCTTCTCTTTGCTCCAATGGAAATGCACATTGTTCCTTAAATCCAACTAATGAGGAAAATGCCTCCAAGCTATGTTGTTCTTCTCTTCGATGTGAACAACTTTATGTCTGATAGCCTTCCCTCAAATCTTCTTGAAAATGGCCTGATTTAGAGAGTGAAATCTAGGTTTTAGGTTGAAAAATGGAAAGGAAATGGTTGTTCTCGTGAAATGCAAATTTTAACTGCTCCTATTTAAAGATTTAGCTTGATAAGATCGATCTGTCAAAACATGACATCGATCTGGTCCCCTTAAAATCCCTTTTTTCCACGACATTTTGAAGGTAGGAGATCGATCTGTTGAAACCTTGAGATCGATCTTGTCTCAGGTAGTAGCTTAAGGAGATCGATCTGATCTTAGGGGAGATCAATTTTGCTTCAACTTGAGAGCTAAGAAAATCGATCTGTTTCATTAAGGATCGATCTGCATTTTACAAAATATTTAGGAGATCGATCTAGCTCTATTTGAGATCGATCTGTCCTTTCCATAGCTCAAAATAAGAGCATTTTGACTCTTCCAGATCGATCTCTCATCCAATGAGATTGATCTGACCTTCAAAATTTTCAAATTTTACTGCAGTTTTTCTGCCGCAACTTCACCCAAACAACTTTAATTTACTGCCATAGTCATTTCCTCATCCGATCATCTTTGAGACTTTGAAAATGGCATCCATTCCTACTTTATACTTATTAAAACTTGTGTGCAATCTTTGTATATCCAAAGGTACATGATATAAACCAAATGGAAGTGCATAACTTATACAGTCCTACTTCCATTTTTACCATACTACTCATTTTCCATTCCACTCACATTTATCACATGTTTAAGTCCATTTCTTCATATTCATACATAAGGCAACTTGTACGTATAATCACAACTCTTATTACAAGTGTGTACATTAAACTTATGGACTTACATCACATATACTTCTCACTACAAGTATATCACCACACTTATGAATTCATTTACATATATATATATATATATATATATATATAAGGTTTAACCTATACGGGGTCTCACATTCTCCCCAACTTAGAAAATTTGGTCCTCCAAATTAGAACCAAGTTAATCCGTGAATATCCCGGGGTACTTCTCCTGTATCAAACTCTCCAATTCCCATGTGGCCTCTTCCACAGTGTGATGTTGCTAAAGAACTTTCACCAAGGGAATTGTATCACACCCCACTTCTGGGAACCCTTCTATCCATACATTCTCTACTACGGTTGGGCTGTGAGAAGATGCAATTACTAAAATTCATTCATTTACAGCGGAAGATTTAAATCTTTAATTCACACTCCCAGGTGTGTGTGTGAAGATATACAAAATCAATTGTATAAATATCATGTGCTTACATATCATCCCCATAATACTGTTTACAATTCCAAGATATAACTGTGCGATACAATAAATTAGATACAAAATACTCGTGTATACAATCTTATACCTTTGCGGAATTGTGGGAGCTGTTCAACACAAAAGACCTAGAGACCACCGCTCTCTTACTTCTCAGTACCTGGAGGGGGAAAATAGTGGGATGAGCAAACCACAACTTAGTAAGAAAATGAATGCTAGTAGGTAGATATCGTACTACCTACGTAGCCCATGCATGTATAAACCAAAATCATGTTTTCATTATAAATGGAAATGTCATACGAAAAATGCATTTTAAACATATTTTTCTCAATAGCATTTTCATGTAGATCAAATATATCAAGCTTCCATTTAAAACATGCTCATAATAGTGCCCTCACGGCACAAATGTGAAATTAGAGATTTATCAAAACACAAAATCTCTTTCTTTTCTCAAATCACTCTTTCCCGCAAATCTCTTTCTTTTCTGAGATTGTCTCTGTTTCTCGAATCTCTGAGACAGGCATGAAATTTTGGGCAATCAAATATCCACGACATATGGTCATAGTAAGTGATCCCAGGCCTCACTGATCAGGTGTGCACAGGGCATCACTTCGCCTGAAGGGGAATGGGTCAGTCCTGCCCTCCGGCTCATCTCAATCAACCTCATCTCCTCGTATACTCACGGTAAAGATACGCCGTGTGTCATCTACGCGATACTCGTACTCACGTGCACCTAGCACGGTACATAGTATACCAACGGACAACTATACTGTACTACGTACGACCGTGAACCCAAGTCCATACTCCAACTCCGATGGACTTTTCATCCTAAACCATGTCTCATATACCAGGCGAGCAAGCAGCGTGACACACAATCATCGCAAGACTCCAGCGCGGTACGATCTATTGTTAAGGCCCAGCCTGTTCAAATGGTCGTCGGCTGGTATCCCCTTAGGTCCCAGACCTCCAGGTTTACCTCAACTCAATAAAACAGGTGCGAGCAAAGTTCCCGCACTTTCTCAAAACCATCGTGCGAGTTAAAACTCCAGCACGGTACATTAAATGCATTAAAACGGGTGTGAGCTAGCGCTTCAACACCAAATCTCATCTCAAAACTGATAGATGACTATTTTCTCTTTTTTAAAACTCAAAACATGTTTATTCATACAGCATGCCTCTTCATGCTAAAACATGTAAAATTAGCCAACCTATCATCAATATTTCTCAATCATCAAGATCAATGTAAAATAGAGAAAAACATTGAAAACATGCATATCATGCTATTTCCTTACCCTATCCCATTTCTCAATACATATATACATCATAGTACTTTTCATGCTTCCATATCATTTCATAGAATTATAATATTGTACTAGTTCTAGCAATATATCTACGAAATTGCTGTAAAATACGCACGAACATCTCTATAGCTAACACACAGTCCCTTACCTCGCTTTACTTGTGTGCAACTATCCTCCTCTACGCTTCTCGCGTTCTCATCTCGACTTGCTCCGGCGTATCATCCGAAACTGAAATTCATCCATCAAACACTTGAGTCAACGTTTCTAACTCTTATTCAACTAAGCATTTATCCAATGACTTAAATACACATTTTGCCCATTGTGGTAAATCTCATAATTTTATCCCAATATCAACATACCCAAACCATGCCCATAACATAATCATCCTCTCAAGATATCTCATTCATCATTAACACTTCTACATTCCATTTTCTCACACTAGACCATTTCTAAGTTATATTCATTTCATGCCATTCTAGGTAGTTCTACCCACAAGGTGCACACCCAATTAACTTCATAATCATTAACTAGACCAATGTACTTGGATTTGTGCACTAGAATTACCTCCTTGGATTTCCTCTTTGCTCCAATTAGAAATGTCATTTATTCCTTCAATCCGTCAAATGGGGAAATGCCTCTAGACTAAGTTGTTCTTCTCTTAGACGTGAACGACTTTGTCTCTAATAGCTTTTCCTCAAATCTTACTGAAAATGGCTGGATTTAGGAGTGAAAAAGCTAGGTTTTTGAGTTGAAGTGAAAAGAAATGGTTTATCCCGAAATCTGCAGATCCAACTACTCTTATTTATAGATTGAACTTGATGAGATCGATCTTCCTTGGGTGGAGATCGATCTGGTCCTCTAAAAATCCCTCTTTTCTAAGACATTTTAAAGGCAGGAGATCGATCTGTCGAGGCTTGAGATCGATCTGTTGTCGAACAGAAGCTTAAGGAGATCGATCTAGTTTTAGGGGAGATCGATCTACTTCCAACCCGAGAGCTAAGGAGATCGATCTAATTCCTTTGGAGATCGATCTGCTCTATTCCATTACTCACATAAGAGCATTCTGGCTCTTCCAGATCGATCTCTCATCCTATGAGATCGATCTGGCCTTCACATTTCCAAATTTCCTGCAGTTTTTCTGCAACAACTTCATTCAAAACATCCTCAATTTACCTCCATAGTCCTTTCCTCATTCATCCCTCCTTGAGACTTAAAAAAAATGCCATCCAATCACACTTAGCACGTATTAAAACTTGTGGGCAATCTTTGTATAACCAAATATACACGATATTGCCCGAATGGAAGTATACAACTTATATAAATCTTTCCTTCCATTTTACCACACTACTCATATTCCATTTCATTCACATTCTTCTCGTGTTTAAGTTCATTTCTTCATACTCATTCATGATGCAACTTGTATGTATAATTACGATTATTATTACAAGTGCGTACATTATCTTATGGACTTACATTGCATATACATCACATTACAAATGTATCATCACACTTATGATTTCATTTACATTTCTATGTTCCTATATACATATACGGGGTCTCACATCTTTGTCCTCAATACTTTATCTTTTTTGTCCAATATCTGAACTGGCCTCTCAATGTACGTCACGTCTTCATTGAGCTCCAAAGGTTCATACCTTATTACATGCGCCAAGTCCGGATGATACTTCCTTAACATGGATACGTGGAAGACGTTATGAACACTTGCCAACTCTGGTGGCAATGCCAACCTGTATGCCTTATCTCCCACCTTATCAAGTATCTCAAATGGCCCTATATATCGAGGGCTCAACTTTCCCTTCTTCCCGAATCTCATAATTCCCTTCGATGGAGAAACCTTCAAAAACACTGACTCACCCACATCAAACTCTAGTGGTCTTCATCTCCTGTCAGCATAACTCTTTTATCTGCTTTGAGCTGTCTGTAACCTTTCACAAATCAACTGGATATCCTTAGAGGCTTGTCTAACCAAGTCCGGAGCAAAGATCTATCTGTCACCAACCTCTTCCCATCCAATAGGGGAACAACATCTACGCCCATAAAATGCCTCATATGGTGCCATCCCGATACTTACATGAAAACTGTTATTATAAGCGAACTCTGCGAGTGGCAAATGGTCATCCTAGGAGCCTCCAAAATCCAATGCACACGCTCTCATCATATCCTCCAGGGTCTGTATAGTCCTCTCTGGCTGACCATCTGTTTGAGGATGAAATGCGGTGCTAAAACTCAACTGGGTCCTCATCGCTTCCTGAAAACGTTCCCAGAAGTGAAAAGTGAAGCGGGCATCTGACGAGGCCCTAAGGGTATCTATCCGCAAGTGCACGGGTCGTCCAAGTAATAATGGGATTTGAGTCCCGAGTTATCGTCCCACAGAGAGGTTGACTAGCCTAATTAAGTACCGGTTAATCTTACCCTAAGTATATCCTAGCAAATTATGAAATCAAAGTGGGTGATCTACAAAGTCTAATATTAAAATCACTGCAAAACAGTAAAATAATAAAAACTACATAAAATAAAACGGAGCTCAAGGTACTTACAATACTCCAAGCAATTAAAAACAACAACCTACAAAAGAAAATTAAAATAGTTAAAAAGAATTAACGCAACTAAAATAAAATGAAAATATGAAAATAAAGTAATAAAATTTAATTAAACTAAACTTTAAACAAACTTAAAATAAAAATGAATGAATTTAAATTATTGCAAATTAAACTAACCTAAAATGCATGAAACATAATTAATCTAAACTAACTCTAAGTGCAAATAAACTAAAATGAAATCACAAAACATAAAATATAAAATTAACTACTAACTAAAAATTAACACTAAAAATTAAATTAACAACTAAAACATTAGAATTAACCTACAATTATCATTTAACAGATTACCTAAATTAACTACTAATAAAAGGAATAAAAATAATCAAAATAAAAATGCATTAAACAATTAAATTATAAAAATGGGAGGTGGCCAAACATGGCCTTAAGCTGTTTTCCAACCAAGTGGTCCCAATTGGGACACTGTTCACTGTCTTCTTTCCAGTGCTGCCCACGTCCTCTGCACCGAGGTCTCTGCTCTGGGTTGTCCAGGTACCACCCGTGGCTTCTCCTCCAGGTGCTGCTATTTCCAGCTGCACACAGTACACTGCACGTCTCAGTAGTCTGTCATAGGTGCTGCGGTTGATGACCGATCCTGCTCCTGGTGAATATACTTAACCTGTTCCAGCTGGTGTATGTCCCTCTCTGCAACAGATCAAGCACATTCCTCCCCTGCCCAGCTAACGTTTGCTTCAGTCCAAACTACTGACCAGTACACCCTCCTTGCAACCAACAGTATTACAGCATGTATCTCGGCATCAGCTGGACATTAGCTACTAAGCAGCTGCTGTCACCATTTCTTGCCGAACAGCACCTCAACTCTGGTTCAGGCTATGAACAGTGAAACAGACAATGGCATGAAAGAGATCATTAGCAAGGAAATATGTAATGTGCATTTTAATCCATAAAGAACAGCTTAAAGGAACTGAAACGAAATGTTAAAGCAGAATAAGATATGAACAGCAAGCAGTGAGAAAACAGGGGAGAGCAGAGGGTCATTCGGCTTGCTGGATTGCTTCATTAATCCCTCAAGCTACCTGCCGAACCTCATCTCCTGGTACTGAACTTGAACCTCTCCAAAAATACAAAAGCAACGATGACAACACAGAAAACTAAAATGGTAAGTCAATAATGCAAAAGAAATCTAAAACAGGAAAACAGGAAACTCCTGATGCGTGGTTCCCTTCACTGCCTTCCCTGCCTTCCCTGCCGAATTCCACTATGCTGTTGATGTGGGCAAATGTTGTGCATCATCCCACATCATAGCAACAGAATCAACAAGCAGGAGACTGTGTGAAGATGTCTGAACCCAAATGCTCAAAGTGTTACCCGAATGCACTTAAAATCACAACCGAGACATGAACTAGGAAAATAAGCTTTGAAAATACAAAAATAAAACTTATGGAAGGAAACCGAGAAGATAAAATATATATATATACGAAACCGAGAGCTTAGAATGTAAATGAGGAACCCGAGAACATGGAAACTAATGGAAGAAAAATCGATGAACAATAATGAAGAAGAAACCGAGAGCATGTAACAAAGAGATTAAATTTCTATTGAAAATAAAAGCTTAACAAATTGTAATGAAGAACATGAAATGAATAGTAAAGAACTTGTAAAAGAAAAACTATGCGGAAATTAAAGAAAAGCTTTGAAAATTAATCTAAGGCTATTCTACCCTAATCTACCCTACTCCTACTCCTACTCCTACTCCTACTCCTACTCCTAAACTAACCTAAAATTACTTCCTTTTTCAATTGCCATCATGTTTTATTTATACACAAACATAGGGGTACAATGGTAAATTGTCATCCTAGATGAGTTGGCATTGTTTGGCCACTTGTCTTCATTTGATTTGCTGCAGAGTAGATATTTCCACGTCATCAGTCTTTTTGTCCAATTAGCTGTGCGATGTGGCCCGACGTGTATTTTTCAGAGGGTTGGCACGGTGTCCTTCGATCTTATCGTTTCGGAGAAAATAAAATACGGACACCTAGTATCACGCGTGTCCAGTCGACTGATGACTCAGTCTGCAAATTGGAAGTGGTCCAGTCTCCTTTAGCTCGTTTTCAGCCCAATTTGGTCTAAAATGACTGAGTTTCATTCGGATTTAATTTATCTGCACATTAAAGAATTTTAATTAAATAAAGGGGATTATTAATAAAATAATATGGTGATTAAATAAATAATTAGGAATTTAAGCACAAATAATTCTATAAAAAATAGAATTATCACACCCTCAAACTTGAGCTTTTGCTTGTCCTCAAGCAAAACAAAATAATTGTAGGAATGATAAGTAAAAAACATAATAATTTCCCCAACATTATCCTCAAAGAAAAAGTACAAACTATGAAATCAAAGAATCACAATTAAAAGTCCAGCACTTAGAATTATTCAATCATAAGTCCTAACCCAAATTGGATCCCTCGTGTGTGTGTGAAAATGTCAAAGCCACTTCAAAGTACATTATCCAGATCAGATTATGCAAACATAATGAATACAAAGTCAATGACATGAGATCATTCCCATATGTTTGCTTTTCACTAATCTCTCCACTAATGTAGTCACACTCAATCAATGATCAATAGGACTTCATTAAGCTTGTAATGTCAGGCTGGGGTTAAGGTATGATAAAGTCGATTTAGGTTTAATTACCCCTTAATATGCATTACTACTAGGACCTTTAATGTAAGAGCTCTAATTTATTTCCCTCAAACTTATTTCTTTTGCTAAACATTTTTTTTCTTTTTCTTTCTTTTTCATCATTTTTTTAACATACTCTTTCACTATCACTTAATACCCATATAGCTCACAATATATCTCAATGACTTTTCATGCTTTTGGGGTAAGGGATAGGACAAAGTATTTAAGCTAAGGAAATTTATGTTGGTGTATTTACAGATAAAAGCTTATTTGGCCCAGATGGGTGACTAGGTGTAAAATATGTACAGAGATGGCTAGAAAGGCTCAAACGATCCAAAGATGGCCTAAATCATCTCCTTAATTAAGTGTGATCTAATATTTCGCCTCGAGATTAGATCAAACAAATTCTAGAATATGATACACAAAATCAACTGAACAAATGCAATCCTAGGTCCACATAAGCTTTCTCTAAATAAATATACAGAGTCATGACATGACATGTGCATAAAATGAGGAAATCACAATCAGAATCAAGACAAATTCAAGAACTCAACTTCATGCTTTTCATATAAGCATGCTTCTCAGTCAATCAAAGTCAGACTAATTCATGGGGTCATATCATCAGAATATGGAAAAACTACATGCTAAGCACTAAATCATCCCAAATCAAACAATTTAAGCTCAAATTTTCGAAAAAATTTTGAAAATTTTTTTAATTTTGCTCAAATTTTCGAAAAATACTCAAGTTATATTCCCTCCCCCAAACTTGAAGTGCACAATGTCCTCAGTGTGCAGATAATATAACAATTGAGGTTCAGGAACAGAGTACTCCCCTCTCTGATGATGAACAACTGAAACTTTGATTGAAAGCGTCAAACTAGAAAAGAAACCTGCAAAATAAACAAAGAAAGAAGCAACAGAAAAGAAAAAGAAAAAGAACTATATACAAAGTGAAAATGAAAACACAACCACTTCAAATACAGCTGAAAAACACTACACTCAGCAGCAGGGCGAAGAGCAGGAGGGTCATCCAAAGTGGTGATAAGGTGGTGACAGTTAACTCCTCCTGAGCCCTATCTACTTCCCTCCCTCTTTCGGATTTCATGTGCTTAAGCCTTATATCCTCATTAATCTCCATTTTAAAACACTCTTGAGAGTCATCAGGGAGCTTCAAAGGTTTGAAAACATTAAACTTCACTTCCTGATCTTGTACTCTCATAGTCAACTCTATATAATCAAAGGGTGAGGAAGGTAACGAATAAGAAGAAGGTATAGATGAAGAAGTGCTTAGCTTTGTTTCCTTGGCAGCCTGATCTTTAGGTTCCGGCTCTTTCTGAGCTGCTTCGTTAGAACTTACGAATTCTTCAACTATGTGCTGTTCAGGTTGGGACTTAACTTGTGGCTCCTCTAGCTCTCTGCCACTCCTAAGGGTGATAGATCTAATGTGTTCCTTACCCTCCCTTTGCTTAACAGGATTAACTTCAGTATTAGTAGGAAGGGTCCCTTGAGGATGTTGGCTAAGAGCACTAGCTATTTGTCCCACATGAACCTCTAAGTTCTTAATTGAAGCAGCTTGATTTTACAGGATAATCGTGAACATCTCCTCTAATGTAGGCTTCTTCTCAGCTGCTGGTGTATGGTAGAATTGGGGCTGCATGAGTGGTAGTGGTGGTGGTGGTGATGGATGATATTGAAATTGAGGTGGGGATGGATGATGAGGCGGATGATATGGAAATTGCGGCTGAGGTGGTACCTGAACCAGTGGAGCTTGAAAACTAGGGGGTCCTACAGATATGGAGTTAGAGGTTTGCCCTTGGTTCTGGCTCCATGAGAGGTTAGGATGGTTCCTCCACCCTGAATTATAGGTGTTTGAAAAAGGGTTGTTCTGTTGCGTAGGGGGAGCAACATACTGAACCAATTCTAAGTTGAGCGGACACCTATCTACAGAGTGGGTACCACTACACAGCTCGCATGAAAGGAAAGGACTTTGGACAGAATATATAGGGTTAGGACTATTGGGAGGATTATGTTGGGTACTGAGCAACTCCACCTTCTTTGTAAGATTGGCGATCTGAGAGGTCAAGGTGGACAGCGTGTCAAGCTCATATATACCCATCGATTTCTTTGGCATTTGCCTTTTCGAGGACCATTGATAGTTGTTAGTCATCATTTTGTCTAGCAACTCGTAAGCCTCCTCCTCTATTTTGCACATCAAGGCTCCACCCGACGCAGCGTCCACTATGGTCCTATTCTGGCTTGTAAATCCATTGTAGAAGGTTTGGACTTGCAGCCATAGAGGTAGGCCGTGGTGAGGGCACTTCCTAAGAAGCTCCTTATATCGTTCCCATGCCTCGTAAAGAAATTCAGAGTCGTACTGGGCAAAGGAGGATATATCGCTACGGAGTCTGGCCATTTTAGAGGGAGGAAAGAATTTGGCTAGAAATTGGTGCGCTAACTCGTGCCATGTGGAAATTGATCCTGGAGGCAGAGAGGTTAACCAGTGTCTCGTCCTATCCCTAAGTGAGAAGGGGAATAGTCTAAGCCTGAGTGCATCATTAAATAATCCATTATGTTTAAACGTGTTGCACAAGTCCAAGAATTGCCCAAGGTGAGCATGTGGGTCATCGTGTGGAAGCCCACTGAACTGCAGAGAAGTTTGGATCATCTGGATGATTGCAGGCTTAATTTCAAAGTTATTTGCAGGGACAACTGGTGGCCTAATGCCTGAATAATACCCTTTAATTGTCGGCATCGCATAATCTCCAACAGTTCTAATTTTCCTATTTTCTGCCATGGTGAATTGCAGCGGAGCTAATAATTTCCTCGAGTCCTTTCGAATTTTTCTAAGAGTGTGTTCGATTTCAGGATCTAGAGGAAAGCAATCAAAACTTCTGGCTTTACGCTTGCAATTATCGAAAAGTCCTTAGAAATTTTTTTTTTAAAAGTTTTTTAATTTTTCAATTTTTTTTCTTGATTTTAATTAAGAGAAAATTTAACTAACCTAAGCTAAGGCTCTAAATATTTACAACCTAAATATTTACAATCTAGAGTTACACATAAGCATAATTTCACCGATATTAATTACAGACTAATTAAAACTTTCCCAGCAACGGCGCCAAAAACTTGACGAGGTCCTAAGGGTATCTATCCGCAAATGCACGGGTCGTCCAAGTAATAATGGGATTTGAGTCCCGAGTTATCGTCCCACAGAGAAGTTGACTAGCCTAATTAAGTACCGGTTAATCTTACCCTAAATATATCCTAGCAAATTATGAAATCAAAGTGGGTGATCTACAAAGTCTAATATTAAAATCACTGCAAAACAGTAAAATAATAAAAACTACATAAAATAAAACCGAGCTCAAAGTACTTACAATACTCCAAGCAATTAAAAACAACAACCTACAAAAGAAAACTAAAATAGTTAAAAAGAATTAACGCAACTAAAATAAAATGAAAATATGAAAATAAAGCAATAAAATTTAATTAAACTAAACTTTAAACAAACTTAAAATAAAAATGAACAAATTTAAATTATTGCAAATTAAACTAACCTAAAATGCATGAAACATAATTAATCTAAACTAACTCTAAGTGCAACTAAACTAAAATGAAATCCCAAAACATAAAATATAAAATTAACTACTAACTAAAAATTAACACTAAAAATTAAATTAATAACTAAAACATTAGAATTATCCTACAATTATCATTTAACAGATTACCTAAATTAACTACTAATAAAAGGAATAAAAACAATCAAAATAAAAATGCATTAAACAATTAAATTATAAAAATGGGAGGTGGCCAAACATGGCCTTAAGCTGTTTTCCAACCAAGTGGTCCCGATTGGGACACTGTTCACTGTCTTCTTTCTAGTGCTACCCACGTCCTCTGCACCGAGGTCTCTGCTCTGGGTTGTCCAGGTACCACCCGTGGCTTCTCCTCCAGGTGCTGCTATTTCCAGCTGCACACAGTACACTGCACGTCTCAGCAGTCTGTCATAGGTGCTGCGGTTGATGACCGATCCTGCTCCTGGTGAATATACTTAACCTGTTCCAGCTGGTGTATATCCCTCTCTGCAACAGATCAAGCACATTCCTCCCCTGCCCAGCTAACGTTTGCTTCAGTCCAAACTACTGACCAGTACACCCTCCTTGCAACCAACAGTATTACAGCATGTATCTCGGCATCAGCTGGACATTGGCTACTAAGCAGCTGCTGTCACCATTTCTTGCCGAACAGCACCTCAACTCTGGTTCAGGCTATGAACAGCGAAACAGACCATGGCATGAAAGAGATCATTAGCAAGAAAATATGTAATGTGCATTTTAATCCATAAAGAACAGCTTAAAGGAACTGAAACGAAATGTTAAAGCAGAATAAGATATGAATAGCAAGCAGTGAGAAAACAGGGGAGAGCAGAGGGTCATTCGGCTTGCTGGATTGCTTCATTAATCCCTTCAGCTACCTGCCGAACCTCATCTCCTGGTACTGAACTTGAACCTCTCCAAAAATACAAAAGCAACAATGACAACACAGAAAACTAAAATGGTAAGTCAATAATGCAAAAGAAATCTAAAACAGGAAAACAGGAAACTCCCGATGCGTGGTTCCCTTCACTGCCTTCCCTGCCGAATTCCACTATGCTGTTGATGTGGGCAAATGCTGTGCATCATCCCACATCACAGCAACAGAATCAACAAGCAGGCGACCGTGTGAAGATGTCTGAACCCAAATGCTCAAAGTGTTACCCGAATGCACTTAAAATCACAACCGAGACATGAACTAGGAAAATAAGCTTTGAAAATACAAAAATAAAACTTATGGAAGGAAACCAAGAAGATAAAAAATATATATATATATACGAAACCGAGAGCTTGGAATGTAGATGAGGAACCCGAGAACATGGAAACTAATGGAAGAAAAACCGATAAACAATAATGAAGAAGAAACCGAGAGCATGTAACAAAGAGATTAAATTTCTATTGAAAATAAAAGTTTAACAAATTGTAATGAAGAACATAAAATGAATAGTAAAGAACTTGTAAAAGAAAAACTATGCGGAAATTAAAGAAAAGCTTTGAAAATTAATCTAAGGCTATTCTACCCTAATCTACCCTACTCCTACTCCTAAACTAACCTAAAATTACTTCCTTTTTCAATTGCTATCATATTCTATTTATACACAAACATAGGGGTACAATGGTAAATTGTCATCCTAGATGAGTTGGTATTGTTTGGCCACTTGTCTTCATTTGATTTGCTGTAGAGTAGATATTTCCACGTCATCAGTCTTTTTGTCCAATTAGCTGTGCGATGTGGCCCGGCGTGTGTTTTCCAGAGGGTTGGCACGGTGTCCTTCGATCTTATCGTTTCGGAGCAAATAAAATACGGATACCTAGCATCACGCGTGTCCAGTCGACTGATGACTCAGTCTGCAAATTGGAAGTGGTCCAGTCTCCTTTAGCACGTTTTCAGCCCAATTTGGTCTAAAACGACTGAGTTTCATCCGAATTTAATTTATCTACACATTAAAGAATTTTAATTAAATAAAGGGGATTATTAATAAAATAATATGGGGATTAAATAAATAATTAGGAATTTAAGCACAAATAATTCTATAAAAAATAGAATTATCAGCATCCCTATCAGAAACAATGCTCACCGAAATTCCATGTAGATTCACTATCTCGCGCATATACAAATTCACTAACTGACTCAGAGTATTGGTAGCTCTCATAGCTAGAAAAAGGGCTGATTTCCTCTGCAGTCCTCGGTAATCCCATCACAAAATCCATGGTGACATGCTTCCACTTCCAAGTCGGTATCGGTAGAGGCTGTAATAACCCTGCAGGCTTCTGATGTTCTACCTTCACCTGCTGACAAACGAGACACTTAGCAACATATTCAGCAATGTGCTTTTACATCCCAGACCACCAATAAACCTTTCACAGGTTTTGATACATCTTTGTACTCCCTGGATGTATCGTATACCTCGATGAGTGAGCTTTTGTCAAGATCAATCTTCTGATCTCTGCATCATCAGGAACACATATCCTACCTCTGAACCTCAACAACCCATCTGAACTCAATTCAATGTCCGTCTCTGTGCCCCTCTGTATCTGCCCGACAATATCACTGCATTGTTGATCAACTCGTTGAGCCTATCGAATTCGATCTACCAGATCCGGTTCCAACTGTAGGCTAGCTATCATAAATCCACTGTCAGCGTCAGGCGGGGTCATATCCAAACTAAGGTTCGTGAACTGTTCCAATAGCTCATGTTCCCTGACTATCATGAATGACACCAACCCGAGATGCTTCCTACACAATGCATCAGCAACTACATTTGCTTTACCCAGGTGGTACAGGATCTCACAATCATAATCCTTTAACAGCTCAAGCCATCTCATCTGTCTCATGTTTAACTCTTTCTACGAGAACAGGTACTGAAGGCTCTTATGATCGATATAAACCTGAAATCTCTCACCACAGAGGTAGTGGCACCATATTTTCAATGCAAACACTACTGCAGCCAACTCCAAATCGTGGGTTGGGTAGTTTCTCTTATGATCCTTCAACTGTCTTGATCTATATGCAGACCTTCCCATCCTGCATCAATACACAACCCATTCCTTGGTGTGAAGCATCCGTATACACCGAGAAACCTCTTGAGCTGGTAGGAATGGTGAGTATCGGAGCTGTGGTTAGTCTCCTTTTCAACTCCTGAAAACTTTTCTCACACTTATCGTCCCATACAAATTCAACATTCTTTCTCGTGAGACTTGTCAAAGGAGCAGCTAACCTCAAAAATCCCTCTACAAACCTTCGATAATACCCAGCTAAACCCAGGAAACTTCTGATCTCTGTCACTGTCTAGGGTCTCTGCCACTGTGTCATTACCTCAATTTTTTATGGATCCACTGACACTCCATCCTTTGATACTATACGACCCAGAAAAGATATATGTTCTAATCAAAAGTCGCACTTACTGAATTTAGCGTACAACTTCTTCTCTTGGAGAGTCTGCAGCACGATCCTTAGGTGTCGTTCATGCTCCTCTCTAGACTTTGAGTACACCAGTATATCATCAATAAACACGATAACAAACCGATCCAAATACTGGTGAAATACCTCATTCATCAATGACATAAAAGTTGCAGGAGCATTCGTCAACCCAAATGGCATAACCATAAACTCATAATGTCCATACCAGGTGCGAAAAGCTGTCTTGGGTACATCTCCACTTCGTATCTTCAACAGATGGTACCCAGATCTCAGATCCATCTTGAAAAAGACCTGTGCTCCCTTAAGCTGATCCAACAAGTCATTGATGCATGGAAGGGGATACTTATTCTTGATAGTGGCCTTATTCAACGACCGGTAATCTATACACAGTCGGAGGCTTCCATCCTTCTTCCTTACAAACAGAACCGGTGCTCCCCAAGGTGAGACTCTCGGCCTAATGAATCCCTTCTCCAGTAACTCTTGTAACTGCTTCCTCAATTCTTCCAACTCTAATTGAGCCATTCTGTTCGGTGGCTTGGATATCGAATCCGTACCAGGTGCCAAATCTATACCAAATTCCATCTCCCTATCTAGGGGTAACCCTGGTAATTCATCCGAAAAGACATCTGGATAATCCCTGACCACTAGGATGTCTATCAACTCCGAACTTGCCTTATCCGTCTTAACCACATAAGCAATGTATCCTTCACATCATTCTTTCCACCGTTAGTAACACAATCATCACATACACACATATAATTGTTAAACAAATTCATCTCTTAAATATCATGAATTGAGATCATACTCTTTTATTTAGGTTTAAAATATCTTTCATTTCATTTCACAAAACTTACTACAAGATTTTCTACCTCGGGAAACATCAATGTCTTAGCCCGACAATCCATAACAACATGGTTTGTAGCCAGCCAATCCATCCCTATGATTACATCAAAATAACTCAGATTTACTAAAATTAAATCGACTGCCATTTCTTTACCTCTTATCCTCATCTTACAATTTTTATGTACATGCTCAGTCAACTATCATTCACAGGGGTAGATATCATCAACATTTTATCTAGCAGTGTGGGTTTTACATCCTTCAGCAATTTACATGCAAAGGATGGCGATATAAAGGAATGTGTGGCACCAGGATTAAAACGGTAAAAATGCTTCTAAATTAAAGATTTGGATGATACCTTTAACCACATCCGCAGATTGATCCGCAGTGTCTTGGTCCAGTGCGTGCACTCGTCCTCTGCTCACACCCACTGCCTTCTTCCCCTTTTCCTCAACTGTAGCCCTTCTCCTCGAAGCAGCTGTCACAATTGGAGCTCTTTCTGGCTCTCTGTCCTTCCGTGGGGCTCTCTCTGTCATCTCTGGGTAACCCCTGATCATGTGCCCTGATTTCCCACATCTAAAGCATATTACAGGATGTCCATAGCATGGTCGAGTACATGGTACCTGCCACACTTGTTGCACTGCTCAGTAGTAGGCCGTGGCCCTCCAATCATAATTTCCTTAGCTGGAGCTATGGCCGGATACATGAGAGTATTAACTGTCTTCTCCCGGATCTCCTCGATCCTCGACCTCTTTCCAAAAAATATCTTGCTTCCCTTATAGCTGAAGCCTCTATCCATCACTGATCTCTTCTTATCTCTGTCCCTCACTTTACCAACCTTTCCAAACTCTGAGGCAATTCTATCAACATCTTGCTCACACAATTACGTCATGCGCACTGCCTCCTCGTAGGTTAGTATATCCAGAGGAACCAATCTGGACCTGATGGTCGGTCTCAATCCATCCATAAACTTCTGGATCTTCTCGACCTCATTGTCCATCGTGTTGGGATCATATCTGCCCAGGGAAATAAAAGTCGTCTCATACTCATCCACAGTCCTGCTCCCTTGGGTCAGTCCTAAAAATGTCAATTTCATCTTTCGCTGGGCGGTATCCGATACATACTGTCTCCGGAATGCCTTCAAAAACACATCCCAACTGATCTTAGTATGTCAAGCTCTCAAAATAGGCCTGGTGGATTTCCACCAATGTTCTGCCGATCCCTTCAGCATAAAAGCGACAAACGCTACCATCTCGGTAGTAGTACACTCAAAGAACCCATACAGCTTCTCGATCTCATTTATCCAATCCTCCGTCGCCATCAGGTCCTTAACTCCACTGAAAGACAGCGGTCCAAACATCTGGAACTGCCGCAGCCTATCCAAATCACAACCGTAACCCCAGCCTCTACTGGCCTGTGGTGTACCAATAGGCGTAGGCATATCCTGTGCAGGTGGGGGTGTAGGTGTATCAGTCATCTGAGGTCTCTGGGCTGGCCGGGCTCGTGCCTCAGGAACTGTTGCCTTCTCGGCATCACCTTGTGTAGCGGGACTCTTTCTAACCCCAACTCCAAGCAACGATTGAGTGACCTAATCCAAGATCATCTCAATGCTCCGCTCAATCCTCGCGAAGCAAGCCTCAGTACTCTCGGGTCTATCCTCTAGACCCTATGGAGCATGCTCAACCTCAATATCATCCTGAGCCTCGTGTATTTTTGGCTCAACATGACCCCCAGGCCTACCTCTACGGCCTCTAACTTACGCCCTCGCCCCTCTACTACCACTGGTATTAGGCATAATTGCTCAACTCCCTACATTCACAACAATTTCTTAGTCAACCCATCGACACACACACAGTTTGTATCTAAAAAAGCACAGTAACATGGGGATGTAAGTTTTACAACTTATTAAGTATTTTAGATACGACACATGTCAGACCAACTCAGCTCTGATACCAACTTTTGTCACGACCCTCAACTTACCAAAATACGTACAAATTTTTTGCATTTTTATGCATTATTTATTATTCGTCCTTCCTTGATCGTGAACAGCACTCTCCTCAACAGTTGGGCTGTATGTCGATGTCTATCTCATTCCACCATACCAATTTAATTTGTATTTAAATTAAGGTAAACACTTGTATAAATAAATCAGAGTGTTGTTTACATGCGTTTACATTGCTTTACATCCCCGATAGTTACATACAAAATGCTATTGTGCTATAGAAAGTTTAGATACAAAAATCTCATCAGTGTGTATACCTTACGCGATGGGATTCAGCGGATACCAAAAGGGAACGCCTCCAGTCACGCTCAATCTATACTCAAAGCTCTGTAGAGAGAGGAAAAATAAGGGGGGTGAACAAACCACACGCTCAGTAAGGTAATCATGCGAACAGGTAGATATTGCATTATCCACGTGATCGTGATGCGATGCTCAAAGCATACATTTCATCATTTTCTCAAAATATGAGTTCATGCTTGTGTTAATGGTATGTAAAACATTCATGCTATTAAAATCCAGTGCACAATTCAATTCAAAGCATAGAATATCCATCATGCATATTTCACAAATAGGGCATAGAAAACACATCATGCGTACGTGCACTTTAAAACCATTAACAAATCGTCATCTCAAAACAATCCAACACTTGTCAGGACTCAACCCCTCCCTCGGACTGTCCTGACCCACAAATCATTTCAAACATGGATTTATTCACAAAACAATAGACATGTGAGATAGGCAATACAATAAGGGAAATATCCTTTAGGACTATAGTCATATCCTGTGATACCGGCTACATGGATCAGGTGTGCGGGTTATCACCACTATCTGTGTGAGACCCCGTATATGTGTAAGGGTATATATGTACATAGAAGTGTAAATAGAGTTGTACTATGAATTCATGAGTGAAGTATATGTGATGTAAGTTCATAAGTAATGTACACACTTGTAATGAGAGTGGTAATCGTACATACAAGTTCATTATGTATGAATGTGTAGAAATGGACTTAAACATGTGGAGAATGTGTGTAGAATGGATTATGAATAGTTTGGTAAAATGGAAGTAGAATTGCATAAGTTGTGCACTTTCATTTTTATTTATATTAAGTACCATTGGTCATACAAAGATTCTACACAAGTTTAATGTGTATGAAGTGAGGATGGATGCCATTTTCAAGTCTCAAAGATGAATGAATGAGGAAATGATCATGGTAGCAAATTAAGGATGTTTGGTAAGTGTTGTTGCAGAGGAACTGCAGAAAATCTGGAAATTTTGAAGGGCAGATCGATCTCATGGGATGAGAGATCGATCTGGAAGAGCCAGAATGCTCTTATTTGGGCAAAAGAATAGAACATATCGATCTCCAATGGACCAGATCGATCTCCTTAACTCTCTGTTTGGGAGCAGATCGATCTCATGCTTCGACAGATCGATCTCATGCCTCGACAGATCGATCTCATGCTTCGACAGATCGATCTCAGGCTTAAAAATGCCGTGAAAAAGAGGGATTTTAAGGGACCAGATCGATCTCCTCTTGGACCAGATCGATCTACTCAAGCTAATTCTATATAAGGAGTGCTGGAAATCAGAAAATTTTGGGAAAAACACAAACCTTCCACTTTCAACCCAAAAACCTAACTTTCTCTCTCTAAAATCAGCCATTTTCAGTGAGGTTTGAAGAGAGACCATTAGAGGCAAAGTTGTTCCTATCAAAGAGAAGAACAACATAGTTGGAAGGCATTTTCCCATTGTTGATATTGAAGAAGTTAAGGGCATTTCCATTTGGAGCAAGAGGAGAAATCAAATTGGGTAAGATTCTAACACTCCAACTATGGTGCATTATTTATTTAAGTGATTTTGGAGTTGTTTGGCATGAGTATGGATGGTTAGAAACTATCTAGAATGCATTGGAATGATTTTGACCTAGAAGTGGTTTAGTATGAGAAAGTGGAATGTATGGAGATTAATGATGAAAGAGATATGTAAAAGTTATTTATAGTGTTGTGGTATGATTTTAAGATGTGGTTAGTGGATAAATTGTGAGACTTACCTAAAAGAGGTAAAATGTGGATTAAGGCATTTGTAAAATGCATAAGTGGATAATATTGACTAGTGAGGTCAATTATGGGTTAAATACATTAACTCAATCGATTTAATGAATGAATCGCAGCTTCCGAGGATACGTCGAGGCGAGTTGGGCCAAGAGCGTGAGAAGCTAAAAGGAAAGGAGTCACACCAAGTAAATCGAGGTAAGGAAATTGTGTGGACTCTTAGAGATATCTGTGCGCAATTTGGGCTCTTAAATGTTTTACTAGAATGCATGAGACTAGGAAATGTTGTTGGGTGATTGAAGGGTAAAAGTTGGGAGTTTGAGAAATGTGCATGAAAACAAAAGCATATTGCTTTGAAAATCATGTTTTATTGCTTTTTAGCAAATGATTGGTAGGTTGGCTAATATTAAAATGATTTGCAAAAGAGATGAGTGTGTTTTGGTTTTGCTAATCATATTTTGCAAGTTTTGAGCCACCTACATGATTTCGTGAGTATGAAAGAGTGCAAGAGGCACTAGTTTTCACATGGATTTCATAATTGTTTTGGCATTGTGCTCGAGTTTGTCTCGCACTGGATGCCCTATGTTGCCGTGTTTGGAGCTTCGAGTAGACTGGGTGTCACATCGATTAAATAGGCTCACACCTGCATTGTGTTGACATAATTAATTAGCCGTGTTAGGAGCTTCGGATAGACAAGAGGTCACCCCGATTAAATAGGCTCACACGTGCGTTTGAGATGTGGCGTGATATGATGTGTTGATTGGGTCCACGGAGTACGTCGTACCGTGCATGTAGCATGGAGTACATTGTACCGTGTTGAGTTGTGATGTGCCGTCTTCGGACGAGATCTGCTATGGACCGGCGGGTAGGATTTGACCCACCTCCCGTGTGGAAGCAGATGGTGGTGATATCCCGCACACCTGATCCGTGTAGCCAGTATCACAGGTTATGTGCATAGGCCTTGAGGTTATTACCTATTGTTGAACTGCCTATCTCACATGTCTACTGCTATTTGAGATTAAATCCATGTTTGAAATGATTGTGGGTCAGGAAAGCCCGAGGGATGGGCCGAGACCTGACCAGTGATGAATTGATTTGTTAATGGTTTTTAAAGTGCACGGATGCATGATGTTTAATGCCATGCTTTATTGTGAAAATGCATGATGTTTAATGCCATGCTTTTATTGTGAATTATGCATGATGATTTATACCATGCTTTGAGTTGAAATGTGCACTGAATTTTAATAGCATGAATGCTTTACATACCATTAACACAATCATACACTCATATTTTGAGATTAACAATGAATTAAATGCTTTCGAGCATGGCATCACGATCACGTAGATAGTGCAGCATCTACCTGCTCGCATGATTGCCTTACTGAGCGTGTGGTTTGCTCACCCCCCTTATTTTCCCCTCTCTACAGAGATTTGAGTATAGATTGGACGTGACTGGAGGCGTTCCCTTTTTGGTAATCCGCTGCATCCCATCGCTAAAGGTATACACACTTGGATTATTTTGTATCTAAACTAGACATAGCACAGTAGCATTTTGTATGTAACCACTGGGGATGTAAAACAATGTAAACACATGTAACAACTCTGATATATATACATTTATACAAGTGTTTACTCATAAATAATGCTTCAAATTGAATTGGTATGGTGGAGTGAGTTAGACGTCGACACACAGCCCAACTGTTAAGTGTGTGGTTGTTCACGATCGAGGAAGGATGATTCAGGATTGATGCATGAAAATGCGAAAAATTTGTACGTATTTTGGTAAGTTGAGGGTCGTGACAATCTGCTTCCACACAGGAGGTGGGTCAAGTCCAACCCGTCGGTCCAAAGCAGATCTTGTCCGAAGACAGCATATCACAATCTCAATAAGGTACATCGTACTCCATACTACCTTTACGGTACAGTGTACTCTGCGGACCCATATCAACACATCATATCACGTCACATCTAAAAAATGCACATGTGAGCCTATTTAATCAGTACGACTTCTTGTCTACCCGAAGCTCCTAACACGGCTATCAACATGTCAAATATAAAAAAAACACATGCGAGCCTATTTAATCGGTGCAACACCCAGTCTACCCGAAGCTCTAAGCACGGCGACAAATAAGGTGGGCATCTAATACGAGCTAAGCTCCAGCACCATGCCAAAACCAATATAAAATCCATGTGAAAACTAGTGCGAGCTAAGCTCTAGCACTCATGCATATAAAACACATCAAAACTCGTACGAGACACACTTTAGCACGCTTCCATTCTCATGAAAACCATGTAGGTGGCTCAATTCTTTGTAAAGTATGGTTAACAAACCAAAATAGCTCATTTCTTTTGCAATTCATTTCAAATGTTAGCCAACCTACCAATCATTTGCTAAAAAGCAATAAAACATGATTTTTCAAAGCATTATACCTTTGTTTTCATGCACATTTCTCAAAAACCTAACTCTTTAAGTACCCAAATTGCGCACAGATATCTCTACGAGTCCACGGAATTCCCTTACCTCAATTTACTTGAGTGTGACTCTCTCTTCCACTTAGCTTCTTGCACTTTTGGCTCCCCTTGCTCTGGTGTATCCTCAGGAGCTGCGATTCATTCATCCAATTCACTTGAGTTAATATTGTTAACTCACATTTTGACTTCACTAGTCAATATAATTCATTTATGCATTTTACCAATGCCTTAATCCACATTTTACCCCTTTTAGGTAAATCTCACAATTTATTCACTAACCACATCTTAAAATCATACTTATAACACTATTATCACCTCAAGATATCACATTCATCATTAATCTCAATACATTTCACTTTCTCACACTAGACCAATTCTAGGTCATGGTGGATTCATTCAACTCTAGGTAGTTTCTACAGTTTCTATGCATACCAATCATTTCCCACATCAATATCCCAACAAATGTACTTGGGTATTTGCATTAGAAACTCACCTAGCTTGATCTTCTCTTTGCTCCAATGGAAATGCACCTTGTTCCTTAAATCCAACTAATGAGGAAAATGCCTCCAAGATAAGTTGTTCTTCTCTTCGATGTGAACAACTTTATGTCTGATAGCCTTCCCTCAAATCTTCTTGAAAATGGCCGGATTTAAAGAGTGAAATCTAAGTTTTAGGTTGAAAAATGGAAGGGAAATGGTTGTTCTCATGAAATGCAGATTTTAACTACTCCTATTTATAGATTCAGCTTGATGAGATCGATCATCGATCTGGTCCCCTTAAAATCCCTCTTTTCCACGACATTTTGAAGGTAGGAGATCGATCTGTCGAAACCTTGAGATCGATCTTGTCTCAGGTAGTAGCTTAAGGAGATCGATCTGGTCTTAGGGGAGATCGATCTTGCTTCAACTCGAGAGCTAAGGAAATTAATCTATTTCATTAATGATCAATATGCATTTTACAGAATGTTTAGGAGATCGATCTGGCTCCATTGGAGATCGATCTGTCCTGTTTCATAGCTCAAAACAAGAGCATTTTGGCTCTTCCAGATCGATCTCTCATCCAATGAGATCGATCTGACCTTCAAAATTTCCAGATTTTACTGTAGTTTTTCTGCAGCAACTTCACCCAAACAACTTTAATTTGCTGCCATAGTCATTTCCTCATCCGATCATCTTTGAGACTTTAAAATGACATCCATTCCTACTTTATACTTATTAAAACTTGTGTGCAATCTTTGTATATCCAAAGGTACATGATATAAACCAAATGGAAGTGCATAACTTATACAATCCTCCTTCCATTTTTACCACACTACTCATTTTCCATTCTACTCACATTTATCACATGTTTAAGTCCATTTCTTCATATTCATACATAAGGCAACTTGTGCGTACAATCACAACTCTTATTACAAGTGTGTACATTAAACTTATGGACTTACTTCCCAAATACTTCTCACTACAAGTATATCACCACACTTATGAATTCATTTACATATATATATATAAGGTATAACCTATAGGGGGTCTCACAACAAGTCCACAAAGCACAATTACAAGTTATCACTCTAACTTGACCGTGTAACTACCCGATTTTACGGATATTTCGGTTGGGCTACAAGTCGATATTAGATCAGCATCAATAAATCGGTTTGATTAATTTTATTTCTTAGTGGCGGTTTAAACAAAATATGTTCACATTCCCCATACACATCTCGTAAGCATTATTGTACATATAAAACTTTTAGATACAAAAGAATTTCTTACAAGTAGGTATACCTTCAAGACAGAAAAATACTCCGTGGAACCATAGCTGTGCGACATGCCTTACTAACGGAAGTATCCAAGTTACTGATAGGACTCTATGGAATAAAGTAAGGGGTGAGCTCAACATGCTTAGTAAGAGAAACCTCATAGCAAGTAGATAAATATACTACCTAAATATATATTTTTATATTTGTCAAATCTGAAACATTTTCAAAAAAGTATACAGATGATTTGGTAATTTTCAGATACCAGAGTCAGAATTCCAAAAACAAATTTAGTATCGGCAGTGTAATCTTTTACTATAGTAAATACAAAAAATTTCAGAGCTTCCACTAGTACGATAAACAAATTTTCAGATATCTCAGTTCGTGCAAACAATTCAGAAAATATTTCAAATCAACACAGAGGCACTGTCAATTCCAAAAAATCAAAGTCGAAAAATTCATGGCAAATTCAGTATAAAAATGGAACTGAAATCAATACCGTTTCTAAAACTTTAAACATCTTTTAAAAGCGACGGCGGTGTAACACTTTGCTCCCGTAGGATTCAAGAGATGGCCCCCACGATCTTTTAGGCATTAAAATATTCAGTTTCATATGAGATAAAATCACACAGTCGATTTAGAAGTTTAAATAGACGAGACAAGGCATACATGCTATATCAAATATCAGAAATGACTATTGGCAAATGTCGGAGACTCCGAGCAATTCACTGATCAGGTGTACCGGGATGTCAATCGTCGTGGGAGTGGTCAGCTACCCAAACAGCTCACAGATCAGAATGTCTGAAGACAAGAAACAAAATCAGAAACACGGTACATCGTACTCGTGGACCACTGATACAGAACAGACAGAAATGCAGCATGATCTCAACAATGCCATTGTCTCAAAATCAGTGCGAGACAGACCGTACGACATACAATTAGTACGCGCTCAAGCACATATCATCAGAATAGCTATATAAACAAATCATTTCACCTCAAATCAATATAAATTCAATTGTTTCATGAAACTGTTCAAAACAGGCTGACTAACCATTTTCGGATAAAATCCCAGAAAACAGTTTATGAAAAATTAAAATTCGGGATCTTCGATATTTAAAATAGAATTTAAGCCACATCAGAATCTATGCAAACTATTTAAATTCAATCCATAAAAATTAGGTTGTTCAACTAGGCTAAAATCTTTAATTTCCAGAGTCATAAATTCGGCCTAGATTTTAGGATAATTTTGGTACTGCGAAATTCAGCCTAAATTTTATATCTACAAATATACGAAAATTATGCATATTCATCTCTAGTAGCAACAAGAATTTTCCTTAAGGTAAAATATTTCCTAAAATTCATTTATACAAATCGACAGAAAATACGTGCAATTTATCTCTAGCAGCACACAAGATTTTTCTCACCTCGATGTCTGCCCGCAATCTAAAATACTTTTCTGACTGAAGTCTGTCGGTCTGATCTACTCGGTTAATTTCCTCGGACCACCTTCCCTCGAGTTTCCCAATTTTCAAAAATTTTGTAGCTCTTTTTCTATTCTCAATATATATATATATATATATATATATATATATATATATATATATTTACACTCTTTTTTTTGCTTCCTTCGAATTTCTCCTTCCCACCTTTTTTTTTCCTTATACTGTTCATCTTTTTTTTTTCCTTCACCGTTGCAAACTACTGATACCGTTCTCAGCCTCGCATCCCCATGACACAGTCACCCTCCTTATCGTTCTTCAATCTGTAATCATCTCATCTGTCTCCCGTCTTCGCCCAGCGCACGTGCCCTCCTATCCTTTTTCGGTTTTCCAACGCCCTTCGCCCTGTTTGCACTCTGTTTTCTGCTTCTGTTAATTTCATCCCTCTCGGTTTCTCTTTTTTCTTTTTCGTTGGCGTTTCCTGGCTTCCTTCCTACCTCCGTTCTTTCATTTCGCAGAGTTCTCCCCATTTCTTTTTCTTACCAGCAGTAGTCTTCCCCCCAGTTCAGCTACAGTTCTCGGTTTCACTCTTCCATAGTTTCTTCTCGGTCTGTCATCATCATCATCATCCTCGCGGTTCTGCCACCATTCTCACCACTCTGCCAGCACGGTGCCACTCTGTTTCCTCCCTTTCTAGAGCCTACGCCTAGCCTCCTCTGTCACCGTTTAAGTTCTGCCTCTCTTTGGCGACTGCTCCAACTTAACTTCATTTCTTCCTTCCTCTGTTCATACCAAGCCTCGCCTCCAGTTGTTTTCATCCTTAAGGGGTACTTTGTTCAGCCTCGTTTCGCTCCTGTAACGAGACAGTTGTAAGACTATCTCTACCCAGCATAAAACACAGGTCTTCCGGCCAATTCCTGTTTCGGTCAACTAGCTCTCTTCCATTTTCATTTTTGTTTCCTTTTCACCGAACTGTTGCAGATCACCTGCAACAATACATTCATTTCTACTCTCATGTCCTTCCTGCTGCAACCTTCTGCTGGCATCACCTGCTTCGGCCAGCCTTAACCTTTCCACGCCACTTTCCTCTCTTTCTCTTTCGTTTTGTTTCAGCTAAACCATTTCATTTATATTATTATTATTATTTTTGCTTTAGTAAAATAATACAGCAGTAACTTGATTGTGTCTCGATTGGCTCTCATAAGCATCAAGCTTCAGACTTTCTCACCAAATTTGTCACGACCCAAACTACCCAAAAATCAGAGTTAATTTTTCGCGTTTTATTATTTTCTTTCATGCTTACCTGTCCTCCGATTGTGACCACACTCCACTAATAATTGGGCTGTGCGTCAATGTCAGTCCCACCATTCAATTACCATCTAACTTATTTCTTCTCCAGTCATTTTTAAGTATTTACCATATTTATACATCCTCTAAAGTTACTTACAAACATGTTACTGTGCTATGCTTATTTAGATACAATACGTACAAGTGTATATACCTTAAATGATGGGCAGCAGCGGATATCCGGAATGCAGTACTGAGTCGCCTCAACATCTACTGGAGATTATCTGTGGGAGAAAATGAAAGGGGTGAGCACATCAAGCTCAGTAAGGCAATCCTACGAACAAGTAGGTAACCATACTACCTACATGAACGTGGTGCCATGCATAAACCACCATTTCTCCACACCTTTCAAAACAGATGATATGAGTTATGATGTTATGTAAATCCATTCGCATGACAAAATTCAACATGCAATTCTTTTAAATCATTTCTTTCTCATTTAAAAATTTCACAATAAAGTCAGGACTCGACCCCTCCTTCGGGTGATCCTGACTCACACAAAATCATAAAAATCGGTTTACATTCACACATGGGTTTGAAAAGCATGGAAATACCATCATGCAAATTTAGTTTAAAACCCAGTTGATCTCATCAAAATCGTCGACATGCGAGACTAGGCAACATCTGTATATCGGCAATAACCAGGACTATGGCCATATGTGTCCTCGGGAGTTCCTCAGCTACACGGATCCTAGTGTGCGGGTTCTCACCATGATCGGGAATCGTCCAGGAGGTGGGTCACTCCATCTCGTCGGTCTTATCTGATCCCATGCATCCGAAGATGCCAACGTATCACAAAGATACAACGTATCACAAAGATACCACACGGTACATCGTACTCCATGCTACTTGCACGGTACATCGTACTCCGTGGACCCCCAGCCTTATCCCTCTTTCGGGCTCATCAGCTGGACCTCCAACCCTTATCCCTCTTTCGGGATCATCAGGTTGTTTTAACATTAAACCGTATTGCCATGTCTCAAAACGCACGTGCGAGCCTATTTAATCGGTGACACACAGTCTACCCGATGCTCCAAGCACGGCTCATCGCATGTTCTCATAAAAATCAGTGCGAGCGATGCTCAGCACTCTCATCAACTCAAATAAAACTAGTGCGAGCTAGGTTCTAGCACTTTGTCTGAAAAAATCATATAAAAATATGGTGCAAGTTAGACTTTAGCACCCTGTCACGAAAATCATATATATATATAAATCTGGTGCAAGTTGGACTCCAGCACCTATGCATGTAAAACTCTAGTGCGAGCTCTTACTCCAGCACTAATGCATGCATCACACAAATCAAAATATCGTGCGAGCTGAGCTCTAGCACATCACATGTCAATAAAAACATGTAGGCGGCTCTGTTTCCTCAAAACAGTTTTTCAAAACAATTATATCGTTGAAAGTATGCAATGCTGTGCATTTTCTTTCAAGGTTAGCCAGCCTACTCATGCATGCATTAAAATGTCTCCAGAACAAGCAGAAACCTCTTGTTCTTGCTCCTCCCAAAATTTTCCTAAATTTGTAAATTTTACCCTTAACAAGGGTATTTTGGTAATTTACCCATTCGGGCACTAAAAGTATTATTTGACCTCTAGACCCTTCAGATAATTTTTAAAGACTGTATATGAACTTGAAATTTCATGAAGTTTACCTCTAGCAGTCCGTAGAATTCCCTTACCTTATTTTCCTGTCGAGTCTGACCTTTTCTTTTCCACTGTTGTCTCATCGCGCAGTCCGATATGCTCCCAATCAAACCTCCGAAACTACGTATAGTTATTCCTCAGGTCAGATAACATACAATTTAATTTTATTTCCTATTTTCTGGGCTTAATTTAAATCATTGGGCCCATTTACCCCTATTGGGACCGATTGCACCTTAATGGGCCTTAAGTCCGTTTTCCACTTAATTTTTCACTTTATCGAGGCCTATTGGGCTCATTGGGCCCACCAACAATTTATTGGGCCTCGTTTTAACTCTCGAATAGCTAACTTTATTATTTACGACAATTTATCCGACTTTCCAAAAATCTAATTCAATTTATGCGAAATTTAAATTCATATCACGCATAACGATGTAAATTGTCGTAAATAATGGTTACTTACCCGAGATTCCATGCTAGTCCGCAAATCGAAGCTGTCTCGAGCTCTCTTTGGATGCCAATTGTCGAGCTACACAATTACACAATTTTTCGGGTAAGTTTTTAGTCCAAAATTAATTAAATAAAATATTCCAAAATTCACATCGGTCAATTTTGACCGCTTATCGACTTACCGTAGCTCGATTACATCGTCGAGATTTTTCCCCAATTTTTCCTCTTTTTCTTTTTTTCCCTTTTTCTCCTTTTTTCCTCTCTTTCTTGGCTGAACCGGTTCAGTCCGATTCAGACCGGTTCAGACCGTCGGTTCACTCCGGTTCGACCGGTTCACCATCGGTTCAAGGCCTTGCCGGCCGGTTCTCCATCGGCTTCCACCGCCAGCAGCTCCGTGAGGTTGTCCGCAGCTCGAATCTGGCCTCGGCTTCACCCAAGACAGCCGAAAGGTCGTCGGTCCGACCGTTCTCTTTTCTGCCGTCGAAACCCATTTTTTTCTTCCGCTGTTTTCGACGTTTTCCGGCAGCTTCGCCGGTCGTGGCTGCCACCAATCGGCTCACCGACGCCTGGGGAACAATCGGCTGTGGTCGGTCGGTGCCGAATCGTCGTCGGTAGTCGGGATCGGCTTCTCTTCTCTCGGTTTCGATTTCTCCGTTTTGCTCCACCGTTCGCCGCCGTTCGCGTCTCTGTTAGGCCGGTGGTGGGTCGGCCCTCGTCGGGCTTCCCTTCGTCGGCCTCTGTCGGTCGTCGTTTCGCCGGCAGGGGCTCGGCCTCTGCTTCGTTTCCGTTTTCCATTTCTTTCGCATTTTTCGTTTTCAGTTTCACCTTTTTTTTTAAATTTTTTTATTTATATTTATAATTTATTTTAATATTATTTAATTGATTAAATTAGTCTAAAATATTCAAAATATCTTTTAAAAAATTATATTTTATTCATTTAGTCTATAAATTAATTTCTCGGTATTATTTCAGCTTCCCGGTATAATTTCTGATTATTTTTCGGGATTGCTTTTCGCAGTAAAAATTTCGGTTAATTTTAAAAATTAATATTTTGATCAATTTTAACCCAAACATATGTAATTCTTCGTTATTGATCGAACTTCCTCAATCCATTATTTTTAATAATTATTTCTTGTTAAATTATACCGGCTTTCGATCTTTTGACCGTTTTGCCCTTGTACGTGTTCGGGATTAATTCAGTCAAACTTTCCTTCACGAACACTCATTCATTTTATGATTTGAATCCTTATTTTCAGTCCGAATCCCATTCCTTTAAATTTGTAAACATTTTTATCCCTCATAAAATTTACGATTTAATTTCGGGTCTTACAAAATCTCCCTTTCTTTTCACCGAATTCATCTTCATTTCATTTTTTTTTTTACTTTTCCATTCCAATGTCACCATTCATCTTTCATTTCCTTTTTCATTTATTTATTTCATTGCCATCATTTCATCCCATCATCACTGTAGGTATTAAAAAAATAATTAATTAATAATTTCTAATAAATTGGTGATAAATAAAAATTATTAACCATTTGTATTATCTCTAATTAAATTAAATTACTTAGAGATAAATCCTAGAGTGATCGAGTCCCTTTAGAACTCTTTACCACCAAGCATTATAAATAAAGAGCTCTTCTAAAGGGGATGGACACTCAGAAGAAGCACACAAAAGGCACTGAAAAAGAGCATAGCACACAGAGAAGAGAAGTCACAGCCTCCTCAGAGAATTGAAAGCCTGCAGAATACCGGCTGTTCTCCAATCAAGCCTTCTCTTCAACCAAGTCTTTTCTTCAACAAAGTCGACAACAGATTTACAAGAGGACAACAAGTCACAGACCGTTCTCTCAACGATCAGCTGCGCCGCTACAAGTTCAAGAGGAACAACAAGCCCTTTGGTCGTTTCTCTCAACAATCATTCTTTTCACTCCGTCGGGATTAAGCGTCACGCCCTCGACAAGTGCATTTCAGGAGATCGAATCAAAGGATCATTCTTTTTGTAAAGAATTTAAAACAGAGACTTTGTACTCACACATAAATAAAAAGATTAAATTTTTGTCACTAATTCGTGTTCTAATTTTCTAAGTGCAAAAATTTGTGTATACAAATTTCTGGCACACCCAGTGAGACATCTCTGCCTCTCATCTTGCTCTCCATTATCAATCAAGATCAACCAATTGCTCGGATCTATGGCTCCAAAAACCGCTGCACCAAGTCACAAGTTCAATCCTGCTGCGACTGTGCAACTCGGCTACACCAGACCGACGACTCGTGCTAGAGTAGTGATAATTCTATATTTTTAGAATTATTTATGCTTAATTTCCTAATTAATTATTTAAATCCCCCAATTTATTTGGTCAATTATCCCCTTTATTTAATTAAAATTCTCATGTTTGCAGATAAATTAAATCCGGATGAATTTTGAATATTTCAATAGAAAATGGACCGAAATTGGGTTAAAATCGAGATTGGACCACGCGGACAACACGAGCCTAGCACATCCAATTGGATAAAAAGACAGATGACATGGAAATATTATTTTTCAAGGAGCCAATAGTGTGAAGACAAGTGGCCAAACAATGCCAACTCATCTAGGATGAAAATATTACAATTGTACCCCTAAGTGTGTGTATAAATAGAAAATGATAGCAATTGTAAAAGGGGTAGTTTTTAGTTTTTTTTTTTTTTAGGTTAAACATTTATTTTAGGTTTTATTTTTCTTTAAGCTTTTTATGTTTTCGGTTGGTGACAGCAGCCACCATTGTCCATTTTCTTCTAGGATTTATTCAGTTTTCATTCATTGTTATTTTACTGTTTAAGTTTTAATTTACAGTTATTATTTTTATTTTGTTTGCTCTCGGGTTCTTCCTATTCGGTTTCCTGTCTTTGTTCTTCTCTTGTTTTATTAAAACTTTGCATTGGTTTAATAAACTGTGATTGTTTCCATGTTCCTCTCAGTTTGGTAATTTCTTTGCTCTATTGTTTTTAAGTTTTTTGTTATCCGATCACCACCGTTGTTAACTCTCGGGTTACACAGGTTTTCTTTTACTCCTTTGTTGATTTAATTTTTTTTATGTTATTTCTTCTTTAGTAAACCGGTGTGTCCAGTTGGTCTCCTTTATGTTCAAAATTTCTTTTTATTGTTTCGGTAGTATGATTCCGATAGAAGGTGAAGAGCATAACTGAGTAAGATAATCGGGCATGAAGCAAGGGATTTTGCGTTTCCATAATTCATTGTTCTTTTCAGTTTCAGTTTAAGATTTCATTTGCAAATTGAAGCGAGAGCCAACGCCGGTGATGAGCAACAATAGCAGGAGTTTTCTCCTCTGTTTTGCCCTGTTTCAAAAGCTTTGCACTGTTCATTGTCTATATATGTGATTATTCTGCTTTAATGATTTGTTGTCTTGTTGCAGGTTCATTTCGGGTTGCTTATGTTAGTACTGAACTGCTGCAAGAGCCATGACTGGTTGCATTGGAAGTGTTATCGGTGTAAAGCTTGCATTATCAAGCTCGGGTTCAGCTCCCGTTTCTGTTTTTACCTGGACAACGCATGGAGGAGATGTAGCAGGACAGTAGCCGAGCGCAGCAGCACTTGACGCAGCAAACTTGGACGAGAGGCATGGACAGGACACACCCGAGAGCATGCAGTATTCACACCTGGACAGCATCACCGAGAGCAGCGAGCAAGCCGAGAATGCTGGAAAAGAAATCTAAATTGGTGAAGATGTGAACAGTGTTGGAGGGAGATGTGAATGATTTAAATTGTCTAAGGCCACGTTTGGTTATGGTTTCATTGGAATTTTATTGCATTTTTTATTATTTTCTTTAGTATTTGTTAGAATAGTGGGAATTGATAGGTAAATTTAATATTTTAAGTTGTTAATTTAATCTTTAGTTTTAAGTCTTAGTTAATAGTTACTTTTAGTTTATACATGTTAGGATTTAATTTTTATTTTAGTATTTTATGAGTTATATTTAGAATTAATTTAGATTAAATTTATTTGCATGCATTAGTTAAATCTTGTTTTATTAGCATTTAGTTAGAGTTAAGTTTAAGAATTTCTTTAGGTAAGTAGATGTTTATCTTATTAGACTTTAAGTTAGTTTAAATTGCATTTTCTTAATTAGTTTAATTACATTCACATTTTACCTTAGGTTTGTTTAATTTTAGCTTAATTAATTTTGTTCTTTAGTTTAGCATTTTATTTTGAGTGCGTAATTAATTCTCTTAATTTTCTTTTGTAGGTTGATTGCTTAGAGCATTGTAAATATTTTTAGCTCGGTTTTATTTTATTTAATTGCTTTCCAGTAATTTTAATTTTTAGCCTTAATTGATCACTCACTTTTAATCTCATAATTTGCTAGGATATACCATAGGGTAAGATTAACCGGTAATTAATTAGACTAACCAACTTCTCTGAGGG
This sequence comes from Firmiana major, assembly GCA_033439115.1. Classification (NCBI taxonomy): domain Eukaryota; kingdom Viridiplantae; phylum Streptophyta; class Magnoliopsida; order Malvales; family Malvaceae; genus Firmiana; species Firmiana major. The sequence continues at coordinate 35,155,187 of CM065897.1, read as the reverse complement.
ACGATAACTCGGGACTTAAATCCTATTATTACTTGTACGACCCGTGCACTTGCGGACAATACCTTTAGGGCATGTCAAGTTTTTGGCGCCGTTGCCGGGGAAGTTTTAATTAGTCGTTAATTAATATCGGTGAAATTATGCTTAGGTGTAATTCTAGCTTGTGAATATTTAGGATGTAAATATTTAGAAGTTTAATCTAGATTAGTTAATTAAAAAAAATTCTAAGGACTTTCTGATGTTTGCATGAGTAGAGCCAAGAGTTTTGTTTGCTTTCCTCTAGATCCTGAAATTAAACGTACTCTTAGAAAAATTCGAAAGGACTCTAGGAAATTTATTGATCCGCTGTAAAACATAATGACAGAAAATAGGGAAATTAGAACCGTTGGAGATTATGCAATGCCGACGATTGGAGGATATTATTCCGGCATTAGGCCACCAACTGTCCCTGTAAACAATTTTGAAATTAAGCCTTCGATCCTCCAGATGATCCAAAGTTCGTTACAGTTCAGTGGGCTTCCCCATGATGACCCACATACTCACTTAAGGCAATTTTTAGATCTGTACAATACTTTCAAGCATAATGGACTCTCGGACGATGCACTTAGGCTTAGACTATTTCCCTTCTCTCTTAGGGATAGAGCAAGACACTACCTCTGGGATCCATCTCCACCTGGGACGAGTTAGCCCATCAATTTTTAGCTAAGTTCTTTCCTCCCTCCAAAATGGCTAAACTCCGTAGTGATATATCTTCCTTTGCTCAATTCGATTCTGAATCCCTTTATGAAGCATGGGAACAATACAAAGACCTTCTCAGGAAGTGTCCCCACCCCACCATGGCCTACCCTTATGGCTTCAAGTCCAAACCTTCTATAACAGGCTCTCTAGCCAGAATATGACTATAGTAGATACTGCTGCGGGAGGAGCTTTAATGTGTAAGACAGAAGAGGGAGCTTATGGTCTGTTAGATAAAATGGCAGCTAACAATTATCTATGGTCATCGGAGAGGCAGTTGCCTAAGAAAGCTGCAGGTATATATGAGTTAGACACACTGTCTACCTTGACTTCTCAAATAGCTAATCTTACAAAAAAAGTAGAGTCACTCAGTACCCATCATAATACTCCCACTAGTCCTAATCCGATTTATTCTGTCCAAAGTCCTTTTCTTTCCTGTGAGCTGTGTAGTGGTATCCACTCTGTAGATAGGTGTCCGCTCAACTTAAAATCGGTTCAGTATGTTGCCCCTTCTCAAACGCAACAGAATAACCCTTTTTCAAACACCTATAATCCAGGGTGGAAGAACTATCCTAACTTCTCCTGAGCCAAAACCAAGGGCAAACTTCTAGCTCTAGACCTGTAGGACTCCCTGGTTTTCAAGCTCCACCGGTTCGGGCACCACCACAACCGCAATTTCCATACCATCCACCACATCATCCATCCCCACCTCAATTTCAATATCATCCATCAATACCACCACCACCACAACTCGTGCAGCCCCAACTCTACCATGTACCAGTAGCTGAGAAGAAGCCCTCGCTTGAGGAAATGTTCATGACTATCCTACAAAATCAAGCTGCCTCAATTAAGAACTTAGAGGTTCAGGTAGGACAAATAGCTAGTGCTCTTAACCAGCGTCCACAAGGGACCCTCCCCAGTAATACTGAAGTTAATCCTGTTAGGCAAAGGGAGGGTAAAGAACATGTGAAATCCATCACCCTTAGGAGCGATAGAGAGCTAGATGACGAACCACAAGTTGAGTCCCAACCTGAACACCACATAGTTGAAGAATCCTTAAGTTCTAACGAAGCAGCTCAGAAAGAGCAGGAACATTAGGATCAGGCTGCAAAAGAATCCAAGCTAGGCACTTCTTCATCTATACCTTCTTCTATTTCACAGCCTTCCTCATCCTCTGATGCTATACATGTTACCACTACACTTCCTCCAGTTAGACCCCCATTACCATTTCCTCATAGGTTTAAAAACCAGAAGCTTGATCAGCAGTTTGCTAAATTTCTTGAGGTTTTTAAGAAGCTTCACATTAACATTCCTTTCGTGGATGCTTTAGAGCAAATGCCTAGTTATTTGAAGTTTATGAAGGATATCCTCTTGAGGAAGAGAAGATTAGAGGATTATGAGACAGTGGCCTTGACTGAGGAGTGTAGTGCCATTATTCAGAGGAAATTACCCCCCAAACTCAAAGATCCAGGTAGTTTTACCATACCTTGCACCAAAGGAGATCAGTTCTTTGGTAGAGCCCTTTGTGATCTAGGAGCTAGTATAAACCTTATGCCTTGGTCCATATACCAAAAGCTAGGAATAGGAGATGCAAAGCCCACCACAGTGACCCTTCAATTAGCTGATAGATCCATTAAATATCCGAAGGGGATCATTGAAGACGTGCTAGTTAAGGTGGACAAGTTTATTTTCCCTGCAGATTTTATCGTGTTAGATATAGAGGAAGGCAGGGAAGTCCCCATTATTCTAGGCAGACCTTTCCTAGCTATTGGTAGGACATTAATTGACATACAAAAAGGGGAATTAACCATGAGAGTCTTAGATCAGGAGGTGATATTTAATGTTTTCAAACCTTTGAAGCTCCCTGATGACTCTCAAGAGTGTTTTAAGATAGAGATTAATAAGGATATAAGGCTTGAGCACGAGAATTCTCAAAGAATGAGGGAAGTAGCTAGAGCTCAGGAGGAGTTAACTGTCGACATTCGGTCACCACTATGGCTAATCCTCCTACTCTTCGCACTGCTGCTGAGTGTTGTTTTCTTCAGCTGCATTTGAAGTGGTTGTGTTTTTTCTTTTCACTTTTTGTATATAGTTCTTTTTCTTTTTCTTTTCTGTTGTTTCTTTCTTTGTTTATTTTGCAGGTTTATTTTCTAGTTTTACGCTTTCAATAAAAGCTTCAGTTGTTCATCATCATCAGAAAGGGGAGTACTTTGTTCCTGAACTTCAATTCTTATATTATCTGCACACTGAGGATATTGTGCACTTTAAGTTTGGGGGAGGGGATATCACTTGAGCATTTTTTGAAAATTTGAGCAAAATTGAAAATTTTTCAAAATGTTTTCGAAAATCTGAGCTTAAATTGTTTGATTTTGGGATGATTTAGTACTTAGCATGTAATTTTCTCATATTCTGATTATATGACCCCATGATTAAGTCTAATTTTGATTGACTAAGAAGCATGATTTTAGGAAAAGCATGAAGTTGAATTCTTGAGTTTGTCTGATTGTGATTTCTTCATCTTATGCACGTGTCATGTCATGAATCTGTGTATTTATTTAGAGAAAGCTTATGTGGACATAGGATTGCATTTGTTCAGTTGATTTTGTGCATCATATTCTAGAATTTGTTTGATCTGATCTCGAGGTGAAATTTTAGATCACATTTAATTTGGGAGATGATTTAGCCATCTTTGGATCGTTTGAGCCTTTCTAGCTGACCCTGTATATATTTTACCTCTAGTCACCCATCTGGGCCAAATAAGACTTTCTTTGTAAATACACCTGCTATTAATTTTCCTTAGCTTAAATATTTTGTTCCTATCCCCTACCCCGAAAGCATGAAAGTCATTGGGATATATTTTGAGCTTTGTACATATGGGTATCTGGTGATAGTGAATGTTCAAAAAAAAAATGAAAGAAAAAGAAAAAGAAAAAGAAAAAGAAGAAAGAAGAAAAATACAAAAATAAAAAAAAAAGTTTAGTGAAATAAATAAGTTTGGGGGAATAAATTTGAGCTCTTACATTAAGATCCTGAAAGTAATGCATGTTAAAGGGTAATTAAACCTAAATCGACTTTATCATACCTTAACCCCAGCCTTACATTACAAGCTTAATGAAGTCCTATTGATGTTTAGTTAAGTGTGACTACATTAGTGGAGAGAGAAGTGAAAAGCAAACTTATAAGAATTATCACATATCATTGACTTTGCATTCACTGTGTTTGCATAATCTAATCCGGATAATATACTTTGAAATGACTTTGACATTTTTCACACACTCACGAGGAGTCCAATTTGAGTTAGGATTTATGATTGAATGATTCTGAATGTGAGACTTATAATTGTGACTCTTTGATTTCATAGTCTGTACTTTTTCTTTGAGGATAATATTGGAAAAATTATTGTATTTAGTATTAGTCATTCTTACAATTATTTTGTTTTGCTTGAGGACAAGCAAAAGCTCAAGTTTGGGGGTGTGATAATTCTATATTTTTAGAATTATTTATGCTTAATTTCCTAATTAATTATTTAAATCCCCAATTTATTTTGTTAATTATCCCCTTTATTTAATTAAAATTCTCATGTTTGCAGATAAATTAAATTCGGATGAATTTTGAATATTTTGGTAGAAAATGGACCGAAATTGTGCTAAAATCGAGATTAGACTACGCAGACAACACAAGCCTAGCACATCCAATTGGACAAAAAGACAAATGACATGAAAATATTATTTTTCAAGGAGCCAATGGTGTGAAGACAAGTGGCCAAACAATGCCAACTCATCTAGGATGGAAATATTACAATTGTACCCCTAAGTGTGTGTATAAATAGAAAATGATGGCAATTGTCCATACAGCAGCCACCATTGTCCATTTTCTTCTAGGATTTATTCAGTTTCCATTCATTGTGTCACGACCCAATTCAATTCTCTTTAACCGAAAATCACTAAAAAATTTTCGCGTTTTACTGTTACCTTACCCGGTCGTGAACTAACTCACCACACACCGTTGGGCTGTGAGTCAATAATAAACTCCACATCTCATTCATTCTCAGTGAAATAAAACGATGTCATACATTTGCATTTAAATCTTGTACTTATACAAAAGTATGTTTTACTGACATCTACATCCCCCATAATTACAACTTAAAGAATACTGTGCTTTTAATTGTTTAGATACAAAAAGAATCACTGTGTATATACCTTTAAGCGATGGAGATGCAGTGGAGTCCAAAATACCACGCCTCAGTCCTCACTGGGCTACTATGCACGCTCTGTAGGGGGAAAATAGAGAGGGATGAGCAACCACACGCTCAGTAAGGCAATAATGCAAGCATGGTAGATAACTACTCTATCTACATGCTGATAGTGTTATGCATAAATCATTTATGGTAGGAGCATAAGGAATAAAACTATACCATATGAGTATACATATATATCATGTATCGAAATCATGTACATTGGCATATAAAACATGGTAAAAACATCATGTATAAATCATCTCATGCTCGATCTCATTTAAATTCATAAAAAGGGAAATTCATTAAGAAACCTCCTTTTTAAACCAACATCATAAACCTCTTTCTCAACACATAAATACCACCAAATCAATTCACAATCACAACCACATTTTCATTTCACAATTCACGCATGTGTATAAAAACTAGGTCACTATATCAAAAGTGCCTATGTGGACCACTACATCATAAATCATCCCAGACCACACGCATCCAGGTGTGCGGGGTATCATACTGGCACGAAGATGGATTATCCCTCGCCAGACTTTCTCATCACATAACCATCATGCGGTACATCGTACTCCATGTGATATACACGGTACAGCGTACTCCGCAGACTCAAATCGTGATTGGGGGTGCCATTCTTAGGTCTTACCTACCCCATACCAAGAGTTTTCCATATCCGTGAAGGAGAGCCTCCCTGCCGAACAGAGCCTCCCCGCCTAACAGAGCCTCCCTGCCTCCTCGGGCTTAAAGATGTTAGCTTAAGGATGTAGGGCTTAAGGATCCTTCCGTAAGAGAGCCTCCCCACCGAACAGAGCCTCCCCGCCTCTTTGGGCTTAAGGATGTTGGCTTAAGGATGTAGGGCTTAAGGATCTTACCAACTTTCACAACCTTATACGTATCCCAATGTGCAAACTTGTGCGAGCAAAGCTCTAGCACGACTCATGCATCCTCTCATAAAGAGATGCGTACGAGCATAGCTCTAGTACGGTTATACTCATAAGACAAACCACTCAAAAATCACGTACGAGCAGAAGCTCCAGTACGGTTTATAAACATCATCATAGTTTTCAAATCAAGGTGCAAGCTAAGCTCCAGCACGTTTCATACAAATGAAAACATCAATACCCGGTGCGAGCTAGGCTCTAGCACGGTTTAATTCACATAAACATGATAGGCGGCTCATAAGCTTTTAAAGCTATCTCAAAACATATTTGGCACTTCACATGTGCTATCACAAACATCAACCACAATAGCCATCCTATCTATCAATTCGTTTAAAACGAAACACATGTTTTGTGAAAGTATTCAAAACACTTGATTTATGCAATTATTAGCCTTACTATCCCTTTTTATACATCCATGTAAACCAAATCATCCAATATTCACAACCATTTTCGCATACCAAACAACCCATTTCTCAAACGTTCATGCATTTCATAAACACCCTATAATCCCACAAATTACGAGCAGCTACCTCTATATACTTACAGAATTTCCTTACCTGGAATCGCGATGCGTGATTCCACTTCCTTAAAGCTGCTACTCGTACCACTCGATTCGTTTTCAACGAACTCTTCGGGACTGCACAAAATCGTATCCTGCATTATACTCGATCCATATAATATGACATCGTGCGTTCACTATAGTCAATTTAATCTATAGCCTCCATTAACGCTTATATGGCCTCGTTTCATTACTTTACCCATAACTCGAGTCTATGGATCTTCTTAGGCCTATTAACTTATTCAAAATCGATATTAAATCAACATTAAGCTCATAGTGTTAATATTTCATGAATTCCCTCACTATGGCATTTATCAAGCATATACATACCCATTTTCACAATTCCTAAACTCACAATGTACTTTCATTTAACCATCTAAAATCATAAACATTACCTCAATAACAACTTTAGCATGCCCATAAATCATAAACTCATTCACCCATATATTCTCACATTATACCCATTCTAGGTTTTTCTAGGTCACACAAATTCCACCACATCCCTAGATAATTTATCCATCAATACTCATGCCAAACAACTCCAAAATCAATTAAATAGACAATGTATTGGGATTGGAGTGTTAGAATCTTACCAAATATGATTTTTCTTCTTGCTCGAAATGGCAATGCCCTTATCTCCTTCAATACCAAAAATGGGAAAATGCCCTCCCACTATGTTATTCTTCTCTTTGATAGGAACAACTTTGCCTCTAATGGTCTCTCTTCAAATCTCATTGAAAATGGCTGATTTTAGAGAGGGAAAGTTAGGTTTTTGGGTTGAAAGTGGAAGGTTAATGTTTTTCCCGAGATTTCCTGATTTTCAACCCTCCTTATATAGAAATAGCTTGAGGAGATCGATCTGGTTCAAGAGGAGATCGATCTGGTCCCTTTAAATCCCTTTTTTTCTCGACATTTTTAAGCATGAGATCGATCTGTCGAAGCATGAGATCGATCTGTTGAAGCATGAGATCGATCTGTCGATGCATGAGATCAATCTAGTCCCAAACAGAGAGCTAAAGAGATCGATCTGGGTGCCTGAGGATCGATCTGGCCCCATTGGAGATCGATCTGCTCTATTCCGTTGCCCAAATAAGAGCATTCTGGCTCTTCCAGATCGATCTCTCATCCTATGAGATCGATCTGGCTTTCATGTTTTCCAGATTTTTTGCAGTTTCCTTATTGCAACTCATACCAACACATCCTTAATCTGTTGCCATGGCCATTTTCTCATCCATCCACCTTTATAACTTGAAAATGGCATCCATTCATACCTTATGCACATTGAAACTTGTGTGCATTCATTGTATGTCCAAAGGTATGCTACATAAAACCAAATGGAAGCATAACTTCATTCCATTTTACCACACTACCCATTTTGAGTTTCAATCACATCCATCACTTATAGGAACTCATCTCTTCATATTCATACTCAATGGAACTTGTATGTACGTTACAAATCATATTACACATACGTACATTGAATCCATGGACTTACATCACTCATACTTTACATTACAAGTCCATTCATATTTATTACACATTACAACTTTACATATACGGGGTCTCACACATTGTTATTTTCTTGTTTAAGTTTTAATTTACAGTTATTATTTTTATTTTTATTTTGTTTGCTATCGGGTTCTTCCTATTCGGTTTCCTGTCTTTGTTCTTCTCTTGTTTTATTAAAACTTTGCATTAGTTTAATAAACTGTGATTGTTTCCATGTTCCTCTTGGTTTGGTAATTTCTTTGCTCTATTGTTTTTAAGTTTTTCGTTTTCCGATCACCACCGTTGTTAAATCACTGTTTAGAACCATTTGTATGTTTACAAAAAGCTTTAAATTCTTTATTTACTCTCGGGTCACACAGGTTTTGTTTTACTCCTTTGTTGATTTAATTTTTTTTTTATGTTATTTCTTCTTTAGTAAACCGGTGTGTCCAGTTGGTCTCCTTTATGTTCGAAATTTCTTTTTATTGTTTTGGTAGTATGATTCCGATAGAAGGTGAAGAGCAGAACTGAGTAAGATAATTGGGCATGAAGCAAGGGATTTTGCGTTTCCATAATTCATTGTTCTTTTCAGTTTCAGTTTAAGATTTCATTTGTAAATTGAAGCAAGAGCCAAAGCCGGTGGTGAGCAACAATACCAGGAGTTTTCTCCTCTGTTTTGCCCTGTTTCAAAAGCTTTGCATTGTTCATTGTCTATATATGTGATTATTCTGCTTTAATGATTTGTTGTCTTGTTGCAGGTTCATTTCGGGTTGCTTATGTTAGTATTGAACTGCTGCAAGAGCCGTGACTGGTTGCATCTGAAGTGTTATCGGTGTAAAGCTTGCATTATTAAGCTCGGGTTCAGCTCCCATTTCTGTTTTTACCTGGACAGCGCATGGAGGAGAGGTAGCAGGATAGTAGCCGAGTGCAGCAGCACTTGACGCAACAAACTTGGACTAGAGGCATAGACAGGACACACCCGAGAGCATGCAGTATTCACACCTGGATAGCATCACCGAGAGCAGCAAGCAAGCCGAGAATGCTGGAAAAGAAATCCAAATTGGTGAAGACGTGAACAATGTTGGAGGGAGATGTGAATGATTTAAATTGTCTAAGGCCACGTTTGGTTATGGTTTCATTGGAATGTTATTGCATTTTTGATTATTTTCATTAGTATTAGTTAGAATAGTGGTAATTGATAGGTAAATTTAATATTTTAAGTTGTTAATTTAATCTTTAGTTTTAAGTCTTAGTTAATAGTTACTTTTAGTTTATACATGTTAGGATTTAATTTTTATTTTAGTATTTTATGAGTTATATTTAGAATTAATTTAGATTAAATTTATTTGCATGCATTAGTTAAATCTTGTTTTATTAGCATTTAGTTAGAGTTAAGTTTAAGAATTTCTTTAGGTAAGTAGATGTTTATCTTAATAGACTTTAAGTTAGTTTAAATTGCATTTTCTTAATTAGTTTAATTACATTCACATTTTACCTTAGGTTTGTTTAATTTTAGCTTAATTAATTTTGTTCTTTAGTTTAGCATTTTATTTTGAGTGCGTAATTAATTCTCTTAATTTTCTTTTGTAAGTTGATTGCTTGGAGCATTGTAAATATGTTTAGCTCGATTTTATTTTATTTAGTTGCTTTCCAGTAATTTTAATTTTTAGCCTTAATTGATCACTCACTTTTAATCTCATAATTTGCTAGGATATACCATAGGGTAAGATTAATCGGTAATTAATTAGACTAACCAACTTCTCTGAGGGACAATAACTCGGGACTCAAATCCCAATATTACTTGTACGACCCGTGCACTTGCGGACAATACCTTTAGGGCGTGACAAGTACGACATCTTGCTACACAAGGTCAAGATTTAATTGGGTGAACCAACAATGCTGCTCATCAACTTGTCATCTCGATGGATCTTTTGGCATGAAGAAAATCCGCTTCACAAGTACCAACAGAATAATCGACGTCTACTCTCCCTTCTTTACAAACCATGTCTGCGATGGTTGCTAATGCGACTACCCTAGAGGAAAGGATCACTGAAATGGAGAGGATGATGTCAACTGTACACAAGATAGTAGAAGACACGGAAGCTGAAATTGCAATGTTGAAAAGTCAATTGGAAGCTCAACACTATGAAGAATCCAATGATAACCCGGCACTAAACAAACCAACTGCTAAAGCCGCTAGGAAACTGAAAGCAGTTCATGATACTAAGAATCCTGAAGCGAATGGGTCATCCTCAATATCAATCGGGTCATTATCTGTTCAACAATTGCAAAAGATGATTGCGAATACCATCAAGGCTCAGTATGGTGGATCATCATCTAAGTCCTATTATGCATACACTAAACCGTACACTAGGAGAATTGATGATTTAAGGATGCCGACAAATTATCAACCTCCTAAGTTTCAACAGTTCGATGGGAAGGGAAATCCACGTCAACACGTGGCCCATTTTGTGGAAACATGTAACAATGCAGGCACATATGGAGATCTTCTGGTTAAACAGTTTGTAAGGTCGCTTAAAGGAAATGCCTTTGAATGGTATACTGACTTGGAATCTGAGTCCATTGATAGTTGGGAACAACTCGAGAGGGAATTTCTCAATCATTTCTTTAGTACTTGTCGCAGAGTGAGTATGACAGAGCTAACTAATACCAAACAAAGGAAAGATAAACCAGTCGTGGACTACATCAACAAATGGAGAGCATTAAGTCTTGATTGCAAAGATAAGCTCTTTGAAATTTTTGTTGTTGAGATGTGCATCCAAGGTATGCATTGGGAACTTCTTTACATCCTTCAAGGAATAAAGCCGCATACTATCGAAGAGTTGGCCACCCGTGCTCATGACATGGAATTGAGTATTGCTCACCCTGGTAACAAAAGCTCTTTGATTCTTGATCCTAAGAGAGATAAGAAGGATTTCAAGAAGGTTGAGAAGCCTCTAAAGAGCACTGCTAAGGAGTCTATGTTCATTGAGACTAAACCTCTAAAATTTTCCTCCAAAGGCACTAAGAAAGCTGAGGAAAATATCAGGCGGCCTCAAGTAAGAAATAAACAACGCATGAGCTTCAAGGAAAGAGAAGCAAAGAAATATCCTTTCCCTGATTCAGATTTGCCTGGTATGCTAGATCAACTCCTGAACCAGAAGCTGATTGAACTTCCAGAGTCCAAAAGGCCAGGAGAAAAAGGAAAAGTTAATGATCCAAAGTATTGCAAGTATCATGGCATCATTGGTCACCCCACTGAAAAATATTTTGACCTGAAAGATTTGATAATAAAGCTAGTGAATGAGCGCAAGATTGAACTTGATATGGACGACATAGTAGAGTCAAATCATTCTACTTTCACTTTTTTACCTACAAAGGATATAACGTATCAACTGATACAATCTGGCTGCTTAGAACCGGTTGCCCTGCCAATTGTGGTAACGAGGTCAATCACTAGCTCTCTTAAAGATGTTGAATCTGCTGCAGATGATGAAGAACAATGGACATTGGTAATGCGACGAAAATCATGAAAGCAATATGTCCATCCGCAAACCCTCCTTTTCAAAAGGGATTTCAGCAGATAAATAACTCACATCCACATTGGGGACAAAAGAAAACTATGAAGCATCCCCAATCCCAAAATTTTTTAAATCAAGAAGTCTTGAGGCAAAAGCCTCTGAAACAAATAACACTAGAAGAACTCTCTCCTAAAGGTTTTCTTAGGGAAGAGCAAATGAGTGTTGGCATTCATATGGTTTCGTTTAAAGAGGAGTCAAGGGGAGAAAGCTCAAAGGCTATTAAGGCTCGAGGTGATAGCCAGATAAAAACAGACCTAGAATAATACCTTAAGATCTTGAAAGGGATCTCCTCTCATCTTACCATTTACGAGCTGTTGCAGTATCCAAAGGCAACACGTGATACGATTGCATATGTTTTGGAAAACTCAAAAATTTATGCTGCACATCTTTCAGCTCCTACGAAACATGCTTCAGATGATAATTTTTGTGACTACTGCTTGACAACTCTTGCATTCATAGATGAAGATCTGTTGTTAGGATCAAAACCACACAATCGACCACTTTATGTTTATGGATACATCCGAGAACAAAGGGTGAATCACATGTTGGTCGATAATGGGTCTGCAGTTAATATCATACCCAAAGCAACAATGAAGGAACTTGGCATAACAATTAATGAATTGTCCAAAAGCCGACTTTTGATCCAAGGTTTCAATCAAATGGAGCAACGTGCTTTGGGAATAATACGAGTGGATGTTACGATCAGTGAGTTAACGTCAAGTACAATCTTCCATGTCATCGATGCTAGAACTACATATAAGTTATTGCTTGGACGTCCTTGGATTCATGCAAATGGCGTTGTACCTTATACACTTCATCAATACTTAAAGTTTTATCGAGACGGATCGAGAAAGGTTGATGCTGATTTAAAACCATTCAATGAGGTCGATTCTCACTATGCTGATGCAAAGTTCTACTTAGAGAACTGTGATATAAAAAAAGTTTTACCCGCTCAAATGCCAAGCACAGAAAAAATTGAAATTAAGGGTAAAAAGAAAATAGACACTACTGTGATGAAAGAGCATTTAAATGCATCCCTTGAGGGTATTTCTAAGCTTACATTGGAAGATACTATAAAGAACAACCCAGTCAAATCTTCACCTAGCAAGGAAAAAGAAACTCAAGTTCTTCGCTATATTCCAAAGGCTCGTCGCAAGGAAGGTCAATCGCCATTCTTAGAATGCTCAGAATTTAATCAAGCAGAGTGTTTTCCTGACAAGGTAACAGAAGACATAAAATTGTTGAAGGATACTTGCACATTGCCTCTGACTAACATTGATCATAGTCAAGCCAAAAAGCCATTGAAAGGGTTCATTCGACCGTCCCAAGGTGCAATAGAACATGGGACTTTGCCTCAAGGTCGTATTGCTGAAAATTATGATCCAAAGGCTTATAAACTGATCGCTAAGGCTGGGTTTGACTTTTCCAAGTCACCATCCATGAATGAGTTGCATGATGGCAAGACGACTACAAAATTGCAAGGGATCATTGAAACCCATAAAAAGCTAATAAACGAGTCGGATGGGAAATCTTTTTCGAAATATAGATTTGGACGTGAATCCTGAAACCCAGTACGAATTCATATTGGCAGAAAGAATAAATCGGTTAGTACTCAACACATTTCGGTGGAGGTTACTGAAGAATGTGATAAACCAAAAACTTCTCCAACTCATCCTTCTCAAAACACTACTCGTGTGTCAGTATTTGATCGTTCGGGAATGTCAGCAACCCGTATTTCAGTGTTTGATAGACTGAATGTCCCTCACCTTGAGTTACATCAAGCATCTAGAAGGTGCAATTCAGTTTTTGATAGATTAAACACTTCAAGCAGTGAAGTATATCAAGAAAAGAGTTAAGACTGCACTGAACTGAAGGATGATAAGGAAATTCGAAGTTCGATTCCATCTCGCATGAAGAGACATTTGGAGCTTGAAATCTCTGCAGAAGGGCCATTAAAAGTGTGATGTCATACTGTTGTGGACACCAGTTCATCTGTACATCTCGATGAAGATGAGACAAAAGTTCATTCAACATATCATGTAACCATCGAAGAAAGTACAGATGATGAATCGTCAAATGATGAGCTTGAAGAGCCATCCGAAATTGAAGAAGAAGAAGAAGAAGCTCTCACTGCTTTAGAAGATGGGGGGCAAGCAACTGTCGACAGGCTTGATGGCACCTCGGATGCAACACGACCTATATTTTTAAGTGTACTCCTTAGCTCAGAAGAAAAAGAAAAGTATGTCGTAGTATTGTTAGAATACAAAGATGTCTTTGCCTGGACATATAAAGAGATGCTCGGACTTGATCCGAAAGTTACAGTTCATAACTTGGTTGTTCAAAAGGCAGTAAAGCCAATTAAGCAGCCCCAAAGGCACTATAGACCTAACCTTATCCCGCTCATAGAAGCTGAAGTCAACAAGTTAATCGATGCGGGATTCATATGAGAAGTGAAATATCCATCTTGGATAGCTAATATAGTGCCAGTCAAAAAGAAGAATGGACAACTCTGCATCTGTGTCGACTTTCACGATCTAAACAATGCATGTCCAAAAGATAATTTTCCACTACCCATCACCGAAATAATGGTTGACGCTACTACGGGGCATGAGGCTTTGTCATTCATGGATGGATCATCAGGACATAATCAAATTTGAATGGCGCCAAAAGATGAAGAGCTAACCGCATTTTGAACACCTAATTGGATTTAATTCTATAAAGTAATGCCCTTTGGTTTGAAAAATGCTGGTGCAACTTATCAACGTGTTGTGCAAAGAATTTTTTATGACTTGCTGCATAAAATAGTAGAATGTTATGTTGATGATCTTGTGGTCAAGTAAAAAAAAAAGAAGAAGTGACCATTTAGAAGATCTTCGTTCAGTGATTGATAAGCTGAGGAAGTACCAATTGAAGATGAACCCGCTAAAATGTGCTTTTGGAGTGACATTTGGGAAGCTCCTTGGTTTTATCGTAAGACACCGAGGTATTGAAATAGATCAGTCTAAGATAGACGCTATCCAGAATATGCCAAAGCCTAAGAACTTAAAAGAGCTCCAAAGTCTTCAGGGTAAATTGGCATACATTCGAAGGTTTATTTCGAACCTAGCTGGAAGATGCCAACCATTCAGTCGACTAATGAAAAAGGACACGCGATTCGAGTGGGATGAATCATGTAGCAACGCTTTTAATGCGATTAAAAGATACTTGCTTAATCCTCCAGTTTTGGGAGCACCAATTCATGGAAAGCCATTAATCCTTTATATTGCTGCACAGGACAAGTCCTTGAGGGCATTACTCGCACAAGAGGATGAGCAAAAGAAACAAAGGGCTTTGTCCTATTTAAGTCGAACACTTGTAGGTGCAGAATTAAACTACTCCCCTATTGAGAAAATGTGTCTTGCTTTGTTCTTCACCATTGATAAACTAAGACATTACATGTAAGCATACATGGTCCATTTAATAGCACGAGCAAATCCTGTGAAATATATTTTATCCAGACCAGTTCTTTCTGGGAGATTGGCAAAGTGGGTGGTAATCCTTCAACAATATGACATTGTTTATGTTTCCTAAAAGGCGGTGAAGGGGCAGACCTTGGCAGATTTTCTAGCAGATCATCCTATCTCATCTGATTGGAAATTGTCAGATGATTTACCTGATGAAGAAGTCCTCTTTGTTGACCTGAAGCCAAGCTGAAAATTATTCTTTGACGGTGCTTCAAGACAAAATTGAGCAGGAGCAGGGGCAATTCTCGTTACCCCTTACAATCAAGTCTTGCCATATTCTTTTGTCTTGAGTAAATTATGCTCTAATAATGTTGCTGAATATCAAGCACTTATTTTAGGCTTAGAAATGGCACTTGAAATGGGGATTAAGGACATTGAAGTGTATGGAGACTCTAAGCTAGTAATACAGCAACTCTTAGCAAAATATGAAGTCAAGAAAGAAGATTTGATTTCATATTTCAAATATGCTAAACGGTTGATGGATAAGTTTGATTACATAACATTGAAGCATATCCCAAGAGGTGAAAATCGACAGGCAGATGCTTTGGCTAACTTGGCAACAACTTTGGCCATCAATGAGGATGAAAAGTTGAATGTTCCAATATGTTGCAGATGGATAGTGCCTCTACAAGGCATAGTTCAAGAAGAAGTCAATGTGATATCGCTATGCACAATTGAAGTTGAAGATTGGCGACAGCCTATTATTGATTATCTTCAGCATGGCAAACTTCTGAATGATTTACATCACAAGTCTGAAGTACAACGTAGAGCAACAAGGTTCATTTATTATAAAGATACCTTGTATCGTAGGTCATTTGATGGAAAATTCTTATGTTGCCTAGGAAGTAAGGAAGCCAAACAAGTGTTAGAAGAGGTTCATTCTGGAATTTGTGGAGCATATCAATATGGGCCGAAGATGCATTATAAAATCAAGAGAATGGGGTACTATTAGCCTACAATGGTAAAAGATGCTATAGACTTTGCAAAGAAATGTCAACCATACCAATTTCATGCCAATTTCATGCATCAACCACCAAAGCCTCTTCATCCTACAGTCGCATCTTAGCCTTTCGATGGATGAGGTCTTGATCTTATTGGACCATTGCCTAAGTCTTCAAGAGGACACTTATACATTCTGGCTGCAATAGATTATTTCTCCAAATGGGCAGAAGCATTACCTTTCAAAGAGGTCAAGAAAGAACAAGTGGTAGAGTTCATTCGCATGCAGATCATCTATCGCTATAGAGTTCCTCGGTACATCATCATTGATAATGGCAAACAATTCTACAATAGCCTTATGGATAAATTATGTGAGAAATTCAATTTGAAACAATACAATTCTTCCATGTATAATGCTCCAGCAAATGACCTCGCAGAAGCATTCAATAAGACACTTTGTAATTTGTTGAAGAAAGTTGTTGCGAAGAGTAATAAAGATTGGCATGAAAGAATCGGAGAAGCACTCCGGGCGTATCGCACTACATATCGAACACCCACGCAAGCTACTCCATATGCCCTTGTTTATGGTGTCGAAGCCATTCTTCCGTTGGAGTGTCAAATTTCTACCTTAAGAATTGTTATCCAAAAAGGCTTAACACAAGAGAGCAATGCCCAACTACGCCTTAAAGAGCTTGAAATGTTGGATGAAAGACGTTTGCAAGCACAACAACATCTTAAATGTTATCAAGCACGCCTCTCTAAAGCCTTTAACAAGAAAGTCCGCCCATGTTCCTTTCAAGTAGGAGATTTAGTGCTTGCTATGCGTAGGCTAATTAACTTCCATCATCATTGTGACGTCCCGGAAGCTCGAAAAACAGGGCAAATTTAAAATTTATTTACATCACTTCACAATTCTAGGTGCATTCCTATGCAGTATCATGCATCATCATATATATATATATATTGTAAAACTTTAACCTCAGGATCTCATCATCCAATTTACATGTCACACCATATACATTCCTCAGTTCCGAATTAATAAATCCTAATATATCTCATACATCATTGTTCATCAAGTGTCTGTAAATACAACTTAAGTCTGGGTACATGAAATATTAAAATATACCTCAAGCACAATATGTGACCTGAAGCTCAAGTCCTCCACTAGCCACTACTTCATACGTCGCAGGGAAACTCTTTTCACTTGAAGAAATCTGGGGGGAATATAAAAACAGGGTGAGCTTATAAATTGCTCAGTAAATGGGTAAGGGACTTATTTATAAAATAATGATTTGCCGAGCACAATCATTTTGTTTTGTGGGTGGAAACCCAATAAACTCAGTAGAAAAGTGTAGCATGAATAATCAGAACACCATCTCAACTCATTTCTCAAAGCTCATGCAGAAACATGAGAATAATTGGTTTAATATAAAAACCACTGTTACAAACATGTAGAAAATAGGATGCGATAATGATTTCTCTCATAAAACGTGATAAAAATCACCGCAATAGTAATGCACGTGGCGCAGCCACCAAACACAAACTCATGTGTAAAACGAGACTAGGTAAATAAAACTCATATAAAAATTTGTCATGGCACATCAAAACGATTGAACTCATCCCCTATGCGGACATCCCCAATCGAGGGATTTTGTCGACAATAATACACCCATGGTCATGGTTCGTTGTAGACTTGATCAAAGTCGTATAGTCGTTGGTCTTACATGTTATTAAAGCACGACCTGACCTTACATACTATCAAAGTAATGCCACCCATCGCTACCTCGGAGCGGGGTCATCTCACGTTACTAGAACGGAGGCGTCGGTCTTACGTGCTATTAGAGCACAGCCCGATGTGTATTCAACATGACACGCCTAAGTCTTAGTAATAGTCATTATCATATAAAATCGTTTTGCCTTCACGTAGCGCTCATAATGGTTTTTCTCATAAAATTCATCTCAAAACTATTTTGTACTCAACACAAAACATTTCAAAACAGAGCTCAAACTGGCAAAACCACGCACACATTTCTCAAATCTCAATACGCCTTAACGTAGAGCCTAAATCACTTTTCACTTTTTAAACTCAAAACGGTTGTAAAATAATTTCACATTTAGTTTACAACTCATAAAAATTGGGCCCCAAACCGGCTATAAAACGTTTGCCACAACTCATTCACAACTCATAAAAACATGCTTGTTTTCTCAAATCACATTTCATGCTACAATATCATCACAAAATCACATAAACAAATGAGTTTAAGTTTTCCCTTACCTCATTGCACCTCGTATAGTGCAATTGTTCCCCCAAACGACAGACTAGCCTCGTATTCCTCTCTGGAACTCCCGGGCTGTCCAAACGATGCTAAAACATCAATAATTTATCTCAATCACATCATCGAGCACATATTTGCTCATATTCTCGTTAAATGCTACAAACCTCATTTTTCTCATATTCCTATCATAATCCACATTCTTATCCACTACATTTCAAATCCTACATTTTTCATGCATAATATCCATGCCAAAATCACCTCATTGCCTCGATTTCAATTTATAGCCAAATTCCCAAATTACCACAAATTGTATAATATCCTCATCATTCCAACAAAATCACAATTTCATCAACTCTAATCATTTCCTAGCTATTTTATCACAACACTCATAATCACAATCACCAAAATCACCCCAATATCAAAGATTAAAGCTTAGAAATTTACCCAAAACTTATGGAGAACTCTTTTCACTCCTCAATTAAATTCGTCCATCGATTTCCAAGTATGTTGTTCTCCTTTGGATGAGGAACAACTTTTCTTCTTGCCTCTGCCTGAGATTTGGACGAAAACGGGGGTTTTAGAGGAGAGAGAAAGCTAGGGTTGCGAAAATGGTGATTTGGGGAGAGAGAGAGAGATTGATTTTCAGAAAAATAAAGGGGTCCTTATATAGGCCGAAGGTGGGAGATCGATCTGGTCCTTGATGAGATATATCTCTATTTGAATTTGGGAACGTTTTAGGGTAATTTTATGCCTAGGAGATCGATCTGTCGTGGGGTGAGATCGATCTCATAATTGCTTCATGAGATCGTTCTTCTCCTTGAGGAGATCGATCTTCTGTTTACAGAATACTTCATGAGATCGATCTACTCCTTGAGGAGATCGATCTTCTCTTTATAGAAATATTTGAAGATCGATCTGCTTGTCTATGAGATAGATCTGCCTATCAGTTCTTGCACATTTTCTGCATTCTGGAGCCATGAGATCGATCTCTCATCCTTGGAGATCAATCTGACCTTCACAGATTGTACTGCTGCTGCATCAATTTGCAAAAAACTCAATGTAAAACTTCCCAGAATCTACCTCATAGTCCATATTTCAATCCATACACATTCAAGACTTAAAGACCTCATTTTCTTATACTTCATCATATTTAAAACTTGTGTGTGTATTAACATATCATAATTACATACACCAAATTACAATTCTTATAACTGGGTATACAAAATTCTCAGTTCTCACAATCATCCCGGTGATAAGTTTACTTCCAAGTGGGATGGACCTTATGTTGTACAAGAAGTTTATACAAACAATGCTTACAAGATAGTCGACAGTGAAGGATTGCGAGTCGGCCCTATCAATAGGAAATTTTTGATATGCTATTATGCATGAAAGCTCCAATTTCTATGCACAACATAAAAAAAAGCCTGCTAGATTGAAAACCTCATTGGGGCGATCTAGGCAAAATTTAAGGCAAATGAAAAGAGCCTGCTAGATTGAAAACCCCATTGGGGTGATCTAGGCAAAAATTAAGGCATATAAAAAGAGCCTGCTAGATTGAAAATCCCATTGGGGCGATCTAGGCAAAAATTAAGGCAAATAAAAAGAGTCTGCTAGATTGAAAACCTCATTGGGGCGATCTAGGCAAAAATTAAGGCAAATACAAAAGAGCTTACTAGATTGAAAACCCTATTGGGGCGATCTAGGCAAAAATTAAGGCAAAAAATAAAAATAAATAAATAAATAAACAAAGGAACTATGTAATGACTTGATCCTTCTCTTAGAAGGTACGTAGGCAGCTTAGGAAATTCCTCCATCCTAAGTTCAGTCACACCAAATAAAAAAAAAAACTCATTATAATGATTAAAGTCTTACATGACATAGATGAAGTGCTAAAAAAATAAATCATGAAAATGTCTATTATAAAAAAAATGAATAAAACGCTAAAGCAAAATCTAGGACTTGCTGCTCCAACTGTCAACCAAAGAGTCTCAATGAGTCTGCAATGATGTCCTAAGCTCTGCAATGTTCTCCATATCTTCATCAGCAATGGAAACCGTGGCCTCTAATTCAATCATGAGCTTTTCAAAGGAAGTAATTTCATCTATGTTCCCGCTTATTTCAACAACTCGAGCATCCAACTCAGTTTTCGCCTTCAATTCCTCTTTTTGAATTAAATGCAACTTCTCTTCTAGCGCAGCACGTTCATCTTGCAAAGTCTGAAGCTTTATGGCTTGTGCTTCATAATGTTGTTGCGTCAACGTCAATGAAGACTTACACATTCCAATTGTTCTGTTACTTCAGCCTTCTTCCTTTCTAAAGTTTTTTGAGAAAGACGACTATCGAGTTCTTTCTCCAAACACAAAATGCCTTCACCTCCCCAACATAGGAATCAACAATCTTTTTTAAGGAAGTCGAATCACCATACAAACTTTCAATGCCTGAATAAACAGTGGAAGCATCTTCATAAAGCTTACTAACTTGAGAAAAAGAGGCATCTCTAAGTTGAAGTAAGAAATCATGTCCGATCCCTTTAGTGGCTTTTTCAAAAATCTTGAAAGAATACTTGCCAGGATGATAAGTGGAAATCGAAATAGTATCTTGTTCAAGAGAGCGATTGATTTGGCAACTGGGACGGATCTCGATTAGGAGGTTTACTCCCAACTGTACTGTCACCATGAGCTCTCTTAATTGATGAGTCGATAGAAATAGATTTAGAGCTACCCTTGGCTGAAGATGCGGAGCCTATTTTTGCAGACAACTGTTTCACTTGGTTTTGAACTTTACCAGCATCACTTACAGATTCCTCACTTTTTGAAGGCTCATCATCAGCCATAATATTTTTGACCTGGTCAATAATGTTTTTCTTTGCATCTTTCTTTAACATCTCTGTAAGAGGGATCACATCATTATCGGCAACTTCTTCCTATTCAATCGGAGTCCTCTTCTCAGACTCCCCGCGATCAATTTCAAGACATCTCCTCTTTAAGGAAAAACGAAGCCTACCATAACAAGATTTCTTAAGGGAACCAACCCTTGTTACTTGATTTTAGATCTTCGGCTATCCAAAAATCATCACTTTTCTTTTCAAAGAAGACTTCACATCTCTCTCAAGCCTTCTGGGATTGCATCTATCACTATCATGATCACTTCCAATAGGTTCCATAGGTTTATCACTACAATCATCACACTGAGGATGTCGTTCATTTCTGACATCAAGAGCCTCTCTCTCATCCGCGGCAGGGGTTAAAGAACCTTTGCTTTGTTCAAATTGCCCCATGTCAAGGCGATGCGTCATGGTAACATCATCAATATCTTCAGCCTCAAGGTCAGTAGTCTCAATCAAAGGCTATACTTGTTTCGATAATCCTTCTTTACAAGAGCTAGAAGAAGCAAGTATGAAATTAGTACTTGTGATATCTTTCAAGATGGGTATACTGGTGTGATAGTAATCTCCCATTTGACCTTACCACCATACAAAGAATTTTCTTGTTACAAACAAGTTTTCATTCGTACTACTCCATTTAGGGATAGTCACTTCACAGCTTGGACCTCTCAACACACTACATCGCCAATAGCGTAATAACCCCCTCAAACTAGCAGTTCTAATAGCAGTTAACAAAGATCCTGGAACATCTTGACAGTATCCAAATTGCCTTGCGAAGCGATGAGGACTAAATGATTCTACCAAGTGAAAATTACCTTTTCGTAAAGTCAAAAATGAAGACCGAATGTTGACCAAGTATTCAAAATCGTCGAGCTTAAGTCGGTTCCCCAGAGTGTCTAAGAGTTTAGTCTTAAAAGTGTCAAATATCCTAGTGGCTTGCCAATCTATTCTAAGCAATTATTGAATGATTTCTCGACTTTTAACCTCACTGTAAGATCTGTGACCAAAAGCTCCCCCATACTTGCACATTTTAGGTCTTCTTTGTGCTTTATTCGATCCAGGATGAGTCCCAAGATCAGATGCCATCCACGCATGCACAAAATGCTAAGGAAGAACAACATTGCATTGACCAGGACAATCCACGCAAGTAGCAATTTGATTCAGTCCATTGTATTTGCTTACCAAGACAGGAATAGCAAGACTAAATCGTGTACTTTTAGCTATCAAAGAAGCCACTTTGAAAGTCTCAGGCCGAATGACATCACCTCGGATACTCAAAAGAATAAAAGAGTATAACCAGACTGATAAGAATGCGGCTAAGAACACCTCATCTCTATCAATGTCAAGAACACCTAGATCAAGAAAAACTTCATTTTCCTTTCTAGTACGAAGGCGGTGTCTGAAAGGACCATCAAGAGTATATAGAGAATTTTTCTTTCCTTTGATCGTGATCGAATCATAAAGATCATTGTATTTGCTTTTCCCTCAAAACCAAAATCTCACCCAAGCGAAAGTAGAAACTCCATTGTTTTGCAAAGCCCCATGATCCTCCTACAGCCTGATGAGGTGATATGTAAGAAAAAGGTATCGACAACTGACTGGAAGAATGGGACATGAAGATTCATCAAGACCAGTTATTTCTTCTAAGCTGAAGGCAACCTCGTCGTAAAATTCTCCAACAATAGGAAGGCCTCCTAAAATCTTTAAATCTCATAGTGAAATGGAAATCTCCATACGAGAAGATAAAAATGTCTTAGTGGTTGGACACCAAGCTTCGCACAAGGCATGAATCATATTTCAACCTTGATCATAAACAAACAGCGAAGATCAATTCATAGATGCTCGCTTGCTCTAAAATCAGTTTGTGCTAACTCAAAATAAGCTCCGACCATTCCCAATATCTAGGAGGAGGAATAAATTCTTCGCGTGGTTGAAAGTCATGCCAAGAAACTTCGAGTCTACAAATACGATGGCCCAAAGTGGTAAGGGTAGTGTATTTGACGCTCTCTTCATGATAACTGTCTCGCAACTTCAGCATCATCTTAAAGCGCACCCTTTTGAGCAGTGTGAGAATTGCAAGAGAATACCTCATCAACCTCTTTAGAAGTCCAGACATCCAAATGGTAAAGAGTTGCCACATCGGAATTCCAATTATTTGCATTGATGCCAATAGGTGGGGTGTGAATTAAACACTTAGTAGCTTTGCTCACATCCTCATTGGACTTATCTCGGATAAGTAAGAAGTCACGTAGACGACCTTTATACTCTTCTTGACTTTTTGAAAAAAAAAAAGGGTCTACCCCTAACTTCATCTTGGCAACACTTAACAATGGATGATCTTGGAAGACGATATGAAGGAAACACGTCCATGGCTACAAAAAAAAAGGTAAGTAAAGAGGATCAAATACATTCAAATAAAAGATAATGCCCAAAATATTAAAATTAATAAAAAGTAATAATGATAAAAATCTATCTATGGTAAAATAATATGTGGTGAGCCGTCAGAAGTCATTATTCAAGAAGGAAGCAGTCAAAGATCAATTCATTGAAAAGATTGTTCAACATCACTAGGAAAATCATCTAAGAAATCCTGTGGCCACATCTTCTCCTTTATCTGCTTCTGTTTCTCATGCTGCTAATACAACATCATTGGGATCTTCAAAATTCACGTACATATTGAATAATGGAGAAAGGAGAAACAGTCTCGGATTTAACAACAAAGAAATTGGCGAGGCAATTAGATTTCACAGCGGTGTGTCGCGCGTCGGCAAATTCAACGTTGCCGGATCAGTCGATGAATTTACATTCACAATCGCAGTCTCAATCGCCATTGCAATCAAAAACGCCTTTTCAGACAAAGCATCAGCAGCAACCACAACCGCAGGAACTACAATTTCGATTATTTTTTTCGTCACAAACTGTCACGCCCTCCTCCCACACGCGACTTTACCAAAAACCACAATAAATTCTTCGCTTTTTACTTACCTTTATCTCCTCAACAGTTGGGCTGTGAATAGGCATTAGTCTCCTCATCCATGCATACCTTACCATTCTTTTTCGTATCATACATACATGACATTTATATCATAAGTAAATTCGTATTCTTAAATATAATTACATCATTACATCCCCCATATTAAAACGTGTACATCACTGTGTTTATACATTGTTCAGATACAAAAGAGTACGCGTGTGTATACCTTTCGCTAGATGGGGAGTGACAGCGGATCAAAGGAATGCAATACCCTGGCCGACTCGATCTACTGATGAGAATCTGTAGAGATGGGGGGAAAATGAATGGGATGAGCTATCAACGCGCTCAGTAAGGAAATCAGGCAAGCAAGTAGACATCCATACTATCTACTTGAAAATAGTGCTTTGCCTTTCCTTCTCTCATTTCAAAAGCATGTTTAAAATATATATATAATATAGTACAGATTTAAAATCCCATGTACTAAACACATGCTGGTTTATCAATCAGAGGCATTCATGCAAAACAGTGCATATTTAATCATTTAAGAATGCCTTTATATAAAATATGCCATTTACATTCAAAACACAGTAAATATGGCATTTCTCATCACAACACAATTAAATCAATCGGGTTCCGACCCATCCCTCAGGTCTACCCGTATCGCAAAACACATGTGATATATCATGCGAGACTCAGTGGCTAAATGCAATCTCTCTAGACTATGTAAGAGAGCCTCCCCGCCTATTCTGGCTTAAGGATGTTGGGCTTAAGGATCTTACTGTTAGAGAGTATCTCCGGACTATGGCCATATCCTAACAATGGTGATCCCAGGCAACACAGTACTCGGTGTACGGGCAATCACTGCTGTAATGGGTGGGGGGTCAGTCCATCACAACCGTCAGCTATCAACACACTCCTCCACAACTCCACAACATAAAACACGGTACAATGTACTCCATGCCACATGCACGGTACAATGTACACCCGTGGACCCATACATCATCGTCGGGGTGCCTGCCATAGGTCTTAGCCTCTCATACCGTGGAAATACATCATAGTCGGGGTACCTGCCATAGGTCTTAGCCCTCATACTATGGAATCGATACCACGTCTCTAAATCCACGTGAGAACATCTCAACAGTGTGACACTCAGTCTACACGGAGGAAATCATCACGATTTTTCTAACATGTGTATATATCACGAAAAACTACAGTGCGCGTCTTGAGTGTGACACATAGTTAACACTCCGCCTCAAAACACTGTATATGCATGTCAAAATATCAACACTAGGGCAAGTAAACCTCCAGCACCAGGTCATGCATAGTTCTCATTACAAATCAAGTACGAGCAAATCGCTCAAGTACGATGTCATGTATAAATCATGAAAAATTGAGTACGAGTAACGCTCCAGCACTCTGTCATGCATCTCATGTAAAACTCGAGTACGAGCTAATCGCTCCAGTACTCTATCATGCACAAATCACATAAAAACTGAGTACGAGCAATGCTCCAGTACTCTATCATGCATGTCAAATAAATGTAGTGCAAGTCAACCTCCAGCACTAATGTATGTGAAAAACATCTGAAATCAAGTGCGAGTTATGCTCTAGCACGATTGTTTCCACATAATTCGGTAGATGGCTCTTTGAAAATAGGGATGTTAAAAATCACTAAAATCAGCACTATAAAGTATGCTTAATTTACATCGACCTCAAAACATTAGCCTATCCACCTACTATTCTGCCATACAGCAGGAAAAATCACTCAAAAGATCATTTTCATGCTTTTTAGAACTTTTCCTAAAATTTCACTTTTTGCCTCACTATGGGCAAAATCGTAATTTACCCATATCGGGTCCCAATAATTATTATAGGTTCTCTCTGACCCTCAAACAATTTCAGTGAATGTCAAATCCAATGAAAATATGCACAGATGTCTCTAGCTACTTGCCAGAGTCCCCTACCTCGGATCACGTCGTGTGACCTCTCTTCCTCTGTGCTGTCTAATCTCGCAGTCCGGTCAACTCTCAATATGACTCTGGAACTGCATTTAATCATTCACTGAGTTAATTACACTTTTCCTACTGTATTACACATTTAATACAGTTTATTTCACTTAAATTGGCCCTTTTACGCTTAACGGGCCTTAATCACGTTAATCGGGCCTTAATCCGTATTAAGCCCGTTCATCAAGGTCTATCGACTCATTGGGCCTATCAATACCCATTGGGCTTTATTCCAAGCTCTTTGGATAGCCCGTATATCATTTACGACATTTTATTCAATTTTCTAAATATAATTCACTAAATCCAAAATTTAATCCGAAATGCGTAAATTAAATCTTAAATACGCATAAATCACATAAATTGTCGTAAATGAGCTTTACTTACCCGAGATTGTGCGATGGTGCGTGAATCGGAGTTCGATCGGGCTTCCGTTCGGAATTAATCGTCGAACTGCACAATTTCGTATATTTAACTCCGGGTCAATTTCTGATTAAATATAATTTAAATAAATTTATCAAAAATTAAATTGGTTACTTTTGACCTCGTATCGACTTACCCGAAGTCCAGTGAAATCCCAAAAAATTTTCTTTTCCTTTTTCTTTCTTTTTTCCTCTTTTTCCCCTTTTCTCCTTGGCTGAACCGGTCCGGTCCGGTTCAGCACAGTCACTTTCCACTGAACCGCCGACCGGTTCAGTACCTTTTTAGTCGTGCCGGCGTCGTCCGGTCGGTTCCTGGTGTGCCGTTGTCGCCGTTCGACGCGTATTGGACAGGGGACCTCTCGGTTGGCCTCGATCGGAGCCAACTCCCGCCGGTGGCCGCCGAATGCCCGTTTTTCCTCCGCGGCTTTCTCCCTTCGATTCTTCGGATTTCGGCGCCGGTGGCGCGCGTCCTGGTGGTTGGGAGGTCGCACGGTGCCGGCCTTCCTTTTTCGGTCGCGTGCGTGGCCGCAGGTTGCCGGAGGTGGCTGGTCCGGCAATCTCTTCTCTCCGTCGGTTTGTGCGTTTCTCTCTCCCCGAAATTCCTCTCCAGATTTCGTTTTCTGTTTCCAATTCGTTTCTTTTTTTTTTAATAATGAATTTTTATTATTATTTTATTCATTAAAATAATAATAAAAATCCCAAAAAATATCCCAAAAATTCTCCAAAATTCTAATTAAATTCATTTAGTCCTTAAATGAATTTATCAGTCCGATTTTACTTTTCCGGTATATTTTTCCACTATTTTTGGGCTCGTTTTTTGAGATAAAAATTCTAAAAATATTAATTAAATTCAAATCTCGATCAATTGGACTCGAAATTCAATATTTTCCCCGTTATTGATCAAGATCTCTCGATTTCATATTTTTAATGAAATTTTCTCATCGGATTTATATCGAATTTTGGTCATTTGACCGTCTTACCCCTGTACTTGCTCGAAAATCACTTTAACCCTTATCTTGCTGTTATGTAGCTTACATGCATTTTTAATTCTCAATAAATCGATTGCACTATAGTAAATACTCTTCTTATGATTCAACTATGAAATATAAAGTTCGTACACATAGGAATCATAAGGTACAAGCTACATACGTAAATCAAAAAACTCGGGTCTGACAATCCTCCCCAACTAAAAGAATTTGGTCCTCCAAATTAGAACCAAATCAATCCTCAAACAACTGGGGGTGCTTCTCTCGCATCAAGCTCTCTAACTCCCAAGTAGCCTCCTCGGAAGTGTGATGCTGCCATAGTACCTTCACTAACCCGATAGTCTTCGATCTCAAAACCTTCTCCTTCCTATCCAGTATTCGAATCGGCCTCTCAACATATGACATGTCCTCACTGAGCTCCAAAGGCTCATAACTAATCACATGTGCCGGATCCGGGTGATACTTCCTAAGCATCGAAATGTGGAAGACGTTGTGCACGCCTGATAAATCTGGTGGCAATGCCAACTTATAAGCCTTATCTCCCACTCGATCAAGTATCTCGAAGGGTCCAATGTAGCGAGGACTCAACTTACCTCTCTTCCCAAACCTCGCTATACCCTTGGAAGGAGAAACCTTCAGAAACACGGACTCACCAACTGCGAACTCAAGTGGCCTACGTCTCCTGTCAGCATAACTCTTCTGTCGACTCTGAGCTGTCCTCAATCTCTCAACTATCAACCGGACATCCTCAGAAGCCTGTGTAACCATATCAGGAGCAAAAATCTTATGGTCACCCACTTCTTCCCATCCAATAGGGGAACGACATCTACGGCCATACAAGGCCTCATACGGTGCCATCCCGATACTCGAATGATAACTGTTGTTGTAGGTGAACTCGACTAGTGGCAAATGATCATCCCAGGAGCCTCTAAAATCCAGCACACATGCTCTCAACATATCCTCCAGAGTCGGTATCGTCCTCTCTGACTGACCATCTGTCTGAGGATGGAAAGCTGTGCTCAAACTCAACTGGGTTCCCATAGCTTCCTGAAAATGTTCCCAAAAGTGGGAAGTGAAGCGGGAATCCCTATCCGAAACAATGCTCACTGGAACACCATGCAACCTCACTACCTCGCGTACATACAACCCTGCCAATGTACTCAGAGTATCGGTAGCTCTCATAGCTAGGAAGTGGGCTGACTTCGTCAGTCTATCAACGATCACCCATATAGCATCGTGATTCCTCCAGGTCCTCGATAAACCCATCACGAAATCCATGGTGATATGCTCCCATTTCCATATCGGTATAGGTAGAGGCTGCAACAATCCTGTAGGTTTCTGATGCTCTACCTTCACCTGCTGATATACGAGACATCTCGCCACAAAATCTGCCACATCTCTCTTCATACCTGACCACCAGTACACCTTCCGGAGGTTCTGATACATCTTGCCACTCCCCGGATGCAACGTGTACCTCGATGAATGAGCTTCTGACAATATCAATCTCCTGAGCTCTGGGTCCTCGGGAACACACAGTCTCCCTCTGTACCTCAGTAGTCCATCAGAACTCAACTCAAAATCTATCGCTGTACCCCTCTGCATCTGACCAATCACATCGATGCACTGCAGATCTGTCTGCTGAGCCTGTCTGATCCTATCCAACAGATTTGGCTCTAAGCGTAAACTCGCAATCATACAATCTGCATCTCTGTCTGAAGGCACAACTCCCAAACTGAGGCTAGCAAATTGCTCTAGTAGCTCGTGCTCCCTGACCATCATATACGATACCATCCCAAGGCTCTTCCTACTCAAAGCATCTGCTACAACATTAGCCTTACCCGGATGATAAAGTATCTCACAATCATAATCCTTCAGAAGCTCTAGCCATCTTCTCTGTCTCATGTTTAGTTCCTTCTGTGAGAACAGGTACTTGAGGCTCTTGTGGTCGGTAAAAATCTGAAACTTCTCACCATACAAGTAGTGGCGCCATACCTTCAACGCAAACACTATTGCTGCTAACTCTAAATCGTGGGTCGGATAGTTCTTCTCATGGTCCTTCAACTGTCTGGATCCATAAGCAACTACCCTCCCATCCTGCATCAACACACAGCCCAGTCCCTGATGCGAAGCATCGGTATATACTGAAAATCCTCCTGAGCTCGTAGGAATAGTGAGAATTGGAGCGGTGGTCAATCGACTCTTCAACTCCTGAAAACTCCTCTCACAATCCTCGTCCCACACGAATGCAACATTCTTCCGAGTGAGACGTGTCAACGGAGCAGCCAACTTCGAAAATCCCTCAACGAATCTCCGATAGTACCCTGCTAAACCCAGAAAACTCCTGATCTCGATAATTGTCCTCGGCTGTTCCCACTAAACTATAGTCTTAATCTTGGATGGATCTACTGATACACCATCCCTCGACACTACATGTCCCAAAAACGAGATCTCTGTCAACCAAAAATGACACTTGCTGAGTTTAGCATACAACTGCTGCCCTCGTAGAGTCTGTAATACAATCCTAAGGTGCTCCTCATGCTCCTCCTCGGATCTCGAATATACTAATATGTCATCGATGAATACGATAACAAACTGATCCAAATATGGCTTGAACACATCGTTCATCAAAGCCATGAAAGCTGCGGGAGCATTCGTCAGTCCGAATGGCATAACTAGGAACTCATAATGGCCATATCGAGTCCTAAATGCTGTCTTAGGTACATCTCCACTCCGAACTCTCAACTGATGATACCCAGACCTCAGATCAATCTTAGAAAAGACCTGCACTCCCCGAAGTTGATCCAGTAAGTCGTCAATACGTGGAAGGGGATATCTATTCTTGATGGTAGCCTTATTCAACAATCTGTAGTCTATACACAATCGGAGGCTCCCATCCTTCTTCCTCACAAATAAAATCGGTGCTCCCCACGGTGAAACACTCGGTCTGATAAAACCCCTATCCAACAGCTCCTGTAACTGTCTCTTGAGCTCCTCCAGCTCAACTAAGGCCATGCGATACGGTGGTCTCGAAATAGGCTCAGTACCAGGCACCAAATCTATACAGAACTCCATCTCTCTGTCTGGTGGTAACCCTGGCAACTCATTCGGGAAAACATCTGGGTACTCACTGACCACAGGAATATCTACCAACTCCGGATGTACCTTATCCGTATCCACTACGTACACAATGAAACCTCTAATCACATCCGTAGAAGCATCAGTTGTGTCCTGGTCCAAGGCATGTACTCGCCCTCGACCCATCACCTGCTTCCCCTTCTCCTCTGCCGTCGCTCTACGTCTCTGAGCAGACGTACCAGCTGGAGCTCTATCATGCTCCCTGCCCTTCTGTGGGGCAATCACATATGTCTCTGGGCACTCTCTAGCCATATGCCCCTGTTTCCCATATCGGAAACACACAACAGCGCTCAACGGACAAGGTCTACCGCCATGATGTCTACCACATCGGCTGCACTGATCAGTAGTAGGCCTCAATCCTCCAATCACAATGCCCTTCGTCGGAGCTATGGCCGGGTATGTAGGAGGTCTAACTGGTCGTTCTCGCACCTCCTCTATATGTGGTCCCTTACCGAAGAGTCTCCTCCCTCCTCGATAACTGAACCCTCTATCTCTACCAGCCTCTTCCTCTCTATCTCAGCTCCGACTGAACTTCCCAAACTCAGAGAAATGCCTCTCATAATCCTGCTCACAAAGCTGCACCCTGCGTACTGCCTCATCATATGTACCAATGTCCAGTGGTACCAATTTAGACTGCAACACCGGTCTCAATCCGTCTACAAACCTGCGGACCTTCCTGGTCTCGCTGTACATGGTATCGGGATCATATCTCCCCAGGGCCAAAAATCTGGTCTCATACTCATACACTGTGAGACTCCCCTGGCTCAATCCCAAAAACTCAGCCTGCAGTCTACGCTGCGCAGTATCAGGAACAAACTGCCTCCTGAAGGCCTCTAGAAATATCTCCCAACTAATCTCAGCATGTCGGGCTCTCAATATCGGCCTGGTGGACTTCCACCAATGCTCTGCCGTTCCCTTCAGTAGGAACGCAGCAAATGCGACTCTCTCAGAAGTCGTACACTTAAAAAAATCGTACAACTTCTCCATCTCGCCAATCCACTCCTCAGCATTGGCTGGGTCCTTAACCCCTCGAAAAGATGGAGGTCCAAGCTTTTGGAACTGTCGCAACCGATCCAAATCACACCCATATCCTCTACTAACCTGAGCTGGTGGGGGTGTAGGAGTATCAGTAGTCTGTGGCATCTGTACAGGCTGCGTAGGTGTATCAGGTGCAACTGCCTCTCCAGTCGCAGTCTCTGCATCCTGTCTCTGTCTACCTGGAAAAGTCTGTGCCAACAACCCTACTATAGCCTCCAGGCTACGCTCTATCCTCGTGAAACGTGCCTCAGTAGTATCCGGTACCTCAGTAGTACCTGGGGGTGTATGGGTAGTCGAAGAATCACCCTGGCTAGCCGGCCTACCTCTACGGCCTCCAGCCCTACCCCTCGCCCCTCTACCACGACGGGTATTAGCCATAATGGCTCAATTCCTACATTCACAAACATTAATTTGTTCAACTCTCATCTTGTATACACAATTGTAACTCAACAAAACACAGTGATTTGGGGATGTACATTTTCCTAATTACAAATGCCTAGACACATCAGACCAACTACGCTCTGATACCACTCTGTCACGCCCTCTTCCCACACGCGACTTTACCAAAAACCACAATAAATTTTTCGCTTTTTACTTACCTTTATCTCCTCAACAGTTGGGCTGTGAATAGGCATTAGTCTCCTCATCCATGCATACCTTACCATTCTTTTTCATATCATACATACATGACATTTATATCATAAGTAAATTCGTATTCTTAAATATAATTACATCATTACATCCCCCATATTAAAACGTGTACATCACTGTGTTTATACATTGTTCAGATACAAAAGAGTACGCGTGTGTATACCTTTCGCTAGATGGGGAGTGGCAGCGGATCAAAGGAATGCAATACCCTGGCCGACTCGATCTACTGATGAGAATCTGTAGAGATGGGGGGAAAATGAATGGGATGAGCTATCAACGCGCTCAGTAAGGAAATCAGGCAAGCAAGTAGACATCCATACTATCTACTTGAAAATAGTGCTTTGCCTTTCCTTCTCTCATTTCAAAAGCATGTTTAAAAAATATATATAATATAGTACAGATTTAAAATCCCATGTACTAAACACATGCTGGTTTATCAATCAGAGGCATTCATGCAAAACAGTGCATATTTAATCATTTAAGAATGCCTTTATATAAAATATTCCATTTACATTCAAAACACAGTAAATATGGCATTTCTCATCACAACACAATTAAATCAATCGGGTTTCGACCCATCCCTCAGGTCTACCCGTATCGCAAAACACATGTGATATATCATGCGAGACTCAGTGGCTAAATACAATCTCTCTAGACTATATAAGAGAGCCTCCCCGCCGAACAGAGCCTCCCCGCCTATTCTGGCTTAAGGATGTTGGGCTTAAGGATCTTACTGTTAGAGAGTATCTCCGGACTATGGCCATATCCTAACAATGGTGATCCCAGGCAACACAGTACTCGGTGTGCGGGGCAATCACTGTTGTAAAAGGTGGGGGGTCAGTCCATCACAACCGTCAGCTATCAACACACTCCTCCACAACTCCACAACACAAAACACGGTACAATGTACTCCATGCCACATGCACGGTACAACGTACACCCGTGGACCCATACATCATCGTCGGGGTGCCTGCCATAGGTCTTAGCCTCTCATACCATGGAAATACATCATAGTCGGGGTGCCTGCCATAGGTCTTAGCCCTCATACTATGGAATCAATGCCACGTCTCTAAATCCACGTGAGAACATCTCAACAGTGTGACACTCAGTCTACAAGGAGGAAATCGTCACGGTTTTTCTAACATGTGTATATATCACGAAAAACTACAGTGCGCGTCTTGAGTGTGACACATAGTCAACACTCCGCCTCAAAACACTGTATATGCATGTCAAAATATCAACACTAGTGCGAGTAAACCTCCAGCACCAGGTCATGCATAGTTCTCATTACAAATCAAGTACGAGCAAATCGCTCAAGTACGATGTCTTGTATAAATCATGAAAAATCGAGTACGAGCAACGCTCCAGCACTCTGTCATGCATCTCATGTAAAACTCGAGTACGAGCTAATCGCTCCAGCACTCTATCATGCACAAATCACATAAAAACTGAGTACGAGCAATGCTCCAGTACTCTATCATGCATGTCAAATAAATGTAGTGCGAGTCAACCTCCAGCACTAATGTATGTGAAAAACATCTGAAATCAAGTGCGAGTTATGCTCTAGCACGATTGTTTCCACATAATTCGGTAGATGGCTCTTTGAAAATAGGGATGTTAAAAATCACTAAAATCAGCACTATAAAGTGTGCTTAATTTACATCGACCTCAAAACATTAGCCTATCCATCTACTATTCTGCCATACAGCAGGAAAAACCACTCAAAAGATCATTTTCATTCTTTTTGGAACTTTTCCTAAAATTTCACTTTTATTATAGGTAAAATCGTAATTTACCCATATTGGGTCCCAATAATTATTATAGGTTCTCTCTGACCCTCAAACAATTTCAGTAAATGTCAAATCCAATGAAAATATGCACAGATGTCTCTAGCTACTTGCAAGAGTCCCCTACCTCGGATCACGTCGTATGACCTCTCTTCCTCTGTGCTGTTTAATCTCGCAGTCCGGTCAACTCTCAATATGACTCTGGAACTACATTTAATCATTCACTGATTTAATTACACTTTTCCTACTGTATTACACATTTAATACAGTTTATTTCACTTAAATTGGCCCTTTTACGCTTAACGGGCCTTAATCACGTTAATATGGCCTTAATCCGTATTAAGCCCGTTCATCAAGGTCTATCGACTCATTGGGCCTATCAATACCCATTGGGCTTTATTCCAAGCTCTTTGGATAGCCCGTATATCATTTACGACATTTTATTCAATTTTCTGAATATAATTCACTAAATCCAAAATTTAATCCGAAATGCGTAAATTAAATCTTAAATACGCATAAATCACATAAATTGTCGTAAATGAGCTTTACTTACCCGAGATTGTGCGATGGTGCGCGAATCGGAGTTCGATCGGGCTTCCGTTCGGAATTAATCGTCGAACTGCACAATTTCGTATATTTAACTCCGGGTCAATTTCTGATTAAATATAATTTAAATAAATTTATCAGAAATTAAATTGGTCACTTTTGATCTCGTATCGACTTACCCGAAGTCCGGTGAAATCCCAAAAAATTTTCTTTTCCTTTTTCTTTCTTTTTTCCTCTTTTTCCCCTTTTCTCCTTGGCTGAACCGGTCCGGTCCGGTTCAGCACAGTCACTTTCCACTGAACCGCCGACCGGTTCAGTACCTTTTTAGTCGTACCGACGTAGTCCGGCCGGTTCTCGGTGTGCCGTTGCCGCCGTTCGACGCGTATTGGACAGGGGACCTCTCGGTTGGCCTCGATCGGAGCCAACTCCCGCCGGCCGTCGAATGCCCGTTTTTCCTCCGTGGCTTTCTCCCTTCGATTCGTCGGATTTCGGCGCCGGTGGCGCGCGTCCTGGTGGCTGGGAGGTCGCACGGTGCCGGCCTTCCTTTTTCGATAGCGTGCGTGGCCGCTGGTTGCCGGAGGTGGCTGGTCCGGCAATCTCTTCTCTCCGTCGGTTTGTGCGTTTCTCTCTCCCCGAAATTCCTCTTCAGATTTCGTTTTCTGTTTCCAATTCGTTTCTTTTTTTTTTTTAATAATGAATTTTTATTATTATTTTATTCATTAAAATAATAATAAAAATCCCAAAAATATCCCAAAAATTCTCAAAAATTCTAATTAAATTCATTTTGTCCTTAAATGAATTTATCAGTCCGATTTTACTTTTTCGGTATATTTTTCCACTATTTTTGGGCTCGTTTTTTGAGATAAAATTTTAAAAATATTAATTAAATTCAAATCTCGATCAATTGGACTCGAAATTCAATATTTTCCTCGTTATTGATCAAGATCTCTCGATTTCATATTTTTAATGAAATTTTCTCATCGGATTTATATCGAATTTTGGTCATTTGACCGTCTTACCCCTGTACTTGTTCGAAAATCACTTTAACCCTTATCTTGCTGTTATGTAGCTTACATGCATTTTTAATTCTCAATAAATCGATTGCACGATAGTAAATACTCTTCTTATGATTCAACTATGAAATATAAAGTTCGTACACATAGGAATCATAAGGTACAAGCTACATACGTAAATCAAAAAACTCGGGTCTGACACAAACGTTGCAGTCGCCACAACAGTCTCCTCAAAAAACTCAGTCGACGCTAATGCCGCAACTTCAAACTCGATTTTCGCCTGCGCCACCGTCGCAGCAAGTTACCATGGTGCATCGGGTGCCTCAGTACAGAAGCTTCTGCTTCCAACATTTGCATCGAGCAAGCAAGAGTCCCCAAGGTCAAGACCACGTGCACGTGCTAAAGCAAAAGATGGGACTCTAAAGAAACAAAGCAGTGTAATTGCAAGAATTCTCGGTGGTTGAAGTTATACTGTGAGTGTGTCACACCCCGTTTCCACATTTAAATCATTATTATTCATTCTTACCACACACATAACGGAGCAGACAACTCTCTGATGGTTAGGCACACGAGCCGATATTAACCTTAGACCCTTAAATATAAACCGTACATGATAATTGAATTTCCTTATTCATATATGTATTTACATACGTACGTTTACATCCCAGTAATTCTTTATATACTTAACTGTGCCTTACAAGTTTAGATACAAAAGTGAAATAAGTGTATACCTTTACACTCTATAAAAAGTGGGTGTCGCTTCAGGAATAACCGCAGCTCTCCCTACTTAGGTAACTCTGTGGAGTGGAGGGAAAAAAGGGGTGAGTTAACGCGCTCAGTAAGAAATCACGCAAGCATGTAGATAACTATACTACCTACATGCATGTCATGCAGAAAATCCTTACTTTCTTAATCCCAACCGAATTCACAAAACCACACACGTATGCTTTCTCAAAACCATGTCATATCACAAACGAATTTCTCAAAACACATGTTCTCATAAAGCTGAATTTAAATCAAATAGGAGATAAATCAAAAATCTCAGAATTTAAATCAGAAATCATATAAGTATGGAGACAAAGCAGAGCATATGGAAACGAATAGACATATGGCCATAGTCATGGACTCCATGCAATCACTGATCAGGTGTGCATGAATGTCCCCGGATGACTGAGTGCAGGGGATCAGTCTACCTATCAGACACAAACAAACAACACGGTACGTCGTACTCTATGTGCGTTCACATAGTACATTGTACTCCGTGAACCCCAATATTTGAAATCAGCGAGATTAAGAGTGCTCGTCCAACGAGTTTTATCATCCTATCTCCAACTATATCAATACTGAGTCTCCAAAAATGCACGTGCGAGCATATCAATTAGTGTGACACCCAGTCTACACGAGGGTCAAGCACAGCTTTATCAAATCACGTGTGAGGATCAGTGCAAGCTCACACAGCCTACACGACATCTCCAAACACGGTTTTATGCATATCACAAAATTGAAATCCAGTGCGAGCAAAGCTCCAGCACGATATCATGCACAAATCATGCAAAGTCTGGTGCGAGCAACACTCTAGCACGACTTTAATCTCAAAACTGATAGATGGCTCGATGCACATAAGGGGCGTACAAACCAACCTCAACCACGGAAGGTAGTACCCACTTAAGTGAGAGGAAACATTTTGCATCAAATCACTCATCAAACACTTTTTATTATGAAAATATGCAATTTAATGCAGAAAATCAAATTTAGAGCCATTCTATCACCACTTATTCACAAAACATACTTATTCATGTAAAACACCTCAAAATAGGCTATTTCGACCAGTTTCATAATTTTTGTACCTAGGGGCATTTTTGTAATTTTTTCATATTTGGGTACTGTCCAAAAATTTCATATTCATACTCTAAACGAAAATTTAGGTGTACGTAAACGATGATAAAATACGTACAGCTATCTCTAAGAGCTTACGAAATCCCTTACCTCGAAATGTGTCGACTACGAATTTTAATTCTTGATCTCTCCGGATCACTCAGTCTAATTGGCTCTGAATGTAGTCTCGAAAGCCAAATCTTTCCTTGGTGGCATGTAAGTCGAGATCCGCCCGAACTCGTACACGTCGCCTACCATTTTTTCGCTACACAACAATATATATTTAAACCGATTAATTTTCGATCTAATATAAATTCAAATTAATTATCCGAAAAGTAAATCGACTGATTTTCGACCACTTACCGGTCTACTATTGTGTCGGGATAACACTGAATTTTTTTTCAAAATTTTTTCTCTCCTTTGACTAAATCGGTTCGGACCGGTTCAGCCTCTTTCACACTAAACCGGTCCAAACCGGTTCAGGTGGATTTTCGTCATTCGGGGCGATTTCGACCGATTCTCAGGTCGTCTCTGGTGCCGTTTGGCGCTCCTCGGCCTGGGGAACCTTCAGCTGGCAGGGCTCGGCCCAAATCGACGTCGGTGGCCGCCGTTCCTCCTTTCTCTCCCACGGTCATCTCCCTCTCCGATCTCCGTTTTTCGGTGACCTCAAGCGAGTGAGGGTGATCGGACGCTCCCTTGGTGCCGGTCGTCCCTTCGTCGGCCACCTCGGGCTCCGTCACAGTCCAGATCACAGCCAATGAAGGAAGACAGAGGAGGTCGGGTTTCTTCGCGTTTTCCAGCTTTTGTTTTTTTTTTTCGATCCTGATTTTCTTTTTTTTCTAATTTCTTTATATATATAATATAATATATTATACACTAATATATTAGAAAATATATATAAAATATCCTATAAAAATACATAAAATATTATAAAAATATCTTAAAAATTAAAATATTATTATAATAATAATAAAAATACTAAAAATAAAGTATTTAATACATTATAATAATATTTTATCCTCATGGTGTATTTTATACACTAAAATTTACACACCCTTATATATATATATTTTATTTTATTTATTTCTACATAAAATATATGTACGTCCTATTTTATTGTATGGCATTTATTTATTTCTCCGAAAATG
Source organism: Firmiana major (assembly GCA_033439115.1). Taxonomy (NCBI): domain Eukaryota; kingdom Viridiplantae; phylum Streptophyta; class Magnoliopsida; order Malvales; family Malvaceae; genus Firmiana; species Firmiana major. The sequence continues at coordinate 35,116,463 of CM065897.1, read as the reverse complement.
TATTTTTTCTATATTTTCGAGGTAAATTGCCAATATAGGGTAATTTTCGGTTTATTGTTTTCGGACAAACTTCCCTTCTTGGACTCCCTATATTTTCACGTCCTGAATCCATATTTATAGTCTGTTTGACCAAATTTTATTTGGTTTATCCCGAATCCATCCGAACTCTTATTTCGGTACTTTAAAACTTATCAGTACCCAATTTAATTATTTGTACTTGAAATTGTATTATTTCTTCTTTATTGATTTATATATCATATTTATATGATTTCAATGATATATTCGTAAGAAAAAATGTCAAGTTCGGGTCTTACAAAGTGCTTTGCTACTGGAATTTTTTTTGTAATGGTTGTAATTGCATAAATTGCCATGACAATGTGGAGAATGAAGCAACAAGGAAAGAAATAATTGGAGCACTCTTGGAACTGTCACGACCCAATTCCATTCTCTTTAACCGAAAATCACTGAAAATTTTTCGCGTTTTACTGTTACCTTACCCTGTCGTGAACTAAACTCCCCACACACTGTTGGGCTGTGAGCCAATAATAAACACCACGTCTCATTCATTCTCAATAAATTAAAACGATGTCATACATGTGCATTTAATCGTGTACTTATACGAATACATGTTTTACTGACATCTACATCCCCCATAAGTACAACTCAAAAGAATACTGTGCTTTTACATTGTTTAGATACAAAAAGAATCACTGTGTATATACCTCTTAGCGATGGAGATGCAGCGGAGTCCAAAATAATACGCCTCAGTCCTCACTGGGCTACTATGCACGCTCTGTAGGGGAAAAATAGAGTGGGATGAGCAACCACACACTCAGTAAGGCAATAATGCAAGCATGGTAGATAACTACTCTATCTACATGCTGATAGTGTTATGCATAAATCGTTTATAGTAGGAGCATGAGGAATAAAACTATGCCATGTGGATATACATATATATCATGCATCAAATCATGTGCATTGGCATATAAAACATGGTAGAGACATCATGCATAAAACATCTCATGCTCAATCTCATTTAAATTCATAAAAGGGCAATTCCTTTAGAAACCTCCTTTTTGAACCAACAACATAACACCACCAAATCAACTCACAACCACAACCATTTCACAATTCACGCATATGTATAAATCTAGGCCACTATATCAAAAGTGCCTATGTGAACTATTACATCATAATTCATCCCAGACCACACGCATCCCGGTGTGCGGGGTATCATGCTGGCACGAAGATGGATTATCCCTCGCCAGACTTTCTCATCACATAACCATCATGCGGTACAGCGTACTCCATGTGATATACACGGTACAGCGTACTCCGCAACTCATATCGTGATCGGGGGTGCCATTCCTAGGTCTTATCTACCCCATACCAAGAGTTTTCCATATTCCGTGAAGGAGAGCCTTCCTGCCGAACAGAGCCTCCCCGCCTAACAGAGCCTCCCTGCCTCCTCGGGCTTAAGGATGTTAGCTTAAGGATGTAGGGCTTAAGGATCCTTTCCATAAGAGAGCCTCCCCACCGAACAGAGCCTCCCCGCCTAACAGAGCCTCCCTGCCTCTTCGGGCTTAAGGATGCTAGCTTAAGGATGTAGGGCTTAAGGATCTTACCTTTACCATACCCATGTAGGAGAGCCTCCCTGCCTAACAGAGCCTCCCCGCCTCTTTGGGCTTAAGGATGTTGGCTTAAGGATCCCACCGTAAGAGAGCCTCCCCACCAAACAGAGCCTCCCCGCCTATCAGAGCCTCCCCGCCTAACAGAGCCTCCCTGCCTCTTGGGCTTAAGGATGTTGGCTTAAGGATGTAAGGCTTAAGGATCTTACCCACTTTCACGACCTTATACGTATCCCCTCGTGCAAACTTGTGCGAGCAAAGCTCTAGCACGACTCATGCATCATGTATCTTCTCATAAAGAGGCGCGTACGAGCATAGCTCTAGTACGGTTATACTCATAAGACAACCATTCACAATTCCACGTACGAGCAGAAGCTCCAGTACGGTTTATAAATATCATTATAGTTTCCAAATCAAGGTGCGAGCTAGGCTCCAGCACGTTTCATACAAATGAAAACATAGAAATCCAGCGAGAGCGAGGCTCTAGCGCGATTTACGTCATACAAGTGTGATAGGCGGCTCATATACAATTCATCAATCCCGGCAATTCGGGTTTAGCACTCACAAATGCTTTTCCACAACAACCATACATTACTAGCCGTCCTATCTACGAGCTTGCTTAAAGCCAAGCAATTCGTTTTGGAAAAACATCAAAACATTAGATTTATGCAATTATTATCCTTACTATCCCATTTCATAAAATCCACTTCAAATCCAAAACCACGCATATACTCGTCATCATTCACGAATACCATCCATCATTTATTTGAGCAATTCATGCATTTCATACAACACCCAATATTCACCCAGTTCAAAATACGAGCAGCTATCTCTATATACTCACAAAATTCCCTTACCTGGAATCGCGATGCGTGATTCCACTTCCTTAAGCTGCTTACTCGTACGATTCGGTTCGCCTTCAACGAACTCTTCGGGACTGCACAAAATTGTATCCCGCATTATATTCGACCCATATATTGCAACCCTTGTGCTTGCTATAGTCAATTTAGTCTATAGCCTCTATTAAAGCTTATTTGGCCTCGTTTCATTACTTTATCCATAACTCGAGTCTATGGATTTTCTTAGGCCTATTAACTTATTCAAAATCGATATCAAATCGATGTAAAGCTCATAGCGTTCATATTCCATGAATCCCCTCACTATGGCATTTATTCATCACATACATATCCATTTTCACATTTCTTCCAACCCACCATGTAATTCCATCTAACCATTAAAAATCATAACATTATCCCAATGACAACTTCAGCATGCCATAAACCATAAGTTCATTCAATCCCACATATCCTCACATTATACCCATTTTAGATTTCTAGGTCACACCAATTTCACAACATTCCTAAGTAGTTTATCCATCAATACTTCTATCAATCAACTCCAAAATCAAATAAATAGCTAATGCATTTGGATTGAAGTGTTAGAATCTTACCAATATGATTTCTCTTCTTGCTCCAATTGGTAATGCCCTCAACTCCTTCAATTCCAAAAATGGGAAAATGCCCTCTCACTATGTTGTTCTCCTCTTTCATAGGAACAACTTTGCCTCTAATGATCTCTCTCCAAATCTCACTGAAAATGGCTGATTTTAGAGAGGGAAAGTTGGGTTTTTAGGGTTGAAATTGGGAGGTTCCGAGATTTCCAGATTTTTCAGCTCTCCTTATATAGAAATGACTTGAGGAGATCGATCTGGTCCAAGAGGAGATCGATCTGGTCCTTTAAAATCCCTCTTTTTCACAGCATTTTTAAGCCTGAAATCGATCTGTCGAAGCAATGAGATCGATCTGTTGAGGCATGAGATCGATCTGTCGAAGCATGAGATCGATCTGGTCCCAAACAGAGGGCTAAGGAGATCGATCTGGCTGCTTGAGGATCGATCTTTTCACCTACAGAATGCTTGGCAGATCGATCTGGCTCCATTGGAGATCGATCTGCTCTATTCGTTCACCCAAATAAGATCATTCTGGCTCTTCCAAATCGATCTCTCATCCTAGGAGATCGATCTGGACCTCATGTTTTCCAGATTTCCTGCAGTTTCATTGCTGCAACTCGTACCAACACACCCTCAATCTATTGCCATGGCCATTTCCTCATCCATCCACCTCTATAACTTGAAAATGGCATCCATTCATACCTTATGCACATTGAAACTTGTGTGCATTCATTGTATATTCAAAGGTATGCAACATAAAACCAAATGGAAGCATAACTCCATTCCATTTTACCACACTACTCATTTTTGAGTCTCAATCACATCCATCACTTGCTAGAACACATTTCTCTGTATTCATACTCAATGAAAACTTGTATGTACGTTACAACTTATATTACACATACATACATTGAATCCATGGACTTACATCAATCATATTTTACATCACAAGTCCATTCATATTATTTGATCCAAGTACACACATTACCCTTATACATATACGGGGTCTTACATTCTCCCCTCCTTCAAGGAATTTGGACCTCCAAATTAGAACCAAGTCACTCTTCAAACAGTTGGGGGTACTTCTCCCGTATCAAGTTCTCCAATTCCCACATGGCCTCTTCCGCCGTGTGGTGTTGCCAAAGCACTTTCACCAAGGGAATTGTCTTATTCCGCAACACTTTCTCTTTCCTTTCCAATATCCGAACCGGCTTCTCAACATACGTCATACTCTCATGGAGCTCCAACGGCTCATATTTTATCACGTGTGCCGGGTCCGGGTGATACTTCCGAAGCATCGAGACGTGGAAGACGTTGTGGACATTCGCCAAGTCCGGTGGCAATGCTAATCTATACTCCTTATCTCCCACTCTCTCCAAAATCTCGAAGGGTCTGATATATCTAGGGCTCAGCTTGCCCTTCTTACCGAATCTCATAATACCCTTCGATGGTGAAATTCTCAGAAATACCGACTCACCCTCATCAAACTCCAGTGGTCTTCGTCTCTTGTCAGCATAATTCTTTTATCGGCTCTGAGCTGTCCGTAATCTCTCACATATCAACTGGACGTCCTCAGATGCCTGCTGCACTAAGTCCGGAGCAAAAATCTGTCTGTCACCAACCTCTTCCCATCCAATAGGGGAACGGCATCTACGCCCGTATAAAGCCTCATAGGGTGCCATCCCGATACTAGCATGATAGCTATTATTATAAGCGAACTCGGCTAACTGCAGGTGGTCATCCCAGGAGCCTCTATAATCCAGCACACACGCTCTCAACATATCCTCGAGGGTCTGTATAGTCCTTTCTGACTGCCCATCTGTCTGAGGATGAAAAGCGGTGCTAAAACTCAATCGGGTCCCCAGCGCTTCCTGAAAATGTTCCCAGAAGTGGGAAGTGAAGCGGGCATCCCTATCAGAAACAACGCTCACTGGTATACCGTGTAGCCGTACTATCTCTCGGATATACAGGTTCGCCAACTGACTCAGTGTATCGGTAGCTCTCATAGCCAAGAAATGGGCGGACTTAGTCAACCGGTCCACAATAACCCATATGGCATCATAACCTCTACGGGTCCTCGGCAACCCCATCACAAAATCCATGGTGACATGCTCCCACTTCCATGTCGGTATCGGTAGAGGCTGCAATAATCCTGCAGGCTTCTGATGCTCTACCTTCACTTGCTGACAAACGAGACACTTAGCGACATATTCCGCAATGTCTCTTTTCATTCCAGACCACCAATAAACCTTCCGAAGGTTTTGATACATCTTGGTACTTCCCGGATGTATCGTATACTTCGATGAGTGAGCCTCTGATAAAATCATTCTCCTGATCTTAGGATCCCTGGGAACGTATACTCTGCCTCTGAACCTCAATAAGCCATCAGCACTCTGCTCAAAATCAATACCCACACCTATCTGTATCTGCCTCAACCAATCGATACACCGTCGATCGCTCTGCTGGGCTTGCCGAATACGGCCAATCAACTCTGGCTCTAGTCTCAAACTAGCCATGATCTCAAGTCTCTCAGATCCAGGTGGGGTTACATCCAAACTGAGGTTCGCAAAGTGTTCTAACAATTCATGTTCTCGTACCATCATATAAGACACCAACCCAAGGTTCTTTCTACTCAAAGCATCAGCAACTACATTTGCCTTACCCGGGTGGTACATGATTTCACAATCATAGTCTTTCAGGAGTTCGAGCCATCTCCTCTGTCTCATATTCAGCTCTTTCTGCGAGAACAGGTACTTAAGGCTCTTATGATCTGTGAACACCTGAAATTTCTCACCATAGAGATAGTGGCGCCATATTTTCAAAGCAAATACTACGGCCGCCAACTCCAAATCATGTGTCGGGTAGTTCCTCTCATGATCTTTCAACTGTCTAGACCATAGGCAACTACCTTCCCATCCTGCATAAGCACACAGCCCAGTCCCTGGTGTGATGCATCCGTATACACCGAGAATCCTCCTGAGCTGGTAGGAATGGTGAGAACTGGAGCAGTCGTCAATCGACGCTTAAGCTCCTCAAAACTCCTCTCACATGCCTCATCCCATGTAAACTTAACATCTTTACGCGTGAGGCGTGTCAACGGAGCAGCTAGTCTAGAGAAACCCTCTACAAATCTCCGATAATATCCTGCCAATCCCAGGAAACTTCTGATCTCAGTTACTGTCTTGGGCTGTTCCCACTGCACAACTGCCTATATCTTGGATGGATCCACTGATACCCCATCCTTAGACACAACATGCCCCAGAAATGAGATCTGTTCCAACCAAAAGTTATACTTGCTGAGTTTGGCATACAATTCTCTCTCTCGGAGGGTCTGCAGAACTATCCTCAAGTGCTCCTCATGATCTTCCTTGGACTTGGAATACACCAAAATGTCATCTATGAAAACAATCACAAACTTGTCCAGGTATGGCTTGAATATATCATTCATCAACGCCATAAATGCTGCGGGAGCATTCGTCAATCCGAATGGCATCACCAAAAACTCATAGTGACCATAACGGGTACGAAATGCTGTCTTGGGTACATCTCCACTCCTGATCCTCAACTGATGATACCCTGACCGCAGATCTATCTTAGAAAATACTTCTGCTCCCTGGAGCTGATCCAACAAATCATCGATTCTTGGAAGGGGGTACTTGTTCTTAATGGTGGCCTTATTCAACAACCGGTAATCTATACACAGTCGGAGGCTTCCATCCTTCTTCCTCACAAATAGAACCGGTGCTCCCCAAGGTGAGACACTCGGTCTAATAAACCCCTTCTCCAACAACTCTTGCAATTGTTTCTTCAGCTCTTCCAACTCTATCGGAGCCATTCTATAGGGTGGTTTCGATATCGGCTCTGTACCAGGCACTAACTCAATGCAAAATTCCATTTCCCTTTCAGGTGGTAGTCCTGGTAATTCATCCGGAAAGACATCAGGGTAATCCGTAATTACGGGTATGTCCTTCAATTCCGGGTGTGCCTCATCTATATCGACCACATAGGCAATGAACCCTTCACATTATCCTCTCCGTCGTTAGTAACATAAACCATCACTCCACATTCATCATTTATCAAAAACAATAAATTTATCTCTCAAGCAATATGAATTTAAAATCATACTCCTTTTATTTACAACAACCATACTAGTTCCATATCATTTCTTTTCATCAAAGTTTATAATAAGATTGTCAAATCCTGAAAACATCAATGTTTTGGCATGACAATCCATCACAACACGATTGGTAGCCAACCAATCCATTCCCAAAATTACATCAAAATCATTCATATTTAATAAAATCAGATTGGCTATCATTTCCTTCCCCTCTATCTTTAATTTACAATCCCTACATACATACTCGGTCAATTGACTATCATTCATGGGTGTGGAAATCATCAACATTTTATCCAACAATGTTGGTTTCACATATTTCAACAATTTATGTGCAAAGGAAGGTGATATGAAAGAATGCGTGGCACCAGGATCAAATAATACCAATGCTTCTAAATCAAAGATTCGGATGGTACCTTTAATCACATCCGTCGAAGCATCCACGGTGTCCTGATCCAGTGCATGTACTCTTCCTTGCTCACACCCGCAGCCTGTTTCCCTTTTTCCTCAGCTGTAGCCCTCCTCCTCGGGGCTGCTGTCTCAACTGGAGCTCCCTCAGGCTCCTTGCCCTTCTGTGGGGCAATCTCCATCTTCTCGGGATAATACTTAGCCATATGTCCTGGTCTCTCGCATCTAAAACACACCATAGGGGTCATCGGACAGGGCCTATTCCCATGGAATCTCCCACATCTCCCACACTGATCAGTAGTAGGTCGTGGTCCCCCAATCGTCATGCCCCTCGGCGCAGTTAAGGCTGGGTATACGGGAGGTCTAGCAGCTCTCTCCCGCACCTCCTCAATCTTTGGCCTCTTCTCGAAAAATCTTTGGCCATCTCTCTTGGCCACTCTTCCAAACCCGGATCTCTTCCGATCCTTGTCCTTTTTAACACTGACTCTCCCAACCTCGGAGGTATTTTGCTCAAAGTCTTGTTCACATAACTGAGCCTTATGTACCACCTCCTCATAAGTCACAATATCGAAGGGAGCTAGCTTAGTCCGGATGGTCAATCTCAATCCATCCATGAACTTCTGAATCTTCCGGGTCTCACTACCCATCGTGTCAGAGTCATATCTTCCCAATGACATAAACTTGGACTCATACTCGTCCACAGTCCGGTTCCCCTGAACCAAATTCATAAATTCCATTCGTAATTTCCTCTGTGCGGTAGCTGGAATATACTGTCTCCTGAAGGCCTCTAGAAATATCTCCCACGAGATCTCAGAGTGTCTGGCCCTCAAAATAACCTCGGTGGACCTCCACCAATGCTCGGCCTCGCCTTTCAACATAAACACGGCAAAGGCAACCTTCTCACTTGAAGTGCATCGGAAAAACCTATACAGTTTCTCCATCTCATACACCCAATCCTCCGTAATCACTGGGTCCTTCACCCCTCTAGCGCTTGAAACTCTCGCAACCTGCTCAGGTCGCAGTCATAACCCACATCACTACCGCTCTGCTGTGGAGCGATAGGAGAATCTGTATCCTGGGCTGGAGGTGGTGTAACTGTAGCTGTCTCAGCAGTCTGAGGTCTCTCCGCCTCTGCAGCTGCCTGTTCAGTAGTAGGCTGTGCCGCGGGACCTCGTCTGTCACCGGCGCCCAAGGCCTGCGTGACTATCTCCACCAGACTCTCAATACTCCGCTCTAATCTAGCGAAGCGAGCCTCAGTATCACCTGCTCTCTCAGCAAGGTTCTGTGGAGCCTGCTCAGTCTGTGGCTCCGCACGGCTCTCAGGCCTACCTCTACGGCCTCTAGCACTTGCTCTCGCCCCTCTACCTTTGCGTGTAACTGGCATAATGCCTAACTCCCTGTATTATAATAATTTATTAAGCTCAATCCATCACAGTATACACAGTTATATCTAAACAAAAGCACAGTACTATGGGGATGTACTTTCCTACGTTTCATTAATGACTCACATCAGGCCAACACAGCTCTGATACCAATCTCTGTCACGACCCAATTCCATTCTCTTTAACCGAAAATCACTGAAAATTTTTCGCGTTTTACTGTTACCTTACCCTGTCGTGAACTAAACTCCCCACACACTGTTGGGCTGTGAGCCAATAATAAACACCACGTCTCATTCATTCTCAATAAATTAAAACGATGCCATACATGTGCATTTAATCGTGTACTTATACGAATACATGTTTTACTGACATCTACATCCCCCATAAGTACAACTCAAAAGAATACTGTGCTTTTACATTGTTTAGATACAAAAAGAATCACTATGTATATACCTCTTAGCGATGGAGATGCAGCGGAGTCCAAAATAATACGCCTCAGTCCTCACTGGGCTACTATGCACGCTCTGTAGGGGAAAAATAGAGTGGGATGAGCAACCACACGCTCAGTAAGGCAATAATGCAAGCATGGTAGATAACTACTCTATCTACATGCTGATAGTGTTATGCATAAATCGTTTATAGTAGGAGCATGAGGAATAAAACTATGCCATGTGGATATACATATATATCATGCATCAAATCATGTGCATTGGCATATAAAACATGGTAGAGACATCATGCATAAAACATCTCATGCTCAATCTCATTTAAATTCATAAAAGGGCAATTCCTTTAGAAACCTCCTTTTTGAACCAACAACATAACACCACCAAATCAACTCACAACCACAACCATTTCACAATTCACGCATATGTATAAATCTAGGCCACTATATCAAAAGTGCCTATGTGAACTATTACATCATAATTCATCCCAGACCACACGCATCCCGGTGTGCGGGGTATCATGCTGGCACGAAGATGGATTATCCCTCGCCAGACTTTCTCATCACATAACCATCATGCGGTACAGCGTACTCCATGTGATATACACGGTACAGCGTACTCCGTAACTCATATCGTGATCGGGGGTGCCATTCCTAGGTCTTATCTACCCCATACCAAGAGTTTTTCATATTCCGTGAAGGAGAGCCTTCCTGCCGAACAGAGCCTCCCCGCCTAACAGAGCCTCCCTGCCTCCTCGGGCTTAAGGATGTTAGCTTAAGGATGTAGGGCTTAAGGATCCTTTCCGTAAGAGAGCCTCCCCACCGAACAGAGCCTCCCCGCCTAACAGAGCCTCCCTGCCTCTTCGGGCTTAAGGATGCTAGCTTAAGGATGTAGGGCTCAAGGATCTTACCTTTACCATACCCATGTAGGAGAGCCTCCCTGCCTAACAGAGCCTCCCCGCCTCTTTGGGCTTAAGGATGTTGGCTTAAGGATCCCACCGTAAGAGAGCCTCCCCACCAAACAGAGCCTCCCCGCCTATCAGAGCCTCCCCGCCTAACAGAGCCTCCCTGCCTCTTGGGCTTAAGGATGTTGGCTTAAGGATGTAAGGCTTAAGGATCTTACCCACTTTCACGACCTTATACGTATCCCCTCGTGCAAACTTGTGCGAGCAAAGCTCTAGCACGACTCATGCATCATGCATCTTCTCATAAAGAGGCGCGTACGAGCATAGCTCTAGTACGGTTATACTCATAAGACAACCATTCACAATTCCACGTACGAGCAGAAGCTCCAGTACGGTTTATAAATATCATTATAGTTTCCAAATCAAGGTGCGAGCTAGGCTCCAGCACGTTTCATACAAATGAAAACATAGAAATCCAGCGCGAGCGAGGCTCTAGCGCGATTTACGTCATACAAGTGTGATAGGCGGCTCATATACAATTCATCAATCCCGGTAATTCGGGTTTAGCACTCACAAATGCTTTTCCACAACAACCATACATTACTAGCCGTCCTATCTACGAGCTTGCTTAAAGCCAAGCAATTCGTTTTGGAAAAACATCAAAACATTAGATTTATGCAATTATTATCCTTACTATCCCATTTAATAAAATCCACTTCAAATCCAAAACCACGCATATACTCGTCATCATTCACGAATACCATCCATCATTTATTTGAGCAATTCATGCATTTCATACAACACCCAATATTCACCCAGTTCAAAATACGAGCAGCTATCTCTATATACTCACAAAATTCCCTTACCTGGAATCGCGATGCGTGATTCCACTTCCTTAAGCTGCTTACTCGTACGATTCGGTTCGCCTTCAACGAACTCTTCGGGACTGCACAAAATCGTATCCCGCATTATATTTGACCCATATATTGCAACCCTTGTGCTTGCTATAGTCAATTTAGTCTATAGCCTCTATTAAAGCTTATTTGGCCTCGTTTCATTACTTTATCCATAACTCGAGTCTATGGATTTTCTTAGGCCTATTAACTTATTCAAAATCGATATCAAATCGATGTAAAGCTCATAGCGTTCATATTCCATGAATCCCCTCACTATGGCATTTATTCATCACATACATATCCATTTTCACATTTCTTCCAACCCACCATGTAATTCCATCTAACCATTAAAAATCATAACATTATCCCAATGACAACTTCAGCATGCCATAAACCATAAGTTCATTCAATCCCACATATCCTCACATTATACCCATTTTAGATTTCTAGGTCACACCAATTTCACAACATTCCTAAGTAGTTTATCCATCAATACTTCTATCAATCAACTCCAAAATCAAATAAATAGCTAATGCATTTGGATTGAAGTGTTAGAATCTTACCAATATGATTTCTCTTCTTGCTCCAATTGGTAATGCCCTCAACTCCTTCAATTCCAAAAATGGGAAAATGCCCTCTCACTATGTTGTTCTCCTTTTTGATAGGAACAACTTTGCCTCTAATAATCTCTCTCCAAATCTCACTGAAAATGACTGATTTTAGAGAGGGAAAGTTGGGTTTTTAGGGTTGAAATTGGGAGGTTTCGAGATTTCCAAATTTTTCAGCTCTCCTTATATAGAAATGACTTGAGGAGATCGATCTGGTCCAAGAGGAGATCGATCTGGTCCTTTAAAATCCCTCTTTTTCACGGCATTTTTAAGCCTGAGATCGATCTGTCGAAGCAATGAGATCGATCTGTTGAGGCATGAGATCGATCTGTCGAAGCATGAGATCGATCTGGTCCCAAACAGAGGGCTAAGGAGATCGATCTGGCTGCTTGAGGATCGATCTTTTCACCTACAGAATGCTTGGCAGATCGATCTGGCTCCATTGGAGATCGATCTGCTCTATTCGTTCACCCAAATAAGATCATTCTGGCTCTTCCAGATCGATCTCTCATCCTAGGAGATCGATCTGGACCTCATGTTTTCCAGATTTCCTGCAGTTTCATTGCTGCAACTCATACCAACACACCCTCAATCTATTGCCATGGCCATTTCCTCATCCATCCACCTCTATAACTTGAAAATGGCATCCATTCATACCTTATGCACATTGAAACTTGTGTGCATTCATTGTATATTCAAAGGTATGCAACATAAAACCAAATGGAAGCATAACTCCATTCCATTTTACCACACTACTCATTTTTGAGTCTCAATCACATCCATCACTTGCTAGAACACATTTCTCTGTATTCATACTCAATGAAAACTTGTATGTACGTTACAACTTATATTACACATACATACATTGAATCCATGGACTTACATCAATCATATTTTACATCACAAGTCCATTCATATTATTTGATCCAAGTACACACATTACCCTTATACATATACGGGGTCTTACAGGAACGCAATCCAGATGCATTTAGACCGAATATTGCCAGCAGCCCCCACAGACCCCAGGATGCTAGGGAAAATGAACATGATGTCCAAATGGTTGGAAAACACAATAAAGGATGTCACTGCAAGAAATTCGGTTGTCCCAAGAAGTATTGTGAGTGCTTCCGAGCTAATATTCTATGCTCTGAAAATTGCAAGTGCATCAACTACAAAAACTTCGAAGGAAGCATTGCAGAGACATGTAAGCAATAGCTCAACCTGTGTAAAACAGTTGAGCAGAGATGTACGATTAAATGAGGCACTACACGGAATCGGCAACGATGGTGGCAGCGGTGACTCTACAACAGTAGTTTGGCTAACGGCATGGGTCTGTTTTGATGAAGATGACGAAACAGAGAGCTGCTGTGACAGAGAGCTAGCTGCTGTGTTGGAGAGCTAGTTGCCGCGATGAAGATGACGAAACAGATAGTTGTTGTGACAGAGAACTAGCTGCTGTGATGGAGAGCTAGCTGCCTCGATGAAGATGACGAAACAAAGAGCTGCTGTCGTGGCCAGTGTTGAAGGTGGAGGCAGAATCAATTTCAGAGCAGAAAATATAACCCTGGAAACAAAGCAGAGGCGTGGGCAGCAGCTAGCAGGGAAGCACGATGAAGTGAGGCACTGCATGGACTCAGGGAAGATGATGGTCGCAGCGATGGCACAACAATATGTGAACAACAACAAAGTTCAGGTGACGTATAATAACAGTATAGTAGGGCGACATATCGAAAATTCAAACAGCGATATACAGAGGGCTTATGACGGAGTGTACAAGCATACATTCACAAAATAAAAAATAAAAAGAAAGAAAGAGAGAAGAGTCATACCTAATGATCGGATTCTACACTTCTGCAGAAAAATGTTGGTGGAAAAGGATCCGAGTTGCTTGAAATTTATGGAAGGAAGACTACAATCGTTAGTCAATATATATAGTTTGACAGAAGAATTCAAGTTGAACTCTAAGTGAGGAGACTCCACTTGTAATTTGTTTCCTTAGTCTGAATTTGTGTTGAAAATAAACACAAAATTCAAAAAATAAATAATAATAATAATAATAATAATAATAATATATATATGAAGCACAAAAAAAAGTGTTGTGCTATCAAAAAAAATTCAAAGAATTTCGTCGTAGCTAGCATGCTACTGATATCGATGGACTTCAAATTTCGTACGTACTTCATGCCTAGCATACGCGTGCCCGTATCTTGAAGTGGAGGCATTTATAGGCATTAAAAAATAATTAATTAATATTATTAGTTAATTAAATTAAATATTTAATTAATTAATAATTTCTAATAAATTGATGATAAATAAAAATTATTAATCATTTGTATTATCTCTAATTAAATTAAATTAATTAGAGATAAATCCTAGAGTGATCAAGACCCTTTAGAACTCTCTACCACCAAACATTATAAATAGAGAGCTCTTCCAGAGGGGAGGGACACTCAGAAGAAGCACACAGAAGGCACTGAAGAAGAGCATAACACATAGAGAAGAGAAATCTCAGCCTCCTCAGAGAATTGAAAGCTTGCAGAATATCGACCGTTTTTCGATCAAGCCTTCTCTTCAACCAAGTCTTTTCTTCAACAAAGTCGTCAACAAATTTACAAGAGGACAATAAGTCATAGACCGTTCTTTCAATGATCAGCCGCGCCGCTGCAAGTTCAAGAGGAACAACAAGCCCTTTGACTGTTTCTCTCAACAATCATTCTTTTTACTCCGTCGGGATTAAGCGTCACGCCCTCGACAAGTGCATTTCAGGAGACCGAATCAGAGGATCATTCTTTTTGTAAAGAATTCAAAACATAGACTTGTACTCACACATAAATAAAAAGATTAAATTTTTGTCACTAATTTGTGTTCTAATTTTCGAGGCTCGAAAATTTGTGTATACAGTCACATCTTTTCTTTTTTCTTTTTTTCATCATTACTTTTTATCATTTCCTTTCATCATCATCACGTTTTTTTTTTCAATTACTTTTCATCATTTCCTTTCATCATCATCATTTTTTTAATTTTATTTTATTATAATTTTATTTATTATTATATTTTTTTATTAATTTTTTGTTTATTTATTGATTTATTTTATTTTATTTTATTTTATGTAGTTGCTTAATAATTTTTATCATGTATTAATTTCACAATATATTTAGTCTAATATTTATACTCATTTTATTTATTTAATCCGCTTTAGTATTATATCAATTTTATACTTGTCTATCCCCTATGATAAAATATTTTATTTAATTAAATTTCTCTAAATTTCACGTGTTGAATATAAATTGAATTAATTTTTTATTTATATCGTTTATTATTATTCTAACGCAGTATTGCGCCCGAATTGCAACACTCACATTTTACAATTTCCACCAACATGCACATTTTCAATCTCATTGTTTACTTTGCTGATCATAATTGTACCTGAATACAAGAAAATTCGTGGAGTTTACATTCTCCCCACCATAGAAAATTTGGTCCTCAAATTTAATCTAAGTTAGTCCTCAAACAGATGTGGGTATTTTTCTCACAGTAGGCCTTCCAATTCCCAAGTGACCTCCTCTGAAGTGTTATATTGTCACAGAAACTTGACCAAAATGATCGTCTTATACCTCAATGCCTTTTCTTTCTTGTCCAAGATCCGAATCGATTTCTCCACATGTGTCATATCCTTTTTCAATTCCAGTGGTTCATATTCAATCACATGTGTCGGATTTGGGTGATACTTACGTTGCATTGATACATAGAGGATATCATGAATACTTGATAATTCTGACAGTAACATCAACTTGTACGCTTTGTCTCCCACTCAGTCTAAGATCTCGAAAGGTCCAATATAACGGGGACTTATCTTTCCCTTCTTTTCATATCTCGTTATGCTATTGGAAGGAGAAACTTCCAGGACACCAAATCTCCTATTGTAAATCTCAAGGACCATCATCTTTGGTCAACATAACTCTTTTGCTTATTCTGAGCTGTTCTTAACCTTTCATAATTTAATTGAATATCTTCAGAAACTTGCTTAACCAAATCGGGAACAATTATCTTCCTTTCACCCACTTCTTCCTTCCAATCGGTAAGCAACATTTTTTTGTCATACTACGTTTCATACGACGTCGTTCCAACACTTGAGTGGTAACTGATTATATACAATCGTTGCTAATTGGCAATTAGTTCTTCCAGGAGCCTTTAAAATCCTAGCACATGCTTTCAGTTCCATATAGGCATGGGTAATAATCTCATAGGCTTTTGGTGCTCTACCTTAACCTGCTGACCTATGAGACATTTAATCCCAATTTCAGTTATTTCTCTTATCGTACTTGATTGCCAATATACTTTAAGGAGACTTTGATAAATCCTATTATTCTCCGGATGTGAGGTATATCTTTGTAAATGAGTCTCTGACGACATCAATTCCTTTAACTATAGATCATTGTGTACATAATTCTGTTTTTAAATTTCAATAAATCATCAGTACCAATACCAAAACTTATTGTAGCACCCATCTGGGTCTGATTAGCCAAATCAATACAGTGTTTATCATTATGCTGAGTCTACCCGATTCGATCAAATCAAGTCCAATTTCATTTCTCAGGCTAATCACCATGTAATGAATGTCAGTATCAGAAAGGAAACATATCCAGTTGAGGTTCACGAAATATTTTAATAACTCATGTCCTTGACCAATATACATAACGTCATCCCATACTCACTTCTGCTCAAGGCACTAACTCGAGTCATTCCTTTTTTTTCTTGTATTTGACAGTTTTTGTAAAATTTAGTACTTAAACCTTCATGATCAGTAGAATTCCATAATTCTTCACCGTACAAGTAATGGTATCCTGACTTCCAACACAAATATTACAACTGTCAACTCCAGTCTATTAGTTCACAGTCATATTTTAAGAATCCATATATTTTTTTTTCCAATTCATTTATTCCAGTTTTCCATTACAATGAGATTCTTGCCTCCAATATATATAATAGGGTACATTCTACTGAAATTGTCTCAGTCTTTCTCACAATCATACCTTAATCATTATCATTATCATTGTGGCGCTATCACTTGACCAACCAATGTCATCATTATCTCCATGCCCTGCTCAAATCTTACGAAGCGAACTTTCAAAATTTTCGATTAAACTATGAGGGGTACGTTTAGATGAGGATTCGCTAAATCTCTCGGGCCTATCTCTAAGTCTCGAGAAACATATCTTTTTCGTTTATCAGTATGGTTGTAATATCTACTAGCCTCATCTATTAGTTTTCCCTCATTCACTGATACAATTTTCAATAAAACACAGCCAGGTATACCCGTTTATATCTAATTAATGTACAGTAACACTAGGAATGTGAACTTTCTATGTCTTTTTCACTTTTAATATCAACTCGTATTAGGCTAACCTTGCTCTGATACCACTTCTGTAACTACCCGAATTTACGGACATTTCGATTGGGTTACAAGTCGATATTAGATCAGAATCAATAAATTGCTCTGATTAATTTTATTTCTTAGTGGCGATTTAAACAAAATATGTTCACATTCCTCATACACATCTCGTATGCATTACTGTACTTATAAAAATTTTAGATACAAAAGAATTTTTTACAACTGGGTATACCTTCAAGGTAGAAAAATACTTCGCGGAACCATAATTGTGCAACATGCCTTACTAATGGAAGCGTCCAAGTTACTGATGGGACTCTATGGAAGAAAGTAAGGGGTGAGCTCAACATACTCACTAAGAAAAACCTCATAGCAAGTAGATAAATACACTACCTAAATATATATTTTTATATTTGTCAAATCCAAAATATTTTCACAAAAGTATACAGATGATTTGGTAATTTTTCAGATACCAGAGTCAGAATTCGAAAAACAGATTTAGTATCGACAGTGTAATCTTTTACAATGGTAAATACAAAAAATTTCAGAACTTCCAATAGTAAAATAAACAGATTTTCAGATATCTCAGTTCATGCAAACAATTCAAAAAAGATTTTAAATAAACACAGAGGTACTGTCAGTTCCGAAAAATCAAAGTCGAAAAATCTATGGCAAATTCAATATGAAAATGGAACTGAAATGAATACCGTTTCTAAAACTTTAAACAGGTTTTAAAAGCGACGGTGGTGTGGCACTTTGCTCCCGCAGGATTCAAGAGGTGGCCCCCATGATCTTTTATGCATTAAAATATTCAGTTCCGTACGAGATAAAATCACACAGTTAATTCAAAAGTTCAAATAGACGAGACAAGGCATAGATGTTATATCAAATATCAGAAATGACTATTGGCCAATGTCGGTGACTCCGGGCAATTCACTGATCAGGTGTGCCGGATGTTAATCGTCGTGGAAGTGGTCAGCTACCCAAATGGCTCACAGATCACAACGTTCGAATACCATAAACAGAATCATAAACACGATACATCGTACTCGTGAACCACAAATACAGAAATAGATACAAAACACACAGAAATGCAGCATGATCTCACTAACACCTTTGTCTCAAAATCAGTGCGAGATGGATCGTATGACACACAGTCAGTACACGTTCAAGCACATATCATCAGAATAGTTTTATAAGCAAATCATTTCACCTCAAATCACATATAAATTCAATTGTTTCATGAAACCGTTCAAAACATGTTGACTAACCCTTTTTCGGATAAAATCCCAGAAAACAATATATTAAAATTCAAAATTTTAGATTTTCGATATTTAAAACAGATTTCAAGCCACATCAGAATCTATGCAAACCATTTAAATTCAATTCGTAAAAATTAGGTTGTTCAATTAGGATAAAATCTCTAATTTTTAGAGTCATAAAACTCAGTCTAGATTTTAGAGTGATTTTGGTACTGCGAAATTCAACCTAAATTTTATATCTACAAATATACGAAAATTACGCATATTCATCTCTAGTAGCAACGAGAATTTTCCTTACGGTAAAATATTTCCTAAAATTCATATCTACAAATCGACAGAAAATACGTGCAATTTATCTCTATCAGCACACAAAATTTTCCTCACCTTGATGTCTGCCCGCAATCTGAAATGCTTTTGTGACTGGAGTTTGTGGTTCCGATCTGCTCAATTAATTTTCCCGAAGCTCCTTCCCTCGGGTTTCCCAATTTTCAAAACTTCTTTAACTCATTATTTTATTCTCAAATATTTATATTTATATATAATATTTATAAATATATATATATAAAAAAAATTTACACTCTTTTTTTTCTTCCTTAAAATTTCTCCTTCCCGCCTTTTTTTTTCTTTTTTTTCTTGTACTGTTCATCATCTTTTTTTCCTTCACCATTTCAAACTTTCGATACCGTTCTCAGCCTTGCATCCGCACTACGCGGTCACCCTCCTTATCGTTCTTCAATCTGTAATCATCTCATCTGTCTCCCGTCTTCGCCCGGCGCCGGTGCCCTCTTATCGTTTTTCGGTTTTCCAACGCCCTTCGCCCTGCTTCCACTCTGTTTTTTGCTTCTGTTAATTTTATCCCTCTCAGTTTCTCTTTTTTCTTTTCCGTTGGCGTTTCCTGGCTTCCCTCCTACCTCCGTTCTTTGAAAAGTCAGCGTTCTCCCCATTTCTTTTTCTTACCAGCAGCAGTCTTCCCCCAGTTCAGCTACAGTTCTCGGTTTCGCTCTTCCATAGTTTCTTCCCGGTCTGTCATCATCATCATCATCATCCTCACGGTTCTGCCACCATTCTCACCACTCTGCCAGCTCGGTGCCCCTTTGTTTCCTCCCTTTCCAGCGCCTACGTCCGGCCTCCTCTGTCACCGTTCAAGTTCTGCCTCTCTTTGCCGACTGTTCCAGCTTAACTCTGTTTCTTATTTCGCTTTCTTCCTTCCTCTGTTCACACCAGGCCTCGATTCCAGTTGTTTTCATCCTCAAGGCGTACTTTGTTCAGCTTCGTTTCGCTCCTGTAACGAGACAGTTGTGGGACTATCTCTACCCAGCACAAAACACAGGTTTTCAGTTCAGCAACGAAGTGCAAGTCTCGGTTCGGTAATCTCCTTCACGTTGAAATTCAGCCATTCAAACCTCATTCATTTTCTTCCGGCCAATTCCTGTTTTGGTCAGCTAGCTTTTTCCATTTTCATTTCTGTTTCCTTTTCACCGAACTGTTGCAGATCGCCTGCAGCAATACATTCATTTCTACTCTCGTGTCTTTCCTGCTGCAACCTTCTGCTGGCACCACCTGCTTCGGTCAGCCTTAACCTTTCCACGCCACTTTCCTCTCTTTCTCTTTCGTTTTGGTTCAGCTAAACCATTTCGTTTATATTATTATTTTAATATTATTTTTTGCTTCAGTAAAATAATACTGCAGCAACTTGGTTTTGTCTCAGTTGGTTCTCATCACTGTCAAGCTTCATACTTTCTCACCAAATCTCCCTTTCTTTTCACCGAAATCATCTTCATTTCATTTTTTTTTTTTTTGACTTTTCCATCCCAGGGTCACCGTTCATCTTTCATTTTTCCCATCATCACGTCCTTTTTTTTCTTTACTTTTTTCTTCATTACTTTTTTTCTTTTCATTTCATCATCATCATTTTTTTTTTTTCAATTACTTTTCATCATTTCCTTTCATCATCATCGCGTTTTTTTTTTAATTTTATTTTTTTATTATTTTATTTATTATTATATTTTTTATTAATTGATTTATTTAATTTTTATTTATTGATTTATTTTATTTTATTTAGTTGCTTAATAATTTTTATCATATATTAATTTCACAATATATTTAATCTAATATTTATATTTATTTTATTTATTTAATCCGCTATGATGTTATATCAATTTTATTCTCGTTTATGATAAAATATTTTATTTAATTAAATTTCTCTAAATTTCACTTGTTAAATATAAATTTAATTAATTTTTTATTTATATCGTTTATTATTATTCTAACGCAATATTACACTCGAATTGCAATATTCACATTTCACAATTTCTATCAACATGCACATTTTCAATATAATTGTTTACTTTGCTGATCCTAATTGTATCCGAATACAAAAAAATTCATGAAATTTGCACACCGAAAGCTTTAGGTACCAAATACCACCAATTTTTCACCTAATAAAACAGTTAACAACTCCACTTCATCAAAATCATGGTAGCAATTAACTATGCTAATTAGATCATTGTCATAAGGTGAATTTCATATAGTGTCAATTTCCTGCATTAATAAAATTCTAACCTATGAGTATTGTTCCATTAATTATTTTTGGTACACTTGCCCACTTGATCCAATGTTTTTTTTTTCTAGAATTCTTGACTTAATTACTATCCAACTATGTCAAATTTGTCACCTAGCTATGATTTTCCAAAGTTAGCCCTTTTTTTCTGGCGTTTTCACTCGGTTGTTTTCTAATCTTGTCTTAATTAAAATTCTTTATCTCTTAGTAGAAATGTCCTAAATTCATGATTCCAGCGCCATTGGATTCTTAATTCGATTTCCTATTAGTCCTATAAATTTTAGAATTTTATCTTGTAGGTAATACCTGAAATTTCTCGAAGTCACCCTATCTCCAACACATTAAGGCAGACTCTATGTCTGACCTTTGTGCACATACAAAACCATATCTCAACTTAAAGAAGTCTGATTGGGGTCATTTCAAAGCTGTATTAACCTAATCATTTTTCTTGGCATATAAATTTTGAACCATAATTCATTTTGATCAATTTTATCCAGAATCTTAGAGTTACCATTAAGAAACAGGATAACAGCAAGAGTGTCCTACATTCATTTATACATAACTTGAGCTATTCAACTCCAATTTCCGAAATTCCAAAACAGATGCTCCTAACTTGTAATCCTACTAACCATAATTTTTTCAGATTTTATTACCTCATAAATTTTTCTCTTAGCTTCACTCAATGCCGAGACATGAATAAGGTTTCTTTCTCAACTTGGCTATGGCGCTTCCAATTGAAGATGATGATGAATAGGAATGACTTTAGTTAATGTTAACTAATATGGTTTAGTTTATTTCACTTCTTAGTTTGTCATTTAACCAAGGTAACTAAAGTTCTTTTTTTTTTTTTAATTTACTACATGTGACTCCACGGTTAAGGCATTTCCATGTTTTAAGATTTCCATCTACTTACCAATATTATATGATAAAATGTGTAGAAAACTAGTTAGTGACATTAGACATGAATCATGCATTTCTACTTTATGGAAACACGATGATTATATGAACAAAAAAAAAAAAAGTGTTCCCTCACTAACTTTGAAATTAATTCAAATAATCCATAATAATCCTTGTCAATCCATTATTCCTTATCTTCCAATAATTGAAGTTTCCAGTAAAATAAACCATCAAATCCATGACCTCTATTCCAATTTAATACCGAGCAATTAAAATTACATTTTTACTCTTGATGTCGAAATTCCACTAAACTTGACACCGAGCCTAGAGGTATCACTATTCCACCAAATCTGCCTAAAATAAATTAAAATTAATTAATTTAGCCCGATTTTCAATAAAATAAATTTATGCAGAGTAGTGTTATTTCAGGAATGTCACAACACTCCCTGCCTAATTTTTTCAACTTAAGTTAGACCATTTGTGGAAAAAAATTAAATGCACGTTTTTATATTTCAACTGCTTTCAATTTTCATTACTAATTCCAATAATGGTAAATCTTCTTTAGTTTGGTAGCCAATTAAATTAGCGAAATTAAACTTTTAAATAATAACAATTTTAAAATATTATTGATGACGATGACTAATATGTGACAAAATCAAGCTCAGAAAGCATGAACAAAGAAAGGAAAGGACACCTCAAGAACTGAAAGGAATACGCACGCACCACACGCACATGGTGCCACGATGAAGGAAGGTTTAAAGAATTTACAAAGAAACTTTGGTCACTGTCTTTATTGTATTAAATCAGCAGCGAACATTGTATCCAAGATATCAATTATATAAATATATCTTAAGCTATCGTTTTTAACAAAATTGCAACTAAACAACAGCAGCAGAATGAATGTGAGGGAACATACCTTAGCACTAGGGTTTAATTTTGAAGGCTTTCAATATGCAAACTGGCTAAGTCCAACAAGTCTGCATAGCTCTTTTGCTGAAAAAATTAAAGATATATCAGATTCAACAAAACTAACAAATATAGATTGCAAAATAAATCTCATTTACAATAATCGAGGTGATATTTCCTCAACATGAAAACATGAAACACATTGTGCACACTTAATAAACTAAGGTGATAAGTGCTTAAATTATTATATTAATATTGTCTAATAATATTCTTTTAGTTTTATTATTTTATTTTAAAGTGCTATGTAACATTTATTTAATGTTATAGGCATTGAAAATAGATTTATGATAGAAAATGGCGCTAAATGAACATTTTTTGCACTTTTTGCATTTACTGAGCAGTAGGGGTATTTTAGTAATTTCACCTATATCCAAATTTTTTGGAAAAAGTAATTTATTTAAAAGTTGTAGAGGACTTCTCAAGCTTTTTAGAATGTCTAAGATCATCCAAATTGGAGTTCGTTTGATGAGTCAAAAGTTCTTACAAAGTCAGCACTAAAATTAGGAAAGTCAAAATCCTAGTCAAAGTGGAATTGCTACAAAGATAATTGAAAAAAAATTAATTAAAGCATTTTTAGAAATTATTTGCTAGAAAAAAGGAAGACCTTGATGAGTTGTCTTAATGAGTTGGCAAAAAAGAATTGGAAACCAAGTCTACAATTGAAGAGTTATTATTAGATTAAAATTAGTAATTAGAATCCTAGTCACATTGTAATTAGACTTCTTACTTCAAGTAGGATTATGATTGTTCCTTCGGGACCTTATATGGCTAACATTCACATCAATTGACCTAGTTTTATTTTAAAAACTTTGTTTAAAGATTATGTATTTTTATAAAACGTTTTCTTCATTATTAAAAATTCTTTAGCCGATTGACTTTTTCATTTTAATATAGTTGCGTTTTCTTTGTTCTTGGATGCTCTTCTTCTTATTTTCTTTTTGTTGCTGTCAGGTAGGCAACATCAATTGGCGCCGTCTGTGGGAACTCTGACAAAAAGTCAGGTTCTCTATCAAAATGGTGAGAACGCGCTCTACAGCAGGGTTGACAGGAGGGCAGAATTCGGTGAGTCCCCCTGTCAGATTAGAACAAAGACAAAGACATGGTGAAAGGGGTCAGGGAGAAACCATGGTTTCTCTAGAAGAATTTGAGACCCTGAAAAGCAAAAATGAAGAGACCACGACAGCGTTGAAGGCTATGGTGAGTTTCTTCAGAGACACTCTCCCCCAATTCAGCTTGCCCCATGAAGTGCAGCAGTTAGTGGGGGAAAACACACCTCAGCGGACCTATGAGAGAGGTCAGCCCTCCACCCTGGTAAATGCTGGACAAGAGGCAGGAACACGAAATAATGCCACTACGGATCCAGCAAGGCAGAGGTCTTCTCCACCAAATATGCGACAGAGCCCACCAAATGTGCGGCAGGGCTCAACCGCGGACCTTAGGCGACAGAGTTCGCCCATAGCACCTGTGCGGCAGGGCTTACCCGCAGACCTCGTGCGGCAGAGGTCTCCCCCAGCAGATGTTCCACGGAGCTCACCCGCAGCTCAACGGCAGCAGTGTTCACCACTAGCCGATAGGCGACAGAGCCCACCAAATGTGCGGCAGAGCTCTCCTAGGGACTACATGCGGCAGAGCTACCCCGCAACATATGTGCAACGGTGCTCTCCCGCCGTTGATAGGCGACAGAGTTCTCCTCTGCCCGGCAGGCGGCAGACTTCTCCTATAACCGATAGGCGGCAGAGTTCCCCCACATACCGCAGCTCATCTCCCGTGGAGTTGGAACATGGTTTAAGAGAATGTAGGGCTGGGGAGCGACGGGAACAGAGAGGCCAAGACCCACGAGAAGGTCTCGAAATTACAAGTCCCGAAATGGGAGGTGCTGGAAGAGGTGCTTATCAGTCAGACTCTTCTAGACCCGAAGGGACAAGGCCATGCTCAGCTCGAGGGTCGGAGGACGTGGAGCAGGTCGTCCAAAGGATCCTCGAGAAGAAAAAACTGGTGTTTCCAGATGACGGCCAAAGGAGGAGGATCCCATTCAGCCTGGCGATCATGAACAAACCTTTGCCAAAGAAGTTCAAAATGCCTTCCATGGCCATTTACACCGGCAAAGCAGACCCTTATGACCACATACAGAGTTACGGGTCCCTCATGCTGCTGCATGGGTTGGAGGACGAAATTATGTGCAGAGCTTTTTCCCTCACATTGTCCGGGCACGCTCTAAAGTGGTTCAACGGGTTGAGCGAAGGTTCAATCTCCTCTTTTGACGAGTTGAGAAATGAATTCCTCAAAGTCTTCATGATCCACAGCCAGAGGAAGAAAGATGCTACCTACCTACTCACGCTTAAACAAGGGAATAAAGAACCCTTGAAAAGCTTTGTAGACCGCTTCCGAGATGCAACCTTGGAAGTGGAAGATCTACCGGTAGGTGTAGCCTTGGCTGCAATGCTACAAGGGACAAGCTCCGAAAAGCTGCAAGAATCCCTCTCTCTTGATCAACCGATGACAATCTCCGACCTCTTTGCCCGGGCTAACAAGTATGTAGCTCAAGAAGAAGTGATGAAAATGATACAGCCCAGGGAGGCAAAGGAAGGAAAGAAGAGAGAGAGAGATGCACCCGAGAGAAGCTCCCCAAGACCCGTGAGAGTAGACAAAGCCCCTAGGCTCAGGTATGAAGGTTATACCAGGTTGAACGAGCCTCGCACTGCGATACTGGCAGCTATCGAAGGGGCAGGACTATTGGAATTCCCCAAGAAGAAAATTGGAGATGTAGGACGAAACCCCGAAACCTACTGCGAATTCCATTGTGCTCACGGTCACCCAACAGAGAGGTGCAGAGATTTAATGGACCAGTTGGAAAGGCTGGCTAGAGAAGGGAAGATCAACTGCTTCCTATAGAGGAGCGAGAGACCCCGTTATCCTCCGCGTGACCAAAGGAATGATCGTCCACGGACTGGGGCAAATAATGACAACAGAAGGGATAGGCCTAGAAACGAAGCAGTCAGGCCAATCCCCCGTGCTAATGCGCTAAACAACGAACCTACAGCCCCCGCAATAAATGTCATCGCAGGGGGGGACTCAAGTGCAGGAAGCTCCTCTACTTTCCGCAAAAGTTACGCTAGGCAAGCGTATCAGGTTAACGTTGTGATGGAAGAACAGGCGGATGAAGAGCCCATCATGTTCACTCCGGCTGACAAAGGTGATATTGTCATGCCCCACGAAGACCCCATGGTGATATCCACTGTAGTGGCCAAACACCCGGTGAGCAGGGTTCTGGTCGATAACGGGAGCTCAGTAAACCTAATCTATTGGAATTGCTTTGAAAAAATGAGCATATCCAAAGATAGGTTAAAGCCCGTTATGGCGCCACTATACGGATTCACGGGCGAATGAGTGAAAGTTGCCGGGTCCATAGAGTTGCCTGTGACTCTTGGAGAGCACCCGAAGAGCGTGACCCGGCAAGTGTTGTTCATGGTGGTCAGATCAACCTCCGCTGCCTACAACATGATTTTGGGCAGACCTGTGCTGAATGACATGAGGGCGGTGATATCCTCTTGCTATCTATTGATGAAGTTTCCCACTCCCAACGGAGTCGGGCAAGTACGAGGAAACCAAAGGAGTGCCCGTACTTGTTATCTCGCTTCCACTGCTAACAAGGTAGCACAGAGAAAAGAAACCTTATGTATCGACGATCCGCCCAAACCTCAGCCTGTGGAGGAAACAGAAGCCATTGAGCTAATAGAAGGGGATGGGAGAAAAAAGGCATTCATAGGGACTCAACTGGGCAAACAACTAAAGAATGAGATAGTCGAGTGTCTGAGAAGAAACTCAGATGTCTTCGCCTGGAGTCCTGCGGACATGCCTGGAATTAATCCCGAAGTGATGTGCCATGAGCTTAATGTCATACCCGGACACAGACCCGTCAAACAGAAGAAGAGGAGTTTCGCCCCGGAACGATAAAAAGCAATCACTGAAGAAGTGAATAAACTCCTGGGCGCCGGATTCATCCGAGAGGTCTACTACCCTGAGTGGTTGGCCAATGTAGTGATGGTAAAGAAATCTAGCGGGAAGTGGCGAATGTGTGTGGATTTCACCGACCTGAACAAAGCCTGCCCTAAAGATTCTTACCCCTTACCTCGGATAGACAGACTAGTAGACGAAACATCCGGCTACAAATTCCTCAGTTTCTTGGATGCATTCTCCGGGTATCACCAAATCATGCTTCACCCAGAAGACGAAGAAAAGACTTCCTTTATAACGACGGAACCTATTGCTATAGGGTAATGCCGTTCGGTCTAAAGAACGCGGGAGCCACCTATCAACGAATGGTGAGCAAAGTGTTCAAAGATCTTCTGGGAAATACCATGGAAGCCTACGTGGACGATATGATAATCAAGAGCCGCGTAGGAGAGTCTCATACTGATCAAATGTCCAGAGTATTCGAAGTATTGAGGAGATTCAACATGAAGCTAAACCCTGAAAAGTGCTCATTCGGGGTAAGATCAGGGAAGTTCTTAGGCTTCATGATCACTAACAGGGGCATTGAGGCAAATCCTGAGAAGGTACAGGCAGTCATTGACATGAAACCCCCAACCACCATAAAAGAAGTCCAGAGATTGACAGGCAGAATAGCAGCTCTGAATCGCTTCTTGTCAAAATCAGCAGAAAGGAGCCTGCCGTTCTTCAAAACTCTAGGGGGGGGAAGAACTTCGAATGGACAGAAGATTGTCAAAAAGCTTTTGAAGACCTCAAGGAATACTTGAAACAATTGCCTTTATTAACAAGGCCCTGGAAGGAGAACAACTCTATATGTATTTGGGAGTCGGTGATTTCGCCGTCAGTGCGGTGCTACTGAAAAAAGATGAAATGGTGCACCGTCCCATCTACTACGTGAGTAAATTGTTATTGGATCCAGAGACCCGCTATCCGCTGGCCGAAAAGCTAGCATTAGCCCTTTTGATGGCCTCGCGAAAGTTGCGCCCGTATTTCCAAGCACACCCTATCACCGTCTTGACAGATCAACCGTTAAGACAAATCCTCTAGAAACCTGAACATTCAGGAAGGTTAGTGAAATGGGCAGTGGAACTTGGGGGATACGAAGTCACATTCCAACCACGGCAGGCTATCAAAGGTCAAGCTTTGGCCGACTTCATCGTAGAATGCACTATCCCAAGCGACAGCAGTGAAGGGGAGGCTCACCCATGGTTGCTGCATGTCGACGGGGCATCAAGTGCCAACGGAAGTGGAGCGGGTATAGTCCTGGTATCACCCGAAGGAAGATCCCTTGAATACTCCCTAGCGGAGTATGAAGCTCTTATAGCAGGGATGATGTTAGCGAAGAAGCTACAGGTTCACCACTTGATAGCACACAGTGATTCTCAATTGGTGGTGAACCAATTCAGAGGAGAGTACGAGGTACGGGAACCGATGCTGGTCCCTTACTTGAAGAAAGTCCAACTTCTGGCACAGACTTTCAAAAGCTTTCAGCTGATACAAATCAACCGGTCTGAAAACACACATGCTGATGCATTGTCTAAGTTAGCCTCTTCCACCGAAACACGAGGAAGGACAGTGAAGGTGGAGAGACTCGAACGACCTAGTATTGAAGAGGTCGAAGTGTGTGACATTCAAGTGGGAAACGATTGGAGATCCCCATACAAACAGTATCTCACCGAAGGAACACTCCCCCAAAATAAGGACGAGGCTCGTCACTTAAAAATACAAGGGGCGAAGTTCACACTCATCAATGGAGAACTGTATAAAAGGGGATATTCGTCACCCTTATTGAAATGTCTGGGACCGGAGCAAGCAAGCTACGCTTTAGCCGAAGTGCATGAAGGAATTTGCGGCGAACATTTAGGAGCGAGAGCTCTTGCTGCTAAAGTACTGCGATCGGGATTCTACTGGCCAACGTTGAAGAAAGATGCGATGGACCAAACCCGCAGGTGTGACAAATGCCAGAGGTTTGCGCCTATCACAACAGCCCCAGTGACTCCCTCTCAAGGAACAGTACAGCCAATTCCTTTTGCACAATGGGGATTGGACATCCTTGGACCTTTCCCCTTAGCCACGGGTCAAAGAAAGTTCCTATTAGTGGCTACCGATTACTTTACAAAGTGGATTGAAGCAGAGCCTTTAGCCACAATCACGGAAAAGAAAGCGGAGGCAATGGTGTGGAAAGACATTATCTGTCGATTCGAAATTCTCCGCATCTTAAATGCCGACCATGGAAAGCAATTTGATTGCAACGCCTTCCGTGAATTTTGTAAGAGCCTCAACATTCAGCTAAGGATCTCCTCGGTATCATATCCTCAAGCTAATGGACAGGCTGAAGTCAGTAATCGAACTATCCTTCATGGGCTGAAGACCAGGCTAGACAAAGCAAAAGGGGCATGGGTGGACGAATTGCCTAGTGTTTTATGGGCATATCGTACCACCAGTCGTGTGTCGACTAAAGAAACGCCATTCAGCCTTGTATACGGCGCAGAAGCACTGATCCCCATGGAAATTGGAGCGTCATCACCAAGAGTGATACCCTTAATAGAGGAAGAAAATTCACAAGCTCTAAGGGAAGGCTAGGACCTACTCGACGAACATAGAGAAACCACGGCTATTCGATTGGCATCCTATCATCAGAGGGTAGCCAACTACTACAATAGCCGGGTGAGAGATAGGCCAATGTCTGAGGGAGATCTAGTATTTAGAAAGTCGCAGATCACGAATGCCCTGAAGGAGGATGGGAAATTCAGAGCCAATTGGGAAGGTCCATACATAATCAGATACAAGATTGGACCTAACACCTGTGTTCTGGAAACTCTACAAAGGAAGAAGATAGGGAAAACATGGAATTCAAATCACCTAAAGCTGTATTTGAATTAAGCACCATATTTTCTTTCCCAAACATTATTATTATCATTTGTTTATACCATCACAAGATATTGTCATCAAATCATCACGCAGAATGTCATTTTATTATACATCTGCAACTTCTATGCATCTAAATCTTGTGACAGGTATTCAGACGAGCCGTAAGAGCCTGAGGCGCTATGCGTCACTGTGGCCAAGCGTAGTTCAGACGAGCCATAAGAGCCTGAGGCGCTATGCGTCACTGTGGCCAGGCGTAGTTCAGACGAGCCGTAAGAGCTTGAGGCGCTATGCGTCACTGTGGCCAGGCGTAGTTCAGACGAGCCGTAAGAGCCTGAGGCGCTATGCGTCACTGTGGCCAGGCGTAGTTCAGACGAGCCGTAAGAGCCTGAGGCACTATGCGTCACTGTGGCCAGGCGTAGTTCAGACGAGCCGTAAGAGCCTGAGGCGCTATGCGTCACTGTGGCCAGGCATAGTTCAGACGAGCCGTAAGAGCCTGAGGCGCTATGCGTCACTGTGGCCAGGCGTATACAATCAACCGAGCCGTAAGAGCCTGAGGCGCTATGCGTCACTGTGGCCAGGCGAGTACAATTAACCAAGCTATAAGAGCCTGAGGCGCTATGCGTCACTGTGGCCAGGCGATAAAAATATCAAGGCTATAAAAACTAAAGAAGCATACATGTCACAGTAATCAAGCCTTAAACAATTATACGTTCACTCAAAAAATTCTTTCTGAAAGTTTACCTTTCTATCAAGAATTGGGGAGCATTCAAACGAATACATTCAAACGAATACATTCAACCAAAATAAACAGACAAAGAATGACAAATGATAAATAGAGAAGTAATGCAATACAAAGCATGAACAAAAATCTCAATTTCATTTCATTCAAAAGTCATTGCAAACAGATCTTTAACAGATCTTTACGATTACATTCGACAAAAGTACAAAGTTAAAATAAAAAACAACAAAGTACTTGAAAAGAAATACAAAAAAACAAAAATAGCTATCTACTCTTCGGGAGGAAGCTGGGGATCAGCTGCAGACGGACCATCACTTCCCAAGGACTGCTGACCCTCCTCGTCGTCTAAATCAATAAGAGCCTCGATAGGCTCGGGAGCACCATCCAAATCCATGGGCTCCCAAGGACCAGTGAGGTTGACGAGGTCATCTTGGGCAGTCCTCTTAAATAACTCGTCTGCAGGTTCAGCTTCAGGCTCATATTTAGTCCAGTCGAGGGCCTCAAATAGCATCGCCTCGGTGGTGTACTGGAGCTCGGGGAATTCCTCTCCTTCCCTATGTGCTTCTAACCATGATCGGGCAAGATAGAACCCGTACTTTACATAGGGATTCGAGAAATCCTCCTTCCGTCTCAAGCAATCCTTGGAGAGACGGTACTCCTTCACAGCCTCGGTCTGTATGCTATTGATCTCCACTTGGGTCAGCGTAGGAGCAGCCTGACTTTCCAACTCGGCAACGCGCTGCTCGAGCTCCTGATTCCGAGCAAGTAAAGACCCGTAGTTGGATTGCATACAGTCTAGCTCAGAGTGGGTATCCCGAAGATCCTCTTAAAATCTGCTAGACCGAACCTTCTCTACAGTAAGATCCCCCTGGGCGTGATTAAGGTCTTGATGAACCTTTGCGAGCTGCTCCTCCAAGCTCCGAACTAAATCCGAAAGTTTGGATAAGTTGTTGATGGTGTTCTGCAACTCCATAACTTGATCCTTTAACTCCAGGATTTCCCTATCAGCACGCTCCCGATAAGCCCGATGCTGGGCATTGTTGGCCACAGTTCGTTGAGCCAGCTGCAAAGAAATACAAAAAGTTAGATTCAAAGAATGCGGTAAAAATGAGTCAAACGAAGAGGAGTATGAAACTTACCCTCAATGCCTCCATGTCGGCTAAATCCTCCCCCTCTGGGTAGTTTTTGAATATCCTTGCCTCATCCCGAGGAAGGATAGTGGACCAGCTTAACCGGGAGGCCACCCCGAGAGTGTCCAAAATGTCGTTGTCACGAACCCCGGGGTAGACTCGGAACTCGTGGCCCCTCATAATGTTTCCCCAGTCCACGGAATAGGGCCTCTCGTCGGCAGGGCCTATCCTCGGCAATATTGGCCTACTTCCCATCGAACCTTTGATGTACAAGCTCCTTCTATTCTTCCGCTGAGACAGAATGATATTGCATTCCGCGCGCTCCTCGGAGCGTGATCGCCCAGATGACCTGGAAGCCCCCCGTGAAGATGAGGCAACTCTCCCCCTATCCCGAGAGAGATCTCTTTGTTCTGAAGGAGGGGGAGGCATCGCCTGCCTAGAAATAGGAGGGGTCCGAGCACGAGGTGGATGAGAGGGGACCGGTGCCTCACTTGGGACATCGTCAGCCAAACGATGCCTCTTCCTGGTAGGAGCGCTGGAAGGACCAGCCTCAGAAACCTGGCGACCTAACGATTGCCGAAAATGACTCATATCTGCAAAAAAGAAAAAGAAGACAAATCAGTGGTAAAAAACTGATCAAAAACAGCAAGCCGTAAAGAGAATTAAAAGTTACCGTCAGGAGAATCGAGATGCTCCTGAAGGGACTCTATATTTATGGTGTCGTCATCAGGGAGCACCATGAAAGTAGAGCCGAACCTTTCCCAACCAGTCAGATCGGCTAAGGGTTCGCTGCCAGAACTTGATTCTACGTTGGTGCTCCCTATATCCTCTTGTGGCCTAGGTGTTTTAAGATTTAACTCGAGGGAAACCGAAGGCAGAGGATCTGACGAAGGAATAGAGGGTCCGGCAACAGGGACCGGACCCACACCCCAGCCTGCTAATATCAAATTTTCATTTGATATAAGGGTGTCGAGGCTAAGGGGATGAGGGACTAGCAGTTTGTTGACGTCAGAAGACAACTGCTCCCTAAGTGTGGCAACCCGGGGACCCTTGGGAATCTCACGCCTATTCTCCCAACGAGTGGGAAAATCCAGGCCCTCGGGCACTTCCACAACCAGCCATTCCGTTTCGAAATCATGAAGCTTGTTAGCCGATTTCTCGAATAATCGATTCTCAAAATCGGGCTGGTACACCCGCTGAAGCGAATAAGGCACCAAGCCGGGGCTCCCTCGAAGCCTAAAGAATACTTCTAAAAGAGGAAGGGACGGAGAGACGCCCCTTAAATGGCAGTGCACGGTAAATGCTACCAATTGCATCCATGCATGAGGATGCAGTTGTCCCGGGGATACCCTGTGCGTTCTAAGGAAGGAAGCCCCGAAGTCGGACAAGGGGAAGCGGAGTCCTAACTCCAAAACTGCCCTAAAAACGACAGCCCCGTCGGACACACGACGTATGTCGCTCTCCTGAGGAGTTGGGAGCCTATAAGAGTATCCCTCAGGTAAAGGAAATCGGGATTCTAGGTCTTGGACGTCGGCTTCCTTTAAAGTCGACTTAACGCCTAGATCAATTTGTTTTCCTATACCATGGTCAGCCATTTTAGGAGTCTGTAAATCAAAAGAGTGGGACTACGGACTATGAAATTACCTAAAATGAAGAAAAGGAGGGACTGGCGACAGAGTATGAAGAAGCTGCGGTAGAGTTGCGACACAGTGATGTGTACGCGACAGAGTTGCGGTAGAGTACAGTTGAGCTGCGGCAGAGTTGCGAGAGAGTGTCCAGAGAAAATCGTGGCTGACTGTTTTTTGCGGGAGAACTCAATAGCGACAAGGACAGTAGGGGCTCAGTATATATAGTGGCTCGCCTGCATCGACACACGCGCGGAGATCCGACCCGACCTGAGAAAATCCAGACCCAGATACTCTTTCACAGGAAAAATTCCTACCAAAGAGTGGGGAGCAATTGATGGTGGTCGTGTCACCAGAAACCACGTGTGCAACTATCCGCCTGCCACGTGTCAAACCAAGACCGAGCCACGTGGCGGATTTGGCGACAGTGTGGCGCGGCAGACCTCCATCGCCCATATCGCGGCATTGGTCTTCCGCACAGTCTGCGGTAGAGGGCTCCCGCACAGCCCGTGATAGAAGTCCCCCGCTCAGTCTGCGGCATAGTCTCCCGCACAGCTTGCGACATAGCCTCCCGCACATTCTGCGGTAGAGGGCTCCCGCACAGCCCGCGATAGAAGTCCCCCGCTCAGTCTGCGGCATAGTCTCCCGCACAGCTTGCGACATAGCCTCCCGCACAGTCTGCGGTAGAGGGCTCCCGCACAGCCCGCGATAGAAGTCCTCCGCTCAGTCTGCGGTAGAGGTCCCCGGCTAGCTGCTTGAACTCGAGGCGCGACAGAGTGCTCTATGACTCTGTCGCGGCCCAGACACGCGCCTGGGCCTCAGCTCGAACCGACTTGCAGAAACCTATAAATACCAGGTGAGCTCTCTAAATCAGGGGGAAAAACCAAAAAACAAAAAAGAAGGGAAAACCTTTAAACTCTCTGATTTAAGCAATATATTCTCTTCTTCATACATTCACAACTCCGATTATTGACTTAATCATCGGAGTGCGCGTGCAGGGACAAATCCCTGCCCCCTCTGATTCTTGTTGTTTTTGCAGGATATACGAAGAACACGTGGAACAAATTGCACCGATGTCACCCTTTTGTCGTTAGTGCAATTAGACTACGTGGAAAGCATTTTCTTGTTGCTGTCAGGTAGGCAACATCACTTTTCAACTTGTTTTCTTTGATAGGAATTATAATCTTTTGCATTTAGATTCTTTGCTTTGCATGTTTAATTAGTCTTTTACATAATATAAAGTAGAAACCGATTTCTTTGAGCATAATGTTAAGATTTTTGTTTTTTTGGATCTTGCTTAGTTTAATTAGATCATCTTCCCTTTTTTTTTCTTTTTTTACAATTGTGTCAATATTATATAGTTTTTTTGATTTTGTCGGCTTGTCTAGCATATTATATAAGGTGTCGAAATTTGCATGCTTGAGGCAGGTAGTGTTTTCTTTATATTTTGATTTCTTGTGTCTTTTTCATTCTTTGCATGATATTTATTTGTGTTTTAACAATGATGAGTAGCGAGTAGTTTTCTTATTTGGTTAAGTATCTAAGGCTTTCCATAGCATATTACCATGATTGTTAGTTTAATTTAATAGGTTGCAGACTAATTGATTAAACTTAATAATCTACTGCTTGATTAAGAACTTAAGTTTGTAATTTTTTTTTTGTTTGAAATCACTTAGAGATAGAGAAAAATCAAAGTTTAGGCTAAATGAACCAAGCTTATGTGTTTATTGCCTAATTTCAACTTATATTTTCTACATATTCTAATGTTGCTACATGAATATATAGAGAGAGAGAGCTTGTTCTAGGTAGTTTAAGCAGTTAGGGATTAATTGCGGAGATTGTTGTGATTATTAAGAATGAAAGATGGTGTGACAGAGCTTGTTGTTGCACTATGGTTGATTGCTTAACTTAAATAACTATCTTTGGAAATTCAATGCTCAATATTGTAAGACCCGATATTTTTGAGTGCATTTAAAAATGCAAAAGGACTTAAATGGTATTCCCGAAAACGTACAAGGGTAAAATGGTCAAAAGACCAAAATTCGGTATTTATCGGGACAAGAAAATTTAATTAAAAATATGAGAATGAGAAATCTTGATCAATGATGAAGAAATAATTAAATTCCGGGTTAAATTGATCAAGATATGAATTTATTGGAATAAACCGGGATTTTCGTATCGAAAAATAATCCCGAAAATAATCGAAAAATATACCGAAAAGGTAAAATCGGACTGAGAAAATTATTTACAGATTAGATGAATAAAATATATTTTTTAAAAGATATTTGTGTATTTTAATATTATTTTATTGATTAAAATAATATTAAAAATAAATTATAAATAAATAAAATGAAATTGAAAAAAAAGAAAAAAAAGAAACGAAAGTCTGAAACGTGAAACAGAAAGAAAAGAAACAGAAACAGAGAAGAAGAAACGCGAAAGGCGAAACCGAGGAAGAGACGCCGGATGAGCCACCACCGGCGAGGCTGAGGGGCCGGTGAGGGTCGGCGAAGGTCGACCGACCTCGGGCGAACCTCCAGCAGCCCAGACGCGCACCGAGAACGGTGGAAATCGCCGAAAACGGAGGAGGAACCCGCCGGAGAAAAGCTTCGATTCGTCAGCGATGGCGTCGATTCGAGCCAAACCGAGGCCCGATCTAGGGAGCCCATGCGAAGACGCGCTGAACGGCGGTGGAATCGGTCGGAGAACCGGACGGACGGCGTCGGCACGACCAAAGGATGACTGGACCGGCCGAACCGGACTGAGCCGGTCGAACCGGACCCGAGCTGAACCGGCGGTCCGAACCGGGTTGAACCGGACCGAACCGGTTCAGCCAAAAAGAGAGGGAAAAAAAGGAAGAAAAAGGGAAAAAGAAAAAAAGGAAAAATTGGGGAAAATTTCAGTGATGCAATCGAGCTTCGGGTAAGTCGATAAGCGGTCGAATTGACCGATTTAAATTTTAGAATATTTAATTTGATAAATAATCGACTGAAAGTTTATCCGAAAATATATTTAATTGTGTAGCTCGACGATTGGCATCAACTGAGAGCTCGAGACAGCCTCGATTTGAGTACTATCATGGAATAATGGGTAAGTAACCCTTATTTACGACAATTTTATATCGTTATGCGTGATTGATATTTAACGCATAAATTACGGATTTAATTTCCGCATAAATGAATTAAATTCTGGAAAATTGGATAAATTGTCGTAAATATTAAATTGAGATATCCGAAAATTTAGAACGAGGCTAAATAAATTACTGATGGGCCCAATGAGCCCCATAGGCCTCAATAACGTGTGGTAAACGGGCTTAAGGTCGATTAAGGCCCATTATGGTACAATCGGGTCCAACATGGGTAAACGGGCCCAATGATTTAAATTAAGCCCAGAAAATTATGAAATACATTAAATTGTATTGTATTTGACCTGATGAATGTGTATCCGCAGTGCCGGAGATTTGATTTGGATTCGGAAGCAAATCGGACTGCGTGACGAGACATCGGTGTAAAGGTCAGACTGTACAGAAAAATGAGGTAAGGGAATTGTGTGAGTAGCTAGAGGTAGCTACGCATATTTTAATAATTTTTCTGTACACTGAGTATGTATGTATACATGGATATTGTATAATGATCCTAAAAATGGTTTGAATGATTTTAAGGATCGAAATAGGTGAAATGTCTATTTTACCCCTATTGAGGGAAGTTCACCTAAGGATGGTGAAAGCATGACATGCATGAAATGCATGATTTAAGGACTATTATGGTTTAAGAATTTTATTGGTTTTAATCAAAGAAAATTGATAGATTGGCCAGTAATTGTTTAAATTTCATAAGATAACACTACGTAGGTGTTATTTATATTTAAATGGAAATTTCTTTGGAAAAGAGGCCAACTATCCAGTTTGTATGAAAACAGATAGTGCCGACACGTAGTTCGCACTATATCTGCGTTTGTGATTGTGCATAAATGTGCTTGAGCGCTTGCTCGCACCGACTTGTGACATCATATGCATGAAATGTGCTAGAGCATGGTGCTCGCACTGATTTTTAATATTGTGAAATGAGAGCGGCTGGAGTCTAGCTCGCACTCTGTTTTGACATGTTTTGACATGTTTTGATTTGTTTTGACGTGGTATGCATAAAATAGTGCTGGAGCGATTACTCACACTACTTTTAATGATTTGACATGCATGAGAGATGCTGGAGCTTAGCTCGCATCCTGTTTTGATTTAATTATGCATAAAAGCCGTGCTGGAGTGTAACTCGCACGAGATTTGATTTAGTTATGCATAAAACCGTGCTGGAGTATAACTCGCACGAGATTTGATTTACTTGAGCATTCATTTGTGCTGGAGCGTTGCTCGCACAAAGTTTTATATGGTTTTCATAATTCATTTGAATGCCGTACTGGAGTTTTTCTCGTACGAGGTTTTCACTGAATTTATATACATATCCGTACTAGAGCGTTGCTCGTACGTGGAATTTACATGAAATTATAATCAGTTTAATTCGTACTGGAGCGCTGCTCGTACGCAGATTTCACTGATTTTTATGAAACCGTGCTAGAGCTTCGCTCGCACGAGATTTTTAGATATCATGAATATGCATGGAGCCGTGCTTGAGCTTCGCTCGCACAGGGATTTATATTACATGCATATAGCCGTGTTAGAGCCTCCTGTAGACTGTGTGTCACAGTGAGATGATATGCTCACACGTGCATTCTGAGACAGAGATGAGATGGGTGGATAAGACCTAATGCAGGCACCCCTGATTGAGCTTGGGTCCACGGAGTACGTTGTACCGTGTATGTCACGCGGAGTACGCTGTACCGTGGGGATTGTTGGAGTGGAGTGGCATTAGCCACGAGGCAGCAAGCCTTGCCCTCGCAATCCTGGTGTTATGCTGTTCTGGCTGGTAGGACGACCCACCTCCCGTTTCAGGTGTGATACCCCGCACACTAGGTACCGTGTTGCCAGGGATCACTAGGATATGGCCATAGTCCTCGATGTTACTGTTAATTACCTGATTGTCTCACATGATATAACTTGTGGTCTGTTAGACCAGGGTAGACCCGAAGGAGGGGTCAGGCCCCCGATTTGATGAATTTATGATTTCATATGATTTTATGATATGTGACCCTGAAAGAAGGGTGGTTTTATAACCGGACTTTTATAATGAATTTTATTGAATTGTTTTATGAGATGGACCTGGAAGGGTTAGTTTTAACTGCAGTTTTAATGTTTTGATTTAAATGCAGTAGCATGTGAAGTTTTCCATGCTTTCATTTGAAATCCATGTTTTGTATTACATGGCATAAAAGACTGCATGATCTTGATCTAATTCATGCTTAATATGATTTAATGATGTCACATAAAATGCTTTGAATGCATGAGTTACATGATTTATATATGCACAAATAGTTTTGGATAAACTATGGCATTGAATATGCATGACTTTGTACGTGTAATTTTAAATGAAAAGAAATGGATTTAAGGGCATGGCATTATGAGCATGTAGATAGTGGAGTTATCTACTTACTTGCATAATTGCCTTACTGAGCGTGTGGTTTGCTCACCCCCCTTATTTTCCCATATTTTCAGAGCACTTGTAATAATTATTGAGCGGCTGAGGACTTGCATGCTTAATATCCGCTGCTTGCTGCTTCCCATCGAGAGACAGGTATACACATTTGTATGGTTTTGTATCTAAATATGTAATGCACAGTACTGTAAACGGATATTGATGTCGGGGATGTAGAGTTATAAATACCATTGAGTATGTATTCAGTTAAAGTCACAAGATAGTAAACTCTGATATTGAATGAAATTATGGAAATTGATTGGTAATAGTGAGAGGTGACTAACACCGAATCATAGCCCAACTGTGTTGTAGGATGGTCACGACGAGAGAAAGGTAAGAATTAAATAATAAATGAAAAAGCGAAAAATTTACTCTGATTTTTAAGGTAATTCGGGTCGTGACAGGTTTAATGGTATCAGAGCTTGAGTTGGCCTGATATGAGTCGGTGTTAGTGGTTAAGGAAGTTTACA
The DNA here is from genome assembly GCA_033439115.1 of Firmiana major. Taxonomy (NCBI): domain Eukaryota; kingdom Viridiplantae; phylum Streptophyta; class Magnoliopsida; order Malvales; family Malvaceae; genus Firmiana; species Firmiana major. The sequence continues at coordinate 35,077,146 of CM065897.1, read as the reverse complement.
TCCCCATGTACTGTGCATTATTTAGATACAATTGTGTATATTGAGATGGAAGTGCAGCTAAGAATTTGGTTTTTAAATGCAAGAATAGACTCATTGACTGATAGCCGCTATGGTTGAGAGGCGAGTACAAGAACTCGAGGCCGTAGAGGTAGGCCCAAGAGTTGTACTGAGTCGCCACATAAAACTCGTGATGAGATTGACGTGGAGGCTAGTTGATCATGCCCTACAGAGTCCGATAGAGAGATCGGATAGAGTCTGACAGAGAGATCAGACAGTATTGAGACACGCTTCGTGAGGTTGGAGCGGAGTGTGGAGAATATTTTGCGAGCTAATTGCTCAGAATAAGTATGGTATTTGAGGGCGAGTCGGAGCATTAATTGAAGTTCGCTCGACCCATCTTAAGAGTTAGACATCCGGAATGGACATGGAAAAAAATTCTATATGTATTCCGGTGACAGAATATCCCGGATGTTGTTTTAAAGGAAATTACAGATGACATTCTTTACTCTGACCCAGAGGAACATGTTGATTAACGAGTATGATACTCAGTTTATATTCCTGGGTAGATGTGACTCGAACATGATGAACAGTGAGAGTCAAGATGTCTGAAAGTTCATGGAAGGACTCAGATTGTCAATTAGAGTCCGATTAGCCCGTTAGATATCACTACCTATGCCGAGGCAGTGCGCAGACTACAATTGTGTAAATAAGATCATGAGTTGCGCGCCTCTAAGATTGAGAAAGGTAGTAAGGGGCTGAAATAGAGACAAAAACAGAATAAAGAATGACAGAGATGTCAGAATGAAAAAAAAAGTAGTTTGGTAAAAACTTTGAGCTGTTGAGTCACGGGGTAAGTTGATTGATAAACCCCAGTATATTTAATTTCAACACTATTGAGGGGTATTGTGATTCGAGGACCCCGACCTGCTACGTAACAGTATAATAGTGTAGCAGTGTGAACAGTGTAAGATGTGTGGTAATTACCACATAAATAAGATGTTGGACGAGGGCGAGTGTATGCCTTGGACCAGGACACTACTGATGTTTCATAAGATGTGGTGGAAGATACCACACTGGTTATGAATAATGAAATGATTATTTTAAATTGATCCTGGTGCCACGCATTTATTTATACCGCCTTCAATTACTTACAAGTTAGTGAAAAATGTGAAGCCTATACCATTAGGCATGAGGATGATGGTTAGCTGATTTTCACTAACTGAAAATAGTGGTGAAAACAGCACTGAAATGTGAATTATAAGTTTGACAAGTAAGGAAAGAGTTTGTTATAAGTGATATATTAAAGGAGATATATTGGAATAAGGATGTCATTGATATGCAAAGTAATTTGGATTAAGCAATATGTAGTGTATATGGATTGCGACCAAGATAAGGGGTAGATATATCTACACCCAGTCGATGTGGTCAAATCTGAGGGTTAATAAAGGTATTTCAAAATACTTCCCTGCCTGAAGATTTGACAGCGTCTGGAAGCGCACGCATAATCTATAGATTGAATTCGACGGTCATAATATATACAATTAAAATTTGGGTACCTTTATTGGTATGATAAAAAGATATAGAAATTCATTAATCATGAAAGTTTAAAAATTTAAATTTTATAAAAGCCGTTAATATAAGAGGAAGGAAACGACGTGGGTTAGTAGCTTGACCATAAACGATTTCGAAATGACATTGGGCGTTTATACGTACATAGGTCAAGGACAAGAGTGATTGAATTATTAAGTGGAACTCAACTACGTTAAGGTATTTAAACCTTACCTGGACCAATTGGTTGTCATCTTTAGTGATGATATTATGATGTATTCGAAGTCCAGGGAAGAGAATGAGTAGCAACAGAAAACTGTCTTACAGACGAGGTGTTGAGAGTTTCTCAAAATGGGCTACTCAGTTGACACGTCTCGTTTGGAAAAAAGATTTCATACGAGTAGTATGATAAGTATGAAAATGGCTTCAATGAGTTTTGGTATATTGGAGTAATGAACTGACCACCGTAAGTATTCTTACTATAACTAACAGCTCAAGAGGTTTCAGTGTGTATGGATACCTCTAAATAAGGATTGAGCTATGTATTGATGTAAAATGGGAAGATAGTCGTTTATGGATCCAGATATGTTCAAGGATCATGACAGAAACTATCCGACCCATGATTTAGAGTTGGCAGCCGTAGCGTTTACACTGAAAGTATGGCGCCGCCACATATATGGTAAGAAATTTCAGGTATGCACTGATCGTAAAAGCCCCGAGTATCTGTTTTCACAGAAAGAGTAGAAAATGAGATAACCATGAGGGTTAGAGCTTCTAAGGATTATGATTGTGAATATTGTACCACCCAAGAAAGACTAATGTAAAGGCTGATGCTTTAAACAGAAAGAGCTTCGGGATGGTATTACATATGATGGTCAGGGAGCGTGAGCTGCTAGAGCAGTTTGAGCCTCAGTAGTGATGTGATTCCTTCTGATGATGACGGTGATTTTGTGACAGCTAGCCTGAGGTTAGAACCGGATTTGTGTGACCGGATTTGCCAGGCTTAGCGTGATGATCGGCATGGTGTCGATAGTGTGGGTCAGATTCAGAAGGGTATAGTGACAGAGTTCACAGTGAGTGATGATGACTTACAGAGGTTCAGAGAAAGTATAAGTGCTCCCCAGGACCACAGTTGATGATATAGTGTTATTGACAGAAGCTCACTCTTCGGGATATACAGTGCATCCGAGAAATAATAAATATATCAGAATCTCTGAAAAGGGTATTGGTGGTCAGGTATGAAAAGTGATATTATAGAGTTATGAAGAAGTGTCTCGTATGTCAGCAGATTAAGGTAGAGCAAAAGAAGTTGCAGGATTATTGCAGCCTCTACCTATATTGACACGGAAATGGGAACAAGTTACCATGGATATTCGTGATGGGTTACAGAGGACCCGAATGAATCATGAGACTATCTGGGTGATAGTCGATAGATTGATTAAGTTTACCCACCTTCTGGCTATGAAAATCCCCAGATACTTTGAGTGTGTAGGCAGATTTTTACGTATGGAATATGGTGGAACAAATGTAGCGTTCCAGGGAGCATGATATCAGATAGGGATTCCTGCTTCACCTCCTACTTCTGGGAATATGTTTTTGAAAGCTATAGGGACCCTGATTGTGTGTTAGCACAGCTTCCACCCTCAGACAGATAGTCAGTCAGAGAGGACTGTACAGGTTCTGGAGGATGTGATGAGAGCTTGTGCCATTGATTTTATGAGCTCCTGGGATGATCAGTTGCTACTAATCAAATTCGCCAGTGATGACAGTTGTCACTTGAGTATCGGGATGAGATTAAATGAGGCATTGTATGGCCATAGGGAGTTGTTCCCTGACTTGGATAAGAAGTGGGTGACAGATAGAAAATTGTTCCCGAATTAGTAAGACAAACCTCTGAGGATGTTCAGTTAATTTATGAGAGATTAAGAACACCTCAGAGCAGATAGAAAAGCTATGCTGACAAGAGACAGAAACCATTGGAATTCACCAAGGGTGAATCATTACTGTTGATAGTTACTTGTCCTAAGAGCATAAGGACGTAACGATATTCGGATAAGAGATTGGACAAAGTGGAAGGTAAGACCTATAGGTTGGTATTACCACTTGAATAAACAGGCATCCACAATGTGTCCTATCTTTTGATGCTTAAGAAATAATATCCGGACCCAGTATATGTGATCAGATATGAGCTTCAACGGTTTAGCTCAATGAAAGTATAACATATGATTGGAAATCGATTCGGACATTAGACGGAAAGAGGAAGTGTTGAGGTTTAAGATGATCTCCCTAGTTAAGTATGATGGTAGTATTATACTCCGGAGAAAGTCACTTGAGGATAACAGTATATGATACGATAGACAGTACCCGGAGTTATTTATGGACTCATTTGACTTGGTTCTAATTTGGAGGACCAAATTTCTTAAGTGGGGGAGATTGTAAGACCCGATATTTTTGAGTGCATTTAAAAATGCAAAAGGACTTAAATGGTATTCCCGAAAACGTACAAGGGTAAAATGGTCAAAAGACCAAAATTCGGTATTTATCGGGATAAGAAAATTTAATTAAAAATATGAGAATGAGAAATCTTGATCAATGATGAAGAAATAATTAAATTTCGGGTTAAATTGATCAAGATATGAATTTATTGGAATAAATCGGGATTTTCGTATCGAAAAATAATCCCGAAAATAATCGAAAAATATACCGGAAAGGTAAAATCGGACTGAGAAAATTATTTACAGATTAGATGAATAAAATATATTTTTTAAAAGATATTTGTGTATTTTAATATTATTTTATTGATTAAAATAATATTAAAAATAAATTATAAATAAATAAAATGAAATTGAAAAAAAAGAAAAAAAAAAGAAACGAAAGTCTGAAACGTGAAACAGAAAGAAAAGAAACAGAAACAGAGAAGAAGAAACGCGAAAGGCGAAACCGAGGAAGAGACGCCGGATGAGCCACCACCGGCGAGGCTGAGGGGCCGGTGAGGGTCGGCGAAGGTCGACCGACCTCGGGCGAACCTCCAGCAGCCCAGACGCGCGCCGAGAACGGTGGAAATCGCCGAAAACGGAGGAGGAACCCGCGGGAGAAAAGCTTCGATTCGTCGGCGATGGCGTCGATTCGAGCCAAACTGAGGCCCGATCTAGGGAGCCCATGCGAAGACGCGCCGAACGGCGGTGGAATCGGTCGGAGAACCGGTCGGACGGCGTCGGCACGACCAAAGGATGACTGGACCGGCCGAACCGGACTGAACCGGTCGAACCGGACCCGAGCTGAACCGGCGGTCCGAACCGGGTTGAACCGGACCGGACCGGTTCAGCCAAAAAGAGAGGGAAAAAAAGGAAGAAAAAGGGAAAAAGAAAAAAAGGAAAAATTGGGGAAAATTTCAGTGATGCAATCGAGCTTCGGGTAAGTCGGTAAGCGGTCGAATTGACCGATTTAAATTTTAGAATATTTAATTTGATAAATAATCGACTGAAAGTTTATCCGAAAATATATTTAATTGTGTAGCTCGACGATTGGCATCAACTGAGAGCTCGAGACAGCCTCGATTTGAGTACTATCATGGAATAATGGGTAAGTAACCCTTATTTACGACAATTTTATATCATTATGCGTGATTGATATTTAACGCATAAATTACGGATTTAATTTCCGCATAAATGAATTAAATTCTGGAAAATTGGATAAATTGTCGTAAATATTAAATTGAGATATCCGAAAATTTAGAACGAGGCTAAATAAATTACTGATGGGCCCAATGAGCCCCATAGGCCTCAATAACGTGTGGTAAACGGGCTTAAGGTCAATTAAGGCCCATTATGGTACAATCGGGTCCAACATGGGTAAACGGGCCCAATGATTTAAATTAAGCCCAGAAAATTATGAAATACATTAAATTGTATTGTATTTGACCTGATGAATGTGTATCCGCAGTGCCGGAGATTTGATTTGGATTCGGAAGCAAATCGGACTGCGTGACGAGACATCGGTGTAAAGGTCAGACTGTACAGAAAAATGAGGTAAGGGAATTGTGTGAGTAGCTAGAGGTAGCTACGCATATTTTAATAATTTTTCTGTACACTGAGTATGTATGTATACATGGATATTGTATAATGATCCTAAAAATGGTTTGAATGATTTTAAGGATCGAAATAGGTGAAATGTCTATTTTACCCCTATTGAGGGAAGTTCACCTAAGGATGGTGAAAGCATGACATGCATGAAATGCATGATTTAAGGACTATTATGGTTTAAGAATTTTATTGGTTTTAATCAAAGAAAATTGATAGATTGGCCAGTAATTGTTTAAATTTCATAAGATAACACTACGTAGGTGTTATTTATATTTAAATGGAAATTTCTTTGGAAAAGAGGCCAACTATCCAGTTTGTATGAAAACAGATAGTGCCGACACGTAGTTCGCACTATATCTGCGTTTGTGATTGTGCATAAATGTGCTTGAGCGCTTGCTCGCACCGACTTGTGACATCATATGCATGAAATGTGCTAGAGCATGGTGCTCGCACTGATTTTTAATATTGTGAAATGAGAGCGGCTGGAGCCTAGCTCGCACTCTGTTTTGACATGTTTTGACATGTTTTGATTTGTTTTGACGTGGTATGCATAAAATAGTGCTGGAGCGATTACTCACACTACTTTTAATGATTTGACATGCATGAGAGATGCTGGAGCTTAGCTCGCATCCTGTTTTGATTTAATTATGCATAAAAGCCGTGCTGGAGTGTAACTCGCACGAGATTTGATTTAGTTATGCATAAAACCGTGCTGGAGTATAACTCGCACGAGATTTGATTTACTTGAGCATTCATTTGTGCTGGAGCGTTGCTCGCACAAAGTTTTATATGGTTTTCATAATTCATTTGAATGCCGTACTGGAGTTTTTCTCGTACGAGGTTTTCACTGAATTTATATACATATCCGTACTAGAGCGTTGCTCGTACGTGGAATTTACATGAAATTATAATCAGTTTAAGTCGTACTGGAGCGCTGCTCGTACGCAGATTTCACTGATTTTTATGAAACCGTGCTAGAGCTTCGCTCGCACGAGATTTTTAGATATCATGAATATGCATGGAGCCGTGCTTGAGCTTCGCTCGCACAGGGATTTATATTACATGCACATAGCCGTGTTGGAGCCTCCTGTAGACTGTGTGTCACAGTGAGATGATATGCTCACACGTGCATTCTGAGACAGAGATGAGATGGGTGGATAAGACCTAATGCAGGCACCCCTGATTGAGCTTGGGTCCACGGAGTACGTTGTACCGTGTATGTCACGCGGAGTACGCTGTACCGTGGGGATTGTTGGAGTGGAGTGGCATTAGCCACGAGGCAGCAAGCCTTGCCCTCGCAATCCTGGTGTTATGCTGTTCTGGCTGGTAGGACGACCCACCTCCCGTTTCAGGTGTGATACCCCGCACACTAGGTACCGTGTTGCCAGGGATCACTAGGATATGGCCATAGTCCTCGATGTTACTGTTAATTACCTGATTGTCTCACATGATATAACTTGTGGTCTGTTAGACCAGGGTAGACCCGAAGGAGGGGTCAGGCCCCCGATTTGATGAATTTATGATTTCATATGATTTTATGATATGTGACCCTGAAAGAAGGGTGGTTTTATAACCGGACTTTTATAATGAATTTTATTGAATTGTTTTATGAGATGGACCTGGAAGGGTTAGTTTTAACTGCAGTTTTAATGTTTTAATTTAAATGCAGTAGCATGTGAAGTTTTCCATGCTTTCATTTGAAATCCATGTTTTGTATTACATGGCATAAAAGACTGCATGATCTTGATCTAATTCATGCTTAATATGATTTAATGATGTCACATAAAATGCTTTGAATGCATGAGTTACATGATTTATATATGCACAAATAGTTTTGGATAAACTATGGCATTGAATATGCATGACTTTGTGCGTGTAATTTTAAATGAAAAGAAATGGATTTAAGGGCATGGCATTATGAGCATGTAGATAGTGGAGTTATCTACTTACTTGCATAATTGCCTTACTGAGCGTGTGGTTTGCTCACCCCCCTTATTTTCCCATATTTTCAGAGCACTTGTAATAATTATTGAGCGGCTGAGGACTTGCATGCTTAATATCCGCTGCTTGCTGCTTCCCATCGAGAGACAGGTATACACATTTGTATGGTTTTGTATCTAAATATGTAATGCACAGTACTGTAAACGGATATTGATGTCGGGGATGTAGAGTTATAAATACCATTGAGTATGTATTCAGTTAAAGTCACAAGATAGTAAACTCTGATATTGAATGAAATTATGGAAATTGATTGGTAATAGTGAGAGGTGACTAACACCGAATCATAGCCCAACTGTGTTGTAGGATGGTCACGACGAGAGAAAGGTAAGAATTAAATAATAAATGAAAAAGCGAAAAATTTACTCTGATTTTTAAGGTAATTCGGGTCGTGACAAATATCCTAACAAGAAAATCAAGAAACATACCACCAAAAAGTCTTTATCATTGTTAAAGTAAAAATTCATATCAGTTTGCATTCTTTACTTTCCATTCTTGTTAATTTGTGTTAACTTCAATCTAAACCCCTTTTGTCGTGTCTTATCTTGTCTTGCATCCTTAGAACTTTAATTTACTTAATTCAATTACTGCAGTCTTTATGGGTTAGGCCTCTACTTCCCTAGCTACTAGTTAGTGGTTAAGAGTAAGTTATTTTTAGTAGCTTGATGACTTACCAAATTTTGGCACCGTTGTCGAGGATCGAACCTGAGTCGCCTGCGTGACATGTGTGAATACTTAAACTACAACAACAAGAAACAAGAATTAAACTCTTTAAATCCAATAACTCCATAAAATATAAATGACAACCAAAATTTGATACATGTCACAATTACCAAAAATAAAATACTATATTCCATTAATTTGTAGTTAGGGAAGTCGAGGTCGTACCACAAAGACTATAGTAATTGAATAAAAGCAAATATAGTTCAAGAAACAAAGAAACGAAGCTATGAGGGGAGGACATACTATACTAAGTAACAAAGTAAAGGATTAATTGTAAAATTTGTTGTGATTAACTAAAAAGTAAGGAAAGATCGTATGACAGAGTTGTTGTTGCACTATAGTTGACTGTTTAACTTAATAACTATCTTTGGAATTTAATGATCCATATTCTAAATCAAGAAACATATTGACCAAGGCTTTTGTCATTGTCTTAATGGAAATTCATCTTTGTTTGCACTCTTTACATTCTATTTATAGTAATTCGCGCTAGTTTAAAAGTAAGACCCCTTTTGTGTGTGTCATGTTTTAATCTTAAAAATTTAATTTGCTTGATTCAATTATTGCAGTCTTTATGGGATCAACCTCTATTTTCCTTAGCTACTAGTTAGTGACTGAGAATATTTTATTTTTAATAGTCTGATGACATACTAAGGGGTAAGGCTAGCTAATATGCCATTTTATTCAAAATCTCAAAGGACCAATAAGGTCTCGTCCAACTCAATTTGCACAAGGCATAAAGGCCATGCATGACTTAGGTTGCGCAAAGCTTAAAGTCTTTTACATATTTGAAGGTAAAAAAGTCTTTTAATTTAAGGATATTTTTGTCTTAAAAATCATAAAGTGAAAATGTGGTAAAGAGAGTAAAAAAGGTAATGCATTTAGAATCTCTCGTTGATAGGATGGGATGAAGGGTTTAGGTGGGATCTGTATCGATTAGTCAGAAAGGTTGAAAGCGAGAAGCAAAAAGCGTGTTGGTAGCTGAGAGTTAGGCTCTGTTTGCCCAATTGGAGGTTTTATAAAAATTATTGTTCAAGTATAGCTTTTTAAGAGTACTATTAAAAGAATTTAAATTAATATTTAATAAATCTAATATAAAAATATCACAGAAGGTTGGAAATCATTTGATATAATTTTTATATATTTTTAATAAATGCAAAATTAAAATAATAATAAATTTTATTAAATTAGATCACAAGATTTTAAGTGAAAAAAATAAATAAAATAAAGATGTATTGTTAATTAACATAAAAAATAAAAAAATAAAAAATACACAAAATAAATAAATTAATGTAAAATAATATAATCCTCTCTATAATTTTGTGAATTCGAATAAATTAAAATGTAAAATTTTCACTATATATATTTTATTAAAATTAGTACTTTTTAAAAAAAAAATTTAATTCATAATTTCACAAAAACATAAAATTTACTTCTCATATAAAATAAAATATTACTTTTTAAAAAAATTTTAATTTATAATTTCATAAAAAAATAAAATTTACTTCTCATATAAATTAAAATTTTAAAATTTTATAAATTAAACACTTAACTTTTATTTTTATAATAAATAAGCTATTTCCTAAGATAAAATATGATAAGAGTAAAGTAAAATAAATAAATAAATCATTATACAAAAGTCTAGCCGCATAAGTAAAAGCCTTTTCCCTTGAAGCTAGAATTGGGGCTTCAGCTTTTAGTTGTTCAAAAGCTAAACTCTTGAAAAAGCTAGGTCAAATACTTACTTAGTTAGAGAATATAAGTCAATTTACAAAGCAATCCACAGTGCTAAAAGTTGGACACGTGAAAACAACGAATAAAAAAGCAAAAAGAAGTTAAAAAAAAAAAATAGGCAGGCATCGTGGCCCAACGAGTAGCCATGACTCTCTACCATCTTCATATATATATATATTTATATATATATAAAGATTGATCCGTTTATATTTAGGTAAAATAAATTATTTTATATATTTTTTTTAAATTCATATAGGATGAATATTTTTATAAATCAATGTTAGATTTATCAATTTACTTATATTTATTATATACATAAATTTTTGAGTCGATCCAATATTTTTATTATATCAATCAAAAAAAATATTTTTTTCAATATATATTAACCGTTAAAACTTTATTATTATGGAACAATTAGTTAAATATCTCTGATTAATTTGAAATTTGATGTGCATGATTTACGTGAATACAATATAAAATTCAACAGTCAAATTAAAAATATATAAATCCTATAAAAAAAATACAAAAATGTGTAAATTTAAATTAATTTCATATAAGTGTAAGTGAATCTTTTCTCTCTCTATATATATTATCTTCAAAGCCATTAGAGTAGATGAATTGGATAGCTATTAACCTATCAAGCTTATACAAATTAGAAGTTTTTTTTTTTTTTGTTCATAGGATGTACAAGAGAGAATGAGGGAATCAAATCTTAAACCTAATTTCTCTTAAAAAGTTGTAACAATTATTAGACTAAACCTTGGTTGCTCATAGATGAGAGGTTTCAATTATAGATAAAATTGGTCAAAATTAGCCAAAAAATTACAATTAAATTAAATCAATATCTACTGACGTGTTAGTATATAAAAAAAGTATAATTTATTTTGAATTTATCTTTTATATAATAGTTATATAGGTATTTCTATTTGTGGTAAATAATCTCCACTATAATACCCACACTAACTCAATTTTCAATCATTTTAATTTTTGACTAATAACCTAAATCATTGAGCCAAATACATGTATTCATTAATCATTGACCATATTAAATACCTATTTAATAACAAATTTCATTTATGAAGAGTAATAACAAGGGCTTCATTTGAATCAATCAGTTAAACAGTTTTGAACAAAGAATCGACCTCCTATCAAGAACCAATTCGGTTATTAAGAGATTGATAAAACTCTACAATGTAAAAAAAAAAAAAAAAAATCTAACAATCAAATTTTCATTCTAAAACTAATAAGTAGTTCAATTAATATAAGAATATATGTTATTTCCTCATTTCAAATTGAGTATCCACCTTTTACTTTTAAATTAGGTTTGGAAAATTCGAACTCAACTCATCAAATAATTTAGGCTTAATATCCAAATACATTCTCAACATTTATAAAAAAATGAAATTAAACTATTGACGTTTAATTGTATAAAAATAAGTCCATTATGTTTTATTTTAAGTAATTAAAACTTAAACGTTTCAGAATAACAGAATTAAATATATTTTTCTTAAATCTCTCTAACAGCTGTTATCCTTACACAGGTAGTATTTAACAAGGATGATAACATGGCTTAATTTGCTACTTAGCCAAATGACGTGAAATTTTTTTCCACGTGTAATATTTGCTAACGGAGATATATGTAATTTTTCAAAATTATTTTTTTTCAAGATAACCTTTTTTCTTCTAAAAATAATTTTAAAATAAAACGTAATTACAAGAAAAAATGTAATTTTGAAAAAAAATTAACTTTGAAAAAAATTATATATATCTACGTCAGCAAATATTTAACGTGACAAAAAAATTCACATCATTTAACCATGTGACAAATTAAATCATGTCAACATCCTTGTCGGATTGCACTTGTACAAGGATAATAGTTATTAGAGGATTTCACGAAAATATACTTAATTATGTTATTGTGAAACGTTTAAATTTTAATTGCCTAAAATAAAATACAATAGCTTTTTTGCATGCAATTAAATATCAAGAGTTTAATTCCAATTTTTCGATAAACATTGAGTGTATATTTAGGGTATTTTATCTATAATTTATTAAAAGAAATATATCAACCATTAAAATATGTGCACACCAAAAATTATCCCTAAAATCAACATTAATTCCATACGTGTGTAGGCAACCAATTAAGCTGTCAATTAAAATGAAATTGTACAGTTGTTGAAAACAATCCAAAAAACCCTGCCAAGACCTAATTTTAATATTTTGTTATTGATATAGGATGGGGTTTCAATTGGTGGAGAATAATCTCCACTGTAATAACCACAACACTGATATAATTCTCAATCATTTTAATTTTGTACTAATAAACTAAATCATTCGGCCAAACACATGTATTCATTAATCATTGACTATATTAAATACCTATTTAATAACAAATCTCATTTTTGAAAAATAATAATGAGGGCTTCATTTGAATCAATCAGTTAAATAGAACAAAGAATTGACCTAATAAGAACCAATTCGGTTATTAAAAAGATTGATAAAACTCCACAATGTAAAAAAAAAAATTCTAATAATTATTCAAATTTTCATTTTAAAAACTAACATGTAATTCAATTAATATAAGTGTTGTTACCTGAAGCAATGGTGACGAATTGCTAACGTCTTCGCTTTGATCTTTCTGCTACGTGTTACCGAAAACTCTACAAGAAAAAAGAATGATCAGAGAGACGCAGGGGTTGTTCTCTGCGTTGGCATTCCGATGCTTAAGTCAATCAGAGAATTGGGCAGAGTTTCAGTAAAGGAAATAAAGACTTAGGTTAACGAATCGTACCTGACCCCTATTTATAGGGATTTACTTTGTCATTAATTACATTTTTACCCTTTTTATTTTACTCAGGGCTTGTATAATTTTTCCTATGTTTCCTTCGTGCACCATGTGGTGCATTTTTATTATTCTTTTATCATGCACAACAATTGCTCCCCACTCTTTCGCTAGGTATAACTTTGCGGAAGAGTACGTATTTTCTCATTGTAGCCTCAGGTCAAGTCCTTACATTAAATTCTGAAGTCAAATTCTCTGGTAATCTAATTCTCAAGCTCTGGTTTGAGTGCGTGGCTTACTTCAAGCATTTTTTTGCTTCAAACCCTTTATTTGAGTGCTTAGCTTACCTCGCGCATTTTTCGCTTTCAAGCTTTTGGTTGAGTGCTTAGCTTACATCGCATACTTTTCGCTTTAAGCTCTTGCACTTTGCTCTTCATGACTTACATCGTGCATTTTTCACTTCAAACCCTTTGTTTATTGAGTGCGTGGCTTACCTCGTGCATTTTTCGCTTCAAGCCCTTGCACATTGTTTTCGTGGCTTATCTTGCGCATTTTTCGCTTCAAGCCCTTTGTTTGTTGAGTGCGTGGCTTACCTCACGCATTTTTCGCTTTAAGCCCTTGCACATTGTCTTAGTGGCTTACCTCGCGCATTTTCGCTTCAAGCCCTTTGTTTGTTGAGTGCGTGACTTACTTCACACATTTTTCGGTTCAAGCCCTTGCACATGTGTAGCTGGTGCGATCAGTGATCTATCAATTATGTGAGAATCTTAACAGCCAATAAAATATCAATATGGCATAAATCATAGTTCAACAAATTAAATTTCAACCCATAGTTGAATAACAAGAAATAACATTAAATGAACTAAAGTCTCACTGCCAATGTAGTTGCAAGTGGTTGATATTTCGCGTTTTTGCTATTCTCTTGCCTTGTGAACTTTCCATCTTCTTTCAAGGCATTGGTGATGGCTTAGGTAGCCCGTCGATGGTAGGGGTTTCTTTTCTCCGAACTTCCTTATATGTAGTTCAGCGTCGGTATCCTTTTCATGACTTCTTCTTAAGTGATGTACTTATCTGCTCTAGAGAACAAGTCCGAAATCGTTGTCGGTTGATCCAAAGATAGCGACTCTTGTAACTTTTCAGACCTTGTCCCTTGTAGCATAGCTGTCACAGCTACTCCAGTTTGTAGATCATGTACTTCAAGAGTAGCATTACGGAACCGATCCACATGGCTCTTGAGTGATTCCTTACTCCCCTGCCTTAAGGTAAGCATATAGGTGGCCTCCTTCATTTTTTGTCTTTTTATCACAAAGGCCTTTAGGAATTCGTTTCTTAATTGATTGAAAGACGAAATAGACCCCTCCGGTAAACTGTTAAACCACTTTAGTGCGCGATCAGTTAAAGTTAAGGGCAATGCTCTACACATAATCTCATCATCCTAGCTATGTAATAGCATTAATGACTCATAGTTTTGAATGTGGTTATAAGGGTCATTATTTCTCATATACGCCGTCATCTGCAGTATCTTGAATTTTGGGGGCGACGATTTTTCGATGATTTTTGTACTGAATGAGATTTTTCTCCTCTGGTTTTCTTCGGCTGAAACCAACATTTTCTCTTCTAAGATTCGTTCCACCATTCTTTTCATGTTTGTAGCAAGTTGTGCCTTGGACGCAGGTCTGTTTTGCACTTTCTTTGCATCATATGAATCAACTTGATCGCAGTCCATAGCTTCTCTCCCGTTACCCTGAGTTCGATTTTGTTGAGTCTGAGGTTGAAAGTTTACCATTCCAGTATCAAGGTTCCGTGTTAGATCTATTTCCAAGTCTCTCCCAACATAAGACCCTGTCATTTCAACACCTCTGATTCCATTGTTTGGCGGGCCATTTGTATTCTGGAGCCAAGGATCTTCCGCATCCAAATATCCAGAATCTATCATAGCCGGACCCTCAAGGTTTATAGTACTTTGGCGTCTCTGGCCACAAAGAATCTCCCGTGCTGAACTCCTTGTACCATGACGTCGTAGTTTTTCGACACCCTGATGTCTCCAGTTCATTGGAGTCTCAGCATGAGATCTTCTGTATCTTGGCGCCGCTGGCCTTCCGAGGCCTCACGCACAGGATCTCTCATACCCGACACCTCATGTATTTCTTGGTCTCACACATAGGGTTTCGCGCAGCCATGCTGCGAGGGTTTTGCTCACCCCTGCCTTGAGGGTCTCGTGAAGCCAGACCGTGAAGGTCTCACGCGAGCTGGTATCCCTTTTCCAAAAGTACGCCACGTGACGCACGAAGAATGTGCCATGTGGCGGACGAAGAAAACGGGGGGTCTTATGTCGTGCCGCCAGTATCCCCCATGCCATGAAGGCTTCGCGGCATGGCGCCGTGGTCTCTGATGCCTCCAATGTCATCCATGTCGCGAATGTCTCCCATGACGGGTATGGTTCGCGGCATGCCTCTACCGTTCGCCATGGGGGAGAGAGATGGCGGCATGCCTTCAGTGTTCGCCATGGCGGGGAGGGATCACGGCATGCCTTCAGAGTTCTCCCTGGTAGGCAGGGTTCGCGGCATGCCTCCAGCGTTCGCCATGGCGGGGAAGGATCACGGCATGCCTTCAGAGTTCTCCATGGTTGGCAGGGTTCGCGGCATGTCTCCAGCGTTCACCATGGGGGGGAGGGATTGCGGCATGCCTTTAGTGTTCTCCATGGTAGGCAGGGTTCGCGGCATGCCTCCAGCGTTCGCCATGGCGGGGAGGGATCGTGGCATGCCTTCAGAGTTCTCCATGGTAGGCAGGGTTCGCGACATGCCTCCAGCTTTCGCAATGGCGGGGAGGGATGGCTGCATGCCTTCAGAGTTCTCCATGGTAGGCAGGGTTTGCGACATGCCTCCAGCATTCGCTATGGCGGGGAGGGATCGCGGCATGCCTTCAGTGTTCTCCATGGTAGGCAGGGTTCGCGGCATGCCTCCAGCGTTTGCCATTGCAGGGAGGGATCGCGGCATGCCTTTAGAGTTCTCCATGGTAGGCAGGGTTCCCGGCATGCCTCCAGCGTTCGCAATGGTGGGGAGGGATCGCGACATGAATTCAGAGTTCTCCATGGTAGGCGGGGTTCGCGGCATGCCTCCAACGTTCGCCATTGGGGGGAGGGATCGCGACATGCCTTCAGTGTTCTCCATGGTAGGCAGGGTTCGCGACATGCCTTTAGCATTCGCCATGGCAGGGAGGGATCGCGGCATGCCTTCAGCATTCGCCATGGCAGGGAGGGATCGCGGCATGCCTTCAACATTCTACGAATTTCGCCTTTCTCCTACCAAATGTTGGACGGTTGGCGGCAAATTTACATGTTGGAAAACACTCTTGAATAGGTCTACCATTGTTCGCAAAGCTTGAATGGTCTCTTCCCCTTGCTTCCGCATTGCTTCGAATTCAGCAATGGGAATCGCCATCATATTCGCTTCTCTTGGCATCATCGCTCCTATTCCGAAATCAGTCATGGGAGAACTCGCCATGTCTTCACTATCTTCTTGTCTCCTTGCTGCTGAACGTGTTCGTACCATCTTTTGAGAATGACTTTTTCTTCGATTCCCACAGACGACGCCAATTGTTATTACCTGAAACAATGGTGACGAATCGCTGACGTCTTCGCCTCGATCTTTCTGCTCGTGTTACCGAAAACTCTACAAGAAAAAAGAATGATCAGAGAGACGCATGGGTTGTTCCCTGCATTGGCACTCCGATGCTTAAGTCAGCCAGAGAATTGGATAGAGTTTCAGTAGAAGAAATAAATACTTAGGTTAACAAATCGTACCTGACCCTTATTTATAGGGATTTACTCTGTCATTAATTACATTTTTACCCTTTTTATTTTACTCAGGACTTGTATAATTTTTCTTATATTTCCTTCGTGTACCACGTGGTGCATTTTTATTATTCTTTTATCATGCACAACAATAAGAATATATATTATTTCCTCATCTCAAATTCAAGTAATATAAGAACCTATTAAGCTTTCTTAGTGTTCATCGTCATCAATGAATAAATAAAAATACCAAATGAGCACCAATTTAAAATTATTGTGATAGGTGGCCATAATAGTTAGTTTGGGCATCTTGTCGTGTGTGCAGTGAAAAGAACTGAATAGGAAATTGACTTGCGCTTATATATATATTCTAAGTTAAGCAGAAAGGGCATATAAAAATAAACAATTGAGGAATCTGATTTTTCCAAGAGTTCTATTAATGCCAAAGACGAGCTTCTTTCCAAGGTATACGGTTTTTCCTATAACAATGAAATCAACCATACTACCTTGTACAATTTTCTCTCAATGAAAACATCATATGTACTTTGTTCAAGCTGCCAATATTCTTTACAGAACTTCCAACCTTTTAATCATTACCCTTTCGTACGATTTTTTTTCTTCTTTTCCTTGCTTGTTTCTCATCTGAATTAAAGAGAATGAGACCTGAAAATTCGCCGCCATCATTCCAACGCTTCATTGTCAGTTCCATCTTCTTCTTCACGGTTTTTCCACGAACTCATTACTGCGATCCAGCCCGATACACGGCTTGCCAGTCTTCCTTTGCATGTGGAAAATTGAACGAAATTAGTACTTATCCATTTTGCGGAAAAGAGCAATCTCACTGCGGTCGACAAGGCTTCGAGCTTAAATGCCAGCCAAATCAATACCCGCTTATAGACATTAATAATTGATGTTGCCTTAGACTAACGGCAACGGGATTACGATTTTCACGTATTCGGATTGCACTGACAACAAGGAGATGACGTCGATGCAACTTGTTCCTCGTATAGTCTGCAAAAACAACAGGAGTCAGAGGGGGCAGGGATTTGTCCCTGCACGCGCACTCCGATGATTAAGTCAGAAATCGGGAGTTGTGTATGAAGGAATGAAGAAGAGAATGTATTACTTAATTCAGAGAGTTTAAGTTTTTTCCCTTCTTTTTGTTATTGGTCCCCTTTCTTTTCTGAGAGCTCACCTGGATATTTATAAGTTTCTCTAAGTCGGTTCGAGCTGAGGCCCAGGAACGTGTCTGGGCCACGACAGAGTCATAGAGCACTCTGTCGCGCTTCGGGTCAAGCAGCTTGCGGGGGAGTCGACAGGCGGCAGAGTACCCATGGACCTCTACCGCAGGCTATGCGGAAGACCTCTGCCACAGGCTGTGCGGGAGACCTCTATCGCGACTGTGCGGGAGACCTCTACCGCGGCTGTGCTGGAGACCTCTGCCACGGGGGCAATGCGGGAGACCTATGTCGCAATAGAGGCGATGGAGGTCTGTCGTGCCTACTGTGCGGCACACATACCGGGCGACAGAGTGCCTATCGCCCCGAACACTCTGTCGTTTAACAGGTAACTGTGTCGCGTGGCGACTCTGACGCTGTAACAGCCACGTAGCTTATCTTGTGTTTGACACGTGGCGGTCTCCGATTGGTCGATCCTTGTGCACGTGGACTTTGGTGATAGGACCACTATCAATTGCTCCCCACTCTTTGGTAGGAATATTTCCTGCGAAAGAGGATTCTTAATAGAAAGATATATTTTTGGAAAGAATTTTACATACCTTTCTGAGGCCTGACTATCACGACGCGAGCGCGTCTTTAGTTCTTACGGCCTTTATGTTTCGATTGCCTGGCCACAGTGACGCATAGCGCCTCAGGCTCTTATGGCTAGTCGAATCTTTCACGCCTGGCCACAGTGACGCATAGCGCCTCAGGCTCTTACGGCTCATCTGATTTTTCACGCCTGGCCACAGTGACGCATAGCGCCTCAGGCTCTTACGGCTCTTCTGAATATACGCCTGGCCACAGTGACGCATAGCGCCTCAGGCTCTTACGGCTCTTCTGAATATACGCCTGGCCACAGTGACGCATAGCGCCTCAGGCTCTTACGGCTCGTCGGAATATACGCCTGGCCACAGTGACGCATAGCGCCTCAGGCTCTTACGGCTCTTTTGAATATACGCCTGGCCACAGTGACGCATATCGCCTCAGGCTCTTACGGCTCTTTTGAATATACGCCTGGCCACAGTGACGCATAGCGCCTCAGGCTCTTACGACTCTTCTGAATATACGCCTGGCCACAGTGACGCATAGCGCCTCAGGCTCTTACGGCTCTTCTGAATATACGCCTGGCCACAGTGACGCATAGCGCCTCAGGCTCTTACGGCTCTTTTGAATATATGCCTGGCCACAGTGACGCATAGCGCCTCAGGCTCTTACGGCTCTTTTGAATATACGCCTGGCCACAGTGACGCATAGCGCCTCAGGCTCTTATGGATCTTTTGAATATACGCCTGGCCACAGTGACGCATAGCGCCTCAGGCTCTTACGGCTCTCTGAATATACGCCTGGCTACAGTGACGCATAGCGCCTCAGGCTCTTACGGCTCGTCGGAATATACGCCTGGCCACAGTGACGCATAGCGCCTCAGGCTCTTACGGCTCGTCGGAATATACGCCTGGCCACAGTGACGCATAGCGCCTCAGGCTCTTATGGCTCGTCGAAATATATGCCTGGCCACAGTAACGCATAGCGCCTCAGGCTCTTACGGCTCTTCTGAATATACGCCTGGCCACAGTGACGCATAGCGCCTCAGGCTCTTACGGCTCGTCGGAATATACGCCTGGCCACAGTGACGCATAGCGCCTCAGGCTCTTACGGCTCTTCTGAATATACGCCTGGCCACAGTGACGCATAGCGCCTCAGGCTCTTACGGCTCTTCTGAATATACGCCTGGCCACAGTGACGCATAGCGCCTCAGGCTCTTACGGCTCTTCTGATAGATCTAAGCTTTTCCTTAGTGCTTGTGAATCCTTTTCTTCTACTAAGGGCACCATCTTGGGTGACAGTGCTCCAATTTTCATGGGAATCAATGCACCACACTTGCCTCTCGGGGCTGTACCCTCTTCATTACTTCTTCTTGAGCCACATATTTATTGGCTCTAGCAAACAGGTCAGAAAGTGTAGCCGGCTGGTCGAGGGAGAGGGATTCTTGTAACTTTTCAGACCTCGTCCCTTGCAACATTGCAACCGTGGCTACCCCTGCTGGTGGATCATCCACCTCCAAGGTTGCATTTCTGAACCGATCTACGTAGCTCTTCAAGGATTCTTTATTTCCTTGTTTAAGAGTGAGTAGGTAAGTAGCGTCCTTCTTTCTGTGGCTGTGGATCATGAAGACTTCCAGAAATTCGTTTCGCAATTGGTCGAAGGAGGAGATTGAACCTTCACTCAACCCGTTGAACCACTTCAGAGCGTGCCCGGACAGTGTGAGAGAGAAAGCTCTGCACATAATTTCGTCCTCCCACCCATGCAGCAGCATGAGGGACTTGTAACTTTGTACGTGGTCATAGGGGTCTGCTTTGCCGGTATAAGTGGCCATGGAAGGCATCTTGAACTTCTTCGGCAAAGGTTTGTGCATAATCTCCGGACTAAACGGATTCCTCCTTTTTTGGCTATCGTCTGGAGACACCAGCCTTCTCTTTTTCAAGATCCTTTGGACGACTTTCTCCACACTTTTTGACCCTCGAGTCGAGTATGCTCCCCTTCCTTCGGGACCAGAAGAGTCCGAATGGTAAGCACTCATTCCAGCAACTCTCATTTTGGGATTTGATCTTGTGCCCTCGAAATAGTCTCGGGGGTCAGGACCCTTCCGTCTTCGTTGCTCCCCAGACCCATGATATTCGAATTCATGCTCCAACTCCTCTGGAGAAATATTGGGCCATGCGGGAGAGTTCTGTCGCCTAAATGCCGCAGGAGAACTCTGCCGCCTATGATCTGCGGGAGAGCTCTGTCGCTTATGTGCTGCGGGTGAGCTTTGCCGTCTGCGATCTGCGGCTGAGCTCTGCCGCCTATGTGCTGCGGGTGAGCTCTGCGGTATGCCTGCTGCTGGAGATCTGTGAAGTCTACGGACCACGGGCGAGTGCTGTCGCCGATCTGCTGCGGGAGAGCTCTGTCGCATAAAGTCCGCGAGTGAGCTTTGCCGCCTATCTGATGCGGGTGAGCTCTGCGGTCTGCCAGCTGCGGGAGACCTTTGCAGCATGCGATCCGCGGGTGAGCTCTGCCGCACAGGTGCTGCGGGCGAACTCTGCCGTCTGCGGTCCGCGGGTGAGCTCTGTCTTGCAGGGTTTGTAGTAGCATTCACTTCCCGTAACTCCGTCCCAGGACGATTCCTTTCAAATGCGATAGAGTTTGGGGTCAATCCCGTGGCGTCATTTAGCACTCCTGCTCCTTGTCCAACACTCACCAGGGTGGAGGGTTGACCTTTTTCATAGGTCTGCCTAGGCGTGCTTTCCCCCACTAACTGCTGCACTTCATGGGGCAAGCTGAATTGGGGGAGAGCGTCTCTGAAGAAGCTCACCATAGCTTTCAATGCTGTCGTAGTCTCTTCATTTTTGCGTTTCAGGGTCTCAAATTCTTCTAGAGAAACCAAGGCTTCTCTGTCACCCCTTCCACTATGTCTTCGTCTCTGTTCTGGTCTGACAGGGGGACTCACAGAATTCTGCCCTCCTGTCAACTCTGCTGTAGAGCGTGTCCTCACCATTTGGATAGAGAACCTGACTTTTTGTCAGCTTCCCACAGACGGCGCCAATAATCAAAGTTTCCTTGTCCTGGAAATTGAACAAAACAGTCATAGGATGAAGCTTGCTCGATCAGACCTCTGGGATAACGTCTGTCCACTCCTTAACACCAGCTTGAATCATGTTCATTTTAATTATTATGCTACAGGAATTCGGAACCTTAGCATATTCTACGGCTGTCCCCAAGAAAGATTTTATTCAGGGCCAGTATTTAAGTTCCCATGCACTACAAAGGATGGTATTAATGAAAACTATTTAGTAGGGGAATTATCCACCGTTTCTGCAAAATTATGCGAATTTCAAATCACAGTACCAGTTCTCATAACAGCTTATAATCAACTCGTTAATGGAACCTTGACTCTGAAAGAAGCTTTCAGAAAGGGGTTTGTTGCTGATTATCATTATGATGAACAGGAATTTTGCAAACTCTGTAGGACTTCAGCTGGAAGATGTGAACCGGACATAAATTCGACCAAGGTTCTCTGCAATCGTCATGGTGATTCACAAGAGTCACCATGTTCAATCCATGGTACGCCTCTAAGTCTAGACTTTCCTCATTCAATCAGTAACGTTTTTGTTTATAGGTGATCCACCAAGGTTCTAATCGTGCTATTTGTTGCCCAGATCGCATGTACTTGCAATGGCAATTGTCTGGAATTATGGGTAAGTTTGCCATCATTCTGAGGTTTTTTTTGTCATAATACTTCTTAATGTTTTATACTCTAGCTCTTTTGTTTGCTTCGAACGCTTGCAATTATATCACTTCCTTGGAGGCAGGAATTAGCTTTGCAATTGGGGTGATATTTACTTGTGCCGTAATCTTCTGCTACAAAACTACGGTATTGGTGTCCCGAATGATTAATAGGAAACTGGAGATAGATCCGAACGTGGAGACTTATATCAAGAAATATGGATCACTAGCTCCGAAGAGATATCAATGTTCTGATATCAAGAAAATAACCAATTCATTCAGGGAGAAACTAGGTGAAGGAGGTTTTTGCAGTGTTTACAAAGGAAAGCTGGAAGATGGTCGTATTGTGGCCGTGAAGGTTCTTAAACATGACCCAAGTAAAGCAAGTGGAGAAGAATTCATAAATGAGGTGATCAGTATTGGCAGAACATCCCATGTTAATATTGTGTCCCTTCTTGGATATTGCTATAGCAAAAACAGAAAAGCTCTGATCTTCGAATTTATGCCCAAAGGTTCTCTTGAAAAGTTCATACACAGTGAGAATATTTCAACTACAGGGCACCTAGCATGGGAGAAACTGCATGAACTTGCTATAGGAATAGCTCGAGGGCTTGAGTACCTCCACCAAGGCTGTAATACAAGGATTTTGCATTTTGACATAAAACCTCATAATATCCTTTCGGATGAAGATTTTTACCCCAAAATCTCTGATTTCGGGCTTGCAAAACAATGTCCGAAAGTGAGTGTTATATCAATGTTGGAAGCTAGAGGGACAGTCGGATATATAGCCCCGGAATTGTTTATCAGGAACTTCGGGAGAGTTTCACACAAGTCTGATGTGTATAGTTTTGGAATGATGATTCTGGAGATGGTGGGTGGAAGGAAGAATACTGATGTTGCTGCAGATCATAGTAGTGAGATATATTATCCACATTGGGTCTATGACCGTCTCCAGCAAGGAAGCAGCCTAGGATTGCACGGTGTAGTGACAAGCCAAGATAATGAAATCGCAAAGAAGATGATAGTAATAGGGTTGTGGTGCATACAAACCTATCCTGCACATAGACCATCAATGAATGAGGTGTTGTTTATGCTGGAAGGGAGTTTAGATGCCCTAAAAATCCCACCTAAACCTTTCATACATACACCTTCAAGATCTCCTATAGACCTTTATAGCGCTCCAATAGCATGATTCTTTTGTTTTTTCTTTTTGTTGGTGGGGAAGAGAAATAATTGCTTGTGAGAATAGCAAATTGAAGTTGGTTGGGAGCTTGCTTGCTTTGGGAACTCTTAGTTGTTATTTGATCCTTCTCTATTTTCTGTCATCTGGACAATATATGGAGCCAGAACATGAGCATGAAGAAACATGTCAATTTGCCACTTAACCCTGCTTAACTCTTTGTTGTACATGTATGCTTTGTCTGATTGCCTTGAAAGTAAGACGAACGGTTGTTGACATAGCTAAATTTTCATTAAGGTTCGATGCCAAACTTTTCATTCTGTTAAATTTTAGGATGACAGAGCAGATGAATTAAGGGAAGGAAGGCTTGAATTAATTTTGTTAAGTACATGGTATGTGTCTACAAGTGTTAGTATTGGTGATAGGGTTAACGTTTTATTTAATTTAATGTACTAACAATGTATAAGCTTGAATTAATTTTTTTTAAGGATATTTATATTTTTTAACTTTGCTCATACTGCTATAAAAAATTTCATATATTAAGTTTAAAAAATATAATCTATGATAAAAGACTACGTTTTATCAACTGTAGTCTATTGAAGCATTATCTTTTCTCGATTATAGATCATAGACTACGATTTCATCATATGTAATCTAATAAATGATATTAGACTACGCTTATTATCGTAGTAAAATCTATGATATTAAACTATGTTAATATAAAACCATGGTTCTTTCTTCTATAAATTAGATTACTTTTTTAATTTAAAATCATGATCTTTTCTATAAGAATAAATTACACCTTAATCTTTTTAATTAAATAATTTATTTTTGTTTTGCAAGAGCCCATTTGTATTTTTATTTTTTTGAAAAAACAGACTACATTTTATCTACAAATATTAAATATGAAAATCTGAAATCCATTGTTTTATGAATAGACTATGTTTTACGTTTTGGAAGTCATTTTATATTATTAGACTAGGCTTTTAAATCAATGTGTAGCCTTTATTTGTTTTTACGTATCAATAATTAATTAATAATTTTATATCAAAATAGTAATATATAATTCAACTATTTAATTTCATTACAAATTATAGCATTCAAAAATTAAAAAAAAAGTTTTTTTTTTTTTTTTTTTTTTTTTTTTTTTTAGCCGAGAATTCAAGATTTTCATTCAAAGGCTCGTAACATGGAACAACAAAGCATTATAAACCAGAACAGAAGCTACTAAACCCCGGCATACAACATACCAATTATAAGGAGTCCTAACTTTACTAGGGAATCGGCAACAAACTTTGCAACAGAGTCGGCAAATGATCAATCTTTATTAAAAAAAAAAAATCAACAACAATATGTTATTAAAAAAAATTGTCAACAATAGCATTAATTGATAATATATTACATTTTCATAATATTCAACTGTTTTTGAGCATATATATATATATATATATATATATATATATATATATATATATATATATATATATATATATATGCGCAAAAGTAATAGATATGTATTCTTCCTTACACTTCATCACAATCAGGCACTAACCAAAAAGTCTAGCTTTAATCAAGACATCAACTTGATCATGAGTTTGTAGATAAAAAAATAAAATACTTCAGTAGTAATTAAATTTCAAACTTAATCAATTGAGTATAATACTTTTCAAGGATACAAATAACAAAAAATCCAATAATATAAATAATGAATAGAATTAAATCAATATATTAACGAAATTGTACCTGTTGACGATGAAGGTCGCCATTGGCCAAAAGAGTTTTCAAATTTAATGGAAAAAGATCACAATTTTGTGTAATCTATACTAGGGGAGTTATTAATCATATTTATATCATGCCTTGTGATAATGTTTATATGCATTTTTTTAATATTTGGCAAATGATTGTTAGGGTGTTTTGTTTTCTCAATTTTTATGAGAAAGGACTTTGATTTAAGGTTGTTTTAAAAAATGACTCCAAGGTTGATCTGTATTATTTGGAGGAGTGCTTGTGTAAAAGACATCTCGAATGTCACCAAGAAACTATTAAGGTTCATTGTCATTTATTGATTACATGAACGTTAATATAGTTGCATGGCGGCATACAAAATGACTAACATACCATTAAGCGTACCTATATTCTAATATTCTAACCTAAGCTTATGGTTATGGACTAACTTCTTTACTTAACCTCATCCATTGTGGTGTGGGAACCGTTGCCTATTTGACACCACATCCAATTGTTGATGTCGTGTTTCGCTTTCAAGCGTCGACCTAGTGTGAAACCCAATTTTTTTTCATATTATTATTTATTTAAAAGCTAGCAGAGAAATTCAAACCTAAGTGTTCATGTAGGGCCCGAAGGAACCTAAGAGCTCGGATGATAAAGAGTTGAGCTCGGGGCACGAAAATCGAGGTAAGGTGTCAAAGTAAGAGTTCTTTAAGAATTCACATTCATGTAAACATGATTTTAAGGATGAAAGGTGAAACTAAAGTGATTGAAGTGAAATAAGTTGGTAAATCTTGAGTTAGTACTAAACCGAGAAATTGAGCCTAGTAATTGAAATAATTTTGGAATAAATTCCATAAATCTGTAAAAATTATTCTAAGGCCATAGGAAATTAATAAAAGGTATATTTGACTTGGAGAATTAAAATTTAGTGAAAATATTGAGGTTTCAGTGGTTAAATAAATTTTTAAAGTAAACCGAAAACTTTAAGAAATTTTATTGGTAATGACTAAATCGGGAAAAACAGATCCAAACAGAAAAATTTTCTTAAACAAGTGGGCCCAAAATTTTTAAGGAACATACTAGGGGCTTATTATATCACATGAGAGGTGAAAATTTAGAAGAAAATGAGCTGAAAATAATTTTTGAAATTTTTCTAAAAACATGGCAGCTGGCAGTCCAAACCCAGCACACTGCAGGCCCAAAAAAGCCCCAAATTAAAGGGGTTCCAAAAGGTTTTTAAGTCTGATTTTTTTATGTTATAGTATACAAAAAACACTTTCTATAAAGATATTATATAGCCTAAATCGACCTAAAATGAAGGAGATATCCCCTCTCAAAGCCATCGTAGGTGTCCTTGGTAATTTCTCTTTGAGGATTTGTTTTGGCCACCTTTCAGCCATTTTTAGAAGTCGGTCAAGAAGAATAAAACTTTCCTCTTGAGGTCCTCTAACACACATAAAAACTTCAGTTTCATATCATTTGATTTGGTGGGTGAAAAATTAGAGAGAAGAACAGGGACAGAATCTACCATGTTTCAGAGATAAGAGAAACTTGAAATTTTTTATTCCTTAGCTAGTTTTTGAGCTTGTTTAAGATAATTCTAAGTTGTATACATGTATATTTACAGCCGAGGAACATTTGTGGAGGGAGAAAATGAGGTCAAAGTTGGTCAACAAGGTGAGGAAGTTGATGAAAGATGATGATTGAGATATATGTTGATGTTTAATAGTTTTAGGTGATTTTTACTAATGTAGAATTTGATGATATATTTCCTAGAGTGAACTTAAATTTCAGCCAGCCCTTGGATAATATAAAGAAGATGAAATTTGATTGAATTAAGTGTTGTGGATTGTTAGTTTAATATCGAAAAGTTTGGTTTATAGCTCGGTTTAATTGAATACTGTAAAAGTATGAAAATTTGACAATTTGATAAGTTGTAAAGTGTTGACTAGAGACTTGAATAAGTGTTTAAACTATTAAGTTGATAAGTTCGAAGTTAAAAGAAAAGAATTTATCGAAAAAGCTATCTCCAGCGCGTTTATCGGTAAAATCAAAAAAATAGAAAAAATTGACGAAAAAGGTTCAATTAGCAACGTTTAAGTTTTAAAATGTATGTGAATGTAAATAAAGATGAATTGGATACTAATTGGATATAATCAGACTGTTTGTGGCAACTAGAGGTGTAGGCACGCAAATCGAGACGAGCGATATCCGAGCGATACGTGTTGCCCCAGTTTCGCATAAGTAAGGGATGTAATATATTATGATAATAGTGTTCCCTGCCTGTAAATAAATATTTATGTGATGTTTAAAAATAAGTGAAAACCTCTAGTTAATGAAAATTTTTTTCCTGAAACCCTTTTAGTAAAATAAGCATGAATTTCAAACGACCTTAAGCCCATATTTGCTTACTTACGAGTTCATGATTTTTGTACAATTTTATAACTGAGATTATTTGTGTAACAAGCATGTATATATGTGATTTCTGAGGCATAATTTCCATAAGCTAATGTACAAATAAGTTTGAAAATGATTTTAGTATGATAATAAGCATGATTTGAGACTAAAGACTTTATAGTGTGTGAGTCAAGGTAAACCTAGGGATCGACCTAAGGGTCCAAGGGAATGTTAGCCGACGGCTTATGAATGAGCTGAACCTTAACAATAACATGCATATTTCTATGTGTAAACTCCACGAGTTCTCTTGCATTTGGATTTAATTACGATTAGTAAAGTAGACAAATGAAATTGAAAATGTGCGCATTGAAGAATGATTAATCGAAAACATATTTTAAATATGAGAGACTTGGATGAGTTTAATTAATTAAAATATTTTAATTTGAAGGATAAATAATTATAATGAGTAAAAATAATTTTTATGAGCTAGATTAATATATATATATATATAATATTCTTTATGATAGGTAAATTTAAATATTAGACTAAATTTATTTTAATATTATATGGAAGATTTATTACTTATGTAGAAACATACATATATATATATATATGTATAGATAATATTTTATTTAATTTTTTAGTCAAAGTATTTAGATATAAAATATATATATAAATATTTTATGAGCTAGATTTATATATATAAAATATTTTTTATGATAGGTAGATTTAAATATTAGATTATATTTATTTTAATATTATAGGAAAGATTTATTTAATTTGTAAAAACATATATATATATATATAAATATATATATATATATATAATATTATAGGAAAGATTTATTAAATATGTAAAAACATATATATATATATATATATATATATATATATAACTGAGGATAGGCTTCCAAAAGGAAGTCAATCCCGAGAGTAGCTTGGATCATGCTGCTTAAGGAAAAAGAAAAGAAAAGTGGAAATGATGGCAAGTCGGCTGCTCATATATATATATATATATATATATATATATATATATATATTGGTCAGATACTGTTGTAGATAATAATTCTGATGCTATTTCGGCCAATCATAATGTGCCATGTGGTATATCTGCGCATGAGTTTATGCACGAGATAATTAAACAGATAAGAGTCACATTAAATGTATTGAGACATTTTCATCCAAGAAGAGAATATTAAAGTAAAAGGACAAAAGCGTAATTAGGAACAAAGAAACTCCCTATAAATAGGGGTCAGGTACGATTCATTAACCTAAGTCTTTATTTCTCCTACAGAAACTCTGTCAAATTCTGGGTCTGACTTAAGCATCGGAGTGCAAATGCAGGGAAGAGCCCTGCGTCCCTCTGATCTTTCTTTTTCTTGAAGAGATTTAGGCAGCACGTGGCACGCAGGACGTCAGCAATTCATCATTGTTGTTTCAGGCAACAACAATTGGCGTCGTCTGTGGGAAATCAAGTAAAAAGTCATTCTAACACGATGGTACAGACCCGTTTGGCAGCAGTCAGACACGAGGATAGTGAAGACATGGCGAGTTCTCCCATGATGGGTGGCGGAGGAGCCGCAAGGGTGCAGAGCGAAGCCAATATGATGGCGATTCCTGTCGCGAAATTCGAAGCAATGCGAAAACAAGGAGAAAAGACTGTCCAAGCTCTGCGGACAATGGTGGACCTATTCAAAGGTGTCTTCCCGCATGTGAATTTACCGCCATCCGTCCAACATTTGGTAGCAGAAGGGCAGAATTTGCTAGACGCTGAGGGCATGCCGCGAAGCATTCCCGGATGGAAGAATGCGTCATCTATGCCGCGAAGCCTTCCTGGATTGGAGGATGCGGCACCCATGCCACGAAACGTTCATGGAGTGGAGAATGTGGCACCAATGCCACGAAGTCTTCCCGGATTGGAACATGCGACAAGCATGCCGTGAAGCCTTCTCGGATTGGAGCATGCGGCACCTACGCCGCGAAGCCTTCCCGGATTGGAGCGTGCGGCACCCATGCCGCGAAGCCTTCTCGGATTAAAACGTGCAACATCCATGGCGCGAAGCCTTCCCTGATTGGAGCATGCGGCAAGCATGCCGCGAACCTTTCCCGGCATGGACACTGATGGAGTGCCGCGATACCTTCCCGTCGTGGTGAACTCTGAAGGCATGTCGCGATCCCTACCAGGCATGACGAACACTGGAGACATGCCGCGAACCCTTCCCGGCAAGGACATTGATGGAGTGCTGTGATACCTTCCAGCGTGGTGAACTTTAAAGGCATGTCGCGATCCCTACCAGGCATGGCGAATACTAGAGACATGCCGCGAACCCTTCCCGGCTTGGGAGACATTCACGACAGGGGTAACATTGGCGGCATGGGAGACCACAGCGCCATGCCGAGAAACATTCATGGTATGGGGGATACTGGCGGCACAGAGCAAGACCCCCCGTTTGCTTCGCGAGGATGCCAGCTCGCGCGAGACCCTTCTACGCTAGACCCTCACTGCATGGCCGCACGAGACCCTATATGTGAGGCCGAGGAAGACATGAGGCATGAGGGTATGGGAGACCCTGTGTGTGAGGCCTCGAAAGGCCTACGACACCAAGCTATGAAAGACCCTATGCACGAGACTCCAATGAACCGGAAACATTAGGGCGTCAGAAAATTACGGTGTCATGGTACAAGGAATTCAACACGGGAGATTATTGGTGGCCGGAGACGCCAAAGTACCAAAAACCTTAAGGGTCCGGCTATGGTAGATTCTGGATATTTGGGTGCAAAAGATCCTTGGCCCCAGAACATAAATGGCTCACCAAACAATGGAATCGAAGGTGTGAGAATGACAGGGTCTCATGTTGGGAGAGACTCGAAAATAGATCTAATAGAAAACCTTGAAACTGGAATGGCAAACTTTCAACCTCAAACTCGTCAAATTCGAACTCAGGGTAACGGGAGAGAAGCTATGGACTGCGACCAAGTTGATTCATATGATGCGTCCAAGGCTCAAGCCGCCACAGATATGAAAAGAATGGTGGAACGAATCTTAGAAGAGAAAAGGTTGGTTCCAGCTGAAGAAAATCAGAGGAGGAGAATCCCATTCAGTACAATGATCATGGGAAATATCGCCCCCAAAATTCAAGATGCCGCAAATGACAGCGTATACGGGAAAGACTGACCCTTATGACCACATTCAGAACTATGAGTCATTAATGCTATTACATGGCTGGGAGGATGAGATTCTGTGTAGAGCATTCCCCTTAACTTTAACTGATCACGCACTAAAGTGGTTTAACAGTTTGCCGGAGGGGTCTATTTCGTCTTTCAATCAATTAAGAAACGAATTCTTAAAGGCCTTTGTGATAAAAAGCCAGAAAATGAATGAGGTCACCTATCTGCTTACCTTGAGGCAGGGGAGCAAGGAATCACTCAAAAGTTATGTGGATCGGTTCCGTAATGCTACTCTTGAAGTACATGATCTACAAGCTGGAGTAGCTGTGATAACTATGCTACAAGGGACAAAGTCTAAAAAGTTGCAAGAATTGCTATCTTTAGATCAACCGACGACGATCTCAGACTTGTTCTCTAGAGCAGATAAGTATATCACTCAAGAAGAAGTCATGAAAATGATACCGACGTTGAATTACATATAAGGAAGTTCAGAGAAAAGAAACTCCTATCATCGCCAGGCTACCTAAGCCATCACCAATGCCTTGAAAGAAGATGAAAAGTTCACAAGGCAAGAGGATAGCAAAAACGCGGAATACCAACCACTTGCAACTATACTGGCAGTGAGACTTTATTTCATTTAATGTTATTTTTTATTCAACTATGGGTTGACATTTAATTTGTTGAACTATGATTTATGCCATAGTGATATTTTATTGGCTGTTGAGGTTTTCACATAATTGATAGATGACTGATCGTACCAGCTATACATGTGCAAGGGCTTAAAGCAAAAAATGCGTGAGGTAAGCCATGCACCTAAATAAAAGGCTTGAAGCGAAAAATGCGCGATGTAAGCCACGAAGAAAAGTACAAGAGCTTGAAGCGAAAAGTGCGCGATGTAAGCTAAGCACTCAACAAGGGCTTGAAGCGAAAAAATGCACGAGGTAAGCCACGAAGAAATGTGCAAAGGCTTGAAGCGAAAAATGTGCGAGGTAAGCCACGCACCTAAATAAAAGGCTTGAAGCGAAAAGTGCGCGATGTAAGCCACGAAGAAAAGTGCAAGAGCTTGAAACGAAAAGTGCGCGATGTAAGCTAAGCACTCAACAAGGGCTTGAAGCGAAAAATGCGCGAGGTAAGCCACGAAGAAATGTGCAAAAGCTTGAAGCGAAAAATGCACGAGGTAAGCTAAGCACTCAAATAAAAGGCTTGAAGCGAAAAGTGCGCGATGTAAGCCACGAAGAAAAGTGCAAGGGCTTGAAGCGAAAAATGCGCGAGGTAAGCTAAGCACTCAAATAAGGGCTTGAAGCGAAAAATGCGCGAGGTAAGCCACGAAGAAATGTGCAAAAGCTTGAAGCGAAAAATGCGCGAGGTAAGCTAAGCACTCAAATAAAAGGCTTGAAGCGAAAAGTGCGCGATGTATGTCACGAAAAAAAGTGTAAGAGCTTGAAGAGAAAACTGCGCGGGGTAAGCTAAGCACTCAACAAGGGCTTGAAGCGAAAAATGCACGAGGTAAGCCATGAAGAAAATGTGCAAAAGCTTGAAGCGAAAAATGCGCGAGGTAAGCTAATCACTCAAATAAAGGGCTTGAAGTGAAAAATATGCGAGGTAAGTCACGTACTCCAACAAGAGCTAAAGAATTAGATGACTAAAGAATTTGATTTCAGAATCTAATGTAAAGACTTGACCTGAGGCTACAAAAAGAACATATGTACTCTTCCACAAGGTTATACCTAACGAAAGAGTGGGAAGCAATTGTTGTAGATAATAATTCTGATGCTATTTTGGCCAATCATAATGTGCCACGTGACATATCTGCGCATGAGCTTATGCACGAGATAATTAAACAGATAAGAGTCAAATTAAATGTATTGAGACATTTTCATCTAAGAAGAGAATATTAAAGTAAAAGGACAAAAGCGTAATTAGGAACAAAGAAACTTCCTATAAATAGGGGTCAGGTACGATTCATTAACCTAAGTCTCTATTTTCCCTACAGAAACTCTGTCAAATTTTGGGTCTGACTTAAGTATCGGAGTGCAAATGCAGGGAAGAGTCCTGCGTCCCTCTGATCTTTCATTTTCTTGCAGAGATTTAGATAGCACGTGACACGCAGGACATCAGCAATTCATCATTGTTGTTTCAGGCAACAACAGATACATAAACAGATACATAAAGAGAAATGTCATGAGAAAAGATGGTTCTCGGTGAGAAAGAATGGAGATGATGCTCTCGGTGGAAAGATAAAGGAAGTGACATGGTGATAGGATAGTTGTCGGTGGAGAAGGGACAAAAAAAATTGAGTTGAAGGGATGATGCTGACTAGCCTTGGTAATATAAATGTAGTATTATTAAAACAAAGTAGGTGAGACTTGAGGTAGGTGCTCGGTAGTGGGAAGGAAAAACCATAAAAGAAGAGAGAAAATGTGAAGGTGATGGCCTGAAAATGTGGCAGGCTCGACAATGAAGAGAAATGGGTGAAAGTTAGAAACGAGAAGGTTACTGTAACTTGCACCGATTAGGTAGGAGAAAAATAATAAGGCTGTAGTAGTTTAGTGTAAGGTCTACGAGATGGGACTGATCAGAAATAGTGGGTCTAGGGTTGTATGAGAAAGAAGAGAAGAAAGGAATGAGATGAGTACAACTGAAGCAGACTGGAAACAGAGCAAGAGGAGTGAATAATGGCCTGCTGCTGAGGATGGGACGAACTGAGGGAGTTAGTGAGCAAAAATCGAGAGTAGGGAAGAAATGATGAGGAGTAGGAAAGAGAGCAGAAACCATACGTTGTTGCTGGAAGCAGAGGAGATTGACGAGAATATATACAGATAGGAAATAAGAGAAGGAAAGAGGATTATAAGGCTGAAAGGTGAGAAAGAAATCAAGCCAAGAGTGGGAAGGGGAGGCAGGAAATGAAAACTTGAAGAAAGGAAACAGGACCAGGAACTTCAGGACTGAGGCAGTGCATATCTGTTTCATTGCTGGAAACGAGATCGGGCAGTGCACAACCCTTGTCGAGGGAGAAGCAATCTGAGGCAGAGGCATGCAAGGGGTGCTGTTGGTGTCAGGAAGGACATGAATCGGAAGTTGGAATAAGCAAGGAAAAGTGGAGCTGGAGTGAAACCGAAAGAAAGAAAACTTGCTGAACTGGGAGCTTGAAGAAGAAAAAGGAAACATGACATGCTGAAGGAAAGAAGAATTGAACAGTGAGGAGAGACAGGAGACTAGAACAGAAGCAAAACGGGCCAGGAAGAGAGACAAGAACCAAGCTTGAAGTGAAGAAATCGACTGAAATAGAATTGTGAGATGGAGGTGTGGAAAATCAAAGCAGTGCAGTAGGCCAAAGAAGCTTGCTGTTCGGTGCTATCGGGGCTGGAAAATCAATTCAACCGTGAGTAAGGAAAAATCTAAGGATGATAATGGAGGACTAAGGAAGGAAGAAAAAAGCTGGAATGGTGGATGAAGAATGAAACAGAACCGATTGGCAATAAATAAACTGTCAACATGTTCTGCTAGAAAAAAAAAAGGAGAAAATAAGCCATGAACCGAGAATGAGTGAGGGAAACGGGTTGATGAGTTTCACCTTCGGACTTGATTTCCATTTGCCACCCCATTTGTTGAGTTACTGAGTTGAAGGACCTTACTGCATTGAGGGAATACTACCAATACCGATCTGCCATAAAAGAAATTTTTAGGAAGTAAGAAATAATGAAACACGAATAATGTCTAGCTTATTTTATATTAAAATGGTTTAATTAGATATATCAAGTTCAAAACGTTGAATGTGGTTTACTAAAGGAATCTTAAGCTTCTGATTCACATACTGCTGCATATAGAAAACTACCAACAATCACTAAAAGTAAGAAAATTTTTGTGAGCTGCTAAAGATAATTACACTTATTTGTTACTGTTGATAATTTTGTTACTGTTGAACTGTAGATATAAATTTTAGGTCGAATTTATAGCTACGAAAAATATAGAATTTTAGCTTTAGTTGAATAACCTAACTTTTCCCGATAAAAATTTAATTTAATTATATGAATACTGTTACAGCCTAATTTATTGTTTTAAATTTAAACCTCTAGTTTTAATTGACACGTACTGCTTATCGAGGTTTTTAACCAAAAAATGATGAGCTATCTCATTTTTTTAAATTATTTTAGGTACTGAACTGAGTTTAAAATTGTTTTAATGAAAATGAGCTGCTTATCAAACTGTACCGAATAAAATGTGCTGGAGCCGCGTGCTGACTATGTGTTGCACTACCTGATTCGCACTTACTAGAGACAATGAACTTGGTTAAATCATGCTACATTGTTACTGTTACTATCTACTGTACTGTTACTGTAATTGGGTTTACGTAGTACGATGTACCGTGTAACACACATGAGAGTACACTGTACCGTGTATTCTGTCTTCGAACATACTGTACTGTGAGCCGTTTGGGTATCTGACCACTCCTACGACGATTGACATTCCAACACACTTGATCAGTGATGCTCGGAGTCACCGACATTGACCATTTGTCATAATGCCTTTAGCATGTCTGCCTTGTCTCGTCTATTTGATTTATTGAAATGTCTGTATAATTAGTATTATTGCATGCGAATTATTTTATCCTACTGAATAATGTTTTAGAACATATATTTATTGCAGCATAATTAATACACTATTGATACTGATATTGTCTATGTTATCCGACTCCGATTTTACTGCATGCCTATGTCTCTATATATGTTCTACATGATAATTTTTTTATGTCCATATAGTTAGTATATTTATCTACCTGCCACACTCTTTTCATTACTGAGCATGTTGAGCTCACCTCTTACTTTCCTCCACAGAGTCTCTTCAGTAGCTGGAACCACCAAATGTAAGTAGGATTCTTTTATGCAACCATATATCACGTAGTTTTCTTCTGCATAAAAGGTATTGTAAGAACCGAAAATTAATCCTAAATTTTTATGAAGGATGAAAATGGTTACAATTTTAAACGAATGAGATTCAGATTGGAAATAAGGATTTAAAATGCGAAATGAATTAGTATTTGTGAAGGGAAGTCAGGTTAAATTAATTCCGGACATGTGCAAGGGTAAAACGGTCAAAAGATCGAAATTTGAAATAAATTCGATAAGAAAATTTAATTAAAAATAATGGATTTGAGAATCTTGATTAATAACGAAGAAATAATTAAATTTCGAGTCCAATTGATCAAGATCCGGAATTTTTAGAAATACCAAAAAGTCACTGGGGACAATATCCCGAAAATACGAAGAAATTATACCCGAAAAATGGTTAAAAATATAATAAATAAATTAAATTAAATAAATTAATTGAAATAAAATAATAATTTTGGTAGATATTTTTGGTAAAATAATAATAAAATAATGAATATAATAATAATAAACTAAATTATAAATAATAATAAATAAAAATAATAATAATTGTAAAAAAAAAAGAGAATCAGAAAACTGTCGGGGAGAGAGAAGGAAATGGGAAACCGAGGGAGACGACCCGAGCGTGGCCGACCGACCCACGGCCACCGGGCACCGACGGCCCCGACGAAGAGCCGAGGAGAAAGAGGGGAGGCCGGCGAAGCTTTAGGCACCGATGACGCGCGTCGACAATGGCTGTGTCCGACGAACGGAGGAAGAGAAGACCACGAGGAAAACGGGGTTGATCCCGACGATCCACGGTAGCTGGGCACGAACGGTGGGTACCGACGAGTTCAGGAGGAGGAGTCGATTCTTTTGAGACCGGTATCGGCCATCGAAACCATCGAAATCCGGCCGATCGAGATGGAGAGTGTCGCAGAGGGAGAAGACGAATCCGGCGGCCACCGACGAGATTTGGCCAACCCTGACCCCAGCCGAACACTCCCCCAGTGTAGGCGCACCATTTGGCGCCAGAAACGAGCCAAGAACTGGCCGAAAATGCCATGAACGGCGACGGGAACATCTGAATCGGTACGGACAGGTTTAGCAAGAGGTGAACCGACTGAACCGGACCGGTCTGAACCGGATTTGAACCGAACTGAACCGGTTCAGCCAAGAAAGAAGGGAAAAAGGGAGAAAAAGAGAAAAAGAAAAAAGGGGAAGAATTTTCGGGGATACACTGGACTTTGGGTAAGTCAGTGTCACGCCCCGAATATGCGGAAAATAGGGCAAATTTAAAACTTTTTACTCGTTAATTCACAATTAAAGGTGCATTACTGTGCAGTGTCATACATCATCATAATTATCATGCCTCAGGATCTCATCAATAGGATTTATATATCATACCAAATACATTAATCCATCTCACGTTAATTAATCCTAATACATCCCGTATAATGTTATACATCAAGTGTCTGCAACTACAATAATAGTCTGGGTACATGAAAAGATAAAATATACCTCAAGATACAATTTATATGGCCTGGAGCTCGAATCCTCTACTAGCCACTACTCCGTACGTCGCAGGGAGATCCTTTTTCACTTGAAGAACTCTGGGGGGAAAGGAAAACAGGGTGAGCTTCTAAATCGCTCAGTAAAGGGGGTAAGGAACTCATTTCATAAACCAAAATGCACATCACACAATGTTTATTTGTATGTGAAACTCATTTGAAAACCATAGCATGAAAATACTCAAAACGACATTCTCATGTCTCAAGTCATGTAAAAACATGAAGAAAAAGGCTCACTCTAGAGCAATAACAAAGCATGTGAAAATAACGCATTAAACGCTTTCTCAAATAACGTGATAAAATCACAGTAAAAATAATGCACGTGGCACAGCCACTAAACACACGTGGCAAAGCCACTGATTTAAATTCTCACGTGGCATAGCCACAAGACACACGTGGCAAAGCCACTGATTTAATTTCTCGCGTGGCATAGCCACAGAATAGGGTTTCTCAACGTGGCGCAGCCACCAATTTGGGGTATAACGTGGCACAGCCACCAATGGGGTATAACGTGGCACAGCCACCAATGGGGTTTCTCAACGTGGCACAGCCACCAATGGGGTATAACGTGGCACAGCCACCAATGGAGTTTCTCAACGTGGCACAGCCACCAATGGGGTTTCTCAACGTTACCAGAACGGAGAAGAAATCGGGCTTACATGCTACCAGAGCAATGCCCGGTGTGTACTCACAACTACACACCTAAGTCTTATCACATAAGACTGGTTTGCCTTCACGTAGAACTCATAATGGTTTTTCTCTCATAAAACTCATTTGAAAATCGTTTTGTACTCAACACAAAACGTAATAAAACCGAGTTCCAACCGGCAAGGCACACGCACACATTTCTCAAATCTCAATAGTGCCTTAACGTAGAGCTCAGTTATAAACTCATAAAAACATTGGGCTCCAACCTGCTATAAAATCGTGTGCAATTAAATCTCAACACAAAACTCAACATGCTTGTTTTATAAACCACAATTCATGCTAAAATAGTTTACAATTCACATACATAAATGGTTTAGATTTCCCTTACCTCTTTGCACCTCGTATAGTGCAATCGTTTCCCCCGTATCACGGACTAGCCTCGCATTCCACTCTGGAACTCCCGAGCTGTCCAAACGATGTTAAAACATCAATACTCAATGATCTCATAAACCTCAATTCTCAAAATCGAGCATAATTGCTCATAACTCCTCAAATCTCTCGATTCTCGTAACTCAACCCTAAACTACAACCTCATTCACAATAGCTCAACGTCCTATATTTCTCATGCCAATTATCTATGCTAATTCATCACATTGTCTACATTTCCATTTATAGCACAAATTCTCAAAATTACCAAATACCTACATTACTCCAACTACATTGCAATTTCATCAATCCCTAATCTTTTCTCAACTATTTCAACGCAATGACAACCACCAATAACATCAAAATCATCTCAAATATCAAGATCGAGGTTTAGAAATTACCCAAAGCTTGTGGAGAGCTTGTCTCTTGCCTCGATTCGATCCGTCTTTCGATTTTCAAGTATGTTGTTCTCCCTTTGATGAGGAACAACTTTCCTTCTTGCCACAACAGCTGATTCGGCCGGAAATGGGGGATTTGGATGAGTGAGAAAGCTAGGTTTTCGATGGAAATGGGTTTGGAAGAGAGAGAAAGTGAAATTGCAGGAGAAAACACGGGTCCCTTATATAGACTGGAGGTAGGAGATCGATCTGCCTCTTGATGAGATTGATCTGAGTTTGAAATTTGGGGACGATCTGGGCAATTTTATGCCTAGGAGATCGATCTGTCGAGGGGTGAGATCGATCTCTTTATTGCTTTATGAGATCGATCTGCTCCTAAGGAGATCGATCTTCTCCCAAACAGAATCATTTGGAGATCGATCTCTTCCTCATGAGATCGATCCTTTCTCAAACAGAATCATTTGGAGATCGATCTCTTCCATTGGAGATCGATCTGCTCCTCAAATTCTTCCTTCCTCGTCATTTTTAACTCACCAGATCGATCTCTCCTTCTCTCAGATCGATCTGTCCTCATACTTCATGCTTATTTTACACACTTAACATATAAATCTCCAATTATAATTCCCACAATTTACTTAGCTCAATAAATTACACTTCAAATTATTATTACATCAATAAAATATGTCTGAAATTCTCAGATCTCACATCCTCCCCACCTTAAAAAGAATTTGATCCTCCAAATTCAACTCAACTAGTCAAATAGATGAGGGTATTTCTCCTTCATGAGACTCTCTAGTTCCCACGTTGCCTCTTCCATTGAGTGATGTTTCCACAAAACTTTCACTAATGGGATGCTCTTGGTCCTCAGTACCTTTTCCTTTCTATCGAGAATCCGGACGGGTTCCTCAGTATAGCTCATATCCTCTTGAATGTCCATCTCGTCATACTCTATGACATGAGAAGGGTTCGGGTGGTACTTCCTCAACATAGACACATGAAAAACATTGTGTATTCCGGACATCTGTGGGGGTAATGCTAATCTGTAAGCTACCTCTCCCACTCT
Source organism: Firmiana major (assembly GCA_033439115.1). Taxonomy (NCBI): domain Eukaryota; kingdom Viridiplantae; phylum Streptophyta; class Magnoliopsida; order Malvales; family Malvaceae; genus Firmiana; species Firmiana major. The sequence goes on along the minus strand of CM065897.1, from coordinate 35,037,562 downwards.
CTCAAGAATCTCGAATGGTCCTATGTATCGAGGACTCAATTTCCCTTTCTTCCCAAATCGCATGATACCCTTGCTCGGTGATACTTTCAGAAATACCGCATCACCAACGTCAAACTCGAGTGGCCGTCTACGCACATCCGCGTAGCTTTTCTGTCTACTTTGTGCAGCCCGTAACCTCTCACATACGAGTTTCACACTCTGTACGGCTTGCTCAACAAGCTCGGGAGCATTTATCTTTCTGTCACCGACTTCTTCCTAAGCTACAGGGGATCTACACCTCCTACCATATAGAGCCTCGAAAGGTGCCATTCCAATACTCGCATGATAGCTGTTATTGTATGCAAACTCTGCTAGGGGCAGGTGATCATCCCATGATCCCTTAAAATCCATCGTACACGCCCTCAACATATCCTCCAGGGTCTGAATAGTCCTCTCTGACTGACCATCTGTCTGAGGATGATAGGAGGTACTAAAACTCAATCGAGATCCCATGGACTCTTGAAACTGGGTCCAAAATCTGGAAGTAAACCAAGAATCTCTATCAGAAGTAATACTCACTGGAGCCCCATGTAATCTAGCTATCTCGCTGACATACAGTTCAGCTAAGGCATCCACAGTATCTGTGCTCTTGATGGCAAGGAAGTGGGCACTCTTGGTCAATCTATCCACAATGACCCATATCGCGTCACGACCTCTTCGGGTCCTCGGTAAACCTATAATAAAGTCCATAGTGACATGCTCCCATTTCCATGTAGGTACAGGTAAAGGCTGTAGTAGTCCTCCGGGCTTCCGATGCTCAGCTTTCACTTGCTGGCATACTAAACACCTGGCCACATACTCTGCCACGTCTCGCTTCATACCACTCCACCAATACACCTTTCTCAAGTCTCGGTACATCTTAGTACTCCCTGGGTGCATGGTGTATCGCGAGCAGTGGGATTCTCTCAGTATCTGTCTCTTTAGGGTATCATCGTCCGGTACACAAATCCGTCCTCTGAACCTCAATAATCCATCCTCACTGATGGTGAGATCCAACTGCGAACTCTGCTCAGCTTGGCTAACCATATCTATCAATCTCTGATCACTGAGCTGCCCAGTTCTAATCTGATCCATGATCCTGGGCTCTATCCGCAGGCTAGCCAAAAATCCAGTCTCTACCTCTTTAACTCTGATCCGAAGTTCGACGAACTGCTCTAACAAATCCCATTCCCTGATCATCATAGCAGATATCATACTCTTCCTGCTCAGGGCATCAGCAACCACATTCGCCTTACCCGGATGATATAGAATCTCGCAGTCATAATCCTTAAGGAGTTCCATCCATCTCCTTTGTCTCATGTTTAACTCTTTCTGATCAAAGAGATATCTCAAACTCTTGTGATTAGTGAAGATCTGGAATCTTTCCCCATATAAGTAGTGTCGCCAGATCTTCAAAGCAAATACCACAGCGGCTAACTCCAAATCATGCGCGGGGTAATTTCGCTCATGGTCCTTCAGCTGTCGCGATCCATATGCGACCACTCTTCCGTGCTGCATAAGCACACTCCCCAATCCTTGGTGAGATGCATCACTATACACCGAGAATCCTCCTGATCCCTCAGGAATAGTTAGCACAGGTGCCGCTGTCAACCTCCTCTTTAATTCTTGAAAACTGAGCTCACATTGATCAGTCCATATAAATGGAGTCTCTTTGCGCGTGAGCTTAGTCAAAGGGGCGGCAATCCTTGAAAATCCTTCCACAAATCTTCTGTAATACCCTGCCAAACCAAGGAAGCTTCGTACCTCAGTAACTGTCCTCGGTCTCTCCCAATTAAGCATAGCCTCCACCTTGCTTGGGTCCACTGATACCCCTTCCTCTGAGACTATATGACCAAGGAAAGCTATCCGGTTCAGCTAAAACTCACACTTACTAAGCTTTTCGTATAATTGCTTATCTCGGAGTATCTGAAGTACTAACCACAAATGCTGTGCATGCTCCTCATACGACCGAGAGTACACTAGGATATCATCAATAAAGACTATCACAAATTTATCTAGATAGTCTCTGAACACCTCGTTCATCAATCTCATAAATGCTGCAGGGGCATTTGTCAATCCAAAGGACATCACCAGAAATTCGTAATGGCCATACCTTGTCCTGAAGGCCGTCTTTGGAATATCTTCTTCCTTGATCCTCAATTGGTGATAGCCCGATCTCAAATCAATCTTAGAAAAGACTGATGCCCCTCTCAGCTGATCAAGTAGATCATCAATCCTGGGTAGTGGGTATTTGTTCTTCACCGTGGCTTTATTCAACAACCGGTAGTCTACACATAATCTGAGACTACCATCCTTCTTCTTAACAAATAGTACTGGTGCTCCCCACGGCGAAACACTGGGTCTAATGAACCCTTGATCCAATAACTCCTGTAGTTGTCTCTTCAATTCCTCAAGTTCCACTAATGCCATTTTGTAGGGAGGTTTAGAGATCGGCTGAGTATCTGGTACCAAATCAATGGTAAACTCCAGCTCTCTCTCTGGTGGTAAACCTGGCAATTCATCTGGGAAAACATCCAAAAATTCACACACCACAGGTATATCCTCAATCCTCAGATGTTCCCGCTCATCGTCTGAGATGAGTGTCTCATAACCTTCACATGAATAATCATATTTAATATTCTCCAAAATAATATCAAAATTCTCAAATTACTACTAGAATTCCACATATTCATTTTCTCAATATCTCAATCGTACACTGTAAGGTTCAGGTAGGGAGAAAGTTACAATCTTAGTGTAGCAGTCTAAACTCACTCGATTGGTTGCCAACCAATCCATCCCCAGAATTACATCAAACCCATGTATATTCAACATGATTAGATCTGCTAACATCACTCTATCTCCCACCTTTATTTCACATCCTCTACAGATTAACTCAGTTCTCTGGGATTCACGCATAGGGGTATTTACATGTAGTATATATTCTAGAGGTTCAAACTTCAAGTTTAATCTACATGCAAAATGCTCAGAAATAAACGAATGCGTGGATCCTGAATCAATCAACACATGAGCCTTATGATTACAGACAGAGAGTGTACCTCTTATAATTTCTGTCGAAGTGTCTGCGGTCTCCTTATCCAGGGCAAACACACGTCCCTGTGCCACAGGTTTCTTCCCTTTCTCTGCCGCAGTGGCCCGTCTCCGGGGATCCACACTCTGAGGCTGTTGTCTAGTGGGCTCTGGAGCATGTGGTATCTGAGGTTGGGGACAGTCCTTCACTCTGTGACCCATGTCACCACATCTAAAACATCCATGGATCGACCCAGTACAACTTCCCTCATGCATTCGGCCACAATCTCTGCAAAACCTTGTCTCAGGCCTGACATCTCGAGGGGTCTCTCTAATATTAGGGTAACCTCTGGGTCTCTCTAATCTGCCCTTCTGTACCTCAATCCTTCCTCTTCTGAAGGAACCTCTCCGAGCCTCTGTTTGGAAAAGTGCTGGCCTCTTGCCCTTATCTCTATTCACCGCTCTGAGCTCATTCTGGGATTGTACCATCTCAATCCCTCTTTCAATCTCTTGTGCTCGTCTCAGAGCATCTCCAAACTCAGTAATACATAGCCCTATCAATCTATCTCTGATGACAGGCTTCAACCCATACACAAACTTCTCTGTGCGGAGCTCTTCACTCTTGAAGGTCTCTGGGTCATATCTTAATAGCGCTGTGAATTGGCTCTCATAGTCATCCACAGACATGTCACCCTTACCAAGCTCAAAAACTCAGCTTGTTTCTTTCTCTGGGTGGCTCGTGGTACATATTGGGTCCTAAAGGCTGTTTGGAACTCTTCCCAACCAATCACACCATGGTGGGACATCAAAATACCCTGGGTAGTACCCCACCAATCTCGAGCTCTCCCCTTCAGCATATAGGCACTCATACTGACCCTCTCAGCATCGGTGCACCCCAGAAAATCAAATATAATTCTTAATTCCGTCAACCACTCCTCAGCCTCTGTAGGATCCTTCTTTCCCCTAAATGCGGGTGGATTCATCTTCAGAAAATCTCTTAGTCGGACCATACTCCTATCCTCAGGCTGAGTGACGGGAGGCACTCGGGGTATGGGAGGTCCTTGTGGTGGTGTAGGGGTAGTATCCGAGGCATTAACTCCGAAGTGTTGCACGAATAACGCTGCCATCTGCTCAAAACCTTGCCTCACATCGATCTCAATCTGATTAAATCGAGAGTTAAGACTCTCTGGTTGTGGGACAGGTGGCGGAGGGGACTCTGCCTGCCTCCTCGAACGACCTCGTCGTTTACTCATTCTCTATCTCAACTCGTCTCCTGCGCGTACATATCAAAATTGATTGAAATCTCAATCCTCAATTTCAGTTCATGACCAGACTATTACAGACATTTGGGATGTATTCTATTTCACTTAACCGACACTGACAGTACTAGACACCCTAAGCTCTGATACCAAGAAAACTCTGTCACGCCCCGAATATGCGAAAAATAGGGCACATTTAAAACTTTTTACTCGTTAATTCACAATTAAAGGTGCATTCCTGTGCAGTGTCATACATCATCATAATTATCATGCCTCAGGATCTCATCAATAGGATTTATATATCATACCAAATACATTAATCCATCTCAAGTTAATTAATCCTAATACATCCCGTATAATGTTATACATCAAGTGTCTGCAACTACAATAATAGTCTGGGTACATGAAAAGATAAAATATACCTCAAGATACAATTTATATGGCCTGGAGCTCGAATCCTCCACTAGCCACTACTCCGTACGTCGCAGGGAGATCCTTTTTCACTTGAAGAACTCTGGGGGGAAAGGAAAACAGGGTGAGCTTCTAAATCGCTCAGTAAAGGGGGTAAGGAACTCATTTCATAAACCAAAATGCACATCACACAATGTTTATTTGTATGTGAAACTCATTTGAAAATCATAGCATGAAAATACTCAAAACGACATTCTCATGTCTCAAGTCATGCAAAAACATGAAGAAAAAGGCTCACTCTAGAGCAATAACAAAGCATGTGAAAATAACGCGTTAAACGCTTTCTCAAATAACGTGATAAAATCAGAGTAAAAATAATGCATGTGGCACAGCCACTAAACACACGTGGCAAAGCCACTGATTTAAATTCTTACGTGGCATAGCCACAAGACACACGTGGCAAAGCCACTGATTTAATTTCTCGCGTGGCATAGCCACAGAATAGGGTTTCTCAACGTGGCGCAGCCACCAATTTGGGGTATAACGTGGCACAGCCACCAATGGGGTATAACGTGGCACAGCCACCAATGGGGTTTCTCAACGTGGCACAGCCACCAATGGGGTATAACGTGGCATAGCCACCAATGGGGTTTCTCAACGTGGCACAGCCACCAATGGGGTATAACGTGGCACAGCCACCAATGGGGTTTCTCAACGTGGCACAGCCACCAATGGGGTATAACGTGGCATAGCCACCAATGGGGTTTCTCAACGTGGCACAGCCACCAATGGGGTATAACGTGGCACAGCCACCAATGGGGTTTCTCAACGTGGCATAGCCACCAATGGGGTATAACGTGGCACAGCCACCAATGGGGTTTCTCAACGTTACCAGAACGGAGAAGAAATCGGGCTTACATGCTACCAGAGCAATGCTCGGTGTGTACTCACAACTACACACCTAAGTCTTATCACATAAGACTGGTTTGCCTTCACGTAGAACTCATAATGGTTTTTCTCTCATAAAACTCATTTGAAAATCGTTTTGTACTCAACACAAAACGTAATAAAACCGAGTTCCAACCGGCAAGGCACACGCACACATTTCTCAAATCTCAATATTGCCTTAATGTAGAGCCCAGTTATAAACTCATAAAAACATTGGGCTCCAACCGACTATAAAATCGTGTGCAATTAAATCTCAACACAAAACTCAACATGCTTGTTTTATAAACCACAATTCATGCTAAAATAGTTTACAATTCACATACACAAATGGTTTAGATTTCCCTTACCTCTTTGCACCTCGTATAGTGCAATCGTTTCCCCCGTATCACGGACCAGCCTCGCATTCCACTCTGGAACTCCCGAGCTGTCCAAACGATGTTAAAACATCAATACTCAATTATCTCATAAACCTCAATTCTCAAAATCGAGCATAATTGCTCATAACTCCTCAAATCTCTCGATTCTCGTAACTCAACCCTAAACTACAACCTCATTCACAATAGCTCAACGTCCTATATTTCTCATGCCAATTATCTATGCTAATTCATCACATTGTCTACATTTCCATTTATAGCACAAATTCTTAAAATTACCAAATACCTACATTACTCCAACTACATTGCAATTTCATCAATCCCTAATCCTTTCTCAACTATTTCAACGCAATGACAACCACCAATAACATCAAAATCATCTCAAATATCAAGATCGAGGTTTAAAAATTACCCAAAGCTTATGGAGAGCTTATCTCTTGCCTCGATTCGATCCGTCTTTCGATTTCCAAGTATGTTGTTCTCCCTTTGATGAGGAACAACTTTCCTTCTTGCCACAGCAGCTGATTCGACCGGAAATGGGGGATTTGGATGAGTGAGAAAGCTAGGTTTTTGGTGGAAATGGGTTTGGAAGAGAGAGAAAGTGAAATTGCAGGAGAAAACACGGGTCCCTTATATAGACTGGAGGTATGAGATCGATCTGCCTCTTGATGAGATCGATCTGCGTTTAAAATTTGGGGACGATCTGGGAAATTTTATGCCTAGGAGATCGATCTGTCGAGGGGTGAGATCGATCTCTTTATGGCTTTATGAGATCGATCTGCTCCTAAGGAGATCGATCTTCTCCCAAACAGAATCATTTGGAGATCGATCTCTTCCTCATGAGATCGATCCTTTCTCAAACAGAATCATTTTGAGATCGATCTCTTCCATTGGAGATCGATCTGCTCCTCAAATTCTTCCTTCCTCGTCATTTTTAACTCACCAGATCGATCTCCCCTTCTCTCAGATCGATCTGTCCTCATACTTCATGCTTATTTTACACACTTAACATATAAATCTCCAATTATAATTCCCACAATTTACTTAGCTCAATAAATTACACTTCAAATTATTATTACATCAATAAAATATGTCTGAAATTCTTAGATCTCACAGTCGATAAGAGGTCAAAAGTGATCGAATTGATTTTTGAAAAATTTATTTAAATTATATTTAATCAAAAAGTAACCCGGGATTAAATATATACAAAGCCCGAACGAGAGCCGATTGAGCTTCGATTTTCGTATCCCGCATCACATTAGGTAAGTATATTTTAATTCCGACAATTAGAGTCCCTTAATACAGAGTTTCGATTATTTTACGAAATTTACGAAATAATTCTGTTTAAAAAGGAATATTATTTAGAATTTTACAGTAATTATCGTAAATAGTGTATGGACTATCCAATGAGTTTGGAATGAAGCCCGATGATTATTGGTAAGCTGAATGAGCCCAGTAAACCCGAAGAAGGGTTTAATAAGTAAAAACGGGCTGAAAATGGGTCGAGGCCCATTAAGGTGCAATTGGGCTCAATAAGAGTAAATTGGCCCAATTAGTTAAATCGACTATAGTAAACAGGAGAATTATATTTATTGGGTTAAATTGACATGATAAATAATTATCTGCAGCCCCAGAGACTGGATTAGCAGCAAATCGAATCGGACGAGCCTCCGATAGTGGAATTTAGATACGTGCTCGACCAGAATCGAGGTAAGAGAATTTTGTAGGTGCATGGAGATACCTATACGTAATTTTGAGAGGATGTACAGGGTTTAGAATTCCTTAAAGTATCTAGAAACGAAATAATAATTTTTATGAAAACCGGGGCTTAGGTGAATAAAGAAAAAGATAATTTTGCCCCTGAGAGTAAAATTTACAAAAAGGGTAGTAAGGCAGATAAATTACATGATTTCATGTTTTTAATGCTTTATATGAATGTGTTGCTTTGATTTAAGCAAATATGCACATAGGTTGGCTATTGATTTCTTGAATTATACGAAAGGGGACTGGTTTGTGCCGGTTACTATTTTAAAAGATGTTTTATAAAGATTGAGCCACCTATCGTATTTACATGAATAAAAAGAGTGCTAGAGTCTTTCTCGCACTCAAGTTTACTGATTTATTTCTCATGAAAAGTCGTACTGGAGCATTGCTCGTACGAGAAATTTATGTGTGCACAAAACCGTGCTGGAGCTTCGCTCGCAAGAGATTTTAGATATCATGATATGCATAGCGTGGTGCTGGAGCTTCGCTCGCACTAGACGTGAGTTGACATGCATATAGTCGTTCGGAAGCCTCCTGTAGACTGTGTGTCACAGAGAGTTGAGATGCTCGCACGTATACTTTGAGACATGGGTTGGTTATCGACATAGTATTGGGTTGGATAAGACCTACGGCAGGCACCCCCAGACTATGATATGGGTCCACGGAGTACGATGTACCATGTATGTCACACGGAGTACGCTGTACCGTGCAGTCATGATGACTCTATGATGTTACTTGCTATTCTGGCGGGTAGAAATTGACCCACCTCCCGTTGCAGTTGTGATGCCCCGAACACCGGGATCCGTGTAGCCTGGGATCACAGGGATAAAGTATGGCCATAGTCCTTAATTTTCATACAGTAACCTACATGCCTCACATGATATCATATGGTCTGGATAGACTAGGACAAACCTGAAGTATGGGTAACGTCCCGATTTATGCTTTTAAAAGAGATGTGATTTAATAAATTAAGGTATTCCCGAGAGATGTGTTTGACCTTGATGAAGCTGTTTTATGATGAAACAAATGAGTTTTAACGTGATGAGTTTATGATTAAACAAATAAGTTTTAAAGTGATGAGTTTATGATAAAACAAAATAAGTTTTAATGTGACGAGCATGAGATGTCATACATGAGGATTTTTTCATGTTTGTTTTATATATGGATTTCATGATTTCTCTTATAGGATATATACATACATGTGGCATCGTTTTAGTCATACCTCATGCTCCAAATGTAAACGATTTTATATCATGACATTATCAGCACGTAGATAGTATAGTTATCTACTTGCTTACATTATTGCCTTACTGAGCTGTTTATGCTCACCCTTTCATTTTCCACCCCACAGGGTATATTCAATAGAAGAGACAGACAGTAGTCTTGCATATCGATTATCCGCTGCTTCTTATCAAGACCAGGTATACACATTTGTAAAATTTTGTATCTGAATATATAGAGGCACAGTACTGTACATGGATGAATATTGGGGATGTATTTATTTAAAATAAATTGATATGTAAATGAAATATGAAAATGGAATGGTAAATAGGTGAGAGGTGACTAACACCGAATCATAACCCAACTGTTTAGTAGTGTAACTGTTCACGACGGGTAAGAAAATTAAAAAGCGAAAAATTTACTTTGATTTTTAGGTAATTTGGGTCGTGACAGAAAAGATGGTATCAGAGCTGAGTTGGCCTGATATGAGTCGGTGTTAGTGGTTAAGTAAATTTACATCCCCATGTACTGTGCATTGTTTAGATACAATTGTGTATATCAAGGTGGAACAGCAGCTAAGAATTTAGTTTCGAATGCAAGAATATAGTTTTATAACTGATAACCGATATGGTAGAGAGACGAGTACATATGCTCAAGACCATAGAGATCGGCCTGAGAGTCGAATGAGTCATCATATGAGACTCAAGATGAGAGTGAGGTGGAGGCTGATGATGAGCATACTCCACAGGGTCCTTTAAAGAGATCAAACAGTATTGAGACACGTTTCGAGAGGATGGAGTGGAGTGTAAAAAATATTTCAGAGTTGTTTACTCAGTCTATGCATGTAGTTGAGGATAGGCAGGGTAAAGCCTAAACAGATACCTCAGACTATAGAGATTTTCACGCCCCTCCGGTATATAGCGAAGTTGTATGGATTTTTCGGTGTATGTCGATCGAGAAAGTTACTTTTAAATACGTTTATGTTGAAGTAGAGACGGAGCATTGGTGGAAGTCCGCTCGACCAATCTAAAGAGTTAGACGTCCAGAACCGACATGAGAAATAATTCTGGATGTATTCTGATGACAGAATATTTCAGACACTACTTAAGGGAAATTACAATTAAAATTTCTTACACTGACCCAGAGACACTAGTTGATTGATGAGTATGAAACTCAATTTATATCTCTGGGCAGGTGTGAACCTGATACCATGGGCAGTGAGAGTAGGAAAAGCCCAAAAGTTCATGAAAGGGCTCAAATTATCAATTAGAGTCCGATTGGCTCATTACCTATGTCGAGGCAGTGCGTAGAATACAGTTGTGTGAAGAAGATCATGTGTTGCACGCCTCTGAGATTGGGAAAGGTAGTAAGGATCGAAATAGAGATAAAAGAAAATAGAGAATGACAGAAATGTCAGAGCGGGAAATAGACCAGTTGATAAGGGATTAGAGTTGATGAGTCATGGGGTAAGATGATTGGTAAGGCCCCAGTATATCCAATTTAACACTTATTAGGGGTATTGTGATTGGAGAACCCCGACTTGTTATGAAGCAGTGTAGCAGTGTAAGCTGAACTAGCAGTGTAAGCAGTGTAGGATGTGTGGTAGATACCGCGAAAGTAGGGCCTACACCTACACCTTATTAAGTAAAATAGGCGTTAAGTGTGGTAAGACAGGCTAATTAATTAATGATTGCTCAGAGTTGGGTGAGACTGCCTTACAGAAGGGCAAAGAGACAGAGAAACCTATGTTGATATCTCTGCACCGAAAAAGGGAGGACACAGCCGAAGAGAAAGGGAAAGTAGGTTGTTAGACGAGGGCTAGTGTATGCCTTAAACCAGGACATTACTGATGTTTCATATGATGTGGTGAAAGATACCACACTAGTTACGAATAAAGAAGTAATTATTATAATTAATCCTGGTACCACGTATTTAGTCATACCGCCTTCATTTGTATATAAGTTAGTAAAAGATGTGAATGCCTACATCCGTGGGCACAATGCTGATAGTTAGTACCCCAATAGAAGGAGGGTTAACTAACGAAATAATTATTAAGAGATTATAAGTTGAAAACGGGGGAAGAAGTATAAGTCAGCCAATTTTATTTAATGGACTATGGATAAATTGAAGTAATATTGAGAATAAATCTAAATTGGTCGGCTGCAAATTATGATGTTCAGAGTTCTATTCTAAGATAGTGTTGTTTTACCCCTCGAAAGTATACGGTAAGCTTTGACAAGTAATAAAAGGGGTGCAGCGATTGAAATTAAAGGAGCAAATGATTGTACTCACGGAATGAGTAATGACATAGTTGTTATACGTGATATACGAAAAGAGATAAGTTTTGTGATAAATCCTGAATAAGAGATAGATTGGAATAAGAGGCATATACAAGGGACAAATATCTATGATACGTGAAGCAATTTGGATTAAAGCCATTAGTAGCAAGTATGAATTGTGACCACATAGACTGATATGTAAAGTAATTGTGGTCAAGTTGAGGGTTAATAAAGGTATTTCAAAATACCTACCCGCCTGAAGACTTGACAGCGTCTAAAAGTATACACATAACCTATAAATTGAAATCGACAGTCATAAAATATACGTTAAAATTAGGGTACATTCACTTGTACAATAAAGAAATATAGAATTCGATTAATCAAGAAAGTTTAAAAATTTAAAAATTTATAAAAAGCCGTTAAAAAAAGGAAATGACGCGGGTTAGTAGCTTCAACGGAAGCCAATTCGAAATGGCATTATACGTTATGCGTACATAGGTCAAGGATATGGGTAATTGAAATATTCAGTGGAACTCAACCACGATGAATTAATTAAACTTTACCTGGACCGATTTGTTATCATCCATATTGATGATATTTTGGGTGTATTTAAAGTCCAGGAAAATTATAAGCAACAATTGAAAATTGCTTTTATAGATGGTTTGTTGAGAGTTCTCGGAATAGACTACTTTATTGACACGTTTAACTTAGAAAAAGTTGTATTTTGAATGGGATGATAGATGTGACAGGAGTTTTGGTGTACTGAAGTAATAAACTGACCACCGCATTTATTCTCACCATACCCAACAGATTAAGAGGTTTTTCATGAGTCTATGGATACTTCAAAATAATGAATGGGCTGTGTATTGATGCAAAAGGGGACGATAGTCAATTATGAATCCAAACAACTCAAGGATCATGAAAGAGACTATCCGACCCATGATGTAAAGTTGACAGCGATAGTGGTTATATTGAGTATATGACACTACTATGTATACGGTGAGAAATTTCAAGTATGCACTGATCCTAAAAGCCCCGAGTATCTGTTTTCACAGAAAAAGTCGGATATGAGAATACATAGTGGGTTAGAGCTTCTGAGAGATTTTGATTGTGAAAAATTGTACCACCCAGGAAAGGCTAATGTAATGGCTAATGCCTTGAGCAGAAAGAGCCTCGGGATGGTATTACATATGATGGTCAGGGAGCGTGAGCTGATAGAGCAGTTGTAAGTCTCAGTAGTGATGTGATTCCCTCTGATGATGACAATGATTGTGTGACAGCTAGCCTGAGATTAAAACCGGATTTGAGTGACCAGATTTGACAGGCTTAGCGTGATGATCGGTTTTGTGTCGATAGTGTGGGTCAGATTCAGATGGGTACAGTGACAGAGTTCACAGAGAGTGATAATGGCTCACTGAGGTTCAGAGACTGTATAAATGCTCCCCAGGACCACAGTTGATGAGATAGTAATATTGTCAGAAGCTTACTCTTCGGGATATACAGTGCATATCGAAAGTAACGAATATATATATGAAATCTCTAAAAAGGGTATTGGTGGCCAGATGTGAAAAGAGATATGGTAGAGATTGTGAAAAAGTATCTTGTATGTCAGCAGAGTAAGGTAGAGATAAAGAAGTTGCAGGGTTATTGCAATTTCTGCCTATATTGACACGGAAATGGGAACAAGTTACCATGAATTTCGTGAAGGATTACAAAGGACCCGGATAAATCATAAGGCTATCTGGCTGATAGTCGATGGATTGATTAAGACTACCCACCTTCTGGTTAGGAAATCCCCAAATACTCTGAGTGTGCAGGCGGATTTATGTGTATGAAAAATTGTGGAACACCAAGTATTTTTCCAGTGAGCATTGTATCATAAAGGGATTTTCGCTTCACTTCCCATTTTTGGGAACGTTTTCAGGAAGCTACGGGAACCCGACCGAGTGTTAGCACAGCTTTCCATCCTCAGACAGATGGTCAGTCAGAGAGGACTGTACAGGTTCTGGAGGATATGATGGGAGCGTGTGCCATTTATCTGATATGCTCCTGGGATTATCTATTGTTACTAATCGAATTTGTCAATAATGACAGTTATGACTTGAGTATCGGGATGACTTCAGAAGAGGCATTATATGGTCGTAAGGGTTGTTTCCTCAATTTGGATAAGAAGAAGTGGGTGACAGATAGAAAATTGTTCTCGAATTGGTAAGACAAACCTATGAGGATGTTCAGTTAATTGTAAAGGATTAAGAACACCTCAGAACAGATAGAAAGCTATGCTGACAAGAGACGGAAACCATTGGAATTCACCGAGGGTGAATTAGGTATTGTTGGAAGTTACATGCCATTGGACATAGCATAAGGATGTGACGAGATTCAGAAAGAGATTGGACAAAGTGGGAGACAAGGCCTGTACGTTGGCGTTACCACCTGAATTAGCAGGCATCCACAATGTGTCCTATCTTATGATGCTTCAAAAATATGATCCGGACCCAGCGTATGTGATAGGATATGAGCTCCAACAGCTTAGCTCAATAGAAGTATAACGTATGATTGAAAAACTTGATTCGGGTATTAAACAGGAAGGAGAAAGTGTTGAGGTTTAAGACGATCTCCCTAATTAAAGTCCTTTGGTAGTAGTACACTCCGAAAAAGTCACATAAGAGTTAAAGAGTATGATATGTGTGAAATATCCGGAGTGATTTACAGACTAACTTGGTTCTAATTTAGAGGACCAAATTTCTTAAGTGGGGGAGATTATGTAAGACCCAAAAATTAATCGTAAATTTTTATGAAGGATGAAAATGGTTACAATTTTAACGAATGAGATTCAGATTGGAAATAAGGATTTAAAATGCGAAATGAATTAGTATTTGTGAAGGGAAGTCAGGTTAAATTAATCCCGAACACGTGCAAGGGCAAAACGGTCAAAAGACCAAAATTTAGAATAAATTCGATAAGAAAATTTAATTAAAAATAATGGATTTGAGAATCTTGATCAATAACGAAGAAATAATTAAATTTCGAGTCCAATTGATCAAGATTCGGAATTTTTAGAAATACCAAAAAGTCACTCGGGACAATATCCAAAAAATACGGAGAAATTATACCCGAAAAAGGGTTAAAATATAATAAATAAATTAAATTAAATTAAATAAATTAATTGAAATAAAATAATAATTTTGATAGATATTTTTGGCAAAATAGTAATAAAATAATGAATATAATAATAATAAACTAAATTATAAATAATAATAAATAAAAATAATAATAATTGTAAAAAAAAAAGAGAATCAGAAAACTGTCGGGGAGAGAGAAGGAAATGGGAAACCGAGGGAGACGACCCGCGCGTGGTCGACCGACCCACGGCCACCGGGCACCGACGGCCCCGACGAAGAGCTGAGGAGAAAGAGGGGAGGCCGACGAAGCTTTGGGCACCGATGATGAGCGCCGACAATGGCTGTGTACGGCGAACAGAGGAAGAGAAGACCGCGAGGAAAACGGGGTTGATCCCGGCGATCCACGGCAGTTGGGCGCGAACGGTGGGTACCGACGAGTTCAGGAGGAGTCGGTTCTTTTGAGACCGGTATCGGCCGGCGAAACCACCAGAATTTGGCCGATCGAGAGGGAGAGTACCACGGAGGGAGAAGACGAATCCGGCGACCACCGGCGAGATTCGGCCAACCCCGACCCCAACCGAACACTCCCCCAGTGCAGGTGCACTGTTTGGCGCCAGAAACGAGCTGAGAACCGATCGAAAATGCCATGAACGGCGGCGGGAACATCTGAACCGGTACGGACCGATTCAGCAAGAGGTGAACCGGTTGAACCGGACCGGTCTGAATCGGGTTTGAACCAGACTGAACCGGTTCAGCCAAGAAAGAAGGGAAAAAGGGAGAAAAAGAGAAAAAAGAAATAGGGGAAGAATTTTTGGGGATACACCGGACTTCGGGTAAGTCGGTAAGAGGTCAAAAGTGACCGAATTGATTTTCGAGAAATTTATTTAAATTATATTTAATCAAAAAGTAACCCGAGATTAAATATATAATTGTGCAATTGTACGACAAAGCTCGAACGAGAGCCGATTGAGCTCCAATTTTCATATCCCGCATTACATTGGGTAAGTATATTTTAATTCTAACAATTAGAGTCCTTTAATATAGAGTTTCGATTATTTTACAAAATTTACGAAATAATTCTGTTTAAAAAGGAATATTATTCAAAATTTTACAGTAATTATCGTAAATAGTGTATGGGCTATCCAATGAGTTTGGAACGAAGCCCGATGATTATTGGTAAGCTGAATGAGCCCAGTAAACCCGAAGAAGGGATTTAATAAGTAAAAACGGGCTGAATATGGGTCGAGGTCTATTAAGGTGCGATTGGGCCCAATAAGAGTAAATTGGCCCAATTAGTTAAATCGACTATAGTAAACAGGAGAATTATATTTATTGGGTTAAATTGACATGATAAATAATTATCTGCAGCCCCAGAGGCTGGATTAGCAGCAAATCGCATCGGACGAGCCTCCGACAGTGGAATTTAGATACGCGCTCGACGAGAATCGAGGTAAGGGAATTTTGTAGGTGCATAGAGATAACTATAAGTAATTTTGAGGGGATGTACAGGGTTTAGAATTCCTTAAAGTATCTAAAACAAAATAATAATTTTTATGAAAATCGGGGCTTAGGTGAATAAAGAAAAAGATGATTTTACCCCTGAGAGTAAAATTTATAAAAAGGGTAGTAAGGCAGATAAATTACATGATTTCATGTTTTTAATGCTTTATATGAATGTGTTGCTTTGATTTAAGCAAATATGCACATAGGTTGGCTATTGATTTCTTGAATTATACGAAAGGGAACCGGTTTGTGCCGATTACTATTTTAAAAGATGTTTTATCAAGATTGAGCCACATATCGTATTTACATGAATAAAAAGAGTGCTAGAGTCTTTCTCGCACTCAAGTTTACTGATTTATTTCTTATGAAAAGCCGTACTGGAGCATTGCTCGTACGAGAAATTTGTGTGTGCACAAAACCGTGCTGGAGCTTCGCTCGCAAGAGATTTTAAATATCATGATATGCATAGCGTGGTGCTGGAGCTTCGCTCGCACTAGACGTGAGTTGACATGCATATGGTCGTGCGGAAGCCTCCTGTAGACTGTGTGTCACAGAGAGTTGAGATGCTCGCACGTATACTTTGAGACGGGTTGGTTATCGACATAGTATTGGGGTGGATAAGACCTACGGCAGGCACCCCCAGACTATGATATGGGTCCACGGAGTACGATGTATCGTGTATGTCACACGGAGTACGCTGTACCGTGTAGTCATAATGACTCTATGATGTTACTTGCTATTCTGGCGGGTAGAAATTGACCCCACCTCCCGTTGCAGTTGTGATGCCCCGCACACCGGGATCCGTGTAGCCTGGGATCACAGGGACAAAGTATGGCCATAGTCCTCGATTTTCATACAGTAACCTACATGCCTCACATGATATCATACGGTCTGGATAGACTAGGACAAACTCGAAGGATGGGTAGCGTCTCGATTTATGTTTTTAAAAGAGATGTGATTTAATAAATCAAGGTATTCCCGAGAGATGTGTTTGACCTTGATGAAGCTGTTTTATGATGAAACAAATGAGTTTTAACGTGATGAGTTTATGATTAAACAAATAAGTTTTAAAGTGATGAGTTTATGATAAAACAAAATAAGTTTTAATGTGACGAGCATGAGATGTCATACATGAGGATTTTTCCATGTTTGTTTTATATATGGATTTCATGATTTCTCTTATATGATATATGCATACATGTGGCATCGTTTTAGTCATACCTCATGCTCCAAATGTAAACGATTTTATATCATGACATTATCAGCACGTAGATAGTATAGTTATCTACCTGCTTACATTATTGCCTTACTGAGTTGTTTATGCTCACCCTTTCATTTTCCACCCCACAGGGTATATTCAATAGAAGAGACAGACAGTAGTCTTGCATATCGGTTATCCGCTACTTCTTATCAAGATCAGGTATACACATTTGTAAAATTTTGTATCTGAACATATAGAGGCACAGTACTGCACATGGATGAATATTGGGGATGTATTTATTTAAAATAAATTGATATGTAAATGAAATATGAAAATGGAATGGTAAATAGGTGAGAGGTGACTAACACCGAATCATAACCCAACTATTTAGTAGTGTAACTGTTCACGACGGGTAAGGAAATTAAAAAGCAAAAAATTTACTCTGATTTTTAGGTAATTTGGGTCGTGACAGGTATACCCAGAGTAGACATTATTTTTTATCTATATTGTTGTAAGTACAATAATGTTTATGAAAAAGTATATGGGGATTTAAACGTGGGTAATTTGTAAATGAACTCTGATGACTTTAAAAGTTTGATTAATTCAATGACGTCTTCATGCAAATTTATGTTACGCTTACACATAAATGATAAAAAGATTCACTGTACTGATCTAGCATCGACTCGTAACCCAACCAAAAGTGTAGGAAATCGGGTCGTTACACTATGTGCCTGTCATGTCTCCTTCGTGGCATTTCCGTTTCCGTCTGTGTGGTGTTTTCCGTTATGCTGTAGGACTCTAGCCCAGTCTACAGCCCTACCATAGCCATAAGTATTCCGTTCCCTCTTCGGAGGATGCCATCTTTTGAGGATGATATGATTATTATCCACATGACAACGATATTGATTTCCTAGTCTCCATGTTTCGACATTGTGTATCATTTTTAAGTACGATTTGATTATGATTTATGTATAGCTATACAATTATGTTTCGATTATGTTTTGTTTTGATATGTGACTCTGAAGTTTTATTTTGAATTAAGAAATATATGAAGTATATTTTTGGTATATAAAAAGGATATGTACTAAGTATGCCATTTTATGTTTTCTAATGGTTTTGATCAGAAAATGTACTTTATTTTTTAGTATCATCATTTTATTAAATGTTTTGGATGCTATTGCTATTTTAAATGCACTCCTTATGGGGCTATCCAGAAGGTCACCCCTCTCTTTTCCATCATTCCTGATTATTTACAATGATTACTCCCTTGCCTACCACGACAAGACGTTGGCTGGTGGACGCTACTCTCCCCAGGCTACTTTTTGTACACGCCCCAGGTATATTTTACTTTATATCTAGACATCTTGTACAGTACAAATACTTATATGTAAATAAACATTTTAGGATGTAATCACTTTTTGTATACGTGTGACAATGAAGATATATGTAGTCCATGATGCTACAATGCTTACTGAGATTAAGAGATGAATGAATATTATAAGCATTTTATAGATGCTCGAATATAAAATTTTAGAAAGAATAGGTAAAATCAACTGTTTGTGGTTATATATTGTTGATTTGGAAACTTACAAGTAGATAGGGTTATGTATAAAGGTTATGCTACCGGAAATCCATGAAAGTGTAAAATAGGAATTGTCGAATATAAGAAAGGTTAACAATTAAAAAATAAGTTATAAACTGACACTGAACAGGAATACACCTTAAGTAAGAAGTTAAGTTATAAAAGAAAAATTTAAATTAGCCATAATTTTCGTATTTTCGGGGTGTTACACCTAGCAACCCTTACATACTTTTCACTACAACTGGGCTCTGATGTAGTGCACTCTGTATAAAGAATACATTAATGGAATTCTTTAATTAGTTAATTTTTTTTTTTTTAAGTTGGACGAGTTTTACAACTAGTTATCCAAACCTACTACCAACCCTTTTTCTTTATCTAGGCATGGGATAAGCTGCTTTGTCGTATAACACGTAGTGCATGCGAAGTTAATGTTATAATTTGTGAAATAAAATTAAACAATTTGTTGGCTCAACTAAGAGGGGGGTGAATTGGTTTTCTATTAATTTACCAAATTTAAAACTTACTTAGCTAATATTGCACACAAATAAATCTATAACTACAATAAGATAGAGAACAAATGTGTAGTAAATAAGGAGATAAGGGAAAGAAGTAGCAAACACAATGAGTTATAGAGGTTCGACCAAATCCTTTGCCTACGTCCTCTCTTCTTGACCTTCTTGTCAAGGAGTCTCTTCCACTATCAAGATGAGCTTTACAACTTCCTTTTCAAGGTTAAGGAATAACCTCTTTACCCACTTAGCAAACATTGCTATTCAAACTCTTTTATAACACCTCTCACAGAGGAACTCTCCCCTTTGCTTTAAGATAAAGAGTGAATACAATCAAAGCTCTCTTAATGGGTAGGTGATGAAAATGAATAACTTAACTAAAGCTTTCAATGACAATTAAGTACACTTTTGCTGAAGACACAAAGAATGTTTTCTCAAGATTGCTCTGAGCTTCTCTGCTTTCTTGCTTCTTGTCTCCAATGTCTTTATGACTTGTATTTATACACCAAATTGGTTGGTGAAACATTTAATGCAATTCTTCATGTTGAAACCCTAAAAAACTAGCCGTTGGAGTTCTGCAGACGAATGTCAGATCGATCTTCTTACCCGAGAGGATCTATCATTTAGTTCTAGAACCTGCAATCACAAAGGTACTCCAGGAAAGGAAGATCGATCTCATCATACAGAGGGATCGATCTTCTCTTCTTGAGAAGTCAGTCATTGCATTCCGTAAAACAAGGGAGATCGATCTCTTTGCTGCATTGAACGAATTGCTACTGCTTAGAGGAGATCGATCTCACAACCCCAGGAGATTGATCTTACAATGTTTCTGCCAAAAGGAGATCGATCTCACACCTTAGGAGATTGATCTCTCAATGATTCTGCCAAAAGGAGATCGATCTCACAACCCAGGAGATCGATTTTTCAACGATTCTGTCAAAAGGGGATTGATCTCACAATGATTCTGCCAAAAGGAAATCGATCTCTCACCTTAGGAGATCGATCTCTTGGCTTGAGTATCAGTTTTCCCCAGCAAAAATTTAGGTTTTTAAGTTTAAATCTTCACAAGTTTTCTAAGTAATTTTTAGTATAATTGGTAATATGTTCTCTAAGACAATTACTTAGAAATAATACTTCACAGATGATTTGAAGGTTTAAAATAAGCATATTTAAATTAATGTTTTGTTATTGCAAAATATATCATCCAAAGCTAACGATCTCCCATTTTAATATGACAAAACTTAATTCAATATTTTAAGATTTTGATTCTTAATACATGCATGGTTTCCAAATCATTTGCATTTAAAAATTTGCTCCCCCTTAATATATGCTTAATGTTTATGATTTGCTCCCCCTTAATGTCACGACCCCTTTTATCCATACCATCTAAAAATCACTGCAAATATTTCGCATTTCATTTCCTTACCTGGTCGTGAACAACCCTCACCAATAACAGTTGGGTTGTGAGTCAATAATAACCATCATTTACCATTCATTTTCAATTGATCAAAAGCCATGTCTGACAGGCCCTGAAGGTATTGTCCGCAAGTGCACGGGTCGTACAAGTAATAATGGGATTTGAGTCCCGAGTTATCATCCCACAGAGAAGTTGACTAGCCTAATTAACTACCGGTTAATCTTACCCTAAGTATATCCTAGCAAATTATGAAATTAAAGGGAGTGATCTACATGGCTAAAATTAAAAATACTGAAAGCAATAAAATAATAAAACTATAAAATAAAGAAAATAAAACCGAGCAAAATTACTTACAGTGCTCTACACAATTAAAATAAAAAAGCTACAAAAGAAATTAAAACAGTTAAAGCTAATTAACGCAATTAAAATAAAATGCAAATATTAAGATAACAAAGTAAGATTAATTAAACTAAAATTAAACTAACCTAAAATGCAATTAAACTACTTAATCAAAATGCAATTTAAACTAAGTTAAGATTTAATGAAATAAATTTACCCCTAATCTAATTCTAAATGAACACTTAATTAATTATCATCCTAATTAAAACTAAGCTTTATACTACTATGCAAGAATATTAACATGCAATTTAATTAAAGACTCTAAACTAAGCTAACAAATTAAATTGAAATTAAACTATACTAACAATGCATGAAAATGAATTAATTAACTAAAATGAACTAAGCCAAACAAAGCCTTAACAACTTTTAAACCATCCAAATCCCTCCAAACACTGTTCATGCTTCAATTTGCATCTTTCCAGGAGATGGCCCCGGTCTGTCCAAGCGTGTCCACTGCATGCTCGCGTTCGGTTCTCTCCTAGTCTGCTAGCTACCAACTCTGCCTCAGTTTCATCTTGTTGCCAGGCGTGTTCAGCTCTAATTCTTGGTTCATCTTGCACGCAATACAGTCCATGCATAAACCGTGCACGTTTCCTTCTCCAGGCGTTGTCTTGCCCACAGCTGCACGTCTTGGTCTGCTCTCGATCTGGCCACGCAACCGCTCTCGGTTCCAGCTTTTCTCTCCAGTCTAGACCTCTCCTGTTGTACCAGAAACAATATCCTGATCATGCCCAGTTACGTCCTTCTGTTGTTCTGCATTGTGAGTCACGGCTCTCGGCTTTTCCAAATAAAGTCCTGCCCAGCTCAGGCTGTCCTGGCTTTGCTTCCGATCTGTCTGCTTCTAGTAATGTCTTACACCCTGCTTTGCTTCAGGACAGTACACGGATGAAGAAACAACAACGAGACCAAGAGGACAGAATGTATAATCTAAGAAATAAGAGTTTGAAGAAGATGAACAGTAGAAAACGGTGAGGAGCAGAGTAGAACAGAGCAGTTTTGGTCTGCTGGTCTGCTTCCTCGTTGCCGTCCAACTACCACCCGAACACACTCTCAGTGTCACAACAATCAGCTTCTCTTCAAATCTGGAAATGAATTGAAGTATCTGAAGAGACCCGAGAATGAAAAAAACAGTTCACTTTGCACACTAGCTGGTCCCGAAAGACAAAGATGGGAAACTGTCTAAATGAAAACATATTAATGCATGAAAGTGAAACCTTCAAACCAAAAAGAACAATGCAGAAAATGGATAGTAGATGAGTAACCCGAGAGCTACACTAGGACAAATGTGCTATGTAAAATAGAACTTGAAGAATAAAAGAGCTTGAAATACACCAAACTGAGAAGCATGAAAATGATGGAAAGTGATTGCTAAAGAAAATGAATTATCCAAGACTAGAAAATCAAGAACATAAAAATGAAATGAACATTAAAAGTAAATTGGAAGCTAATGGAAAACAAGAAAGTAAATCTTCAAAATGTAATCTAAAGCTAAACTACTCTAAACTACATTACATTACACTACTCCTACTCCTAAAATTAAATTACGTCTACTTCTACTCCGACAAATTACATCTTCTTTCAATTGTCATCCTTTCCTATTTATAAACACACTAGGGGTAAAATTGTAATTTCTACATCCTTGATGAGTTGACTTTTTTTGGCCACTTGTCTTCACACCATTGGCTCCTTGAAAAGATATTTTCATGTCATCGGTCTTCTTGTCCAATTGGATGTGCTAGGTGGCATGACTCGTGTTGTCCGCGTGGCTCAATCTCAATTTTAGTCCAATTTCGATCCATTTTCTACCGAAATATTCAAAATTCATCCGGATTTAATTTATCTGCAAACATGAGAATTTTAATTAAATAAAGGGGATAATTAACAAAATAAATTGGGGATTTAAATAATTAATTAGGAAATTAAGCACAAATAATTCTAAAAATATAGAATTATCAGGAAGAGGAAGATTTCATGTGAAGGGACCATCGCCTGAAACTGGCTAGAGGGTGGCCGAAAAATTCACACCAGTCAGAAGCAGAGGTACCACCTACGGTAGAATGAGAGAGGTGTATCTCTCGAGTTTTTCCTCATTTCAGGATGGTTTTTACCTTTTTATGAAGCTTATCCAGTTTCATTTCAGACTGGAATATATCAGAAACAAAAAACATCTAGAAGGTCATCAAATTTATGTGTTTTCATTGGCCGACAGATTACAATATGCAAGGGAGCTGGCTGTTCTATTTTAGAAAAATCACCAAAATTAATTTTGATCAGATTTCTTCAAAATTTCACTTCTAAATTGTTAGAATCTGTCTATAGTGTGTCCCATAAAAATTTTGGGGTCACTTGTTTAAGAAAGATTTCACGAACGAGCTCATTTTGTGCGATTTAGCCAATACCGAGGAAAATGGAATTAAGGTTTCGATTAACTTCAAAAATTCATTTGGACCCCTAAATCTCCATATTTCTTCATAATTTTTATTTCCCATGTCAATTTCACATTATTTTAATTTCATATGGCTCAGAATAATTTTCACGAATTTTTAGAATTTTATTCGGATTTATTTCCCTTATTATGTTCGTTTTCTCGATTTAATTTAAAACCCGAGTTTAACTCACTTTTTCATCTCCAATCACTTAGTTTTCAATTCTACTTATCATTTCATGGATGAACATAGAATTTCTAAGCAATTCTTGGGTCTAGGACCTTACCTCGATTTACGTGTCATCGGGCCCCACGTTAGAATCGAGTGCTTTAGTCTTCTACGGGCCTGCAAAACGTCACATTGAGCTATAATTCACTTCTCATAAGCATCATAATATGGAAAAATATCGGGTTTCACATTTCTCTCCACCTTTTAAGAATTCAGTTCTCTGAATTCAAGTTGATCCATCGAATAGATGAGGGTACTTCTCCCTTATTTGGCTCTCTAGCTCCCATGTAGCTTCCCCTATCTCATAATGTCACCAGAGAACCTTCACTAGTGGGATAGTCTTAGACCTTAGCACTTTCTCCTTCCTGTGGAGAATCTGGATCGGTTGTTCAACATAACTCATGTCCTCATGAATCTCTAGTGGCTCGTACTCGATGACATGAGAAGGGTCCGGATGATACTTCCTTAACAACGAAACATGAAAGACATCATGTATACCCGATAACTGTGAAGGTAGTGCTAACCGACATTCTACATCTCCTACTTTACTCAAAATCTTGAATGGACCAATGAAGCAAGGACTCAACTTTCCTCTTTTCCTGAAACGTACTATACCTTTCATCAGTCACACCTTAACAAATATGGAGTCCCCAACCTGAAACTCAAGAGGACGTCTTCGCACATCTGCATAACTCTTCTGTCTACTCTGTGCCGTCCTCAACCTGTCACAGATCAACTGAACACTTCTATTTGCCTGTTCAACTAACTGGGAGTAAGGATATTTCTGTCACCCACTTCTTCCCAAGCAATTGGGGATCTGCATCTCCTACCATATAGAGCCTCGTATGGAGCCATTTCGATGCTAGCTTGGTAGCTGTTATTATAAGAAAACTCTGTAAGAGGCAAGTGGTCGTCCCATGAGCCCTTAAAGTCTAAGGCACACCCTCTTAACATGTCCTTTAAGGTCTGTATAGTCCGTTCGAACTGACCATTTGTCTGAGGATGATAAGCGGTTCTTATGTTCAGTCGAGACCTCATAGCTTCCTGAAATCTAGTCCAGAATCTAGAAGTAAAGCAAGAATCTCTATTAGATGTGATGCTCAAAGGTGCCTCATGCAACCGTACTATCTCTCTGACATATAAATCAGCTAGCTTATCTAGTGAATCTGTGTTCTTGGTGGCAAGGAAGTGAGTGCTGTTAGTCAGTCTGTCCACAATCACCCAAATTGCATCATGATCTCTCTGGGTCCTTGGTAACCCTATAATGAAATCTATCGTAATATGCTCTCATTTCCATATAGGAATCGTAGTGACTTCAGTAATCCTGCAGGTCTCTGGTGTTCAGCCTTAATCTGCTGGCAAACTAAACATCTAGCAACATAGTCTGCCACATCTCTTTTCATCCTAATCTACCAATACACTTTCCTAAAGTCCTGGTACATCTTGGTATTGCCCGGGAGCATGGTGAATCTAGAACAATGGGACTCCTTTAGTATGCTCTGTCTCAAGGTGTCATCGTGCGGCACGCAGATACGGCCTCTATATCTTAGTAGTCCATCATCACTGACCATAAACCCAGACTGCGATCTCTCCTCTGATCATCATGTAGGACACCATACCTTTTCTACTCAGGGCATCAACTACTATATTCGCCTTGCTCGGATGATACAAGATCTCATAGTCATAGTCTTTTAGGAGCTCTATCCATCTCCGTTGCCTCATATTGAGCTCATTCTGATCAAACAAATACTTGAGACTCTTGTGGTCAGTGAAGATCTGAAATCTCTATCCGTACAGATAATGTCGTCATATCTTGAGTGTAAAAACTACTACGGCTAACTCTAAATCGTGAGTGGGGTAGTTCCACTCATGATCCTTTAGCTGACGGGATCCATAAGCTACCATTCTACCATGCTGCATAAGCACACAGTCGAGACCCTGGTGGGAAGCATCACTGTATACCATATATCCCCTAGAACCACTCGAAATGGTCAAGACTGGTGTCATAGTCAACCGACGTTTGAGTTCTTGGAAGCTCTGCTCACACTGCTCAGACCATGTAAACTGTACCTCCTTACGGGTCATTTTGGTCAATGGAGCTGCTATCCGTGAAAACCCCTGGACAAACCATTGGTAATACCCTTCCAATCTTAAGAAGCTTCTGACCTTTGTGACTGTCCTTGATCTTTCCCATCTCAATATTGTGTCTACCTTGGATGGATCTACTGACACCCCGTCCTTAGATACTACATGTCCGAGGAAGGAAATCTGCTCTAGCCAGAATGCACACTTACTGAATTTACCATATAGTTTCTCCTCACGGAGAGTCTGGAGTATAATCCGCAATTGCTGCTCATGCTCTTCTTGGGATCTAGAATAGATCAAGATGTCATCGATGAACACTATCACAAATCTATCCTGGTATTCTCGAAAGACATAATTCATAAGGCTCATAAATGCAGCTGGGGCATTAGTCAGTCCAAAGGGCATCACCAAAAACTCGTAGTGCCTATATCGAGTCCTAAAAGCTGTCTTCGGTATATCAACCTCCTTAATCCTTAGCTGATGGTAACCCGATCTCAAGTCTATCTTTAAAAATATTGAAGCCCCACTCAGCTGATCAAATAGATTATCTATCCTCGGCAGGGGATACTTATTCTTAACTGTTGCTTTATTTAAAAGCCTATAGTTTATGCAAAGGAGGAGACTACCATCTTTCTTTCTGACGAATAGTACCGAAGCACCCCTATGGTGACACACTAGGTCTTATAAACCCCTTATCGAGTAGTTCTTGCAACTGCTTCTTTAATTCCTCCAATTCTACTAGTGTCATTCGATAAGGTGGCTTGGAGATTGGTTGAGTATCTGGTACTAACTCAATGGAAAATTCAACCTCTCTCTCAAGTGGCAACCCCAGTAAGTCCTCTAGAAATATATCGGGAAACTCATATACCACTGGAACATCCTGTATACTTGGTGGTTCCCGACTCTCATCAGAAATAAAGGCAATATATCCTTCACACAATAAAACATCATATGTTAATCTCACACATATATATCATATCTTCACATAACACATAACACAAAACTTTTATCACCATGCACTTTTATTTCTTTCTCGTAAAACATACATTGAACTTTTCTGGTAATGAGAAGGTCAAAGTCTTAGTGTAGCAGTCTACATTCACGCGATTGGTAGCTAACCAATTTGTGCCTAATATTACATCAAAATCCTTTATGTTTAATAAAACTAGATCTGCTAGAAATTTCTTATCTCCTACCATGATTTCACAATCCTTTCATATCATATCAATCTTTTGTAATACGTGCATGGGTGTACTTATATGTAGCATGTAATCTAGTGACTCAGGTTTCTTATTCAACTTAAATGCAAATTATGGTGACACAAAAGAGTGTGTGGAACCTGGGTCAAACAATACATGTGCTTCATGGTTACAGACAATGAGAGTACCTCTGATAGTGTCGGAGGATATATCGGCTGTCTCCTTATCAATGGCATAGACTCGATCTTGTGAGACAAGCTTCTTTCCCTTGTCTGCGACTGTGGCTCTCTTAGGTGGTGCTTGCCTCTGTGGAGCCTGAGTCGGTCTCTCAATCGGTCTAAGTGCCTCTCGAGGTTCCTGAAACCTCATAAGTGGACAATCTCTCATTATGTGCCCTACTTCACCACATCTGTAGCAAGTAAATGTACCCGTTCAGTAAGGTCCAAGGTATATCCTGCCACATGTCCTGCATCATGGCACTCTCATCTTAGAACCTCTGATAACATCCGTAGTACCCAGTGTAGTCTTGGGCTTACCAGCCCCTATCTGAGGCCCTTCCACCCTTTGTCTCTTGGGCTGACCCCCTCTCAAATCATGTCGGGAAGTAACTACTCTCTTCCCCTTATCTCTGACTGATATCTTGAAACCATGCTCTGCTTGAGTAATACCTAAGCCCCTCTCTATCTCCTGTGCTCACCTTAGAGCATCTCTGAAATCCACAATGTTCTGACCCAACAGCCTATCTCTGATCCTGGATTTTAATCCTGCCAGAAATCTCTCTGTCTAACGTTCGGGACCTCTAACTATCTCTAGATCATAACTCATCAGGGTCATAAATCTATTCTCATACTCATCTACTGTAGAACTTCCCTGTCTCAAATCTAAAAATTCTGACTGCATCCTCTTTTGAGCTGCATGCGGCACATATTGCTCTCGAAATGTGACTAAGAAAGCATCCCATGTGATTTCTGAAAGATCCTCAACTAATATCGTCCGTGTGGATCTTCACCAAAACTTAGTCTGGCCCTTCATCATATAACCCGCCATGGTCACTTTCTCCCTATCAGTACACCCCAACAACTGGAAGATCGTCTTAATATCCACTATCCACTCCTCAGTCTTAATCGGGTCCTTAACCCTTGTGAACTCCGGAGGATGCATGCCTAAGAAATCTCACACCCTCTGAGTCTCTCTGTCATCCCTATGCTGGGGAATTGTTGGTTGAGGGATTGGGGCTACTGGAGGAATTGGTGGTGGAGGAGGATTAGGCGTAGGAGTAGCTGTATCTTTGCCAGGTGTATGTGTCTCAAACTGCTGAGTAAACATAGTGGTAAGAGTGGTAAGTCCTTCCCTCATACCCTGTACTGTCTCCTCGAGCCTCCTTATTCTCTTTGTAGGGCTCTCGGGTTGAGGTGGGGATGGGGGAGCAGGTTGAGCCTGTCTCCGTGGACGGCCTCGTCTACCACTCAAGGTTAGTGATCTACTATCTGCAGAAAATCTAAGAATTTGGTCATAATTTGATAGATATGCTTACTTTATTACCAGACTAACATAGACACTTTGGGATGTAATCTAATCTTACTTCTAGACACAGACAGTATCACACAACTATTGCTCTGATACCTTGTAAATTGTCACGCCCGAAAAAGCGAAAAA
Source organism: Firmiana major (assembly GCA_033439115.1). Taxonomy (NCBI): domain Eukaryota; kingdom Viridiplantae; phylum Streptophyta; class Magnoliopsida; order Malvales; family Malvaceae; genus Firmiana; species Firmiana major. The sequence continues at coordinate 35,008,934 of CM065897.1, read as the reverse complement.
TAGGGCAATTTTAAAACTTTTTAACCAATTTAACTGAGTTGTGTTCTTGCCTATGTCAATTTCTTAACTTGTATCATTTTATAAAATTCGGCAGCATAACGACTGCATTATAACTTAACCCAACTTGCAGAGTTTAAAACGCAGTTTATAATTTTCAACCCACATCCGCAACACAGTTTCAATTCTATTTTAGGATCTCGTAACATCCACAACATATATTTATTCTGCGTAATAAAAAATCTGTACATAAATATAATCCTTTACAACTATTACATCCCGACTGTCATATACATTAGTGTCTATGTTGTACATCATGTCTGGAATAAAAGTAAAGCTATACCTCGTCGCGACAAATGATCTGACGAAAGGTCGGACTGCCTCGTCCACGACCTCTAGCGCGTGAGTGCAGTAGAATCCCTGTAAGAATCTGGAAAATTGAAAGGAAGGGGGTGAACTTTTCAGGCTCAGGAAGAGATACATTTAAAGTAACCTAATACATAAAACAAGTAAAACATATAATTTTACTAATCAGCGTAAAATATGCACTGGAGTAGAGATACTTGAAATCATAAAAATAACAAAACATGCTTAAATCATAGTTTACACATCATGCTTTAATTTGATAAAACTCATATATATAGTATACATCTTGTGTAGTGTAAACAAGTGCATAGTATTTCCAAATTCAATCATGCACGACAAAATATGTTTATCACTTCGAAAGCGAAAACGTGTGGTCATATGCACATTCTATGAAACATAATCTCCTATGCTACCTTCAAAATCATATCATAAAATAAACATGTATTAAATAGCCATTTACAGGTGACGTAGCATGAAATGTGCAAAATATATTTCATTCTCGTGGAGATTAGGCTACATTATAAACTAGGTCCTGAAGGACATCATCAACATCTCTGGTACATATAGCCATAGTACAGGGAACTATAGGACTGGATCAGGGTCGTACAGTACCCTACTGGATTGGTGTGGTACGAGGCTATGGTGGGGTGACTCACTATGAGCCTGCAAAGGACTCGAAGTCTCTAATCAGTCTCAATGCATGAACTTTAAATGATTGCATGGTATCACAAGTCATCTCATCTCGTTAGAGCCCTGCCCGTTCCTTGGCTGTCGGCTAGGAAAATCCTTGATCGTCTTGTACCTTTTTCTCAATATACAAGATCAACCCCAGATCACTCTAACCTCATACACCATACAACATGCCCTAGTCTCAACATATTAAACACGCTTTTCATAAATATAGTTCTCGGGTATCTCTATATACTCCATATACTGAAAACATAGTTTTCTTAAAACATTCTCGGGACTTTAACCCGTAACACATAGAAAACATACTATGATTTCATTTAATACATCAAAATCACTTTTATATACCATAAACAAGTATACTAAAATGTATCTCGTGCAATGGAAATCATTTTGAAAAGTTTGGATAAGTTTATCTCGGGTTTTGAGTGAATAATGCTCAGTTCACATTTCGAGAAAGCCCTTATCCGTAGAAACTAAATTTATCATCCCTATAAACATTTGGTAAGGTAGAAAAGTACTAATGCTACTCTAAATTATATCCCTTACCTCTTAGCGTTGGAGGTAATGCACATTTCTTGATTTTTGAGCTCACCTCGAAATGCGTGTCGATAACCCGAGCTGTCACATACCAAGTTATTACATCACATATAGCTCAAATTCATGTTAATATATTCAAATATGTGATTACATCTAAAGTGTTGACTAAAAGTTGACTTTTTGCTACTTTGCTCGTTTTGCTCGGTTTTATTTGTTTAAGCTTCCTTTAACATGTTTGATACCTTTAAATTCATTTTCAATACTTCTAAATCATGTCTTACATTCAAAAATTCATTCCACTTCATACAAGACCTTAAATTATCTATTCTTGCATTATTTCGATAATTTTCACCTAGTTAAACACTAAACCGAACCTTTATAGTATACTTTTAACTGTAAATTCAATTTAATTACATCCAAGCAACTAAATCATGCTGGAAGCAGCTGAACTCCATCATATAAATCAATTCATCAAATTTCCTTTAACAAAAATTCATCAAAAATCACAAATTAACAACATACTCATCATCATCACCATACCTCAACTTCTTCACTTGTTTGAACAACTTTGACTTCAATTTCAAGCCTCCAAATTGCCACTCAGTTGTGATACAACATGTATAGAGTTTATAAAGGTTTAGAATCATCCAAGAAATTCATCAAATTCATCAAACAATTCCATCTTTACTTACCTCAGAACAGGGTAGTTTTCTATCTTGTTCTTCTCCCTAACCTTTTAGAGAGTAAACGACTTAAATTAGGTTTGAATTTTTTATATGTGATATAAGGGAGGAAGAGTAAGATTTCATGTGAAGGGACTATCACCTGAAACTGGCCAGAGGGTGGCCAGAAAATTCACCCTAGTCAGAAGCAGAGGTACCGTTTGCGGTAGAATGAGAGAGGTGTATCTCTCGGGTTTTTCCTCATTTTGGGATGGTTTTTACCTTTTTATTAAGCTTATCCAATTGAATTTTAGACTGGAAAATATCAGAAACAATAAACATCTAGAAGGTTATCAAATTTGTGTGTTTTCATTGGCTGACAGATTACAATATGCAGGGGAGCTGACTGTTCTGTTTTAGAAAACTCACCAAAATTAATTTTGATCAGATTTCTTCAAAATTTCACTTCTCAATTGTTATAATCTGTCTATAGTGTGTCTCATAAAAATTTGGGGGTCACTTGTTTAAGAAAAATTCACAAACGAGCTCATTTTGTGCGATTTAGCCAATACCGAGCAAAATGGAATTAAGGTTTCGATTAACTTCAAAAATTCATTTGGACCCCTAAATCTCCATATTTCTTAATAATTTTTATTTCCCATGTCAATTTCACCTTATATTAATTTTCTATGGCCTCGGAATAATTTTCACAAATTTCTAAAATTTTATTCGGATTTATTTCCCTCATTAGGTTCGTTTTCTCGATTTAATTTAAAACCCGAGTTTAACTCACTTTTTCATCTCCAATTACTTACTTTTCACTTCTACTCATCATTTCATGCATGAAAATGGAATTTCTAATCAATTCTCGGGTCTAAGACCTTACCTCGATTTACATGCCATCGGGCCCCACGCTAGAACCGAGTACTTTAGTCTTCTACGGGCCTGCAAAACGTCACATTGAGCTATAATTCTATCGCGACCCAAATTTCTAAAAATCACTACAAATTTTTCGCGAACTTACCACATTTCAATTGTTGGGCTATGAGTCAATATCCCTCATTCAGTTTCATATATTATATATATAAACATAACAGGCAATGCTTTAGTCCCAGACACTAATATTCGCGAAAGCTCATAAAATTATTATTTTAGAATTTAAAATTCATTTACATTGCCTAACATATACATCCCCCATATAACGTGACTACATCACTGTACACTATTATTCAGATACAAAAAGTACATCTGTGCATACCTCGATACTGCTGGATAGCTGTGTATAAAAGATCGCAGGACGAACGCAGCTTATACACTCTACTGAAATGCTCTGTAGAGGTGGGAAAAATAATGGGATGAGCATAACGCGCTCAGTAAGAAATATATGAAAGCAGGTAGATAACCACACTATCTACGATGCTCATAATGCATGTTTTATCAACTCGTAAAAATCATGGCATTCACAAAACCATCATAGTAAAACACATAGCAATTTACTGCCCAAAAACCGAATATCAAAACTCATTCAGAGTAAAATATTTCTGTGTTCAGTATTGAAACTCACTTTAAAATCATATTATCATTTCAAACGGTTTCATCACAGAAATCAAATCACAATTAGTTTCATCATCGAAACCAATAAAATAGATGAGACTAGGCAGGGATTTCAACACAAATCCAAGGGACAATTGGCTAAAGTCCGAGACCCACAAGCTATCATGGATCAGGTGTGCCAGGGTGTCTCTAAGTCCAAGGAGGGTATTAGTCTATCCATCGGCTCCTATCTAAGGACTATCAAAAAACAGAGCAATGACAAAGCATGCCCGAGTCCCAAGACGCAATCCTCCCATCCCATAGTTGCATGGTACAGTGTACTCCATGTTGTCTACACGGTATGATGTACTCCGTGAACCACAGTACAATTACCACACAGTTGTAGGTGCCTGAGTCAAAAGCTCACCACCCCAACCAAATAAATTATCAACCATAGCCTATCGTCTCAGATCTAGTGTGAGCAAGTCAGTGTGTGAGGTCCTGCCTACCACAAGCGACCCCTTTGGGCCCCTGCTGCGACAGCGCCCCCCCCACTCAACCCGAGGGCTCCAGCACGATCTCAATCACAAATCACAACAGAATCCAGTGCGAGCAGTGCTCCAGCACGGTCTGTACAGATGTAATACCAAAATCAAGTGGGAGCAGATCTGGATAAATCCACAGATCTCATCATAGCTCCAGCACGATTTCACACACACAAAATAGACAGCTGGCTCAATTTTCCACCACAGTGGTACTCAAACCGAGTGCAATATACAAAACGGTACAAAACAGAGTGAGAGGGTAACATCCCATCAATTCACTCGTCAATCAAATCAAACTTTAGAAAAACGTGCAATTTAATGCATACAGTTAAATCATGAGCCAGTCTATCATTTCAGCTTCACAAAAAATCTCTTTTTCACAGAGAAAACATGGATTGCATGCACTTTATGCAAATTCTAAAATTCCTGAGTCTAAGGGTATTTTCGTAATTTTCCCATATTTGGGTACTATCCAGAAATTTTATATCTATACTCTATATGAAATTTAATTGACTATAAACTACGATGAAAATACATACAGCTATCTCTAATAGCTCTCATAGATCCCTTACCTCGGATCACGTAGTGTGACCTCTCTTCCTCTGTGCTGTCTAAATCTCGCAGTCCGGTCAACTCTCGATATGACTCTAGAGCTGCATTTAACCATTTACTAGATTAATTACACGTTTCCTATTGTATTACACATTTAATAAAGTTCATTTCACTTAATTAGGCCTGTTTACTCTAAATGGGCCTAAATACTTTAATCGGGCCTTAATCCGTATTAAGCCCGTTTTTCACGTATTATTTCCCTTCATCAGGGTCTATCGACTCATTGGGCCTATCCATACCCATTGGGTTTTATTCCAAGCTCTTTGGATAGCCCGAATATCATTTACGACAGTTTATTCTAAATTTCGAATATAATTCACTAAATCTGAAATTTAATCCGAAATGCATAAAATAAATCTTAAATATGCGTTAATCACATAAATTGTCGTAAATGAGCTTTACTTACCCGATATTATGTGATGGTACGCAATTCGAAGTTCGATCAGGCTTCCATTCGGAATTAATCGTCGAACTGCACAATTTCGTTTATTTAACTCCAGGTCAATTTTTGATTAAATATAATTTAAATAAATTTATTGAAAATTAAATCGGTCACTTTTGACCTCATATCGACTTACCCGAAGTCTGATGAAATCCCAAATTTTTTTCTCTCTCTTTTTTCTCTCTCCTCTTGAACAGGTTCGGACCGGTTCAGTCCCTTTCACATTGAACCAGTCCGAACCGGTTCAGTGGCCATTTCATCATTTTCGGTGCTACCGATCGGTTCCCAATGCGATTCTGCCGCTAATCGGCTGGGCTCGGGCTGGGGAGCCTTCTTTTGGCCTGGGTTGGGGTCGATCGGCGCCAGTGGCAGCCGAATCTCCCCTTTCTCCCTCGGCTCTCCCTCCTCCGATCTGGCATTTCCCGGTGATGGAGGGCGCGTGGTGGCTGCTGGCGAGTCACCCGGTGTTGGGCTTCCTTCGCCAGCCCTCATCGGCCCCTTAACCTCGTCGGTGGCTTATAGGTGAGAGGAAACTGAATCCGTCGGTTTGCCTCTTTCTCTCTCCCCGCTATTCTCTTCAGATTTCTACCTTTTTTTTAATTTTTTTTTCAATTTTTTTTATAATATATTTTTATTATTATTTTATTCTTAAAATAATAATAAAAATCCTAAAATATCCCAAAATATCCCAAAAATTCATATTAAATTCATTTAGTCCGTAAATGAATTTTTCGTTCGATTTTTACTTTTTTCGGTATATTTTTTCATAGTTTTGAGCTCTTTTTTTTTGAGGTAAAAATTTTGATAAATTCTAATAAATTTATATCTTGATCAATTGGACTTAAAATTTAATTATTTCGTCTTTATTAATCAAGATTACATAAAATCCGAGTTTAAAATGTCAATTTCTTAAAAATGACACTGAATTTTTGGGTATTACAAATTCACTTCTCATAAGCATCATAATATGAAAAAATATCGAGCTTCACAATAGATGTTGGTGTTTTCCCTCTTTTGAGGATGCCCTCCTTGAGGATGGTTTGATGTGATGTGCTTATGATGTTTTTATCTGAGTTTTATTAAATGTCTAGTCTCGACTATTTTGATGAATGACGTGTTTTGATGACTGCGATTTCTATCACGACCTGAGATTTGATGTTGTGACGAAAATGTGAATTTTATCACGTACATTGTGATGATGCAAACTGATGCCATTGTTATTATCATTATTCCCATAACGTTTTACATGCTGGAATACTTCTATCATGTTTTTACATGCCTGAATGATGAGTTGTGATGTGATGATCATTTTATAAAATCTCCCTTATCCTCTTTACTAAGCATTTTGAGAGCTCACCATTTTTCCTTCCCCCCTCTAGATTACTAGCAGTGAGCAAGCTAGTGCCTGCCGCATACGTGATATAGGCTGGTGGACAAGATCTCCCCAAGCTATCGCTTGTACACACATGAGCTATAAATTCAGTTCATTTTGTATCTAGACAATGATGTAATACAGACATTTGTGTTAAGTATTTTTGGGATGTAATTAGGACAATATGAAGAAAATGAATTGAGTTTTATGGGCTAACCCTTTTTGGATATGATGTATTTGATTTTATGAAATTGAAATTGTGTGATCTTGGAGATAATGATTTGTCATAAACGCAAGTGATTAAATGACACTGTACAGGAATGCAACCGGAGCAAGAGTTTTTTTATGTAAGAAAATTTTAAATTTGCCCTACTTTTCGCGTTTTCAGGCTGTCACAAAATTATTTGGTATCAGAGTAAAGGTTGCCTAGCACTGTCAGTGTCGAGTGAATGGAAATAGATTACATCCCAATAGTCTGTATTGTCTGGTAATGAATTGAATTTAGTGGGTAAAATTATGATCGATGCTTAATGTATACACGTATGTACGTAAGAGATAAGAGATGAGCGGGAGACGAGGTCATCCCGAGAGGCAGGCACAGCCACCTCCACCACCTGAACCACAGTCGGAGAGTCCTAACTCTCGAATTAATCGGCTGGAATAGGATGTACAAGAAGGGTTTGAGCAGATGGCGATGCTGTTTGCGCAACATTTCGGGGCTAATGCCTCAGGTACCACACTTACCCCGGCCCCTACACCACCATAGGATCCGCCCCCACCTCTTATACAGACTCACCCGATACCACTTGTTGTTCAGCCTTCGGCACAAACCAGGCCTGATGATGGGGGTAAGGGTCGATTGAAGGATTTTCTTTAGATGAATCCACCAGCATTTAAAGGGGTAAATGGTCTACCAGAGGCAGAGGAGTGGTTAATCGAGATGAGGGTCATTTTTGACTTTTTAGGATGCACCGATGCAGAGAGGATTAATATGGGTACCTACATGCTTAAGGAACAAACCTGATATTGGTGTAATACCACCCAGAGTTTATTGGTTGCCATTCATCTAGTGATCAGTTGGGAGACTTTTCAGTCGGCCTTTAGGACCCAATATATCCCTCGCGCTGCCTTGAGAAAGATGCAAGCAGAATTTTTGAATCTAGTATAGGGCAGCATGATAGTTGATGAATATGAGAACCAGTTCATTGCCTTGTTAAGATATGATCCGAAAACTGTCAAAGATGAGGAACGCTGAACAGAGCGATTTGTTTATGGGCTGAGACCAGCCATTCGAGATAGATTGATGGGACTCTACATTACTAAGTTTAATGATGCTCAGAGACGGGCATAAGAAGTTGAGAGGGGACTAGAGTTGATGCAGTCCTAGTCTGAGTCTCGAGTGATAACCAGAGACAAGGGTAAGAGACCTGCAGCTTCCCATACCGACTTCAGAAGGGGTTCTTTTAAGAGACATATGGTCGAGAGACCTAAATGGAGAGTTGATAGACCCAGAGTTCCCCCCATTACTATGGAGACCCCTCGAGGTGTCAGGCCAGAGGTTAAAATTTGCAGAGATTATTGTTGACCACATGAAGGAAGTTTTTCAAGAACCATACAAGGATGTTTTAGATGCAGGGACATGGGTTATAGAGTGAGAAATTACTCGCAGCCATAAAAGCCACATTCTCAAGAGCCTCATAGACAGCAGTCTCAGAGGATGATTCCCCAGAGACAAGCTACAGCTGCTGATAAGGGTAAGAAGTCGATCACAGAAGGACGTGTGTTTGCTTTGGATAAAGAGACCGTAGGTACTTCGTCTAAGACCATACGAGGTACACTTCTTGTCTGTAATCATGAGGCTCATGTGTTGTTGACTCGGGATCCATGCATTCTTTTATTGATGTACACTTTGTATATAAACTGAGTTTAAAATATGAATCCCTAGATTATATTTTACATGGAAATACCCCTATACGTGAGTCCCAGAGGACTGATATGATATGTAGAAGGTGTGAGATCAAGGTGAGAGATAGGATAATGCTAGCAGATCTAGTTTTGCTAAGCATGCGTGATTTTGATGCGATTCTAGGGATGGATTGGTTAGCGGCCAATCGCGCGAGTCTAGACTGCTATACTAAGACTGTAACCTTCTCCCTACCTGAAAAATTTAGTGTATGTTTAAATGTTAAGGAATGAAAATGTGTGAAATTTATTATGAGAAATTTTAGAATATAATGATGTCACCATAAAAACACTAATTAAATTATTGATGTGAAGGTTACATCACACTCATCTCTGATATGAGTCGGGAACATCCAAGGATAGAGGACATACCGGTAGTATATGAGTTTTCGAATGTATTCCCAGATGAATTGTCTGGCTTACCACTAGAAAGAGAGCTAGAGTTCACAATCGATAGTACCAGATACCCAGTCAATCTCTAAACCTCCCTATAGGATGCGTTGGTTGAACTGGAAGAATTAAAGAAACAGTTACAAGAGCTGTTTGACCAGGGTTTTATTAGACCCAGTGTATCACCATGAAAAGTTTCGGTGTTATTTGTAAGGAAGAAGGATGGTAGCTTCAGACTGTGTATAGACTACAAATTACTGAATAAGGTTACGGTGAAGAATAAATACACTTTATGTGAGGTCCCGGCCCAGCCCAGCCTACACAGGCGCAACCCCTCATGGGCCCCTGGTCCGACTGCTGTGACATCGGCGCCCCTCACTCAACCGTACTGTCCTCTTTGGGTCCCACAGGCCCCTCAAGGTTTTCTTTCGTGTCTCGGAGTGCTCGAACCCAGGACCAAGTCCTAGTTCTTGCACTCCGTTGATACCATTGAGCCAATGGCTCAGTGGTATCAACGGAGTGCAAGAACTAGGACTTGGTCCTGGGTTCGAGCACTCCGAGACGCGAAAGAAAACCTTGAGGGGCTTGTGGGACCCAAAGAGGACAGTACGGTTGAGTGAGGGGCGCCGATGTCACAGCAGTCGGACCAGGGGCCCATGAGGGGTTGCACCTGTGTAGGCTGGGCTGGGCCAGGACATCACAATAAAACTCGCGTTTTATTGTGACGAGCATGAGATGTCATACATGATGATTTTCCATGTTTGATTTATATGTCGATTTCATGATTTCTCTTATATAATATATACATACATGTGGCATCGTTTTAGTCATACCTCATGCTCCAAATGTAAACGATTTTATATCATGACATTATCAGCATGTAGATAGTATAGTTATCTACCTGGTTACATTATTGCCTTACTGAGCACGTTTCGCTCACCCTTTCATTTTTCACCCCACAGGGTATATTTAGTAGAAGAGAGCGATAATAGCTTCGCAATTCGGTTATCCGCTGCTTCTTATCAAGATCAGGTATACACATTTGTACAATTTTGTATCTGAACATATAGATGCACAGTACTGTATATGGATGTAATATTGGGGATGTATTTAGTTCAATAAATTGATATGTAAATGAAATATGAAAATGGAATGGTAAATAGGTGAGAGGTGACTAATACCGAATCATAGCCCAACTGTTTAGTAGTATAGCTGTTCACGACGAGTAAGGAAATGAAAAAGCAAAAAAAAATTTCACTCTGATTTTTAGGTAATTTGGGTCGTGACAATTTAATGGTATCAGAGCTGAGTTGGCCTGATATGAGTCGGTGTTAGTAGTTAAGTAAAATTACATCCCCATGTACTGTGCATTGTTTAGATACAATTGTGTATATCAAGATGGAACAGCAGCTAAGATTTTAGTTTCGAATGCAAGAATCTAGTTTTATAATTGATAGCCGCTATAGTAGAGGGGCGAGTACACATGCTCGAGGCCATAGAGATCGACCTGAGAGTCGAATGAGTCGTCACATGAGACTCAAGATGAGAGTGAGGTGGAGGCTGATGTTGAGCATACTCCACAGGGTCCTATAAAGAGACCAAACAGTATTGAGACACGCTCCAAGAGGATGGAGTGGAGTGTAGAAAATATTTCAGACTTGTTTACTCAGTCTATTGTAAATAGTTGAGGATAGGCAGGGTAAAGCCTAAACAGATGCCTCAGACTATAGAGATTTTCACACCCCTCCGATATATAGCGAAGTAAAGAAACCAATAGTTACTGAGGACTGGGTGTATGAGATAGTGATGGGCCCTAAGGGTATCTACCGCAAGTGCACGGGTCGTCCAAGTAATAATGGGATTTTGAGTCCCGAGATATCGTCCCACAGGGAAGTTGTTAGCCTAATTAACTACCGGTTACTATTATCCTAAGTATATCCTAGCAAATTTATGAATTTTCAAAGGTGATCAACTAATCTAGAATTGAAAATACCAAAAGCAAGAAAATAATAAAACTATAAAATAAGTAACTAAAACCGAGCTCAGAGTACTTACAAAATTCCAAGCACTTAAAATCGAAAACCTGCAAAAGAAATTAAAACAATTAAAACTAACTAACACAATTAAAATAAAATGCAATCATGAAAATAAAGCAATAAAATTAAACTACAATTAAAATATCCTAGAAATGCATGTAATTAAACTAATAAAAGTTACAAATTGAACTAATCCTAAAATCTAATTAAAATTGCATGAAAAACATTTAATCTAGATTAATTCTAAATGCCACTTATAAAGCACTAAACTAAATTAAAATCCTAAAACATTTAATTAACTACTAACTAAACATTAACACTACAAATTAAATTAACATACAAAAAGGTTTAAACTAACCTAGCATTGCAATTGATTTAACTAAATAACTAACAACTAACACATGCATGGAAATGGATTAATTAACTATATGAATGCCAAACAAGGCCTTAGGATTTTAAACCATCCAACAACTCCCTCCAAAATACTATTCATGAATTTCACATTTTCATTTTTCAGGTGCTGTCGGGTTGGTAGCTTAGGCGTGTCTAGCTGCTGCCATGCCTCTCGGTTATGACTCTCACCAACTCTGCCTCGGTTTCATGCACCTCCTTCTTCTCTGCCCATGCTTCTGGCTGCCAGGCATGATCTACACGTTTCCATTCAGCTGCAGGTAAGCAACTGCTCTCGGGCTGCTCTCGGTTCCAGGTGAAATCTGCTGGTTGCTGGTCTCGGTTCAGGCATGTATCCCGCTGCTCTTAACACCCGTTCAGCTGCTGTTCCTCGGTGTCTTGCTACTGCTATGTACCAGCTTCAGTTGTGGGGTTCAAGGCTATAGCAGACTGAAGTGGATCAATGAAACAACATATAGATGACAGCAAAGTGAGAATGAACAGGATTAGAAAATCAAAACAGAGCATAACAGAGTGCATTGTAGTTTCCCGATCACTGCCAAGATGATTTCAGTCCCTGCTCTGTGATGCATGGGGACATTAAGTAACAATGAGTAAGCTGTAAATGGCTAACTAACTAAAGGAAAAAGAACAGGGAATGCAGTGATGCACAAACACAAAACCGAGAAGGAAAAGTGCAGTAAACAGAAGCGGAAGCAAGCATGAATATGCAGAAAATAATGACTCCTGTGTACTGCACAAAACATTAAATGACACAAGGGAAATCAACAACAATCCATTACTAGATGAAAGTTTCAACAACTAAAAGAACTAAATGAAGATTGATACTGAAAAATAATTAACCAAACTACAAATGCCGAATGTACATGAACCGAGAACCATCACCCTCGGGTTGCATCAACTTCTTTTCCAACATGATTCCACATTGCTCTTGATGTGGAACAATGTTCAACATCCATCCACATTAAGGCACCAGAACCGAAATGAAGAAGAATGAAAGAAGAACAAATACCCAAGTGATCAAATGACTTAAAACGGTAAAACCATTGCAACCGAAAGCTAAAGAAAAAAAAAAACACAAATCTTTGAAACCGAGAGGTAGAAAATGGAGACTTAAATCATTTGTCATTAACTTTTATCTATAACTAAGTAAACAAGGAACATATATAAATGGATGCTTTTGCAAACCGAAAAGAAAAATAAGGTGAAACAACCTTGCTAAAGGAAACCGAGAAGATTCAGAAAATGGAAGCAAAAAAATTTCATTAAGTGAATAGTGCATGAATAGTAAAATGATGCTAAGAAAACTAAAAACCTCTCGGGAAAGCCTAAAAACAAAAGCAATAAATCTAAAGCTACCTTAGAAAACTATTCTACTCTAAGAAATTACATCCCTTTTTCAATTGTCATCTTCCTATTTATAAGCACACTAGGGGTAAAATGGTAATTTTCACATCCTTGATGAGTTGGCATTTTTTTTGGCCACTTGTCTTCACACCATTGGCTCCTTGAAAAGATATGTCCATGTCATCGGTCTTCTTGTCCAATTGGATGTGCTCGTGGCATGACTCGTGTTGTCCACGTGGTTCAATCTCGATTTTAGCCCAATTTCGGTCCATTTTCTACCGAAATATTCAAAATTCATCCGGATTTGATTTATCTGCAAACATGAGAATTTTAATTAAATAAAGGGGATAATTAACAAAATAAATTGGGGATTTAAATAAATAATTAGGAAATTAAGCACAAATAATTCTAAAAATATAGAATTATCACACCCCCAAACTTGAGCTTTTGCTTGTCCTCAAGCAAAACAAAATGATTGTAGGAATGACAAGTACAAAACACAATAATTTCTCCAATATCATCCTCAAAGATAAAGTACAGACTATGATCTAAAAGAATCACAATTACAAATCAAACACTTAGAATCATTCAATCATAAGTCCTAACCCAAATTGGACTCCTCGTGTGTGTGTGAAGAATGTCAAGGTCACTTCTCAGTACATTATCCAGATCAGATTATGCAACACAGTGAATGCAAATTCAATGACAAGTGATCATTCCCATAAGTTTGCTTTTCACTAATCTCTCCACTAATGTAGTCACACTCAATCAAGGATCAATAGGACTTCATTAAGCTTGTAATGTCAGGCTGGGGTTAAGGTATGATAAAGTCGATTTAGGTTTAGTTACCCCTTAACATGCATTACCTTCTAGGATCTTTAATGTAAGAGCTCTAATTTATTCCCCCAAACTTATTTTATTTCACTAAACATTTTATTCTATTTTTGTATTTTTCTTCTTCTTTCTTTTTCTTTTTCTTTTTTCTTTCTTCATTCTTTTTTTTTATTATTATTATTTTTTTTAAACTAATACTCCTTCCATATCGCTTAGTACCCATATGTACAGAGCTCACAATAGATCTCAATAAATTTCCATGCTCTCGGGGAAAGGGATAGGAAAAGAATACTTTAGGCTAAGGAAAATAACGCAAGTGTATTTACAAAGAAAAGCTTATTTGGCCCAAATGGGTTACTAGGGGTAGTATATGTACAAGGAAGGCTAGAAAGGCTCAAACGATCCAAAGATGGCCTAAATCATCTCCCTAATCAAGTGTGATCTAATATTTCGCCTCGAGATTAGATCAAACAAATTCTAGAATATGATGCACAAAATCGACTGAACAAATGCAATCCTATGTACACATAAGCTTTCTCTAAATAAATATACCGATTCATGACATGACATGTGCATAAGATGAGGCAATCGCAATCAGAATCAAGACAAATTCACGAATTCAACTTCATGCTTTTCCTATAATCATGCTTCTCATTCAATCAAAGTCAGACTAAATCATGGGGTCATATCATCGGAATATGGGAAAACTACATGCTAAGCACTCAATCATCCCAAAATCAAGCAATTTAAGCTCATATTATCGAAAAAATTTTGAAAATTCTTTCTCTGATTTTCGAAAAAATTTTGAAAATTTTTCCAATTTTTCACAAAATAGCTCAAGTGATATCCCCTTCCCCAAACTTAAGATGCACAGTGTCCTCAGTGTGCAGATAATATAACAATTAAAGTTCAAGACAGAGTACTCCCCCTTCTGATGATGATGATGACCACCGAAACTTTTATTGAAAGCGTAAAAACTAGAAAATAAACCTGCAAAATAAAGAAAGAAAGAAGCAACAGAAAAGAAAAAGAAAAAGAACTATATACAAAGTGAAAAGGGAAACACAACCACCTCAAATGCAGCTGAAGAAGACAACCCTCAGCAGCAGGGCGAAGAGCAGGAGGATTAGCCAAAATGGTGACAAAATATTAACAGTTAAATCCTCCTGAGCCCTATCTACTTCCTCCTCTCTCTCAAATTTTATATGGTCAAGCTTTATGTCCTCTATCCTAAAACAGTTTTGAGAGTCATCAGGGAACTTTAAAGGTTTGAAAACATTAAATTTTACTTCCTGATCGAGGACTCTCATAGTTAACTCCCCCTTCTGTACATCTATTAAAGTTCTACCAGTTGCGAGGAATGGTCGCCTAGTATGATTGGGACTTCTCTATCTTCCTCCATGTCCAACACGATAAAGTCTGCCGGGAAGATAAACTTGTCCACTTTCACTAATACATCCTCAATGACCCCTTTTGGATATTTAATTGATCGATCGGCCAACTGGAGGGTCACAGTGGTGGGCTTGGCATCCCCTATCCCTAACTTCTGATAGATGGACAATGGCATCAAGCTTATACTAGCTCCTAGATCGCACAGAGCTCTACCAAAGAATAAATTCCCAATGGTGCATGGTATGGTAAAGCTTCCAGGATCCTTGAGCTTAGGGGGTAACCTTCTTTGGATGATGGCACTACACTCCTCAGTTAGAGCCACCGTTTCGTAGTCTTCCAATCGTCTTTTCCTACAGAGGATATCTTTCATAAACTTCACATAGCTTGGCATTTGCTCTAAGGCATCTGCGAATGGAATATTAATGTGAAGTTTCTTAAAAACCTCAAGGAATTTTGCAAATTGCTGGTCCAGTTTTTGATTTTGAAATCTCTGTGGAAAAGGGACTGGTGGCCTAACAAGAGGTGATGTAGTGGGGACTTTCATAACATCAGAGGTTATCGAAGGTTGTGACAAGGAAACGGGTAAATGTGAAGAATTGCCTGACTTTGTTTCCTTTGCAGCTTGATCATTTGCTTCTTGCTCCTTCTGAGCTGCTTCACTAGAACCTATGGGTTTAACAACTGAGGGCTGGTCAGGTCTGGACTTAACAGGGGTAGCTACTAACTCTTTGCCACTCCTAAGGGTGATAGCTTTTACATGTTCCTTCCCTTCCCTCTGCCTAACAGGGTTGGCTTCTGTGTTACTAGGGAGGGTTCCCTGAGGACGTTGACTAAGAGCGTTTGCTATCTGTCCTACCTGAACCTCTAGGTTCTTGATTGAAGCTGCTTGGTTTTGCAAGATTGTCGTAAACATCTCCTCGAGAGAGGGTTTCTTATCAGCTGCAGATGAATGCTGGGGTTGTGGTGGTGGTGGTGGTTGATGGAAATGGGGTGAATGAGATTGATTCTGTGGATGATGTGGATATTGAGGTGGTGGGTGGTGAGGAAAGTGATGCTGTGGTGGTAACTGAACCTGTGGAGCTTGAAAACCTGGGGGTCCTACTGGTCTAGAATTTGAAGCTTGCCCTTGATTTTGGCTCCATGAAAAGTTTGGATGGTTCCTCCACCCGGGATTATAGGTGTTCGAATAAGGGTTGTTCTGTTGCTTAGGGGCAACGTACTGAACCGACTCGAGGTTAAGTGGACACCTATCCACGGTGTGGGTACCACTGCACAGATCACAAGAAAGAAATGGACTTTGGACAGAAAACACGGGATTAGGATTGTTAGAGGGATTAGGTTGGGTAGTGAGTGACTCCACCTTCTTTGTAAGATTGGCTATCTGAGAAGTCAAGGTGGACAGCGTGTCAAGCTCATATATCCCCGCCGATTTCTTTGGCAGCTGCCTTTCCGAGGACCATTGATAATTATTAGCTGCCATCCTATCTAGTAGCTCATAAGCCTCTTCTTCCGTTTTACACATCAATGCTCCGCCCGAAGCAGCGTCCACTATCGTCCTATTCTGGCTTGTAAGCCCATTGTAGAAAGTTTGGACTTGCAGCCATAGAGGTAGGCCGTGGTGAGGACACTTCCTAAGAAGCTCCTTGTATCGCTCCCATGCTTCATAGAGAGATTCAGAGTCGTATTGGGCAAAGGAGGATATATCGCTACGAAGTCGGGCCATTTTGGAGGGTGGAAAGAATTTGGCTAGAAATTGATGGGCTAACTCATCCCATGTGGAAATGGATCCTGGGGGCAGCGAGGTCAACCAGTGTCTTGCCCTATCCCTGAGTGAAAAAGGGAATAGTCTAAGCCGTAATGCATCGTCCGATAATCCATTGTGCTTGAAAGTATTGCATAAGTCCAAGAACTGCCCAAGATGAGCATGTGGGTCATCATGTGGAAGCCCACTGAACTGCAAAGAGGTTTGGATCATTTGAAGGATGGACGGCTTAATTTCAAAATTGTTAGCAGGGACTGCTGGTGGCCTAATGCCAGTGTAGTATCCTTCGATCGTCGGCATCGCATAATCCCCAACTGTCCTGATTTCCCTATTATCTGCCATTGTGTGTTGCAGCGGAGCTATGGATTTTCTAGATTCCTTTCGTATTCTCCTAAGAGTTCGTTCAATTTCAGGATCTAGAGGAAGGCAATCAAAGCTCTGGGCTCTACGCATGCAGACATCAACAAGTCCTTAGAAGAAATTTTTAAGTTTTTTCAATTTTTCAATTTTTTTGAATTTTTTAATTAATGATGAGAAAATTAACTAATCTAAATATTTACAACCTAAATATTTACATGCTAGAATTACACTTAAGTATAATTTCACCGATATTAACTAAGGACTAATTAAACCTCCCCGGCAACGGCGCCAAAAACTTGATGGGCCCTAAGGGTATCTACCGCAAGTGCACGGGTCGTCCAAGTAATAATGGGATTTTGAGTCCCGAGATATCGTCCCACAGGGAAGTTGTTAGCCTAATTAACTACCGGTTACTATTATCCTAAGTATATCCTAGCAAATTTATGAATTTTCAAAGGTGATCAACTAATCTAGAATTGAAAATACCAAAAGCAAGAAAATAATAAAACTATAAAATAAGTAACTAAAACCGAGCTCAGAGTACTTACAAAATTCCAAGCACTTAAAATCGAAAACCTGCAAAAGAAATTAAAACAATTAAAACTAACTAACACAATTAAAATAAAATGCAATCATGAAAATAAAGCAATAAAATTAAACTACAATTAAACTATCCTAGAAATGCATGTAATTAAACTAATAAAAGTTACAAATTGAACTAATCCTAAAATCTAATTAAAATTGCATGAAAAACATTTAATCTAGATTAATTCTAAATGCCACTTATAAAGCACTAAACTAAATTAAAATCCTAAAACATTTAATTAACTACTAACTAAACATTAACACTACAAATTAAATTAACATACAAAAAGGTTTAAACTAACCTAGCATTGCAATTGATTTAACTAAATAACTAACAACTAACACATGCATGGAAATGGATTAATTAACTATATGAATGCCAAACAAGGCCTTAGGATTTTAAACCATCCAACAACTCCCTCCAAAATACTATTCATGAATTTCACATTTTCATTTTTCAGGTGCTGTCGGGTTGGTAGCTTAGGCGTGTCTAGCTGCTGCCATGCCTCTCGGTTCTGACTCTCACAAACTCTGCCTCGGTTTCATGCACCTCCTTCTTCTCTGCCCATGCTTCTGGCTGCCAGGCATGATCTACACGTTTCCATTCAGCTGCAGGTAAGCAACTGCTCTCGGGCTGCTCTCGGTTCCAGGTGAAATCTGCTGGTTGCTGGTCTCGGTTCAGGCATGTATCCCGCTGCTCTTAACACCCGTTCAGCTGCTGTTCCTCGGTGTCTTGCTACTGCTATGTACCAGCTTCAGTTGTGGGGTTCAAGGCTATAGCAGACTGAAGTGGATCAATGAAACAACATATAGATGACAGCAAAGTGAGAATGAACAGGATTAGAAAATCAAAACAGAGCATAACAGAGTGCATTGTAGTTTCCCGATCACTGCCAAGATGATTTCAGTCCCTGCTCTGTGATGCATGGGGACATTAAGTAACAATGAGTAAGCTGTAAATGGCTAACTAACTAAAGGAAAAAGAACAGGGAATGCAGTGATGCACAAACACAAAACCGAGAAGGAAAAGTGCAGTAAACAGAAGCGGAAGCAAGCATGAATATGCAGAAAATAATGACTCCTGTGTACTGCACAAAACATTAAATGACACAAGGGAAATCAACAACAATCCATTACTAGATGAAAGTTTCAACAACTAAAAGAACTAAATGAAGATTGATACTGAAAAATAATTAACCAAACTACAAATGCCGAATGTACATGAACCGAGAACCATCACCCTCGGGTTGCATCAACTTCTTTTCCAACATGATTCCACATTGCTCTTGATGTGGAACAATGTTCAACATCCATCCACATCAAGGCACCAGAACCGAAATGAAGAAGAATGAAAGAAGAACAAATACCCAAGTGATCAAATGACTTAAAGCGGTAAAACCATTGCAACCGAAAGCTAAAGAAAAAAAAAAAAAAAAAAACACAAATCTTTGAAACCGAGAGGTAGAAAATGGAGACTTAAATCATTTGTCATTAACTTTTATCTATAACTAAGTAAACAAGGAACATATATAAATGGATGCTTTTGCAAACCGAAAAGAAAAATAAGGTGAAACAACCTTGCTAAAGGAAACCGAGAAGATTCAGAAAATGGAAGCAAAAAAATTTCATTAAGTGAATAGTGCATGAATAGTAAAATGATGCTAAGAAAACTAAAAACCTCTCGGGAAAGCCTAAAAACAAAAGCAATAAATCTAAAGCTACCTTAGAAAACTATTCTACTCTAAGAAATTACATCCCTTTTTCAATTGTCATCTTCCTATTTATAAGCACACTAGGGGTAAAATGGTAATTTTCACATCCTTGATGAGTTGGCATTTTTTTTGGCCACTTGTCTTCACACCATTGGCTCCTTGAAAAGATATGTCCATGTCATCGGTCTTCTTGTCCAATTGGATGTGCTCGTGGCATGACTCATGTTGTCCACGTGGTTCAATCTCGATTTTAGCCCAATTTCGGTCCATTTTCTACCGAAATATTCAAAATTCATCCGAATTTGATTTATCTGCAAACATGAGAATTTTAATTAAATAAAGGGGATAATTAACAAAATAAATTGGGGATTTAAATAAATAATTAGGAAATTAAGCAAAAATAATTCTAAAAATATAGAATTATCAGATAGCGAAGTTGTATAAATTTTTCGGTGTATGTCAACTAAGAAAGTGACTTTTAAAATACATTTATGTTAGAGAGTTGAGGCGCAACATTGGTGAAAGTCCGCTCGACCCATCTGAAGAGTTAGACGTCCAGAACCGACATGAGAAATGTTTCTGGATGTATTCTGATGACGAAATATTTCGGACACTACTTAAGGGGAAATTACAGGTGAAATTTCTTACACTGCCCATAGTCATTGGTTGATTGATGAGTATAAATCTCAGATTATCTCCCTGGGCAAGTATGAACCCGATATTGTGGGCAGTGGGAGTTGGGAAGCCCAAAAGTTCATGAAATGACTCAAATTGTCGATTAGAGTCCGATTGCCTCATTACCTATGTCGAGGCAGTGCGCAGAATATAGTTGTGTGAATAATATCAGGTGTTGCACGTCTCTGAGATTGGGAAAGGTAGTGAGGGCTGAAATAGAGACAGAAAAGAGAATCGAGAAATGACAAAGATGTTAAAATGGGAAAATGTTAATTGTAAAAGATTTAATTTGATGAGTCATGGAGTAAGATAATTGGTAAGGCCCCAGTGCATCCAATTTTGGCACTCTTGAGGGGGCATTGTGATTGGAGGACCCCGACCTGCTAGAAGCAGTGTAGCAGTGTAAGCACTGTAGGCAGTGTGGGATGTGTGGTACCACGGAAGGAGGGTCTATACCTACACTGTATTGATGAAAATGGCCGTAAATTGTGGTAAGACGGACCATTGATTTTGATTGCTCAGAGTTGGGTGAAATCGCCCCACAGAAAAGTAAAGAGACAGAGAAAAACTTCGTTGGTATAGCTGCAACGAAAAGGGAGGCCATGGCGGAAAAGAAAGGGAAAGTAGGCTGTTGGATGATAGCGAGTGTATGCCTTGGACCAGGACACTATTGATGTTTCATATGATGTGGTGAAAGATACCACACTAGTTAAGAATAGTGAAGTAATTATTTTAAGTGATCCTGGTGCCACGTATATATTTATACCGCCTTCATTTGTATATAAGTTAGTAAAAGACGTGAATGCCTACACCCATGAGCACAATGCTGATAGTTAGTACCCCAACGAATGAGGGTTAACTAACGAAATAATTATGAAGAGATTATAAGATGAAAACGGGGAAGAAGTATAAGTCAGTCAATTTTATTCAATAGACTATGAATAATTTGAAGTAATATTGAGAATAAATCTCAATTGGTCGGCTGCAAATTATGATGTTCAGAATTCTATTCTAAGATAGTGATATGGTTACCCTTGAAAAGTATACTGTAAGTGTTGACAAGTGATAAAAAGGGGTGCAATAATTGAAATTAAAGGAATAAATGATTGTACTCACGAAATGAATAATGATAGAGTTTTGTTATAAGTGATATACAAAAAGAGATAAGCTTTGCTATGTGATAGATCTAAAATCTATTGGAATAAGAGGCGTATGCAAGGTAAGAATATCTATGATACGTGAAGTAACTAGGAGTAAAGCAATTAGTAACGAATATGAATTGTGACCACATGGACCGATATGTAAAGTAATTGTGGTCAAGTCTGAGGGTTAATAAAGATATTTCAAAATACCTCCCCGCCTGAAGGCTTGACAGCGTCTAAAAGTATATATATATAACCTATAACGTGAAATCGATCGTCGTAATAAATACCTTTAGCATTAGGATACCTTTACTAAGATGATAAGAATATTAAAGATTCGACAAATCATAAAGGTTAACATAGTAAAATTTAATAAGAGCCGTTAAGATAAGAAAAGGAAATGACGCAGGTTAGTACCTGAAAACATAAGCGATTTTGAAGGATCTAATACGCTTATGCGTAAATAAGTCAAGGATTGGACCGATTTGTAATCATCATTATCGATGATATGTTGGGTGTAGTTAAAGTCTAGGGCAAATTATAAGCAACATTTGAAAAATTGCTTTTACAGATGGTTGCTGCGAGTTCTAAAAAGGGTATACTTTGTTGGTACGTTTAACTAAGAAAATGTGGTCTTTGAATGAGATGATAAATAAGATGATAGATGTGACATGAATTTCGGTGTAGTGAAGTATGAACTGACCACCGTGATTAATTTCACCATACCCAACAGCTCAAGAGGTTCTCAGTGAGTATGGATACCTCAAAATAATGAATGAGCTGTGTATTGATGGAAGAGGGGAAGATAGTCGATTATGAATCCAGATAAATCAAGAATCATGAAAGGACTATCCAGCCCATGATTTAAAGTTGACAACGATAGTGGTTGTATTGAGTATATGAAACTATTATGTATACGGTGAGAAATTTCAGATATGCACTGATCATAAAAGCCCCGAGTATCTATTTTCACAGAAAGAGTCGGATATGAGAATAAAGAGGATTAGAGCTTCTGAGGGATTATGATTGTAGAAATTGTACCACCCAGGAAAGGCTAATGTGATGGCTGATGCCTTGAGTAGAAAGAGCCTCGGGATGGTACCACATATGATGGTCAGGGAGCGTGAGCTGCTTGAGCAGTTGTGAGCTTCAGTTGTGATGTGATCCCTTCTAATAATGACAGTGATTGTGTGACAGCTAGCCTGAGACTAGAACGGGATGAGAGTGCCCGGATTTGACAGGCTTAGCGTGATGATCGACATGGTATCGATAGTATGGGTCAGATTCAGAAGGGTACAGTGATAGAGTTCACAGAGAGTGATAATGGCTTACTGAAGTTCAGAGACAGTATAAGTGCTCCCCAAGACCACAGTGATGAGATAGTGATATTGTCAGAAGCTCACTCTTCAGGATATTCAGTGCATCTGAGAAGTAATAAATATATCGAAATCTTAGAAAGGTTATTGGTAGTCAGATATGAAAAGAGACATGGTAGAGATTGTGAAAAAGTGTCTCGTATGTCAGCAGAGTAAGGTAGAGCAAAAGAAGTTGCAGGGTTATTGCAGCTTCTACCTATATTGACACGAAAATGGGAACAAGTTACCATGAATTTCGTGATGGGTTATATAAGACCCGAATTTAGTTAAAAATACGAAATGAGTATGTTCGTGAAAGGAATGATTAAAAAAGTCCCAAATTAAATGAAACGGGATTCGGACAGGAAATAAGGATTTAAAATGTGAAATGAATGAGTATTCATGAAGGGAAGTTAGGTTAAATTGATTCAGAAACAAGAGCAGGGGTAAAATGGTAAAAATATCGAAATTCGGTATTAGGGCGATAAGAAAATTTTAATTAAAAATAAGGATGTAAGATATCTTGATCGATAATGGGGAAATTATACAATTTTGGGTCAATTGATCAAAATTCAGAAATTTTAAAAATACCGAAAAATTATCGGAACAATATCTCGAAAAGTACGAAGGAATAATATCAAAAATTTGGAGGAAAATGTATTTAATAAATTAAATTAAATTAAATAAATTAAATAAATTAAATTGGAATAAAAATAATATAAGTTGTAGATATTTTAGATTTTTATGGAGTATTTTAATGAATAGTGTAATAATTAAATAAATAATAATAATAATAATAAAAAAAGAGAGAGGATCGGGATAAACCCGAAACCAAAAACTGAAGAAACCGTGAGGAGAACCGAAAACCACCGAGGGAGCACCGACGACCGACAGCCTCCGACGAAGCCACGAGGAGGAAGAGGAGAGACCGGCGAGCACGTGGGCACCGGAATCGCGCCGTCAGGTGGCCGGAGTAAGTCGATCGGAGCGAAGGAAGACCGAGGGAGAAACGGGCTGATTTCCGGTGAACCACCGCGACTGGGCTGGAACGGAGGCCACCGACGCATTTAGGGGGAGAAGTCGGTTCTTTTGAGATCGGTCTTGGCCGACAAGACCGCCGAAAACGCCGACGACGGCAAGTGGCAGGAAACGACACCGTTTGGCCGAAAGGAAAGGGAAGGAAAAGGAGGGAAAAGGAAGGAAAGAGGAAAAGAAAAGAAAGGAAAAGGAAAGAAAAGAAAGGAAAAAGGGGAAAAGGAAAGAAATTTACCGAGGACGACTCGAGATTCGGGTAAGTTGACCGAGGGTCGAAATTGACCTACGGGTAAATTTCGAAAATTTAATTTAATATTATTTTAATGGAAAATAATCCGAATTTACCTAATTGTGCAGCTTTACGACAGAGACCGAACGAGAGCTGATTGAGCTCTGATTTTCGTACCCCGCATCGTATCGGGTAAGTACAGTTTAATTTCGGCAATAAGAGTCCTTTAAATACAGAGTTTTAATTATTTTACGAAATTATGGATTAATTTCGCATAGAAAGGAATATTATTCGAAGTTATAATATAATTGCCGTAAATGGTATACGGGCTATCCAATGAATTTGGAACGAAGCCCGATAATTATTGGTAAACTGCATAAACCCTGTATACCCGAAGAAGGGAACTAATAAATATAAAAGGGCTGAAATGGGCCGAGATCCAATGGGGTAGATAGGGCCCAATACCTTAAAGTTGGTCAGTAAATGCGATATACTGATCAAGATAATTGAATTGACCTCAACTGTATGGTTATATGCAGTTACGTACCTTTGGTTGGCGCGCATTTGGGCTGAGAGATTCGGTATCATCGAGGCAGGTTAAGTCTGCGCGCGATTCCAGGTAAGGGAATTTTGTAGGTATATAGAGATACCTATACGTATTTTTGAGGGGATTTACAGGGTCTAGAATCTCTTAAACTATCTAGAAACGAAATAATAATTTTGTGAAAAAATCGGGGCATAGGTGAATAAAGAAAAATGACGATTTTGCCCCTAGAAGTAAAATTTACAAAAAGGGTAGTAAGGCAGATAAATTGCATGATTATCATGTTTTAATGTTTTATATGATTATATTACCTTGATTTAAGCAAATATGCACATAGGTTGGCTATTGATTTCGTGAAATATACGAAAGGGTATCGGTTTGTACCGGTTACTATTTTAAAAGATGTTTTATCAAGATTGAGCCACTTATCGTATTTACATGAATAAAAAGAGTGTTAGAGTCTTTCTCGTACTCAAGTTTACTGATTTATTCTCATGAAAAGCCGTACTGGAGCATTGCTCGTACGAGAAATTTGTGTGTGCACAAAATCGTGCTGGAGCTACGCTCGCACGAGATTTTAGATAACATGATATGCATAGTGTGGTGCTGGAGCTTCGCTCGCACTAGACGTGAGTTGACATGCATATAGTTGTGCGGAAGCCTCTTGTAGACTGTGTGTCACAGAGAGTTGAGATGCTCGCACATATACTTTGAGACATGGGTTGGTTATCGACATAGTATTGGGGTGGATAAGACCTACGGCAGGCACCCTCAGACTATGATATGGGTCCACGGAGTACGCTGTATCGTGTATGTCACACGGAGTATGCTGTACCGTGCAGTCATGATGACTCTATGATGTTACTTGATATTCTGGCGGGTAGGACTTGACCCCACCTCCCGTTGCAGTTGTGATGCCCCGCACACCGAGATCCGTGTAGCCTGGGATCACAGGGACATAGTATGGCCATAGTCCTCGATTTTCATACAGTAACCTACATGCCTCACATGATATCATACGGTCTGGATAGACCAGGACAAACCCGATGGAGGGGTAGTCCCGATTTATGTTTTTAAAAGAGATGTGAATTAATGAATCAAGGTATTCCCGAGAGATGGGTTTGACCTTGATGAAGTTGTTTTATGATGAAACAAATGAGTTTTAAAGTGATGAGTTTATGATTAAACAAATAAGTTTTAAAGTGAGGAGTTTATGATGAACACAAATACGTTTTAATGTGACGAGCATGAGATGTCATACATGATGATTTTCCATGTTTGATTTATATGTCGATTTCATGATTTCTCTTATATAATATATACATACATGTGGCATCGTTTTAGTCATACCTCATGCTCCAAATGTAAACGATTTTATATCATGACATTATCAGCACGTAGATAGTATAGTTATCTACCTGCTTACATTATTGCCTTACTGAGCACGTTTCGCTCACCCTTTCATTTTTCACCCTACAGGGTATATTCAGTAGAAGAGAGCGACAATAGCTTTGCAATTCGGTTATCTGCTGCTTCTTATCAAGATCAGGTATACACATCTATACAATTTTGTATCTGAACATATAGATGCACGGTACTGTATATGGATGTAATATTGGGGATGTATTTAGTTCAATAAATTGATATGTAAATGAAATATGAAAATGGAATGGTAAATAGGTGAGAGGTGACTAACATCGAATCATAGCCCAACTGTTTAGTAGTATAACTGTTCACGACGGGTAAGGAAATGAAAAAGCAAAAAAATTTCACTCTGATTTTTAGGTAATTTGGGTCGTGACACTTTACCAAGAATAAACGATTTGTTTGATCAGCTGATAGGGGCTTCTGTCTTTTCCAAGATTGACTTGAGATCGGGCTATCACCAGTTGAGAATCAGGAAAGAGGATATTTCAAAGACGACCTTCAGAACTAGATATGGCTACTACCAGTTTTTAGTAATGCCCTTTGGTTTGACGAATGCCCCTGCTGCTTTCATGAGTCTTATGAATGAGGTATTTCGGGACCATCTAGACCAGTTTGTGATAGTTTTCATTGATGATATCCTTGTGTATTCTCGATCTCACGAGGAACATGCACGACATTTGAGGATTGTACTGTAAATACTCAGAAATAGGTAGCTTTATGGAAAGATCAGTAAGAGTGAGTTTTGGCTGGATCAAATAGCTTTCCTTGGTCATATTATATCTAAGGATGAGGTGTCAGTTGATTCGTCTAAGATAGAAGTTGTACTTAATTGGGAGAGACCGAGGACAATTACAGAGATTCAGAGTTTTTTGGGGCTTACAGGGTATTATAGAAGGTTTGTTGAAGGATTTTCCAAGATTGTTGCTCCTTTGACCAAGCTCACATGTAAGGAGATTCCTTTTATTTGGTCTGAGCAGTGTGAGCAAAGTTTCCAAGAATTAAAGAGGAGATTAACGACAACACCTGTGTTGACTATTCCAAATGGACCTGGAGGCTTCGCAGTGTACAATTATGCCTCTCAACAAGGATTGGGGTGTGTGCTCATCCAGCATGGGAGAGTAGTCGCTTATGGTTCGTGACAGCTGAAGGATCATGAAAGGAACTACCCCTCACATGATATAGAGTTAGTCGCAGTAGTGTTTGCATTAAAGACCTGACGACATTACTTATATGGGGAAAGGTTCCATATATTTACTTACCACAAGAGCCTGAGGTATATATTCAATCAGAAGGAGTTAAACATGAGACAAAGGAGATGGATGGAACTCCTTAAGGACTATGATTGTGAGATACTCTATCATCCGGGGAAGGCGAACGTAGTGGCTGATACCCTAAGCAGGAAGAGTATGGTATCTGCTATGATGATCAGGGAATGAGACTTGTTAGAACAGTTCATCAGACTCAAGGTCAAAGTTGAGGAAGCAGAGGTCGAGTTTATGGCTAGCCTACGGATAGAGCCCAGTATTATGGATCAAATTAGAACCAAGAAACGAAATGATTAGAGAATACTGGATATGGTTAGCCAAGCTGAACAGACCTCGCAGTCAAATTTCATGGTTAGTGACGATGGGTTATTGAGGTTTTAGGGTCGAATTTGTGTTCTGAACGATGATACCCTGAAGCAACAAATACTGAGAGAGTCTCATTGCTCGCGATACACCATGCACCCGGGAAGTACCAAGATGTACTAGGATTTGAGAAGGGTATGTTGGTGGAGTGGTATGAAGCGGGATGTGGCAGAATATGTAGCCAAATGTTTGGTATGCCAACAAGTGAAAGCTGAGCACCAAAAGTCCGGAGGATTGCTTAAACCTTTGCCTGTGCCTACATGAAAATGTGAGCATATCACCATGGACTTTATCATGGGATTATCGAGGACCCAAAGAGGTCATGATGCAATACGGGTGATAGTGGATAGATTAATGAAGAGTGCCTACTTCCTTGCCATCAGGAGCACGGATACATTGAGTACCTTAGCCGAGTTATATGTTAGAGAGATAGCTAGACTGCATGGGGCTCCAGTGAGTATTACATCTTATAGGTATTCTTGATTCACCTCCAGGTTTTGGACTCATTTTTATGAGGCTATGGGATCTCTGTTGAGTTTCAGTACCGCCTATCATCCTCAGACTGATGGTCAGTCTGAGGAACTATAAAGACCTTGGAGGACATGTTGAGGGTGTGTATGATGATGGACTTTAAGGGATCATGGGATGATCACTTGCCCCTTGCTGAGTTTACGTACAACAATAGCTATCATACAAGTATTGGCATGGCACTATATGAGGCTCTATATGGTAGGTGGTGTAGATCCCCTATAGCATGGGAAGAAGTGGGCGACAGGAAAGTAACTGCTCCCGAACTCGTTGAACAGGCGATTCAGAATGTGAAGATCATTTGTGAAAGATTACAGGCTACTCAGAGTCGACAGAAAAGTTACGCAGATGTGCGTAGACGACCACTCGAGTTTCGAGTTGGAGATTTCGTATTCCTTAAGATATCTCCAAGTAAGGGTATCATGCATTTCGAGAAGAAAAGAAAATTGAGTCCTCAATATATAGGACCATTTGAGATTTTGGAGAGAGTGGGAGACGTTGCTTACCGGTTGGCTTTACCTCCACAGTTTTCTGGGATACACAATGTCTTTCACGTCTTTATGTTGAGGAAATATAATCCGGATCCCTCCCATGTTATCGAGTTCGAAGCATTAGATATTCAGAAAGATATGAGTTATGTGGAAGAGCCCATCCAGATACTCAACAAGAAGGAAAAGGTATTTCAGACGAAAAAGATTCCATTGGTTAAGGTCCTTTGGAAGCACCACTCAATGGAGGAAGCAACTTGGGAACTAGAGAGTCTTATGAAGGAGAAGTACCCTCAACTATTTAATGGATCGAGTTGAATTTGGAGGACCAAATTCTTCAAATGTGGGGAGGATGTGAGACCTGTGAATTCTATGTGCTTTAGCTATGAGATTACAATGTGAGATTTATAATTTGGTGAAGTGATTATGATATTTTGATGTACACGCAAGTTCTAAATCTAATGAAGTATAAAAAGATAAAGTTTTTAAGTCTTATATGTGCATGGATTGAAATATGGTCTATGGAGTATATTGTGGCAAGTTCTGCCTTGAGTTTCTTAGAACTTTATGCAGCAACAGTGAAATTTATGAAGGCCAGATTGATCTCATGGGAAAGAAAGATCGATCCCATGACTCCAGAATGCAATGAGTATACAATAGCAGATAGGCAGATCGATCTCATAAGGGAGCAGATCGATCTCATACTGCCTCTGCCTAACAAGAATCAATCCCGTCATAAAGGGGAGATCGATCTTCAATTGCCTCGGCCTAGAAGAGATCGATCCCCCTTAGAAAACAGATCGATCTCCATTTGGTTCTGTAAAGAACAGATCGATCCCTACCCTCTACCAGATCGATCCTATAGTTGGTAATTGAGTTGTTGGAGTAGTTGGAAACAAGCAGAGATCGATCTCCACCTAGTGCCAGATCGATCTCACACACTCTGTCTATATAAGGATCACGAGATTTTTGCCTGAAGTCGAGTCCCTTTCACCTACAAACACCAACACTCACCATTTTCACCCAAACCAAGCTTTCTCTCTCTAATATTCACCACATTCTGGACAGAGTTAGAAAAAGAGGTAAGAGGCAAAGTTGTTCCTGTTGGTAAAGAGAACAACATACTAGAAAATCAAGGGTTGGTTTGAAAAAAAAAAGGAAAAGACAAGCATTCTATAAGTTTGGTCAAGAGAGGACAAGCTAGGTGAGCTCACAAGACTTTTGTTTTAAGCATTATCATTTTATATATTAGTGAATAAATATATATGTTTGGTTGAAAATGTTTAAGTCGTGAGGGAACCAACAAAAGGGTTTAGTTAGAAGAGGGAATATGGATGTCTTGTGATGGTCATGAGCTAGCTAAGGTGTTGATAAAGATGTAGGAAAAGTTTTGAGACAATGTATGTATTTAAGATTTATAAACTTGGATGTAGTTTAGGGTGTATAGGTATAAATAGGATGAAAAGGGAAATGTTGAGTTAGAATGAGTAAGAGAAATAAATTGACAAATGAGAATAATGTATATTGACAATTTGATGATGTTTGGACAGCTCTGAAATTTGATACGGGAATCGAGGCTAGTCTGAGACTCGGGGGACATTGCACCACTTAGGGTGCAAGAGGTAAGGGAAATAAAATGTTTGTGCATGTGAGTTTCTAAATGATGAAAATACCTTTTTAGCGTGAAAAAAGTTTTATGAAAGAGCATGTTTATGAGAAATGAGTTGATTTTATGCTTTGATGAATGTGTGAGTGTTTTGTCGATTTGAGCTCGATTTTGATGAATTTTTTGTAGTTGTGAACACAATGTTTTATAACAGAAATGAGTTTCTTCGAGATAACCACTATGAGATCTACGTGAAGGCAAAAATGTTTTAATACAATAATGGCATATTTTACTGAGACTAAGGTTTGTCATGAGATGCACATCAATACTCCGCTTGATAGCGTTGAGTGGCCTTGCTCTAGTAGCATGTAAGACTGATGCCTCCATTCTGGTAACGAGAGATGACCTCGCTCTGGTAGCGATGGGTGGCCTTGCTTGATAGCATGTAAGACCGATGCTGTATGACTCTGATCAAGTCTACAACGATATCATGGCCATGGATAGATGTCGATGTTTTCCCTCTTTTGAGGATGCCCTCATTGAGGATGGTTTGATGTGATGTGCTTATGACGTTGTTTTTATCTGAGTTTTATTAATTGCCTAGTCTCGACTATTTTGATGAATGACGTGTTTTGATAACTGCGATTTCTATCACGACCTGAGATTTGATGTTTGACAAAAATATGAATTTTATCACGTACATTGTGATGATACAAACTGATGCCATTATTATTATCATTATTCCTATAACATTTTACATGCTCGAATACTTCTATCATGTTTTTACATACCTGAATGATGAGTTGTGATGTCATGATGATTTAATAAAATCTCCCTTATCCTCCTTATTGAGCATTTTGAGAGCTCACCATTTTTCCTTCCCCCTTCAGATTACTAGTAGTGAGCGAGCTAGTGCCTGCCGCGTACGTGATATAGGCTGGTGGACAAGATCTCCCCAGGCTATCGCTTGTACACGCACAAGGTATAAATTTAATTCATTTTGTATCCAAACAATGATATAATACAGACATTTGTGTTAAGTATTTTTGGGATGTAATTAGGACAATATGAAGAAAATGAATTGAGTTTTGTGGGCTGACCCTTTTTGGATATTATGTATTTGATTTCATGAAATAGAAATTGTGTGATCTTGGGGATAATCATTTGTCATACATGTAAGTGATTAAATGATACTATACAAGAATGCAACTCGAGTAAGAGTTTTTTTATGTAAGAAATTTTTAAATTAGCCCTATTTTTTGAGTTTCCAGGATGTCACAACATATATCGGTGTTTATAAGTTCAGGGAGCTGTCTATTTTTTATGGCTACTTTCTTAATTATTTGTTTTGTGAATTTTCCTTTAATACAATTCGTACAAGTACAAAGATTAGTAAAATCCAAATCATAAAGGATTTTATTTTTTACCAATCTTTGTATTCATTCTTTGGATATATGACCCTAAATATTTATGCCGCAAGAAAGTTGAACTTTCATCCACTAAACCATGTTTAGTTCCAACATTAGAATTTTAGCAAAAAGGTTATCAAGCTTTAATTTGTATAAACTATCACAAAGAACACCAGAACCAATAAGATGGTTATTTTTAAAAAGATTGAAACAACCATTCTCAAATTTAAAAGAGTACCCGACTGTATCTAGTTTAGACAAAGAAACTAAATTTCGAGAAACAGAAGGAACACAAAGAGTTTGAAAAAGGTCTAAATAATGTCCAGTATCTAAAATCAATCGATATGTTCTAATGGCTTCAACTGAAGTTTTAACTTTCTTTCCCATAAAAAAAATTCATTTGGGTTTATGGTTTAGGTCATAAGAAATCCCTGCATCGCATTTGAAACATGAGTGATACAACTAGAATCAATCCATCAAATATTGTAAGGAACTTCTGCCAAATTAGATTCGAAACATACGAAAACACTAGGCTTACCTTTCTTTTTGAACCAAGCTTTACACTTCAAGCAGTCTTTCTGATAGTGTCCAAGCTTTCCACAAAAATGACACTTATTTTTCTTTTGTTCCTTCTTGGTGATTTAGGCAAATGACCCATTAGACTTTAATGGTCCTTTATTGCCCTTTTCATACTTCTTTCCTAGTTTCCTTTTAACTTCTTGATGATCCATGAGATTTATAGAGTGAATTCCTTGTTTCTTAGGTCTTGCTTCCTCCTGAATGAGCATGGATTACAGCTCAGTCACATTCCATTTATCCTTTATGGTGTTGTAATTTATTTGAAATAGACCATACTTAGAAGACAAGGAGTTTATTATGAAACTTTCATTCACTTCTATTCCCATGAATCTTAATCTTGCTGCTATATTTGTCATCTCTGTGACATGCTTATGCATGGTACAAGAACCATCAACTTCATGGTGGTTAGTGTACCCATCAATGTCCCAGCAAGTGACTTATTTGAAGATTTAGATTGAGATATATCCTTAACAAACTTTGGAAATTCCTTAGCATTGTTCGTTGCTGGAATTGTTGACTTAATGTTGTCTGCTCTTGTCATCTGCATGAACATTAAACTTAGCCTAATTGATCTTTCCCAAGCTTTATAGAAAGATATCTCTTCAATACTGCTAGAATCCGTAATAGAAATGGGCTTGTCAATTAGGAGTGTCAAATCAAGATCTAACACACCTAAATGAAATTGGATACCTAAATGAAATTGGATTTGTTTGCTTCATTCGGTAAAATTAAGCCTATTAAACTTTATAACAGACAAGGCTTGCGAATGAAGAGAAACAAAAGCAAATACTGCAAATACATAAAATGCTCATACGTTACTGCTTTGAGTTATCATAATACGATTCAAACATCATAAGTATGTATATCGAGATCCCCTTTGGGTGATACTATGACACACATAAAAAACACATAATGATGTTAAAAAAATATTTAACATAATTTAATAATTAAATATATTACATTTAAACGAGTTTGCTATCTTTGGACAAATAAAACAAAATTAAAGTAATAAATTAATTACCACTATCATGATCATAAATTATAAGAACAACTAATTAACTTTTGGGTGATTCTTAAATGCCTTATAATTATGAACATCAATTACTCACAATAGTCTTATTATTTGCATCCTTAACTTAATAGTAATTGAAAATAATCATTAATTTGATATGCATAAAACCTTAAAGTTTGGCCATTTTGATAACTAACAAACTATCATAATTTATGAATATCTATTTATTCATTCATTTGATATTCATGAATCTTAAAGTTTGGCCACTTTGATGACTAACAAGCTATCATAATACATGAATATATTTTTAATCAATTAAAGAAACATTAAAACATAATAAGCAAATAAATAAACATCAAGCTTTAGTTTTTTTGAAACACTTACATATATAAAATTATATATTACCAAAAAATTTAAACAACATAGCGAAAAAAATCATATAATATTTGCTCAACAATCATTATTATTTGTTTATTTAAAGAATAATCTTTTTCTTATTTATACAAGTTCTATAAACCAAAGAATATAATATAATTTATTCAAATAAATGATTATTCTCCAATCTTAAATTTAAAAGCCATTCCTAATGATTCACATATGTATGTTAATATAAAATAAAATTCAACAATGTTAAGGTTCCTAAAACAATATTGAATTTTTTACCATAACATCTTAAACACATGAAAACATTTAATTTATATTAACATAAATAATAAGAATTTTGGCTTTATGCATCATTTGACGTTATAGACATAAATATATGAAGGTTTAAGCCTTCCAACATACATACGTAATCATACATTGTGAAACCCAACCTTTTTATGCTATTATTTATTTAAAAGCTAATATGAGAAGTTTAAAACTTACCTAAGTGTTCATGTAGGGCCCGAATGAACCAAGAGCTAAGATGATAGAGAGTTGAGCTCGAGGCACAAAAATCGAGGTAAGGTATCAAGTAAGAGTTCTTTAAGAATTGACATTCATATAAACATGATTTTATGGATGGAAGTTGAAACTAAAGTGATAGGAGCGAAATAATTTGGTAAATCTTGCGTTAGCACTAAACCGAGAAATTAGGCCAAGTAATTGAAATAATTACGAAATAAATTCCATAAATCTATAAAAATTATTTGGAGGCCATAGGAAAGTAATATAAGGCATATTTGACTCGGAGAATTAGAGTTGGGTGGAAATATTGAGGTTTTGGTGGTTAAATAATTTTTAAAGTAAATCGAAAACTTTAAAGAATTTTTATCGATAATGACTAAATTGGGTAAAACGAGCCCAAACGGGAAAATTTTACAAAACAAGTGGGCCCAAAATTTTTATTGAACACACTAGGGACTTAGTATAACACATGAGAGGTGGAAATTTGCAAGAAAATGGGCTGAAAATAATTTTTAGAGATTTTCTGAAAACAAGGTTGCTAGCTGCCCAGGCCCAGCACACTGCAGGCCTAACAAGAAAGCCCAGTTTGAAGGGGTTCGAGAAGGCCTTTGAACCTGATTTTTTTCCCTTAAAGTATAATTAAAGCCCTTTCTGGAAAGCAAAAACCATCCAGAACCGACCTAAAACAAAAGACAACCAACCCTTGCAAGTTGCCACAAGCGTCTTGGACAGTTTCAGAGTGTGGATTTTGTTTGCCACCTTTCAGCCATTTTTAGAATTCGGCCAAGAAGAACGAAATCTTCCTCCTTAAGTCTTATAACACATAAAAAAAATTCAGCCACAAATAAGTTGATAAGGTGGGTGAAAAGCTAAAGAGAAGAACAAGAGCCGAATCTGCCATATTTCAGAGGTAAGAGAAACTTTGGATTTTTTATTTCTTGGCTAGTTTTTAAGCTTGTTTAGGATGATTCTAAGTTTTATACATGTATATATACAGCTGAGAAACATTTTTGGAAAGGGAAAAAGTGGTCAAAGTTGGTCAACAAGCTGAGAAAGCTTATGGAAGATGATGATTGTGATATATGTTGTTGTTTAATGGTTTTAGATGATTTTTACTAAAGTAGAATTTAAAGAAATAATTTCTAGAGCATGCTTGAATTTCGGCCAGTCCTTGTTTGATATAGAGAAGATGAAATTTGATTGAGTTGTGTGTTATAGAATGTTAGTTTAATACCGAAAAGTTTGGTTTATAGCTCGGTTTAATGGAAAACTTTAAAAGTGTAGAAATTTGACAATTTGATAAGTTGTAATGAGTTGACTTAGAGACTTGAATAAGTGTTTAAACTAGTAAGTTAATAAGTTTGAAGTTAAAATAAAATAATTTATCGAATAACTAAAATCAACACGTTTATCGGTAAAATCGAGAAAGTAGAAAAAGTTGGCGAAAAAGAGTCCAGTTAGCAACGTTAAGTTGGAAAATGTATGTGAACATAAATAAAGATGAATTGGATACTAATTGGACATAATTAGATTGTTTGTAGCAGCTAGTGGTGTGGGCACGCAAATCGAGGCCAACCCGATATCCGACAATATTGTGTTGCCCTGAGATTCGATAAGTAAGGGATGCAATTTAAAGTAGTAATGACTTCTTTTACCTATTTATATTTCTTAAAATGATTTGATGTATGCATGAAGAATTTACATGGAAAACCTGAACGTTTCAACATAAGTTTTCGAAAGAAATGACACCTTGATTTGACACTAAAGCCAAATATTTTTACTAAGATGCATAAGTTTTTGATATATTAATGTTTTATAATTGAAATGTATTGTTTAATGATTAAAGTTTTCCCTATGATTTTTAAGTAAGTATGAAAACAAGTAAGAAAGTAATTTTTTTTAGATTAGAGGCTATCCCGATAGTGTATGATGTGTGCATGTCATGCCCGCCACTTGTGGTGCTCGACTGTGCCACTTGTAGTGCCTGTTTCGTTTTGCCCATGTAGTGCTCGTCTCCGCCTTTGTGCTACCTATCTTCGCTCAACGTGGTGTCTATTTTGTAGTATTTCGTACCCGCACAACACGCATGTATGTTATGTTATCCGCACGGTGAGTGCCACTGGTGTCCGTGCCCTAGCTATGTGCTAGTTTATTCAGATACTATGCCTATTTTACTGTACAACCTTGATCCAGTCTACAGCCTCTACCATGGCCATCGGTATTTTATTCCCTCTATGGAGGATGATATTTCTGTTTTGCATGATAGTTATATGGACCCAACCCAGTCTCCATGTTTTTCATCTATGAAAGTTTTGAATTATGAAAAATAAGTAAGTAACTAAGTAAACTTTGTTAAAGCAAGTAAGTAAGTATGTATACTTTATTAAAGTAAGTATGTATGTTTTATTTCAAAGTAAGTAAGTATTGATTTAGCTAAAGTAAGCATATAAGATTTCAATAAAATAAGTATGAAAACATTTGAATGCATGATTTTCAATATGTTTTGGGGTTGTCAGAATTATTTTAAATGTTTTCCTTATTGGGCTTTTTTTCAGAAGTTCATCCTCATCTTTCTCCTTTCCAGATTACCTGCAATAAGATCGTTTTCAGCTACTCGCAGAGTACTCGAGTTAGACTGGTGGATTTTGAGCCTCCTCATGCTTCCTTTAGTACACGTTCAGCTATATCATCTGATGTTTATTTCCAAACTTTGTATTGTACAGATACTGGTTTGTAAATTCTTTTGGAATGTAATCTATTGTTATGGATTTGTATATAAATGGTTTTGGAAGAAAATGAAATATTTGATAATATTGAGTATGGAAACAACTTGGTTAGTTGGGAAGTATGGTAAATCAAAAAATAATAAGTTTAAGAAAATAAAAACAACTGCTTGAGGTTATAAATTGTGATCGTGTCTATTGCAGAAAGGTAAGTTAAAGTATAAGAGGTTATGCTGCCGAAATTAGAGCGAACTTTAAACGATTAAAAGATTAAGCAAACGATGAAACTAAGTAACCAACAATATTCGGGAACACAACCTAAGTAAGAAATTAAGTATTAAAAGAAAAAGTTAGTCACAATTTCTACCCTTCCGGGGCATTACAGTTTACGTGGTATTAGAATGAAGGTCGTCTAGTACTGTCAGTGTCGGGTATTTGTCTGGTTATAAATTATGTATACCTGTTAAAGCTGTAACTAAAACTCTGGGTGTTCGCGTAGGTAAATTAATAACTACTATGAGTGGGAGATGAGGCCATCCCCAGAGGCAAACTCAACCACCTCCACTATCTCTCCCACAATCAGAGAGTCCAAACTCCTGCATGAATCGTATCGAGCTGAGTATGAGGGAGGGATTCGAGAACATAACAGCGTTATTAGCCCAGCATTTCGGGGCAAATGCATTGGGTACAACACCTACACCGGCTCTAACTCCACCTCCTCCAGCACCTCTTGTCACTCAACCTCCGGTACCGATTAGGACAGATGATAGAAATATAAGTAGAGTGAAGGATTTTCTCAAGATGCACCCTCCAAAATTTAAGAGGCTGAAGGACCCGGTAAAGGCTGAGGAGTGGTTAATTGATTTGGAGAAAATCTTTAAATATTTGAGGTGTACTGATT
The DNA here is from genome assembly GCA_033439115.1 of Firmiana major. Lineage (NCBI taxonomy): Eukaryota > Viridiplantae > Streptophyta > Magnoliopsida > Malvales > Malvaceae > Firmiana > Firmiana major. Next base: position 34,971,217 of record CM065897.1, on the reverse strand, counting down.
TCGAGCAAGTCATCATGGCTACTTATATGCTCACAGGACAGGCAAGGGAATGGTGGAGAGCCACCAAAACATATTTGATTGCCCAACATCCAAAGATCAGTTGAGAGGTTTTCTTATCCGCTTTTAGAACTCAATATGTCCCCTAACTGCTCAGAAGAAAATGCAGATTGAATTTTTGAATTTAGTACAGCGCAGCATGACAGTAAATGAGTATGAGAACAGGTTTTCCACTCTGATGTGGTATGACCTCGAGACTGTTAAAGTTGAGAAGCATCGTGCTGGAAGAATTTTATCCGGATTAAAACCCACTATTTGGGATAGATTACTAGGTTTTCGCATTACAGATTTTGGGGATTCTCTTGAGCACGCACATGACATAGAGAGAGGTCTTGATATTACCCAAGCTCAGTATAGTTCCTAAGAGAAGTTGAAGAATAAAGATAAGAGAGTGGATACCTCTAGATCAGAGCCGATGGGGCGTCAACCAAAGAGACTGAGGACTGGTGAGTTTTCGACGAGGGTTGATAGGCCAACGACTCTTGCTATTACTATTGTAACCACTAAGAGCCATCGACAAGCTATGAGAAGTTGCAAGGAGTGTGGCAAATTGCACGGTGGACCCAGTCATTGGCGAACAAGTGCCTGTTTTAGGTGTGGAGACAGAGGACATTTGATTAAAGATTGTTCATAACTTACAACTCCATAATCTCACGATCCACCACAGCATGAGAGACAGACATGGGCTTCTCAGAGACAGACCACTTAGAGACGAGCTATAGCAGCATAGAAAGGTAAAAGACCTGTCACTCAAGGGTACATCTTTGCCTTAGATAGGAAGACTGTTGATGTCTCTTCAGAGACCATAAGAGGTAATCTTCTTGTCTGTAATTATGAAGCACATGTTTTATTTTATCCTGGGTCCACACACTCATTTATTTCATCGCACTTTGCAAAGCGTTTGCATCTAGAATTTGAGCCCCTAGATCATATGATGAAATTAGTACTCCCATGCGTGAGTCACAAATGACTGCTAGAGTGTGTAGAAACTGTGAGATTAAGGTAGGAGATAGGGTAATGATAGCAGATCAATCTTATTAAACATGTATGGCTTTGATGTAATTTTGGCTCTAGATTGGCTAGCCACCAATTGCGTAAGTTTAGATTGCTATTGTAAGACCCGTATTTTTAGATGTAAACTTTATGAAATCATGAGTATGGTGATGTATTTGCAATGTAAGCATAAGTGATGTAAGTTCATGGATTCGATGTACATACGTGTAATATGAGTTTGTAATGTACATACAAGTTTCATTGTGTATGAATATAAAGAAATGAGCTTTTATAAGTGATGAATGTGATTGGAGCTCAAAATGAGTAGTGTGGTAAATGGAAGGAAGTTGCATGAATTTAAATACTTCCATTTGGTTTTATATTGTATACCTTTGGTTATACAATGAATACACGCAAGTTTTAATATGTATAAAGCTTGAATGGATGTTATTTTCAAGTCATAAAGGTAGAGGAATGAGAAAATGACTATGGCAGCAAATTGAGGACGTTTTGTGTGAAGTTACTACAGAAAGCTGCAGTAAAATCTGGAAATATGAATGCCAGATCGATCTCATAGGATGAGAGATCGATTTGGAAGAGCCAAAATACTCTTATTCGAGCAATAAGAATAGTGCAGATCGATCTCTAATAGAGACAGATCGATCTGATAAATATTTTGTAAAATGAGGATCGATTCTTAAGGTAAACAGATCGATTTCCTTAGCTTTTGGGTTGGAGTAGATCGATCTCCCCAGGAACCAGATCGATCTCCTTAAGCTATTACCTGAGAACAGATCGATCTCAAGCACTCGACAGATCGATCTCATGCATTCAAATTGGCGTGAAAAATAGGGATTTAAGAGGACCAGATCGATCTCATGATTCGACAGATCGATCTCATCAAGTGATTTCTATAAAAAAAAGCAGTGAAATTTGTATTTTTTCGAGATAGAACCTTTCCTTTTCATTTTCTACCCAAAACCTAGATTTTTATCTCTCTAAAATCAGTCATTTCCAGTAAGAATTGAAGGGGAACTATTAGATACAAAGTTGTTCATCTTAAAGAAGAGAACAACATAGTTGGGAATCAAAACCTCACTTGTTGAATTAAAGGAGCTAAGGGCATTGTCATTTAGAGCAAGAGGAGAAGCTAGATTTGGTAAGTTTCTAACACTCCAGCCTAAGTAAATTTGTCTATTTATTGATTTTGGAGTTGATTGGTATGTATATTGATGGTTGAAACTACCTAGGATGAAATGAAACTAATGTGACCTAGAAAATGGAATAAGTCTAGTGTGAGAAAGTATAAATTGGATGAGTTGGTGATTTATGGGATTTGTTAAGTTGTTATTTGAGTAATGTGGGTGATTTGAAATGGTTATGTAGAGTTATATTGTGAGTTTAGAGAATTCATGAAGATGGGTATATGAGATGCTTGATAAAATGTCATAGTGAGGAAATTGATGAAATATGAACGCTGTGAGCTTAATATCAGTTTATTGCGGATCAATAGATTTGAAATATGAGGGAAACAATAAAACGAGACCTTATAAGTGTTAATAGAGACTACAGGTCGAATATAGTAAATGCAAGAGTTGGATTATAATGGGCTAAAATGTTGTGAAATACGATTATGTGTAATTCTGAGGAGTTTGTTTGAGACGAATCAGACCGCACGAGTACGCAGTTTTAAGGAAGTGGAATCACACGTCGCGATTTCAGGTAAGGGAATTCTGTAAGTATATAGAGATAGCTGCTCGTATTTTGTGGGTATGTAGGGCTTTTGAAATATGCATGAGTTTATAGAAATGTGTTTGACGATGTATGGAAGTAACTATGAGTATTTGTATGAGATTTGGTTGTTGAAATGGTATTAGAAAGAAATGGGATAGTAAGGCTAATAATTGCATAAATCAAATGTTTTGAACATTTTCACAAAAATATTGCTTTGTTTTAAGCAAATTGATGGATAGGTTGGCTAGTGTTTGAATGATGTTGTGTGATAGCACATGTGAGGTGCTAAATGTGTTTTGAGATTGGTTTCTGAATGTTTATGAGCTGCCTATCATGTTTATGTGAATTAAACTATGCTGGAGCCTAGCCTGCACTAGATATTGATGTTTTCCCATGTTTGAAATTTGCTGGAGCTTAGCTCGCACTTTAATTCGAATTATGGTAATGTTTCATAAACCGTACTGGAACTTTAATCATACGTGGATTTTAAGTGGATTTCTTATGCATATAACCGTACTGGAGCTATGCTCGTACGTGGTTTTTTTCATGTTTTATGCATAAATGTCGTACTAGAGCGTTGCTCGTACGAGGTGATTTGTTTATGATGCATGAATTCACGCTAGAGCGTAGCTCGCGCAGGTTTTCACACTATGGTATGTATAATGCCGTGGTAAGGGTAATACGGATTGATGTTCAGGGAACCCAACAAGCCTAACGACCTTTTGAGTGGGGTGAGTCTAAGGGGCTAGGACTTGACCCTAATCCATTCAGGGAACCCAACAAGCCTAACAGACCTCTTGAGTGGGATGATGGTGAGGGGCTAGGACTTGAATCAAGGAACCCAACAGGGGCGAGCAAGGCATGAGGGGCTAGGACCTGGTATTATGAGTACTCCCACGTGCACTTGAGACTAGAGGTTTCACTCGGTATAGGGTAGATAAGACCTACTGCAGGCACCCCCAACCATATTATGGGTCTGAAGAGTACGATGTACCGTGTATATCACATGGAGTACGATATATCGCGTGGTTGAGATACTGATGAGAAAGTCTGACGGAGAACTAACCTACCTTTGTTCCAGCATGATACCCTGCACATCGGGATCCGTGTGGTCTGGGATGATTTATGACATAGTTGACCAACATAGTCAGTCGTGATATAGTGACATGTCTCCTTGCTTATTACATAACACCACATGGTCTTAATAGTTCAGTGTGATTTTGACTGTCCAGGGTAGACCCGAGGGAGGGGTCAAGCTTAGTGGGATTTGATTTGTGAAATGGTAATGATGTTTGTGAATGAGAAAATAATTTATGATGGGATTGCATGTGTTTGAGAAAGAGATCTGAAATCAAAGGATGTTTCTTAAATGAATTGTCCTTTTCTATGAGATTTGACGATTGATGAGCATGTGATGATTTGTACATGATGATTTTACCATGTTTTATATGCCAATTTCCATGATTTAAATATTTGATATATGTATACTCATATGGTATAGTTTTAATTCCTCATGCTCCTATTATAAATGATTTATGCATAACATTATCAGCATGTAGATATAGTAGTTATCTACCATGCTTGCATTATTGCCTTATTGAGCGTGTGGTTGCTCATCTCTCTCTACTTTCCCTCTCTACAAAGCGTACATAACAGCCCAGTGAGGACTGAGGCGTGGTATTTTGGACATCCACTGCCATCCATCGCTAAGAGGTATACACATGAAGATTCTTTTTGTATCTAAACAATTATAAAAGCACAGTAGTCATTTTGTATCGTAAGGTGGGGGTTGTAAAAGTTAGAAAATGTGTCATGTATAACTTAACTGGAAATGAATGACACTTCTTTTGATTTAATTGAGAATGAATGTTGAGTGATGTTTATTACTACCTCACAGCCCAACTGTGTATTGGTGAGTATGTTCACGACCGGGTAAGGAAAAAGGAAAACATAAAAAATTGGCAATGATTTTTAAACGAATTGGATAAATAGGGGCATGACAGAGATTGGTATCAGAGCTGAGTTGGCCTGATGTGAGTCAGTAATAAAACGTAGGAAAAAAAGTACATCCTCGTATTACTGTGCTTTTGTTTAGATGTAACTGTGTATACCGTGATGGATTGAGTCTAATAATGATTATGAATATAGGAAGTTAGGCATTATGCTAATCACACGCCAAGGTAGAGGGACGAAAGCACATATTAGAGGTCGTAGAGGTAGGCCTGAGAGCCTTGCGGAGCCACGAACTGATCCAGCTCCACGAGACCCTGCTGAGAGATTAGGGGATACTGAGGCTCGCTTTGCTAGGATAGAGTGGAGTATAGAGAGCCTAGTGGAGATTGTCACACAAGCACTGGGTGCCGGTGATTGACGAGGTCCCGTAGTACAGCTTACTACTGGACTGATAGTTGCAGAGAAGGAGAGACCTCAGACTGCAAAGATTGCTACTATTACCCCACCTCCAGTAGGGGATACAACTTCTCCTATCGTGCCACAGTAGAGCGGTAGTGAGTTGGGTTACGACTGCGAGTTGAGCAGATTGCTAGAGTTCCAAGGGTTGAAACATCCGATGTTCACAGGGGTGAAGGACCCAATTATTACAGAGGATTGGGTGTATGAGATGAAAAAGCTGTACAGATTCTTTAGATGTACATCAGCTGAGAAGGTAGCATTTGCCATGTTTCTATTGAAAGGCGAGGTCGAACACTGGTGGAGATCCACTTAGACTATTTTAAGGACCAGACACCCCAAGATCACTTAGGAGGTATTCTTGGAGGCCTTTAGGAGGCAATACATCCCAGCCACCGCACAGAAGAAATTGCGGATGGAATTTATGAACCTGGTTCAGGGGAACCGAACTGTGGACGAGTATGAGTCTAAGTTTATGTCTTTGGGGAGGTATAACCCAGACACGATAGATAGTGAGACTCGAAAGATTCAGAAGTTTGTTGATGGATTGAGGTTGGCCATCCGGACTAAGCTAGCCCCGTTTGACTTTCAGACTTATGAGGAGGCGGTACATAAGGCTCAATTATGCGAGCAAGATTTTGAGAGGAATGCCTATGAGCTTAGAAAGATTAATGTCAAAAGAGATAGAGATCGAAAGAGATCCGGGATGGATAAAGTGGCCAAGAGAGGAGGCCAGAGGTTTTTCGAGAAGAGACCTAAGATTAAGGAGGTGCAGGAGAGAGCTGCTAGATCTCTCATGTACCTGACTTTGACTGCACCGAGGGGCATGGCTATTAGGGGACCACGACCTACCACTAATCAGTGTAAGAGATGTGGCAGATACCATGGGACTAGACCATGTCAGGTGCCCCCTGTTTCGTGTTTTAGGTTTAGGAAACCCTGACATATCTCGAGATACCATGCTGAGATGATTGAGACTGCCCCACAAAAAGGTAAGGAGCCAGAGAAAGCTCTAGTTAAGACAGTTGCCCTGAGAAGGAGGGCTACAGCTGAGGAAAAAGGGAAGCAGTGTGAGCAGAGAAAGAGTCCATGTATTGGATCAGGACACCGCAGATGCTTCGACGAATGTGATTAAATGTACCATCCTAATCTTTGGTTTAGAATCATTGGTTTTATTTGATCCTGGTGCCACACACTACTTCATATCACTTTCCTTTGCAAATAAATTGTTGAACCGTGTGAAACCTACATTGTTGGGAAAAATGTTGATGATTTTCACACCCATAAATGATAGCCAAACTATCGATTTTTAGTGCTAGATACCCGACCAATCTCTAAACCTCCCTATAGGATGGTACTGGTTGAATTAGAAGAACTAAAGAAGCAATTGCAGGAGTTACTTGATGAGGGTTTTATTAGGCCCAATGTGTCACCATGGGGAGCTTCGATTCTATTTGTTGGGAAGAAGGATGGTAGCCTCAGATTATGTTTAGATTACAGACTACTGAACAAGGCTACAGTGAAGAATAAATAGCCCCTACCTAGAATAGATGATTTAGTTGATCAATTGAGAGGGGCTTCTATATTTTCTATGATTGATTTGAGATCGGGCTATCACCAGTTAAGGATTCGAAAGAAGAATGTTCCAAAAACAACCTTTAGAACTTAATATGGCCATTATGAGTTTTTAGTAATGCTCTTTGGTCTAACTAGTACCCATGCTGCTTTCATGAATCTGATGAATGATGTATTTTGGGATTATCTGGATCAATTTGTGATAGTTTTCATTGATGATATCCTGGTTTACTCTAAGTCTCGGGAAGAGCACGAGCAGTATTTGAGGACCGTACTCCAAATTCTTTGAGAGAAACAATTGTATAGGAAATTAAGTAAGTGTAAATTTTGGCTGGAACAGATAGCCTTCCTCGATCATATTATATCCAAGGACAGGGTGTCAGTTGATCCGTTTAAGGTTAAGGCAGTTCCCCTGACTAAGCTTACACGTGAAGGGGTTTCGTTTGTATGGTCAAAATCATGTGAGCAGAGTTTTCAAGAGCTCAAGCAGAGATTGACTACAGCACCCATCCTGACTATGCCGAGTGGATCGGGGGGATTTACGGTGTGTTGTGATGCCTCCCATCAGGGTCTGGGATGTGTGCTTAGGCAAAACGGTCGAATGATAGCTTATGGTTCCAGACAACTTAAGGACCATGAGCAAAATTATCCTACCCATGATTTGGAGTTAGCCGCAGTGGTTTTTGCTTTGAAGATTTGACGGCACTATTTGTATGGAGAAAGATTCCAGATCTTCACTGACCACAAGAGTTTAAAATACATTTTTTATTAGAATGAGCTTAATATGAGGCAGAGACGATGAATGGAGCTCCTTAAGGAATACGCCTACTAGATCCTGTATCATTTGGGTAAAGTGAACATAGTAGTCGATGCCCTGAGCAGGAAGGGTATGGTGTCTTATATGATGATTAGAGAATGGGATCTATTGGAACAGTTTTCCGGACTCAAGATCAATGTTGAGGAAGTGGATATTGGATTTATGGCTATCCTACGGATAAAGCCCAGTATTTTGGATCAGATCAAAGCAGGGCAAAAAAATGATCAGAAATTATTGGACATGGTTAGCCAAGCAGAGCAGACCTTATAGTCAAACTTTTCGACCAATGATGATGGTTTGTTGAGGTTCAGAGGCCACAGCTGTGTTCCGAGCGATGATAACCTAAAGCAGCAGATTTTAAGAGAGTCTCATTGTTCCCATTACACCATGCACCTAAGCAGTACCAAGACATACCATGATCTGCGTAAGGTGTATTGGTGGATTGGTATGAAACGGGACGTGGTAGAATTTGTGGCTAGATGTTTGGTGTGTTAGAAAGTTAAAGTTGAGCACCAAAAGCCCGCGGGACTACTAAAGTCTTTACCCGTGCCTATGCGAAAATGGGAGCATATAATGATAGACTTTATTATGGGATTACCGAGAACCTGAAGAGGTCATAATGCAATTTGGGTAATAGGAGACAAATTGACTAAGAGTGTCAACTTCCTTGCTATTAAGAGTACAGATTCTTTGAGTGCCTTGGCAGAGCTATATGTTATAGAGGTAGCTCAATTGCATGGGGGCTCCCATGAGTATTACATCTTATAAGGATTCCAAGTTCACCTCCAGATTTTGGACTCATTTCCAGGAAGTCATGAGATCTCAACGAAATTCGAGCACCGCCTATCATCCTCAGACTGACGGTTAGTCCAAGCAGACCATTCAGACCTTGGAGAATATGTTAAGGGCATGTGCATTGGATTTTAAGGGTTCATAGGATGATCATTTACCCCTTGCAGAGTTTACCTACAATAACAGTTATCATGCTAGCATCGGTATGTCACCTTTAAGCTTTGTATGGTAGGAGATGCAGATTTCTAATGACTTGAGAAGAACTGGGTGACCGAAAGATTTTGGCTCCCAATCTTGTGGAACAGGTAGCTAAGGGTGTTCATGTGACACCCCGAAAGCGCGAAAAATAGGGCAAATTTAAAACTTTTTCACATCCATTCACAATTAAGGGTACATTCCTATGCAGTGTCATACATCATGATACATATCATACCTCAGGATCTCATCATCTCATAATTATACATCATACCATATGCATTACTCAATTCAAGGTTAATTAATCCTAATACATCATTATACATCAAGTGTCTGTAAATATAACTTTAGTTTGGGTACATGAAATATTAAAATATACCTCAAAATACAATATATATGGCTTAGAGCTCAAGTTCTCCACTAGCCACTACTCCGTACGTCGCAGAGAAACTCTCTTCACTTGAAGAAATCTGGGGGGAGATAAAACAGGGTGAGCTTCTAAATCGCTCAGTAAGAGGGTAAGGGATTCATTAATAAGAAAATGATTTACACAGTACAATCATTTTGTTTTACATGTTAAACTCAAAAACTCAGTAAAAAATGTAGCATGAATAATTAAAACATCATCTCAACTCATTTCTCAAAGCTCATGTAGAAACATGATAATAAACGGCTCAAACCATGATTACAAGCATGTATAAAATAGGATGCGATAATGACTTTTCTCATAAAACGTGATGAAAATTATCGCAATAGTAATGCACGTGGCGTAGCCACCAAACACAAACTCATGTGTAAAATGAGACTAGGCAAATAAAACTCATATAAAACTTGTCATGGCACATCAAAACGATTGAATTGGTCCCCTAAGCGGACATCCCCAACTGAGGGATTTCGTCAACAATAATACACCCATGGCCATGGTTCGTTGTAGACTTGATCAGAGTCATACAGTCGTCGGTCTTACATGCTATCAAAGCATGGCCAGATCTTACATGCTATCAAAGCAATGTCACCCATCGTTGTCGCGAAACGGGGTCATCTCACGTTACCAGAACGGAGGAGTCGGTCTTACGTGCTGCTAAAGCACGGCCCGGTCTTACGAGCTGCTAAAGCACAGCCCGGTCTTACATGCTACAAGAGCAAAATCCGATGTGTATTCAACATGACACGCCTAAGTCTCAGTAATAGCCATTATCAAATAAAACCATTTTGCCTTCACGTAGTGTTCATAATGGTTTCTCTCATAAAACTCATCTCAAAACCGTTTTGTACTCAACACAAAACATGTCAAAATCGAGCTCAAACCGGCAAAACCACACACACATTTCTCAAATCTCAATATGCCTTAACGTAGAGCCCAAATCACTTTTTACTTTTTAAACTCAAAACGATTGTAAAAAAATTTCGCATTTAGTTTACAACTCATAAAAAAATTGGGCCCCAACTGGCTATAAAACCGTGCGCAATAACTCATTCTCAACTCATAAAAGCATGCTCGTTTTCTCAAATCACATTTCATGCTACAATATCATCACAAAATCGCATACACAAATGAGTTTAAGTTTTCCCTTACCTCGTTGCACCTCGTATAGTGCAATCGTTCCCCCAATGATGGACTAGCCTCGTATTCCTCTCTGGAACTCTCGAGCTTTCCAAACGATGCTAAAACATCAATGATTCATCTCAATCACATCATCGAGCACATATTTGCTCATATTCTCGTTAAATACTACAAACCTCATTTTTCTCATATTCCTATCCTAATCCACATTCTCATCCACTACATTTCAAATCATATATGTTTCATACATAATATATATGCTCAAATCACCTCATTGCCTCAATTCCAATTTATAGCCAAAATCCCAAAATTACCATAATTTGTATAATATCATTATCACTCCAACAAAATCACAATTTCATCAACTCTAATCATTTCTTAGCTATTTTATCACATCACTCATAGTCACAATCACCTAAATCACCTCAATATCAAAGATTAAAGCTTAGAAATTTACCCAAAACTTATGGAGAGCTCTATTCATACCTCGATTTGATTCGTCCTTCAATTTCCAAGTATGTTGCTCTCCTTTGGATGAGGAACAACTTTCCTTCTTGCCACAACCCCTGATTCTAACGAAAATGGATGATTTATAGGAGAGAGAAAGTTAGGGTTTCGATTAAAATGGGGTTTCTGGAGAGAGAAAGTCTGAGATGTAGGAAAAATATAGGGGTCCTTTTATAGACGGAGGGTAGGAGATCGATCTAGTCCTTGATGAGATCAATCTCTTTTTGAATTTGAGAACGTTTTGGGAAAATTTTATGCCTAGGAGATCGATCTGTCGTGGGGTGAGATCGATCTCTTAATTGCTTCATGAGATCGATATGCTCCAATTATGAGATCGATCTTGTATTTACAGAACGCTTCATGAGATTGATCTGCTCCTTAAGGAGATCGATCTTCTGTTTACAGAAACATTTTGAGATCAATCTTCTTACCTGTGAGATCGATCTACCTATCAGTTCTTGCATATTTCCTACATTCTGGAGCCATGAGATCGATCTCTCATCCTTGGAGATCGATCTGGCCTTCACAGATTGTACTGCTACTGCATCAATTTGCAGAAAACTCAATGTAAAACTTTCCAAAATCTACCTCAAAGCCCATAATTCAATCCATACACATTCAAGACTTAAAAACCTCATTGTCTTATACTTCATCATATTTAAAACTTGTGTGTACATAAACATATCATAATTACATACACAAAATTACAATTCTCATAAATGGGGTATACAAAATTCACAACTCTCACATCCTCCCCACTTTTAATGAATTTGGTCCTCCAAATTCAACTCGACTCATCAAACAGATGGGGTACTTCACCTTCATGAGATTCTCCAATTCCCAAGTTGCCTCTTCCATTGAGTGATGTTTCCACAAAACTTTCACTAATGGGATGCTTTTGGTTCTATGTACCTTCTCTTTTCTATCAAGAATCCAGACGGGTTCCTCAGTGTAGCTCATATCCTCTTGTATGTCCATCTCTTCATACTCTATGACATGAGAAGGGTCCGGGTGGTACTTCCTCAACATAAACACATGAAAGACGTTGTGTATTCCAGACATCTGTGGGGGTAATGCCAACCTGTAGGCTACCTCTCCCACTCTCTCAAGAATCTCGAATGGTCCAATGTATCGAGGACTCAACTTCCCTTTCTTTCCAAATCTCATGATACCCTTACTCGGTAATATCTTCAGAAATACTGTATCACCAACATCAAACTCGAGTGGCCGTCTACGCACATCCGTGTAGCCTTTCTATCCACTCTGTGCAGCCCGTAATCTCTCACATATGAGTTTCACACTCTGTACAGCCTGTTCAACAAGTTCAAGAGTATTTATCTTTCTGTCACCCACTTCTTCCCACGCTACAGGGGATCTACACCTCCAACCATATAGAGCCTCAAAAAGTGTCATTCCAATACTCGCATGATAGCTATTATTGTATGCAAACTCTGCTAGGGGTAGGTGATTATCCCATGATCCCTTAAAATCCATCATACACGTCCTCAACATATCCTCTAGGGTCTGAATAATCCTCTCTGACTAACCATCTGTCTGAGGATGATAGGCGGTACTAAAACTCAATCGAGATCCCATGGACTCCTGAAATTGGGTCCAAAATCAGGAAGTAAATCAAGAATCTTTGTCAGAAGTAATACTCATTGGAGCCCCGTGTAATATAGCTATCTCGTTGACATATAACTCAGCTAAGGCATCCACAATATCGGTGCTCTTGATGGTAAGGAAGTGGGCATTTTTCGTCAGTTTATCCACTATAACCTATATCGTATCACGACCCCTTTAAGTCCTCGGTAAACCCATAATAAAGTCCATGGTGACATGCTCACATTTCCATGTAGGCACAGGTAAAGACTGCAATAATCCTTCGGGCTTCTAATGCTTAGCTTTCACTTGCTGGCACACTAAACATATGGCCACAAAATCTGCCACGTCTCGCTTCATACCATTCCACCAATACACCTTTCTCAAATCTCGGTACATCTTAGTACTCCCTGGGTGCATAGTGTATCGCGAGCAGTGGGATTCTCTTAGTATCTGTCTCTTCAGGGCATCATCGTCTGGTACACAAATTCATCCTCTGAATCTCAACAACCCATCCTCACTGACTATGAGATCCGACTGCGAAGTCTGCTCAACTTAGTTAACCATATGAATCAACCTCTGATCATCATGCTGCCCAGTTCTAATCCGATCCATGATCTTGGGCTCTATTCGCAGGCTAACCAAAAATCCAGTTTCTACCTCTTTAACTCTGATCTGGAGTTCGGTGAACTACTCCAACAAATCTCATTCCCTGATCATCATAGCAGATATCATACTCTTCCTGCTCAGGGCATTAGCAACTACGTTCGCCTTTCCTGGATGGTACAAAAGGAGTTTCATCCATCTCCTTTGTCTCATGTTTAACTCTTTCTGATCAAACAGATACCTCAAACTCTTATGGTCAGTGAAGATCTAAAATCTTTCCCCATATAAGTAGTAATGCCAGATCTTCAAGGCAAACACCACAGCAGCTAACTCCAAATCATGCGTGGGGTAATTTCGCTCATGATCTTTCAATTGTCGAGATCCATAGGCGACAACTCTTCCACGCTGCATGAGCACACACCCCAATCCTTGATGGGAAGCATCACTATACACTGAAAATCCTCCTGATCCCTCAGGGATAGTCAATACAGGTGTCGCTGTTAATCTTCTCTTTAATTCCTGAAAATTGAGCTCACATTGATCAGTCCATATGAACGGGGTCTCCTTGCGCGTGAGCTTAGTTAAAGGAACAGCAATCTTGGAAAATCCATCCACAACTCTTCTATAATAACCTGCCAAACCAAGGAAACTTCATACCTCTGTAACTGTCTTCGGTCTTTCCCAATTAAGCACAGCCTCCACTTTAATTGGATCAACTGATACTCCTTTCGCTGAAACTATATGACCAAGGAAAGCTATCTGATCCAACCAAAACTCACACTTACCAAGCTTTCCATATAATTGCTTATCTCAGAGTATCTGAAGTACTAACCACAAGTGTTGTGTATGCTCCTCATAAGACCGAGAGTACACCAAGATATCATCAATAAAGACTATCATAAACTTATCTAGATAGTCACTGAATACCTCATTCATTAACCTCATAAAGGCTGCAGGGGCGTTCGTCAATCCAAAGGGCATCACTAGAAATTCATAATAGCTATACCCTGTCCTGAAGGCCGTCTTCGAAATATCTTCCCCCTTAATTGTCAATTGGTGATAGCCCGATCTCAAATCAATCTGAGAGAAAACTGAAGCCCCTCTCAACTGATCAAGTAGGTCATCAATCCTGGGCAATGGGTATTTATTCATCACCGTGGCTTTATTCAATAGTCGGTAGTCTATGCATAATCTTAAACTACCATCCTTCTTCCTCATGAACAACACTGGTGCTCCCCACGGTGAGACACTGGATCTAATAAATCCTTGATCCAATAACTCCTATAGTTGTCTCTTCAATTCCTCATGTCACGCCCCAAAAACGCGAAAAATATGGCTAATTTAAAACTTTTTACTCATCAATTCTCAATTAAGAGTGCATTCCTGTGCAGTGTCATACATTATCATATTTATTGTACCTAAGGATCTCATCATTAGAAATTATATATTATATCAAATACATTAATCCATCTCAAGTTAATTAATCCTAATACATCCCATACAATGTTATACAACAAGTGTCTGCAATTACAGTAATTGTCTGGGTACATGAAAAGATAAAAGATACCTCAAATACAATATATGGCCTGGAGCTCAAGTCCTCCACTAGCCACTACTCCGTACGTCGCAGGAAAACCCTTTTCACTTGAAGAAATCTGGGGGAAAGAAAATAGGGTGAGCTTCTAAATCGCTCAGTAAAGGGGGTAAGGGACTCATTTCATAAACTAAAATGCACATCACAAAATATTTATTTGTATGTGAAACTCATTAATCTCATTTGAAAACCATAGCATGAAAGTACTCAAAACGACATTCTCATGTCTCAAATCATGTGAAAACATGAAGTAAAAAGGCTCAGTCTAGAGCAATAACAAAGCATGTGAAAATAATGCGATAAACGCTTTCTCAATAAACGTGATAAAATCACTGAAATAGTAATGCACGTGGCACAGCCACTAAACACACGTGGCATAGCCACTGATTTAAATTTACACGTGGCACAGCCACTAAGCACACATGGCATAGCCACTGAGTTAAATTTACACGTGGCACAGCCACTAAACACACGTGGCATAGCCACAGGATAGGGTTTCACGTGGCAACGGCCACTAATTAGGGGTTCTCACATGGCAACGGCCACCAGATAGGGTTTCTCACGTGGCAACGGCCACCAAATGGGGTATCACGTGGTAACGGTCACCAATAGGGTATCTCACGTGGCAACGGCCACCAAATGGGGTATCACGTGGCAACGGCCACCAATAGGGTTTCTCACGTGGCAACGGCCACCAAATGGGGTTTCACACGTGGCAACGGCCACCAAGTATACGTGGCATAGCCACAGAATGGGTTATTCTCACGTTACCAGAACGGAGAAGAAATCGGGCTTACATGCTACCAAAGCAATACCCGGTGTGTACTCAAAATTACACACCTAAGTCTTATCACACAAGACTGGTTTGCCTTCACGTAGAACTCATAATGGTTTTTCTCTCATAAAACTCATTTGAAAACCGTTTTGTACTCAACACAAAACATAATAAAACCGAGTTTCAACCGGCAAAGCACGCACACATCTCTCAAATCTCAATATTGCCTTAACGTAGAGCCCAATTCATTACTCACACAAATTCGACGGTTTATAAAGCAATTTCACACTCAGCTTATAAACGCATAAAATATTGGGCTCCAACCGGCTATAAAAACCGTGTGCAATTATATCTCAACACAACACTCAACATGCTTGTTTTATAACCACAAATCATGCTATAATAGTTTACAAATCACATACACAAAATGGTTTAGATTTCCCTTACCTCTTTGCACCTCGTATAGTGCAATCGTTTCCCCCGTATCACGGACTAGCCTCGCATTCCACTCTGAAACTCCCGAGCTGTCCAAACGATGTTAAAACATCAATACTCAATTATCTCATCAACCTTAATTCTCAAAATCAAGCATAATTGCTCATAACACCTCAAATCTCTTGATTCTCGTAACTCTACCCCAAACTACACTCTCATTCACAACATCTCAACGTTCTACATTTCTCATGCCAATTATCTATGCTAATTCACCACATTGTCTAAATTTCCATTTATAGCTCAAAATTCCTAAATTGCTAAATATCGTTATCACTTCAACCACATTGCAATTTCATTAATCCCTAATCATTTTTCAGCTATTTCAACACAATGACAACCACCATTATCATCAAAATCATCTCAAATATTAAGATCAAAGTTTAGAAATTACCCAAAGCTTGTGAGACGCACAACCCACGCCTCGATTCGATTCATCCTTCGATTTCCAAGTATGTTGTTCTCCCTTTGATGAGGAACAACTTTCCTTCTTGCCACAACTTCTGATTTGGCCAGAAATGGGTGCTTTAGATGAGTGAGAAAGCTAGGTTTCGGTAAAAATGGGGGTTAGAAGAGAGAGAAAGTGAGATTGCAGGAGAAAAATAGGGGTTCCTTATACAGGCTGAGGGTAGGAGATCGATCTGCCTCTTGATGAGATCGATCTGCATTTGAATTTTTGGGACGATTTGGGGCAATTTATGCCTAGGAGATCGATCTGTCGAGGGGTGAGATCGATCTCTTTATGGCTTTATGAGATCGATCTACTCCTTGAGGAGATCGATCTTCTCCCAAACAGAATCATTTGGAGATCGATCTCTTCCTCGTGAGATCGATCTTCTCTCAAACAGAATCATAAGGAGATCGATCCTCTTCCATTGGAGATCGATCTGCTCCTCAAATTCCTCCTTCCTTGTCATTTTTTAACTCACCAGATCGATCTCTCCTTCTCCCAGATCGATCTATCCTCATACTTCATACTTATTTTAAACACTTAACATATAAATCTCCAAATATAATTCCCACAATTCACTTAGCTCAATAAATTACACTTCAAGTTCATATTACATCATTCAAATATATCTAAAATTCTCAGATCTCACATCCTCCCCACCTTAAAAAGAATTTGGTCCTCCAAATTCAACTCAACTAGTCAAATAGATGGGGGTATTTCTCCTTCATGAGACTCTCTAGTTCCCACGTTGCCTCTTCCATTGAGTGATGTTTCCACAAAACTTTCACTAATGGGATGCTCTTAGTTCTCAGTACCTTCTCTCTTCTATCGAGAATCTAGACGGGTTCCTCAGTGTAGCTCATATCCTCTTGAATGTCCATCTCGTCATACTCTATGACATGAGAAGGGTCCGGGTGGTACTTCCTCAACATAGACACATGAAAAACATTGTGTATTCCGGACATCTGTGGGGGTAATGCTAATCTGTAAGCTACCTCTCCCACTCTCTCAAGAATCTCGAATGGTCTTATGTATCGAGGACTCAATTTCCCTTTCTTCCAAAATCGCATGATACCCTTACTCGGTGATATTTTCAGAAATACTGCATCACCAACCTCAAACTCGAGTGGCCGTCTACGCACATCCGCGTAGCTTTTCTGTCTACTTTGTGCAGCCCGTAACCTCTCACATATGAGTTTTACACTCTGTACGGCTTACTCAATAAGCTCGGGAGCATTTATCTTTCTGTCACCGACTTCTTCCCAAGCTACAGGGGATCTACACCTCCTACCATATATAGCCTCAAAAGGTGCCATTCCAATACTCGCATGATAGCTGTTGTTGTATGCAAACTCTGCTAGGGGCAGGTGATCATCCCATGATCCCTTAAAATCCATCGTACACGCCCTCAACATATCCTCCAGGGTCTAAATAGTCCTCTCTGACTGACCATCTGTCTGAGGATGATAGGCGGTACTAAAACTCAATCGAGATTCCATGGACTCCTGAAACTGGGTCCAAAATCTAGAAGTAAATCAGGAATCTCTATCAGAAGTAATACTCACTGGAGCCCCATGTAATCTAGCTATCTCGCTGACATACAGCTCAGCTAAGGCATCCACAGTATCTGTGCTCTTGATGGCAAGGAAGTGGGCACTCTTAGTCAATCTATCCACTATGACCCATATCGCGTCTCGACCTCTTCGGGTCCTCGGTAAACCCATAATAAAGTCCATAGTGACATGCTCCCATTTCCATGTAGGTACAGGTAAGGGCTGTAGTAGTCCTCTAGGCTTCCGATGCTCAGCTTTCACTTGCTGGCATACTAAACACCTGGCCACATACTCTATCACGTCTCGCTTCATACCACTCCACCAATACACCTTTCTCAAGTCTCGGTACATCTTAGTACTCCCTGGGTGCATGGTGTATCGCGAGCAGTGGGATTCTCTCAGTATCTGTCTCTTCAGGGTATCATCGTCCGGTACACAAATCCGTCCTCTGAATCTCAACAATCCATCCTCACTGATGGTGAGATCCGACTACGAACTCTGCTCAGCTTAGCTAACCATACCTATCAATCTCTGATCACTGCGCTGCCCAGTTCTAATCTGATCCATGATCCTGGGCTCTATTCGCAAGCTAGCCACAAATCCAGTCTCTATCTCTTTAACTCTAATCCGAAGTTCGGCAAACTGCTCCAGTAAATCTCATTCCCTGATCATCATAGCAGATATCATACTCTTCCTGCTCAGGGCATCAGCAACCACATTCGCCTTGCCCGGATGATATAAAATCTCGCAGTCATAATCCTTAAGGAGTTCCATCCATCTCCTTTGTCTTATGTTTAACTCTATCTGATCAAAGAGATATCTCAAACTCTTGTGATCAGTGAAGATCTGGAATCTTTCCCCATATAAGTAGTGTCGCCAGATCTTCAAAGCAAATACCACAGCGGCTAACTCCGAATCATACGTGGGGTAATTCCGCTCATGGTCTTTCAGCTATCGCGATCCATATGCGACCACTCTTCCATGCTGCATCAGCACACACCCCAATCCTTGATGAGATGCATCACTATACACCGAAAATCCTCTTGATCCCTCAGGAATAGTTAACACAGGTGCCGATGTCAACCTCCTCTTTAATTCCTGAAAACTGAGCTCACATTTATCAGTCCATATAAATGGACTCTCTTTGCGCGTGAGCTTAGTCAAAGGGGTGGCAATCCGGGAAAATCCTTCCACAAATCTTCTGTAACACCCTGCCAAACCAAGGAAGCTTCGTACCTCAGTAACTGTCCTTGGTCTCTCCCAATTAAGCACAGCCTCCACCTTGCTTGGGTTCACTGATACTCCTTCCTCTGAGACTATATGACCAAGGAAAGCTATCCGGTTCAGCCAAAACTCACACTTACTAAGCTTCCCATATAATTGTTTATCTCGGAGTATCTGAAGTACTAACCACAAATGCTATGCATGCTCCTCATACGACTGAGAGTACACCAGGACATCATCAATAAAGACTATCACAAATTTATCCAGATAGTCTCTGAACACCTCGTTCATCAATCTCATAAATGCTGCAAGGGCGTTCGTCAATCCAAAGGACATCACCAGAAATTCGTAATGGCCATACCTCGTCCTGAAGGCCGTCTTTGGAATATCTTCTTCCTTGATCCTCAATTAGTGATAGCCCGATCTCAAATCAATCTTAGAAAAGACTGATGCCCCTCTCAGCTGATCAAGTAGATCATCAATCCTGGGCAATGGGTATTTATTCTTCACCGTGGCTTTATTCAACAACCGATAGTCTACGTATAATCTGAGACTACCATCCTTCTTCTTGACAAATAAAATTGGTGTTCTCCACGGTGAAACACTGGGCCTAATGAACCCTTGATCCAATAACTCCTGTAGTTGTTTCTTCAATTCCTCAAGTTCCACTAATGCCATCCTGTAGGGAGGTTTAGAGATCGGCTGAGTATCTGGTACCAAATCAATGGTAAACTCTAGCTCTCTCTCTGGTGGTAAACCTGGCAATTCATCTGGGAAAACATCCAGAAATTCACACACCACAGGTATATCCTCAATCCTCGGATGTTCCCGCTCATCGTCTGAGATAAGTTTCTCATAACCTTCACATGAACAATCATATTTAATATTCTCCAAAATAATATTAAAATTCTCAAATTACTTACTAGAATTCCACATGTTCATTTCCTCAATATCTCAATCGTACACTGTAAAGTTCAGGTAGGGAGAAAGTTACAACCTTAGTGTAGCAATCTAAGCTCACTCGATTGGCTGCCAACCAATCCATTCCCAAAATTACATTAAATCCATGTATATTCAACATGATTAGATCTGCTAACATCACTCTATCTCCCACCTTTATCTCACATCCTCTACAGATTAACTCAGTTCTCTGGGATTCACGCATAGGGGTATTTACATGTAGTATATATTCTAGAGGTTCAAACTTCAAGTTTAATCTACATGCAAAATGCTCAGAAATAAACGAATGCGTGGATCCTGAATCAATCAACACATGAGCCTTATGATTACAGACAGAGAGTGTACCTCTTATAGTTTCTTCAGAAGTGTCAGCAGTCTCCTTATCTAGGGCAAACACACGTCCCTGTGTAACTGGTCTCTTTCCTTTCTCTCAGCAGTGGCCCGTCTCGGGGGTTTCACTCTCTGAGGCTGTTGTCTAGTGGGCTCCAATACATGTGGTTTCTGAGGTTGAGGGCAATCCTTCACCATGTGACCCATGTCTCCACATCTAAAACATCAATGGATCGACCCAGTACAACTTCCCTCATGCATTCGACCACAATTTCTGCAAAACCTTGTATCAAGCCGGACATCTCGAGGGGTCTCTCTGATGTTAGGGTACCCTCTGGGTCTCTCTAATCTGCCCTTCTGTACCTCAATCCTTCCTCTTCTGAAAGAACCTCTTTGAGCCTCTATTTGAAAAATCGCTGGCCTCTTGCCCTTATCTCTATTCACCGCTCTGAGCTCATTCTGGGATTGTACCATTTCAATTCCTCTTTCAATCTCTTGTGCTCGTCTCAGAGCATCTCCAAACTCAGTAATACATAGCCCTATCAATCTATCTCTGATGACGGGCTTCAACCCATACACAAACTTCTCTGTGTGGACCTCTTCACTCTAGAAGGTCTCTGGGTCATATCTCAATAGCGCGGTGAATTGGCTCTCATAGTCATCCACAGACATGTCACCCTGTACCAAACTCAAAAACTCGGCTTGTTTCTTTCTCTGGGCGGCTCGTGGTACATATTGGGTCCTAAAGGCTGTCTGAAACTCTTCCCAACCAATCACATCCTGGCGGGACATCAGAATACCCTGGGTAGTACCCCACCAATCTCGAGCTCTCCCTTTCAACATATAGATACTCATACTGACCCTCTCAGCATCGATGCACCCCAGATAATCAAATATAATTCTCAACTCCGTCAGCCACTCCTCAGCCTCTGTAGGATCCTTCTTTCCCCTAAACACGGGTGGATTCATCTTCAAAAAATCCTTCAGTTGGACCATACTTCTATCATCAGGCTGAGTGACGGGAGGTATTGGGGGTATGGGAGGTCCTTGTGGTGGTGTAGGAGTAGTACCCGAGGCATTAACTCCAAAGTGTTGCGCGAATAACGTTGCATCTGCTCAAAACCTTACCTCACATCGGTCTCAATCCGATTAAATCGAGAGTTAGGACTCTCTGGTTGTGGGACAGGTGGCGGAGGGGACTCTGTCTGCCTCCTCGAACGACCTCGTCATCCACTCATTCTCTATCTCAACTCGTCTCCTGCTCGTACATATCAGAATCGATTGAAATCTCAATCCTCAATTTCAGTTCATGACCAGACTATTACAGACACTTGGGATGTATTCTATTTCACTTAACCGAGACTGACAGTACTAGACACCCTAAGCTTTGATACCAAGAAAACTCTGTCACGCCTCGAAAACGTGGAAAATAGGGCTAATTTAAAACTTTTTACTCATCAATTCTTAATTAAGAGTGCATTCCTGTGCAGTGTCATACATTATCATATTTATTGTACCTCAGGATCTCATCACTAGAAATTATATATCATATCAAATACATTAATCCATCTCAAGTTAATTAATCCTAATACATCCCATACAATGTTATACATCAAGTGTCTGCAATTACAGTAATTGTCTGGGTACATGAAAAGATAAAAGATACCTCAAATACAATATATGGCCTGGAGCTCAAGTCCTCCACTAGCCACTACTCCGTACGTCGTAGGAAAACCCTTTTCACTTGAAGAAATCTGGGGGAAAGAAAATAGGGTGAGCTTCTAAATCGCTCAGTAAAGGGGGTAAGGGACTCATTTCATAAACCAAAATGCACATCACAAAATATTTATTTGTATGTGAAACTCATTAATCTCATTTGAAAACCATAGCATGAAAGTACTCAAAACAACATTCTCATGTCTCAAATCAAGTGAAAACATGAAGTAAAAAGGCTCAGTCTAGAGCAATAACAAAGCATGTGAAAATAATGCGATAAACGCTTTCTCAATAAACGTGATAAAATCACTGAAATAGTAATGCACGTGGCACAGCCACTAAACACACGTGGCATAGCCACTGATTTAAATTCACACGTGGCACAGCCACTAAGCACACGTGGCATAGCCACTGAGTTAAATTTACACGTGGCATAGCCACTAAACACACATGGCATAGCCACAGGATAGGGTTTCACGTGGCAACAGCCACTAATTAGGGGTTCTCACGTGGCAACGGCCACTAGATAGGGTTTCTCATGTGGTAACGGCCACCAAATGGGGTATCACGTGGCAACGGCCACCAATAGGGTATCTCACGTGGCAACGGCCACCAAATGGGGTTTCACACGTGGCAACAGCCACCAAATGGGGTATCACGTGGCAACGGCCACCAATAGGGTTTCTCACGTGGCAACGGCCACCAAATGGGGTTTCACACATGGCAATGGCCACCAAGTATACGTGGCATAGCCACAGAATGGGTTATTCTCAAGTTATCAAAACGGAGAAGAAATCGGGCTTACATGCTACCAAAGCAATACCCGGTGTGTACTCAAAATTACACACCTAAGTCTTATCACACAAGACTGGTTTGCCTTCACGTAGAACTTATAATGGTTTTTCTCTCATAAAACTCATTTGAAAACTGTTTTTTACTCAACACAAAACATAATAAAACCGAGTTCCAACCGACAAAGCACACACATTTCTCAAATCTCGATATTGCCTTAACGTAGAGCCCAATTCATTACTCACACAAATTCGACGGTTTATAAAGCAATTTCACACTCAGCTTATAAACGCATAAAATATTGGGCTCCAACCGGCTATAAAAACCGTGTGCAATTATATCTCAACACAACACTCAACATGCTTGTTTTATAACCACAAATCATGCTATAATAGTTTACAAATCACATACACAAAATGGTTTAGATTTCCCTTACCTCTTTGCACCTCGTATAGTACAATCGTTTCCCCCGTATCACGGACTAGCCTCGCATTCCACTCTGGAACTCCCGAGCTGTCCAAACGATGTTAAAACATCAATACTCAATTATCTCATTAACCTTAATTCTCAAAATCGAGCATAATTGCTCATAACACCTCAAATCTCTTGATTCTCGTAACTCTACCCCAAACTACACTCTCATTCACAACATCTCAACGTTCTACATTTCTCATGCCAATTATCTATGCTAATTCACCACATTGTCTAAATTTCCATTTATAGCTCAAAATTCCTAAATTGCTAAATATCATTATCACTCCAACAACATTGCAATTTCATCAATCCCTAATCATTTTTCAGCTATTTCAACACAATGACAACCACCATTATCATCAAAATCATCTCAAATATCAAGATCGAAGTTTAGAAATTACCCAAAGCTTGTGAGACGCACAACCCACGCCTCGATTCGATTCGTCCTTTGATTTCCAAGTATGTTGTTCTCCCTTTGATGAGGAACAACTTTCCTTCTTGCCACAACTTCTGATTTGGCCGGAAATGGGTGCTTTGGATGAGTGAGAAAGCTAGGTTTCGGTAAAAATTGGGGTTGGAAGAGAGAGAAAGTAAGATTGCAGGAGAAAAACAGGGGTTCCTTATATAGGCTGAGGGTAGGAGATCGATCTGCCTCTTAATGAGATCGATCTGCATTTGAATTTTTGGGACGATTTGGGGCAATTTATGCCTAGGAGATCGATCTGTCGAGGGGTGAGATCGATCTCTTTATGGCTTTATGAGATCGATCTACTCCTTGAGGAGATCGATCTTCTCCCAAACAGAATCATTTGGAGATCGATCTCTTCCTCATGAGATCGATCTTCTCTCAAAAAGAATCATAAGGAGATCCATCCTCTTCCATTGGAGATCGATCTGCTCCTTAAATTCCTCCTTCCTTGTCATTTTTTAACTCACCAGATCGATCTCTCTTTCTCCCAGATCGATCTGTCCTCATACTTCATACTTATTTTAAACACTTAACATATAAATCTCCAAATATAATTCCCACAATTCACTTAGCTCAATAAATTACACTTCAAGTTCATATTACATCATTCAAATATATCTAAAATTCTCAGATCTCACAAAGTTCCACTAATGCCATCCTATACAGAGGTCTAGAGATAGGATGGGTATATGGTACCAAATCAATGGTAAACTCCAACTCTCTCTCTCATGGTAAACTCGACAACTCATCTGAAAAGACATCCAAAAATTTACACACCACAGGTATATCCTCAATCCTCGGATGTTCCCGCTTATCATCTGAGATAAGTGTTTCATAACCTTCACATGAACAATCATATTTAGTATTCTCAAAAGCAACATCAAAATTTCAATTTGCTTACAAAAATTCCGCACATTTATTTCCTCAATATTTCAAACGTACACTATAAGGTTCAGGTAGGGAGAAAGTTAAAATCTTAATGTAGCAGTCTAAACTCACTCGATTGGTTGCCAGCCAATCCATTCCTAAAATTACATCAAATTCATGTATATTTAGCATCATTAGATCTGCTAACATCACTCTATCTCCCACCTTTATTTTACACCCTCTACAGATTAATCAGTTCTCTGGGACTTACGCATAGGGGTATTTACATGTAATACATACTCTAGAGGTTCAAACTTCAAATTTAGTCTACATGCAAAATGTTCAGAAATAAACGAATGCGTGGACCCTAGATCAATCAACACATGAGCCTTATGACTACAGACAAAGAGTGTACCTCATATAGTTTCTACAGAAGTGTCTGCAGTTTCCTTATCCAGAGCAAACACACGTCCCACTGTAATGGGCTTCTTTCCATTCTCTGCTGCAGTGACCGGTCTCGAGGGATTCACTCTCTGAGGCTGCTGTCTAGTAGGCTCCTGAGCATGTGGTCTCTGAGGTTGAGGACAGTCTTTTACTCTGTGACCCATGTCTCCACATCTAAAACATCCATGGATCAACCCAGTACAACTTCCCTCATGCGATCAGACACAATTTCTGTAAACTCTTATCTCAGGCCTAACATCTTGAGGGGTCTCCCAGATGATAGGATAAGCTCTGGGTCTCTCCAATCTGCCCTTATGTACCTCAATCCTTCCTCTCCTGAAGGAACCTCTTTGAATATTGACCTGAGAAATCGCTGGCCTCCTGCCCTTATCCCGAGTCATTGTACTGAACTCGTTCTGGGATTGTACAATTTTGATTCCCCTCTCAATCTCTTGTGCTCGTCTCAGAGCATCTCCAAACTCAGTAATGCCCAGCCCTATCAATCGATTTCTGATGATGGGCTTCAATCTATACACAAATCTCTTTGTACGAAGCTCTTCATTTTTAAAGGTCTCTGGATCATATCTCAATAGAGTGGTAAATCGGCTCTCATAATCATCCACAGACATATCGCCCTGTACCAGATTTAAAAACTCTGCCTGCTTCCTTCTTTGAGCAACTCGTGGTACATATTTGGTTCTAAATGTCATCTGAAACTCTTCCCAACCAATCACATCCTGGCTGGATATCAGAATACCCTGGGTAGTACCCCACCAATCTCGAGCTCTCCCTTTCAACATATACGGGCCCATACTAACCCTCTCAACATCTGTATATCCCAAATAGTCAAATATGACTCTCAACTCAGTCAGCCACTCCTCAGCCTCTAGGGGATCCTTTTTCCCTCTGAATGCGGGCAGATTTATTTTCAAAAAGTCCTTCAGTCGAACCATACTTCTGTCATTAGGCTGAGTGACGGGAGGCACCAGGTCCATCTATACTGGGGGCAAGGGAGGTCCTTGTGGTGGTGTAGGAGTAGTACCCGAGGCATTAACTCCAAAATGTTACGCGAATAGCGCTGCCATTTACTCAAAACCTTATCGCATATCATGCTTAATCCAATTAAATCGAGAGTTAGGACCCTCCGATTATGGGCAGGTGACGGAGGTGGCTCTGCCTACCTCCTCGAACGACCTTGTCATCCACTCATTCTCAATCTCAATATTTTTCCTACGCGTACACATCAAATTCGATTGAAATCTCAATTCTCAATTTTAATTCATGACCAAACTTATATAGACACTTGGGATGTATTCTATTTCACTTGACTAACACTGACAGTACTAAACACCCTAAGCTCTGATATCAAGAAAACTCTGTGACGCGTTGGAAGCGCGAAAAATAGGGCAGATTTAAAACTTTTTCACATCCATTCACAATTAAGGGTGCATTCTTTTGCAGTGTCATACAGGATTATACATATCACACCTCAGGATCTCATCATCTCATAATTATACATCATACCATATACATTACTCAATTCAAGGTTAATTGATCCTAATACATCTCATACATCATTGTACATCAAGTGTCTGTAAATACAACTTTAGTCTGGGTACATGAAATATTAAAATATACCACAAAATACAATATATATGGCCTAGAGCTCAAGTTCTCCACTAGCCACTACTCCGTACGTCGCAGGGAAACTCTCTTCACTTGAAGAAATCTGGGGTAAAATAAAACAAGGTGAGCTTCTAAATCGCTCAGTAAGAGAGTAAGGGATTCAATAATAAGAAAATGATTTGCACAGCATAATCATTTTGTTTTGCATGTTAAACTCAATAAACTTAGTGAAAAATTTAGAATGAATAATTAAAACATCTCAACTAATTTCTCAAAGCTCATGCAGAAACATGA
This sequence comes from Firmiana major, assembly GCA_033439115.1. NCBI lineage: Eukaryota > Viridiplantae > Streptophyta > Magnoliopsida > Malvales > Malvaceae > Firmiana > Firmiana major. The sequence goes on along the minus strand of CM065897.1, from coordinate 34,944,305 downwards.
TAATAAATAGCTCAAACCATGATTAGAAGCATGTATAAAACATGATGCAATAATGGCTTTTCTCATAAAACGTGATGAAAATCATCGCAATAGTAATGCACGTGGCGCAGCCACCAAACACAAACTCATGTGTAAAACGAGACTAGGCAAATAAAACTCATATAAAACTCGTCATGGCACATCAAAACGATTAAACTCGTCCCATAGGCAGACATCCCCAATCAAGGGATTTCGTCAACAATAATACATCCATGGCCATGGTTTGCTGTAGACTTGATCAGAGTCGTACAGCCATCGGTCTTACATGCTATCAAAGTACAACCCGATCTTACATGCTATCAGAGCAATGCCACCCATCACTGTCGCAAAGCGGGGTCATCTCACGTTACCAGAATGGAGGAGTCGATCTTACGTGCTGCTAGAGCACGGCCCGGTCTTACATGCTACAAGAGCAAAGCTCGATGTGTATTCAACATGACACACCTAAGTCTCAGTAATAGCCAATATCAAATAAAACCGTTTTGCCTTCACATAGAGCTCATAATGGTTTCTCTCATAAAACTCATCTCAAAACCGTTTTGTACTCAACAGAAAACATGTCAAAACCGAGCTCAAATCGGCAAAACCACACACACATTTCTCAAATCTCAGTACGCCTTAACGTAGAACCCAAATCACTTTTCACTTTTAAAACTCAAAACGGTTGTAAAACAATTTCGCATTTAGTTTACAATTCATAAAAAAATTGGGCCCCAACCGGCTATAAAACCGTGTGCAATAACTCATTCTCAACTCATAAAAATATGCTTGTTTTCTCAAATCACATTTCATGCTACAATATCATCACAAAATCTCATACACAAATGAGTTTATGTTTTCCCTTACCTTGTTGCACCTTGTATAGTGCAATCGTTCCCCCAACAACGGACTAGCCTCGCATTCCTCTTTGAAACTCCCGGGCTCTCCAAACAATGCTAAAACATCAATAATTCATCTCAATCACATCATCGAGCACATATTTGCTCATATTCTCGTTAAATACTACAAACCTCATTTTTCTCATATTCCTATCTTAATCCACATTCTCATCCACTACATTTCAAATCCTATATGTTTCATGCATAATATCTATGCCAAAATCACCTCATTGCCTTAATTCCAATTTATAACCAAAATCTCAAAATTACCACAATTTGTATAATATCATCATCACTCCAACAAAATCACAATTTCATCAACTCTAATCATTTCTTAGCTATTTTATGACATCACCTATAGTCACAATCACCTAAATCACCTCAATATCAAAGATTAAAGCTTATAAATTTATCCAAAACTTATGGAGAGCTCTATTCACACCTTCATTCGATTTTGTCACGACCCAAACTACCCAAAAATCAGAGTTAATTTTTCGCGTTTTTATTATTTTCTTACTTAAATTCTCACCTGTCCTCGAATCGTGACCAACACTCCACTAATAATTGGGCTGTACGTCAATGCCAGTCTCACCATACATCTACCTTAGTACTTATTTCTTCTCCAGTCATTTATAATTGTTATATTATTTATACATCCCCTAAAGTTACTCACAAACATGTTACTGTGCTATGCTTTTGTAGATACAATAAGTACAAGTGTATATACCTTATGTTGATGGGCAGCAGCGGATATCCAAAATGCAGTTCTGAGTCGTCGCAACTTCAACTGGAGATTATCTGTGGGAGAAAATGAAAGGGGTGAGCACATCAAGCTCAGTAAGGCAATCCTACGAACAAGTAGGTAACCATACTACCTACATGAACGTAGTGCCATGCATAAACCACCCTTTCTCCACACATTTTAAAACAATGCTATGCATTATGATGAAATGTAAAACACATTTGCACGGAAAATCAACATGCAATTATTATAAATCATTTCTTTCTCAATAAAGATTTTCACAATAAAGTCAGGACTCGACCCCTCCTGCGAGTGATCCTGACTCAAACAAAACCATGAAAACGGTTTACATTCACGCATGGGTTTGAAAAGCATGGAAATATCGTCATGCATATTTAATTTAAAACCCAGTTTAAGTCATCGAAATCGTTGACATGCAAGACGAGGCAGTATTTGTATAACGGTAATAACCAGGACTGGCCAATATGTCCTCGTGAGTCCCTCTAGCTACACGGATCCCAGTGTGCGAGGTCTCACCCTGATCGGGAACCGCCCGGGAGGTGGGTCAATCCAACCCGTCAGTCTTATCCGATCCCATGCATCCGAAGATGCTAACGTATCACAAAGATACCAATGTATCACACAGATACCACACGGTACATCGTACTCCATGCTACTTGCACGGTACATCGTACTCCGTGGACCCACAGCCTTATCCCTCGTTCGGGCTCATCAGCTGGATCTCCAACCCTTATCCCTCGTTCGGGCTCATCAGGTGGATCTCTAACCCTTATCCCTCATTCGGGCTCATCAGGTTGTTTCTCTAACCCTTATCCCTCGTTCGGGCTCATCAGGTTATTTTAACATGCCATGTCTCAAATCGCACGTGCGAGCCTATTTAATCGGTGACACACAGTCAACCCGATGCTCCAAGCATGGCTTATCGTATGATCTCTGAAAAGTAGTGCGAGCGGTGCTCTAACACTGTCAGTAAATCAAATAAAACTAGTGCGAGCTAAGCTCTAGCACTCTGTATGCAAACCATATGAAAAGCTGGTGCGAGCGAAGCTCCAACACCCTGTCTCAAAAATCACATAAAAATATGGTGCGAGTTAGACTCTAGCACCCTGTCACGAAAATCGTATATATATATATATATATATATATATATATATGTATACAAATCTGGTGCGAGTTGGACTCCAGCACCTATGCATGTAAAACTCTATTGCGAGCTCTCGCTCCAGCACTAATGCATGCATCACACAATTCAAACATCGTGCGAGCTGAGCTCTAGCACGTCACATGTAAATAAAAACACGTAGGCGGCTCTGTTTCCTTAAAACAGTTTTCACAAAACAATATCACGTTGAAAGTATGCAATGCTGTGCACTTTCTTTCAAGGTGAGCCAGCCTACTCATGCATGCATCAAAACACCTCCAGAATGAGCAGGAACCTTTTGTTCTTGCTCCTCCCAATTTTTCCTAAATTTTTAGATTTTACCCTTAACAAGGGTATTTTAGTAATTTGCCCATTCGGGGCACTAAAATTATTAATTGACCTCTAGACCCTTCAGAATATTTTAAAGGACTGCATATGAATTTAAAATTGCGTAAAGTTACCTCTAGCAGTCCGCAGAATTCCCTTACCTCGATTCTCGTCGAGTCTGACCTTTTTCTTTTCCAATGTAGTCCCGTCGCGCAGTCCGATATGCTTCCAATCCAATGCCCGGAACTGCGTATTAACATTCCTCGGGTCAGATAACATATAATTTAATTGTACTTAATCTTTTCTGGGCTTAATTTAAATCGCTGGGCCCATTTACCCCTATTGGGCCCGATTGCACCTTAATGGGCCTTAATCGGCCTTAAGCCCGTTTTCTACTTAATTTTCTCTTTATCGAGGCCTATTGGGCTCATTGGGCCCACCAATAATTTATTGGGCCTCGTACTAGCTCTCGAATAGCTAAATTCACTATTTACGACAATTATCTAAATTTCCATAATTTAATTCAATTTATGCGAAATTTAAATCAATATCACGCATAACGAGGTAATTGTCGTAAATAAGGATCACTTACCCGAGATTCCATGCTAGTTCGCAAATCGAGGCTGTCTCGAGCCCTCGGTGGATGCCAATCGTCGAGCTACACAATTAAATATATTTTTTTCGGGTAAACTTTCAGTCGATAATTTAATTAAATAAAATATTCCAAATTTAAATCGGGTCAATTTGACCGCTTATCGACTTACCCGAAACTCGATTGCATCACCGAAATTTTTTCCAATTTTTTTCTCTTTTTCCTTTTCCCTTTTTCTTCCTTTTTTTTCCCTTCTTTCTTGGCTGAACCGGTTCAGACCGGTTCAGACCGCCGGTTCAGCTCGGTCCGGTTCGGTTCAGTTTTGGCCGGTTCAGGCCGGTTCGACCGGTTCAATCCTCCTTTGGTCGTGCCGACGCCGTCCGGCCGGTTCTCCGGCCGATTCTGGTGCCAATCGGCGCGCAATCACATGGGCTTCCATAATCGGGCCTCGACTGGGGTCGAATCAGCCCCATCGTCGGCGAATCACCTCTTCTCCCCCGCGGCTGTTTCCTCCTGATCCGGCGGATTCCGGCGGCTTCGTCGGCCGGTATTGGTCTCAAAAGGACCGGCTCCTCCTCCTGATCACACCGCTACCCGCCGTTCGCCTCCAGCTGCCGTGGATCGCCGGTACCGACCCCATTTTTCCCGCGACCTTTTCTTCCTCCGTTCGGCTTCCTCCGGCGTCGGTAAGATGCACCGCCGGTTCCATCGTGTTCGTCGGGCGTCGCTCTACGTTTTTCGACCTGCAGCTGGGACCATCGGCCGCCGGTGGCTCATCGGGCTCCTCGGGTTGCTCGGCTCCGTTTCTCTGCTTCGGTTTCTCTCTCCCCGATAACTTTTCTCTCTCTTTTTTTTTTGTTTCAATTCTTTTTTTTTTTGTTTTATTAATTTTATTAATTTTATTTTTTATTTATTTTAATTATTTTACTATTCCTTAAAATACTCCAAAAAAATCCCAAATATCTACAAAATTATTATTTTTATTTTAATTCAATTTATTTAATTTAATTTAATTTATTAATTATATTTTTCTCTAAATTTTCGATATTATTTCTTCACGCTTTTCGAGATACCGTTCCGGTAAATTTTCGGTATTTTTAAAATTTTCGAATCTTGATCAATTTAATCCAGAATAATTATATTTCATCTTTATTGATCAAGATTTATCAATCCATTATTTTTAATTAATTTCCTTATCGAATTTACTCCGGCTTTCGATCTTTTGACCGTTTTGCCCTTACACGTGTTCGGGATTAATTTAACCCGACTTCCTCCATACTTTCCCCATCTTTTCTTATTTAATTTCCGTATTTTAATTAAATTCGGGTCTTACAGATTTGTCCTTCAATTTCCAAGTATGTTGTTCTCTTTTGGATGAGGAACAACTTTCCTTCTTACCACAACCTCTGATTCGAACGAAAATGGGTGATTTAAAGGAGAGAGAAAGTTAAGGTTTCGATTAAAATGGGGTTTTTGGAGAGAGAAAGTTTGAGATGCAGGAAAAACACAAGGGTTCTTTTATAGAAGGAGGGTAGGAGATTGATCTGGTCCTTGATGAGATCGATCTCTTTTTGAATTTGGGAACGTTTTAAGGCAATTTTATGCCTAGGAGATCAATCTGTCGTGGGGTGAGATCAATCTCTTAATTGCTTCATGAGATCAATTATGAGATCAATCTGCTCCAATTATGAGATCGATCTTCTGTTTACGGAACGCTTCATGAGATCGATCTGCTCCTTGAGGAGATCTATCTTCTATTTACATAAATATTTTGAGATCGATCTTCTTGCCTATGAGATCGATCTGCCTATCACTTCTTGCATACTTCCTGCATTTTGGAGCCATGAGATCGATCTCTCATCCATGGAGATCGATCTGGCCTTCACAGATTGTACTGTTACTGCATCAATTTGCAGAAAAATGTAAAACTTCCCAAAATCTACCCCATAGTCCATAATTCAATCCATACACATTCAAGACTTAAAAACCTCGTCTTCTTATACTTCATCATATTTAAAACTTGTGTGTACATAAACATATCATAATTACATACACAAAATTACAATTCTTATAAATGGGGGTATACAAAATTCACAGTTCTCATAATTCAGATCATTTGTGACAGACTTAGGGCTGCTCAGAGTCGACAGAAGAGTTACACCGATGTGTATAGACGGTCGCTCGAATTTCAGGTTGGGGACTTCGTATTTCGTAAGGTATCTCCGAGCAAGGGTATCTTACGCTTCGAAAAGAAAGGAAAGTTGAGTCCTCATTTCATTGGTTCGTTTCAGATATTAGAGAGAGTGGGAGATGTTGCCTACCGGTTAGCTTTACCCCTACAGTTTTCTGGGATACATAATGTTTTCCATGTCCCCATGTTGAGAAAATATAATCTGGATCCCTCCCATGTCATTGAGTATGAATCCTTAGATATTCAAGGAGATATGAGTTATGTGGAAGAACCTGTCCGGATCCTTGACAAGAAAGAAAAGGTACTTCGCATGAAGAAAATTTCATTAGTAAAGGTTCTCTAGCAGCACCATTCAGTAGAAGAAGCAACTGAAGAGCCTTATAAGAGAGATGTACCCCTCCCTGTTTGTTTGACGGATTTAACTGAATTTAGAGTAACAAATTCCTAAAAGATGGGGAGGAATGTAAAACCCAACTTTTTTAGGCTATTGTTTATTTAAAAGCTAATATGAGAAGTTCAAAACTTACCTAAGTGTTCATATAAGGCCCACGAAACCAAGAGCTCGAATGATGGAGAGTTGAGCTAGGGGCATGAAAATCGAGGTAAGGTGTCAAGTAAGAGTTCTTTAAGAATTGACATTCATATAAACAAGATTTTATGGATGGAAGGTGAAACTAAAGTGATAGGAGTGAAATAAGTTGAAAAATCTTGGGTTAGCATTAAACCGAGAAATTAGGCCCAGTAATTGAAATAATTATGGAATCATTTTCATAAATCCGTAAAAATTATTTCAAGGCCATAGGAATGTAATATAAGGTATATTTGACTTGTAGAATTATAATTAAGTGGAAATATTAAGGTTTCTATGGTTAAATTAATTGTTAAAGTAAATCGAAAACTTTAAAGAATTTTTATCGGTAATGACTAAATCGGGTAAAACGGGCCCAAACGGGAAAAGTTACCTAAACAAGTGGCTCAAAATTTTTATGGAACACACTAGGGACTTAGTATAATACATGAGTGGAGGAAATTTGGAAGAAAATGGGCTGAAAATAATTTTTGGTGATTTTCTAAAAATAAGGTTGCTGGCTGCCCAGGTCCAGCAAACTGTAGGCCCAACAAGAAAGCCCAATTTGAAGGGGTTCCAGAAGGCCTTTGAACCTGATTTTTTTCCCTTAACGTATACTTAAAGCCCTTTCTGAAAAGCCAAAAATCATCCAGAACCGACCTAAAACAAAAGAGAACCAACCATTGCAAGTTGTCGCAAGCATCCTAGACAGTTTCAGAGTGTGGATTTTTTTTTAGCCACCTTCCCGCCATTTTTAGCAGTCGGCCAAGAAAAGCAAAATCTTCTTCCTTAAGTCCTATAGCACATATAAACAATTTAGCCACAAATAAGTTGATTTAATGGGTGAAAAGCTAGAGAGAAGAACAGGGACCGAATCTGCCCTGTTTTAGAGGTAAAAGAAACTTTGGATTTTTGATTTCTTGGCTGATTTTAAGCTTGTTTAGGATGATTCTAAGTTGTATACATGTATATCTACAGCTGAGAAACATTTTTGAAAAAGAAAAGAGTGGTTAAAGTTGGTCAACAAGGTGAGAAAGTTGATGGAAGATGATGATTATGATATATGTTGATGTTTAATGGTTTTAGATGATTTTTACTAAAGTAGAATTTGAAGAAATAATTTCTAGAGCATGCTTGAATTTCGGCCAGCTCTTGTTTGATATGTAAAAGATGAAATTTGATTAAGTTGTGTGTTATAGAATGTTAGTTTAATACCAAAAAGTTTGGTTTATAGCTTGGTTTAATGAAAAATTGTAAAAGTGTGGAAATTTGGCAATTTGATAAGTTGTAATGAGTTTACTAGAGACTTGAATAAGTGTTTAAACTATTAAGTTAATAAGTTTGAAGTTAAAAGAAAAGAATTTATTGAAATAGCTAAAATCAACACGTTTATCGATAAAACTAAGAAAGTAGGAAAAGTTGACGAAAAGAGTCCAGTTAGCAACGTTAAGTTGTAAAATGTATTTGAACATAAATAAAGATGAATTGGATATTAATTTGACATAATTAGACTATTTGTGGCAGCTAGTGGTGTGGGCACCAAATCGAGGCAAGCTCGATATCCGGCAATCTTGTGTTGCTCTGAGATTCGATAGGTAAGAGATGCAATTTCAAGTAGTAATGACTTCCTTTACCTATTTATATTTCTTAAAATGATTTGATGTATGTATGAAGAATTTACATGAAAACCTGAACCTTTAACATAAGTTTTCGAAAGAAATGACACCTCAATTTAACCCCGAAGCCAAATATTTTTACTATGATACATAAGTCTTTGATATATTAATGTTTTATAATTGAAATGTATGATTTACTGATTAAAGTTTTCCATATAAGTTTTTAAGTAAGTATGAAAACAAGTAAGTACAATTAAAAGATTAAGCAAAGAAATAAATTAAGTAACCAACGCTGTACAGGAACACAATCTAAGTAAGAAATTAAGTATTAAAAAAAAACTTAGCCCTAATTTCTACGCTTCTGGGGCGTTACATACATTGATGCTTTAACAAATTCCCGTTCACATGAAAAGAGGTTATGCTTAATAAAAAAATCACTAGTTTTGAAACTCGGTAGCTCTGATTCCACGTGTTAGTTAAATTGTACTATGCAAATGAATCATAACTTTGCATAATAATAATTCCTAAGTTCTTTGAACAGAATGATTTTCACAATTACTTAATTTAAGAAAAAACGTAGATTGATCCATGACAAATACTTGAAAAGAATCTTGATGAATAGTTAAACATAATTTTTAAATGAACTTCTTTATCCCACTTGACGCCTGATATTCTTAACCTTATTTTGTTGATGGAAAGAAAGATACTTATATAGGGGTAGTGAGAGGAGGATTTTTTTTTTTTTGTAAAAAACAACATTATCCCTTCATATTTCTATAAACATTAATTACATCATAATAGTATATACATCCATCAAGTGTAACTTCTTAAATTCTATCAATACAATATATCTCTTATCATTATCTTAGTAACAATAAATATTGGTACCCAAGAGTCACATTAATTTATCATCTCATTTCAATTGACTGAAGAGTTACATTAATCACATGTGTCATTAAATATCTAACAGTAAAACGTAGTTTATTCATAAAACAACAGACTACAGTTTTTCGTATTTAATAACTGTGTTTGATAAAACGTAATTTATTATTCAGAAAAAATGCAAATATAAATAGTTATTTTGAAAATAAATAAAAAATTTAAAAAGATCATAACTATAAATTTGAAATATAGTCTATCCTTAAAAAAAACTAATATTTTAAATTAAAAAGTTATAGTTTAATCTATTGAAGAAATAACTATAGTTTTCCCTTAACTATAATCTAATATCATAAATTATACTACAATAATAACTATAATTTAATATCATATATTAGATTATGTTCGATGAAACTATAAACTATGTAGTTGAGAAAAGATTGCATTTAAATAGGCCAAGGTAGGAAAAACGTAATTTTTTGCCATAGACTACATTTTTTAATCATAATCTTTGAATTTTTTTTTTGTAATCGTGCTATGTCATATTTTCTTAATTTTGCAATAAAAAAAATTATTTCCATTGTCTTTAATCTCATCTTCCCTCGTCAACTTTTTGTTAAAATATTCCTATTATTTATTCTTCTCTCTTCATCTCTTTTATTTAGAAACATTTTTCTTGCCAATAAAGTTTTTCAATCTTTCTATGCTAAATTAATATAACAGCAGTAGTTTTTTAGAGTGAAACAAGACAATAACAATTGAAAAGATATATTTTTTATTGGTATTTAAGTTTAAAATTTAAACAACAAATTAAAATGCCTTCAAACCAAAAAGAAATATTAAAAAAAATTAAAAGAAAAAAAAAATTCCATCTAATGTGTATGTAATAATTATGAACATAACTTGAGGTTTTAAGGAGAAAAAAAAGGCCAAACACTAATAACATCAGAAGAAATTAAATTATAAGAATGGCGTAGAGATGAAAATGCTTCTTAATATTATGAAAATGAAGATAGTTTCAAAGGAAATTTTTGATATCAATCCATAGCAGCCTAAAGTTTACATTGTTATAATTTGAAATTTGAATTTATGATCTACAGTTATACTATTATTTTAATTTCTATTTCAATTCAAATTTCAACATAAAAATTCATTTTTATTAACTTTTAATGTGAAGAAAATGGCGTAAGTCTTCAAATTTTGAAAGAAAAAAGAGAAGGTTTAAGAAAATAAAGGAAAGAAAGAGAGGCACAGATTAAGGAATAATTGTAACAAAAGAAATATTTTTCTTTTATCAAAAAAAAAAAAAAGACATAGTGATGACATGACAAAAATTATAAGATATTGACTAGGATATGGTTAAAACTCTAATCAAATTGTCAATATGGGAGTTTTTTCCGACTGTAGGGTTCTTTAAATTCTTTTTTCCTTGATGAGGGTTGTTTCAAAACTTATTTCCTTAATGAGGGATGGAAGTTACTCAAACTACAAGTTGTTTGCATCTTTCACAAACATAATATGCTGACTTGCTTGATAGGCAACTCATAAAACTCTTGCAGAAGAATGAGCAAAGAAAATTAGAAACTGAGGAAAGAAATAATCTTTGAATCGTTTCTTTATTTGTCTCTTCTTCTCGTTAACTAATTTCCAGAAACACATGATTTTTATTCTATTCCTTATGTACTTCGATTCTTTTGTTCACCATGGTTTTTATTTTGTTTCTTTATATACTTTAATTCTTTTCTTCACATTCTTCCCTTTCTTTTCCCTTCTCTCTTCATTGCTTGTTTGAGGAGAAATAGCATTTCTCTCTCACTTTGTCCACTTTTCTTCATGGCCTAACTTTTCTTGTCCTCTATGCTTTATTTTCATAACGATATAACTTCCTTTTAATTGTTGCTTGCAGAATCACATAGTCAAAGCCTCTGTTTACTGCTTTTAAACTGCTGTCTGAAGAGAATTCTTGAAAGACCTAATGTTATTGCTTCTCTTCTAGGTTGCGTCTAAGTCAAGGAAGTATTAAGAAATCTCCGGTTTGGTTTTGGTTTTAACGCATCGCCAGTTTCCCACTATCGTAACCCTTGAAGGGTTTGGTAATGAATTCAAAGGTTAAAGAGATGTTGTCAATGCTAAACACGATATCTGTTGGCGATGAAGGTAGTGTGAATCCTTAAGTCAACATATTGTGTGTATGAAAGATGCAAACAACTTGTAGTTTGAGTAACTTCCATCCCCAATTCAACTTATCATTTGGGGTTTGGGTTGTCATCCAATAGTGGAAAGACCATGGTGGAAAAGGCTCTAAACAATTAAAAAATAAATATATTTAAAAAAATATGACATGACAGTGACTAGATTTAAAATACCTCATTTAAGGAAATAAATTTGAAGCAATCTCATTAAGAAAAAAAGATTTTAAGGAACCCTACAATTAGAAAAAATTCGCCAATAAGTTATTGGCTTAGTAACAAAGAAGAGGCATTAGGACTTTGAAGTCTCATGTTCAAGTATCGTTATATATAAGCTTAAATTTGATCTAATTATTTACTAGTTTAATAAAGAGATATTCATAATTACTAGCTCAAAAAATAATGTCTTGACTAAGAAAATGTACTACTCCAAAAAAAAAAAAAAAACTCAAATTTAATCGACAATGGCCTTTAAAAGCCTCCTTTTTCTACAACAAAAATGTGTTTAGCAAATTTAGAGAGTTTCTAAATACACCGACAAACTTTTTTCATAAGCTCCACTAGAGCTAGCAAAAGTTGGCTCGAGCCCGAAAACCCGCCTGAGCCCGCCTGAGACCGAACCCGAGACCGGACCAAATTAACCAAAAAATCGAAGGCCCGAGCCCGAGAAAAGCCCAAACCGAAAAAATTTGAATCTGATAAAGACCGAGCCCAAAAAAGATCGAGCCCAAAAAAATCTGAACCTAACATAACCCGAGCCCGATACGACCTGAACCTGAAACTGACCCGACCCAAAACCCGAGAAAACCCAAATTTATAACCCGAAAAACCCGAATTATAATTATATAATTATTATATTAAAAAATAAATAAATAAATAATACATTTTTTCTAATTAAAATTTATAAAATTTTAAAACAATCATTCTTTATTTATTACATAATTATATCAATAATTTATTATCAACAAAATAAATATTGAATATTTAAATTCAATTATTAAATAAAATTATTTTAAAACACAATATAATATTCAATATCAAATAATTTTCAATATTATGCTTATTATATTTGTAATAATAAATAATAAATATATTATTAAATATAACATTTGATTTTATTATAAAAACAATTATTGTACTATTTTATTATATTATTAAAATTTTAACTTTAATACAATTGTTAGGTTGATATATTTTGAAATGACAAAACAGTAATTCAAAAATGGTTATGATAAATCAAGGAATGTTTAAAAGATGTTAAGAAATTAATTAGAACACTTTGAGATATAAGTCTTTGCCAAAAACTGGATTTTAAAGGATGAGAGATCGATCTCATGATATGAGAGATCGATCTGCTCAAAGGATAAAGACAAGAACAAATACTGGGATGAGAGATCGATCTCCAAGGGTTATGAGATCGATTTGTGTTCAAACAGAATGTTTATAAGATCGATCTGGTCAAGTTAGAGATCGATCTCCATTAAGGCAAAGGTTAAAGGTCTTAGATCGATCTATGTTCAAACAGAGAGTTTATGAGATCGATCTCGTATAGATAGAGATCGATCTCCTCAAGACAGAAAGATTATGAGATCGATCTAGGGTAATTAGAGATCAATCTCCACCTTATGAGAAAACTTGAAAGATCGATCTGAAGATCGATCTTCTTTCAAACAGAGAGTTTATGAGATCGATCTGATGGTTCGACAGATCGATCTGCACTAACATTTTATGGATTATAAGATCGATCTCTACAATAATGAGATCGATCTCCTTGCTTTGTATTGCTTTGTAATTGTAAGAATTTGAATTAGAAGATCGATTTGGTCATGATGGAAGATCGATCTGGCACTCTACTGGAGGTTCCTAACGGCTCTCTCTGTAAAATCTTCAACGGAAAAAAACTGCATTAAATGTTTCACCTACCATCTTGTTGTATAAAACCAAGCATTGAAGACATTGGGGAGGCAAGAAAAAGAGCGGAAAAAGTCTGAACATTCTTGAGAGTTCAACATTCTTTTTGCCTTCAACATTTTTCTTCATTATATTGTCTTTAATAGCTTAAGTTGAAGTTACTCTTCCTACCCATAAAAGAGAGTTCTTATTTGTATTCACTCTTAATCCAAAAGAAAATGGGAGAGTTCCTCTGTAAGAGAATTGTGTAAGAGTTGAATAGATATTTCTGTATAAGGGGTAGTGAGGTTATTCCTTAACCTTGAAAAGGAAATTGTATTAATCATTGTGATAGTGAAAGAGAACCCTTGACAAGAAGGTCAAGAAGAGAGGACGTAGGCAAGCGATTGGTCGAACCTCTATAAATTGCTGAGTTTGCTACTTCTCTTCCTTATCTCCTTTATTTTACTGCACTACATCCTATTGCTTAATATTATCATTTACTTGATTATTTGCAATTCAATTTACAAGAGTTTAAATTTAGCATTTAGACTAGAAAAATCGATTCACTCCCCCTCTCGGTTGAGCCAACAATTGGTATCAAAGCTTGGATTCTTGAGTATATTGGAGTAAAATCCTAAGAGATTAGAAAGATTCTACGGCTCAAACTAGTGTAGCAACCCATATGGTAGGGGAAAGGCGCTCTATGGTTAGACCACCTATGTTTAATGGTGAAAATTATGGTTATTGAAAAACTAAGATGATGTTATTTATTCAAGCCAATGATTACGAAGTATGGAGAATTATAGTTAAAGGACCTCAAATCCCAACTAAAAAAGTAGAAGGAAAATATGTCCCTAAGGAGGAAGATGAGTGGGATAATTTTGACATAAAAACTATCCAACTAAATGCTAAGGCAATGCACATATTGTTCTGTACTTTAGGACCAAATGAATACAATAGAGTTTCTACATGCGAAAATGCAAAACAAGTGTGGGATAAATTGTCCATAACTCATGAAAGAACTACTCAAGTTAAGGAAACCAAAGTAGGGATGTTTACTCATGACTATGAGTTATTTAGAATGAAAGAAGGAGAGTCCATTAGTGAAATGTTCACTAGATTTACAGACATTATAAATGGGTTTAAATCCTTGGGAAAGATTTATACTAACATAGAAATGGTTAAGAAAATTTTAAATAGTTTACCAAAAACTTAGGAAGCCAAAGTAACAGCCATTGAGGAATCAAAGGACCCTCATACATTATCTTTAGATGAACTAATTGGGTCACTCCTTACTTATAAGATGAAACTCAAAAGAAATGAAGAAATTCCCAAAAAGGTAGGAGTTGCACTAAAATCTACTACTCGTGAAGAACTAAGGGATGATTATAATGAGGAAGATATAGAAATGGCAATGTTTGCTAAAAGGTTCAAGAAATTTATGAAACTAAGGGAAAATGGTAGTTCTAGGAAATTCCATAGGAAAGAACAAGCCAAAAAAGAATTAGGTAGAAAAGATAGAGATACTATTGTTTGCTATGAATGCAAAAAACCTGGCCACATTAAATTTAATTGTCCTTTACTAAAGTGATCAAGTGATAGGAAGAACTAAAAGAAGGAGATGATGGCAACATGGAGCGATAGTGATAGCTCCGATGATGATACAAATGAAGAAACTGTCAATCTATGCTTCATGGCACTTGAAGATGAGAAGGTAACTTCTAATCCTAATGAGTATTCTTTTGATGAATTACAAGATGCATTTGATGATCTTGCAATGGAATATGAGTGCATGAACTTGAAGTATAAAAAAATTATTTCTAAACTAAAGAAAGAAAATGAATTGCTCCTACATGTTAAAATAGAATGTGAAAAGAAATTAGAAAATGCAAATCTAGAAATCCATGACTTAAAAGAAAAGAATAGTAATTTGCATAATTCTTTCACTAGATTTTACATGGGTCAACAAAAATTAGATCACATGCTAGAGACACCAAGGGCATTCTTTGATAGAAATGGGTTAGGATATGATGGCAAAAGTAGAGAAACTTATCTCAAAAATTTCCTGGTTAGAAAGAATATGCATAAATCCTCTACTACTTGCTCACATTGTAATAAAAGAGGACATACATCATATAGATGCAATATGAAAATGACCACATTTAGAGGAAAAATAGTTAGAAAGGTTTGGGTACTAAAATATATGGTAAATTCAAAAGATATTGATGTAATATTGAAATGGATCCCAAAAAGATCAAAAATTCTACTTACTAACTCCAAAAGACCCAAGAAAAGTTGGGTACCTAAAACAAAAGTTTGAATGTTGATTGTAGGAGATTGAGCATTGCTACAAGGAAAAAACAAAGGAAGCTTGGTACTTGGATAGTGGATGCTCAAGACACATGACCGGTGATAGAAGCCACTTCAACTCATTCAAATCAAAGTTTGGTGGAGAAATCACTTTTGGGGACAACTCCAAAGGCCAAGTTGAAGGAAGTGGATCTATTGGTAATAATTCTTTCTCAATAGAAAAGGTTTTACTTGTTAAAGGACTAAAACATAATTTGCTTAGCATTAGTCAACTTGGTGAAAAAGGTTACAAAGTCATTTTTGATTGCTTGAATTGTCATGTGATAGACACTAAATCAAATAAAGTTATTTTCTTAGGACATAGACAAGGTAACATATATATAGTATATTTAAATGAACTTAGAAATGAAAATGTATGTTTTATGGTAGATAAAGAAAGAGAACCTTGGTTGTGGCATAGGAGACTAGGTCATGCTGGCATGCATGTATTATCTAAGCTAGCTAGAAAAGATCTCGTTGTAGGTTTACCTAAGTTGTCCTATGATTATGACAAAATTTGTAAAGCTTGTGTCAAGGGAAAACATAAAAGGATATCATTTAAATCTAAAAACTGTGTCAACCTCTATACCTCTTCAACTACTTTATCTAGATCTTTTTAGTCCAACTAGAACAACTAGTCTTGGGGGTAAACACTATGGATTTGTTATTGTAGATGATTATACTAGATTTAAATGGGTATATTTCTTAAGAGTCAAGAATGAAGTTTTAGAAAAATTTATCACCTATTCAAAATTAGCCCAAAATGAAAAAGGTTATATAATAACAAGTATTAGACGTGATCATGGCAAGGAATTTGAAAATCTTGGTTTTGATGAATTTTGCAATGATCAAAGAATTAGTCATATCTTTTCAGCTCCTAGGACACCACAACAAAATGGGGTTGTTGAAACGAGAAATAGAACCTTAGAGGAAATGGCTAGAATAATGTTATGTGAGAATAATTTACCTAAGTATTTTTTAGCTGAAGCCATTAACACCTCATGCTACATTATAAATAGAGCCATGATTAGACCAATCTTGAAGAAAACCCCCTATGAGGTTTACAAGGGAAAGAAACCAAATATGAGCTATTTTCATCCTTTTGGTTGCAAATGCTTTGTCCTAAATAATGGAAAAGACAACTTGAGAAAATTTGATGCTAAAAGTGATGAAAGAGTCTTTTTGGGTTATTCTTTAAATTCAAAGGCATATAGAGTGTACAACAAAAGAACCTTGATGGTAGAAGAGTCGATACATGTAATATTTGATGAGTCAAACAATGCATCTAAAGTTTCTACCAATGATAAGGATATTGAAATATTTGATGAGATTTTGAAGGAATCCTCAAGGATAGAAGATAACTTACAAGAAAATCTTGACATTAATAAAAAGGAAGAAGATGAAGAAGAACTAGAAATACTAGAAAAAGAATCTAGAGCACTAAGAGAACTAGGATATGTCAAAGATTGTGAAATTGTAGGTGATCCAAATCTAGGAGTTAGAACAAGGTCTTCACTAAGAAATGTATGTCAATATATAGCTTTTGTATCTCAATTTGAACAAAAAAATGTCCATGAAGCTTTAGATGATAACAATTGGTTTTTAGCTATGCAAGAGGAACTAAATCAATTTGAAAGAAGTAAAGTGTGGAATTTAGTTCCTAGGCCTAGTGATCATCCTATAATTGGAACTAAATGGATCTTCAAGAATAATATGGATAAAAATAGTGTGATCATAAGAAATAAGGCTAAGTTGGTAGCACAAGGTTATAGGCAAGAGGAAGGGATAGACTATGATGAAACCTATGCACCGGTAGCAAGATTAGAAGCAATAAGGATGCTACTTGCTTTTGCATGCTACAAAAATTTCAAGTTGTATCAAATGGATATGAAAAGTGCATTTCTAAATGGATATATTAATGAGGAAGTTTATGTAGAGTAACCTCCTAGTTTTGAAAGTCCAGAATTTCCTGAACATGTTTACAAATTTTCCAAAGCACTTTATGGTTTGAAACAAGCTCCTAAAGCTTGGTATGAAAGACTTTCAAAATTCTTGATAGAAAAAGGATTTTCAAGAGGAAAAGTGGATACAACTTTGTTTATCAAAACGAAGAATAAAGATTTACTAGTTGTTTAAGTATATGTAGATGATATCATTTTTGGATCAACTAATGAATTTTTATGTCAAGAGTTTGCTAAGATCATGCAAGGTGAATTTGAAATTAGCATGATGGGAGAGCTCACATATTTCTTGGGACTTCAAGTAAAGCAAACTAAGGATGGAATCTTCATCAATCAAGCTAAGTACACCAATGATTTACTCAAACGATTTGGAATGGATAACTGCAAACCCCAGGCAACTCCAATGAGCACCAACATCAAGCTTGATAAAGATGAAAGTGGTAAGTGTGTAGATACTAAGCTATATAGGTCTATGATTGGCTCATTGTTTTATCTTACTGCAAGTAGACCTGATATTTTGTTTAGTGTGTTTGTGCTAGATTTCAATCCTCACCTAGAGAATCACACTTACTAGCTACAAAAAGAATTTTTAGGTACCTTAAAGACACACCTTCACTAGGACTATGGTACCCTAGAGATTCCACTTTTACTCTTCATGCATATTTTGATGCAGATTTTGGAGGATGTAAAATAGATAGAAAAAGTACTTTAGGAACCTGCCAGTTCTTAGGGAATAGATTAATATCATGGTTTTCTAAGAAACAAAATAGTGTAGCATAATCCACAACTGAGGCAGAATATATAGCAGTTGGTAGTTGTAGTGCTCAAGTGTTGTGGACTAAGCAACAAATAAGATATTATGGTGTAGATATGAAACAAGTTTCCATTAAGTGTGATAATACCAGTGCCATTAATCTCTCCAAAAATCCAATTCAACACTCTAGAACTAAACATATTGAAATTAGGCATCATTTCCTTAGGGATCATGTGCAAAAAAGAGATATAGTTCTAGAATATATTGATACATTACATCAAATAGCTGATATTTTCACCAAACCTCTTGATAGAGATAGATTTTGTGTTCTTAGAGGTGAATTAGGACTTATGTATGCTCCTTAAGGATTATAGCCTTTAAAACTTTAATTTCAAACTCATTTTCAACGGATTTTTCAACTCATTTTCTGGGCAAATGGTATGAGAGATCGATCTCTTCACAATATAGATCGATCTAGCATGCTCCAAATTAGCCTAAAGTAGTAAGGTTATGCTAAGCAGATCGATCTTCAATCCTATAAGATTGATCTCCTTAAGCTTTTGTATTTTACAGATTGATCCCTGCATTTGGCAGATCGATCTTCTTAAACCTCTGTATTTTATAAATCGATCCCTGCATTTGGAAGATCAATCTCCTTAAAGCTTCTGTATTTTATAGATCGATCCCTACATCAGGCAGATCGATCCTCTAAAAGCTTTTGTATTCTTCAGATCGATCTCATAAAACCACAGATCGATCTCATTAAGTTTCTGAAAATAACAGATCGATCTGGTATCTCGACAGATCGATCTCATTAGCCCTAGGCTATATAAACTGTTCATAAATTCCCCAAATCCCTAAACCCGCGTCGCACTTCTCCTTCCGATTTCTCTGTGGGATCGATCACTGGTAAGGTTTTCGTCGAATCTACTCCATTATTCTTCATCTTAGAACCTACATTGTTGATTTTCTTTCAAAAATTCTTGGTTTCGTAGATTAATCTTCAATAGGGTTTCTAGTGAACTGTTCTATTGCTTAGGATTCTGTTAGAGAACTGCTTAGAGCATCCTTAGGTTGGGTCTTGGCTGATTAAATAGTGAACATAATGCCTCGTCTTAAGAGAGTTGCAATCAAATAATCTAGACCCTCCTCTTCACAACCACCCAATGTCACTGCATCCTCTGTCACAACCTTCAGTAGGTGTTTTCAAACGCCTGCAAAAAGAAAAAGATATAAAAAATATTTCTCTACAATGCCCATTAAACACTGGAGAACCATAGACTTTTCTTTCCTTGCACGTATTGACTTTCCATATTTAACAAAAATGAAAGAATATGGTTGGCTTCTCTTTCTCAAAATAAAGACCCCTGCTCCTCCGAACATTATTAGCGCATTTTTCTCAAACGCTGAACTGATTTATGAACTTGATGAGTAGTGTCAAATTCTCGGTTTTAAAACCTTCGTCATGGCCAAAACCATCACAGTAAATACAAATCTTTTAGCCCGAGTTTTTGAGATTGAAGACGCGGGTTTAACGAATGAGGAAGATGAGGTACCTCTCGAATTCAATCTTCCCGGAGATAAGGCTAGTGACCTACCCATGCACCCTAGGTTACTTCATCTAATCATATCCTGGAATCTCCGACCCTATGGTACTTGACATTCCACAATTCGTAGATTAGATCGTTTTTGGCTTCATCATCTTCATTCCCCTCAAGGCCAAAAACCTAACCTAGTCCATTTCATCTATGAGGATTGGCTAAAGATAGTACGAGGTCAAGCCTCAACAATCGTCTTCCCTCAACCCCTTGCCTTCTTACTACAAAAACTCGGGGTTGACTGTTCTTACGAAATTGGTGAGGTGCCCTCTGCGAAAAGTGTTCTGAATATCGACACCCTTCATCACGCGGGTTACTACACCGACCTTCATGGACAGTGGAGAAAGAAGACCAATTTATCTCAGTAGGCAGCCATGGAGGAGGACACTGCAGTTGAGCCTTCCGCACCTCCGACTGAACCTTCAGCACCTCCCGCTGCAAACACTGCATCTGCTTCATCTTCCAACACTATGGAATCGCTTATAGCTATGGTTATGCAACTTAATAAGAAGATGGATGAAGGTTTTACAAATCTCCATGCTACGCAGCAAGCCATATTTGATGAGTTGCAGGTCACCCGCACACGTGTTGACGAACTTTTGGAGCGCTTTCCTCCTCCATCTTAGGGCATGAGTGTTTAGATTCTCCTTGCTGTGTTAATATTTTGAAACATGTTTGATGTTGTATGAACCCAAATCTATATTTTGAAATGACAGAATTATGGATCAGTTTTATGTTCAATATTTTGTTGATAAATGCTTTGTTGACTTCTGCCTTGTTGATATTGATATAACATGTTATTGATATGACAAAAAGGGGGAGAAGAGAACATGTTATGCATTATTTAAAGGGAGTATAAATTAATGGGGAGTTAGCATAAATTAAGGGGGAGTTTTGAAACTGGAGACATATGTTAAGAGGGAGATTAAACATGTTTTAAACTTAGTTTATTGAATAAGTTTTGTCATATCAAAAAGGGGAAGATTGTTAGGTTGATATATTTTGAAATGACAAAATAGTAATTCAAAAATGGTTATGATAAATCAAGGAATGTTTAAAACATGTTAAGAAATTAATTAGAACACTTTGAGATACAAGTCTTTGCCAAAAACTAGGTTTTAAAGGATGAGAGATCGATCTGCTCAAAGGATAAAGATAAGAACAAATACTGGGATGAGAGATCGATCTCCAAGGGTTATGAGATCGATCTGTGTTCAAACAGAATGTTTATAAGATCGATCTAGTCAAGTTAGAGATCGATCTCCACTAAGGCAAAGGTTAAAGGTCTTAGATCGATCTGTAGATCGATCTATGTTCAAACAGAGAGTTTATGAGATCGATCTCATATGGATAGAGATCGATCTCATCAAGACAGAAAGATTATGAGATCAATCTAGGGTAATTACAGATCGATATCCACCTTACGAGAAAACTTGAAAGATCGATCTGAAGATCGATCTTCTTTCAAACAGAGAGTTTATGAGATCGATCTGCACTAACATTTTATGGATTATAAGATCGATCTCTATAATAATAAGATCGATCTCCTTGCTTTGAATTTCCTTGTAATTGTAGGAATTTGAATTAGAAGATCGATCTGGTCATGATGGAAGATCGATATGGCACTCTATTGGAGGTTCCCAACGGCTTTCTCTGTAAAATCTTCAACGTGAAAAACTGCATTAAATGCTTCACCTAACATCCTGCTGTATAAAACCAAGCATTGAAGACATTGGGGAGGCAAGAAAAAGAGCTGAAAAAGTTTGAACATTCTTGAGAGATTATTCCTCAACATTCCTTTTGCCTTCAACATTTTTCTTCATTGTATTGTCTTTAATAGCTTGAGTTGAAGTTACTTTTCATACACATAAAAGAGAGTTCTTATTTGTATTCACTCTTAATCCAAAAGAAAATGGGAAAGTTCCTCTGTGAGAGAATTGTGTAAGAGTTGAATAGATATTTCTGTATAAGGGGTAGTGAGGTTATTCCTTAACCTTGAAAAGGAAATTGTATTAATCATTGTGATAGTGAAAGAGAACCCTTGACAAGAAGGTCAAGAAGAGAGGACGTAGGCAAGGGATTGGCCGAACCTCTATAAATTGCTGAGTTTGCTACTTCTCTTCCGTATCTCCTTTATTTTACTGCACTACATCCTATTGTTTAATATTATCATTTACTTGATTATTTGCAATTCAATTTATAAGAGTTTAAATTTAGCATTTAGACTAGAAAAAATGATTCACCCCCCCTCTCGGTTGAGTCAACAACAATAATAAATCAAATATATATATAAATCATTATATAATTATAACATTAATTTAAATTTGATATTTCGTATAAAACATTGAATACATTATTAACAAAATTAGAATTTAAATTCTAACTTCTATAACTCGTAAACAGAAAAATAGTGATTTGCATTTTAAATGTTGATTATGCTAAAAATAAGAATTGAAAGTTGAAAGAGGGGATCATGCCCTTTTAAAGGCTGTAATAACTTTTTCATTGCAAAAAAAAGATTCAGACTCAAGTATGACATGTTTGCATCCAAATTCTCATGCCATTAACAAGTCAACGATTGTTATGTTCTAAATTAGTCCAATATAGTGTGAAACAAACCAGCAAAGAAAACATCAAACACCTAAAACTATGACATGTAACATTACAAGAACAACAAAATAGAAAAAATATAATCATTCTCATACACAGCCACCTATCCATGAAGAAACCAATCCCTAGCCACACATTGCATGAAGAACAAAACGTGAAAAATACGATCATTCCATTCAACGCTAGGGGCTTGATGAATAACATGCTCGAAAAAATTGTAAATGCAAGAAGCAACCAAACTCTCCAAGAGCGACACTGTCTTCAAATAAGATTGATGGGGCAATGATCAATCACAATTACTCTTAATAAAAAAATTTAAATTTTTAACAATATAACTAGTAAGAAATAAAATATCAACATACATTGCAATTAGAACTCTTCATCCTCCTCCATAAACCAACCAGTTCAATTTAATCCAACATTCCTTCCAAATCTCATTGTTTCATCTTCTTCATCTAATAAAATATATAAAAATAATCATATAAGAATTTAAATAATAAAAAAATAATAAAATAATAATGACACTAAAATCTTACCATCTTGATGTATATCATATCCATACAGTCAATTACGAGTGGTAATCAAAATTTCTGCATTATGTGTTGTGAGACAATTTCTCCATTTGTTGATAACTCTACCACTCATACTCAATGTTAATTTAGATGCAACTGTGGTAATTTGAATACTTAATATATCCTTAGCCATAAGTGAAAGTACAGGGCATCGAAATTGATTCCAATAATCAAGAACATCAATTTGAATCTCATAATCTTCTTTTAGTTCATTCAAATATACATCTAACTCTGATCTATATAAAAGAGATCCAGAATTGAAGCTTTTAAATCCCTACAATAACAAAATAAGTTCATATATGAAATTATAATAACAAATGTAAATTAAAACTCAAAAAAGAATTACTTAATATAAAAAAATAATAATTTAATAAGTTAATAAAGCAATTTATATTAAACTTTTGAACAAAAAATTAAAAAAAAATTAAACTTACATTCAAATCTTCAAAAATATTTATTCTATTGCTTTGATCTTTATCCCCAGTCATCATGAATGATTAAGAAAGAAGATTATTTTGATTCTCATACTCCTTGAAAAGTAGTTTCATTTCTTCCAAAATATTTATCCACTTATTTTCATATTCAACACCCAATTTTGCGAAAAGAAATTGCAAAAGTTGTAACTTGAACCTAGGATCGAGTATAGCTCCAAAAGACAACACCCGAGTGTAATCATCTCAATACTTACAAAATTTTTCATTCATCTCCATTGCCATTAATTCCATAATTTCGTCTTTAGACACAAGCATATTCTGAATATTCTTTTGAATTTGCCATACATTTTCAAAATACAAGTTACTAGTGGGGTAATCTCTTCCTGAAAACAAAGTGGTAATCTCATAAAAAGGTTCAAAAACTTGGAAACATTCTCAATCCAAAGGAACTCTTGAGGACTTAAAAGTGCATCGTAATTTCCATCCAAAATTTTTAGCTTCTCAAAAGCTTCACGAAAATAAAGAAATTTCTCTAACATCAAATATGTAGAGTTCCATCGAGTTGCCACAGCCAACCACAAACCCCTTGAATAGTTCAAATTTGATTGAAGCACACATTCATGAAATTTTATCTTTCTTGCTTCAGAACCCTCAACATATTTTACACTCTCTCTTACTTTTTTTCAAAGCATCATCAATCACTGATAAACCCTTTTGAACAACAAGATTCAATATATAAGCAGCACAACGTATATGAAAGTATTTTCCATGACATAATAATGCACCTTGTTGATCAAGAAGACTACATAAATGTCGTTGCATGCTGTCTATATTACTAGCATTATCTAAAGTAATGCTAAAAAAATTTCGATTGTGTTGGCTCTACCGAGAGGGGGGTGAATCGGTTTTCTAACGTTAATAGCAAATTTTAATCTAATCCTATTTTAATTTGCAAATGAAAATAAGCAATATAATAAAATTAAACAATTTAATGCAAGATAGGGAAGAGAGAAACAAACACAATCGTTTATAGAGGTTCGGCCAAACTCTTGCCTACGTCCTCTCTCCTTGACCTTCTTGTCAAGTGCTTTCTTACTCTCCTTCAACAGAAGTTACAATGTTCCTTTTACAGGTTAAGGAATAACCTCTCTACCCTTTGCAATATGAAAATGTATTCACCCTCTTACAATTTATCTCACTGAGGAACAATCCTCTTTCTCTCTCAAGATAAGGATGAATACAAAAATGAAGCTTTAATGTAGGTAGGACAAATACAGCTTTTGCACTTAAGCTTATACAATAAATCTCAATAAATGAGGAATGAAGACACAAGGAATGAAAGTGTTGAAAGCTTGAGAATGTAGAAAATGTGCAGCAATAATGTCTCTATTCTCTTTGTCTTCAATGCTTGGTTAAATACTGAAGGATTGGTAGTTGGAGCATTAAATGCTGTTTTTCCCGTTGAGGTTTTGCAGAAACTAGCCGTTGGGTACCTCCAGTAGTGTGCCAGATCGATCTGCCTTCTTGGTCAGATCGATCTCTTAGTTATAAATCCTGCAAGATCAAAGCACAATAACACAAGGAGATCGATCTCATAGGTTAGCAGATCGATCTGTTAATTTGAAAATGATAGGGGAGATCGATCTGTCGAATAGGCAGATCGATCTCATGATCTCTCTGTTTGAGGCAAGATCGATCTTCAGATCGATCTGCCATGCAATCTCATAGTGGGGAGATCGATCTCTCAATACCTCAGATCGATCTCCTTAGCTCTCTGACTTTGAGGAGATCGATCTCTTCCTTACCAGATCGATCTCATAAGTTCTCTATTTGAGTGTGGATCGATCTTTCAGATCGATCTACAGTCTATGCTTTTAAGGGAGATCGATCTCTTCCTAGATCAGATCGATCGATCCCTCAATTCTAGTTTTAGGCAGATCGATCTCTTAACCCTTGCAGATCGATCTCTCTCTTCCTTAATACCTTTGTATAGGTTCAAAGCTTGGCAGATCGATCTCATTTCTTCATGAGATCGATCTCTCATCAAGTACAGACCTAGGAGATCGATCTCTCATAAGCCAGATCGATCTCTCATCAACAGAACTCTAAGTTCTAGTACTGATAACCTCTAAACATGTTTTTATATCATCTTAATATTATTGAATTTACTTGTTTTGTCATTTCAAAATATATTAACTCAACAATCTCCCCCTTTTTGATATGACAAAACTTATTCAATCAACATGTTTAGTTAATTTACAAAAACTCCCCCTTTTTGTGAGCTCCCCCTTTCTTTTAGCTTTTGACTTTGTTACTATCTTAACTCCCCCTCATTTTAACCATGCTTTTAAACGTTTAGAGATGTTTCTTAAAAACCTTCTTAAAACGTTTTATGCCTCTTGACCACAACCACATGTTTTCTTCTCCCCCTTTTTGTCATATCAATATAAAGAAAACGAAATAGTACTCATGGCATTTCAAAATTAACATTGTCATTAAAACACAGTCAAATGGCAGTTCATTAAAGCAAATTCATGTTAAAATAGCAATAAGTAGCAAAAACAAAACATATAACTAAACTAAATCGAGCAACTAGATCCTATGGTGGAGGAGGAACGCGATCCATGAGATCCTTAAGATGAGTGCGAGTGACTTGAAGCTCATCAAACATCGCCTCCTGAGCCTCATGAACCTCATCCACTCTTCGGTTCAAATCCTCGAACATTCGCTGCTGAGATGCAAAGCCTTCATCGATTTTTCTGTTGAGTTCACTCATCATCTTCATAATGATCTCCATGCCAGCAGGTGAGGATGCATGTGCAGTGGTCTGAGGAGTCGAGGATGATGGACTCGTAGCCGGTGCAGCAGGTGGGTCCACAGGCTCATCGAAGGGGTCTTCCTCCATAGCTTCAGCAGGCTGCTGTTCCCTCTTCTTCTTCCAGTCGCCCCAAAAATCTTTGTAGTATCCCATGTGATGGAGGGTCCCGATGTTGAGGACGCTCTTGGGAGAGGGCAGTTCACCGGTTTCGCAGCTGCTATCTATCTTGAGCCGTTGAAGAAAGTACGCCACTGGTTGAGGAAACACGATCGTCATGGCTTGGCCTCGTATAATTTTTAACCAGTCTTGAAAGATAAAGTGGACGAGGTTGGGTTTTTGACTGGTGGAATGAATATGGTGAATCCAAAACCTATCTAACCTCCTAAGAGTCGAATGTCGGGTACCAAACGGACGAAGGTTCCACGAGATGATGAGGTGGAGTAGCCGGGAGTGCATTGGGAGTTCACTCGCCTTATCCCCGGGAATGTCAAACTCCAAAGGAACTTCCTCATCTTCGTTCGTCAAACCCTCATCGCGTATGTCAAAGGCTTGGGCTAAAATTTCAGTGGTTACGGCAATGGACCTTCCCATGACATACGTTGTGAAACCAAGAATTTGACAGGAGTCGATAGGATCATAGTTGAGTTCGGCATTGGAAAAGAATGCACGAACGATATTTGGAGGTACGGGAGTATTTATTTTCAGAAAGGGCATCCAACCAAACTCCTCAAATTTAGACAAATATGGAAAATCAATTCAGTTGAGGAAAGAGAAATTGATTGTACACCAATGTTTAATTGGCATGGTTGAAAAGTATTCTTCGTATCGCTTTCTCTTCGCAGGTGTTTTAAAATACCGGTTGAAGGTAGCGATGGAAGAGGGAGGAATGGGTTGGGAAGATGACCCGATTTCTACATTGGTTCGGAGAGGTTTTTGTCCTACTTTCTTAAGCCTAGGCATGGTTCTAGACACGAGAATTATGCTAATACAGATTCACAAGCGAAAAAATCAATGGAACAGTAACTAGATTTGCCCTAGAATGAAATTGAACACAAATCGTAGGAAATTTTTGAGAAAACAATGAGGAATGTTGGTTACTATACCAGGAAATGACACGGAGACGCAATGAAGGCCGTACCGAGATCGATCTGAGGAGGAATTGAGAGAGGTGGTGCGAGGGAAGTTAGGGATTTTAAAGTTTAAGATTTTAAAATTTGGGGATTTCTGGCCAGTTTTTATAGTCCAGGGCACAGGAGATCGATATGTCGAGACGACAGATCGATCTGTCATTTCCAGAAGCCAAGGGAGATCGATCTGTCGCATGAACAGATCGATCTGTTAGCAAACAGAGGCTTAAGGAGATCGATCTGTCACATGCACAGATCGATCTTCAGTTTAACAGAGGCTTAGAGAGATCGATCTGCCAAATGCATAGATCGATCTGCCAAATGCATAGATCGATCTTCAGAAATACAGAAGCTTGGAGAGATCGATCTGTCGAATGGACAGATCGATCTGCTTTTTAACAGAGACGTAAGAAGATCAATCTTATGGTTAGAAGATCGATCTGCTTAGCTTAACCTTAATGATTTAGGCTTATTTGAGGTATGGAGATCGATCTATATGAATAGGAGATCGATCTCTCATACTTGTTGCCCAAAAAAATCATTGAAAATCACTTTTTAAGACAATTTAAAATCAAGATTTTGAAGTACAAACATCTTAGGGAGCATTCATAAGTCCTAATTCACCCCTAAGAATGCAAAACCTATCTCTATCAAGGGGTTTGGTGAATATATCAGCTATTTGATGTAGAGTGCCAATATACTCTAGAATTATATCCCCCTTTTGCACATGGTCTCTAAGGAAATGATGCCTAATTTCAATGTGCTTGGTTCTAGAGTGTTGAATAGGATTTTTAGATAGATTAATGGCACTGGTATTATCACATTTAATAGAGACTTGTTTCATGTCAATACCATAATCTTTCATTTGTTGTTTAATCCACAACACTTGAGCACTACAACTACCAGCTGCTATGTATTCAGCTTCAGTGGTGGATCGAGCCACACTGTTTTGTTTCTTAGAGAACCAAGAAATTAATCTATTTCCTAAGAATTGGCAAGTACCTGAAGTACTTTTCCTATCTATTTTACATCCTCCAAAATCTGCATCTGAAAATGCATAAAGGGTAAAAGTTGAGTCTTTGGGGTACCAAAGTCCTAGTGAGGGAGTGTCTTTGAGGTATCTAAAGATCCTCTTAGTTGCTAATAGATGTGATTCCCTAGGAGAGGATTGAAATCTAGCACAAAGGCATACACTAAACAAAATATCTGGTCTACTTGCAGTTAAATAAAGCAATGAGCCTATCATAGACCTATAGAGTTTAGTGTCTACACACTTATCACTTTCATCTTTATCAAGCTTGATGTTGGTGCCCATTGGAGTGGCTTGAGGTTTGCAATTATCCATTCCAAATCGCTTGAGCAAGTCCTTAGTATACTTTGCTTGATTGATGAAGGTTCCATCCTTTGTTTGCTTCACTTGAAGTCCCAAGAAGAATGTGAGTTCTCCCATCATGCTCATCTCAAATTCTCCTTGCATGATCTTAGCAAACTCTTGGCATAAAGACTCATTAGTTGAACCCAAAATAATATCATCTACATAGACTTGTACAACTAGTAAATCCTTATTTTTATTCTTGATGAATAAGGTGGTATCCACTTTTCCTCTTGAAAATCCCTTTTCTATTAAGAATTTTGACAACCTTTCATACCAAGCTCTAGGAGCTTGTTTCAATCCATAGAGTGCCTTAGATAATTTAAAAACATGTTCAGGAAATTCATGATTTTCAAAACCAGGAGGTTGCTCAACATAGACTTCTTCATTAATGAAACCATTTAGGAATGCACTTTTTACATCCATTTGATATAATTTGAAGTTTTTATAACATGCAAAGGCAAGTAACATTCTTATTGCCTCTAGTCTAGCTACCGGTGCATAGGTTTCATCATAATCTATACCTTCTTCTTGTCTATAGCCTTGTGCAACTAACCTAGCCTTATTCCTTATGATCACACTATTTTCATCCATTTTGTTCTTGAATATCCATTTAGTTCCAATTATAGAGTGATCACTAGGCCTAGGAACTAGTTTCCACACTTTGCTTCTCTCAAATTGATTTAATTCTTCTTGCATGGCTAGGAACTAATTATTGTCATCTAAGGCTTCAATGACATTCCTAGGCTCTATTTGAGATACAAAGGCTATATATTGACACATATTCCTTAGAGATGATCTAGTTCTAACTCCTAGAGTTGGATCTCCCACTTTTTCACAATCTTTTACATATCCTAACTCTCTTGGTGCTCTAGATTCTCTCTCCAATATTTCTATTTCATCTTTATCTTCTCTATTCAAGTCAAGTTTTTCTAATAAATCATCTTCTAATTTTGAGTTTTCCTCCAAGTTTTCATCAAATATTCCAACGTCCTCATTATTTGTTGAATCTTTAGATAAATTGTTTGACTCATCAAATATCACATGAATTGATTCTTCAACCATCAATGTTCTTTTGTTGTATACTCTATAAGCCTTTGAATTCAAGGCATATCCTAGAAAGATTCCCTCATCACTTTTGGCATCAAATTTTCCTAAATTATCTTTCCCATTATTTAAGACAAAACATTTGCAGCCAAAGGGATGGAAGTAACTAATGTTAGGCTTTTTACCCTTGTAGAGCTCATAAGGAGTTTTCTTAAGCATGGGTCTAATCATAGCTCTATTAATTATATAGCAAGATGTGTTTATAGCTTCAGCCCAAAAATACTTTGGCAAATTATTCTCACACAACATAGTTCTAGCCATTTCTTCCAAAGTTCTATTTCTTCTTTCTACTACTCCATTTTGTTGTGGTGTCCTAGGGGCTGAGAAGTTATGACTAATTCCTTGATCATTACAATACTCATCAAATCCTATGTTTTCAAATTCCTTGCCATAATCACTTCTAATGCTAGTTATTGTATAACCTTTTTCATTTTGAGTAATTTTTGTATAAGCTATGAATTTTTCTAAGGCTTCATTTTTTACTCTTAAAAAGAACACCCATGTGAACCTAGTGTAATCATCAACTATTACAAAACCATAGTGTTTCCCACCTAGGCTAGTTGTTCTAGTTGGTCCAAATAAATCTAAGTGAAGTAATTGAAGAGGCCTAGTGGTGGATACAATATTCTTAGGCTTAAATGTTGTCCTTTTGTGTTTTCCTTTAACACAAGCTTCACATATTTCTTCATGATCAAAGGATAGCTTGGGTAAACCTATAACAAGATTCTTTCTAGCTAACTTAGATAGCACATGCATGCTAGCATGACCTAGTCTTCTATGCTATAATCAAGATTCCTTTTTATTGTCTACCATTAGGCATATATTTTCATTTTTGAGTTCATTAAGATATACAATATATATATTGCCTTGCCTATGACCTAGAAAAAGAACTTTGTTAGACTTAGGATCTACCACATTACATTTCATGCAATCAAAAATTACTTTGTAACCTTTGTCACAAAGTTGACTTATGCTTAGTAAGTTGTGCTTTAGACCCCTAACAAGTAATACTTTTTCTAAAGAGAAGTAATCATTACCTATTGAGCCACTTCCTTCTACTTGGCCTTTGGATTTGTCCCCAAAAGTGACCTCTCCACCAACCTTTGATTTAAAAGAGTTGAAGTGGCTTCTATCTCCCGTCATGTGCCTTGAGCATCCACTATCCAAGTATCATGCTTCCTTTGTTTTAGCTGTGTGGCCATGCTCAATCACCTATAAGAAGATTTAAACTCAAGTCTTAGGTGCCCAAATTTTCTTGGGTCCTTTAAGGTTAGTGAATGCAATTCTTGATCCCTTTGGGATCCATTTTGCTAATGCATTACAATCCTTGGAGAGAATTACTTCTTTTGGAATCCATATCCTTTTTACTATTTTTCCTTTTAGAGTTCTCATCTTTATATTGCAATTATGTGATTCATGTCCCTTTCTATTGCAATATGAACAAGTAATTGCAGGTTTATTCATGCTCTTCCTAGCAATAAAACTTTTTAAGGTGGGTCTCCCTACTCTTTGCATTATATCCTAAGCCATTTTTGTCAAAGAATGCCCTTTGGGTCTCTAGCATGCTATCTAACTTTTGTTGACCCATGTGGAACCTATTAAAGGAATTATGTAGATTGCTATTTTTCTCTTTAAGGTCACAAATTTCTAGATTTGAAATCTCTAGTTTCTTTTCACATTCTAATTTATCCAATTGCATTATCTCATTTTCTTTTCTCAATTTGGATATTATCTTTTTATATTTCTGTTGGCTCTACCGAGAGGGGGGGTGAATCGGTTTTCTAACAATTATGGGAGATTTTACAACAATCACAATTTAAACACAAGTGATAATGAATAAAACAGTGCAATATAACAATTTAATGCAAAGAGAGGGAAAGAGAAACAAACACAGCGACTTATAGAGGTTCGGCCAACTCTTGCCTACGTCCTCTCTCCTTGACCTTCTTGTCAAGTGGTTTCTTTCTCTCTTTCAACAGAGTTTACAAAGTTCCTTTTACAGGTTAAGGAATAACCTCTCTACCCTTAGCAATACAGAAAATGTATTCACCCTTTTACAATAACACTCACTGAGGAACAATCCTCTTTTCTTTTAAGGTGTGGATGAATACAGAATAAGGCTTTTTAGTGGGTAGGACTAACAAAGCTTGTAGTACATAAGCTTGTACAATTAATCTCAATAAAATGAGCAATAGAGATACAATGAATGAAAGAATTAAAGCTTGAGAATGTTTGGAATATTCAGTGATAGTCTCTCTCTTTGCTTTGTCTTCAATGCTTGGTTATATACTGAAGGTTGGGTAGTTGGGGCATTAAATGCAGTTTTTCCCGTTGAGATTTGAAGAAAATAGCCGTTGGGAACCTCCAGTGGTCAGACAGATCGATCTCCTATCTTGGCCAGATCGATCTCCTAGTTTTAAATCCTGCAATGACAAAGCACAAATACACAGGGAGATCGATCTTATACATTACCAGATCGATCTGTTAGTTTAAATAGGCAGAGGCAGATCGATCTGTCGAATAGGCAGATCGATCTCCTATCCTCTCTGTTTGAGGCAAGATCGATCTCTCAATACACCAGATCGATCTCTAAAGCTCACTGACTTTGAGCAGATCGATCTCTTCCTTATCAGATCGATCTCCTAAGTTCTCTGAATTAGAGCAGATCGATCTCTTAACCCTTGCAGATCGATCTCTTTTTACCTTAAACCCTTTACACCGTTTTAAGGCTTGCCAGATCGATCTCTTCCATCATGAGATCGATCTCTCATCAAGTATAATCCCAGGAGATCGATCTCTCATACCCCAGATCGATCTCTCATCAGCAGAACTCTAAGTTCTGGTCCTGATATCTTCTAAACATGTTTGTATACCATCTTAACATTATTGTTTTAACATGTTTTGTCATTTCAAAATACATTAACTCAACAATCTCCCCCTTTTTGATATGACAAAACTCATCCAATAAACATGTTTAGTGAATTTTCAAAATTCCCCCTTTTTGTGAGCTTTTGACTTTGTTAAAGATTTAACTCATCCTTAGTTAAATCTTAACTCCCCCTTAGTCAGCTCTAGCTCTTAACTCCCCCTCAATTAAATCATCCTATCATCCTTACACATGTCTTAACTCCCCCTCAATTAAATCATTCTTGTAAGCTATGAACACAAACATAACAACATGCATGTTTGTTTCTTATGTGACTTCTCCCCCTTTTTGTCATATCAATAAGACAAGAATGGAATACTCATCCTTTTCAAAATAATATTTTGCATTAACACAAGAATGACATTTCATTAACACAAGTCAATCAACATTTCATTCAAGCAAATTTTTCACAAAGAACATTAAGTAGCTTAACAATGTTGCAACTACACTAAATCTAAGCACCTAATGCCTAATGTGAGGGAGGATCACGATCCAAAAGCTCCTCAACATGCGTGCGCGTCACTTGGAGTTCATCGAACATTGCCTCTTGAGTGTCTTGAAATCTATCGAACATCGCCTTTTGAGTGTCTTGAATCCTATCCACTCGTTGAGTCAATTCGGCAATCATACGCTGCTGAGTGGTATGTCCTTCATCGATCCTCTGACTGAGGTCGCTTATCATCTTCACGATCAGCGCCAAGTCAGCAGGAGACGATGTTTGTGCAGTTGGCGCAGCCGTGGAGGACGACGGTTCTGGAGCGGGTGCTGCAGGTGCTGGTTCAGCAGTGTGGTCATCCTCAGCCTCAGCAGGTTGCTGTTCCCTCTTTTTCGTCCAATTGCCTCGGATATCTTTGTAGTATCCCATGTGATGGAGGGTCCCGATGTTGAGGACGCTCTTGGGAGAGGGCAGTTCTCCGGTTTCGCAACTGCTGTCTATCTTGAGGCGTTGAAGAAAGTATGCCAACGGTTGAGGGAACACTATCGTTGTCGCTTGTCCTCGGACTATTTTTAACCAGTCTTGGAAGATGAAGTGAACTAGATTGGGTTTTTGACTGGTGGTATGGATATGATGAATCCAAAACCTATCTAGCCTCCGAATAGTTGAATGTCGAGTACCAAACGGACGAAGGTTCCACGAGATGATGAGATGGAGTAGTCGGGGATGCATCGGAAGTTCACTTGCCTTTTCCCCGGGAATATCAAACTCTAAGGGAACCTCTTCATCTTCGTTTGTCAAACCTTCGTCACGTATGTCGAAGGCTTGGGCTAAAATTTCAGGGGTTACGGCAATTGAGCGTCCCATGACAAACGTTGTGAAACCAAGTATTTGACAGGAATCAATGGGATCGTAATTGAGTTCGGCATTGGAAAAGAATGCACGAACGAGATTTTGAGGTACGGGAGTGTTTATTTTCAAAAATTTCGCCCAACCAAATTCCTCAAATTTTGTGAGGTATGGAAAGTCTATGTGATTGAGGAAGGAAAAATCAATGGTGCGCCAATGCTTGATTGGCATGGTTGAGAAAAATTCCTCATACCGCTTTCTTTTGGCTGGTGTTCTAAAACACCTATTGAAAGAAGCGATGGAAGTGGGTTGGGATGAGGAACCTGCCTCTCCTGTGGTTCTAGGGGGTTTGTTTGCTACTGACTTCCTAGGCATTATCTTAGACCTTAAAGATTTGCTAAATGAATTCAACAAAGAGAGAAGCAATGAAACAGTACCTAAGTTGCCCTAGAATGAATAACAACACAAATTAGAGAAAATTTTTGAGAAATTCGTGAGAAATGTAGGTTACTATACCGAAATTTTGACACCGAGACGCAAGGAAGACTGTACGAGGATCGATCTGAGGAGGAATTGAAGAAGAGGATGCGAGGGAATTGGAGAATTTGAATTTTAGGTTTTGGGAGATTTGGGGATTTTTCGCGGGTATTTATACTCCAAGGCATAGGAGATCGATCTGTCGAGGCGACAGATCGATCTGGTACTCCCAGAAGCGAAGAGAGATCGATCTGTCGTAGGGACAGATCGATCTGGTCGCAAACAGAGGCTTAAGGAGATCGATCTGGTACATGCACAGATCGATCTGTAGAATGCGGAAGCTTGATGAGATCGATCTGTCGTGTGGACAGATCGATCTGCCTCTAAACAGAGACGAAAGGAGATCGATCTTATGGTTAGAAGATCGATCTGCTTAGCTTAACCTTGATAATTTAGGCTTGATAGAAGCATGGAGATCGATCTATATCACAAGGAGATCGATCTCTCATCCTCTTTGCCAGAAAATTTTTGCAAAAACTCTTTAAAAATCAACTTGAAATCAAGATTTTTACAACATGAAAGTCCTAAGGCATACTCATGAGTCCTAATTCACCTCTAAGGATACAGAACCTATCTCTATCAAGGGGTTTGGTGAATATATCAGCTATTTGATGTGTAGTATCAATATACTCTAAGATTATATCCCCTTTTTGTACATGATCTCTAAGGAAGTGATGTCTAATTTCTATGTGCTTGGTTCTGGAGTGCTGTATAGGATTCTTAGACAGATTAATGGCACTGGTATTATCACATTTAATAGACACTTGTTTCATGTCAATGCCATAATCTCTCATTTGTTGTTTAATCCACAACACTTGAGCACTACAACTACCAGCTGCTATATACTCAGCTTCAGTTGTGGACTGAGCAACACTGTTCTGCTTCTTGGAGAACTAAGAAATTAACCTATTTCCTAAGAATTGGCAAGTACCTGAAGTACTTTTCCTATCTATTTTGCAGCCTCCAAAATCAGCATCTGAAAATGCATGAAGGGCAAAAGTGGAGTCTTTGGGATACCAAAGTCCTAGTGAGGGAGTATCTTTGAGGTATCTAAAAATTCTCTTAGTTGCCAATAGATGTGATTCCCTAGGAGAGGATTGAAATCTAGCACAAAGGCACACACTAAACAATATATCTGGTCTACTAGCAGTTAAATCAAGCAAAGAGCCAATCATAGACCTATAGAGTTTAGTGTCTACACACTTACCACTTTCATCTTTGTCAAGCTTGATGTTGGTGCCCATTGGAGTGGTTTGAGGTTTGCAATTGTCCATCCCAAATCTCTTGAGCAAGTCCTTGGTGTACTTTGCTTGATTGATGAATGTTCCATCCTTTGTTTGCTTCACTTGAAGTCCCAAGAAGAATGTGAGTTCTCCCATCATGCTCATCTCAAATTCCCCTTGCATGATCTTAGCAAACTCTTGACATAAAGACTCATTAGTTGAACCAAAAATAATATCATCTACATATACTTGTACAACTAGTAAGTCCTTATTTTTATTTTTGATGAATAATGTGGTGTCTACCTTTCCTCTTGAGAATCCTTTTTCTATTAAGAACTTTGACAACCTTTCATACCAAGCTCTAGGAGCTTGTTTTAACCCATAAAGTGCCTTAGACAATTTGAAAACATGTTCAGGAAATTCATGATTTTCAAATCCGGGAGGTTGCTCTACATAGACTTCTTCATTAATGAAACCATTTAAGAATGCACTCTTTACATCCATTTGATATAACTTGAAATCTTTATAACATGCAAAGGCAAGTAACATTCTTATTGCCTCTAATCTAGCTACCGGTGCATATGTTTCATCATAGTCTATGCCTTCCTCTTGTCTATAGCCTTGAGCAACTAGCCTAGCCTTATTCCTTATGATCACACTATTTTCATCCATTTTGTTCTTGAATATCCATTTAGTTCCAATTATAGAGTGATCACTAGGCCTTGGAACTAGTTTCCATACTTTGCTTCTCTCAAATTGATTTAACTCTTCTTGCATTGCTAGGAACCAATTATTATCCTCTAAGGCTTCATTGACATTCCTAGGCTCTATTTGAGATACAAAGGCTATATATTGGCACATATTCCTTAAGGATGACCTAGTTCTAACTCCAAGAGTTGGATCTCCTACTATTTCACAATCTTTTACATATCCTAACTCTCTTGGTGCTCTAGGTTCTCTTTCTAAAACTTCTATTTCTTCTTCATCTTCTTTATTCAAATCAAGCTTTTCTAGAAAGTCATCTTCTAAGCCTTCATCAAATATCTCAACATTTTCATCATTGTTGGTTGAATCTTTAGATATATTATTTGATTCATCAAATACAACATGAATAGATTCTTCAACCATTAATGTTCTTTTGTTATAAATTCTATAAGCCTTTGAATTCAATGAATATCCTAGAAATATTCCCTCATCACTTTTGGCATCAAATTTTCCTAAATTATCTTTTCCATTATTTAGAACAAAGCATTTGCAGCCAAAAGGATGGAAGTAACTAATGTTAGGCTTTTTACCTTTGTAGAGCTCATAAGGAGTTTTCTTTAGCATGGGTCTTATCATAGCTCTATTGATTATATAACATGATGTGTTTATTGCTTCAGCCCAAAAGTACTTTGGCAAGTTATTTTCACATAACATGGTCCTAGCCATCTCTTCCAAAGTTCTATTTCTTCTCTCAACTACACCATTTTGTTGTGGTGTCCTAGGGGCTGAAAAGTTATGACTAATTCCTTGATCATTGCAATACTCATCAAATCCTATATTTTCGAATTCTTTGCCATGATCACTTCTAATGCTTGTTATTGTATATCCTTTTTCATTTTGAGTCACCTTTGAGTAAGTTATGAATTTCTCTAAGGCTTCATTCTTTACTCTCAAAAAGAACACCCAAGTGTACCTAGTGTAATCATCAACTATTACAAATCCATAGTGTTTTCCACCTAGGCTAGTGGTTCTAGTGGGTCCAAATAAGTCTAAATGTAGTAATTGAAGAGGCCTAGAGGTGGATACACTATTCTTAGGCTTAAAGGTTGTCCTCTTGTGTTTTCCTTTAACACAAGCTTCACATATTTCTTCATGCTCAAAGGGTATTTTGGGTAAGCCTACAACTAGATCCTTTCTAGCTAACTTAGATAGCACACTCATGCTTGCATGGCCTAGTCTTCTATGCCATAACCAAGATTCCTTTTTATTATCTACCATTAAGCATATGTTTTCATTTTTGAGTTCATTAAGGTAGACTATATATATGTTACCTTGCCTATGACCTAGAAGAAGAATTTTATTTGACTTAGGATCTATAACATTACATTTCATGCAATCAAAAATTACTTTGTAACCTTTGTCACAAAGTTGACTAATGCTTAGCAAGTTATGCTTTAGACCCCTAACAAGTAATATTTTTTTCTAAGGAGAAATGATCATTACCTATTGAGCCACTCCCTTCCACTTGGCCTTTGGAGTTGTCCCCAAAAGTGACTTCTCCACCAATTTTCGATTTGAAGGAATTGAAATGGCTTTTATCACCCGTCATGTGCCTTGAGCATCCACTATCTAAGTACCAAGCTTCTTTTGTTTTAGCTTTGTGGCTATGCTCAATCACCTACAACAAACAAAAATAAACACACTCAAGTCTTAGGTACCCAAATTCTCTTGGGTCCTTGAAGGTTAGTAGATGCAATTCTTGATCCCATTGGGATCCATTTTGCTAATGCATTGCAGTCCTCGGAATGAATTACCTCTTTTGGAATCCATATTCTTTTTACAATTTTTCTTTTAAGATTCCTTATCTTTATATTGCAATAATGTGACTTATGTCCCTTCTTATTACAATATGAACAAGTAATTTCAGGTTTATTCATGCTCTTCCTAGCAATGAAACTCTTAAGATGGGTCTCCCTACTTTGTGCATTATACCCTAAGCCATTTTTGTCAAAAAATGCTCTTTGGGTTTCTAACATGCTATCTAGCTTTTGTTGCCCCATGTGAAACCTATTAAAGGAGTTATGTAAATTCCTATTTTTCTCCTCAAGGTCAGAAATTTCTAGATTTGCAATCTCTAGTTTCTTCTCACATTCCAAATTATCTTGTAACATTATCTCATTTTCCCTTTTTAATTTAGATAATAACTTTTTATACTTCATGCTCATAGATTCATACTCTAATGCTAAATCATCAAATGCATCTTGCAGTTCGTCAAAAGAGTATTCATTGATATTAGATGTTACCTTCTCATCCTCATCAATTGCCATGAAGCATAGGTTGGCAATGTCTTCATTTGATTCATCATCGGAGCAATCACTGTCACTCCATGTTGCTACCATCGCCTTCTTTTTATGAAACCTATCATTAGATCTTTTGAGAAGAGGGCAGTTAAACTTTATGTGTCCAGGTTTTTTACATTCAAAACATACAATAGAGTCTTTTCTACCTAATTCCTCTTGTTCTCTCCTATTGTTTCTCCTATTGCTATTGCTAGTTCTCATCCTCATGAATTTATTAAATCTTTTGGCAAACATTGCCATCTCAATATCCTCCTCACTGCCACTCTCATTTTTAATTTCCTTTTCAGCAGTGGATTTTAGAGCAACACCCACTTTCTTGGGTGGCTCTTCATTTCTTTTAAGCTTCATCTCATAAGTTAGCAAGGAACCTATTAATTCATCTAAGGATAATGTGTGTGGATCCTTAGATTCCTCTATTGCTGTCACTTTAGCTTCCCATGACTTAGGTAAGCTATTTAAAATCTTCTTTACCATTTCAATATTAGAATATATTTTTCCTAAAGATTTTAATCCATTAATTATATCTGTAAACCTAGTGAACATATCACTAATGGATTCTTCTTCCTTCATTCTAAAGAGCTCATAATCATGTGTGAGCATACCTACTTTTGTCTCCTTCACTTGGGTTGTACCCTCATGAGTTATTGCCAATTTATCCCATATTTGCTTGGCATTATCACACCCGGAGACTCTATTATATTCATTAGGACCTAAAGCACAAAATAATGTGTGCATAGCTTTAGCATTTAGCTGTGCACATTTGATGTCATTAGAATCCCATTCATCTTCTTCTTTGGGAATATCTCTTCCCTCTATTTTCTTCGTAGGGATTTGAGGTCCCTTAACTATAATTCTCCATACTTCATAATCGTTTGCTTGAATAAATAGCATCATCCTAGTCCTCCAATAAGAATAATGTTCACCATTGAACATGGGAGGTCTAACAGTGGAGTGCCCCTCTCCTATCAAATTAGTTGCTACATTGTTATGAGCCATTTGATCGTTTCTACTCTTAGGAAGTTGTTCCTATGTGATTAGAGAGTCCTAGCTCTGATACCAATTGTTGGCTCTACTGAGAGGGGGGGTGAATCGGTTTTCTAACAATTATGGGAGATTTTAAAACAATCACAATTTAAACACAAGTGATAATGAATAAAACAGTGCAATATAACAATTTAATGCAAAGAGAGGGAAAGAGAAACAAACACAGCGACTTATAGAGGTTCGGCCAACTCTTGCCTACGTCCTCTCTCCTTGACCTTCTTGTCAAGTGGTTTCTTTCTCTCTTTCAACAGAGTTTACAAAGTTCCTTTTACAGGTTAAGGAATAACCTCTCTACCCTTAGCAATACAGAAAATGTATTCACCCTTTTACAATAACACTCACTGAGGAACAATCCTCTTTTCTTTTAAGGTGTGGATGAATACAGAATAAGGCTTTTTAGTGGGTAGGACTAACAAAGCTTGTAGTACATAAGCTTGTACAATTAATCTCAATAAAATGAGCAATAGAGATACAATGAATGAAAGAATTAAAGCTTGAGAATGTTTGGAATATTCAGTGATAGTCTCTCTCTTTGCTTTGTCTTTAATGCTTGGTTATATACTGAAGGTTGGGTAGTTGGGGCATTAAATGCAGTTTTTCCCGTTGAGATTTGAAGAAAATAGCCGTTGGGAACCTCCAGTGGTCAGACAGATCGATCTCCTATCTTGGCCAGATCGATCTCCTAGTTTTAAATCCTGCAATGACAAAGCACAAATACACAGGGAGATCGATCTTATACATTACCAGATCGATCTGTTAGTTTAAATAGCAGAGGCAGATTGATCTGTCGAATAGGCAGATCGATCTCCTATCCTCTCTGTTTGAGGCAAGATCGATCTCTCAATACACCAGATCGATCTCTAAAGCTCACTGACTTTGAGCAGATCGATCTCTTCCTTATCAGATCGATCTCCTAAGTTCTCTGACTTAGAGCAGATCGATCTCTTAACCCTTGCAGATCGATCTCTTTTTACCTTAAACCCTTTACACCGTTTTAAGGCTTGCCAGATCGATCTCTTCCATCATGAGATCGATCTCTCATCAAGTATAATCCCAGGAGATCGATCTCTCATACCCCAGATCGATCTCTCATCAGCAGAACTCTAAGTTCTGGTCCTGATATCTTCTAAACATGTTTGTATACCATCTTAACATTATTGTTTTAACATGTTTTGTCATTTCAAAATACATTAACTCAACAATTTCATACTCATAGATTCATACTCTAATGCAAGATCATCAAAGGCATCTTGCAATTCATCAAAAGAATATTCATTGAGGCTTGAAGTTACCTTTTCATCCTCAATAGCCATGAAGCACAAGTTGGCAATGTCCTCATTTGATTCATCATCGGAGCAGTCACTATCGCTCCATGTTGCCA
The DNA here is from genome assembly GCA_033439115.1 of Firmiana major. Classification (NCBI taxonomy): domain Eukaryota; kingdom Viridiplantae; phylum Streptophyta; class Magnoliopsida; order Malvales; family Malvaceae; genus Firmiana; species Firmiana major. The sequence continues at coordinate 34,903,066 of CM065897.1, read as the reverse complement.
CCATTGCCTTCTTTTTATGGAACCTGTCATTGGACCTTTTAAGAAGAGGGCAGTTAAATTTTATGTGTCCTGGTTTTTTACATTCATAACACACAATTGAGTCTTTTCTACCTACTTCTTCTTGATCTCTCTTATTGTTTCTCCTATTACTACCACTAGCTCTCATCCTCATGAACTTGTTAAATCTTTTGGCAAACATTGCCATCTCAAGGTCCTCTTCACTACCACTCTCATTCTTAATCTCCTCTTGAGCAGTGGATTTTAGAGCAACTCCCACTTTCTTAGGTGGCTCTTCATTTCTTTTTAATTTCAACTCATAAGTGAGTAGAGATCCTATTAATTCATCTAAAGACAATGTGTGAGGATCCTTAGATTCCTCAATTGCAGTCACTTTAGCTTCCCATGATTTAGATAAGCTATTTAAAATTTTCTTTACCATTTCAATATTAGAATATATTTTTCCTAAGGACTTTAGTCCATTAATTACATCTGTGAATCTAGTGAACATATCACTAATTGATTCTCCTTCCTTCACCCTAAAAAGCTCATAGTCATGTGTAAGTATTCCTACCTTTGTCTCCTTCACTTGGGTTGTACCCTCATGAGTTATTACCAATTTGTCCCATATTTGTTTGGCATTATCACACCCGGAGACTCTATTATATTCATTTGGACCTAAGGCACAAAATAATGTGTGCATAGCTTTAGCATTTAGCTGAGCACATTTAATATCATTTGAATCCCATTCATCTTCTTCCTTAGGAATATCTCTTCCCTCTATTCTCTTTGTAGGGATTTGAGGTCCTTTAATTATAATTCTCCATACTTCATAATCATTTGCTTGAATGAATAACATCATCCTAGTCTTCCAATATGCATAATGCTCTCCATTGAATATTGGAGGTCTAACCGTAGAGTGCCCCTCTCTTACCAAACTAGTAGCTACATTGTTATGAGCCATTTGATCGTTTCTAACTCTTAGGAAGTTGTTCCTATGTGATTAAAGAGTCCTTGCTCTGATACCAATTGTTGGCTCTACCGAGAGGGGGGGTGAATCGGTTTTCTAACGTTAATAGCAAATTTTAATCTAATCCTATTTTAATTTGCAAATGAAAATAAGCAATATAATAAAATTAAACAATTTAATGCAAGATAGAGAAGAGAGAAACAAACACAATCGTTTATAGAGGTTCGGCCAAACTCTTGCCTACGTCCTCTCTCCTTGACCTTCTTGTCAAGTGCTTTCTTACTCTCCTTCAACAGAAGTTACAATGTTCCTTTTACAGGTTAAGGAATAACCTCTCTACCCTTTGCAATATGAAAATGTATTCACCCTCTTACAATTTATCTCACTGAGGAACAATCCTCTTTCTCTCTCAAGATAAGGATGAATACAAAAATGAAGCTTTAATGTAGGTAGGACAAATACAGCTTTTGCACTTAAGCTTATACAATAAATCTCAATAAATGAGGAATGAAGACACAAGGAATGAAAGTGTTGAAAGCTTGAGAATGTAGAAAATGTGCAGCAATAATGTCTCTATTCTCTTTGTCTTCAATGCTTGGTTAAATACTGAAGGATTGGTAGTTGGAGCATTAAATGCTATTTTTCCCGTTGAGATTTTGCAGAAACTAGCCGTTGGGTACCTCCAGTAGTGTGCCAGATCGATCTGCCTTCTTGGCCAGATCGATCTCTTAGTTATAAATCCTGCAAGATCAAAGCACAATAACACAAGGAGATCGATCTCATAGGTTAGCAGATCGATCTGTTAATTTGAAAATGATAGGGGAGATCGATCTGTCGAATAGGCAGATCGATCTCATGATCTCTCTGTTTGAGGTAAGATCGATCTTCAGATCGATCTGCCATGCAATCTCGTAGTGGGGAGATTGATCTCTCAATACCTCAAATCGATCTCCTTAGCTCTCTGACTTTGAGGAGATCGATCTCTTCCTTACCAGATCGATCTCATAAGTTCTCTGTTTGAGTGTGGATCGATCTTTCAGATCGATCTACAGTCTATGCTTTTAAGGGAGATCAATCTCTTCCTAGATCAGATCGATCCCTCAATTCTAGTTTTAGGCAGATCGATCTCTTAACCCTTGCAGATCGATCTCACTCTTCCTTAATACCTTTGTATAGGTTCAAAGCTTGACAGATCGATCTCATTTCTTCATGAGATCGATCTCTCATCAAGTACAGACCCACGAGATCGATCTCTCATAAGCCAGATTGATCTCTCATCAACAGAACTCTAAGTTTTGGTACTGATAACCTCTAAACATGTTTTTATATCATCTTAATATTATTGAATTTACTTGTTTTGTCATTTCAAAATATATTAACTCAACAGATTGATTCCCCATTCTTTTAATAGATCATAAATCTTATTGTACAAAGAAAATGCAGTATGGGGTGGTGGCACATGTTGAAAATTCAAAATTAAACTACGCAACTTCCAATTATCATCAACAAAATGCATAGTTAAACAAAGATATCCATCAGTTGTGCATGATGTCCACATATCAGCAGTCAAGCAAATTCTACTCGAAAGTTTTTCCAAATCAGATTTAATCTTCTCTTTCATTTTCTTATGTAATTTCAAACAATCAGCCTTACAAGTATTCCTACAAATAGGCTTGAATTGATCATTCAAATAAGAATGAAAGGCTTTAAGTTTAGCATCTTTAAAAATTTTAAATGGATATCCATGAGCAATAACACTTTTAGCCAACATTTCACGTGCAACTGATGGATCTATTTTCTTAGTTCCACACACACCCTCACTCTGAGTAGATTCAGTAGAACGATCTATTTTCTTGGAAGTTTCAATATGACGACGCATAGTAAACGTACCTGAATGTGAGGAACCAATCATTACAGCCCCACAAAACTTGCATTTTGCTCTTTCTTTGGTATCTTTGTATTTCGCTTGATATGTGAGTTGTTCCTTAGGATCAAGCATATCAAAAATGGTCTAAACATTGGATTTTTTTTGTCTTTTTAAAAAATTTGAAGAAAGCATAGGTATCGAGGAACATTCTACAGTATTAGAGCCCTCACCATCATGATTAGAGTTGGATTCCATAACGTATCTACAAAAAAAATGAAATTTTAACTATTAAAAACAAACTCAACTATTTAACTTTTATAAATTAAAACAATTTCAATGATAAATTAAAGCAACAAAATCTCAATGATAAACTACAGCAGCAAAATCTCAAAGTCATTCCTCAAGCTTTCACAAATTTACACTTCACTCTAAATCCCATGAAGACAATCGCATCAACCTAATAAATTAGTGCTCACAGAGTAGAGTTAGTTAAAAACAGGTTTTCAACTATAGCTTTCATTTCTCCATAATTTTATAAGATAAGGCCTTCTCCAATTGTAAACGGAAGTCCATCAAGTCTATCAATTGCTTTTAGCATTTCTTGATTCTTCTCTTGTTCAACAATGATCACAAAAATCTCTCTAACTATAAAATCTTTTTACTATTTTTTTTAAAAAGAACTTCTCAATAAAACTAATTAAAAAGATTCGAATTTAAATTATTTAATTTTACAACTTACACATAGAAAATAAATAAATTAAAACTAGAAACAAACTAACAGAGGAAAAGAAAAAGGAACTCTCAACGGCGCCTAATGTCAAAATTCTACAGTGCTGACATTAGCTTCCAATATTTTAAATTGTCAATTCCATTTCTACTTAAGTTTCTTAGCGACCAAATAGAAACCCTAGGTTTCAAAGCATGCAAAAAAAAAATTAATTGATTTTCCAAAGTAGAAGGAAAATAATAAACAAGAACTCGATTATGATTATAAACAGAGAACGCACCTGATATTTCTTACAGCATGAGAAAAATTAGGACTCCTTTTAGAGAGAGAAAATTTGGCGAAGAGAGCAAAAACCCTAAAATTTTTGAACGAAGAGAAGAAGTCCTGTATGTTTTGGGGGGTGAGACGGGAAGCCTGTCGTAGAGGGACTTCTTTTTCTTTTTTTTTTAGGAAGAGATATTAATTAATAAAGAAATGGGAATATTAGGAGCTCACGTGGGACAATCAGAACCGTAGTTATGGATACTTATGAGCAAGTGTTGCTGGTCATGATGTTATGGTTAACTGATCGGCATTTGGCAACTACCTGTCAATCTTATCTGCCAAAACAGATGTCACTTGCCTTCAATATATTTAAGATATTCAAACAAATTGGTTCTCAAAAATGAATTTTTTATTTTAAACAAATAGATGACATCATATGACATCAACAACAGCAGAGGAGATCTTCTATTTCGTTTCAATAAATGTTATTCTATTGTATTATAGTAAAATTCAACTAACGTGAGGTCATATGGAATAAATGAAATCACAACTTAAAAAAATAATTAATTTTTGAAACATTATATTTGCATAAGTTTGAGAAATTTTTTATAATTAAATGACTACAATTACTTAACATTTCAGGAAATAAAAAAATATTATAAAACTTTTATTAATCTAATTTTAGTGATTTCTGTTTAAAATTTAAAAACTTATTATTTTAAGCATAATTATATACTTTAATTTCATAATTATTTATATTATACTTTATTTTTTTAAGCTCACAAAGTTTTATTGTATAAATATATTTTTTTAGTGTATTATATCAACTACAAAATATCGTTCATATGGTAATGTATAATTGTATATGATATAATTATATCAAATGTTAAAAATATATAATTTTTTTAATTCAATATTCTAAATTTTTAATGAGACATTTGATTAATTAATGTAAACGATTATATTTAATGCAATAATGTTAATTATGATTTATGTACAAATAAAAAACAAATTAGAAATAAAATATAGCTAATTAATTGACTATTTATTCATATTAAGCATTTTTTGGTAAATGATAATATTAATTGATACTTTTCTTCCTATAATATCTATATGTAATATTTTCTTTTGCATTTAATAAATATAATTATATCTATTATTTTATAGTAAATATTGTAGGAAATTAAAAAAGAGTAAATGATTTTTGTCAAATAATAAATATAAAAATATAAAAATTCGTTTTTATATAAATATTTATTAAAATATAAAATCATATAAAAATTAAATTAATTATCACATTCAAAATTTTTTAAAAAAAATCATAAGTAATAAAATTTCAAAATATTTCAAACCGGTCCGCTAAACCCACCCGACTAGAACCGGGATTGAACCCGAAGAAACTCGAATCCGAAGAAACCCGAAACCGAAAAAACTCGAATTCAAAAAAGCTCGAACCCGAAAATAACCGAACCCAAAAAAAATTCGAATCCGAAAAAACCCGAACCCGAAAAAATCTAAGTCCGAAAAGAACCCAAACCGAACCCGTCCATTTTAAACCTCTAAGCTCCACTACTAAATATACCACCTCCTAAAAATTAATTTCACTTTACAACATTTAAAATTATAGTGAAATACCTAATTTACATTTCCTTATATTTCTTCTTTCTTCTTTCTTTTTCTCTTTTCTCTTTTCTTTAAAAAATAAAAAAAATAAAAAAATTTGACAGCTAGCATGACGGTGGCCGTTCGATTTCAAAATTATATCAAAATTTTCATTATTTCCTCATCTTTCCATTTTTAACTTCCATTTCATCCAAAATTACCTAAAACGCAGTAGATTTAGGATTGAAGCCATGGATTCATATTTTAGATATAAGATTTTCTATGACTTTTGTTGGAAACTAATTAAATAAGAAAGAAAAAGAGTTAAAAAGAAAGTTTTTGGTTTTTTTAGGCAAATCGTCATTGGTAACCATCATGGTCGCCGATTATTGTTGTCTTCTGCTAGTCATTAGCGACAGTTTACTTCTAGAAGTATATCAAAATTTTCGTCATTTATTCCTTTTTCTACTTTCGTCCTTTCTTTTTGTCAAAATACCAAAAACGCAATAAATCTAATATTGAACCCACAAACTTAAACATTACATCAAGGTTTTTATATATTTTTTGAAAAACTAATTAAATGAGAATGAAGGTGTTTTTTTGGAAACAAACCGCCACCGGTGACCGTTGTTGACGGCAGGAGAAGCCAGTCGAGCGATGGCTGGCCATCGATTCTTAATATGGTTGTGATTTAAGACAACATCAAGAATTCATTGTCTTAAAATTTAAAGATATTTTCATCTTAAAATAAAAAAAAAAAATTGAGGTGTTTGAAGAATTTTTGAGGTACTTAGGCCCTCTCGCAAATTTATTGATTTAGACCAACAAAGACAACAGGAAAGAAATGAGCCGAAAGGCAGTACCAAAAATAAAAAAGAAGCAAAAGGGCAGAAGTTGGGACAAATGGTGCAAATGACGTGAATGGCTTGATTGAGCTTGAATTTTTCCCTCTTTTATTATATGGATAATGCACAAGTGAACTGCAATACAACACCCATAAAAATCTAAATAGTAGATTCGTTTATTCCACCACACCCTGCCGAATTACAAATGAAATAACGAATTAAATAATTAATACTTATTTATGCAACTAATTAATTGAAAATCAAGAATCAGCTGAAAATTTTAAGTGTCAAATAAGCTGACCTTTTCGTACACAAAGTATCCTATTCCTAGATAATATTTACATCCCATTCAACATTCAAAAGTCATCCACTTCTTAATATAGGATGGATTGACAGTACCTATTAAACAATATTCCTGCAAATTTAGTGAAATCAGTTACTCACACTAGGTGTTGTAGAGCTGCCGCTAACCCATTTTACCATGACAGAATCCGGAGAACGAGGCACTGGTCCACTCTTCAACAACCCAACCTCGTCTGCTGAAATACCCATCTCTTCAGCTTTTCCCTTATTCCAATCCTCATTTCGTATACCAATAAGGGCCTCTAACACTTGTGCCATAGTCGGCCTCATGTCTTTCTCATATTGCAGGCACAGGAACGCCACCTCTGCCACTTCAGTTATCATTTTCCTGACCTTGTAGTCTGATTCAAACCCAAGAGATGGATCTACTAGCTCATGCAATGCTTGGTTTTGAATCTTATTTATAGCCATATTGGACAAGTTGATCTCATGCCGGTGCCTTGTGATGTCAACAGCTGGCTTGGATGATATTAGCTCAATCAGTACAACCCCAAAGCTAAAGACATCACTCTTGTCAGTAAGCTGGTAGCACTGGTGATATTCTGGATCGACATAACCTGGAGTCCCTTGTGGAGCAGTGGAAACATGGGTAACGTCTGTGGGAAAGAGACGAGACAGCCCAAAATCTGCAACCTTAACAGTAAAATTGTTGTCAAGGAGAATATTGTTGGTTTTCACGTCACGGTGTATAGTACCAGTAGCATGGAGATATCTCAATGCATTTGCTGTCTCTATGGCTATCTCTAAGCGAATGGACCAAGAAAGAGGACCCGGCTTAGCATGTTCACCATGAAGGTGGTCGGCAACGGTGCCATTGGGAACATATTCATATACGAGCAAGAGCTCCCTACTGTGGAGCGAAGTGCATCCGTAAAGTGAGACAAGATTTTGATGACGCAATCCAGATAGGATTTCAACTTCATTCATGAATTGCTCAACTCTCTTGTAATTGTTTTCATATAAGCGCTTGACAGCAACAGCACGCCCATCTCGGAGTTTGCCTAGTTAAGAAGGATATATAAGTACAATAAACTTCCAAAAAAAAATGGATGATTCGAACTAGTGATGTTGAACGTAAAGTTCTTTTTTTCTCGTACCATAATATACAGTACCAAAACCACCATCACCAAGTTCCTTATTAGAATCAAAATTGTTGGTAGCTTCTCCAAGTTCGTTGTAGGTGAAGAGATGAATGCCAGCAAAGCTATCACCGTTCTCAGGATCCATCATGAAAGAGCGGTCAGAGGAGCTCTTGCCCGATACAAAAGATGATTTAAAAAACAGCTTCCCACGGCGATGGCGCAGAAACCAACAGAACACGATGGTCGAGAGTAGTATGCCTCCAGCAGCCGCCCCAAAACCTGCGTAGTTTGACATTGAAATTCTTATATCATTTCGGGGAAAAAGAAAGCAATGCACTGCCTGAAGAGAAGAATGGAAAAGAGTAGGATCAGGGGATAATATTACCGATTCCCAGCTTTCTTCCCAAGTTAATATCGTTCTTTTCTGCAATAGAAAATTTTGAAAGAAGTAAATATTAGAAACAATAAATAGAAAGTTAAGATTCTGGTAAATGCCAAACAGGTAAAGTCTCCGGTAAATTTGAACATGTTTGTCTGCTACATGCTTCTTTGTTAACTCTGCAGTATAATCTCATTCCCATTGTACCTTCAAGGAACGAGATCAACAGCATCAACATGGACGACTACATTGAGACATGTAGCGAATCAAGCAGGACAAAATACACTACAATAAATATATAGCTGATAAGGTCGCAAAATCAGTAAAAATGTGACCTGTGAGTACCATTCTTAATAGAACCTTTTCAACTAGAATCAAATAGTCTCTATAGATCTCTATGTATTTTGTCACTTTAAATTCATGACACCGTATAACAGGAAATGATAATTACGGGTCCTTCCCGTACCTATTTCTTTAGCTGCATGAAGAAAAAACTAGAGGATAGGATATCCGGAAGTTAACTTTTTTTTTTCTTAAGACATCTTTCTAGATCTGTGTCTAGACTCAGGTAGCATTACTATTGTTAATGCTTACTAACCATCTACAAAGCTTAAACTATAACGAAACAAGATGTTTATGTCATTGTTATTAAGACTTCAGCGAGCAAATGTAAAGGTCTTGCAACAGAGTAGGAGCAGAGCAAGGAAAATTTGAATATGACAAATGGGATGAATAATCCATCAAAAGTCTTATCACTTCTAAGAAATATGTAATCCCAAAAAGAGTCAATTTCAGCATTTTATATTATATTTTATATTCCGGACTTCAGCTATGAAACAAGAAATAGAAGTAAAACATGTAACAGTCCAAAGAAAGGATATTCTTATTTTGTCCCATAAAAGTTGTATAATGGTACTCTATAATGGAATAATATCATAGGCTTGCCTATTACATAGTGACAATTGCAGGACAAAAGCGCAAATGAAAGATAAGTATAACTGAGAAATGAAGTTACTAAGTTCTTAGTTCTTAGCAAGCTCGATTAGAAAAGCTAAAACAGAAACCAAAAACAACCAAGACATGAAGCAGCAATGAAAGGAAGCATTGATATTTGATAGACTCAAAATGAATGACCTATGGAATTACCGTCGTTGCAGGTCTTGGAATGAATTCCATCCGAGCAAAAACATACAAATTCATTAGTATTACCGAAACCACAGCGCCCTCCACTTCTGTTGCAGTAGCTGCAACTATGTGCAGTCCAGTTCAAAACGAAACCCATCCTCAAAACTTCAGTATAATTCATGTTTAACAAACTAACGAAATTAACATCATCGTTTATGTACACCGGGGCATCAATAAAAGACTGGCATGACTCCACCGAATAGTTATTCTCCAAAGCTTCTTTGTGAAAAACAGCAAAGGAATGGAAGGAGGCATTGCTAGCACAACTTACTGGATATGTATGGTACTCTGGTTGCTCCTCACAGTTATATAAAAAAGAAAGATTAACATTATCAATACTACGGCTAAATGGAGTTCGATCAAGCCTAACATTTTGTGTAGGAGTTGGACAATCGTCTTCATAAACAACAGCGTTGACCACTTGCAATGAATTGTTGTTGTAAAATATGTCTTTGATGATGTAACTATCTTCAGAAATTGAGAGTATAGGATTTTCCTCTTTGCAGATGATCTCGAAGTTTGGATAACCACAAAAGGAGCTCTGTTTATCAAAAATCCAGAAAGGGTAGCTTATAATTGGACCATTACCGCAGCTTCGAGGCAGACAGGCCTCAAAGTGCCAGTCCGCAGACTGGGCTTCAGTAGCTAAGGTGGTCAAAAAGATGACAATTATACAGAAAATTGATCTAAAATTTAGCAGGTTTTGTGGATCCATTTGAGGAGGAAGCAATAGAGGAGAAGAAAGGCATTGAAATGGGAAGAAGCAGTTGGAGAAATTGTAATTGAGTTGGTTTATTTTAGCTGTAATTTGTTTATTGATAGTGATTGGAGTTTGAAAAGAAGAAGAGAAAACAATATTTCAAGCAAAAGATTGCTTCTTCTACAGCTTCCTACCTTGATTGACCATTTCATATTCAAATCTGAGCTGCAGCTTGCTTGATCTCATGCATCCATTTTGGAAAATCTAATGGGGTCAGTAAGGCAGTAAACATTTGTCAAAGATTGGGTGGCCCCTACCCTCTAAAATTCAAATGCTTCAATGGAATGCAACTTAGGTTTAAAACCACTATCAAATTAAGACATTCTTGACTAGAATCATGTAGTTGTTTGAACCCAAGAAATTAATTGTATCTACCACTGACAATTGTGAGAGACCATTTGCCTTTCAGACCAGACTGAAACCCTCTGCAACAAAAGATGTCGCAATATTCTCTCTTCTCTTTGGTGGTAGTCCCAAAAAGTTAGGATAAAAGTCTGATTTCAATTTCTTTGAATAATCATATATAAACTACTAGCAGTAATATAGAAATAATTAAATAAATTAGCCAATAGTAGTGGTAGTAATATAGAGTTTGAGCCCATCTAATAAGTAGTTGTCTGGTCAACACCTAAACTAAGCAGATACAAGGACATGGAAATTATTCAAAGCTGTCGATTACTTTAACAGTTTCTAACATTAAGCTCCTACTCGAAACTGAACCTGGAAAATTTTTCATTAATGATAACAACGATCCTGGATTAGAAAGACACCAGCATCGCTCGTAATGGTGATGTCAGAATGCTAGTAACTGAAGTAGATTTGAATAGCCTAAATGCCCTTTGTTTTTGGATGAAAGGAAAGTCTCATTGACGTGAATAAAAACAGTAGTCTACACCTACCCAATGCTATATGGAATCTGAATGGGGCAAAAGGTTTAAGATAATTTAATAGGAGGAGTGGTTGAACAGAAGGAGATAAAAGAAAGATCACTTTTGCATTTGAAGGGGAAAATGATGGTCTAAGCATAGACAGAATCACATATTTCAGATTTATCAACCAAATTAAAAATGGTAAGGAGTAGGGGAACATAAATAAAATGGAAGAATCGCATGTTTGAGTTGGGCCGAAAGAAAATTGGAGAAACTAAGGGCGATGTGAGAAAGAGAAGTATAAGATGTGGTTTGACGGAACAGCCTATTGAAGGCTGCTCCCTGGGACCATTCACGAATTCAAAAGTTAGACCTGAAACTTACTCATGAAACATGAATTCCAAAGGGAATGGAAAACAGAAGCAGGCATACCAGCCCCAGGCACTCTTTAACTTGCATAGCAGGCAAATGTTGCAGTTGAATCTTTGTAGGATCCACATCTTCCTCCAGAGTCCTTCCATTGTCTGCGATATCCATCGTATCATAGGCTTGAACTAAAGTTTCATTCAGAGCCTTGCTCCCAACAGGAATTTCGACTTTTTCAGCACCATATTTATCTCCAGCATTCTTGAAGAACATAGTAAACTCTTAACTTCCCTTCCTTTTTGCAGGTGAAACTATGATTCACTAATCCCCAGCTTTAACAGTCGAAAGAGTAATGCTTTCAGCTGTGTCAGAATAAATTATTTATCAAAATCTCAACGTGTATTTTCTCCAAATTCCACTCCTTGTATTGTCCTCAAACCACGAGAATGATTGAGTTGCAGCGGTTGGAACTCTTGGGAACTGATAGTAATACATGTGGCTGATTCTGTGTACAAGAGCTTGTACACTTCATAATCATAGCCGCAATAGCAGGTCGCTCAAGATAATCGTTGGTGTAAGATATATACTTGAGAGGAATAAGACGGGGTGATTGAGAAGAGAGAGCTTGAAAGGAAGAAGGAATCCATATGTAGTGGAAGTTCATGAAACAAGTCAATAGCTTCGAGTGAAATGGGTTATATATTTGCTAATGCGAAAGATAAAGCTAGGGGATTAACTAATTTTCAAGTGCCATCGTTTTCAAAGAAATAGACTATTGGGTTGGAATTAATAGGAATGGTACGACACTTGGAATTTTCATGTGGTTCAAAGGGCTTTGATGGGTAACAGACGTAATGCGACCGAGTGCTTTACACGAGCCTGCCAGAGACTAACTTGAGGTTCCAAGTTTCTGACCATTTCATGGTAAACAAAATCATCAATCACTGGAAAACCCACTTTGGTTTTCCACCACTTTGACTAACTTTTGGCAGGAAGAATGGAAAAAAAATAAAAGTGAAAAAATAATTAATCTAATGATTATTCTGTAAAATAAAAAAAATAGTTATTAAATCTAATATTAGATTGATAAAATTTTAATTTTTTTATAAAAAGATTGAAACTTAAAATTCAATTTTTCTTAAAGAGAATATCAATCAACATGTAAAGCCTTGATTGTTCCATCAAATAAAACTTAAAAAATGGTATTGTCAAAAAATTTACGATGTATGAATAAAAAAATAATTATGGTAGATTCTAAAAAATAATCTAATTTGTTCTAACAGATATATATATTTTACTAGTTTTGTACCAAGATCAAAGCTTCAAACAAGTATAATTATTTAAGTCTAAAAGCTAATTAATTCTAATTCATCTCTATATGCGTGTATATATTAAAAGAGAGAGTGAGGAGGGAACAAGTTATATCACACTATATTAGTTTTACATTATTTTTATAAGAATAACTTATATTAGAATGATCATAAAAAGTGAATTTTTTACGCGTCAATGAAATAATGATATCTCTTTTTCTTTTAAGAGATGTAATAATTATCTTTAACTCATCCTTATCAAATCAACATGATTAAACTAATTTACTTAGAGTCAACTTTTCATGTTGATTTGGTGAAAATGAGTGTAAAATAATTATTTCAGGTTGATTTTGCACTTCTATTTATGCTTTCTCTTGTAATCAAAAAAAAATATGAGGTGTCATTATTTTATGGACGCCTAAAACAACCACTTTTTAGGATCATCAAGTTATTCTCTATTTTTACAATTTTATTTAGGATTAATATTTTTATAAATCAATCATTAGATTTATAAAAATATGCTCGTATCTATTATACAAGTAAAATTTTGAATCGATCTAATACTTCTATCATTTCGACCCAAAACAGAATATTTTTCAATATAAATTGACGGTTGAAATATTATTATTATTATCAAATTAATAGTTAAACATTTTCGATTAATTTATATGCATAATCTACTTAAATGGAGTATAATATTCAATAGTCCAATTAAAAAATATAAATCATATAAGAAGGTATGAAATGCTAAAATACTAATTTAATTTTACATTAATATAGTGAATCCCCTCATATCTATATATGTGTGTGTGCCTATACATATTTCAATAACAAACATAAACAAGATAAGCAAATCTGATCATTGATTAAAAAAAAATGCAGGGGTAAGATAAGTTAATCCCTTTTCTTAATGATTGCCTCAAATTTCTAAAACTAAATCATAAAAAAAATAAAGATACAAAAGGACTCTACCATGGTGATTCATTGGTGTAATGATCAACTGTGATAGTGAATCAACGATCGTAACCAGCACTAATTCTTATTGGTAACCTATTTTTTCTTTTTCCTAATTAATCTATTTCTTTGTTACAAAACATTTATTTATTCCAATTTTCACTTTTTTTTAATTGTTGCTACTGCTAGACCTATGGCACAAATCAGAGGTGAGAGGACAAAAGATGTCAAGCCCACAGGCTGAATGAAGAATCAGAGATGAGAGGACAAAAGACGTCAACCCAGTATATATATATATATATATAAAGGTGAGGAGATGCTTTTCTAGTCCAAGATTATGGTATATCGCAGTCTTAAATGAAGAATTATATTAACCTTACAGATCATTCATAAAAAAAATACTGCTAACAACGGGAATCAAATCTAAGTTTTATAAGTGAAAGGAATAACTCTTTTCAACTTTAATCCATTATATCTCACATTTAGACTCTCTCATGATCTTACCTTGACTGTAATCCAATATTCCTAAATGTTATCGATCGGATAATCCTATATTATCAAGAGCTAAAACTGGATTGTAGCTTATAATAGTGGATTTATTCTTCCTTAACTAATTTATTTTTTAAAATTTAATGAAGCTTTGATTTAGTAGTAAAGATGAGAATTTTTTATATTTTAAGTTGACGTTTCATCGTGTGTATATTTGAATTTAATATGATTATTTATTAGTTTAATTAGTTTGAGTAAAATAATTTTTCTAATTATCTATTCAAAAAATATACTATGTTGACTATGATTATAATTTTCAATAAAAAGCATTACTGATGTAATAAAAAAATTGTATTACAAAACTTTTTTTAAAAAGATAAAATTGTAAGAACTTATGCAATCCAATAATTTTTAAATCAATTTTTGAATTCAACCAACTCTTCTTAGCAACTAACTTATGTAGCCAAAATTAAATACACCTCATCTGGGTGTTACTCAAGATGTAACGTTCATCTCTAATATATAGTAAAACCAATTTTCCCATAGGTAAATTTCACTCAGGCCTAGCTAGCTAGGAGTATGTAGACTTTCATATACTTAAAATTGTGAACTCCCATACTCTGAGATATGTATCTTATCACAAATACTATATCAATTATGCTAGGACTTAGGAGCAATGACAAAGATATATGTAACATTACGCATGTTCAATGGCCCATGGCCCTAAGTATGTAGCTTTAGGAATAAGAGAGTTCGTTAACTTGTTATGAGAGGATAGCACAAATGTCAATTTACATAGCTTTTGTTTAGTTTAAGCAGAAAACTGCTCGTTTATATCCAAAAAAAAAAAAAAGGTTCTATGTTCAAATTTGGCAGAACAAGAAAAGAAGAACGCGCTTGGACCCTAAGGGCTAAGGCTGGCTTGAAATTGGCATAATTCTAGCTCCTGCTCTGGTTGACATGTTCAAAGTAGACTGGAAAATTAAACGAGACTAAATTAATATCCACAGCTTCTCGGAGGCTCTCCCAAGAATAAGAATGGACTCAATAAGATCAAGTATCACAGGAAATAATTAGCATTCTCTGCTATCCTATATCATTGGACTGCGTGATTAAGCTCACAAGTTTATGAAGTTACCAAATTTTGGAGATTAAATTGATGTGAATTGAATTACTAATTAACTTGAGGTTTTTTTTTTTTTTTTTTAAGGGTTATAAAGAGGGGCAGGGGCCTACGATCAAGATATGAACATAAATATGTTGCATATGAGCATGATGAAGAGTGAGATTTAAGTGATTGTGCATACCACTGTTAGCAGGTTGAGGATTATCGCAGATAGGATATTCAGGTGACCTAAAGTTTGCACATTTCCCCTGGAGGCTGTTGCATTTTTGACAGAAAATTGTTCCAGCATTATACGCCACATCAAATCCCCATCTCCAATCTCTAACCGTATTCTGCTTCTGGAGTTCAGTAAAAGCGGCCTGATTGACCTGAACTCGGATAGCGGTTTTACAATTGTTGCTGAAGAATCCGTAATTATCCTTCTCAGATAAATCATCCGCATAGAAAGATATCTCATCGGAGCATGCAAATTGTCTTGGACCTGGTTGTATTGAGGGCTCGCAATCGTAAAAAAAAGTAAGGTTTCGATTTGTTTGAGAATAGTTCAAGAAAGAGTACTCCAGAGTTTGATCGATGGGGGGATTTGGATAACAAATATCTTCCCACAAATCGTTTCTAGCAAGAGTCATTGTGTAAGTAGAGGAATTGAAGTCAATCAGTCGGAATTCATGCTCACCAATTTCTATGACAGGCTTCGGATCCTCACATTTGCTCAACCTGAAGTGGTCATAGCGACAGAGTTGAGGACTATCGACCTTTGAAAACGGAAACGTAAGGTTCTCTATATGTCCACACTTAAAAGGATTAAGGAAACACTGCGCAAGATTTTCATCATCTTGGCTGTATGATATTGGGAAGAAGAAGAAGGTGAAGATGAAGATGGAAGGGGTATCAAAGATCCTTTTCGAATGCATTTTTGAAGCTCTGACAGAGAAGAATGGGTGTACGAGATAAATAAATGAACTCGTAAAACTAGAAGGTTTAAAATGTAATAAAAAAAAAAAGTAGACTATTCTCTTTGACCAGAAAAAGGGAAATTAGCATGTTAGAATTTTCCATGAAAGAGAAAGGAAGAGATAAGGATGCTTGTTGACTTTGACCTGGTTCATTAACAAACGCAATGCTGCACTAAAATAAACAGTAACGTAGACGTTGAATTCATATAAAAGCATAGAGCTGATAAAAGTTGACCTAAATCTAAAAATTTGTTCGAATTCGAAATCAGATCGAATTGATTAAAAATTTGAAGGTTTGAGTTCGAAAAAATTTCGATCCGAAAAAATTTGAACTTGATAAAAATCGAGTCCGAAAAAGATTGAGTTCGAAAAAATTCGAACATGATATAACCCGAGCCCGATACAACCCAAACTTGAAACCGACCTGATCCGAAATGCGAGAAAACTCGAATTTATAATTCGAAAAACTCGAATTATAACTATATAATTATTATATTAAAAATAAATAAATAAATAATACATTTTTTCTAATTAAAATTTATAAAATTTTAAAACAACCATTATTTATTTATTACATAATTATAATAATAATTTATTATCAACAAAATAAATATTAAATATTTAAATTCAATTATTAAATAAAATTATTTTAAAACACAATATAACATTCAATATCAAATAATTTTCAATGTTATGCTTATTATAGTTGTAATAATAAATAATAAATATATTATTAAATATAACATTTTATTTTATTATAAAAACAATTATTATACTATTTTATTATATTTATTTCATATTAAAATTTTAATTTTAATACAATAATAAATCAAATATATATAAATCATTATATAATTGTAACATTTATTTAAATTTGATATTTCGTATAAAACATTGAATACATTATTAACAAAATTAGAATTTAAATTGATTCCTATAAATCGTAAACAGAAAAATAGTGATTTTCTTTTTAAATGGTGATTATTCTAAAAATAAGAATTGAAAGTTGAAAGAGGAGATCATACCCTTTTAAATAGTGTAATAACTTTTTCACTGCAAAAAAAGATTCAGACTCAACTATGACATGTTTGCATCCAAGTTCTTATGACATTAACAAGTCAATGATTGTTGTGTTTTAAATTATTTTTCTGCATACATATTCACAAAACTTTAAATGCTAACGAGTCTCAAAAGCCGAAAATGTTACACATTTGTAAAGCACATTTGTAAAGAAATATAATTAAATAATTTTCAAATTAACCTAGAAAAATATATATTTCAAATTTTTATTTCTAGTTAGAAAATTTCAATTTTAATTATGTTTTATTTCTTTTATAAATTTTATTACTAAATTATATAATTTTTCCTATTTAATTATATTTCCTAATTTATTCCAAATAAATATACTCAAATACATGCATATAATTCAAATTTTGTTTCTAAGTTATAAAGTCAAATTTCCAATTTAACTAAATGAACTAATTTACGCATCAATATTAAAAATGACTTAGTATTTAACTAGCGGTCTTACACATAATAAATAACAACAATAAAAAAATAAGTAATAAGAGCTTTTACTTGATAAAATTTAATAATCAAATCTGATAATTTCACCAGAATCTAGGTTTCTTTTCTTCAAATAAATGAGAAAATTTTGAAAATCCTAAACTAAATTCTGCACAAAATGGAAATAAAAAAACACCAAGCAAAACATCAAACAAGACAGGAAAATATATACATGGGCATGGAAATGCTCTTCACATTCTATGATTCTACCAACACCGAACAATTCTAACCGCTTAAAATGCACACTTCATGCAGCAAAAAACCAACCAAAGTGTAACGACCCTTGACCCTTGAATATTAAGGGATTTTTTTTTTGAAACTTAATTTATCCACTTATTCCCTTATTCACTTAGGTTGTATTCTTGTTCAGTGTCAAATCATTTTTCCTAATTCTTTATCCGTAATTATATTTAATTTCCATATTTTGACATATATGGTCGATAGAAATTTCGACAGCATAACGACTTATATATGAGCCTACCCCACCTGTAACTCAATTGTTTTGACAATCCTAGATATTCACAACTACCAAGCATACTTTCCAAATCCACATTTACAACTCAATAGATCCATTTCGATGCAATATCAATCATCTTAAAACATAATCCTAAAAATAATATTCTTTACATTGTTTTCCTTACAAATTACATCCCAACAAAATATTCCAAATATATGTCTGTGAATACAAATATGTCTGGTACAAGAATATAATTGTATACCTTTCTGTGTGTACAAAAAGTAGCCTAGGGTAGCTCTTTCCCATCAGCCTACGTCGTGTACGTGGCAGGTAGTGTCTGTAGATCACTGCAAATAATCTAAAAGGTAGAGGGGTGAGCTTTAAAAAAAAAAAGCCCAGTAAAAATGCATTTAAAATAATCATGGTGGTTAAATCGCATTGAATGCATGATAAAACTAAGAGATAATGTTTCTTTACAAATATCGCATAGCTTCCAAAAAGCGTATATACAAAACATAATAAATAGAAATATAATTTCGAAGTAACAAATCTATTCAGTTACATCCCAATCTTTCGAAACATACAGAACTCCAGAATATTTCAAAACCGATAGAATTTCAAAAGCATAACTGATGCATAAACATATATCGAAGGATCAAAATCTTATAGCATAGTTCATATTGGATGGAGACTTGGCTAACTTATAGAATTGTCATGCGATGATAACATAGTCATCCTTCGTAGAGGGAAATCAAAAACATGGCCATGGCAAGGTTGTAGACGTGATCAAGGTCGTACAACAATTCAATCACACCCGAAGGTGGAATTCATATACGCCACGAAGGCGCGCATGACAAAAATGCATTGACCGTGTGGCACTTTGCATCTGTAGAACCCAAGAGGTGGCCCCCACAATCATATAGACTGTGTGGTACTTTGCTTCCACAGAACCCAAGAGGTGGTCCCCACGATCGCATGTCATTGTGAACTGCGTGGCACTTTGCTCCCGTCGGACTCAAGAGGTGGCCCCCACAATTCCACTATACATTGCCTTTTCGTCTCAAAATAGAGTTTTCAAAGTCTTTCTTGGGTTTTATAGCCCATAAACTCATATCAAGTAATAAAATCGAATTTCTTGTAATCTGAAAACTCTTTCATAAAATAGAAAGACTATGTAGCACTTTGTTCCCGCAGGACTCAAGAGGTGGCCCTTACAATCACCTTTCGAAAACAAAATTATTTTCTTAAGCATGTTTTCACATACCAAATTTTATTTCTGTCAAAAACATGAAATCAATTCATACGTAAGTTGAAACCATAACATTTATTCAAAAATCATGCTCGAATCTATGCATTTAATTTCATATGGCATTTCTTTACTTCTAAAACATGACCAAATAAAACTTGGGCTTAATAGGTGTAGGGTTTTGCTTTACAATCAAGAGTTGCTCGAGAAAACTCGAAAACACATAAATAAATCGGAGTCTAAGGGGATACCATTACCATTTTAAATTAAACCCCTTACCTCGATTTATCGAAAATTTTGAATTTGAGTGGTGACGCCTCCTAGTACCTCCTTTAATTCCTTCTACGATTCACCTACACCGAAATTGTTTACTTAGCATCCTATTCATGCGAATTGCGTTAAAATCGTAACCTATTCGTTACTACTCCGTGTGTACGTATAATTGTACATACCTAGGCCAACACGCATGTACATATATTTTTATTACTATATATTTTTTTTTGTATGTACATATACTAACATACACATTCATCGTATACGCCTATATGTATATACACCTAAGTATATATACATATATTTTATCATTTGTTTTCCTTATTCATCATCACACATATATATATATATATTTATTTCTTATCTCTCCCGTTTTTCCATTTTTATTTCACGTACACCTTAATTCACACTAACAAGCCTATATCTCAAACATATAAATATATACATGTACATTAAATATACATATATAAATTTACATTTTCTTTTCTTCTTCTTCTTTTTTTTCTACTAATTTTCAGCTTCTCTTTTTTTTTTCTTTCTTTTTCCTTTTTCTTTTTCTCTTCTTCCCTTTCTTCCCTCGGCTACTGCTCACGGGCTCACTGTTTTTTTTTCTTTCTTCTCCAGCTGCTGCTACATCATCCTTACCTCCCCACTGAATTCTTCCTCTGGTTTGGCTTCCCCAATTTCCTGCTCACTTCCATCGGCTAGTTGCAGTTTCCTCTCGGTTTGCCTCAGCTTCAGCTCCCCTCGGTTCTGCTTCAGTTTCCAACCTCTCGGTTCTGCTTCTCCCTCAGCCTCTCGGTTTTAACTTCTCCTTCAGCCCTCTCGATTTTACTCTCCCTTCGGCCTCGGTTCTGCTTTGCTATTCTCCCATCAAGCCTCGGTCCTACTCTCCCTCAATCTCCCTTGCCTCGGTCTGCTTCCTTCCAGTTTTCAGCCCCCCTCGATTTTCTTCTATTTTCAGCCCATGTTCTGCTTCCCGCCGGTCTTCCCCTTCTTCTCCTTCCTTCCTCTTTCGTTCTTCCCTTTCTCCCTTTCCTTCTTTCTTCCTTTCTCTTCTTTCTTTCTCTTTTCTCTCCCGGCCAACCTTCTTCTTTCCTTCTCTTCTCCTCTTTTCTTTTTTTTTGCTTCCCGCCCAGCAGAGGAAATCTGCTTCTTTCAAAAATGAGGCAAACGGAATCGGCTTCCTTTGAAAGCCAATTCTGTACAATACAATATATATATATATATATATATATATATATATTGGTGGGTGTCGAAACCAACAATAATAATTCCTACTCAAAATAGATTAAAACTGTAGTATAAATGAGTAAGGTCGTTTCCCAAGAGATTGGTAAGATTTATTTTTCTGCAAAATATTAAAAAGTAAAATAGGGATTTTGGGAAAATGAAAATTAAATTAAAATATAAGTAAAGAAATCGCTATATAAAAATTGAGAGAAAATCAATATAATGAAAACATCTAACCAAAGGAATAATTTTTAGAATGGGTTCATGGAATTGATCATTGATGCAAAAATAATTTCTTTTAATCTTTACCAAATTGGTTATGGTTATTGGTACGACCTAACAACCTATCCCTCCTTACTTCTTCGATAATCAGGATACGATCTCTAATTATTTCTCTTGTCAGTTAAACAACCTTAGATACGATCTTAAGATTTAATTTACCAACAGCATTGAAAACTAGAGAGACTACCAATTCTAACCAACAAACACACATGTAGATTCATTTAAGCTAGATTATATATCTTCTTAACAGAGAATCGAAATCCTATCTGAAATCAATTATGTTATTTACCACTTATATTAGAATGCCTAAACAATTACGGATTCAGGTTTCTAATTGGCGATATATTATCCTGACAATTGAACAAAGGGCCCTTTTTGCACAATCAATCAAAACAATAATTTAAATAAGAACAGAAGACATATAAATAATAAAGATATAAAAGAACAATATAAAACTAATTAGATCTCACAATTCTTGAAGAACCTAAACTTTAATTATCCTTTGGCTAGACTAAAAACTTAGCAAGCCATAAGTTCAAAGAAAAACACAATAAAAATATAAGAAGATTCAGGAATTCCGAATTTCAGAATTATTTCTCCCTAACCACTCTTAGTCTATATATACTAAATATCCTAGCTCCAGAATCTGTTTCCAAAGGAAAGTGCTCTGATTGAGTTTGATTACAATTAAACTTCTTTCCTTTTTCCACCACTTTGCATATCTCTTCTTTAATAATTAAAATCTTCCACTTGCCATCTTTGGACTGATTCAGTCAACTTCAATTACAAGTGATAGATCTTGACTTAAATTCCAAGATTTCTTCTGATTTTGTGATTTGAGCAGAATCTGCAGCTTTTAATCCATTTTGTCCATTTTCCTTCATTCACAATACAAAATAGAAAATATAAATCAAATCCAAAAATTAAGCATATAAAAGAATTTAAATCATGGGAAAATATGACAATTAATATGTATAATATGTAACTTATCATATATATATATATATATTAATATATATATATATATATATATATATATATATATATATGTGTGTGTGTGTTATTAATATATAGATAGATATTATTTGTTTGTTTTTGTTTAGTGTTAGTATTATTTTTTTTTGTTTATTGTTTTGTGTTCATTTCCATTTCATTTTTCATTTTATTTCATTTCATCCTATTTTATTTTTATTTATTTATTTATTAATACTTATATATTACATACTATACATTACATGATATATATATATATATTTGTTTTATATTATTATCTATCTATTTTAAATTTTCCTAGTATATATATATATATATATATATACACATATATATATATACATTTTCTTTTTATAAAATTATCCAATGAAAATATTCATGTCTTCCATGAAATTTTCATTATTTCGAAAATGAAATATTATTGGGATCTCATTACTCCTTATAAATCCTCGATATACGTTTTCAATCAAAATTTTCAACTAATGAATTAAAATTTTCAATCCCTCCATGCTTGAATTCACTTCATCACTTCATGTATTTCGGGTTCTGTATCGTTTACGGGCATCTCGGTTTTCATACTCTTCGAGCCCTACAACGAATATTCGCACTTCCATTAAGACATATTATTTTATTTTTTTTTATTTTTATATAGTCTAATTAAATGTAAAAAATTTGTGGTGTTTACATAAAGTTGGTGATGTAATTATGTAAACATATTATCAGAGAATACTCTATTTGCCTCATTGTTAAACCTAAATGCTACTAGGTGAAATCATCGACGCTACTTTTCAGAAATAGAATCATTTACCTAAATTAACTGAGTGAGGGGCGGCGACGCCTGAGTGAGACACTGCATGAGGAGTGGCGATGAGTGGCTGAGTGAGGGAGCAATGCAAACAGACTGAGTGAGGAACGGCTGAGTGAGGCAGCAGAGCAAAGAGATTGAGTGAGAAGCGGCAACTATGAAACTTTTATTAATAAAATTTTAGTGACTTTTGTTTAAAATTTAAAAACTTATTATTTTAATCATAATTATCTAATTTAATTTAATAATTATTTATATTATACTTTATTTTTTTTAAGCTCACAAAGTTTTATTGTATAAATATATTTTCTTAGTGTATTATATCAACTACAAAATATCGCTCATATGGTAGTGTATAATTGTATATGATATAATTATATCAAATGCTAAAAATATATAATTTTTTTAATTTAATAATCTAAATTTATAATGAGACATTTGATTAATTAATGTAAATGATTATATTTAAAGTAATAATGTTAATTATGATTTATATACAAATAAAAAACAAATTAGAAATAAAATAGAGCTAATTAATTGACCATTTATTCATATTAATCATTTTTTTGGTAAATGATAATATTAATTGGTACTTTTCTTCTTATAATATCTATATGTAATATTTTCTTTTGCATTTAATGAATATAATTATATCTACTATTTTATAGTAAATATTGTAGGAAATTAAAAAAGAGTAAATGATTTTTGTCAAATAACAAATATTAAAACATAGAAATTTGTTTTTATATAAACATTTATTAAAATATAAAATCATATAAAAATTAAATTAATTATCACATTCAAAATTTTTTTAAGAAAATTCATAATTAATAAAATTTCAAAATATTTCAAACCGGCTCTCTAAACCCCCCAACTAGAACCGGAACCAAACTTGAAGAAGTTCGAACCCGAAAAGAACCCGAACCGAACTCGTCCGAACCCGCCCGTTTGCTACCTCTATAAAAGCACCACTGGCTCTGCCTCCTTTCCTAAGATGGGAAATTAGAAGCTCATGTATTGAGAAATTAGTATAACAAAGATTCATCCAGGCAATAGGCATAGTTATTGCAACTAAATCTATCTTGGGAAGGTATTTCATCTTCAAAAGGGCAGCCGTAGAATATGCTGAGATTTTGAATTGTAGAAGCAAAACCAGAGAAGTTCTCGTGTAAAGAGATGTTATGGAATCGTTCAAGACAGATCTCTAAAGGTGCAATGCTGATAGAGCCAGGTTGACTAATGTCTAATACAAGAAATCTCTGATAATTAAGATTTATAACAGGGAACTGATTTTCTTCACAAATGAGCTCGAATCCTTCTTGCCCGCAGTATCTTGGGCGTACACTGCCCCAGAAAGGGTATTCAATGCAATGTATGGCACCACAATTAAAATGAAGATGGAGATAGAATGTAGCAGAGGTGAAAAGAAGATATGGATATTCATTTACGGACGATGAGACACACAAAAAAAAAATGGTAAGATAGAGGTTCAGCTATTGATATGAAAGAGAATGGTAAAACATCAGCACCTGGGCTCTATCATCTATGTACTGCATAATTAATATATTGTAATGAACAGAGCTGCTTGTTTTGACCAACAAACGCTCTTGAGGTCAGAATGTTGATTGTGTTAGGAAGATTCTGTTGATATATGGCAATTTGACTTTGAGGCGTGTAGTATTACACTTTTTTGAGTGTAATATTGCTTCACACAGAAGCAAGTTATCCCAGGATACAACAAAGCCTTAAAAGATTTCTTTGTGAATTGTGAAAGATCAAGAGTAAGTTTTCTGGAAATCAAAATATTACTATATAAAAATTGAATATTTCAGAACCACTCACCCCAAGTGCCCAAGTGCCTATCTTTTGACTTTTAAATTAGTCAAAGTTCCAAGTAAACCCACAAGCTTTTAATAATTCAATTTACACTCTAAGTTTGATTTCCTCTTATAAAGCCAATTATTGCTTTATCTATAAACAATGTGAGATTGAGTTAAATTACAAGCTATCCAACAGATTGTGAGAGACACGACTCCTGATTAGTCGTGACATTTTATTATTGTACGTTTGAGAAATTTTGGTTTGAAATTCAAAGGTGGGCGATACCTGTTGGGCAGCTACAGGCGAGAGAGAGACGGAGAGCAACGAGGACAAAGACGCAATACGCATGATGCTTTAGAGTGGGAATAACAACAAAACCATTTGAGCTAGACAAGCCAATAGTTAATGATTTAGAGATTACGGCTCGTTATTAGATACATGCAGCTAAGGATGTAGCCTCCCAGTCCTAGCCTTTTCGTATTTTTCATATTCTTACGATGCACAGCAGCCCAGTTGGAAAGGATTTTGCAGATATTATTGAATACTATGCATTATGGAAATTTAGAAGGCACGCATTTGGTAGCTTTAACTTTTCCACATTACAGATGGGAGAAACCAATTTCTGTTTATGGAGCAGCCTTGTAGGGCAGACTCCTATGCATGTTAGCTAGTCTTCTGTTAAGTAATAAGTAAAGAGAGATTAATTTAATTATTCGGAGGAAACAAATTGCTTAAAAAGGTCAGTTAAAGGTGTATTAGGATAACAAGTAGCCTCAATTATTGGGATGGTGGATCAGACTAATTAATTAATTAATTAAATCGGTGCAGTAAACCGTTAGTGTAATTGTCAGACACAAAATAAGTCAATATCATACAAAGTTCAACCAATTAATTAATTTCATCATAGCAAATGAAATGCTTATTAATCATAAAAAGTTCAGGTTGACAGAAGCCAGCAGCCACAGGAACATATCATCCTACTTGCTTTTTTTTCTTTTTTTTTTCTTTTTGGCTTCCATATATTATTCAAAATTTATTGAAAATTTGTATATCACGGAGAGAGTCCAAACATGACAGGATTTTCTCTGTCGGCGAAGAGAAATTGTAGTCCGACTAAAAATTTGAATGGCAACAGTGTTCAAATGTGAGTGAAACCCTTCGTATTACCAAAAATTTAAATGAAAATGTGACATACACAAATTTATGTATGTATGGATTCTTTTAACATTCTTTTATGAAGTAAGAATAGTTAGAAAATAAAATTGGTTCTATTTAAATAAAATATAAAATAATTATTAAAAATATATGTTTTTAATAAAATAATAAAAAATTAACTCTCGCTCTATTTTTTGTTAACAGCTGACGTGCAAAACGGATCAGAGCAACCAAACGGACTAGTCTTCTCAAACAAATAAGGTGAATTCAAGAAAAGGCTTCAACAATGATTGGGCCAAACCTCAAGGGTGCATTTGGTTGGAGGAAATTTAAAATTTTTTTTGTAATTTTTTTTTGTTATTTGATTTTTCTGTTTAATTTAATTATTTTTTTGTTAGTTTTTTAATTTTACTTATAATATTTAATTTTAAAAAAATTTGAAATAAAATGATTACTTTCAAATTTTAAGATATTTTTAAATTATCTGAATCAAAATTTTTTTTAAATATGAAATAAAATTTTTTTTCTTAAAATTTACCTCTTAAATTTTTTTTTGGAATAAAAAGGAGAAGCTGTGATCTCTTAGTGGCTTCCATTAATTCTAGGCCAGAGCAACCGAAGATGTTTAAAAAGCCCAGTCCAAAAACACTCTGTGAAATAAAACTTCGATAACTGAAACTAACAATTAAAAATTCTATTAAAAAATATTCAAAATTAAAAAATTTAATTGAAAAAAATAAGACATATAATAATTTCTCTGATAGTTAAAAAATTACACTATAAAAATGAACACAAATACTAATAATGAAAAAAAATAAATTAACAGTTTAAAAATTAGTACTATTTTATATATTTCAACTTACTTTAAATACTTATAATTAAAAAGTTGAAATTAGCGGTCAATTACTAAATTTGTTAAAATTTAATCTCTTGAAAAAATATGCTCAAAATCTCAACATTACAAGTTCATATATTAATCTTTAATAATATTGGATTTTTTTTTCTTTTTGGCTTCTAGAAAAATTTCGCCTAAAGTTTTGCTATACAAGAACTATTATGAATTTTATCTTCTCTTTTCTATCTCCTAAAAAGTTGGCGCCGGTAATAATTAAGATTTAAATTTTTTTAACTAAATATCACATTTTATATATATATTTTTTAAAAAAGAACCGAGTACATTGTATCTTAAGTGCTTCACTAAACAATTTTAAGCTTTATTCAAGTACATGTACGTTCACTTGATTAAATTTCACATCAACGTTTTATTCTACGGTAGCTTCTCTCTTGCCTTCACTTCTCTACCCTCTCCCTTACGACAATGAGTTTTTTTTAATAATATTTATTTTTATTCATTTTATAATTTAAAATTATTATGAATGATAATAATAATAATAATAAAAGTAAAAAAGAGTAATCGATATTGGTTTCAAATTTAACTTTATCTATATAATTGTAATATTATTAAGGTAAAAATCAGAATATATATTGTTGTTACCTGAAACAATGGTGATGAATCGCTGACGTCTTCTCTTCAGGTTCTCTGCCACGTGTTGTCGAGAGTTTCTGCAAAAAAAGAATAAGATCAGAGGAACGCAGGGGTTGTCCCCTGCGTTTGCACTCCGATGCCTAAGTTAGACAGGAAATTTGGCAAAGTTTTTGTATGAAGATTTCAGATCCTGTTTATGAATCATACCTGACCCCTATTTATAGGGGTTTCTTTCTGTCACTAATTACGTATATGTCATTTTCGTTAAATATCAGATTTTCTCATGCCTATACCCGTTTTCTTCGTGCGCCACACGACGTACTTTTTTTATTCTTAATAGGATGCACAACAATTGTTTCCCACTCTTTCGCTAGGTATAACCTTTCGGAAGAGTACATATGTTCTCATTGTAACCTCACGTCAAGTCCTTACATTAGATTCTGAAGTCGACTCTTCATCGGAGTGTTTAGCTTACTTCGCGCATTTTTTGCTTCAAGCCCTTATTTAAGTGCTTAGCTTACCTTGCGCATTTTTCTCATCAAGCTTTTGCACTTTTTCTTCGTGGCTTAGCTCACGCATTTTTCGCTTCGAGCTGTTTTATATAAATCTTCTACTGGCGCCGGGCTGCCGTGCCGCATTCGCGCCTCCGGCACGATGGCATGTTTATTTTCAAGTGCCTGGCCGCCGTGACGCCTTTGCGCCCCTGGCTCTTACGGTAAGTCTTTTCAGATGCTTGGCCGCCGTGATGCTATCGCGCCTCTGGCTCCTATGGCTTATCTATCTTCAACGCCTGGCCACAGTGACGCTATTGTGCCTCAGACTCTTACGGCTTGCACGTTTTCAGCGCCTGACCACAGTGACGCTATTGCGCCTCAGGTTCTTACGACTTATCCGTTTGCAACGCTTGGCCACAGTGGCGCTATTGCGCCTCAGGCTCTTACGGCTCGTCTGTTTTCCACACCTGGCCACAGTGACGCTATTGCGCCTCAGGCTCTTACGACTCGTCTGTTTTCCACGCCTGGCCACAGTGATACTATTGTGCCTCAGGCTCTTACGACTCGTCTGCCTCTTACGCCTGGCCACAGTGACACTATCGTGCCTCAGGCTCTTACGGCTCTTTTTTTTCATGTCTGGCCACAGTGACGCCATCACGCCTCAGACTTTTACGGCTCGTCTGTCTTCAACGCCTGACCATAGTGACGCTATTGCACCTCAGGCTCTTACGGCTCGTCTATCTTCAATGCCTGGCCACAATGATGCTATTGCGCCTCAAGCTCTTACGACTCGTCTGTCTTCAACGCCTGGCCACAGTGACACTATTGCACCTCAAGCTCTTACAGCTCGTCTGTCTTCAAAGCCTGGCTACAGTGACGCTATTGCGCCTCAGGCTCTTACAGCTCGTCTGTCTCTTACGCCTGACCACAGTGACGCTATTGCTTCTTAAGCTCTTACGGCTCGTCTATTTTTCACGCCTGGCCACAATGATGCTATCACGCCTCAAGCTCTTATGGCTCGTCTGTTTTTCACGCCTGGCCACAGTGACGCTATTGCTCCTCAGGCTCTTACGGCTCGTCTATTTTTCACGTCTGGCCACAGTGACACTATCGCGTATCAGGATCTTACGTTTTGTCTATTTTTCATGCCTGGTCACAGTGACGCTATTACGCCTCAGGCTCTTACGGCTCGTCTGTTTTCCACGCCTGGCTACAGTGACGCTATTACACCTCAGGCTCTTATGGCTCGTCTGTCTTTCGCGTCTGGCTATAGTGTCGCTATTGTGCCTCAAGCTCTTATGGCTCGTCTATCTTCAACGCCTGGCCACAGTGACGCTATTGCGCCTCAGGCTCTTACGGCTTATTTGTATACTTTTGTTTTACCCGTATATTTATTTATCTGTGTATGCTCCCCAAATTCCTGATAGAAAGATTTATACTTTTAGAAAGAATTACATATGTAAACATACCTTTTTCTGATGCCTCCCATTCCAAAATTTGGCCTTGAATCTTCGAAATAGACTAAGGAGTTCAGACTGTTCTAACCACTAGTCTGCTTCCTTCTATTTGCTGAGGAAGGGCTTTATCTTCCCTGCTCTCCAGACCGATGAACTTCGAATTAATTTCGACCAAACCCTGCGGCAGAGGTTTGCCTCTCGAACTTTACGGCGGGGGTTTATCTCCCTTACCCTGGCGATAGGGTCCTGAGTACTGGTCTCTACGACAGGGTTCTGAAAATGTGCCGCAAGGTTGTTCTCCCTTAGCCCTGTGGCAGGAATCTGAAACTCCATGGTAGGGTTTTGCTTGACAGGGTGTGTGGCAGAGTCTCGCGCCTTGCGGGACATGGTGCGCGGTAGATCTCTCGCGGCAAGGTGTGCGACAGGGGTCTCGCGCTGTAGAGTGCGTGATAGGGTCTAGCACGACGGGAGTCTCTCACGTGGCAGAGTCTTTCGAGAGACAGAGTGTGCGACAGGGGTCTCGCGCGGTAGGTCTAGCGAAGTAAGGTATGCGACAGGGGTCTCGCGTGGTCAAGCGTGCGGTAGAGTATCGCGCGATAGGGTCCGTAGCAGAGTCTCACGCGACAGGGTGTGCGGCAGAGTCTTGCACGGCAGGGGTCTCGCGTGTCAGAGTGTTCGACAGAGTCTCGGGCGGCAGGGTCTTTCCCTGTGCTCGAAACTTCGGATGGCCATAACTTTGTGCTCGGTGGTCCAATTGAGGTGATTTTTTTGATTCGTGTAACGTTTTGAGATCTACGCGATGGCAAATTATCAAAGGCTATTTGTCCGGGATTTCATCCAAAAAAATGTCGTTTTAGCCTTGAATTTTGATTTTTTTATTATCCATCGGTTCTTATCCCTCCTGAACGTGTCTCTACCATAGCTTTTCTTTCGTTTCTCACAGACGACACCAATTGTTGTTACCTGAAACAATGGTGAGGAATCGTTGGCATCTTCTCTTCGGGTTCCCTGCCACGTGTTGCTGAGAGCTTTTGCAAAAAAGAATAAGATCAGAGGAACGCAGGGGTTGTCCCCTGCGTTTGCACTCCGATGCCTAAGTCAGACAGGGAATTTGGTAGAGTTTTTGTATGGAGATTTCAGATCTTTTTTATGAATCATATCTGGCCCCTATTTATAGGGTCTGTCACTAATTACGCATATGCCCTTTTCGTTAAATATAAGATTTTCTCATGCCTATACCCGTTTTCTTCGTGCGCCACTTGGTGCATTCTTCGTGCGCCACGCATCGTACTTTTTTTATTCTTAATAGCATGCACAACATATATAAATAAAGAAAGAGAGTTTCAATCGGGTACAAACTCATATCTTTAAAAGCACAATCATTATCAACAAGTGGGGATGGACAGGTATGATTCATGAAACTAAGTCTCTATTTTATTTACAGAAACTCTGTCAAATTCTCTAGCTGACTTAAGCATTGGAGTGCTTACGCAGGGAACAACCTCTGCGTCCCTCTAATCATTCTTTTTCTTGCAGAGTTTTCGGTAGCACGTGATAGAAAAATCAAGGCGATGACGTAAGCAATTCGTAACTGTTGTAACTGAGTAAAGCTAGTGAATTGGAATCAAACCACAGATTGCAGTTCTTGGTATGGGCATCTGCAGCAACTCAATCTGGCTTATAACAAACTCATCTTCTCTTTTCCTGCTTGGTTTGGCAAGTTTGCAAACGTGAGTTATCTTAATTTGTCAAATGCTGGCTCTAAAGGGCAAATTCCAACAGAGATTTCATGTATGACTAGGTTGGTTACTTTTGACTTATCTGCAAATTCATCTATTGGATTGTCCTTGAAGCTTGAGAACCCAAACCTAGAGATGCTTATTCCAAATCTCACGAGGCTAAGATTTCTTCATCTTGATGGCGTAAATATATCGACTAAGGGAAATGAGTGGTGTTAGGTCTTATCGTCACTGATCAATTTGCAAGTGTTGAGCATGTCAGACTGTAATCTTTCAGGACCTATAGATTCTTCGTTTTCTAAGCTTCGGTCTCTCTCAGTCATCTACTAGGACACCAACAACTTGTCTGCTCCACTTCCAATATTCTTTGCGGAATTCCAAAATTTAACTTCCCTTCATCTTAGTACTACTGGTTTGACTGGAAAACTCTCAGAAGAAATCTTGTATGTGACTACGTTACAGACTCTTGATTTGTCCAACGACTACTTTCGGTGGGAGTACACTAAGGGGAATTTTCATCATTGGAGGCCACTGTTTCTTCATTTTGATACATATTTCAAGACGTACTTATCTTTTAGGAATGATCTTCTCCTGTCAGATAAAATTCTAGAAGATGATAGTCCATTTCCAAAGCATGCAGTTCTTCAAATACTGCGAGTAATGCAAACAGTCTTGGAGAATTGCCACAACAAAAGTTCTTTTGATGCCTTGGAACATTTCAAGCTTCTACTTTCATCACTGATCCTGAAGTTCTTATAGCTACACTGGAGACTCTTTCTGCACTTGTTAAAATAAACCCATCTAAGGTCCATGGAAGTGGTAAGTTGATTGGATGTGGCTTAGTAAACAGCTATTTGTTGTCTCTTGCTCAGGGATGAGGGAGCAAGGAGGAGGGGTTGGGTCTGTATTCATGTGTTTTGGCAAATGAGAGAACACTGGAGGAAGGGCTTAGTTTGTTTCCATCTGATGTAGAAAATGATCGTGACAAGACTCAACACTGTATTGGTTCTAGCCTTTATTTTGAGTTGCATGGGCTCAATATTCAAGGGGTTGAAGAAAGCACTAGCAATGCAAGTTCTACTTCAAGAGTCATACACATTCCCGATCTACATTTGAGGAAGGAGGATGATCTATTAATAATGAATCAATGTATTCAGCAGTATAATGTACCTAGTGAGTTCCAGTTTTCATTGCTAATAAGAATTAAATATGCGCATGCCTTTCGGTCTCCTAGGATATGCAGGCTGTACAACAGGGTTTGCTTTCTTGCGTTTATTGTGCTTGTTCAGTCTAATGATGCTAATGATGAGGTGACATCTTTTTTTGCGAATGAGTCAGAGTATACGAATGAATTAATCAGGATCGTGCGGTCAGAAGGAACTATTCCTGGAACTATTAGAACTCTTGTGATGTTTGCGTTGGGAGCTCAATTAGCTGCGTATTCAGCATCTCATGACCAGGCACAAATTTTGAGTGGATCAATTATTAATTTTACTGTAGGAAATCGAATGATTCTCCTGAATGTGCTTCAGAAGGCAGTTTTATCACTGAAAGGCTCTAGTGATCCATCGTCTCTTGC
This sequence comes from Firmiana major, assembly GCA_033439115.1. NCBI lineage: Eukaryota > Viridiplantae > Streptophyta > Magnoliopsida > Malvales > Malvaceae > Firmiana > Firmiana major. The sequence continues at coordinate 34,870,369 of CM065897.1, read as the reverse complement.
TTTTATTGAGACTTTTCTTCAGTTCTATGTACTTCATATTGTTTCATCCTCTGCATCTGGGAGTAATATTAGAGGGTCAGGAATGGTTCTAACTTCTTTACCACTTTTAGAGGATTCTGACCCAAACCATATGTATCTTGTCTATTTGGCTGCAAAAGCTCTGCAAAAGCTCATGGATTGCAGTAGTTCAGCTGTATCATTGTTTAGAGAACTGGGTGGAGTGGAGCTTTTGGCTCAGAGGCTACAAATAGAAGTACGTAGAGTTATTGGTGTGGCTGACGGAAAGGATAATTCAATGGTCATTGGTGAATGCTCAAGATACATTGATGACCAGTTGTATTCTCAAATAAAAGGCTTGAAGCGAAAAATACGCGAGGTAAGCCACGAAGAAAATGTATAAGGGCTTGAAGCAAAAAATGCGCGAGGTAAGCCACGCACCTAAATAAAGGGCTTGAAGTGAAAAATGCGCGAGGTAAGCCACGCACCCAAATAAAGGGCTTGAAGCGAATAATGCGTGAGGTAAGCCACGAAGAAAATGTGAAAAGGCTTGAAGAGAAAAATGCGTGAGGTAAGCCACGCACCCAAATAAAGGGCTTGAAGTGAAAAAAATACGCGAGGTAAGCCATGAAGAAAATGTGCAAGGGCTTGAAGCGAAAAATGAGCGAGGTAAGCCACGCACCCAAATAAAGGGCTTGAAGAGAAAAATGCGTTAAGTAAGCCATGAAAAAAATGTGCAAGGGCTTGAAGCAAAAAATGCGCGAGGTAAGCCACGAATAAAAAGTGTAAGGGTTGAAGTAAAAAATGCGCGAGGTAAGCCACGAAGAAAATGTGTAAGGGCTTGAAGCGAAAAATGCGTGAGGTAAGCCACGTACCCAAATAAAGAGCTTGAAGCGAAAAATGCGCAAGGTAAGCCATGAAGAAAAAGTGCAAGAGCTTGAAGCGAAAAATGCACAAGGTAAGCTATGCACTTAAATAAAGGGCTTGAAGCAAAAAATGCGCTAGGTAAGCTGTGAGACCTGAGAATTTTGTACACACCTAATTTTGTAATGTGAACATGAAGTGTAATTGATTAGGGTAAATGTGATGTACTCATATATTGAGGTGGTAAGGAATGAAATTTCTAAGTGATGAATGAGTATTGAATGAGAAATAATCAATGGAGTAAATTATGGCAATTATGTATTACGATTTTAAGCCAAGAGTATAACCATAGTGTGAAACTATGAGGCCAGATCGATCTTGGAGAAGAAAGGATCGATTTGGTAGGCCAAAGTGACAAGGAATGAGAAATCTAAACGAGTAGATCGATCTCCAATGGAAGTAATCGATCTCCTTGTGATTTTACCTTAAAGGGATCAATCTCTTACAAGAGCAGATCGATCTCCAAATGTTTCTGTAACATGTAGATCGATCTCCTCACAAGGAGCAGATCGATCCCCTCAAGATTATGAGATCGATCTTGTCCCCACGATAGATCGATCTGGTAGGCATAAAAAGTGCCCAAAACATTTCCAAATTCAAAGGCAGATCGATCTCCTATAGGAGCAGATCGATCTCCTGCCTTCTGCCTATATAAGGACCCTTGTGTTTTTGCTGTAACTCATCATCTCTCTCCGAAAAACTGAAATCCCTAGCTTTCTCTCTCCTCCAAAACGTCCATTTTCGTTTGAATCAAAGGTTGTGGCAAGAAGGAAAGTTGTTCCTCATTAAAAGGAGAATAACATACTTGGAAATCGAATGACGATTTGCCTTCCTTGATAAATCTCATTCCCTGATCATCATAGAAGATATCATACTCTACCTGCTCAGGGCATCAGCAACTACGTTTGCCTTCCCCGGATGATATAGAATCTCGCAGTTGTAATCCTTAAGGAGTTCCATCCATCTTCTTTGTCTCATATTTAACTTTTTCTGATCAAACAGATACCTCAAACTTTTGTGGTCAGTGAAGATCAGGAATTTTTCCCCATATAAATAGTGTCGCCAGATCTTCATGGCAAATACCACAGCGGCTAACTCCAAATCATGCGTGGGGTAATTCCGCTCATGATCTTTCAATTGTCGTGATCCATAGGCAACCACTCTTCCATGCTGCATGAGCACCACCCCAATTCTTGATGGGAAGCATCATTATACACTGACAATCCTCCTGATCCAAGGAGCAACAATCTTGGAAAATCCTTTCACAAACCTTCTGTAATACCCTGCCAAACCAAGAAAACTTTGTACCTCTATAACTGTCCTCGGTCTTTCCCAATTAAGCACAACCTCCACTTTAATTGGATCAACTGATACTCTTTCCTTTGAAACTATATGACCAAGAAAAACTATCTGATCTAGCAAAAACTCACACTTACTAAGCTTTCCATATAATTGCTTATCTCAGGATATCTGAAGTACTAACCACAATTGCTGCGCGTGCTCGTCATAAGACCGAGAGTACACCAAAATATCATCAATAAAGAATATCACAAACTTATCTAGATAGTCTCGAAACACCTCATTCATTAATCTCATGAAGGCTGCAGAGGCATTTGTCAATCTAAAGGGCATCACTAAAAATTCGTAATGGCCATACCTAGTCCTGAAGGCTGTCTTTGCAATATCTTCCTCCTTAATCCTCAATTAGTGATAGCCTAATCTTAAATCAATCTTAGAGAAGACTGAGGCCCCTCTTAGCTGATCAAGCAGATCGTCAATTCTTGGCAATGGGTATTTATTCTTCACCGTAGCTTTATTCAATAGTCGATAGTCTATGCATAATCTGAGACTACCATCATTCTTCCTTACAAATAACACTGGCGCTCCCCACGGTGAGACACTGGGTCTAATAAATCCTTAATTCAATAACTTTTGTAGTTGTTTCTTCAATTCCTCTAGTTCCACTAATGCCATCCTATACGAAGGTCTATAGATAGGCTGAGTATCTGGTACCAAATCAATGATAAACTCAGCTCTCTCTCTGGTGGTAAACCGGATAACTCATCTGGAAAAACATAAAAAAATTACACATCACGGGTATATCCTCAATCCTCGGATGTTTCTGGTTATCATCTAAGATGAGTGCTTCAAAACCTTCACATCAAAAGCAAATTTAATACTCTCAAAAGGTAATATCATAATTTTCAAGTTCCTTACACAAATTTCACACATTTATTTCCTCAATATTTCAAACGTACACTGTAAGGTTCAGGTAGGGGAAAGTTATAATCTTAGTGTAGCAGTCTAAACTCACTCAATTGGTTGCTAGCCAATCCATTCCCAAAATTACATCAAACCCATGTATATTTAACATCATTAGATCTGCTAGCATTACTCTATCTCCCACCTTTATTTCACATCATCTACATATCATATCCGTTCTCTAGGACTCACGCATAGGGGGTATTCACATGTAGGATATACTCTAGAGGTTCAAACTTCAAATTTAACTTACATGCAAAATGCTCAGAAATAAACGAATGCGTGGATCCTGATCAATCAACACATGAGCCTTATGATTACAAACAGAGAGTGTACCTCTTATAGTTTCTGCAGAAGCGTCTGTTGTTTCCTTATCTGGAGCGAACACACGTCCCACTGTGACGGGCTTCTTTCTTTTCTCTGGAGCAGTGGCCCTTCTCGGAGGATTCACTCTCTGTGGCTGCTATCTGGTAGGCTCCGGAGCATGTGGTCTCTAAGGTTAAGGATAGTCTTTCACTCTGTGACCCATGTCTTCACATCTAAAACATCCATGAATCAACCCAGTACAACTCCCCTTATGCGGTCGTTCACAGTCTCTACAAACCCTTATCTCAGGTCTGACATCTCGAGAGGTCTCCCTAATGATGGGATAAGCTCTGGGTCTCTCCAATCTACCCTTTTGTGCCTCAATCCTCCCTCTTCTGAAGGAACCCCTCCGAATATCTGTTTGGAAAATCGCTGGCCTCTTATTCTTATCTCCAGCCACTGTTCTGAACTCATTTAGAGATTGTACAATTTCGATTCCCCTCTCAATCTCTTGTACTCGTCTCAAAACATCTTCAAACTCAGTAATACACAACCCTATCAATCGATCTCGAATGATGGGCTTTAGTCTATATACAAATCTCTCGGTGCAGAGCTCTTCATCTTTAAAGGTCTCTGGATCATATTTCAATAGAGTGGTAAATCGACTCTCATAATCATCCACAGACATATCGCCATGTACTAGACTCAAAAACTCAGCCAGCGTCCTTCTTTGGGCAGATCGTGGTACATTTTGGGCTTTAAAGGCTTTCTGAAACTCTTCCCAGCTAATCACCTCCTGACGAGACATCAGAATACCCTAGGTAGTATCCCACCAATCTCGGGCTCTCCCTTTCAACATATAAGCACCCATACTGACCCTCTCAGCATCAGTGTATCCCAAATAATCAAATATGACTATCAACTCTGTTAGCCACTCCTCAGTCTCTACGGGATCCTTTCTCCCCTTGAACGCGAGTGAATTCATTTTCAAAAAGTCCCTCAGTCGGACCATACTTCTGTCATCGGGCTGAGTAGCGGGAGGCACCGGGTCCATTTGTACTGGGGGCGCGGGAGGTCCTTGTGGTGGTGTAGGAGTGGTACTCGAGGTATTAACTCCAAAATGTTGCGCGAATAGCGCTGTCATTTGCTCAAAACCCTGTTGTACATCTTGCTCAACTCGGTTAATTCGAGAGTTAGGGCTCTCCGGTTGTGGGGCAGGTGGCGTAGGTGGCTCTGGTTGCCTCCTCGAACGACCTCGTCGTCCACTCATTTTTCAATCTCAATACGTTTCCTACGCGTACACATCAAACTTGATTGAAATTTTAATCCTCAATTTTCAGTTCATGACTAGACTTATACGACACTTGGGATGTATACTATTTCACTTAACCGACACTGACAGTTCTAAACACCCTAAGCTCTGATACCAAATAAACTCTGTTGACGCCCCGGAAGCGTAAAAAATAGGGTAAATTTTAAAACTTATTTACATCAATACACAATTCTATGTGCATTCTTGTACAATGTCATGCATCATCATACATAAATTATAAAACTTTCACCTCAGGATCTCATCATCTAATAATTATATATCATACATATACATTCCTCAATTCAGTGTTAATTAATCCTAATACATCTCATACATCATTGTACATCAAGTGTCTGTAAATACAACTTTAGTCTGGATACATGAAATGTTAAAGTATACCTCAAAATACAATATATATGGCCTGTAGCTCAAGTTCTCCACTAGCCACTACTCCGTATGTCGCAGGGAACTCTCTTCACTTGAAGAAATCTGGGAGATATATTAAAAATAGGGTGAGCTTCTAAATCGCTCAGTAAGGGGGTAAGGGACTCGTTAGCAAAATCAGCAACTACACAGCACAATCATTTTGTTTTGTAGGTGAAACTCAATAAACTCAATAGAAAACGTAGCATGAAATCATTAAAACCTCATTAGCACCTCACTTCTTTAAGATCATGCAGAAGCATAAGTAAATGGCTCAGTACAAAAACCATAGTTACAAACATATGGAAATAAGGATGCGATAATGGCTTTTCTCGTAAAAAGGTGATAAAAATAACCTCAATAGTAATGCACGTGGCAAGGCCACAATCTCATGTATAAAATAGAGACTAGGCAATAAAAACTTAGATAAAAACATCCGTCATGACACATCAAACTAATCTCCTCTGGGTGTGCATCCCAGGCATCCTCAAAAGAGGAAATGTCGACAATATGGTCGTGTACATGGTGTATTGGTCTTACATGTTACTAGAACAAGGCCCGGACTTACATGCTTCCAGAGCAAGGCCTCTCCTTATGCACACTATCGATCTTACATGCTACCAAAGCAAGGCCCAAACTTGCATGCTACGAAAACAAGGCCACCTAGCGCTACCAGAGCGGGGGTCATCTCACGTTACCAGAACGGAGGCATCTCTCGCTACCAAAGTGAAAGAATATCATACTTACATGCTACCAGAGCAAGGCCCAGACTTACATACTACCAAAGCAGGGCTCGATGTCTATCACATGACACGCCTAAGTCTTAATAACAACCATTATCATATAAAATTGTTTTCCCTTCATGTAGAGCTCATAATGGTTTTTCTCATAAAACTCATCTGAAAACCTTTTTGTACTCATCATAAAACATGTTAAAATCGAGCTCAAACTGGCAAAACCACACGCACATTTCTCATATCTCAGTATGCTTTAACGTAGAGCCCAAATCCCTTTTCGCTTTTAAACTCAAATAGTTTGTAAAACAACTTCACGCTTTGTTTACAACTCATAAAAATTGGGCCCCCAACCGGCTATAAAACTGTGTGCAATAATTCAATCACAACTCGTAAAACATGTTTATTTTCTCAAATAACATTTCATGCTACAATATCGTCACAAATCACATACACAAATGAGTTTAAGTTTTCCCTTACCTAGTTGCACCTCGTATAGTGCAATCGTTTCCCCTGAACAACGGACTAGCCTCGCATTCCTCTCTAGAACTCTTGGGTTGTCCAAACGATGTAAGAACATGATCAACACGTCATCACATTGTCTCTAATCTCAACATCGAGCATAATTGCTCACATTCTCATAGTTTCTCAATACCTCAATGATTCTAACAACCATAACCATTTTCAGCCTACTCATCACAACATCTACAGCCACAATCGCAGAAATCTACTTCAAAATCAAGGATTAAAGCTTAGAAATTTACTCAAAACTTGTGGAGTGCTCAATTCATGCCTCAGCTGTGAGATCTAAGAATTTTACACATATCCAATTATGTAATGTGAATTTGAAATGTAATTTATTGAGCTGAATGTAATGTACTCTTACATTGAGGTGGTATAGAGTGAATTTCTAAGTGATGAATGGGTCATGAAAGAGATTTTATGTTAAGTGTTTAACTAAAGTGTGAAACTATGAGGCCAGATCGATCTTGGAGAAGAGATGATCTATCTCGTAGGCTAAAGTGACAAGGAATGAGGAAATTTAAGTGAGTAGATCGATCTCCAATAGAAGAGGATCGATCTCCTTATGATTCTGTAATGAAGAGATCGATCTCATAAGGAAGGAATCGATCTCAAAATGTTTCTGTTAAGGAGAAGATCGATCTCCTCAAGGAGCAGATCGTGCTCATGAAGTATTCTGTAAACTAGAGATCGATCTCATAATTGGAGCAGATCGATCTCATAAAGTCATTAAGAGATCGATCTCACCCCTCGACAGATCGATCTCTTAGGCATAAAATTGCCTCAAATCGTCCCTAAATTCAAATGCAGATGATCTCATCAAGAGCCAGATCGATCTCCTACCCTCTATCTATAAAAGGACCCTTATGTTTTCCTGCATTTCATCTTTTCTCTCTCTTTCAAACCTCCATTTCAGCTGAACCCTAGCTTTCTCTCTCTTTCAAATCACCCATTTTCATCCAAATCCAGAGTTACGACAAGAAGAAAAGTTGTTGCTCACCCAAAGGAGAACAACATACTTGGAAATCGAAAGACGAATCAAATCGAGGTGTGAGTTGAGCATTCCACAAGTTTGGGTAATCTTTAAACTTCAATCTTGGATTTTGAAGTGATTTTTGGTGATTGTGAACATGGACATTATGATGAAATAGCTAGGAGTTGGTTAGAGATTGATGAAATTGTGATTTTATTGGAGTGATGATGATATTAAGTAAATTGTGGTAAATTGGAATTTTTGTCTATAAATTGAAAATTTAGGCAATGAGGTGCTTTTGGTATAGGTATTATGCATGAGATATGTAGAATGTTGAGATGTAGTGGATGAGATGACGTATTGTGATAGTCATGAGAAAGGGGATAATTGAGAGATTTAGGTGTTAGTGAGAAATATGAGTAAATGTATGCTCAATAATGTGATTGAGTTGAGATAATGATGTTTTTAACATCGTTTGGACAGCTCGGGAGTTCCAGAGTGGAATGCGGGGCTAGTCCGTGATACGGGAGAATGATTGCACTATACGAGATGCAAAGAGGTAAGGAAAAACTTAAACTCATTTGTGTATGCAATTTTGTTGATGATATTGTAGCATGAAATGTGATTTGAGAAAACAAGCATGTTCTTATGTGTTATGAATGGGAATCACACATTATTTTATAGCCGGTTGGGGCCCAACTTTTATGAGTTGTAAACTATATGTGAAAACGTTCTATAACCATTTTATGTTTAAAATGTGAAAAGTTTTTTGGACCCTACGTTAAGGTATACTGACGTTTGAGAAAATGTGTGCGCGGTTTTACTGGTTGAAGCTCGATTTTAACATGTTTTGTGTTGAGTACAAAACGGTTTGAAATGAGTTTTATGAGAGAAAACCATTATAAGCTTTACGTGAAGGCAAAATGATTTTTATGATAATGGTTATTGATTGAGACTTAGGTGTGTCATTTTGATTACACACCAGGCATTGCTCCAGTAGCATGTAAGTCCGATATTCCTTCGTTTTGGTAATGAAAGATGACCCCTACTCTGGTAGCGTTGGTTACCTACCACGTGTATTTGGTGGCTGTGCCATGTGTGAATCTTAATTAGTGGCTGTGCCACGTGTATTTGGTAGCTGTGCCACGTGTGAATCCTAATCAGTGGCTGTACCACGTGTATTTGGTGGCTGTGCCACGTGTGAATTCTAAATCAGTGGCTGTACCACGTGTGTTTGGTGGCTGTGCCATGTGCGGATTTTAATTAGTGGCTGTGCCACGTGTAGATTTTATTTAGTGGTCGTGCCACTTGCATTACTATTGCAGTGATTTTTATCACGTTTTAAAGAGAAAAGCCATTATCGCATCTTGATTTCTACACGCTTGTAACCTTGAATTGAACCATTTATTATCATGTTTTTACATGGGTTTTGTGATGATGTTTTAACTATTCATGTTACCTTTTCCACTGAGTTTATTAAGTTTTTCATGTAAAACAAAATGATTGTGCGGTGTAAATCATTTCTTATCAATGAATCCCTTATCCTCTTACTGAGCGATTTAGAAGCTCAGCCTGTTTTATCCTTCCCCCAGATTTCTTCAAGTGAGAAGGATTTCCCTGCGACGTACGGAGTAGTGGCTAGTGGAGGACTTAAGCTCCAGGTCATATATTGTATTTGAGGTATCATTTATCCTTTCATGTACCCAAACAATTATTGTAATTACAGACACTTGATGTACAACATTGTAGGAGATGTATTAGGATTAATTAACTTGGGATTGAGTAATATATATGATATGATATATACTAGTTAATGATAAGATCCTGAGGCATGATATGTATGATGATGTTTGATACTGCATAGAAATGTACTCTTAATTGTGATTTGAATTTAAAAAGTTTTAAATTTGCCCTATCTTTAGCGTTTTCGGGGCGTGACATCAGCTCAAATCGTCCTTCGATTTCCAAGTATGTTATTCTCCTTTTAATGAGGAACAACTTTCCCTCTTGCCACAACCTCTGATTCGAACAGAAATGAGTGTTTCGAAAGAGAGAGAAAATTAGGGATTTCGGTTATCTGGAGAGAGAAAAGATGAATTCCAGCAAAACACATGGGTCTTTATATAGGCAGAGGGTAAAAGATCGATTTGCTCCTGTAGGAGATCGATCTGCCTTTGAATTTGGAAAAGTTTTGGGCACGTTTTATGCCTACCAGATCGATCTGTCGTGGGGGAAAGATCGATCTCATAATCTTGAGGAGATCGATCTATATTTTACAGAAACATTTGGAGATCGATCTGCTCTTATAGGAGATCAATTCCTTTAAGGCAGAATCACAAGGAGATCGATCTGCTTCCATTGGAGATCGATCTGCTCGTTTAGATTTTCCATTCCTTGTCAATTTAGCCTACCAGATAGATCCCCTTTTCTCCAAGATCAATCTGGCCTCATAATTTCACGCTATGGTTGTACTTTTCGCATAAAATCTCAATATATAATTGCCATAATTTACTCCATAGATTATTTCTCATTAAATACTCATTCATCACTTAGAAATTTCATTCCTTTCCACCTTAATATATGAGTACATATCATTTAGCTCAATTAATTACACCTCATATTCACATTACATAATTAGATGTGTACAGAATTCTCAGGTCTCACAAATGTCATGTTGGTAGTCATGCCTCATGTTTTATGGGACATATAACATCCACCTTCTATGTGGCATTTATGCCTCTATATTTATTTATGTTTATATATATATGGCTCTATGACTTAGACAAGTCAATAGTATTCCCAATACTCACCGACCTAGTGGGGCTAAGGAAACCCTAACCATGGCCATAGGTTAACCGGTTCCCTTTTAAGGGACTTCCATTTTGGATGTAAGTATGATACATAACGCACTTAGATCTAGATGCCTAGTTTCTAACTTATGTTTAAAGATTTATTAAGCACATGAATTTAAGTATGACTTGTAAACCTATGTTTTTAAGCCACAATATGTGGGCATATGATTTTAAGCTATGATTTGCAAGCATATAGTTTAAAGTTATGATTTGCAAGAATGCATTCAAGTATGATTATTTGCATGCTTATGTTTTTATAAGAATGCTTATGTTATGTTTATGGATTATGCCTTATGAAAAATAAATATGCTTTGAACTAAGTATGTTTGCAACCAAAGTTACCTTATCATGTTTCAAATGAAGTATGCATGTACGCTTTGCCTTCCCCTCTGCATGTACTTTTCTTGGCATAAAGCTCATTCCCTTCATCTTCTCCACAGGTAACTTATAATCGACATTGAAAGTGTCACTTATTTACCTACTTATGTTTTTTATAAGAATACTTATGCTATGTTTATGGATTATGCTTTATGAAAATTAAGTATGCGTTAAACTAAGTATGTTTGCAACTTGAGCTGCCTTATCATGTTTTAGATGAAATATGCATGTAAGTTTTCCCTTACCCTCTGCATGTACTCTTATTGGGTGTAAAGCTCACCCCTCCCTTACCTCCACAAGTAAATTATAGTCGACATCGAAAGTGTCCCCTTTTGAGAATGCTCAAAAGGGTGCCTTCCATTACCACATAGTCTATCTAGAAGGTATACGTGAAGGTATATCTTTACTCTATATTTCAAACAATTATCGCACAGTTTATGTACGATTACTTTGGGATGTAACTTTAGGATACAATACGTAACAATTTAAGTATAATTAGAATCTATAACCTAAATTTGAAGTGTGATTTAAAAAATCTATTTAAGTATAATTATATTCTTATGTAGTGCAATTGATAGATAACTTATAATTATATTGAGATGGATGAATGATATGCAAGTCGGAGTAACACACATTCGAATGAGACTAGGACTAAAGGAAAATATTAATTGAGTTGATCGAATAGGATCAAGAAAGTAAATTGACACTACAATGTTCGTAGGCAAACTTAAGAAAGGGAAAGAAAAAAATAGTCCAATTTTCACGAGTCATTACAAAAAAAATCCACTGGCTGTATATAAGATAATTATCCTTTTTTTAAATACATATATTTTATCAATCAAAACTTGACTTAACAGTTGTTATCTTTCTTTAAAAGAGATTAAGTCCAAAATTTGAATCTCCCTTTCTCTTTATCTCCTTGTGGAAAAAAAAACACATATATGTTCACTTACATGTTGTTTGGTTGATCGGAAAGGCGTTTCCTTTCTTGCATAATTTCGGATAGCCTATCTTTTCCTAGTTTTGGTTCATTTCTGAGCTCAGAAATCAACTTCCACGAAAGCGTGCCATTACATATGATCAAAGAATTAGGAATCTGAGCACTAAGTGCTGAATTGTTTTTCTAAATCGCATGGAATTGGTTAATGAATCTTTTATTCGAAGTGTGTCCTTACACATTTGTTTAAACTATAAGCTCATTCCAGGGTCTTCTCTCGATTGTTCCCTTTTCATTTTTGTTGTTTCTTCTTACTTAACTTTTTTCATCTCTGCTTTGGATATTTTCACCCCAAGGATATTTTCTCTCTTCTCTTCTCAAAAGAAATACAAAAGCCTTTCGGCTTGTTTAACTAGTTTGGGGATTAATTAGGGTTTTGAGTATCTACATTTTACAAATACTTGGCTGTAATCGTACTTTTAAAAGAGAACCTTATTTTGGTGCATTATGTTTGTTTAATATGGAATAATTGGATTTACATTTTTATGCCTAGTGCTTATTGATAATTGTTGTGCTCAAAGGGAACACTACTGCAAGTGCACAGGTCAGTTTTCGAGTATAGAGTAAATATAAGTATCGTCCCACAAGGAATTGTGTCTACCGCAAATTACTGTAATCAACAACCTTGAACTTTATTTAGAAAAAGGAATTTATATTGGTTAAGATCCTATTTACTATTCTAACTATTAATTACTGAACAAATGAATTAAAACAAATCACAATTATTACGAATGAAAATATCAATGGCAAAATATTCCTAGAACTCGATTTCACCTGACTAGGGTTCATACAATTCCTTTGATCAATTGTTCTTTTGATTTTAAATTGTTTATAGCCGAAACTATTTCCTGTTTATCTCTCCCGAGTTTTAAACAGTCATACCCAAATTACCTAATCCTAACCTCCCGATTCAGAATTAAATAATAGAGTTCATTAAGTGATAGTAATCCGTTTCTCTATGGCTTATAAGAATTATTAACCTCCCGATTCAACAATATCCTATGTTAATCTACCCTTGTGCATATAAATAATCCCCTCTCCCGAGTGCCGGATTCCTATACTAATTCATCTAATTGGTGGCCAATCAACTAGAGCATTAAGAACAAGTAGATTAAATAAACATAATTGAGATCATCCAAATAATATCACAAAATAGTTGTAATCTGCCCAAAGTTGGCTACATCGATTCTAGGAAAAAGGAGTTTAGTTCCTAGAGATCATAATAAACATCCCATAATTCCAAAGTATCATCCCTAGAATAAATATTGATCGAAAAAGATGTAAAAGATGGAGTTTCTATGGAGCTAAATCAATCCTGAAGCCTTCTACCGCAGCCTCCTTCGAAATTCTGATAAAAAGACTATTTATAAGGTTTCAAGGCACTAAAACGTTGAAGGCCACGTGGAAAAACAGTGTTGCTCTAATCAGACTGCTATGCTGCGACAATGGTATTGATTCCCCAGATCTGCTCTACATTGTCCAGTTTCTTCTATGATTGCAGTATAAGTCACGATCAGCATCCTGCAACTTCACTTCTTCACAGAATCATCAGAACCAGCTCCAAAAGCTTTAACTTCTCCAAATTATTATTTTTCCTACACAAATGCACAAAACACATAAAACATACATAATATTGCAAAGAACAATTCAAATAACTAAGTAAAAAGGGTTCTAAACATATATAAAATTCAGTGCTAACAAATACCCCCAAACTTAGAAATTTGCTTGTCCTCAAGCAAACACATACTAGAAATAGAACAATTAAAGACTCTCAACCATACTCAGCTCACATACTTGTCATACTAAATTGGGATTTTTCTCAAGAATTCACAAGGTTCTCAGCTTAAGATAAATTTTAGATTTATATTGTTCAAGTAAATCAAAGCAAACCAATCCCTCTTCACTCTTCACTTTCCACTTGTGCCTGTGTGTACAATCATTTACTCAAGTTCATGCACTCAAGTGTTAACACAAAACCTAAATGATTAAACACAAGACTTCATATGCTTGAATTAACTACTACTCTCCACTAATAAAGACTCATGCATAACCAAGAATCAAATGGACTTTTCAAAGGTTGTAACATAAGGCTCGAGTTTTAGGTGGGATAAAGGATATAATATGAAGTTTAATCCACCTAAAGCACTGTAATCATCTTTGGATTTAATTTATTTTAAGCTCATGAATCACTACCCAACTTTACTCATTCTCGAATTTGATTTTTTTTAAAGATAATTTGCAGTGTCACACTCCAGAATTTTATTTTTCACTACTTGTAACTGCATATGACACTAGCTTTTCATTAAGACCTGAGAACAAACCCTTGTTTGTAACATTCAACTTCTCAAACCAACAATTTACAAACCACCCTGTTTCTTTTAAGCTCATCCCTTAATCCAAAATTTTTGATTGATAGTGCTTTAAGTAAGGGACCAAAAGAATAGGATAATCAAACAATTAGGCCATGGCTTGTAATATGGTTATATAACAACAAAATGGAAAAATTTGGCTCAAAGGGTTTTCCAAGGGATTAATATAATTGGGTAGGCTTGAAAGGCTCAATCTCAAAACAAAAATGGCCTAGATCATTTTCCTAATCATGCATGGTCTATAAATTTCGCCTCAACTAATAACTAATCAAGTTCTAGAGTCCTTTTAGTTTCACATATCAACACAGTAAGTGCATAAATTGAATATGATTGGTGCATAGTTTGAGTGAAAAGATTCAAGTGAAGCTTTCTATCCACATACCGATACTCAAACAATAAAAATCATCCATTTAAACAAAATTTGATCAATTCCTTGCAAAATCCAACTAATCTGTAAAATTGAGTATAATTGCACAAAAAAATTGAAACAGGCAAATAAAACATAACAAAAATGTTAAACATAAAAGTAGGCATGAAAAACATAGCAAAGTATGACACAGAGCACAGCCAATAACTCCCCCAAACTTAAGATTTTCATTGTCCTCAATGAATTGGAAAAAGTAGTAAAGAGGACTTCCCTGGGGTAGTCTAACTGTTCGAATCCTCCTCTGAGCCATCTGCAGCATCAGCTTCCTCAAGGGCAGCTTCTTCCATGTCATCATCATCATCATCTGCCTCTCCCTGCTGTGGCATACACCATTGTGGCGGCAAGGGAAATATCACCTCTCCCTCACGACCCCTGGTATTTAGGTAGTCTACTAATGAATGATGGTAGGCAACAACATATGCACAAAAAATCTGATAGTCTTGGTTATTGTTGCGCATCTCCATCCACAACTCTTTAATCTCGTTTAGCACAGCGTCAATGGAGTCGGAAGTGGTGGAAAGTGCAGCGGATGGACCAGCAGAAGTACCAACAGAAGGTGGTGGTGGGGCAGCAGGAGAAGCAACTTCTCTCTGAGTCAGAGGTGCCCGAGAATTTTTGAAAGTGATTACAGATTTCCTAGCCAGTCGTGGTTCAAGCTCAGTCCAATATATGTCGTATTTCTTGTAAAGTCCACAAACTAATGAAGGGTGAGGTAAACCCCTTCTATTTTCCCTGCGTATAAATTCTTGCATGGATCGAAAGATAATGGCTCCAAAATCAACAATCTTGCCAATCAAAATACAGTAAAGGAGAGCAGCTCTATCGACATCAACGCTGCTTTTATGAGTTGTAGGCATGATTCGTGAGCAAATGAAATCATACTATTCGTGTAGACTATATTGAAGTCGATTGGAAGGGAATGCCATAGATTCAGTCCCTGGCCTCTTCTGCCAATGGGTGTGAGGTACTGTAAGTTCGTTAATAACCCGGTACAGCTCATCAGTATCAGTGTAAAGAGCTGTGACATAACTGGTATATTCATCCTGCACCCCTTGCGAAAGGTCCAGGTACAGATTAATGGCGTTGACGTTGTAAGGAACAAGAATACCCCTGACTTCAGACGTCGAATGGGTGCTCTCCATTGCATTGGCATAAAATTCTCGGACTATATCAAGAATGGCATCTTCAGGTTGTCCTGCTAATTTCAGCAACCCAAAATCTCTCAAAAACTCAGAATACATATCCTAGCCATCAATATCAGGTCGAAAACTCCTTTCGATAATCATGTTTTTGCCCATAATTTTCTTGAAATTTTCTGCGGCTTGGCTGTTTACAAATCTAGAGGGATCATAAGCAGTGATGACTGGCTCTTCCCTCTGGGGAGATGGGGCTGAGCTATCAGTCGCTTGGCTCGAACTTTCTAGGTTTCATCTTGCTCGGGCTTTGGGTGCCATTACCAATGAAAGCTCAACTTGACAAGAATAGTGTTTAGCTGACCCCCGTCGGACAAGCACACAAACTAAACCCAAAAATTTACGTCACAACCAGAATTTCTCCAACAACAATTGACCAAACCGAGAAGAGCTTCAAAATCTAAGTTGCAGAAACCAAAAGGAAATCCGCTGGAAAATCAAAAACGATTGAAGAAAGCAGTAAAATACCCGGAACGAAAATCACGTAAGCTTAAGTTGGACCACTCTGTGTCTTTATCACAATCGGACAAAAAAATACTTTTTGCTTCCCCCAAGGGTTTCAGGGCCACTAAGATTTCGAACCCACAAAAATGTTTTTGGTGAAACTACCAAATCAGCAAAAAACAACAGGATTGGAAGAAAGAAAAGTGATGGGTGTGGGGTAATCGGTATACTTCCAAGAGAACAAGGGAAAATGCAGAACTAGAAAAAGAGAGTCTAAGTAAGTAAAAGGTTCGACCTCCTTTTTCAAATTAGTTTTGGTAGGGTTCTTTGGCTTAACCGAATAGTAAGTGGGGTTTCGTCTTCTAATAAGACATTGACATGTGTATTCCATTCACCTCACTATTGTAGACATTTGTTAATTATTTTGACAGAATCTCATCTCATGCCTTTTCTGTCTTTCTTTCTTTTTCTTACCGTTATTGACATTATTCTGCCGTCTCTTCTTCAATTGAAGAATTTAGTTTTCCAGCTTAGGTACTGTTCACGTACTTCTTGACTTATGTTCTTGAAAAACCATTTTCGTTTCTTTTCTGTTCTGTTTGTCTACACTGAAGCTACTAAGCCCTTGCAAAATTTTTCTTGTTCTTTCACCTGATCACGCACTCATGCATTCTTACTTGCAGGATCATGATAATTATTCTTCCAAACTGTGCTCTTCTGATATGCCTGAAAAATAAAATTCAAACTAATAAAATAAAATAAAAGAAAAAGAAAAATAAACTACTAAAATCAAAGAAAATAAAACGAGATGAAAAACTAAGAATCCTAAAAAGATAAATTGGGTTGCCTCCCAAAAGCGCTGAATTTCAAGTCTTCAGCTAGACTGCTTCCAGTCTCCTTAATTCAGTTCACCAAGGGGAATGCTATCTAATTTATACACGCCCTCTCCATAATAATGCTTTATACGCTGCTCATTGACCTTGAACAAGCTTCCATCTGATTTCTTCAACTCAATTGCTCCATATGGGAAAACTTGGTTTATTTCAAATGGTCCTGACCACCTTGACTTCTATTTGCCAGGAAATAACTTAAGTCTTGAATTATACAATAGAACTTGCTGTCCAGGACTGAATTCTCTTCTCATTATCATCTTGTCATGCCATCCTTTGGTCCTGTCCTTGTAGATTCTTGCATTATTATAGGACTCATTTCTCAGCTCATCAAGATCATTCAATTGGAGTGACCGATTTTCTCCAGCCTTGTTATAGTCAAAATTTAGCTTCTTAATGGCTCAGTAAGCTTGATGCTCAAGCTCTACAGGTAGATGACATGCCTTACCAAATACCAACATATAGGGAGACATTCCAATTGGAGTCTTATAGGCTGTCCTGTATGCCCAAAGTGCGTCATCTAACTTGTTAGCCCAGTCTTTTCTATTCAGGTGGACAATCTTCTCCAATATCAACTTTACTTCTCGGTTTGAAATTTCAGCTTGGCCATTTGTCTACGGATGATAACCGAGAGCTACTTTATGTCGAATTCCATATTTTGACATCAAACCATTGAAGATTTTGTTACAGAAATGAGTGCCTTCATCACTCAAAATGGCTCTTGGGGTACCGAATCTTGTCAATATATTCTTGTGCAGAAATCGAATTACCACTTTTGCATCATTTGCTAGTGTTGCTATTGCCTCTACCCACTTAGAGACATAATCAACAGCAAGGAGAATGTACAGCTTCCCAAAAGATGGAGGAAACGCTCCCATAAAATCGATACCCCATACATCAAAGATTTTCACTTCTAGAATATTTGTCAAAGGTAATTCATGCCTTCTTGAGATGTTTCCAACCCTTTGACATTTGTCACATGTTTTTACAAACATGTAACTATCTTTAAACACACTAGGCCAATAAAAACCTGATTGCAGCACCTTTGCTGCTGTACGCTCTGCACCAAAATGTCCTCCATATGCTGCAGCATGGCAGTGGCGCAGAATTTCCTGAGCTTCATCTTCCGGCACACATCGTCTTATAATCTGGTCTGGACACTTCTTAAACAGCAGAGATCCAAAAAATATGAGTTGACATCATGGAAGAATTTCTTCCTCTGTTGGTAAGTTAAACCACTTGGCATTAATCCTCCTGCTAAGTAATTCACTATGTTTGCGAACCAAGGTAGATTTTCATCAATCTTCATTATTGTCTCATCTGGAAATTCCTCTTGAATAGGCTGTTCTTGCTGAATTTTAGATTGCTCCAACCTAGATAAATGATCAGCTATAACATTATCAGATCATTTTTTGTCCATGATCTCAAAATCAAATTCTTGCAAAAGCAAGATCCATCTAATAAGTCTGAGTTTGGCGTCCTTTTTTACAAATAGATAACGAATAGATGCATGATCTGTATAGACAATGACCTTGCTCCCAATTAAATATGGTCTGAACTTATCAAATGCATGAACAACTACAAGCATCTCCTTCTCTGTTGTGGTGTAATTCTTCTGAGCATCATCTAAGGTTCTGCTTGAATAATAGATAGCCCGAAACATCTTGTCTCTTTCTGTCCTAGGATAGCTCCAATTGCAAAATCACTCGCGTCGCACATTAGTTCAAATGGTTCTGTCCAATCTGGTGTGATCATAATAGGTGCAAAAATAAGCTCCTTCTTGATCTTTTCAAATGCCTGCAAGCAAAAATCATCAAAGACAAAATCAACATCTTTTTCCAATAAGTGACATAAAGGTTTTAAGATTTTTGAAAAGTCCCTGATAAATCTGATAGAAGCCTGCATGTCCCAAAAAGCTCCTCACGGCTTTAACTGATTTTGGAGGAGGAAGCTTTTCAATAGCAGTGATTTTAGCTCTATCCACCTCAATGCCGTGAGGTGAAATTCTGTGTCTAAAGACGATCTCTTCTTACACCATAAAATGACACTTCTCCCAATTTAAGACCAGATTCGTCTCTTCACATCTCTGCAAAACAAGTGCTAAATTTGATAAACATTGGTCAAAAGTCCTACCAAATACCGAGAAGTCATCCATGAAGACTTCCATTATCTCTTCAAGCATATCAGCGAAAATTGACATCATGCATCTCTGGAAGGTTGCTGGGGCATTACACAACCCGAAAGGCATCCTTCTATATGCAAAAGTTTCATATGGGCAAGTAAATGTTATTTTCTCTTGATCTTCTGGGGCTATCGCAATCTGGTTATAACCCGAGTAGCCATCTAAAAAGTAAGCTAATCTATCTAGCATTTGGTCGATGAACGGAAGCGAAAAATGGTCTTTCCTAGTAGCTTTGTTCAGCTTCCTATAATCAATGCAAACTCTCCATCCCGTTACAGTTTGGTAGATATGATTTCATTGTTTGTGTCACGAACTACTGTCATTCCACCCTTTTTAGGTACAACCTGCACAGGACTCACCCAAGAACTATCAGATATAGCATATATAATACCAGCATTTAATACTTTTAAGATCTCAGCTCTAACAACTTCTTTCATTGCTGTATTTAGTCTTCTTTGTGGTTCAATAGAGGGTTTATGATTTTCCTCTAATCGAATTTTGTGCATCACAACAGAGGGACTAATTCCTTTTGTCACGACCCAAACTACCCAAAAATCAGAGTTAATTTTTCGCGTTTTATTATTTTCTTACTTAAATTCTTACCTGTCTTCTGATCGTGACCACACTCCACTAACAAATTGGGCTGTGCATCAATGCCAGTCCCACCATACATTTACCATCTAACTTATTTTTTCTCCAGTCATTTATAATTGTTTACATTATTTATACATCCCCTAAAGTTACTTATAAACATGTTACTGTGCTATGCTTATGTAGATACAATATGTACAAGTGTATATACCTTATGTTGATGGGTAGCAGCGGATATCCGGAATGCAGTACTGAGTCTTCTCAACGTCTACTAGAGATTATCTGTGGGAGAAAAAGAAAGGGGTGAGCACATCAAGCTCAGTAAGGCAATCCTACGAACAAGTAGGTAACCATACTACCTACATGAACGTGGTGCCATGCATAAACCACCCTTTCTCCACACATTTTAAAACAGATGATATG
This sequence comes from Firmiana major, assembly GCA_033439115.1. NCBI lineage: Eukaryota > Viridiplantae > Streptophyta > Magnoliopsida > Malvales > Malvaceae > Firmiana > Firmiana major. The sequence goes on along the minus strand of CM065897.1, from coordinate 34,850,170 downwards.
AGTTATGATGTTATGTAAAACACATTTGCACGGAAAATTCAACATGCAATTATATTCAAAATCATATCTTTCTAGTTTAAAATTTCACAGTAAAGTCAGGACTCGACCCCTCCTTCGGGTGATCCTGACTCACACAAAATCATGAAAATCCATTTACATCACATATGGGTTTAAAAAGCATGGAAATAACTATCATGCACATTTAATTAAAAACCCAGTTTAAATCATCGTCAAGATCATCAACATGCGAGACTAGGCAACGTCTGTATATCGGTAAATAACCAGGACTATGGCCATATGTGTCCTCGTGAGCCCCTCTGCTACACGAATCTTAGTGTGCGGAGTCTCACCCTGATCGGGAACCGTCCGGGAGGTGGGTCACTCCATCTCGTCGGCCTTATCCGATCCCATGCATCCGAAGATGCCAACGTATCACAAAGATACCAACGTATCACAAAGATACCGCATGGTACATCGTACTCCATGCTACTTGCACGGTACATCGTACTCCGTGGACCCCCAGCCTTATCCCTCGTTCAGGCTCATCAGCTGGACCTCCAACCCTTATCCCTCGTTCGGGCTCATCAGGTGGATCTCCAACCCTTATCCCTCGTTCGGGCTCATCAAGTTGTTTCTCTAACCCTTATCCCTCGTTCGGGCTCATCAGGTTGTTTCTCTAACCCTTATCCCTCGTTCGGGCTCATCAGGTTGTTTCTCTAACCCTTATCCCTCGTTCGGGCTCATCAGGTTGTTTCTCTAACCCTTATCCCTCGTTCGGGCTCATCAGGTTGTTTTAACATGCCATGTCTCAAAACGCACATGCGGGCCTATTTAATCGGTGACACACAGTCTACCCGATGCTCCAAGCACGGCTTATCGCATGTTCTCATAAAATCAGTGCGAGCAATGCTCAGCACTCTCATCAAATCAAGTAAAACTAGTGCGAGCTAAGCTCTAGCAATCTGTATGTAAACCACATGAAAATCTGGTGCGAGCGAAGCTCCAACACCCTGTCTCAAAAATCATATAAAAATATGGTGCGAGTTAGACTCTAGCACCCTGTCACGAAAATCATATATATATAAATCTGGTGCGAGTTGGACTCCAGCACCTATGCATGTAAAGCTCTAGTGCGAGCTCTCGCTCCAGCACTAATGCATGCGTCACATAAATCAAAAATATCATGCGAGCTGAGCTCTAGCACGTCACATGTCAATAAAAACACGTAGGCGGCTCTGTTTCCTCAAAACAGTTTTTCAAAACAATTATATCGTTGAAAGTATGCAATGCTGTGCATTTTCTTTCAAGGTTAGCCAGCCTACTCATGCATGCATTAAAATGTCTCCAGAACGAGCAGAAACCTCTTGTTCTTGCTCCTCCCAAATTTTTCCTAAATTTGTAAATTTTACCCTTAACAAGGGTATTTTGGTAATTTGTCCATTTGGGGCAGTAAAATTATTATTTGACCTCTAGACCCTTCAGATAATTTTTAAAGACTGCGATGAACTTAAAATTGCGTAAAGTTTACCTCTAGCAGTCCGTAGAATTCCCTTACCTTATTTTCCTGTCGAGTCTGACCTTTCCACTGATGTCACATCGCGCAGTCCGATCTGCTCTCAATCCAATACCCGAAACTGCGTATCAATATTTCTCAGGTCAGATAACATACAATTTAATTGTATTTTCTATTTTTTGGGCTTAATTTAAATCATTGGGCCCGTTTACCCCTATTGGGCCCGATTGCACCTTAATGGGCCTTAATCGGCCTTAAGCCCGTTTTTCACTTAATTTTCACTTTATCGAGGCATATTGGGCTCATTGGGTCCTCCAACAATTTACTGGGCCTCGTTCTAACTCTCGAATAGCTAAATTTAATATTTACGACAATTTATCTAAATTTCCATAATTTAATTCAATTTATGCGGAATTTAAATTCATATCACGCATAACGATGTAAATTGTCGTAAATAAGGATCACTTACCCTAGATTCCATGCTAGTACGTAAATTGAGGCTGTCTCGAGCTCTCGTTTGATGCCAATCGTCGAGCTACACAATTCCATAATTTTTTCGGGTAAGTTTTCAGCCCAAAATTAATTAAATTAAATACTCTGAAATTTAAATCGGGTCAATTTCGACCACTATTGACTTACCCGTAGCCTGATTGCATCGTCGGGATTTCTCCCCAATTTTTTCTCTTTTTCTTTTTCCCTTTTTCTCCCTTTTTTCCTCTCTTTTTGGCTGAACCGGTTCAGTCCGATTCGGACTGGTTCAGACCCGCCGATTCACCCCGGTTCACTCCGGTTCGACTGGTTCACCGCCTTGCCGACAGGTTCTCCGCCGGCTTCCATCGCCAGCATCTCAGTTGGGTCGTCCGCATCACGAATCTGGGCTTGGTTCGCCTCGAGCTCGTCAGAAAATGGTCGGTCCGGCCTGTTCTCCTCCGGCCGTCGGGAACCATTTCTCCTCTTGGCCGTCGCCGGCGATTCCGGTCGTTTCGTCGGCTGCTACCGGTCTCAAAATGACCGGCTCCTCCTCCTGAACTCATCGGTGACCTCCGTTGATGCCCAGCCGCCGTGGATCGCCGGAAATCGAGTCGTTTCTCCTCGGTTCTTTCCCTCCTCCGATCGGCTTCCTTCGGCCACTACACGGCGCGTCTCCGGTACCATCTTGCTCGCTGGCCTCCCCTCTTCCTCGTCGGCTCCTCGTCGGGGGTCGTCGATCTCCGGTGCGTCCTCGGGCTTCCTCGATTTTCTCGGCTTCCGTTTTTCGACTCCTTTCGCGTTTCTGATTTTTTTTTGTTTTATTATTATTATTGTTATTTATTTAATTATTTCACTATTCATTAAAATACTCCATAAAATCCAAAATATCTACACTTATATTATTTTTATTCTAATTTAATTTATTTAATTTAAATTTAATTTATTAAATATATTTTTCTCTAAATTTTTGATATTATTCCTTCGCGCTTTTCGAGATATCGTTTCGGTAATTTTTTCGGTATTTTTAAAATTTTCGAATCTTGATCAATTGACCCAAATTGTATAATTTCCTCATTATCGATCAAGAAATCTTACATCCTTATTTTAAATTAAAATTTTCTTATAGCCTTAATATCGGGTTTTGGTATTTTTACCATTTTACCCCTGCTCTTGTTTCGAAAATCAATTTTACCTAATCTTCCTTCATACATCCCCCATCTTTTCTTATTTAATTTTCGTATTTTAATTAAATTCGGGTCTTACAACTCTCCCCCACTTAAGAAATTTGGTCCTCCAAATTAGAACCAAGTCATATGAGTCCATATACAACTCCGGGTACATCGATCGTATCATACTATTAAATTCTTATGTGACCTTCTCCAAAGTGTATTACTACCAAAGGACTTTAATTAGGGAGGTCATTTTAAACCTCAATACTTTCTCTTTCCTGTTTAATGCCCGAATCAACTTTTTCAATATACTTATAATTGCATTAAGCTGAACTGTTGGATCTCATATCTTATCTCCTATGCTGGATCTGGATAGTATTTTCGAAGCATCAAAAGCTGGGACACATTGTGGGTGCCTGTTAATTCAAGTGATAACGACAACCTACAGGTCTTATCTCCAACTTGTCCAATCTCTCAAAATATTCAATCCAGCGAAACTCAACTTATCTTCTTCCAGAAGCTCGCTATGTCCTTATTCTCTTAGGACAAGTAACTTTCAACCATACTAATTCACCCTCGGTGAATTCCAATACTTTTCTATCTGCTCTGAGGTGTTCTTAATCTCTCATCCTTAACTAAACATCCTCAGAGACTTATTATCCAAAGTCGAAAAATAATTCTATCTGTCACCCACTTTTTCTTATCCAATTTGGGGAACAACCCCTACAGCCATACACTGCCTCATATCTTGTTATCCCGATACTCAAGTGGCAACTGTCACTATTGACGAATTCGATTTGTAATAACTGATCATCCCAGGAGCATAAAAATCAAGGGCACACGCTTTCATCGGATCCTTCAGAACCTGTACAGTCCTCTCTGACTGACCATCTGTCTGAGGACGAAAAGCTGTGCTAATACTCAATCGGGTTCCCATAGCTTCCTGAAAAATATTCCCCGAAATGTGAAGTGAAGCGGGAATCCCTATATGATACCATGCTCACTGGAACGCTACTTAATGTTCCACAATCTTCCTTATACATAAATCCTCATATACACCATGAGTATTTGGGGATTTCATAGCCAGGAGGTGGGTAGACTTAGTCACTCTATCAACTATCATCCAAATAGCCTCGTAATTCACCTGGGTTCTCTGTAACCCATCATAAAATTCATGGAGACTTGCTCATATTTTTTGTGCCGTGTCGATATAGGTAGAGGCTGCAATAACCCTGCAGACTTTTAATACTCTACCTTATTCTGCTGACATACTAGGCACTTTTCCACAATCTCTACCATGTCTCTTTTCACATCTGACCACCAATACCCTTTTCGAGATTTCATATATATATTCGTTACTTTTCGTATGCACTGTATATCCCGAAGAGTAAGCTTCTGATAATATTAATATCTCATCAACTGTGGTCCTGGGGAGCACTTATACTGTCTCTGAACCTCTCTGTAAACCATCAACACACTCCGTGAACTCTGTCACTGTACCCTTCTGAATCTGACCCAAACTATCGACATCATGCCGATCATCACGCTAAGCCTGGCAAATTCGGGCACTCTCATCCGGTTCTAATCATCAGGCTAGCTGTCACACAATCACTATCATCATCAGAAGGGATCACATCACTACTGAGGCTCACAACTGCTTTAGCAGCTCACGCTCCCGACCATCATATGTGGTACCATCCCGAGGCTCTTTCTGCTCAAGGCATCAGCCATCACATTAGCCTTTCCTGGGTGGTACAATTTTCACAATCAAAATCTCTCAGAAGCTCTAACCCACTAGGTATTCTCATATTCGCCTCTTTCTGTGAAAACAGATACGTGGGGCTTTATGATCAGTGCATATCCACAATTCCTCACCATGTACATAATAGTACCATATCCTTGGTACAAACACTACCATTGCCAACTTAAAATCATGAGTCAGATAGTTTATTTCGTGATCAAGGAGTTGTCTGACTCCAAAATTGACTATCTTCCCATTATACATCAATACACAGCTCCTTCATTATTTCGAGGTGTCCATACTCACTGAGAACCTCTTGAGCTGTTGGGTATGGTGAAATTAATCACGGTGGTCAGTTCATATTTTACTACACCAAAATTCCTGTCACATCATCATCTTATTTATCATCTCATTCAAAGATCACGTTTTCTTAGTTAAACGTGTCAACCAAGTAGACCATATTGAGAACTCGCAACAACCCATTTGTAAAAGCCATTTTCCAATTGTTGCTTATAATTTGCCTCAGACTTTAACTACACCCAACATATCATCGATAATGATGATTACAAATCGGTCCAATCCTTGACTTATTTACGCATAAGCGTATAAGATCCTTCAAAATCGCTTACATTTTCAGGTACTAACCTGCGTCATTTCCTTTTCTTATCTTAACGGCTCTTATTAAATTTTTACTATGATAACCTTTATGATTTGTCAAATTTTAATATTCTTATCATCTTAGTAAAGGTATCCTAATGCTAAAGGTATTTATTACGACGATCGATTTCACGTTATAGGTTATATATATATACTTTTAGACGCTGTCAAGTCTTCAGGCGGGGAGGTATTTTGAAATACCTTTATTAACCTTTAGACTTAACCGCAATTACTTTATATACCAGTCCATGTGGTAACAACTTATATTCGCTACTAATTGCTTTAATCCTAATGACTTCATATCGTAAAGATGTTCTTACCTAGCATACGCCTCTTACTCCAATACATCTTGTATTTAGATCTATCTTATCTTAAAGATTATCTCATTTCGTAAGTACAATCCTTTACTCCTTTAATTTCAACTGTTACACCCCTTTTTGTCACTTAAAATCTCTATATCCATATTCCGTTAATTAATCCTCCTCTATTGGGGTACTCATTTATCAATATTGTGCCCGATGATGTAGGCATTCATGCTTTTTACTCACTTATATGCGAATGAAGGCGGTATGAATAAATGTGTGGCACCAGGATCAATGAACATATATACTTCATTATTCATAACAAGTGTGGTATCTTACACCACATCCATGAAACATCAATAGTGTCCTGGTCCAAGACATCCCCTCGCCTTCGTCCAACAGCCTACTGTTCTTTTTCTTTTCTTTTCGGCTATTGCCTCCCTTTTCGTTGCAGCTATACCAACGAAGTTTTTCTGTCTCTTTACTTTTCTGTGGGGCGATCTCGCCCAACTCTGTGCAATCAAAATCAATGGTCTGTCTTATCACACTTAACGGCCATTTTCATCAATACAGTGTAGATATGGACCCTCCTTCCGTGGTATCCACCACACACTCCACACTGCTTACAGTGCTTACACTGCTACACTGCTTCGTAGCAGGTCGGGGTCCTCCAATCACAATGCCTCTCAAAAGTGCCAAAATTGGATGCACTGGGGCCTTACCAATTATCTTACTCCATGACTCGTCAAATGAAATCTTTTACCAATTACCATTTTCCCATTTTAACATCTTTGTCATTTCTCGATTCTCTTTCTGTCTCTATTTTGGCTCTTACTACTTTTCCCAATCTCAGAGGCGTGCAATTCATGTTCTTATTTACCCAACTGTAAATCTGCGCACTGCCTCGGTATAGGTAATATCTCACGGGGCCAATTGGACTCTAATTGACAATCTGAGCCCTTCATAAACTTTTAGACATCTCGACTGTCACTTGTTCATAGTGTCGAGGTAATATCTGCCCAGGAATATAATTGAGTTTTATACTCATAAATTATACTCTTCAATAAATCAAATCCTCTGGGTCAGAGTAAGAAAATTTATCTATCATTCCCTTTAAACAGTGTCCGGGATATCCTATCATCGGAATATATCCAAGATATTTCTCATATCAGCTCTGAATGTTTAATACTTAAGATGGGTCGAGCGGGTTTCCACCAATGCTCCGCTGCGCCCTCTGATCTCATACATAATCTGAGAAATTTGCTCCTCAAAATAATCTCCACACTCCGCTCCAACTTCGCTAAGCGTGTCTCAATACTGTCCGATCATTCTGTCGGACTCAGTGGGGCATGCTCAACATTTACCTCCATTTCAATTTCATCCTGATTCTCATAGTCAACTCAGCACGATTTAGCAGACTCAGGTCTACCTCTACGACCTCTGCCTCGTGCACTATCTCATCTAACGCGACTCACATTAGGCATTCCTGCATTCTCGACCATTTCTAAGTCAAAACCCATCTCGATATACACTATTGTATCTAACCAAGCACAGTAACACGGGGATGTTATTCCTAATTACTGACACTGACACACATCAAACCAATTTCGGCTCTGATACCACCTTTGTATGTCACGACCCAAACTACCCAAAAATCAGATTTAATTTTTCGCGTTTTATTATTTTCTTACTTAAATTCTTACCTGTCTTCTGATCGTGACCACACTCCACTAACAAATTGGGCTGTGCGTCAATGCCAGTCCCACCATACATTTACCATCTAACTTATTTCTTCTCCAGTCATTTATAATTGTTTACATTATTTATACACCCCCTAAAGTTACTTACAAACATGTTACTGTGCTATGCTTATGTAGATACAATATGTACAAGTGTATATACCTTATGTTGATGGGTAGCAGCAGATATCCGGAATGTAGTACTGAGTCTTCTCAACGTCTACTGGAGATTATCTGTCGGAGAAAATGAAAGGGGTGAGCACATCAAGCTCAGTAAGGCAATCCTACGAATAAGTAGGTAACCATACTACCTACATGAACGTGGTGCCATGCATAAACCACCCTTTCTCCACACATTTTAAAACTGATGATATGAGTTATGATGTTATGTAAAACACATTTGCACGAAAAATTCAACATGCAATTATATTCAAAATCATATCTTTCTCGTTTAAAATTTCACAGTAAAGTCAGGACTCGACCCCTCCTTCGGGTGATCCTGACTCACACAAAATCATGAAAATCCATTTACATCACATATGGGTTTAAAAAGCATGGAAATAACCATCATGCACATTTAATTAAAAACCCAGTTTAAATCATCGTCAAGATCATCAACATGCGAGACTAGGCAACGTTTGTATGTCGGCAAATAACCAGGACTATGGCCATATGTGTCCTCGTGAGCCCCTCTGCTACACGGATCCTAGTGTACGGGGTCTCACCCTGATCGAGAACCGTTCGGGAGGTGGGTCACTCCATCTCTTCGGTCTTATCCGATCCCATGCATCCGAAGATGCCAACGTATCACAAAGATACCAACGTATCACAAAGATACCACACGGTACATCATACTCCATGATACTTGCACGGTACATCGTATTCCGTGGACCCCCAGCCTTATCCCTCGTTCAGGCTCATCAGCTGGACCTCCAACCCTTATCCCTCATTCGGGCTCATCAGGTGGATCTCCAACCCTTATCCCTCGTTCGGGCTCATCAGGTTGTTTCTCTAACCCTTATCCCTCGTTCGGGCTCATCAGGTTGTTTCTCTAACCCTTATCCCTCGTTCGGGCTCATCAGGTTGTTTTAACATGCCATGTCTCAAAACGTACGTGCGGGCCTATTTAATCGGTGACACACAGTCTACCCGATGCTCCAAGCACGGCTTATCGCATGTTCTCATAAAATCAGTGCGAGCAATGCTCAGCACTCTCATCAAATCAAGTAAAACTAGTGCGAGCTAAGCTCTAGCACTCTGTATGTAAACCACGTGAAAATCTGGTGCGAGCGAAGCTCCAACACCCTGTCTCAAAAATCATATAAAAATATGGTGCGAGTTAGACTCTAGCACCCTGTCACGAAAATCATATATAAATATAAAAATCTGGTGCGAGTTGAACTCCAGCACCTATGCATGTAAAGCTCTAGTGGGAGCTCTCGCTCCAGCACTAATGCATGCATCACATAAATCAAAAATATCGTGCGAGCTGAGCTCTAGTAAGTCACATGTCAATAAAAACACGTAGGCGGCTCTGTTTCCTCAAAACAGTTTTTCAAAACAATTATATCGTTGAAAGTATGCAATGCTGTGCATTTTCTTTCAAGGTTAGCCAGCCTACTCATGCATGCATTAAAATGTCTCCAGAACGAGCAGAAACCTCTTGTTCTTGCTCCTCCCAAATTTTTCCTAAATTTGTAAATTTTACCCTTAACAAGGGTATTTTGGTAATTTGTCCATTCAGGGCAGTAAAATTATTATTTGACCTCTAGACCATTCAGATAATTTTTAAAGACTGCTTTGAACTTAAAATTGTGTAAAGTTTACCTCTAGCAGTCCGTAGAATTCCCTTACCTTATTTTCCTGTCGAATCTGACCTTTCCACTGATGTCACGTCGCGCTGTCCAATCTGCTCTCAATCCAATGCCTGGAACTGCGTATCAATATTCCTCAGGTCAGATAACATACAATTTAATTGTATTTTCTATTTTTTGGGCTTAATTTAAATCATTGGGCCCGTTTACCCCTATTGGGCCCGATTGCACCTTAATGGGCCTTAATCGGCCTTAAGCCCGTTTTTCACTTAATTTTCACTTTATCGAGGCCTATTGGGCTCATTGGGTCCTCCAACAATTTATTGGGCCTCGTTCTAACTCTCGAATAGCTAAATTTAATATTTACGATAATTTATCTAAATTTCCATAATTTAATTCAATTTATGCGGAATTTAAATTCATATCACGCATAACGATGTAAATTGTCGTAAATAAGGATCACTTACCCGAGATTCCATGCTAGTACGAAAATTGAGGCTGTCTCGAGCTCTCGTTTGATGCCAATCGTCGAGCTACACAATTCCACAATTTTTCCGGGTAAGTTTTCAGCCCAAAATTAATTAAATTAAATACTCCGAAATTTAAATCGGGTCAATTTCGACCACTATTGACTTACCCGTAGCTCGATTGCATCGTCGAGATTTCTCCCCAATTTTTTCTCTTTTTCTTTTCCCTTTTTCTCCCTTTTTTCCTCTCTTTTTGGCTGAACCGGTTCAGTCCGGTTCGGACCGGTTCAGACCCGCCGGTTCACGCCGGTTCACTCCAGTTCGGCCGATTCACCGCCTTGTCGGCCGGTTCTCCGCCGGCTTCCACCGCTAGCATCTCCGTTGGGTCGTCCGCATCACGAATCTAGGATTGGTTCGCCTCGAGCTCGTCGAAAAATGGCCGGTTCAGCCTATTATCCTCCGGCCGTCGGGACCCATTTCTCCTCTTGGCCGTCGCCGACGATTCCCACCGTTTCGTCGGCTGCTACAGGTCTCAAAATGACCGGCTCCTCCTCTTGAACTCATCGGTGGCCTCCGTTGATGCCCAGCCGCCGTGGATCGCCGGAAATCGGGCCATTTCTCCTCAGTTCTTTCCCTCCTCCGATCGGCTTCCTCCGGCCACTACACGGTGCGTCTCCGGTACCATCTTGCTCGCCGGCCTCCCCTCTTCCTCGTCGGCTCCTCGTCGGGGGTCGTCGATCGCTGGTGAGTCCTCGGGCTTCCTCGGTTTTCTCGGCTTTCATTTTTCGTCTCCTTTCGCGTTTCAGATTCTTTTTTTTGTTTTATTATTATTATTATAATTTATTTAATTATTTTACTATTCATTAAAATACTCCATAAAATCCAAAATATCTACACTTATATTATTTTTATTCTAATTTAATTTATTTAATTTAAATTTAATTTATTAAATATATTTTTCTCCAAATTTTTGATATTATTCCTTCGCACTTTTCGAGATATCGTTCCGATAATTTTTTCGATATTTTTAAAATTTTCGAATCTTGATCAATTGACCCAAATTGTATAATTTCCTTATTATCGATCAAGATATCTTACATCCTTATTTTAAATTAAAATTTTCTTATCGCCTTAATACTGATTTTGGTATTTTTACCATTTTACCCCTGCTCTTGTTTCGAAAATCAATTTTACCTAACCTTCCTTCATACATCCCCCATCTTTTCTTATTTAATTTTCGTATTTTAATTAAATTTGGGTCTTACACCTTTGATGTCAACAATAGACCATCCAATTACCGGTTTGTGCTCTCTTAAAATTCTAAGCAACTTGTCTTCCTCTGCAACCGATAAAAATGATGAAATAATTACAGAAAAAGTACTATCATCACCTAAAAAGGCATACCTCAAATGGCTTGGTAATTCTTTCAATTCAGTTTTGCCTTTTTTTTTTCACTTACCTGTGACTTGTCAATCTTCTCCTTAGTTGTTGTAGTCGTACTTTCTAATGGATTGGCTTTCAAAGTAACAACACAACTTTTAATTTCATCAGTTAGTAATTCATCATCTAAATTAGAAACTGAATTTACTAGACATTGAGCCATGGGATCGGTTGGTGCTTCCTTTGTTTCAACTTCTCTAACACAACTCTGCACTACTTCAATCAACTTACAGGTCTCTGTGATAAGTTGCATATTATACATATTAATTGTCATATTTTCCCATGATTTAAATTCTTTTATATGCTTAATTTTTGGATTTGATTTATATTTCTATTTTGTATTGTGAATGAAGGAAAATGGACAAAATGGATTAAAAGCTGCAGATTCTGCTCAAATCACAAATTCAGAAGAAATCTTGGAATTTAAGTCAAGATCTATCACTTGTAGTTGAAGTTGACTGAATCAGTCCAAAGATGGCAAGTGGAAGATTTTAATTAGTAAAGAAGAGATATGCAAAGTGGTGGAAAAAGGAAAGAAGTTTAATTGTAATCAAACTCAATCAGAGCACTTCCTTTTGGAAACAGATTCTGGAGCTAGGACATTTAGTATATATAGACTAAGAGTGGCTAGGGAGAAGAAAAATCTCAATTCTGAATACTGAATCTTCATACAATTTTATATTTTCTTTAGTGTTTTTCTCTGAACTTATGGCTTGCTAAGTTTTTAGTCTAGCCAAAGGATAATTAAAGTTTGGGTTCTTCAAGAATTGTGAGATCTAATTAGTTTTATATTGTTCTTTTATATCTTTATTATTTATATGTCTTCTGTTCTTGTTTAAATTATTGTTTTGATTGATTGTGCAAAAAGGGTCCTTTGTTCAATTGTCAGGATAATATATCGCCAATTAGAAACCTGAATCCGTAATTGTTTAGGCATTCTAATATAAGTGGTAAATAACATAATTGATTTCAGATAGGATTTCGATTCTCTGTTAAGAAGATATATAATCTTGCTTAAATGAACCTACATGTGTGTTTGTTAGTTAGAATTGGTAGTCTCTCTAGTTTTCAATGCTGTTGGTAAATTAAATCTTAAGATCGTATCTAAGGTTATTTAACTGACAAGAGAAATAATTAGAGATCGTATCCTGATTATCGAAGAAGTAAGGAGGGATAGGTTGTTAGGTCGTACCAATAACCATAACCAATTTGGTAAAGATTAAAAGAATTTATTTTTGCATCAATGATCAATTCCCTGAACCCATTCTAAGATTATTCCTTTGGTTAGATGTTTTCATTATATTGATTCTCTCTCAATTTTTATTTCTTTGCTTATATTTTAATCTAATTTTCACAAATCCCCCAATTATATTTTCTTTTTAAATCTTTTTCAGAAAAATAAATCTAACCAATCTCTTGGGAAATGACCCTACTCAATTATACTACAGTTTTAATCTATTTTGAGTAGGAATTATTATTGTTGGTCTCGACACCCACCAATTTTTGGCGCCGTTGCCGGGGATTGGTTTTTAATTAGATTTATTTTGATGCCCCGTTCTTTTCGTGCAGGTAAATTAATCCCGTACGACCCTGAGATTGAAAAGACAGCTAAGAGGAATAGGAAGGAAACTAAAACTCAAAAGGCACAAGAAGGTACATCTTCATCTCCTAAACTAAATTTAGCACTTGATTTGACCAATTCATCTAGTGATTCAGAGACTGAAGAAATAATGGCTGAAGAAGAGCAAACCTTAAGACAGTTGGCTGCACCACCTGTCAATCAACAACCGCTCTGCATTCATAACCCAACTCTGCAAGCAGATTTTGAATTAAGATCGGGTTTAATCCATTTGCTTCCCAAATTCCATGGTCTTGAGAATGAAGATCCTCACAAGCACTTGAAGGAATTTCATGTGGTATGTTCAAGCCTGAAACCACAAGGAGTTACCGAAGAGCAAATTAAAATGCGAGCTTTTCCGTTCTCACTAGCTGATAGAGCAAAAGATTGGTTGTTCTATTTACCTCCCGGTTCTATAACCACGTGGACTGAAATAGTGAGATTGTTCCTTGACAAATTTTTCCCTGCTTCAAGAGCTGCCAGCATTAGAAGAGAGATATGTGGAATCAGGCAGCAAGACACTGAGACTCTTCATGAATACTGGGAAAGGTTTAAGCGACTCTGTGCAAGTTGTCCGCAACATGGGATTTCTGAACAGCTCCTAATACAATACTTCTATGAAGGAATGTTACCCATGGAAAGAAGGATGATGGACGCAGCCAGTGGAGGTGCGATAGTGAACAAGACTCCTAGAGAGGCTAGAGATTTGATTTCCACCATGGCTGCCAACTCCCAACAGTTTGGATTCAGACAAGACATACCTCATAAAAGAGTAAACGAGGTAAATACACATTCTCTTGAAAATCAAATAGCTAGTCTAAAGTCTGTTGTTCAACAATTGGCTATAGGAATGGGAAACGTACAACAAGTTAAAGCCTGTGGAATTTGTGTTGCTACTGGACACCCAACCGACATGTGCCCCACACTTCAAGATGAACCTCATGAGCACGTAAATGCAGTTGGAGGATTTTCAGGTCCACCCCAAAGGAATCACGATCCATATTCAAACACTTATAACCCAGGGTGGAGAAATCATCCCAACTTTAGCTACGGAGCAAGGCCTCAATTTCAGAATTCTCAATATAGCCAGCCTGCTCCACAACAACAGCAACATCAGCCATCCTCAAGTTCAGGTACATCTCTTGAAGAAATTGTTAAATCACTTGCAATTAACACACAACAATTTCAACAGGAGACAAGGACAAGCATCAAGAAGCTGGAGGATCAAATGAGTCAGCTAGCCATTTCTGTGAATAGACTGGAATCTCAAGGAAAATTGCCCTCACAGACAGTCATCAATCCTAAACAGAATGTTAGTGCAATGACCTTGAGGAGTGGAACCGAGGTAGGGGAGTCTAGCAAGACAACCCGAAAGCACATTCCAGAAGAAGCTGAAAAGGAAGTTACTGCATCCCAACCACAGTTGGATCACCCTAAGGAACCTAATGGCACGCAACAAAACGTTTTTACACCAGTTCCTCCTTTTCCTTTTAGATCATCCAAATCTAAAAAAGAGGAGGAGGAAAAAGAAATTTTTGACATCTTTCACAAGATTGAGGTAAATATTCCTTTGCTTGATGTAATTAAACAAGTACCTCGATATGCCAAATTTCTCAAGGAGTTGTGCATCAACAAAAGGAAACTGAAAGGTAATGAATTTGTTAGCATGGGTAAGAATGTTTCAGCTGTCCTTCAGAAAAAGTTACCTCCTAAATGCAAGGATCCAGGTATGTTTACTATCCCTTGTAAGGTAGGTAATCTTAAAATTGAAAGAGCAATGTTAGATCTAGGAGCTTCAATTAATGTCATGCCTCTGTCTATTTTTAAATCTTTGAATGTTGGACCATTAAAAGAGACTGGTGTGATTATTCAACTTGCTGATAGATCTAACGTTTATCCTGAAGGAGTTCTAGAGGATGTTCTGGTGCAAGTAAATGGATTGATCTTCCCTATTGATTTTTATGTGCTTGATATGGATGATGATGACTCATCTAGATCTTTAATTTTGTTGGGAAGACCTTTTCTAAAAACATCTAGGACTAAAATTGATGTGCATGATGGTACACTCACAATGGAATTTGATGATGAAATCATTAAGTTTAATATTAATCATGCCTATGAAAGCTCTGTGATTTACAAGGAAGAGATAAATGCCTTTCATGATCATACGGTTTCCAAGAAAAAATTTTATGTTGGTCAGAAAGTAATACTATCTCATTCTAAATTGAAAATATTTCCTAGTAAATTTCGTTCTAGATGGTTAGGCCCTTATGTTGTTACTAACGTGTTTCCTCGTGGTAAAATTGAAATTCAAAGTTTGGATACAGGTCAGATCTCTAAGGTCAAGGGTCATCGCTTAAAACCTTTTTATGAAGGTTTACAAGTGCATGAAATTGAACGAATTGAGTTGAAATTTCCAACATAATTGAGCATGACTATGTCTAGCCAAAGACTTTAAAGAAAGGCGCTTTTTGGGAGGCAACCCAATTTTTTTTTTTTTATAATTCGCAATTACTTTTCTTTATTTTTGTTGTTTTCTTAATAGTGGATAAGATTTATGCTTGTTTTGAATCCTAAAAAAAAAAAAAAAAGCATGTTTTGATAAGGCGTGCCCACGCCTTATCAAAATACTGCTTCTGCCTCAATTCTTTTTGTGAATTTTTTTTTTACTGTGATTATTTTTATTTTTATTTTTTTCCTCCCTATCCACCTCAGCTGACTCAGCTGAGTAATTGATCATATTACAGTATCCTCGGACTGGAGTCACCGAGACCACCTCTCCCAGCTTCAGGCCGTTACCGGCAGCAGCAGTACCGGCGAAGAGCCTCCAATCCCGCGCTCCAATCCCTCTTCCCGAGCCACCAAGCCACCCCGTTCTCACCGGTAGCCCGAGCAGTACCCCCGATCTCTCCTCTTCCGACTTCAGAGCAACCTGTCGGCAACAACTCCAGGCTCCAGCTACTGCCTCACGCCGACCCATCCACTGGAACCGACCAGATCCGCGACCCCAAACCCATTCCAGCAACAGTTCCGGCAAAACAGGACCACCAGCAACCCACGTCGTGCACCGGTTCCGACTACAGCCCACTTCTCGGCAGCAGTCTTGCCAAAGACAGCCAACAGCTCCATTCTTTCCAGCCCCTCTGCAGCACCGGTGATCTCTCCTCTTCCAGATTCGGCAGCAACAAACACCAATTTTTGGAGTTTCGACAACACAGATCCACCGGAATTGAATCAGCAGCCCGACAATTTCCCTCTTCCCGAACTTCCAGTCTTCAGTTCCCAGCAACAACATTCCGGTAGCAGTCCCAACACAGCAGCCCGACAATTCCCCTCTTCCCGAGCCCCCCACCAGACCAGTACCAGCAAACCGGCACCACAGTCCGGAACTGAGACCTTCAGCAGCCCACGACTGCAGCCCCTTCCCAATCTCTGTGTCTATTGTTTAATTTCTTTTTATATTTTATATTTTATATTTTTGCTATATTTTCAAAAAAAAAAAAAAGAAAAAAAAAAATTATTGTGGTCATTGTTTTACTTAAGTGATTAATTTTAATATTATTTGATTTTGTGTACTTATTTTTACTTAATTGAGATTGTCAATCGCAGGGGGTGAGAAATTTTTCAATCACTATCGGTGAAAATTAAGAAGTTTCTTTCGCTCATAAGCGTGCTCATATTGGCGAAGTCGTCAAAATCAACACAATGCTTTACGGTGCTCAATATTTTTCAGGGAAGTTTCTTATTTTCCTTAATTCTTTTAAAGTTAATGAGCAATTATTTTGATACATTGGGGGACAATGTATAGTCTAGGCGTGGGGGAGGATATTTAATTGTGACTCTGCTATTTTTACTTTCTTTTCCTTTCATTCTTGATTAATTTTCATGAAAATTTTTGCAAATCCATAAAAATTTTGTTCCAAAAGGTACATTAGTTATAGTTTGTGATCTCTTTGAATTCTAGATTTTTCCAATGCTTATCCCATGAAAAAAAAAAAATTTACACAGTTTTGAATTCTCATTAATACAGTGTGATTAGTTACTTTTAATTCATTGAATAAAAAAAAGTATAGGATCTAGCACATATAACCCTTTTTGGTGAGATTTGAGCCTATGAGCATTCATTACATCATGCTCCATTTCTTTGTTTGTGTGATTGTCATGCATAGTTGACTATTCTAGAACTTGCTCTGTCATACATGTCTTAATCAACCCCTTGGATGAATATGATGCAATTAATCAAATAAGGGCATTTAGGTTAAACCCTTTTTCTTGTCATTAAACCATTTTTTTAGCCTACACTTATTATAATTAACCCCTAGAGAAACCACTTTGAGCCTGACATTTTTCTTTGAATTAAACCACATTACAAGCCATGATAAACCTTTTTGTTGATTTTCCCTCTTTTTGAACCTTGAATTGATGAATCATATAGATGCACATGAAATTTCAAAATATTTTTAGAAAGATTGCATATGTTAAAAAATTAGTATTTCAAGCTATTTCTTTCATTGAGTTCTTCTCTTTTGAAAAAGAAAATCGAAAAAAAAAAGTTGAAAAAAAAAATGAAGAAATGAAAAATGAAAAAAAAAATGAAAAAAAAAAAGAAAAAGAAAAAGAGAAAGAGAAGTGTAATTCTTATTGCTTGGAAGTTAATTCTGAAAATTATGTGATTGAAGCAGTCTTTTGAAATCATTAAGTTGAGTTTTATGTGAAAAGTTTTGTATGATTTCTTCAATTTCTTTAACCCAAAAATCCCTTTATCATACCTTACCTAAGCCCCATTACAACCCTTTTAGACCCTTAGATTTTTGCATCTTAATTCATTTATTGGTGGAAGAGATATGATGAATTTGCAAGCCTATGGTAAGAAATCTTCTATGCATTGACTTGAGAGCTCATTTATATATACCTTAAACACTTAGAGTGTGATGAGTGAAATCCAATTGCGAGGGTGTTAGATCTTGTGTACTTTATGAATTTAATTGAATCATTAAAGTGCTATTCATGTGTGTTATGAGAATTCGCCTTAAAAATTTGTGTTTTAATTATTAAAAGGAATGTGTTTTGGATGAGCATAGGAAGAAGATGAAGGAATGATGAGAAGAGATTATGAATTTAGACTAGTGTATGCTTGAGGACAAGCAAGGTTTAGGTGTGGGGGAATTTGATAAGTTGCATATTATACATATTAATTGTCATATTTTCCCATGATTTAAATTCTTTTATATGCTTAATTTTTGGATTTGATTTATATTTCTATTTTGTATTGTGAATGAAGGAAAATGGACAAAATGGATTAAAAGCTGCAGATTCTGCTCAAATCACAAAATCAGAAGAAATCTTGGAATTTAAGTCAAGATCTATCACTTGTAGTTGAAGTTGACTGAATCAGTCCAAAGATGGCAAGTGGAAGATTTTAATTATTAAAGAAGAGATATGCAAAGTGGTGGAAAAAGGAAAGAAGTTTAATTGTAATCAAACTCAATCAGAGCACTTTCCTTTGGAAACAGATTCTGGAGCTAGGACATTTAGTATATATAGACTAAGAGTGGCTAGGGAGAAGAAAAATCTCAATTCTGAATACTGAATCTTCATACAATTTTATATTTTCTTTAGTGTTTTTCTCTGAACTTATGGCTTGCTAAGTTTTTAGTCTAGCCAAAGGATAATTAAAGTTTGGGTTCTTCAAGAATTGTGAGATCTAATTAGTTTTATATTGTTCTTTTATATCTTTATTATTTATATGTCTTCTGTTCTTGTTTAAATTATTGTTTTGATTGATTGTGCAAAAAGGGTCCTTTGTTCAATTGTCAGGATAATATATCGCCAATTAGAAACCTGAATCCGTAATTGTTTAGGCATTCTAATATAAGTGGTAAATAACATAATTGATTTCAGATAGGACTTCGATTCTCTGTTAAGAAGATATATAATCTAGCTTAAATGAACCTACATGTGTGTTTGTTAGTTAGAATTGGTAGTCTCTCTAGTTTTCAATGCTGTTGGTAAATTAAATCTTAAGATCGTATCTAAGGTTATTTAACTGACAAGAGAAATAATTAGAGATCGTATCCTGGTTATCGAAGAAGTAAGGAGGGATAGGTTGTTAGGTCGTACCAATAACCATAACCAATTTGGTAAAGATTAAAAGAATTTATTTTTGCATCAATGATCAATTCCCTGAACCCATTCTAAGATTATTCCTTTGGTTAGATGTTTTCATTATATTGATTCTCTCTCAATTTTTATTTCTTTGCTTATATTTTAATCTAATTTTCACAAATCCCCCAATTATATTTTCTTTTTAAATCTTTTTCAGAAAAATAAATCTAACCAATCTCTTGGGAAATGACCCTACTCAATTATACTACAGTTTTAATCTATTTTGAGTAGGAATTATTATTGTTGGTCTCGACACCCACCACTCTGGCTCATCAGCAAATTTCATTGCCTTATAGATGTTGAACATAACTGATTAATCATTCATCCTTGGGTTAATTGCCCTCTTTGAACATCGATTAGTGCTCTCTTAGTGGCAAGGAATGGTCTCCCAAGTATAAGTGGAATTTCTCTATCCTCTTCATAATCTAAGACTACAAAATCGGTAAGAAAAATTAACTTATCAACTTTAACAAGTACATCTTCTATTATACCTCTGGGATAAGTAATCGATCTATCCATTAATTGCGGTGTTATGGTGGTCGGCTTTACCTCTCCAAGACCTAGGCTCCTGAAAATAGATAAAGACATTAAGTTTATAAAGCACCTAAATCACACAATGCCTTACCCACTTTCGATCCTCCAATCTCGCACGGAATGGTAAAGCTTCCAGGGTCTTTTAATTTTTACGGTAACTTCAGCTGCAAAATTGCACTGCATTCCTCTGTCAAGTTGATAGTTTCATAATCTTCAAGTCTCCGTTTCTTTGACAGTACTTCTTTCATGAACTTTGCATAATGTGGCATCTGCTGCAGAGCATCAACAAACAGAATGTTAATATGTAATTTCTTAAATATATCAAGAAATTTCTTAAACTCATATTCAATCTTCCTTTTATACAAAGCTTGAGGATAAGGAATAGATGGTTTTAACAAAGGAGGATTATCAGGAAAAAGTTTACTAAAAGGTTTAGAATTAACTCCTTGTTTTACTGTTTTTGATTCTGCATCCTTTGTCATAACAGGTTCAGTCTACTTCTTCTGCATCTCAGTTATTGGTGCAATTTCTTCTTTCTCTGCTACCTTCGGTGGCTCATATGTGTTCCCACTTCTCAAAGATATAGCATTGCAGTGTTCTCTCGATTGAGCACTGTGTCACTTGGAAACTAACCTCTTTCATTTAAAGAACTGACAGCTGCAGCTAACTGTCCCAAAGTGGTCTTAACAGACTTCATCTGTGCACCAAGACTGGTATTCATCTCTGACATTTTAGCTTCCACGTTTTCTAATCGCACATCAGTTTTGCTAAATCTTGTTCTAGTTTCAACCATGATCTCTTCAAATTCGTTCCTTCTAACTCCACCATAACCTTGGGAATTCCCTTGGTTATTGAATCCTGTATTGCTGTTACTTACTGCTAGTGGGTTTAGAACGTTTTTAGAGTTACCATAAGATAGATTCTCATGGTTTCTGAATCCTGGCTGGTAGTAGTTAGGAACTCGATTTCCTTAAAAACTAAAGGTACGATTATTAACATAATTCACCTGCTCCAAATCTGTCCCCATCAAGTTAGGATTTGTGCTGTCATGATGAATCATAGCTTGCGGCCCTTGTATACCCATTGAAGAAATTTGTGTTGAAATATGCTCAAGTCTTGCTAGGATGGCTGTCTGCGTATCTAACTCATGCATACCTGCTACTTTTCTGACATTAGCTCTTTCACCTGGCCATTGGCTACTGTTTATAGCCATCTCCTCAATTAGCTGCATAGCTTGATTAGGTGTCTTAGACCACAGTGAACCTCCTGCTGAAGCATCCACAGTAGCTCGTGTCTGCGGAGTCATGCCTCTGTAGAAAACTTGTATCTGGTTTCCTTCATCATATCCATGCTGAGGGCATCTACGCAATAACTCTTTAAATCACTCCCATGCCTCATGTAATGGTTCTTGATCTAACTGTGTGAACTGGGTAATTTCTAATCTCATCTACATTGTCTTTCCTGGTGGGAAGTACTTTGCTAAGAATTTTTATGCCATCACTGCCCATGTCGGAATGCTTCCTACTGGTAAATTTTGATACCAGCTCAAGGCTTTATCCCGAAGAGAAAATGGAAACAATCTCAGTCGAATAGCATCATCAAGAGCTCCATTAATCTTAATGGTGCTGCAAGTCTCCAGAAAACTTGTCAAATGTGTGTTAGGATCCTCTAATGCCGAACCTCCAAATTGATTTTGCATAACCATGTTGATCAAGGTCGGCTTCAACTCAAAGTTATTACAGTTTACAAGAATCTCTCTTATAGCAGCAAAATTCTGATTCACAACTGGGGTAAAGTAATCGCGTATAGCTCGCTGCTGCTGATTTTCATCTGCCATGATTAAATTTCGGTCTTTTTCTTCAAAACTGTTCTGTTGAATTTGCCTGATGGTTCTCTCAATCTCTGAATCTAACCCTTCTTTTATGTCTGTATTTCCACTTCTGCGGGTTTTTACCATTCACCTAAAATAAAAATTTGTAGATAGTAAATTAAAACAAAATAAAAATCTAAATTAAAGTAAAGGCTATTGGGGAACAGTGTTAATGAAAAACGAAACAACAATTCCCCGACAACGGTGCCAGAAAACTTGTTGTGCTTAAAGGGAACACTACTGCAAGTGCACAGGTCAGTTTTCGAGTATAGAGTAAATATAAGTATCGTCTCACAGGGAATTGTGTCTACCACAAATCACTGTAATCAACAACCTTAAACTTTATTTAGAAAAAGAAATTTATATTAGTTAAGATCCTATTTACTATTCTAACTATTAATTACGGAACAAATTAATTAAAACAAATCACAATTATTACGAATGAAAATATCAATGGCAAAATATTCCTAAAACTCGATTTCACCTACTAGGGTTCATACAATTCCTTTGATCAATTGTTCTTTTGATTTTAAATTGTTTATAGCTGAAACTATTTCCTGTTTATCTCTCCCGAGTTTTAAACAGTCATACCCAAATTACTTAATCCTAACCTCCCGATTCAGAATTAAATAATAGAGTTCATTAAGCGATGGTAATCCGTTTCTCTATGGCTCATAAGAATTGTCAACCTCCTGATTCAACAATGTCCTATGTTAATCTACCCTTGTGCATATAAATAATCCCCTCTCCCGAGTGCCGGATTCCTATACTAATTCATTCAATTGGTGGCCAATCGACTAGAGCATTAAGAACAAGTAGATTAAATAAACATAATTGAGATCATCCAAACAATATCACAAAATAGTTGCAATCTGCCCAAAGTTGGCTACATCGATTCTAGGAAAAAGGAGTTTAGTTCCTAGAGATCATAATAAACATCCCATAATTCCAAAGTATCATCCCTAGAATAAACATTGATCGAAAAAGATGTAAAAGATAGAGTTTCTGTCACGACCCAAACTACCCAAAAATCAGAGTGAATTTTTCGCGTTTTATTTATTTCCTTACTTAAATTCTTACCTGTTATCGAATCGTGACCAACACTTCACTAAAAATTGGGCTGTACGTCAATGCCAGTCCCACCATTCAATTACCATCTAACTTATTTATTCTCCAGTCATTTATAATTGTTTATATTATTTATACATCCCCTAAAGTTACTTACAAACATGTTACTGTGCTATGCTTATGTAGATACAATATGTTCAAGTGTATATATACCTTATGTCGATGGGTAGCAGCGGATATCCGGAATGCAGTACTGAGTCGTCGCGACTTCAACTGGAGATTATCTGTGGGAGAAAATGAAAGGGGTGAGCACATCAAGCTCAGTAAGGCAATCCTACGAACAAGTAGGTAACCATACTACCTACATGAACGTGGTGCCATGCATAAACCACCCTTTCTCCACACATTTTAAAACAAATGATATGCGTCATGATGTTATGTAAATCAAGTTGCACGGAAAATTCAACATGCAATTCATTTTAAATCATTTCTTTCCCATTTAAAATTTCACAATGAAGTCAGGACTCGACCCCTCCTTCGGGTGATCCTGACTCACACAAAACCATGGAAATTGAGTCTCTCAAAAGCATCGATATCGAAAACATACATATATATATATATACAAGATACGAGACTAGGCAATACTGTATATCGGTAATAACCAGGACTGGCCAATATGTCCTCGTGAGTCCCTCTAGCTTCACGGATCCCAGTGTGCGAGGTCTCACCCTGATCGGGAACTGCCCGGGAGGTGGGTCAATCCAACCCATCAGTCTTATCCGATCTCACGCATCCGAAGATGTCGTATCCGAAAATACCCCGTATCACAAAGATACCGTATCACAAAGATACCCCGTATCACAAAGATACCGTATCCGAAGATACCCTGTATCACAAAGATACCGTATCCGAAGATACCCCACGGTACATCGTACTCCATGCTACTTGCACGGTACATCGTACTCCATGGACCCATATCACTCTAGGTACTCCAGCCCAAATGGCCTGCTTCCCACAGAGAGGTTTTGTTTCTCAATACTCATTGCCATGTCTCAAAACGCACGTGCGAGCCTATTTAATCGGTGACACACAGTCTACCCGATGCTCCAAGCACGGCTTATCGTATGATCTCTGAAAAGTAGTGCGAGCGGTGCTCTAACACTGTCAGTAAATCAAATAAAACTAGTGCGAGCTAAGCTCTAGCACTCTGTATGCAAACCATATGAGAAGCTGGTGCGAGCGAAGCTCCAACACCCTGTCTCAAAAATCACATAAAAATATGGTGCGAGTTAGACTCTAGCACCCTGTCACGAAAATCATATATATATGTATACAAATCTGGTGCGAGTTGGACTCCAGCACCTATGCATGTAAAACTCTAGTGCGAGCTCTCGCTCCAGCACTAATGCATGCATCACACAAATCAAACATCGTGCGAGCTGAGCTCTAGCACGTCACATGTAAATAAAAACATGTAGGCGGCTCGGTTATTTCCAAATAGTTTTCACAGAAATCACAACAATTAAGATATGCAATGTTATGCATTTTTCTTTAAAAGTGAGCCAGCCTACTCATGCATGCGTTGAAATACCTCCAGAACGAGCAGGAACCTCTTGTCCTTGCTCCTCCCAATTTTTCCTAAATTTTTAGATTCTACCCTTAACAAGGGTATTTTAGTAATTTTGCCCATTCGGGGCACTAAAATTGTTCTTCGACCTCTAGACCCTTCAGTTAATTTTAAAGGACTGCGTATGAATTTAAAATTGCGTAAAGTTACCTCTAGCAGTCCGCAGAATTCCCTTACCTTATTTTCCTGTCGAGTCTGACCTTTTCTTTTCCTCTGTTGTCTCGTCGCGCAGTCCGATATGCTCCCAATCAAATACCCGGAACTGCGTATTAATATTCCTCAGGTCAGCTATTATACAATCGAATTGTATTTAATGCTTTCTGGGCTTAATTTAAATCATTGGGCCCGTTCACCCCTATTGGGCCCGATTGCACCTTAATGGGCCTTAATCGGCCTTAAGCCCGTTTTCCACTTAATTTTCACTTTATCGAGGCCTATTGGGCTCATTGGGCCCACCAATAATTTATCGGGCCTCGTTCTAATTCTCGAATAGCTAAATTTAATATTTACGACAATTAACTAATTTTTCATAATTTAATTCAATTTATGCTGAAATTAAATCAATATCACGCATAACGAGTTATCGTAAATAGGGGTCACTTACCCGAGATTCCATGCTAGTACGTAAATCGAGGCTGTCTCGAGCCCTCGGTGGATGCCAATCGTCGAGCTACACAATTAATTACATTTTCGGGTAAACTTTTCGGTCGAAATTTAATTAAATAAAATATTCCAAATTTAAATCGGGTCAATTTGACCGCTTATCGACTTACCCGAAGCTCGATTGCATCACCGAAATTTTCCCCAATTTTTTTTTCTTTTTTCTTTTCCCTTTTTCTCCCTTTTTCTCCTCTTTTTGGCTGAACCGGTTCAGTCCGGTTCGGACCGGTTCAGACCGCCGGTTCACTCCGGTTCGGCCGGTTCACCGTCGGTTCACTGCCTTGCCGGCAGGTTCTCCGTCGGCTTCCACCGCCAGTAGCTCCGCAAGGCTGTCCGCGTCTCGAATCTGGCCTCGGCTTGGGTCAAGCTCGCCGGAACGCCGCCGGTCCGGCTGTTCTCCTCTTCGCCGTCGGACCCATTTTCCTCTCTTGCTGTTTCCGGCGCCGTCCGCCGGTTTCGGTGACTGCCACCACCGCCAATCTGCTCACCGTCGCTTGGGGAGGCTTCGGCTGGGGTCGATCGGGCCTGAATCTCGCCGATCGCCGGTGATTCTTCTTCTCTCCCTCGGTTTCGGTTTCGCCGTTTCCTTCGCCGTTTCACCGCCGTTCGTGCTTCCACGGTGCCGGTGGTGGTCCGGACCTCATCGGGTTTCCTTTGCCTGGGCCTCCGGTGCCGTCGTTTCGCCGGTAGGGGCTCGGTCTTCATCTTCCGTTTTCGCCTCTGTTTGTCGCGCGATTCTTCGCGTTTCTGCTTGTTTTTTTGTTTTATTATTATTTATCTTTTATTATTTTAAATCATTCAAATACCTTAAAAATGCCCAAATATCCCTTAAAATTATTATTTTATTCCAAATTAATTAATTTAATTTTATTTAATTTATTTATTATATTTTAACCCTTTTTCGGGTATAAGTTCTCCGTATTTTCGGGATATTGTCCCGGGTGACTTTTCAGTATATTTTTCGATTATTTTCGGGATTATTTTTTCGAACTAAAAATCTCGATTAATCCTGATTAATTCCAATAAATTAATATCTTGATCAATTTAATCCGAAATAAATTTATTTCACTTTTATTGACCAAGATTTCTTAAATCCATATTTTTAATTAAATTTCTTTATCGAACTTATACCGGCTTTCGATCTTTTGACCATTTTGCCCTTACACGTGTTCGGGATTAATTTAACCCGACTTCCTTCATACGTCCCCCATCTTTTCTTATTTAATTTTCGTATTTTAATTAAATTCGGGTCTTACAGTTTCTATGGAGCTAAATCAATCCTGAAGCCTTCTGCCGCAGCCTCCTTCGAAATTCTGATAAAAAGACTATTTATAAGGTTTCAAGGCATTAAAACGCGGAAGGCCACGTGGAAAAACAGTATTGCCCTAATCAGACTGCTATGCTGCGACAATGGTATTGATTCCCCAGATCTGCTCTGCATTATCCAGTTTCTTCTATTGTTGCAGCATAAGTCATGATCAGCATCTGCAACTCCACTTCTTCACAGAATCATCAGAACCAGCTCCAAAAGCTTTAACTTCTCCAAATTGTTCTTTTTCCTACACAAATGCACAAAACACATAAAACATACCTAATATTGCAAAGAACAATTCAAATAACTAAGTAAAAAGGGTTCTAAACATATATAAAATTCAGTGCTAACAATAATCCAGAAGCCCCAGATTTCTTGTTCTGAAGATAGTTGAAAATGGTGTTAATGGAATTGTTTTGAATGTTGACAAGAGACATTGGGTCGTGAAGAGGGACATTGAGTCTTATTTTTGTTGCTTTTTTCAAGTAATTATGTGACTATGTTTTATGTTACTTTGTATTTCTTCTTAATAATATGCAATATGCATGACACATTGCTTGAAATCAGATAAAACATATATTTGACTACTATCATGTTTGCCTTGTGGAATTGTATTTTCTCTTTCTGTGACTTAATAATCAAGAATTTGCATCAGCAAACTAGTTCAGATGGTTCTCAATGCGAGATTAGGGGGTGGCATTGGTTAATTATATAAGTTGTTAGTTATGATATTGGCTTCTTTATTTCATTTCATGTCAGCTTGTGAGAAAGTGATTAGGTTCATGGTCCTATTGTTCTTTCTAAACAAATTGGACCTAAGTAGCTTGTATATAGTTAACCTTTCGAGTTTTCTAAAATTTTCTTTTATTGTTTTCTTCATCTATTTGTTTACTTATTGGGTTACCGTGATTTCAGTCATTGTTTATGGAAATGTAAGTAACATGGAAATCAAATTTGAAATGCAGGTCCTACTTATCAATCTCTGGAGTTTCTTAGATCAATTGTGGATCAACAGCATTTGAGCTTCATTGCTTCATATATTGGACGGTGAGACTTTTTACAAGATGCCATCATTTTTCCAGAGGGCTAATTCTTGTATCCTACTTGTAACACACATTGTTGAACTAAATTCCTTTTTTGAGATTTAGGGTAAGCAGATTGTTTCCATGCTTGAATTGTTTTTTAATTCGAAATACTGACGGTAAGTTTTTTTCACTTAATGTTATTTAAAATTTTCTGCATAGCTATTTGGTGGTGCAAGGTTGAATTTCTTGCATATCTTTATTTTGTAGCCAAACTTGTTAGATGTGATAGGTTTCAAGATTTTTGAATTTATTCTACATTTGTAAAATGAGCACAATTAATATCCTACTACCTTGGTTCAGGGACGGATGGGCAGTGGGGGATCCATATATCCCCTTGTCTAATATTATAAAAATAGTAATAAATGGGTTTTTAATATTTTTGCCCCCACTAAAAAAAAAAAACATAGATGTAACATATGTATATATATTGAAAATAGCAAAATTATAATTGTAGTAAAAATGTTTTTTATTGAAGAATCAATATAAATTTTTAAAAATAAAACAACAAAAATGAAAACCAAAATGTGTTTATCTTTTTTTTTAATTACAAAATGTGATAATATTTTACTCCTTCCATAACTTTCCCTTTCTATAAGATGTTCATGGTTTTAAACTTTTTTCTTTAACTTGAATGGTTTCGAGAGTTCATATTATGTGAATGTTGCATTTGTTGATCTCTTTTGAACCTTTTTACTTTTTTAATGCATTAAATGTGATTAATATTGTAACACCTCCAGTAGTTTAGTGTTCATATGAAGAAGTTGACTTCAGTGATATATTCTGGAAGGGAAAATGTTTTGGTGGATAAGAGGGAACAAAAAAACTAATAATGGAACATTCGATCATCAATGGGGTGAACTCTAAATGCTGATTACAACAGCTATTTGTTGTTAAGTTCACTGATGCAATTACTGCAAATTTAAAGTTTATTGAAATGCCTTCTTTAGGGTATTCGAATATTAGAACTTGTTTGTTAGGCATTTTAATACCTAGTTGTTTAAAAGTACTTTTCAAGCAGAAGCCATAGAAATTGGCTTTTATTGAACTTGTATTAGAATTGGGTTATTCTATTCAATTTAATGGAAAACTAAAGAAGAGATTTTGATCAAACTATTAAGCAAAAAGACCATTTGATAGCATTATCTTTTTTTTCCTTCTTTTTTCTGCTTATTAAACAGTTAACTTTCATCTAAACAGAGTCCATTATAAGAGTATTTTGAACCTTTTATTAAGATTAAAGAAAAAATGGATAAGAAAAAATATAACAAAATTATAAATTTGTTGAACAAGGTATTTTGGATAGTTTGTTAGGATTTAAAAAAAAAAAATTGAGTAGGAGAAAAATAAAAAGAAAAATTGGTAAAATTAAAATAAAGTTATTTTGGATATTTTCATAGGATTTGAAAACAATATATATCCAAAGGGGATAGAAAAAATATAATGAAAATTTGATAAATTAAATAATGCATGTTAAAAAATATAAGACATTGGATAGGAAAAAATATAAATTTTTTTATAAATATAAGGGTATTTTTTATTTTTTAAGATAAAAATTGTAAAAAAAGTAAAATATATAGAAAGTTTAATAAATTAAGACAAAAGGGTATTTTAGATATTTTTTATTTTTATTTTTCCTAATTCCTTGATTCTATTCTCATTAACCAAAAGGAAAAAATTCAGAATAATTATTCACTTTCACCAATCAAATAACAAAAAACATAATCCTCCAATTTGTAGTCGAATGGATTTTCGTATTGGATGCCGTGAAATACATCACTCAATGCAGTCTTCTCCAAAATCTGCTCTCCATTTCTCAATCTAAATTTAAGATTTTGGTTGTATGATTTAATTTTTTTGGAAAAACAATAAATCTTTCAAGAAAATTTAAATATTCGATTCATCACAAATATTGCATAATTAAAATGATCTTGGTAAGAAATATTAGAGCTGAACAAAGAATTGTAGTTGACAAAATTTAGAAGTAAACTCTTATTAGTTTTTATTGTTGCTCTGTTACAACAGTGACGAATTGCTGATATCTTTGTCTTGATTTTTTTGCCTCGTGCTACTAAAAATTTTGCAAGAAAAATAATGATCAGAGGGCCGCAGGAATTTTTCCCTGCGTAAGCACTCCGATGCTTAAGTCAGACTGAGAATTTGACAGAATTTCTGTAAAGCAAATAGAGACATTCTTTTCATGAATCATACCTAATCCCTTTTTATAGGGGTTGATTCTAGCTTTAATTACGTATTTATCCACTAGTTAAGTATTTTTTATTATTTCATGAATCTGTAGAGTCAAATATATTTAAGGATAAAATTGTCTAAATAAATTTTTAAACATATCTCACAATTACCGTCTAGTTGAATCCGACTAATTTCCTGCTCCAGTCTGAAGGCGGCGGTAGCTCTTCCGCCTAGTGTTAATTGCGGAGACACCCGCAGGAAACAATTTGCGGGAGACCTTGGTCTCCCGCCTTGCGCCACGTGGCAACTTGCGAGAGACCTTGGTCTCCCACTGAAGCGAATGGTGGGAAACTAAGGGTCTCCCACCTCGCGCCATGTGGCGCGTTTGCGGGAGACCATGGTCTCCCGCAGGAAGTAAATTGCGGGAGACCCAGGTCTCCTACCTTGCGCCACATGGAGCGCTTGGCGGGAGACCCAGGTCTCCTGCCTTGCGCCACATGGCGCGCTTGGCGGGAGACCCAGGTCTCCCGCCTCAGCCATGTTGCGCGCTCAGCTCGCGCCACGTGGCACGTAAATAAATAATTATTTATTTTATTTTATTTTAAATTTATTTATTTATTCATTTATTCTATTTACAACAATTGCTCCACACTCTTTCGCTAGCGAAAGAGTACATATGTTCTCATTGTAGCCTCAGGTCAAGTCCTTACATTAGATTTCGAAGTCAAATTCTTTGGCCGTCTGATTCTCAAGCTCTTGTTTGAGTGTGTGGCTTACTTTGCATATTTTTCGCTTCGAGCCCTTTGGCTTGGGTGCTTAGTTTACATCGCGCACTTTTCGCTTCAAGCTCTCGCACTTTTTCTTCTTGGCTTACATCGTGCACTTTTCGCTTCAAGCCCTTTGGGTTGGGTGCTTAGCTTACATTGCGTACTTTTCGCTTCAAGCTCTCGCACATTGTCTTCGTGGCTTACATCACTCACTTTTCGCTTCAAGCCCTTGATTGAGTGCTTAGCTTACATCGCGCACTTTTCGCTTCAAGCTCTCGCACATTGTCTTCGTGGCTTACCTCGCGCATTTTTCGCTTCAAGCCCTTGATTAAGTGCTTAGCTTACATCATCAATTTTTGCTTCAAGCTCTCGCACATTGTCTTCGTGGCTTACCTCGCATATTTTTCGCTTCAAGTCCTTGGTTGTGTGCTTAGCTTACATCGCGCACCTTTCGCTTCAAGCTCTTTCACATTGTCTTCGTGGCTTACCTCGCGCATTTTTCGCTTCAAGCCCTTGATTGAGTTCTTAGTTTACATCGCGTACTTTTCGCTTTAAGCTCACGCACATTGTCTTCGTGGCTTACCTCGTGCATTTTTCTCTTCAAGCCCTTGATTGAGTGCTTAGCTTACATCGTGCACTTTTCGCTTCAAGCCTTTTGTTTTTGGTGCTTAGCCTACATCGTGTACTTTTCGATTGAAGCTCTCACACTTTTTCTTCTTGGCTTACATCACGCACTTTTTGCTTCAAGCCCTTTTATTTTTAATCATCTGTTAATCATTAAAATTCTCAATGAGAAATATCAATATGAAATATATCAAAATCAAGTTCCTGAACATGGTTCAATAACATAAACAAAAAATAACTTCGAGAAATTAAAATTCTATTGCCAATATGGTCTTGAGTGGCTGACGTTCCACGTCTTCGCTATCCCCTTGTCTTATGAACTTTCCATCTTCCTCCCAGGCATTGGTGATGGCTTAGGCACCCCGATGATGGTAATTGTTTCTTTTCTTTGAACTTTCTTGCCTGTAGTTGATGCGATATTACACGTTCTTGCTTTTCTTTGATCTTCTCGAACTTGCCCCACACCTTCGACAGTCGAAAACTTCATCAACAGATAAAATAGGGAGAGTACAGCTTTCATATCACCCAATAATGGCCGTCCGAGAATAACATTGTAAGCTGGAGATGTTGATTTGACCATCATGAACAAGACCTGTCTTATAATACTCTTAGGATCTTCACCCAAAGTAACATGTAGTTCAATTGACCCTGCCACATTTACTTTCTCTCTTGTGAAGCCAAACAGGGGAGTAATTACGGGCTTAGTCTGTCTTCACTCAAATTCATTTTTTTGAAACATTCCCAATAGATAAGGTTCACTGAGCTTCCGTTCTCTAACAGAATTCGACCTATCGGGTGTTTAGCCACAACTGCTAATATGACCATAGGATCATCATGTGGAATAATAACATCTCCCTGATCTGCCAGTGTGAAAGTAATCGTCTCTTCGTCTTCAGCTACTTTCATCACAGAATGGACCTGGAATGCTTATCTAGCATAGGCCTTCCATGAAGCAGATGAGCTACCAGCTATGTATTTTTCACCAGAGATGACATGAATGGCGGCTCCTGTTGGTTCATTATCTATCTGTCGGTTCCTACGTTCTCCCCTTCTTGCTTCATTTCCTCTCTCTTCGCTTCTCCTTATATTTTCTCTATCATTGTCGCGTCTATCACGCGGTCTATTGTCCCCTCGGCCACGAGCGGGGTATCGAATCCTTTCATTCCTCCATACATAACGATCTAGCTTCCCTTCTTTAGCTAATTTTTCAAGCTGGTTCATCAGTTCCTGACATTTCTCAGTTGTATGACCAAAGGCAGAATGAAAACTACAGTAGGACCTATGATCTCGTCCTAAGTTTCCTTCATCTCTCATGGGGAATTGAAGCATCCCAGTTCTTTCTATCGCTGCTAAAATTGAAGCACGTGGTTCAATAAACCTTGTGTAATTATCATACTTCAATTTTGGGGCTTTATCCGATCTTTCTGTATTTTTATCATCGGGTTCTCTTTCCCGTTTCCTTCTTTCTTTCATGTCCCGTGTTGGTATCATTTTCATCACTTCCTCTTGAGCAATATATTTGTTTACTTTAGAGAATAAGTCTGAAACTGTCGTTGGCTGATCCAAAGATAATGATTCTTGGAGCCTTTCGGACGTGGTCCCCTGTAGCATGGCTATTACCGCTACTCCAACTTGTATATCACACACCTCAAGAGTAGCATCCTGAAATCGATCGACATAACTTCTTAGTGATTCTTTGTTCCATTGTCTTAGGGTGAGCAGATAAGTGGTCTCCTTCCTTTTCTGGCTATTTATCGCAAAAGCCTTTAAAAATTCACTCCTTAGCTGATTGAAAGACAAGATAGATCCTTCCGACAGATTGTTGAACCATTTCAATGCATGGCTAATTAAGGTTAAGGAGAATGCCCTACACATAACCTCATCTTCCCATTCATGTAGTAGCATTAACGACTTGTAATTTTCAACATGGTCAAAAGGGTCAGTTTTCTTGGTATATGCTGTTATCTGTGACATCTTAAACTTTGGGGGCAGTGGTTTTCCCATTATCGCTGCACCGAACGAAATTTTTCTTCTCTGGTTTTCTTCAGCCGGAACTAACATTTTTTCTTCTAAGATTCGTTCAACCATTCTCTTCATGTCCATGACATCTTGTGCTGGGGGTGCAGGTCGATCTTGGACCATTTCGGTGTCATTTTCATCATCACCTCTACTATTTACATATTCAGCGTCTATTCCAATTGGACTTCCAAGACTTCTGACATTCGGGCATCACAGGTCCCTAACGATCTCCCGTACAGCATCTCTCGTACCTCGACGTCTCAAGCCTTCAGCCTCGTGCAATGAATTTTGCGCACCCTGACACCTCAGATATTCTGCATTCCCGCATAAGGGGTCTCGCGCATTCTGGTAGCCCAAGTCTCGCATTCTTTGGCAGCTAGAATCTCTCGTATCCTCGTGAATGGATTTTGGCACACCCTGGCGCATCAAGTCTTCCGCAGGGCCTCGCGAACCCTGTCGATAAGGATATCGCCTATTCTCGCGCAATAAGTCTTCTGTAGGGTCTCGTGCACCCAAGAGATAAGGGTCTCGCCTATTCTCGCGTAACAAGTCCTCTGTAAGGTCTCGTTGTAAGACCCGAATTCAGTCAAAACACGAAATTAAAAATGCAAAAGGACTGAAATGGAAAATTCTCGAACACATGCAAGGGTAAAACGGTCAAAAGACCGAAAGTCAAAAAAAATTCGATAAGAAAATTTAATTAAAAATAATGGATTTGAGAATCTTGATCAATAACGAAGAAATAATTAAATTTCGGGTTAAATTGATCAAGATATGAATTTACTAGAATTAATCGAAAAGTCACTTGGGACAATATCCCAAAAATACGAAGAAATTATACCCGAAAAAAGGGTTAAAAATATAATAAATTAATTAAATAAAATTAAATAAATCTATTTGGAATAAAGAAATTAATTTTTGTAGATATTTTGAATATTTTTGACTATTTTAATGAATAAAATAATAATAAATTAATTTATAAATAATAATAAATAAAAATAATAATAATTGTAAAGAAAAAGGAATCAGAAAAATTGGTCGGGGAGAGAGAAGAAGAGAGAAATCGAGGATGACCCGCGCGTGGCCCCTCCAATCCACGGCCACCGGAGACCGACTGCTCCGACGAAGGGCCGAGGAGGAAGAGGAGAGGCCGGCGAAGCTTTGGGCACCGGCGACGCGCACCAATGATAGCCGAATCCGACGAATGGAGGAGGAGAAACCGACGGGAGAAAGAAGCTCGATCCCAGCGATCCACGACAGCTGGGCTCGAATGGCGGGTACCGATGTGATCGGGAAGAGAAGCCGGTTCTTTTGAGACAGGTACCGGTCAACGAAACCGTCGAAATTCGTCGGTTCGAGAGGTGATAGCCGCGAGGGAGAAGGAAAGATTCACAGGCGATGGTGCCGTTTCAACCCACACCGAGGCCCGATTTTGAACTCCCAGGTGATGGGGCGTCGAATGGAGCCAGAAACGGCCCAAGAACCGACCGAAAACGCCGTGAACGGTGGCGGGAAGGTCTGAACCAATACGGACCCGTTCAGCAAAGGGGTGAACCGGACTGAACTGGTTGAACCGGATCGATCTGAATCGGGTTGAGCCGGACTGAACCGGTTCAGCCAAGAAAGAAGGGAAAAAGGGAGAAAAGAGAAAAAGAAAAAAGGGAAAGAATTTTCGGGGATACATCGGACTTCGGGTAAGTCGGTAAGAGGTCAAAAGTGACCGATTTGAATTTCAAGAAATTTATTTATATTATATTTAATTAAAAAGTAACCCGGGATTAAGTATATAATTGTGCAGTTGTACGACAAAGCCCGAACGAGAGTCGATTGAGCTCCGATTTTTGTATCCCGCATCATATTGGGTAAGTACATTTTAATTTCGACAATTAGAGTCATTTAATATAGAGTTTCAATTATTTTACGAAATTTATGGATTAATTCTGTATAAAGAGGAATATTTATCGGAATTGCAACGTAATTACCGTAAATAGTATACGGGCTATCCAATGAGTTTGGAACGAAGCCCGATAATTATTGATAAGTTGAATGAGCCCAATAAACCCGAGGAAGGGATTTAATAAGTAAAACGGGGTGAAAATGGGTCGAGGCCCATTAAGGTGCGATTGGGCCCAATAAGAGTAAATTGGCCCAATTAGTTAAATCGACTATAGTAAACAGGAGAATTATATTTATTGGGTTAAATTGACGTGATAAATAATTATCTGCAGCCC
Source organism: Firmiana major (assembly GCA_033439115.1). Taxonomy (NCBI): domain Eukaryota; kingdom Viridiplantae; phylum Streptophyta; class Magnoliopsida; order Malvales; family Malvaceae; genus Firmiana; species Firmiana major. Next base: position 34,815,090 of record CM065897.1, on the reverse strand, counting down.
CAGAGACTGGATTAGCAGCAAATCGGATTGGACGAGCCTCCGACAGTGGAATTTAGATATGCGCTCGACGAGAATCGAGGTAAGGGAATTTTGTAGGTGCATAGAGATACCTATACGTAATTTTGAGGGGAAATACAGGGTCTAGAATTACTTAAAATATTTAGAAAAGGAAATGATAATTTTTGCAAAAACCGGGGCTTAGATGAATAAAGAAAAAGATGATTTTACCCTTTAGAGTAAAATTTACAAAAAGGGTAGTAAGGCAGATAAATTGCATGATTTTCATGTTTGATGCTTTATATGAATGTATTGCTTTGGTTTAAGCAAATTTACACATAGGTTGGCTGTTGATTTCTTGAATTATACGAAAGGGTACCGGTTTGTACCGGTTATGATTTTAAAACATGTTTTATCAAGATTGAGCCACCTATCGTATTTACATGAATAAAAAGAGTGCTAGAGTCTTTATCGCACTCAAGTTTACTGATTTATTTCTCATGAAAAGCTGTACTGGAGCATTGCTCGTACGAGAAATTTGTGTGTGCACAAAATCTGCTGGAGCTTCGCTCGCATGAGATTTTAGATATCATGATATGCATAGCGTGGTGCTGGAGCTTCGCTCGCACTAGACGTGAGTTGACATGCATATAGTCGTGCGAAAGCCTCCTGTAGACTGTGTGTCACAGAGAGTTGAGATGCTCGCACGTATACTTTGAGACATGGGTTGGTTATCGACATAGTATTGGGGTGGGTAAGACCTACGGCAGGCACCCCCAGACTATAATATGGGTCCACGGAGTACGATGTACCGTGTATGTCACACGGAGTATACTGTACCGCGCAGTCATGATGACTCTATGATGTTACTTGCTATTCTGGCGGGTAGGAATTGACCCCACCTCCCGTTGCAGTTGTGATACCCTGCACATCGGGATCCGTGTAGCCTGGGATCACAGGGACAAAGTATGGCCATAGTCCTCGATTTTTAATACAGTAACCTACATGCCTCACATGATATCATACGGTCTGGATAGACTAGGACAAACCCGAGGGAGGGGTAATGTCCTGATTTATGTTTTTAAAAGGGATGTGATTTAATAAATCAAGGTATTCCCGAGAGATGGGTTTGACCTTGATGAAGCTGTTTTATGATAAAATAAATAAGTTTTAACGAGAAGAGTTTGAAATGAAACAGATAAGTTTTTGAGTGTTGAGTATATGATGAAACAAATAAGTTTTAAATGTGACGAGCATGAGATGACATACATGAGGATTTTTCCATGTTTGTTTTATATATGGATTTCATGATTTCTCTTATATGATATATACATACATGTGGCATCGTTTTAGTCTTACCTCATGCTCCAAATACAAACGATTTTATATCTTGACATAATCAGCACGTAGATAGTATTGTTATCTACCTGCTTACATTATTGCCTTACTGAGCTGTTTATGCTCACCCTTTCATTTTCTACCCCACAGGGTATATTCAGTAGAAGAGAACGATAGTAGTCATATCCGCTGCTTCTTATCAAAACCAAGTATACACATTTGTATAATTTTTGTATCTGAACATATAGAGGCACAGTACTGTACATGGATGCAATATTGGGGATGTATTTAGTTTAAATAAATTGATATGTAAATGAAATATGAAAATGGAAAGGTAAATAGGTGAGAGGTGACTAACACCGAATCATAGCCCAACTGTTTAGTAGTGTAACTGTTCACGACGGGTAAGGAAATGAAAAAGTAAAAAATTTACTCTGATTTTTAGGTAATTTGGGTTGTGACAGAAAAGATAGATGGTATCAGAGCAGAGTTGGCCTGATATGAGTCGGTGTTAGTGGTTAAGTAAATTTACATCCCCATGTACTGTGCATTGTTTAGATACAATTGTGTATACCAAGATAGAAGTGCAGCTAAGAATTTAATTTCGAATGCAAGAATATAGTATTTATAAATGATAGCCGCTATGGTAGAGGGGCGAGTACACATGCTCGAGACCATAGAGATTGGCCTGAGAATCGAATGAGTCGTAACATGAGACTCAAGATGAGAGTGAAGTGGAGGCTGATGTTGAGCATACTCCACAGGGTCTTATAAAGAGACCAAACAGTATTGAGACAAGCTCCGAGAGGATGGAGTGAAGTGTAGAAAATATTTCGGAGTTGTTTACTCAGTCTATGCAGGTAGTTGAGGATAGGCAGGGTAAAGCCTAAACAGATGCCTCAGACTATAGAGATTCTTACACCCCTCCGGTATTTAGTGAAGTAAAGAAACCAATAGTTGCTAAGGACTGGATGTATGAGATAGCGAAGTTGTATGGATTCTTTCGGTGTATGTCGACCAAGAAAGTGACTTTTAAATACATTTATGTTAGAGGGTCAGACGGAACATTGGTGGAAGTCCGTTCAACCCATCTGAAGAGTTAGACGTCCAGAGTCGACATGAGAAATATTTTTGGATGTATTCTAATGACAGAACATTTCGGACACTACTTAAAGGAAATTACAATTAAAATTTCTTACACTGACCTAGAGACACTAGTTGATTAATGAGTATGAAACTCAATTTATATCTCTGGACAGGTGTGAACCTGATACCATAGGCAGTAAGAGTCGGAAAAGCCCAAAAGTTTATGAAAGGGCTCAAATTATCGATTAGAGTTCGATTGGCTCATTACCTATGTCGAGGCAGTGCGTAGATTACAGTTGCATGAAGAAGATCATGTGTTGCACGCCTATGAGATTGAGAAAGGTAGTAAGGGTCGAAATAGGGACAAAAGAGAATAAAGAATGATAGAGATGTCAGAGCGGGAAAAAGATATCAGTTGATAAGGGATTAGAGTTGATGAGTCACGGGGTAAGATGATTGGTAAGGCCTCAATATATCCAATTTAACACTTATTATGGGTATTGTGATTGGAGAATCCCAACCTGCTACGAAGCAGTATAACCAGTGTAGCAGTGTAAACAGTGTAGGAGGTGTGGTAGATACCACGGAAGTAAAGGCCTACACCTACACCTTATTAACTAAAATAGGAGTTAAGTATGGTAAGACGGACCACTTAATTAATGATTGCTCAGAGTTAGGTGAGACTGCCCTACAGAAGAGCAAAGAGATAGAGAAAACCCTATTGGTATCTCTGCACCGAAAAAAGGGATGCCACAGCCGAAAAGAAAAGGGAAAGTAGGCTGTTGGATGAGGGCGAGTGTATACCTTGGACCGGACACTACGATGTTTCATATGATGTGGTGAAAGATACCACACTGGTTATGAATAGTGAAGTAATTATTTTAATTGATCCTGGTGCCACGTATATATTTATACCGCCTTCATTTGTATATAAGTTAGTAAAAGACGTGAATGCCTACACCCATGAGCACAATGCTGATAGTTAGTACCCCAACGAAGGAGGGTTAACTAACGAAATAATTATGAAGAAATTGTAAGTTGAAAATAGGGGTGAAAACATCACTGGAAAGTATACTGTAAGTTTTGACAAGTAATAAAAAGGAGTGTAGTGATTGAAATTAAAGGAGCAAATGATTGTACTCACGGAATGAGTAATGACAGAGTTTTGTTATAAGTGATATACGAAAAGAGATAAGTTTTGTGATAAATCCTAAATATGAGATAGACTGGAATAAGAGGCGTATGTAAAGTACGAATATCTTTGATACGTGAAGTAATTTAGATTAAAGCAATTAGTAGCGAATATGAATTGTGACCACATGGACTGATATGTAAAGTAATTGTGGTCAAGTCTAAGGGTTAATAAAGGTATTTCAAAATACCTCCCCGCCTGAAGACTTGACAGCGTCTAAAAGTATACACGTTACTTATAAATTGAAATCGATAGTTGCAATAAATACATTAAAAATTAGGGTACCTTTACGGGTACGATAAGAAATATAGAATTCGATTAATCAGGAAGGTTTAAAAAATTTAAAATTTTATAAAAGCCGTTAAAAAGGAAATGACGCAGGTTAGTAGCTTGAACGAAAGCGATTTTGAAAGATATTTTACGTTTATGCGTACATAGGTCAAGGAAATGGGTAATTGAAATATTCAATAGGACTCAATTACGACAAGTTATTTAAACTTTACCTGGACCGATTTGTTATCATCTTTATTGATGATATTTTGGGTGTATTTAAAGTCCAGGGAAATTATAAGCAACAATTGGAAATTGTTTTTACCGATGATTTGTGGAGAGTTCTCGAAATGGACTACTTTATTGACACGTTTAACTTAGAAAAAGTTGTATTTGAATGAGATGATAGACGTGACAGGAGTTTTGGTGTACTAAAGTAATAAACTGACCACCGCATTTATTCTCACCATACCTACAGATTAAGAGGTTTCTCATGAGTCTATGGATACCTTAAAATCACGAATGAGCTAGGTATTGATGCAAAAAGGGAAGATAGTAGATTGTGGATCCAAACAGCTCAATGATCATGAAAGGACTATCCGACCCATGATTTAAAGTTAGCAGCGGTAGTACTTGTACTGAGGATATGGTACTATTATGTACATGGTGAGAAATTTTAGGTATGCGCTGATCATAAAGCCCCAAGTATCTGTTTTCACAGAAAGAGGCGAATATGAGAATACATAGTGGGTTAGAGCTTCTGAGAGATTTTGATTATGGAAATTGTACCACCCAGGAAAAGCTAATGTGATGGCTGATGCCTTGAGCGGAAAGAGCCTTAGGATAGTATTACATATGATGGTCAGGGAGCATGAGCTGCTAGAGCAGTTGTAAGCCTCAGTAGTGATATGATTCCCTCTGATGATGACAGTGATGGTGTGACAGCTAGCCTGAGATTAGAACCGGATGAGAGTGCCAGGATTTGACAGGCTTAGCGTGATGATCAGCATGGTGTCGATAGTGTGGGTCAGATTCAGATGGGTATAGTGACAGAGTTCACAGAGAGAGATGATGGCTTACTGAGGTTCAGAGACAGTATAAGTGCTCCCCAGGACCACAGTGATGAGATAGAGTTATTGTCAGAAGCTCACTCTTCGGGATATACAGTGCATTCGAGAAGTAATAAATATATCGAAATATTAGAAAAGGGTATTGGTGGTCAAATATGAAAAGAGACATGGTAGAGATTGTGGAAAAGTATCTCGTATGTCAGCAGACTAAGGTAGAGCAAAAGAAGTTGCAAGGTTATCACAGTTTCTACCTATATTGACACAAAAATGGAAATAAGTTACCATGAATTTCGTGATGGGTTATAGAGAACCCGGATGAATCATAAGGCTATCTGGGTGATAGTCGATAGATTGATTAAGTCTACCCACCTTCTGATTGGGAAATCCCTAGATACTCTGAGTGTGTAGGCGGATTTATATGTATGGAAAATTGTGGAACACCAAGTATTTTTCCAGTGAGCATTGTATCATATAGGGATTCCCGCTTCATTTCTCATTTCTGGGAACATTTTTCAGGAAGCTACGGGAACCCAACTGAGTGTTAGCACATCTTTTCATCCTCAGACAGATGATCAGTCAGAGAGGACTGTACAGGTTCTGGAGGATATGATGAGAGTGTGTGCTTGATATGATAAGCTCCTGGGATGATCAGTTGTTACTAATCGAATTCGTCAATAAAGACAGTTGTCACTTGAGTATCAGGATAACTTCAGATGAGGTATAGTATGGCTGTAAGGGTTATTTTCCCTAATTTGGATAAGAAAAAGTCGGTAACAGATAGAGAATTATTCCCGAATTAGTAAGACAAACCTCTAAGGATGTTTAGTTAATTGTGAAGGATTAAAAACACCTCAGAGCAGACAGAAAAGCGATGCTGACAAGAGATAGAAACCATTGGAATTCACCGAGGGTGAATTACTATTGTAGGAAGTTATTGGTCCTAAGGACGTAACGAGATTCAGAAAGAGATTAGACAAAGTGGGAGACAAGACCTGTAGGTTGGCGTTACCACCTAATTTAGCAGGCATCCACAATGTGTCCTATCTTATGATACATCGAAAATATTATCCGGACCCAGCGTATGTGATCAGGTATGAGCTTTAACAGTTTAGCTCAATGAAAGTATAAAGTATGATTGAAAACTTGATTCGGGTATTAGATGACAGGAGAAAGTATTGAGATTTAAGATAATCTCCCTAATTAAAGTCCTTTGGTAGTAGGATACTCCGAAAAAGTCACATAAGAGTTAAGAGTATGATATGTGTGAAATATCCGGAGTGATTTACAGACTAACTTGGTTCTAATTTGGAGGACCAAATTTCTTAAGTGGGGGAGATTATGTAAGACCCGAATTCAGTCAAAACACAAAATTAAAAATGCAAAAGGACTGAAATGGAAAATTCTCGAACACGTGCAAGGGCAAAACGGTCAAAAGACCGAAAGTCGAAAAAAATTCGATAAGAAAATTTAATTAAAAATAATGGATTTGAGAATCTTGATCAATAACGAAGAAATAATTAAATTTCGGGTTAAATTGATCAAGATATGAATTTACTAGAATTAACCGAAAAGTCACTCGGGACAATATCCCGAAAATACGAAGAAATTATACTCGAAAAAGGGTTAAAAATATAATAAATTAATTAAATAAAATTAAATAAATCTATTTGGAATAAAGAAATTAATTTTTGTAGATATTTTGAATATTTTAAACTATTTTAATGAATAAAATAATAATAAATAATAATAAATAAAACTAATAATAATTGTAAAAAAAAAGGAATCAGAAAAATTGGTCGGGGAGAGAGAAGAAGAGAGAAACCGAGGATGACCCGCGCGTGGCCCCTCCGATCCACGGCCACCGGCGACCGACGGCTCCGACGAAGGGCCGAGGAGGAAGAGGAGAGGTCGACGAAGCTTTGGGCACCGACGACGCGCACCAAGGATAGCTGAATCCGACGAACGGAGGAGGAGAAACCGACGGGAGAAAGAAGCTCGATCCCGGCGATCCACGACAGCTGGGCTCGAACGGCGGGTACCGATGTGATCGAGAAGAGAAGCCGGTTCTTTTGAGATCGGTACCGACGAAATCGTCGAAATCCGTCGGATCGAGATGTGATAGCCGTAGGGGAGAAGGAAAGATTCGTCGGCGATGGTGCCGTTTCAACCCACACCGAGGCCCGATTTTGAACTCCCAGGTGATGGCACGTCGAATGGAGCCAGAAACAGCCCGAGAACCGACTGAAAAAGCCGTGAACGGTGGCGAGAAGGTCTGAACCGGTACGGACCGGTTCAGCAAAGGGGTGAACCGGACTGAACTGGCTGAACCGGACTAAACCGGTTCAGCCAAGAAAGAAGGGAAAAAGGGAGAAAAAGAGAAAAAGGAAAAAGGGAAAGAATTTTCGGGGATACACCGGACTTCGGGTAAGTCGATAAGAGGTCAAAAGTGACCGATTTGAATTTTGAGAAATTTATTTAAATTATATTTAATCAAAAAGTAACCCGGGATTAAATATATAATTGTGTAGTTGTACGACAAAGCCCGAACGAGAGCTGATTGAGCTCCGATTTTTGTATCCCGCATCATATTGGGTAAGTACATTTTATTTTCGACAATTAGAGTCCTTTAATATAGAGTTTCGATTATTTTACGAAATTTATGGATTAATTCTGTATAAAGAGGAATATTTATCGGAATTGCAACGTAATTACCGTAAATAGTATACGGGCTATCCAATGAGTTTGGAACGAAGCCCGATAATTATTGGTAAGTTGAATGAGCCCAGTAAACCCGAGGAAGGGATTTAATAAGTAAAACAGGGTGAAAATGGGTCGAGGCCCATTAAGGTGCGATTGGGCCCAATAAGAGTAAATTGGCTCAATTAGTTAAATCGACTATAGTAAACAGGAGAATTATATTTATTGGGTTAAATTGACGTGATAAATAATTATCTGCAGCCCCAGAGACTGGATTAGCAGCAAATCGGATCGGACGAGCCTCCGACAGTGGAATTTAGATACGCGCTCGACGAGAATCGAGGTAAAGGAATTTTGTAGGTGCATAGAGATACCTATACATAATTTTGAGGGGAATTACAGGGTCTAGAATTACTTAAAGTATTTAGAAACTGAAATGATAATTTTTGCGAAAACCGGGGCTTAGATGAATAAAGAAAAAGACGATTTTGCCCCTTAGAGTAAAATTTACAAAAAGGGTAGTAAGGCAGATAAATTGCATGATTTTCATGTTTTGATGCTTTATATGAATGTATTGCTTTGATTTAAGCAAATTTACACATAGGTTGGCTGTTGATTTCTTGAATTATACGAAAGGGTACCGGTTTGTACCGGTTATGAGTTTAAAAGATGTTTTATCAAGATTGAGCCACCTATCGTATTTACATGAATAAAAAGAGTGCTAGAGTCTTTATCGCACTCAAGTTTACTGATTTATTTCTCATGAAAAGCCGTACTGGAGCATTGCTCGTACGAAAAATTTGTGTGTGCACAAAACCGTGCTGGAGCTTCGCTCGCACGAGATTTTAGATATCATGATATGCATAGGATGGTGCTGGAGCTTCGCTCGCACTAGACGTGAGTTGACATGCATATAGTCGTGCGGAAGCCTCCTGTAGACTGTGTGTCACAGAGAGTTGAGATGCTCGCACGTATACTTTGAGACATGGGTTGGTTATCGACATAGTATTGGGGTGGGTAAGACCTACGGCAGGCACCCCCAGACTATGATATGGGTCCACGGAGTACGATGTACCGTGTATGTCACATGAAGTACGTTGTACCGTGCAGTCATGATGACTCTATGATGTTACTTGCTATTCTGGCAGGTAGGAATTGACCCCACCTCCCGTTGCAGTTGTGATACCCCGCACACCGGGATCTGTGTAGCCTGGGATCACAGGGACAAAGTATGGCCATAGTCCTCGATTTTTCATACAGTAACCTACATGCCTCACATGATATCATACGGTCTGGATAGACCAGGACAAACCCGAGGGAGGGGTAATATCCCGATTTATGTTTTTAAAAGGGACGTGATTTAATAAATCAAGGTATTCCTGAGAGATGGGTTTGACCTTAATGAAGCTGTTTTATGATAAAACAAATAAGTTTTAACGAGAAGAGTTTGAAACAAAACAGATAAGTTTTTGAGTGTTGAGTATATGATGAAACAAATAAGTTTTAAATGTGATGAGCATGAGATGACATACATGAGGATTTTTCCATGTTTGTTTTATATATGGATTTCATGATTTCTCTTATATGATATATACATACATGTGGCATCGTTTTAGTCTTACCTCATGCTCCAAATACAAACGATTTTATATCATGACATTATCAGCACGTAGATAGTATAGTTATCTACCTGCTTACATTATTGCCTTGCTGAGCTGTTTATGCTCACCCTTTCATTTTCCACCCCACAGGGTATATTCAGTAGAAGAGAACGACAGTAGTCATACCCGCTGCTTTTTATCAAGACCAGGTATACACATTTATATAAATTTTGTATATGAACATATAAAGGCACAGTACTATATATGGATGTAATGTTGGGGATATATTTAGTTTAAATAAATTGATATGTAAATAAAATATGAAAATGAAATGGTAAATAGGTGAGAGGTGACTAACACCGAATTATAGCCCAACTGTTTAGTAGAGTAACTGTTCACGACGGGTAAGGAAATGAAAAAAAAGTAAAAAAAATAAATAATTTACTCTGATTTTTAGGTAATTTAGGTCGTGACACTCGCGCACCCTAACGGCAAGTGTCTTCCGCAGCCTCACTCAACAAGTCTAGCGCACCCTGGCGACAAGTGTCTTCCGCACCCTCATGCCACAAGTCTCGTTCACCTTGGCTGCAAGGGTCTTCCGTAGCCTCACGCAACGAGTCTGGCGCACCTCGGCAGCAAGTGTCTGGTGCACCCTCACGCCACAAGTTTCGCGCACCCTGATGGCAAGGGTCTTCCGCAGCCTCACGCAACGAGTCTGGCGCACCCTGGCTGCAAGTGTCTGATGCACCCTGGCGGCAAGTATCTGGTGCACCCTCACGCCATAAGTCTCGCGCACCCTGGCGGCAAGGGTCTTCCGCAGCCTCACGCAACGAGTCTGGTTCACCTTGGCGGCAAGTGTCTGGTGCACCCTCACGCCACAAGTCTCGCGCACCCTGGCGGCAAGGATCTTCCATAGCCAGACGCACAGGGTCTTCGGCACCCTCATGCCTAAAGCTCTCCATAGTCTCACGCCTGAGCTCCCTAGCCTTCGAAGGATTCCTTCTCTGTGTTCTTTCCTCCACTAAGTTCCAAACGACTAGGGGCAGATTCAAGTCCGGGAAGGCACTCTTGAATAAGTCAGTCATTACACGTAAAGCTTGGGTAGTCTCTTCTCCCTGCTTCTTCATAGCTTCAAATTCTGCTACAGGGATTATCATCATATTGGACTCTCTCTCCCCTCGAGCCTCTTCTCCCAAGTCATTCAATGGAGAACTTTCCATATCCTCACTCTCATCATTCATCCTTGCTGTTGAACGCGTCCGTACCATTGTTGTAGAGCAAAAAACTTTTCTTTCGATTCCCACAGACGGCGCCAATTGTAGTTGCTCTGTTACAACAGTGACGAATTGCTGACGTCTTCATCTTGATTTTTGTGCCTCATACTACTAAAAATTTTGCAAGAAAAATAATGATCATAGGGCTGCAGGAATTTTTCCCTACGTAAGCATTCTGATACTTAAGTCAGACCGAGAATTCGACAGAGTTTCTGTAAAGCAAATAGAAACCTTCTTTTCATGAATCATACCCGATCCCTTTTTATAGGGGTTGATTCCAGCTTTAATTACGTATTTATCCACTAGTTAAGTATTTTTTATTATTTCATGAATCTGTAGAGTCAAATATATTTAATGATAAAATTGTCTAAATAAATTTTTAAACATATCTCGCAATTACCGTTTAAAAATTGACTAGTCGAATCCGACTGATTTCCTACTCCAGTTTGAAGAAGGCGGTAGCCCTTCTGCCTAGTGTTAATTGCGGGAGACACCCGCAGGAAATAATTTGTGAGAGACCTAGGTCTCCCGCCTTGCGCAACGTGGCAGCTTGCGGGAGACCTTGGTCTCCCGCTGAAGCGAATGGCGGGAGACTAAGGGTCTCTCGCCTCACACCACGTGGCGCGTTTGGTCTCCAGCAGGAAGCAAATTACGGGAGACCCAGGTCTCCCACCTTGCGCCACGTGGCATGCTTGGTGGGAGACCTTGGTCTCTTGCTAAGGCGATTTGTGGGAGACCTTTGGTCTCCTGCCTCAGCCACGTAGCACGCTCAGCTCGCTCCACGTGGCACGCCAATAAATAATTATTTTATTTAAATTTATTTATTTATTCTATTTACAATAGTTTTGAAATTTTACAAACTTATAATTAATTAATAAATTCAATTTATTTTATTTTTTTCTTTCTCTTTCTTTTCCTTCTTTGTCTCCCTCTGACTTCAACCACAAGATGATTTCGTCTTCCATCATTTTTAAGTGAAGCAAATAGAATAGAGGATAAGAGCCCTTGTTTGAAAATGAAAATTGGGATTTAATTTTGAAAAGGAATCGGAGGATCTCTATCATGGGTTTTTGGGAAACTGCCAGGTTATTGACTGACTTCTTTCATGAGGTTCAACCATTCAAGTGAGTTTTCTCAAAAACATCGAATGTTGTCTCCTCCTTGCTTTGGTTGTAAGAATGTAATTTGAGTTTATAACCTTTTAGCACTTAGGTTAAAACCAAATGATGAAGAAGGAATAAAGAAAAAAAAATCTTAAACAAAAACTAAAGAATGATTTTTCAAAAAAAAAAAATGTGTGTTTGATGTGGATTCCAAGTTTATAAAATATCTTGTTTTGGGATTTAAGATTCGGAATTAAGATTAAGAGTATTTTTAATTTGGCAAAGAAGAGTCAGAGGTGCCTTGGTAGGGTAAAAAACTCCTACTGCTTATTAGTTGTTGTGGTTTTTTTTTTTCCAATCCTTTGTCTATACATTGCAGAAAAATATGAATTTTCTCAAATAATTAAATTTTGTAAGTGAAATTTTTTTTGGTAAAGTTTACTAATCTTTTTATATATTATATATAATGTACTTATATTGCATAAATTTTAGTTGGCTGCTCAAATTAAAAAAGTTACATTAAATATTATTTATTTATTTATTTATTTATTATAGTCATCCATTCTATTGGATTGTTACAAATATTAAGTTACAATCATATAAACTTTCAATCAACTAAAAGGAAGACAAATTAAGAATATTTTTCTACATTAATAGTCACCCAAGATAACTTCTTTTCTATTTTATATATATATTTTTAATATACTTTAGACTTTTATTTGCCGTTTGGATTGTCTCGAGACTTGTCAACCATCTCCTCGAAAGCAAGAATCGCCAAATTAGTAATGTTTCTATGTTACTTTATTTTTTAAATATATGTTTGCATTTCTTGTTATCATATACATGAATAATGTTAAAACTTTTATATTTAGTCCAAATTTTGAGATAATTCTTTCTTATTTTCTATTACATAATTTTGGAATAACTTGGTTATCATGTCAATATTGAAGATAGATTGTTAAGAGAATTAGTTTATATTTAATTCTTGTTATGAATAGTAATTCAAATATTATTTTAGCTAATTATATGAAGACACGTGGTATATCCGAGAGGGATCGGACATAATAAGAGATTTGGATAAAAGAGGACAAAGGCGTAATTGTGACAGGAGGAAATTCCCTATAAATAGGGAACATGTATGATTCCTGAGGCCATATAACATTCTCCTACTGAAACTCTGAAAAGATTATTCTCTGACTTAAGCATCGGAGTGAAAACGCAGGGAACAACCCCTGCGCCCCTCTGATTATTTCTTTCTTCCAAAGTAGAAGGTACAAAGATCGAGGCGAAGACGTCAGCAACACGTAATCGTTGACAGTGACTGTAACAATTGGCACCGTCTGTGCGAACCGAGCAAAAGGTCATTCTGACACGATGGTACAAACCCGATTGGCAGCAGTTAGGCACGAGGATAGTGAAGACATGGCGAGTTCTCCCATGACGGGTGGCGGAGGAGCCACGAGGGTGCAGAGCGAAACCAACATGATGGCAATTCTCGTCGTGAAATTCGAAGAAATGCGAAAACAAGGAGAAGAGACTGTCCAAGCTCTACGGACCATGGTGGACCTATTCAAAGGTGTCTTCCCGTATGTGAATTTGCTGCCATCCGTCCAAAATTTAGTAGGAGAAAGGCAGAATTCGATAGACGCTGAGGGCATGTCGCGAAGCATTCCCGGAATGGAGACTAGAGATGCCGCGAAGCCTTGATGGGTTGGAGAATGCGACGCCGATGCCGCGAAGCCCTCATGGACGAGAGATACCGCGAAGCCTTCATGGGTTGGAGTATGCGGCACCCATGCCACAAATCCCCCATGGATTGGGGCATGCGGCACCTATGCCGCAAATCCCTCCTATATTACGGCAAGCGGCACCCATGTCACGAACCGTTCATGGAGTTCAAAATGCGACAAGCATGCCACGAAGCCCACATGGCATGGAGAATCGTAGAGTGTCACGATCTGTTCCCGACCTTGCCAACTTTCCCGGTACCGGAGAGACTCGTGAGTAGGGAGACTTGGACAGCATGTCGCGAAGCCCTCTAGGAGTGCCGAGCTCTGGCGACATCCCGCATAACATTCATGGCGCAAGAGATACAGTCAACCCCACGCAAGACCCTGTTGAAGTAGCCGCGGGAGATTTGCTACATGAGGCTGCAGTAAACCTTATGCAGGATGCTGTAGGAAGAGTGAGATGCCAAAATGGAGGACATCAAGGTGTAGAGGGACCAAAGTGTCATAGAACGAGGGATTCAGTACGGAAAATTGATGGAAGTTGGAGGCGTCAGAATAGAGTGAATCTTGAAAGTCCCGAAGGTGAGGACTCTGGATACATAGACGAGGAAGAGCCTGGAGTAGCGGGATCCCCGCCCGAGAAAAGAAGATCAGAGATGGATCCAACTTGGAATCCTGAAACGTAATATTATGATCAAGCTGATTCAGTCACACAGGACGCTACTAACATGAAGAAAATGGTGGAACGCATTCTGGAAGAAAAGAGGTTGGTTCCAGTTGAAGAGAATCAGAGAAGGAGGATTCCGTTCAGTGCAGTTATCATGAGAAAACTATTGCCCCTGAAGTTTAAAATGCCTCAGATAACAGCATATATGGAAAGAACCGACCCTTACGACCACATTTAAAATTATGAGTCACTGATGTTGTTGCACGGATGAGAGGATGAGATTATGTGTAGAGCATTCTCCCTAACCTTAACCGGTTATGCTCTAAAGTGGTTCAACAGTTTGCCTGAAGGGTCTATTTCATCTTTTGATCAACTAAGGACTGAATTCCTACGGGCCTTCATGATGCATAGTCAAAAGAGGAAAGCTGCGTACTCAACAAATGAAGACTTAAAATAAATAATATCTCGAATTAAAGAGATACAAAGTGATCTATTGAAAGTAGTAAGAGATGCTTAAGGTAAAAAGGGAGCGACATGAATTCTAAATATATGAATTCCAAATAACAAACCATGCTATATATATATATGTATATGTCTAAACAAAATGGGCAACAACAAATATGAAAAAATAAAAACACTCCTAAAATCTATTCCTTTGCAACTGGAGAAGCACCTCCACTGGGAGAGTCAAGATCCTCATCATCCAAATCTTCTAGTGCATCGATTACACCCTCCGACCGGTGAGGCTCCCAAGGACTCGAAAGATTAGAAAGATTGTCGTGAGCGCCCTTCTCCATGTATGTAGCGAAGTCTTCACTGTTAGGCTCATAGTCAATCCAATCCAAGAATTCATTTGTATATTGTTCCACTCGCTTAGACCATTGTAATTTAGAGCATGATTCGCCAGACCTCTCTTTCTCCAACCAAGAACGCGCCATATAAAAGTCATATTTCACGAAAGCAGTAGAGAACAACACTTTCTTATCATAGCAATCTTGCGACAGATGATATTCTCTAACTGCCTCGGAACGAATTTGGTCATGTACCTCTGGGTTGACGCTGGAAGACTGAGCCTCTTGATGCAACTTTGAATTTTCCTCTTCCAGCTTGCTATAATCGGTTCGAAGACCTTGAAGTTGCGTAAGAACAGCTTCATAGTCAGACTTGAAAGAACTCAATTCTTCACTGGTGGCAGCCTGCTCTCTTTTAAGGCGAAAGAGCTCCATATTTAATTCTTCCTTTTCTTTCTTCAATCTGTCGACACGTTCGGGGAGCCTTATATATTGGTTCCTCTCATTATTCCAGTTGGCCCTCTCAGCTCTCAATCGGGCAAGTTCAACATCAGCATAAGATCGATAAGATCTATGCCACGCATTGTTGGCAATCACTTGTTGAACAGCCTAGAATTATAAACAAATGTCAAAGATAAAATTATCGAAGAAGAAAACGACAAAAGAAATAGAGGAGTACCTGCATGACCAAGTAATCAGACCGGTCATCAGAAGCAGTGAAATTTTTGAATAACTCCGCCTCGTCCCGAGGAAGAATGGTTGACCAGCCTAGGCGAGAGGCTACTCCTGGATCATGGATTGAATCGTTGTCATTCATTCCTGGATAAACGATAAAACTTTGACCTCAAACAGCTGCGCCACCGTGTATTTGATATCGGGAGGAATTCAACTCCGCTATTGGTGGAAGCACTGGAATATTATGCAGAACAGGTTCATATGCAATAATCGTCGATCCGTACGAGAGGGACGAGTAAGATTGCATTCTGCCTTGTTCCTCCGGTGATGTTCCTCTAACTATGGATCTGTAACGACCCTTGACCCTTAAAACTCGAGATAAATTTTTTTTTTTGAATTTAATTCACCCACTTATTCCCCAATTCACTTAGGTTGTATTCCTGTACAGTGTCGAAACATTTTCCGAATTCTTTTCTCATGATTTATAATTGATTTTCATATTTTAACTTATATTGCCGATAGAAATTTCGGCAGCACAATGGCTTATATATAAGCCTACCCACCTGCAAATCAATTGTATTCCACAATCCTAGATATCCACAACTACCAAGCATACTTTCCAAATCCATCTCTACCACACAATGCATCTATTTCGATTTAATACTAGTAATCTCGAAATATAATCCCAAGGTAGTAATGTTTACATCGTTCCTTACAAAATTACATCCCAACTGATAACTCCAATATATGTCTGTGCATACAATTATGTCTGGTACAGGAATGTAAATGTATACCTTTCGCGTGTACAAAGTAGCTTAGGGTAGTTCTTCCCAGCAGCTTACGTCGTGTACGCGGCAGATAGCGTCTATAGATTCACTGCAAATGATCTAAAGGTAGAGGGGTGAGCTTTTGAGGAAAAGCCCAGTAAGAGAATATTCTTAAAGCAGTTCTAATATATAAAAGCATTTGAAATTGTTCATAGAATGAAACTTAATGCAATACATAAACTTTCATTTCATGCGTACGCGTCATAAAGCATGCGAATATTTAAAACAAAACACATACTTAACCATTTTGCAACTTTTCATAAACCTTTCATGAACATTTCATAAATCATTTCGTAAACGTTTCATGAATAATTCATAGTCATTTCGTAAACATTTCATGCATATTTCATAATCATTTCATAAGCATTTCATGAATATTTCATAATCATTTCGTAACATCTCATGCATGTTTCATAATCATTTCATAAAAATCTCATCATAGTCGATTTTATAATTAAAATCGAGGAGACTAGGCTATAACTAAGTCATGCGATACGTGTCATTCTCCATTTGGAGAGTCATCATACCTATGGCCATGGTAAGGGGGCTGTAGAATGGATCAGATTCGTACAGCAATAATAATTATATATAGGGGTAGTATCTTCTTATTTCTTATCATATACTAGCACATAGCTAGGGCACTGGCACCTGTGGCACTCACCATGCGGGAAACATTCATCCGTGCTGCGCGGGCACGAGATACTACCAAAACATTATCGTAAACCACCAGTAACACGACATCTTCCACAAAGGTTGAGTCAAGTGCTAAAGGGGCCAACGTACCGGCACCCCAAGTGGTGGAGCCGGAACACCACGAGAAGTAGCCAAGCATGAAGCCTAAGTCTCAAAACATATTTTCCTTTTTCGTAAATACTTTTGAAAACGTCAAAAGTTCCATTTCAAAGAGTAAATATGGGTTTTCAAGCCATCATAAAACTTTCAAGTATTTTCATAATTCGAAAGTTTATTTCATAAACATAGATGTTCTAGCGAACATTTTGTAAAACGAAATCATGTTTCGTAAACAGTTTCGCAAGTATGGACGCATTGATAAATCATTTTAAATCATATGCTCTTTCATAAAATCATTTCTCAATGAAATAAGAATGCAATATCAGAACTAAGTTAAGTAATACCCCTTACCTCGATTTATCGGGTATCTCGAATTCGAACGGTGACGTCTCCTAGTACCTCCTTTAATCCTTTCTACGATTCACCTACACCGAAATCGTTTACTTAGCATCTTATCCACACGAATTGTCCGAATTGCGTTAAAATTGTAACCTAGCGTCACTACTGCGTGTGTACGTATTGTTGTATATCCTTAGGCCAACACGCACGTTTATATATTTCTTCACTATTGATATATTTGCTCCTACAAGTATTACCGTATACCTTTATTACATACATCCACAAGTATACACGCATAAAAATACATATTTATATATATATATATACACACTCCTATATGTATTTATATAAATATACTTTTACTGTTTTCATGTTTCCTATCTCATATATATACATTCTTTGTATATACATATACTTGCACACATTCACCTTTCATACCCCCACAAGTATATGCACCTAAATATATATATATATATATATATATATATATATATATATATACCTATATATATTATCATTATATTCCATTTTTCCTTATCACATATGCATATACACATTTTTTTGTACAATTACTAGCATACTCAATTTATTATATAGACTTATTTGTACATGTACCTAAATAAATAAATATTCATTATATATTGCTACTTCTCATCTTTCCAATTTTTGTCAAATTAATCCACACTAAACATGCTTGTATTTCAATTAATTCCTACAACATCATGCTTCCATAATACAATTATACATACATTAAACTAAATAAAATTCGGATTTTTACCTAGGAATTAACTGGTACAAGGATAAGGAATATCAACTGGGTATATTTTTTTTCTCTGGTATACTGCCACTGTAGATGAACTGTGGCGTCGGAACAGGGTGACCGGACGGGTAGTACAGGCGATGGGAGTTACCGGGGCTCGGGTTCTGAGGAAGGCCGGAGTGGGTCTTCTCCATTTGCTGCAAAAATGCGAAACAGAGGAAAAATCCCTTTGTTTCCGTTCTCGTTTTCCAGGCGAGGGGAGAGGGAGAGAAGAGAAAGAGGGGGTCGGGTCTGTGTCTGGGTGAGGAAGGCTGCCGGTCCAGGGTAACCTCCGGCACTGGTGTGCCCACCGGTGGAAGCAGGAGACAACAGGCAGAACGACAGAGGTTCGGGTTTCTCGGTTTCGGGCGACGGGGAAGGAAGGGAGAAAAGGGAGGTCGCCGAATGCCGGGGAGGGAAAGCTGGGTCGATCGCCGATGAGGGAAAGGGTGATCGGCAGGCGAACGGCGGAAGGGGCTTGCCGGCGGTGAGGATTCCAGAAGAGAAAACAGTGGGGGGGGGGGGGATTTCTAATTGGGATCGCGCGACAATCGCGCGATTCCTTTTTTTTTTCTTTTTTTTTGTTTAGTTTTTCTTTTTCTTTTTTTTCTTTTTTTTTTTAATTAATTTTTTTTTTTATTTTTATTTTTTTATTTTTATCATATATATATTATTTATATATATCTATTTATATTTATATTTATATATATATATATATTTTATATTTTTATTGTATATGTTATATTTGTATTTTTATATATATATGTATATTTTTAATTATATTTTCATTCTTGGAAAATTACATCTATATATATATATATATTTTGTTTAATCTAAAAACAGAAAATTTACGGTGTTTACATTCTCCCCACCTTTAAAGAATTTGGTCCTCTAAATTCCTCTGAGTCCATCAAAATAGGTGTAGGTACTTTTCCTTCATAAGACTCTCTAGCTCCCATGTAGCTTCCTCTATCGAATGGTGTTGCCAGAGAACCTTTACCAGAGGTATCGTCTTTGATCGAAGTACTTTTTCCTTCCTGTCCAGAATCTGGATAGGTCGCTCAATGTAGCTCATGTCCTCTTGGATACTCAAAGGCTCATACTCAATGATATGTGAGGGATCCGGATTATACTTCCTTAACATCGAAACGTGGAAGACATTATGTACCCCGGAGAGTTGCGGGGGTAGGGCAAGTCTGTAGGCCACGTCTCCCACTCTCTCTAGAATCTCAAAAGGACCAATGAAGCGAGGACTCAGTTTTCCCTTCTTTCCAAAGCGCATTATACCCTTGCTCGGGGATACCTTAAGAAACACAGAGTCCCTAATTCGAAACTCAAGTGGCCGTCTATGCTTATCCGCATAACTCTTCTGCCTGCTCTGTGCGGTCTTAAGTCTATCACAGATTATCCGAACACCTTCTGCTGCCTGTTCTACCAACTCGGGAGCCAAGATTTTTCTGTCACCCACTTCTTCCCAAGCCACTGGAGACCTACATATCCTACCATACAAATCCTCATAAGGTGTCATCTCGATGCTAGCATGATAGCTGTTGTTATAAGCAAACTCTGCAAGAGGCAAATGATCATCCCATGAGCCCTTGAACTCCAAAACGCACGCTAAGCTCTAGCACTCTGTATGCAAACCATATGAGAAGCTGGTGCGAGCGAAGCTCCAACACCCTGTCTCAAAAATCACATAAAAATATGGTGCGAGCTAAACTCTAGCACCCTGTCACGAAAATCATATATATATGTATACAAATCTGGTGCGAGTTGGACTCCAGCACCTATGCATGTAAAACTCTAGTGCGAGCTCTCGCTCCAGCACTAATGCATGCATCACACAAATCAAACATCGTGCGAGCTGAGCTCTAGCACGTCACATGTAAATAAAACACGTAGGCGGCTCAGTTATCTCAAAATAGTTTTCACAGAAATCACATCGTTTAAGATATGCAATGCTATGCATTTTTCTTTAAAAGTGAGCCAGCCTACTCATGCATGTGTTGAAATACCTCCAGAACGAGCAGGAACCTCTTGTCCTTGCTCCTCCCAATTTTTTCTAAATTTTTAGATTTTACCCTTAACAAGGGTATTTTAGTAATTTGCCCATTCGGGGCACTAAAATTATTAATTGACCTCTAGACCCTTCAGATAAATTTTAAAGGACTGCATATGAATTTAAAATTGCGTAAAGTTACCTCGAGCAGTCCGCAGAATTCCCTTACCTTATTTTCCTGTCGAGTCTGACCTTTTCTTTTCCAATGTTGTCTCGTCGCGCAGTCCGTTATGCTTCCAATCCAATGCCCGGAACTGCGTATTAACATTCCTCGGGTCAGATAACATATGATTTAATTGTATTTAATACTTTCTGGGCTTAATTTAAATCATTGGGCCCGTTTACCCCTATTGGGCCCGATTGCACCTTAATGGGCCTTAATCGGCCTTAAGCTCGTTTTCCACTTAATTCACACTTTATCGAGGCCTATTGGGCTCACTGGGCCCACCAATAATTTATCGGGCCTCGTTCTAATTCTCGAATAGCTAAATTTAATATTTACGACAATTAATCTAAATTTCCATAATTTAATTCAATTTATGCGGAAATTAAATCAATATCACGCATAACGAGAAAATTGTCGTAAATAGGGGTCACTTACCCGAGATTCCATGCTAGTCTGCAAATCGAGACTGTCTCGAGCCCTCGGTGGATGCCAATCGTCGAGCTACACAATTAATTACATTTTTGGGTAAACTTTTCGGTCGAAATTTAATTAAATAAAATATTCCAAATTTAAATCGGGTCAATTTGACCGCTTATCGACTTACCCGAAGCTCGATTGCATCACAAAAATTTTCCCCTATTTTTTTCTCTTTCTTTTTCCCTTTTTTCTTCCTTTTTTCCTCTCTTTTTGGCTGAACCGGTTCAGTCCGGTTCGGACCGGTTCAGACCGCCGGTTCACTCCGGTTCGACCTGTTCACCGCCGGTTCACCACCTTGCCGGCCGGTTCTCCGCCGGCTTCCACCGCCAATCGCTCCGCTGGGTCGTCCGCAGTCCGAATCTACCCTCAGTTTCACCCAAGTCCGCCGGAACACCGCCGGTTCGGCCTCTTCTCCTCGGCGTCGGAAACCCATTTTCTATTTTGGTCATCGCCGGCGATTCCGACCGTCTCGCCGGCTGCTACCGATCTCAAAAGGACCGCCTCCTCCTCACGGTCACGCCGGTGGCCTCCGTTCACGTCCAGTCGCCGTGGATCGCCGGGACCGACTCGATTTCTTTCTCGACTTTTCGGCCGTCGATTCGCCGGAAATCGTGACCGTCGGAGAGCGTCGCCGGTACTATTGGAACCGCCGGGCTCCGCTCTAGCTTCTCCAACCATCAGCTGGGTCCATCGGCCGCCGGTGGCTCATCGGGCTCCTCGGTCAGCTGCTTCCGTTTTCCGTTTGGTTTCGCGCGATTTCGCGTTTCTGTCTTCTGTTTCGTTTCTTTTTTTTTTCATTAATTTATTTTTATTAATTTTATTATTATTTTTATTTATTTTAATTATTTTACTATTCCTTAAAATACATTAAAATTACCCAACTATCTCTTAAAATTATTATTAAATTCTAAATTTATCAATTTAATTTTTAGTTAATTTATTTATTATATTTTAACCTCTTTTTCGGGTATAATTTCCCCGTATTTTTGGGATATTGTCCCGGGTGACTTTTCGGTATATTTTTCGATTATTTTTGGGATTATTTTTCCGAACTAAAAATCTCGATTAATCCCGATTAATTCCAATAAATTAATATCTTGATCAATTTAACCCAAAATAAATTTATTTCATCTTTATTGACCAAGATTTCTTAAATCCTTATTTTTAATTAAATTTCCTTATCGAATTTACTCCGACTTTCGGTCTTTTGACCGTTTTGCCCTTACACGTGTTCGGGATTAATTTAACTCGGCTTCCTTCATACTTTCCCCATCTTTTCTTATTTAATTTTTTGTATTTTAATTAAATTCGGGTCTTACAACTCTCCCCCACTTAAGGAATTTGGTCCTCCAAATTAGAACCAATTCATATGACTCCATATACAACTCCGGGTACATCGATCGTGTCATACTCTTAAATTCTTATGTGACCTTCTCCGGAGTGTATTACTACCAAAGGACTTTAATTAGGGAGATCATCTTATACCTCAATACTTTCTCTTTCCTGTTTAATGCCCGAATCAACTTCTTTAATATACTTATATTGCACTGAGCTGAACTGTTGGATCTCATATCCTATCACCTATGCTGGATCTGGATAGTATTTCCGAAGCATCAAAAGCTGAGATACATTGTGGGTGCCTGCTTATTCAAGTGGAAATGTCACCTACAGGTCTTATCTCCCACTTGTCCAATCTCTTAAAATATTCAATCCAGCGTATCTCAATTTACCTTCTTCCAAAAGCTCGCTATGTCCTTATTCTCTTAGGACAATAAACATTTCAATCATATTAATTCACCAAGGGTGAATTCCAATACTTATCTATCTGCTCTGAGGTGTTCTTAATCTCTCATCCTTAACTAAACATCCTCAGAGACTTATTACCCAAAGTCAGAAATAATTTCTACCTGTCACCCACTTTTTTTTCTTATCCAAATTTGGGGAACAACCCCTACAGCCATACACTGTCTCATAACTTGTTATCCCGATACTCAACTGCCAACTGTCGTTATTGGCAACTTTAATTAGAAATCAACTGATCATTCCAGGAGCTTATAAAATCAATGGCACACGCTTTCATCGGATCCTCCAGAACTTGTACAGTCCTCTCTGATTGACCATCTGTCTGAGGATAGAAAGCTGTGCTACTACTCAGTCGGGTTCCCATAGCTTCCTAAAAATATTCCCTGAAGTAGAAAGTGAAGCGGGAATCCCTATATAATACAATGCTCACTGGAACGCTACATAATGTTCCACAATCTTTCTTATACCTGAATCCTCATACACACTTTGAGTATTTGGGGATTTCATAACCAGAAGGTGGGTGGGCTTAGTCATTCTGTCGGCTATCATCCAAATAGCCTCGTAATTCACCTGGGTTCTCTGTAACCCATCACGACATTCATGGAGACTTGCTCTCATTTTTCGTGCCGTGTCGATATAGGTAGGTGCTGCAATAACTCTGCAGACTTTTAATATTCTACCTTATTCTGCTGACATACTAGGCACTTTTCTACAATCTCCACCAATATCTCTTTTCACATCTGACCACCCATACCCTTTTTGAGATTTCGATATATTTCTTTACTTTCCGTATGCACTGTATATCCCGAAGAGTGAGCTTCTGACAACATTACTATCTCATCATCTGTGGTCCTGGGGAGCACTTATACTGTCTCTGAATCCTCAGTAACTCATCATCACCCACTGTGAACTCTATCACTGTACCCTTCTGAATCAGACCCAAACTATCGACATCCGGTCGATCATCACGCTAAGCCTGGCAAATCCGAGCACTCTCATCCGGTTCTAATCATCAGGCTAGCTGTCACACAATCACTGTCATCATCAGAAGGGATCACATCTATACTGAGGCTCACAACTGCATCTAGCAGCTCACGCTCCCTGACCATCATAACGTAATACCATTCCGAGGCTCTTTCTGCTCAAAGCATCAGCCTTTCCTTGGGTGGTACAATTTTCCAAATCAAAATCTCTCAGAAGCTCTAACCCACTACGTATTCTCATGTACATCTCTTTCTGTGAAAACAGATACTCGGGCTTTATGATCAGTGCATATCCACAATTTCTCACCATGTACTTAATAGTACTATATTATCGGTACAACTACTGTTGCCAACTTTAAATCATGGGTCAGATAGTTTATTTCATGATCAAGGAGTTGTCTGACTCCATACTTGACTATCTTCCCATTATACATCAATACACAGCTCATTCATTATTTCGAGGTATCCATACTCACTGAGAACCTCTTGAGCTGTTGGGTATGGTGAAATTAATCACGGTGGTCAATTCATACTTCTCTACACCGAGATCCATGTCACATCTATCATCTTATTTACCATCTCCTTCCAAGACCACGTTTTCTTAGTTAAATGTGTCAACCAGGTATATCCTTTTGGAACTCGAAGCAACCATCTGCAAAAGCAATTTCCCAATTGTTGCTTATAAATCGCCCTAGACTTTAACTACACCCAATACATCATCGATAATGATGATTACAACTCGATCTAATCCTTGACTTATTTACGCATAAGCGTATAAGATCCTTCTCAACCGCTTATGTTTTCAGGTACTAGCCTGCATCATTCCCTTTTCTTATCTTAACGGCTCTTATTAAATTTTACTATGTTAACCTTTGTAATTTGCCAATTTTTAATGTTCTTATCGTCTTAGTAACGGTATCCTAATGCTAAAGATATTTATTACAACGATTCGGTTTCACGATATCGATTATATATATATATATATCTAGACGCTGTCAAGTCTTCAGGCGGGGAGGTATTTTGAAATACCTTTATTAACCTTCAGACTTAACCACAACTACTGGTTATGGTTATACCCATCTTTATCCTTGGTTATAATCTATATTCCTTACTAATTGCTTAATCCCAATTACTTCATATCGTAAGGATGTTCTTACCTAACATACGCCTCTTAATCCGATACATCTTGTATTTAGGATCTATCTTATCTCAAAGATTTTCTCCTTCGTATATCAATCATGACAAAACTCTTGTCATTATCATTCTGTGAGTACAATCCTTTACTCCTGTAAATTCAACTGTTGCACCCCTGTTTTTAACTTAAAGTCTCAATATCCCTATTCCGTTTATTAATCCTCCTTTATTGGGATACTCATTTATCTGTATTGTGCCCAGTGATGTAGGCATTCATGCCTTTTACTCACTTATATGCGAATGAAGGCGGTATGAATAAATGTGTGGCACCAGGATTAATGAACATATATACTTCATTATTCATAAGAAGTGTGGTATCTTACACCACATCCATGAAACATCAATAGTGTCCTGGTCCAAGACATCCTCTCGCCTTCATCCAACAGCCTACTTTCCTTTTTCTTTTCGGCTATGACCTCCCTTTTCATTGCAACTATACCAACGAAGTTTTTCTCTGTCTCTTTACTTTTCTGTGGGACGATTTCGCCCAATTCTGTGCAATCAAAATCAATGGTCCGTCATACCACATTTAACGGCCATTTTCCATCAATACAGTGATATAGACCCTCTTTCTGTGGTATCCACCACACATCCCGCACTGCTTACAGTGATCACACTGCTACTCTGCTTCGTAGCAGGTCGGGGTCCTCCAATCACAATGCCCCCCAAGAGTGCCAAAATTGGATGCACTGGGGCCTTACCAATTATCTTACTCAATGACTCATCAAATTAAATCTTTTACCAATTATCATTTTCCATTTTAACATCTTTGTCATTTCTCGATTCTCTTTTCTGTCTCTATTTCAGCTCTTACTACTTTTTCCAATCTCAGAGGCGTGCAATTCATGTTCTTATTTACCCAACTGTAAATCTGTGCACTGCCTCGGTATAGGCAATATCTCACGGGCCAATCAGACTCTAATTGAAAAGTTAAGTTATTTCATAAACTTTTAGACATCTCGACTGTCACTTGTTCATAGTGTCGAGGTAATATCTGCCAAGAATATAACTGAGTTTCATACTCATAATCAATTTAGTATTCCTGGGCAGTGTAAGAAATTTTTCCTTTAAATCATGTCCGGGATATCCTGTCACCGGAATACATCCATAAACATTTCTCATCTTAGCTCTGGATGTTTAACACTTAAGATGGGTCGAGCGGGTTTCCACCAATGCTCCGCTGCGCCCTCTGATCTCATACATAATCTGAGCAATTAGCTCCTCAAAATAATACCCATGCTCCGCTTCAATCTCGCGAAGCGTCTCTCAATACTGTCCGATCACTCTGTCGGACTCTGTGGGGCATACTCATCATTAGCCTCCATTTCAATTTCATCATGATTCTCATAGTCAAACTCAGCACGACTTAGCAGATTCAGGTCTACCTCTACGACCTCTGCCTCGTGCACTATCTCATCTAACGCGACTCATATTAAGCATTCCTGCATTCTCAACCATTTCTTAGTCAAGCCCATCTCGATATACACTATTGTATCTAACTAAGCACAGTAACACGGGGATGTAATTTCCTAATTACTGACACTGACACACATCAGACCAATTGTGCTCTGATACCACCTTTATATGTCACGACCCAAACTACCCAAAAATCAGAGTTAATTTTTCGCTTTTTATTATTTTCTTACTTACATTCTTACCTGTCCTCGAATCGTGACCAACACTCCACTAATAATTGGGCTGTGCGTCAATGCCAGTCCCACCATTCAATTACCATCTAACTTATTTATTCTCCAGTCATTTATAATTGTTTATATTATTTATACATCCCCTAAAGTTACTTACAAACATGTTACTGTGCTATGCTTATGTAGATACAATATGTACAAGTGTATATACCTTATGTTGATGGGCAGCAGCGGATATCCGGAATGCAGTACTGAGTCGTCGCAACTTCAACTGGAGATTATCTGTGGGAGAAAATGAAAGGGGTGAGCACATCAAGCTCAGTAAGGCAATCCTACGAACAAGTAGGTAACCATACTACCTACATGAACGTGGTGCCATGCATAAACCACCCTTTCTCCACACATTTTAAAACAAATGATATGCGTTATGATGTTATGTAAAACACATTTGCACGGAAAATTCAACATGCAAGTATATTCAAAATCATATCTTTTTCGTTTAAAATTTCACAGTAAAGTCAGGACTCGACCCCTCCTTCGGGTGATCCTGACTCACACAAAACCATGAAAACGGTTTACATCACACGTGGGTTTTGAAAAGCATGGAAATACCATCATGCAATTTAGTTTTAAAACCCAGTTTAAATCATCGAAATCGTCGACATGCGAGACGAGGCAATATCTGTATAACGGCAATAACCAGGACTGGCCAATGTGTCCTCGTGAGTCCCTCTAGCTTCACGGATCCCAGTGTGCGAGGTCTCACCCTGATCGGGAACCGCCCGGGAGGTGGGTCAATCCAACCCGTCAGTCTTATCCGATCTCACGCATCCGAAGATGCCGTATCCGAAGATACCCCGTATCACAAAGATACCGTATCACAAAGATACCCCGTATCATAAAGATACCGTATCCGAAGATACCCCACGGTACATCGTACTCCATGCTACTTGCACGGTACATCGTACTCCATGGACCCATATCACTCTAGGTACTCCAGCCCAATGGCCTGCTTCCCACAGAGAGGTTTTGTTTCTCAATACTCATTGTCATGTCTCAAAACGCACGTGCGAGCCTATTTAATCGGTGACACACAGTCTACCAGATGCTCCAAGCACGGCTTATCGTATGATCTCTGAAAAGTAGTGCGAGCGGTGCTCTAACACTGTCAGTAAATCAAATAAAACTAGTGCGAGCTAAGCTCTAGTACTCTGTATGCAAACCATATGAGAAGCTGGTGCGAGCGAAGCTCCAACACCCTATCTCAAAAATCACATAAAAATATGGTGCGAGCTAGACTCTAGCACCCTGTCACGAAAATCATATATATATGTATACAAATCTGGTGCGAGTTGGACTCCAGCACCTATGCATGTAAAACTCTAGTGCGAGCTCTCGCTCCAGCACTAATGCATGCATCACACAAATCAAACATTGTGCGAGCTGAGCTCTAGCACGTCACATGTAAATAAAACACGTAGGCGGCTCAGTTATCTCAAAATAGTTTTCACAGAAATCACATCGTTTAAGATATGCAATGCTATGCATTTTTCTTTAAAAGTGAGCCAGCCTACTCATACATGTGTTGAAATACCTCCAGAACGAGCAGGAACCTCTTGTCCTTGCTCCTCCCAATTTTTCCTAAATTTTTAGATTTTACCCTTAACAAGGGTATTTTAGTAATTTGCCCATTCGGGGCACTAAAATTATTAATTGACCTCTAGACCCTTCAGATAAATTTTAAAGGACTGCATATGAATTTAAAATTGCGTAAAGTTACCTCTAGCAGTCCGCAGAATTCCCTTACCTTATTTTCCTGTCGAGTCTGACCTTTTCTTTTCCAATGTTGTCTCGTCGCGCAGTCCGTTATGCTTCCAATCCAATGCCCGGAATTGCGTATTAACATTCCTCGGGTCAGATAACATATGATTTAATTGTATTTAATACTTTCTGGGCTTAATTTAAATCATTGGGCCCGTTTACCCCTATTGGGCCCGATTGCACCTTAATGGGCCTTAATCGGCCTTAAGCCCGTTTTCCACTTAATTTTCACTTTATCGAGGCCTATTGGGCTCACTGGGCCCACCAATAATTTATCGGGCCTCGTTCTAATTCTCGAATAGCTAAATTTAATATTTACGACAATTAATCTAAATTTCCATAATTTAATTCAATTTATGCGGAAATTAAATCAATATCACGCATAACGAGAAAATTATCGTAAATAGGGGTCACTTACCCGAGATTCCATGCTAGTCCGCAAATCGAGACTGTCTCGAGCCCTCGGTGGATGCCAATCGTCGAGCTACATAATTAATTACATTTTCGGGTAAACTTTTCGGTCGAAATTTAATTAAATAAAATATTCCAAATTTAAATCGGGTCAATTTGACCGCTTATCGACTTACCCGAAGCTCGATTACATCACAAAAATTTTCCCCTATTTTTTTCTCTTTCTTTTTCCCTTTTTTCTTCCTTTTTTCCTCTCTTTTTGGCTGAACCGGTTCAGTCCGGTTCGGACCGGTTCAGACCGCCGGTTCACTCCGATTCGACCGGTTCACCACCGGTTCACCACCTTGTCGGCCGGTTCTCCGCCGGCTTCCACCGCCAATCGCTCCGCTGGGTCGTCCGCAGTCCGAATCTACCCTCAGTTTCACCCAAGTCCGCCGGAACACCGCCGGTTCGGCCTCTTCTCCTCGGCGTCGGAAACCCATTTTCTATTTTGGTCATCGCCGGCGATTCCGACCGTCTCGCCGGCTGCTACCGGTCTCAAAAGGACCACCTCCTCCTCACGGTCACGCCGGTGGCCTCCGTTCACGTCCAGTCGCCGTGGATCGCCGGGACCGACTCGATTTCTTTCTCGACTTTTCGACCGTCGATTCACCGGAAATCGTGACCGTCAGAGAGCGTCGCCGGTACTATTGGAACCGCCGGGCTCCGCTCTAGCTTCTCCGACCATCAGCTGGGTCCATCGGCCGTCGGTGGCTCATCGGGCTCCTCGGTCAGCTGCTTCCGTTTTTCGTTTGGTTTCGCGCGATTTCGCGTTTCTGTCTTCTATTTCGTTTCTTTTTTTTTTTTCATTAATTTATTTTTATTAATTTTATTATTATTTTTATTTATTTTAATTATTTTACTATTCCTTAAAATACATTAAAATTACCCAACTATCTCTTAAAATTATTATTAAATTCTAAATTTATCAATTTAATTTTTATTTAATTTATTTATTATATTTTAACCTCTTTTTCGGGTATAATTTCCCCGTATTTTCGGGATATTGTCCCGGGTGACTTTTCGGTATATTTTTCGATTATTTTCGGGATTATTTTTTCGAACTAAAAATCTCGATTAATCCCGATTAATTCCAATAAATTAATATCTTGATCAATTTAACCCAAAATAAATTTATTTCATCTTTATTGACCAAGATTTCTTAAATCCTTATTTTTAATTAAATTTCCTTATCGAATTTACTCCGGCTTTCGATCTTTTGACCGTTTTGCCCTTACACGTGTTCGGGATTAATTTAACTCGGCTTCCTTCATACTTTCCCCATCTTTTCTTATTTAATTTTTTGTATTTTAATTAAATTCGGGTCTTACAGTAAAACATACCTTAAACTTACTAGGTAAGGAGAAGGTTACAGTCTTAGAGTAGCAGTCTAAACTTACACGGTTGGTGGCTAGTCAATCCATACTCAAAATTACATCAAAGCCATACAGGTTCAACAAAATTAGATCTGCTAATATGGTCCTATCTCCTACCTTGATTTCATACACACCATATCAGTCCAAAGCAAAGGCTCTCCCATGAGTGACAGGCTTCTTGCCTTTCTCCGCCGCGGTAGCCCGTCTCTGTGGGACTTGTCTCTGGGGAGCTTGCCTTTCAGGTTGTCGTGGTAGCTCTAAGGGTTGTGGAATCCGCTTCTGTGGACAATCCTTTACCATGTGCCCCTTTTGTCCACAACCAAAGCAGCTCCCTGTGGACCAGTGACACGTAATTCTATGAAATTTACCGCATCTAGTGCAAAATCTGTCGTACCGTTGGAAGCCTCTAGTAGTCTGTGGAGTACGTTCAGGAACTGTGGGTCTATCAATCCTAGCCTGAGACTCATCTGTCCTCTGTCTCTTAGGTTGGCCCTTCTGAAGGTCCTGTCTCACAGACTCCGTTCGCTTACTCTTATCCTTGTTCTTTCTCTTAAATGTTGGAGGCTTCATTTTCGAGAAATTCCTCTTTCTATCGACATTCCTCTCCTCCCTTCGGGTCTGTACAAGAGGCTGAGGCGCCATAGGTACTGGAGGAACTTGTAGAGGAGGAGGTGGTGGTGCTTGTAGAGGAATCGACACCGGAGTAGAAAATGGTGTCGTGCCAACTGAATCGGAAACGTTTGTCCCTAGATGTTGGACAATCATGACAGCTATCGATTCCAAACCTCGCTCGAGGCGCTGCTCCAACCGCTATTCAAATTGAGCCATACGTGTATTGAGGTCCTCTAAGTGCGGTGGAGGAGGTGGAGGTGGCTGAGCCTGCCTCCAAAGACGTCCGCGTCTTCCACTCATCGTGCAGTGATCTAATACCTGCGCGTAATTCCAAAGATCAAGTCTTACATTCCTTAAGTATACATTACCTACTACCAGACAAGCACAGACATTTGGGATATAATTTAATCCTTATTTTTGACACTGACAGTACTAGACAACCTTCGCTCTGATACCACTTAAAACTGTAATGACCCTTGACCCTTAAAACTCGAGATAAATTTTTTTTTGAATTTAATTCACCCACTTATTCCCCAATTCACTTAGGTTGTATTCCTGTACAGTGTCGAAACATTTTCCTAATTCTTTTCTCGTGATTTATAATTGATTTTCATATTTTAACTTATATTGCCGATAGAAATTTCGGCAGCACAACGGCTTATATATAAGCCTACCCACCTGCAAATCAATTGCATTCCACAATCCTAGATATCCACAACTACCAAGCATACTTTCCAAATCCATCTCTACCACACAATGCATCTATTTCGATTTAATACTAGTAATCTCGAAATATAATCCCAAGGTAGTAATGTTTACATCGTTCCTTACAAAATTACATCCCAACTGATAACTCCAATATATGTCTGTGCATACAATTATGTCTGGTACAGGAATGTAAATGTATACCTTTCGCGTGTACAAAGTAGCTTAGGGTAGTTCTTCCCAGCAGCTTACGTCGTGTATGCGGCAGATAGCGTCTATAGATTCACTGCAAATGATCTGAAGGTAGAGGGGTGAGCTTTTGGGGAAAAGCCCAGTAAGAGAATATTCTTAAAGCAGTTCTAATATATAAAAGCATTTGAAATTGTTCATAGAATGAAACTTAATGCAATACATAAACTTTCATTTCATGCGTACGCGTCATAAAGCATGCGAATATTTAAAACAAAACACATACTTAACCATTTTGCAACTTTTCATAAACCTTTCATGAACATTTCATAAATCATTTCGTAAACGTTTCATGAATAATTCATAGTCATTTCGTAAACATTTCATGCATATTTCATAATCATTTCATAAGCATTTCATGAATATTTCATAATCATTTCGTAACATCTCATGCATGTTTCATAATCATTTCATAAAAATCTCATCATAGTCGATTTTATAATTAAAATCGAGGAGACTAGGCTATAACTAAGTCATGCGATACGTGTCATTCTCCATTTGGAGAGTCATCATACCTATGGCCATGGTAAGGGGGCTGTAGAATGGATCAGATTCGTACAGCAATAATAATTATATATAGGGGTAGTATCTTCTTATTTCTTATCATATACTAGCACATGCTAGGGCACGGGCACCTGTGGCACTCACCATGCGGGAAACATTCATCCGTGCTGCGCGGGCACGAGATACTACCAAAACATTATCGTAAACCACCAGTAACACGACATCTTCCACAAAGGTTGAGTCAAGTGCTAAAGGGGCCAACGTACCGGCACCCCAAGTGGTGGAGCCGGAACACCACGAGAAGTAGCCAAGCATGAAGCCTAAGTCTCAAAACATATTTTCCTTTTTCGTAAATACTTTTGAAAACGTCAAAAGTTCCATTTCAAAGCGTAAATATGGGTTTTCAAGCCATCATAAAACTTTCAAGTATTTTCATAATTCGAAAGTTTATTTCATAAACATAGATGTTCTAGCGAACATTTTGTAAAACGAAATCATGTTTTGTAAACAGTTTCGCAAGTATGGACGCATTGATAAATCATTTTAAATCATATGCTCTTTCATAAAATCATTTCTCAATGAAATAAGAATGCAATATCAGAACTAAGTTAAGTAATACCCCTTACCTCGATTTATCGGGTATCTCGAATTCGAACGGTGACGTCTCCTAGTACCTCCTTTAATCCTTTCTACGATTCACCTACACCGAAATCGTTTACTTAGCATCTTATCCACACGAATTGTCCGAATTGCGTTAAAATTGTAACCTAGCGTCACTACTGCGTGTGTACGTATTATTGTATATCCTTAGGCCAACACGCACGTTTATATATTTCTTCACTATTGATATATTTGCTCCTACAAGTATTACCGTATACCTTTATTACATACATCCACAAGTATACACGCATAAAAATACATATTTATATATATATATATACACTCCTATATGTATTTATATAAATATACTTTTACTGTTTTCATGTTTCCTATCTCATATATATACATTCTTTGTATATACATATACTTGCACACATTCACCTTTCATACCCCCACAAGTATATGCACCTAAATAAATATATATATCTATATATATATATATATATATATATATATATATATATATATATATATATACCTATATATATTATCATTGTATTCCATTTTTCCTTATCACATATGCATATACACATTTTTTTTTGTACAATTACTAGCATACTCAATTTATTATATAGACTTATTTGTACATGTACCTAAATAAATAAATATTCATTATATATTGCTACTTCTCATCTTTCCAATTTTTGTCAAATTAATCCACACTAAACATGCTTGTATTTCAATTAATTCCTACAACATCATGCTTCCATAATACAATTATACATACATTAAACTAAATAAAATTCGGATTTTTACCTAGGAATTAACTGGTACAAGGATGAGGAATATCAACTGGGTATATTTTTTTTCTCTGGTATACTGCCACTGTAGATGAACTGTGGCGTCGGAACAGGGTGACCGGACGGGTAGTACAGGCGATGGGAGTTACCGGGGCTCGGGTTTTGAGGAAGGCCGGAGTGGGTCTTCTCCGTTTGATGCAAAAATGCGAAACAGAGGAAAAATCCCTCTGTTTTCGTTCTCGTTTTCCAGGCGAGGGGAGAGGGAGAGAAGAGAAAGAGGGGGTCGGGTCTGTGTCTGGGTGAGGAAGGCTGCCGGTCCAGGGTAACCTCCGGCACTGGTGTGCCCGCCGGTGGAAGCAGGAGACAATAGGCAGAACGACGAGAGGTTCGGGTTTCTCGGTTTCGGGCGACGGGGAAGGAAGGGAGAAAAGGGAGGTCGCCGAATGCCGGGGAGGGAAAGCTGGGTCGATCGCCGATGAGGGAAAGGGTGATCGACAGGCGAACGGCGGAAGGGGCTTGCCGGCGGTGAGGATTCCAGAAGAGAAAACAGGGGGGGGAATTTCTAATTGGGATCGCGCGACAATCGCGCGATTCCTTTTTTTTTTTTCTTTTTTTTTGTTTAGTTTTTCTTTTTCTTTTTTTTTTCTTTTTCTTAATTAATTTTTTATTTTTATTTTTATTTTTTTATTTTTATCATATATATATTATTTATATATATCTATTTATATTTATATTTATATATATATTATATTTTTATTGTATATGTTATATTTGTATTTTTATATATATATGTATATTTTTAATTATATTTTCATTCTTGGAAAATTACATCTATATATATATATTTTTTTTTTGTTTAATCTAAAAACAGAAAATTTACGGTGTTTACAGGATCGAGTTCAGGAGTTTCTACTGTAGATTGCTTGCCTTTGTCTCGAGGTCGAGAGCCCGATCCTTCAGGATGTGGAGAAGAAATTGTAGGAGGAGATCTTGATCTGTCATCTCGGGCTAGAACTCGAGAAGAGGTTTCTCTAACCTGTCCAGAAACTTGTGGACGCCTTCGCTTTTGTGTGCGAACGGTTTCATGAGCACTTTCTGATTCGTCCCGTTGAGTAAAAGCTCTTCCAAGAATGCTCGTTCCTGAAAGAAGAGAAACCAAAAAGAATCAGAACGACCACTTAGAAAATGAACAATTATGTGTACATATGAATGCAATGTGAAATCACCCGAGTTAAGATAAGCATCAAGTGAGTGAATGTTAGCCAAACTCTCATCGGAAGGAAAATCTAGAAAAGGGCTTCCAAAAGCCTCCCCTTGATCCCATTCCAAATTCTCATCAGAATTTCCTTCAGAGGACCCGGAAGGGTTCCTCACACCTTGACCCTCTTCCACGAAAGTGATAGGTAAGACGGGTGCAGGCGTAGAAATGGGAGCAGTGGAAAGGCACCCCCAACCAGCAACAATTATGTTTTTCGAAGTTAGTAGAGATGACAGCGTGCTCCCATCATCTACTTGTAACTGAGAGATTAATGAGCCGTAGAAATGTCTTAAGTCCGAAGGACGACAAATGTTAGGGGGATCGCGAAGACACCAATGAGTAGGAATGTTTAAAGATGACGGAAACTCAACAATAACCCAATTTGACGCGTAGTTATGCAACTTAGAGGGTAGTTTTCTAAAAAACTTGCTACTTTGTCCTACCCCGGCAACCCTATGAATACTAAAGCTAGTTGAGTTTGGAATACTACGGACTCGAAAAAATGAACTAAACAAGGGAACGGTGGGCGTTACACCACATCTATGGCATATGATTGAAAACCCGACCACCTGCACCCATCCATTAGGATGAAGTTGAGCGGGAACTATGCTAAAATGCTGAAGAAAAGCGACTCCAAAGTTGGGTAAGGGAAAACGGAGTCCGAACTCTTACGAAGCCAAGTGAACGGGAACGCCGCTACTGACTGCTTGAGGGAAGCTTTCCCTATCAGTAGGAAGTCTATAGAATTAATCCTCGAGCAAAGGAAAATTATTACGAACAGACTCAAGGTCAGATTCCTTTAGTTTAGAAGGAGAGCCCAGATTTAGTTGTTTGTCGGTACCTCGTCTAGCTATTAGAGTTAACCACAAAGATAATCAGTCACGAAGGTAGTCTGCCGCGAAGGGTAAAAAAGCCTACCGTGAAGGTAGTTTGCCGCGAAGGATAAAAAGTCTGCACGCGAAGGTAGTATGCCGCAAAGGGTAAATCTTACCGCGATGGGTATCCTGCATCGAAGGTAGTTTGCCGCGAAAGTAGAATGCCGTGGAGGGTAAATCTTGCCGCGATGGGTATCCTACATCGAAGGTAGTTTGCCGCGAAAGTAGAATGCCGCGAAGGGTAAATCTTGCCGCGATGGGTATCCTGCCGCGAAGGTAATCTGCCGCGAAAGTAGTATGCCGCGAAGGGTAAAGACTTCCACAATGTGTATCCTACCGTGAAGGGTGAAGGACTACCGCGAAGGCTTGGAGCCTGCCGCAATGTGTATCCTGCCGTGAAGGGTGAAGGACCGCCGCGAAGGCTTAGAGCTTGCCGTAATGTATATGTTGCCGCGAAGGGTTAAAGCTTGCCGCGATAGGTAAAGATTGCCGTGAAGTGTATGTTGCCGCGAATGGTGAAAGACTGTCGCGATGGGTAAAGCTTGCCGCGAAGGTCAATAAAAGCCGCCAAATGCAAATTGCCGCGAATACCTATAAGTTACCGCACCTAAAATAGAAATCTTGCCTGAAATGAAACGAAGTTGCAATCCCGCTTCAATATATATATGTGTACCGCGTGCCGCACCAATCGTAGCGTGACGGCCGCCAAAAAAATAATAAAATAATAATAATAATAATAATAATTTAATAATGATAAATTTCTTATGTACTCTTCCTCTCATCCATGATTGATTCGCAAAAGAGTGGGGACCAATTGTTATGAATAGTAATTCGAATATTATTTTAGCTAATTATATGAAGACACATGGTATATCCGAGAGGGATCGGACATAATAAGAGATTTGGATAAAAGAGGACAAATGCGTAATTGCTACAGGAGGAAATTCCCTATAAATAGGGAACAGGTATGATTCCTGAGGCCATATAACATTTCTTCTACTGAAACTCTGAAAAGATTATTCTCTAACTTAAGCATCAGAGTGAAAACGCAGGGAATAACCCCTGCGCCCCTCTGATCATTTTTTTCTTTGCAGAAAGTTCCAAAGTAGAAGGTACAAAGATCGAGGCGAAGACGTCAGCAACACGTAATCGTTGACAGTGACTGCAACAATTCTTGAAAATTTTGTTTCTTTAAAAGAACGTCGCTTACAATTTTACATGAAATTATTTATTTGATATATTTTATTTCTTTATAATTTTTATGAATTGTAAGTTTTTTTTTCTATTAGTATATTACTTGTATAAATGTCATGCCTCGCATATTTTTTCACACCTGCGTAACATGAAATTACAAGCTTGTTTCTTTTTTTAAACACGAAACTTAGATAAGTCTCTGTTGTGCTCAAAGGGAACACTACTGCAAGTGCACAGGTCAGTTTTCGAGTATAGAGTAAATATAGGTATTGTAATCAACAACCTTGAACTTTATTTAGAAAAAGTAATTTATATTGGTTAAGATCCTATTTACTTATTCTAACTATTAATTACTGAACAAATTAATTAAAACAAATCACAATAATTACGAATGAAAATATCAATGGCAAAATATTCCTAGAACTCGATTTCACCTAACTAGGGTTCATACAATTCCTTTGATCAATTGTTCTTTTGATTTCAAATTGTTTATAGCCGAAACTATTTTCTGTTTATCTCTCCTGAGTTTTAAACAGTCATACCCAAATTACCTAATCCTAACCTCCCGATTCAGAATTAAATAATAGAGTTCATTAAGCGATGATAATCCATTTCTCTATGGCTCATAAGAATTGTCAACCTCCCGATTCAACAATGTCCTATGTTAATCTACCCTTATGCATATAAATAATCCCCTCTCCCGAGTGCCGGATTCCTATACTAATTCATCCAATTGGTGGCCAATCAACTAGAGCATTAAGAACAAGTAGATTAAATAAACATAATTGAGATCATCCAAACAATATTACAAAATAGTTGCAATCTGCCTAAAGTTGGCTACATCGATTCTAGGAAAAAGGAGTTTAGTTCCTAGAAATCATAATAAACATTCAATAATTCCAAAGTATCATTCCTAGAATAAACATTGATCCAAAAAGATGTAAAAGATGGAGTTTCTATGGAGCTCAATCAATCTTGAAGTCTTCTGCCGCAGCCTCTCCCGAAATTCTGATAGAAAGACTATTTATAAGGTTTCCAGGCACTAAAACGCGGAAGGCCACGTGGAAAAACAATGTTGCCCTAATTAGACTGCTATGCTGCGACAATGGTATTGATTCCCCAGATCTGCTCTGCACTATCCAGTTTCTTCTATTGTTGCAGCATAAGTCATGATCAGTATCCTGCAATTTCACTTCTTCACAGAATCATCAGAACTAGTTCCAAAAGCTTTAACTTCTCCAAATTGTTCCTTTTTCTACACAAATGCACAAAACACATAAAACATACCTAATATTGCAAAGAACAATTCAAATAACTAAGTAAAAAGGGTTCTAAACATATATAAAATTCAGTGCTAATAGTGTCAGTGTACATTCCATGTCTTGTAGTAGTTTACTACTAGACTCGAGTTAAGGCTCTTTTGCCCAAGGCCCCATCTACCTATATCGTTTAATTAGCTTGTACCAAAATCACAACTTCAATCTATATACTTCATGGTAATTTAATCGACGGACAACTTCATCACATATAATGTAATTTCACCTACATTTTGTCCATTAATCTCAATTATATAAATTGTCACTTAGCACCTAAGACCGACATTATTAACACATTCAAAATATATACCTATCACCACATAAATATTCCTCAGCAGATAATCAAATATTGACAGGCTAGATTTATTTAAATCCCAATGCATATGCAGAACAACCAGAAAAGTTATACACATACATACATCCCCAAAATCACACAAGTTACTAGTATACAGCCTGAAATACATGCCAAAAGGCAAATTACATATATACCAAGTAAAATTGTGAGAATCAAAAACTCAACACTACATTGCTGAACTCAATCATAATGCTCCGTTCGAGCTCAATTTAAAAAGGAGAGAAAAATCGGGTGAGCAGGGAGCTCAGTAAGCTAACCCTGCATTGGTAGACCTAGAAAACAAAGCTATTCATTTTCCATGAAATCCAAACAGCTTTTATAGTTATCAAAAAAGTGATGTATATGCCTATGACAGCCAATGTAGAATTTACCAATTCAGAGTGCATACATTCTTAATCGTATCCAGATCGTATCCAGAATTCTATGATGCCAAAGATCATTCTTAAACATAAGCAATTTTCATCGGCATTAGTCTAAGACATAAGTGATTGCATCAAAGAAAACAATTCCCAATAGCAGTCTCAACACAATAGCAATTGCAATCTAGTCTTATTTCATAATAGCAATCTTAAATCACAAGCAATTGATCAATAGAATCATTTCCCATTCTCAGTTTCAGACATAAGTGTCATAACGTGTCAAGACCTAGATCTCAAATCGCTAGACTTAAACAATGAAGTTGCCTCCAATTATTCTACCTAAGGTGTAATTGGTTACCTAATCAAAATTATAGATAAGGCATTAACCTATGTTCAAATATCGAGGTTCGGGAGTATGATTACGCGTGGGGAAGGTGTTACACACCCTTACGACACCCATCCTAAAATGATACCAACAATTTTAATTCATTCTAAATTTGCTTTGATTTGAATTAATTTTGATATGCTTAATATATTGAAAATTTATCTAAAATCCTTCCATCAATTTGGTTCAGATAATAGTTAACTTTTCTTACTTCAGGAGTATTCAGGTGACTTGCTTGAAGAGGCTTCATTGTCGGATCATTTAAATATGTTATGAAAAATCCTATCAGTGACTCTCTACACAATTCTTACTAATTTTGACTTTAGTTTACTTTTATTATTTCTTACTACTTTTATTATTATTATTATTATTATTATTATTTGGAAAATAAATGCTAGTTATTAAGTATTGAAAATCTTTTCCAAACCTTCCATCAATCTGGTTCAGTCTAAAGAAGTTTTCTCACCTAGAAATTTTCAAGGAGTACCATTTGACTTTCTTAGAATTTCATATTCGGAATAACTTGCATCCATTCTTTTTATAAAGATTCTAATTTCCTACATATAAGCCTATTTTATTTTTATTTTTAATTCTTTATATATTTTATTCTTTTGAAAATGAATGCTCATTATTTAATATTGAAAGCCTTCTCTAGATCTTCTATCAATTTGGTTTAGTCTAAAATAGTTTTCTCACCTAAAAATTTTCAAGGAGTACCATTTGACTTTCTTGAAATTTCATCATCGAAATAACTCACATTCACCTTTTTTTTATTATTTTTATCTATTAAAATATTTTTCCATTTTTATTTTTCCTATTTTTTATCTAATAAATGAAATTCATGCTAAACTATATCATAAATCATTCATTATAAATCCTACACTAAATCATACCAATTAAATCATG
Organism: Firmiana major; assembly: GCA_033439115.1. Taxonomy (NCBI): domain Eukaryota; kingdom Viridiplantae; phylum Streptophyta; class Magnoliopsida; order Malvales; family Malvaceae; genus Firmiana; species Firmiana major. The sequence goes on along the minus strand of CM065897.1, from coordinate 34,774,749 downwards.
GATTATATTGTACCAAGCATACCATGTTTATTAATAGAACTACAAATTCACACACAAATCATTTAACCACATCATCAATCAATTAAATCCCACCATGCTTTTTATTTAAATTTCAATTTAACATACAAATCAATAATCATACTGTGCAAACTATTAAGCAGACTAGATTTATCATATTATGCCAACTAATTGACACCAACAAATTAATTTAACTCATCAATTCATCTTACAAATTAAATCATACCATGCAACTCAACACATTATATTGTGATAATTAATCATTCATAATTATTAAATTACTTCAATTAAATTATCAAATTAACTCATACAAATCTGGTCAAACATGTTATCTTAAACAGAACCAAATTATCCAAAGCCATTTATTAAACAACTCAATTGAACAAAGAAAATAATACCAGGCATGCTAGTCACGATAGCAATAAACCATTTCTTCCGTAAGCCTTTTAATCCCTTTTTTGTCCTGTCTTCCTTGTCCTTAAACGCGTGGCCGTCCGAGCCCCAGGATCAGTCGAGGAGTGACACTTCCACGTGGCAATAACACCCGATCGGAATTCTTTCATAATGCTACAACCAAACTTCAAAGCAAACAACGATGCAGCAACAACAAAACAATCAGCCGAACAGGGATGAAGGCAAGAAGCAAATAGGAAAGACAGCAAAGGCGCAAGAAGGATGATTAACAGGCAACGATGACGTAAGGCTGACTGCAAGAGAACAACAGTGCAGAGAGAGGCGATACAATAGCAGCAAAGATGGCGCAGAGAAGATACAGCGCGGAGGTGGTACAGGAACGGAAAAGAAGTGGACAACAGCAGCGCGCAGGGAGCTTGGTGGTTACTGATGTTGCCTGAACGAACAGCAACAGGAATTTACCTTCCACGTAGTCTGATTGCACTAACGACAAAGAAGTGACGTCGGTGCGATTTGTTCCACGTGTTCTTCGTATGTTCTGCAAAAACAACAGGAATCAGAGGGCGCAGGGATCTGTCCCTGCATGTGCACTCCGATGATTAAGTAAGTAATCGGGAGTTGTGTATGTAAGAAGAAGAGAATGTGTTTCTTAATTCAAAGAGTTAAAGTATTTCTCCCTGCTTTTTTGTTCATTTGTTTCGTCCCTCTTTCTGAGAGCTCCTCGGCATATTTATAGGTTTCTTCTAAGTCGGTTCGAGCTAAGGCCCAGGCGCGTGTCTGGGCCGCGATAGAGTCATGGAGCACTCTGTCGCGCTTCGGGTTAAGTAGCTTGCGGGGGAATCGGTAGGCGGCAGAGTACCCATGGACCTCTGCCGCAGACTATGCGAAAGACCTCTGCCGCAGGCTGTGCGGGAGACCTCTACCGCAAGCTGTGCGGGAGACCTCTACCGCGGGGGCAATGCGGGAGACCTCTACAACGGAGGCCATGCGGGAGACCTATGTCGCAATAGAGGCGATGGAGGTCTATCGCGCCTACTGTGCGGCACACATAGTGAGCGACAGAGTGGCTATCGCCCCGAACACTCTGTCGTTTAACAGGCAACTGTGTCGCGTGGCAACTCTGTTGCAACATCAGCCACGTGGCTTATTCTTGTTCTGACACGTGGCAGTCAATGGTTGGCGGATGGTTGTACACGTGGATTTTGGTGACACAACCACCATCAATTGCTCCCCACTCTTTGGTAGGAATTTTTCCTGCGAAAGAGGATTCTTAATAGAAAGATATATTTTCGAAAAGAATTTTACATACCTTTCTGAGGCCTGACTATCACGACGCGAGCGCGTCTTTAGTTTTTACGGCCTTTATGTTTCCATTTTCTGGCCACAGTAACGCATAGCGCCTCAGGCTCTTACGGCTCGTCTGATTGTACGCCTGGCCACAGTGACGCATAGCGCCTTAGGCTCTTACGGCTCCTCTGAGTATACGCCTGGCCACAGTGACTCATAGCGCCTCAGGCTCTTACGGCTCTTCTGAATATACGCCTGGCCACAGTGACGCATAGCGCCTCAGGCTCTTACGGCTCGTCTGATTGTACGCATGGCCACAGTGACGCATAGTGCCTCAGGCTCTTATGGCTCTTCTGAATATACGCCTGGCCACAGTGACGCATAGCGCCTCAGGCTCTTACGGCTCGTCTGATTGTACGCCTGGCCACAGTGACGCATAGCGCCTCAGGCTCTTACGGCTCTTCTGAATATACGCCTCGTCACAGTGACGCATAGCTCCTCAGGCTCTTACGGCTCTTCTGAATATACGTCTGGCTACAGTGACGCATAGCGCCTCAGGCTCTTACGGCTCTTCTGAATATACGCTTGGCCACAGTGACGCATAGCGCCTCAGGCTCTTACGGCTCGTCTGAATATACGCCTGGCCACAGTGACGCATAGCGCCTCAGGCTCTTACGGCTCGTCTGAATTTATGCCTGGCCATAGTGACGCATAGCGCCTCAGGCTCTTACGGCTCTTCTGAATATACGCCTAGCCACAGTGACGCATAGCGCCTCAGGCTCTTACGGCTCGTCTGATTGTACGCCTGGCCATAGTGACGCATAGCGCCTCAGGCTCTTACGGCTCTTCTGAATATACGCCTGGCCACAGTGACGCATAGCGCCTCAGGCTCTTACGGCTCGTCTGAATATACGCCTGGCTACAGTGACGCATAGCGCCTCAGGCTCTTACGGCTCTTCTGAATATACGCCTGGCCACAGTGACGCATAGCGCCTCAGGCTCTTACGGCTCGTCTGAATATACGCCTGGCCACAGTGACGCATAGCGCCTCAGGCTCTTATGGCTCTTCTGAATATACGCCTGGCCACAGTGACGTATAGCGCCTCAGGCTCTTACGGCTCTTCTGAATATACGCCTAGCCACAGTGACGCATAGCGCCTCAGGCTCTTACGGCTCATCTGATTGTACGCCTGGCCACAGTGACGCATAGCGCCTCAGGCTCTTACGGCTCTTCTGAATATACGCCTGGCCACAGTGACGCATAGCGCCTCAGGCTCTTACGGCTCGTCTGATTGTACGCCTGGCCATAGTGACGCATAGCGCCTCAGGCTCTTACGGCTCTTCTGAATATACGCCTGGCCACAGTGACGCATAGCGCCTCAGGCTCTTACGGCTCGTCTGAATATACGCCTGGCTACAGTGACGCATAGCGCCTCAGGCTCTTACGGCTCTTCTGAATATACGCCTGGCCACAGTGACGCATAGCGCCTCAGGCTCTTACGGCTCGTCTGAATATACGCCTGGCCACAGTGACGCATAGCGCCTCAGGCTCTTATGGCTCTTCTGAATATACGCCTGGCCACAGTGACGTATAGCGCCTCAGGCTCTTACAGCTCTTCTGAATATACGCCTGGCCACAGTGACGCATAGCGCCTCAGGCTCTTACGGCTCATCTGATTGTACGCCTGGCCACAGTGACGCATAGCGCCTCAGGCTCTTACGGCTCTTTTGAATATACGCCTGGCCACAGTGACGCATAGCGCCTCAGGCTCTTACGGCTCTTCTGAATATACGCCTGGCCACAGTGGCGCATAGCGCCTCAGGCTCTTACAGCTATTCTGAATATACGCCTGGCCACAGTGACGCATAGCGCCTCAAGCTCTTACAGCTCTTCTGATAGATCTAAGCTTTTCCTTAGTGCTTGTGAATCCTTTTCTTCTACTAAGGGCACCATCTTGCGTGATTGTGCTCCAATTTTCATGGGAATCAATGCACCACCCTTGCCTCTCGGGGCTGTACCCTCTTCATTACTTCTTCTTGAGCCACATATTTATTGACTCTAGCAAACAGGTCAGAAAGTGTCGTCGGCTGGTCGAGGGAGAGGGATTCTTGCAACTTTTCAGACCTCGTCCCTTGCAACATTGCAACCGTGGCTACCCCTGCTGGTGGATCATCCACCTCCAAGGTTGCATTTCTGAACCGATCTACGTAGCTCTTCAAGGATTCTTTATTTCCTTGTTTAAGAGTGAGTAGGTAAGTAGCGTCCTTCTTTCTGTGGCTGTGGATCATGAAGACTTCCAGAAATTCATTTCGCAATTGGTCGAAGGAGGAGATTGAACCTTCATTCAACCCGTTGAACCACTTCAGAGCGTGCCTGGACAGTGTGAGAGAGAAAGCTCTGCACATAATTTCATCCTCCCACCCATGCAGCAGCATCAGGGACTCGTAACTTTGTACGTGGTTATAGGGGTCTGCTTTGCCGGTATAAGTGGCCATGGAAGGCATCTTGAACTTCTTCGGCAAAGGTTTGTGCATAATCTCCGGACTAAACGGATTCCTCCTTTTTTGGCTATCGTCTGGAGACACCAGCCTTCTCTTTTCCAAGATCCTTTGGACGACTTTCTCCACACTTTTCGACCCTCGAGTCGAGTATGCTCCCCTTCCTTCGGGACTAGAAGAATCCGAATGGTAAGCACTCCTTCCAGCAACTCTCATTCTGGGATTTGAGATTTCGAGACCTTCTCGTGGGTTTGGACCTCTCTGTCTCCGTCGCTCCCCAGCCCTATATTCTCTTAAATCATGTTCCAACTCCACGGGAGATGAGCTGCGGCATGTGGGGGAACACTGCCGCCTATCGACTAGAGGAGAAGTCTGCCGCCTGCTGGGCAGAGGAGAACTCTGTCGCCTATCAGCGGCGAGAGAGCACCGTCGCGTCTGTGTTGCAGGATAGCTCTGCCACATGTAGTCCGCGGGAGAGCTCTGCCGTACGGGTTCTGCAAGAGAACGCTGTCGCCTGAAGTCTGGGGGTGAGCTCTGCCGCCGTTGAGCCGCGGGTAAGCTCTGTGGTCTATCTGCTAAGTGAGACCTCAGCCTCACTAGGTCTACAGGTGAGCTCTGCCGCACAGGTGCTGTAGGCGAACTCTGTCGCCTACGGTCCGCGATTGAGCTCTGCCGCCTATCCGCTGGGGGAGACCTCTGCCGCACGAGGTCTGCAGGTGAGCTCTGCTGCACAGGTGCTGTGGGTGAACTCTGTGTTGCTGGATCTGCAGTGGCATTATTTCGTGTTCCTGCCTCTTCTCCAGCATTTATCAGGGTGGAGGGCTGACCTCTCTCATAGGTCTGCCTCGGCGTGCTTTCCCCCACTAACTGTTGCACTTCATGGGGCAAGCTGAATTGGGGGAGAGCGTCTCTGAAGAAGCTCACCATAGCTTTTAATGCTGTCGTAGTCTCTTCATTTTGGCGTTTCAGGGTCTCAAATTCTTCTAGAGAAACCAAGGTTTCTCTGTCACCCCTTTCACTATGTCTCCATCTCTGTTCTGATCTGACAGGGGGACTCACAGAATTTTGCCCTCCTGTCAACTTTGCTGTAGAGCGTGTCCTCACCATTTGGATAGAGAACCTGACTTTTTGTCAGCTTCCCACAGACGGCGCCAATTGATGTTGCCTGAACGAACAGCAACAGGAATTTACCTTCCACGTAGTCTGATTGCACTAACGACAAAGAAGTGACGTCGGTGCGATTTGTTCCACGTGTTCTTCGTATGTTCTGCAAAAACAACAGGAATCAGAGGGCGCAGGGATCTGTCCCTGCACGCGCACTCCGATGATTAAGTAAGTAATCGGGAGTTGTGTATGTAAGAAGAAGAGAATGTGTTTCTTAATTCAAAGAGTTGAAGTATTTCTCCCTGCTTTTTTGTTCATTTGTTTCATCCCTCTTTCTGAGAGCTCCTCGGCATATTTATAGGTTTCTTCTAAGTCGGTTCGAGCTGAGGCCCAGGCGCGTGTCTGGGCCGTGACAGAGTCATGGAGCACTCTGTCGCGCTTCGGGTTAAGTAGCTTGCGGGGGAATCGGTAGGCGGCAGAGTACCCATGGACCTCTGCTGCAGACTATGCGAAAGACCTCTGCCGCAGGCTGTGCGGGAGACCTCTACCGTGGGGGTAATGCGGGAGACCTCTACCGCGGAGGCAATGCGGGAGACCTATGTCGCAATAAAGGCGATGGAGGTCTGTCGCGCCTACTGTGCGGCACACATACTGGGCGACAGAGTGCCTATCGCCCTGAACACTCTGTCATCTAACAGGCAACTGTGTCGCGTGGTAACTCTGTCGCAACATCAGCCACGTGGCTTATTCTTGTTCTGACACGTGGCAGTCAATGGTTGGCGGATGGTTGTACACGTGGATTTTGGTGACACAACCACCATCAGTTACAATACAGAACAGGATGCAAAAATCGAAACAAGGAGCTCCCTAGAATGCAGTAAAAGGCGGCAGAAGAGAGAATTCCAGAAAACAGTGTAGTAGTCTTTCGGAATCGTGTCCTTGTGTGTGTACATACCCTGTAGGATTCACTTAATTTCGGATCTATGAAAATGAACCAAATCAGATCCAATTTCTGACTTCCATTAATCTCGTCCCTTTTCTATCCTTTCTGTTGTTCTTTCTTGATTGCCAAGAATATCAAAATATCTTTTGACCTTACGTTGAAAATCATGAACCTTTCTTCTTCTTCTCTTTTTATTTTTAATTTTTTTCTTACATCTTAAAAATCCTAATTTGCATGTCCTAATTTAGTGCGATTGACACTTAAATTTTAGGCTCTCTTTGGTTCACTTGAAAATAACTTTCAAAAAATAATTTTTAAAAAATGATTTTTGAAAAGTTGATTTTATGAAAAATTGGTATTTTATATGTCAAAAAATATTTTATGTTGTTCTCTAAAAAATCTATATTTATATAAAAATAGTGTTATTCACATAGTTAACTACTACTAATGTTTTTAAATCAATAATAATAATAATAATAATAATAATAATAATAATAATAATAATAAAATCATACAGATGGAAAAAAATCAATTTTTTCTATCAGAATCTTTACCATATATTAATAGAATTGTTTGATCAACTAAGCAAGTTACCAATAAGATCATCGGTGTTTTCTAAAATATTGAATAATTGTTCAAAATTCATACCAGTCTGATCATGGAAGTGATAAACATATCACACCAACTAAGATTAACAAACCCAAAACTGCATCCTAACTTATTCGTTTTACACTTTGAATTCTCATGGATGTCTCTAATCAGGAAAACAAGTTGAATAATTTTCATGACTTTCCCCTTATTGTTTGATTTATATTGTATGATATTAAGGTTTGATATGATATAATAGTCAATAGCATTGTGCCGCAATTGAACCCATCCAATAAAAAATAGAAAACAACAAGGATTATGGTGACTGCAAAAATCAGCTTCAAGTTATTGATAAAAAAGAGTTGCATATACAAATGGAAAAAACATACCTAAGAAAGTCTCATTCCTTATCATGTAACATCAACATACCACAGTTTCACTTTTGGGGAAAAAAAAAACAATGGCCAATTTTTTTTTGAAAAGTCATTATTATAAAATAGATTGGAAACAATAAAAGAACAACAAGAGGAGCATACAATCAGGAACCTAAAACAACCCAAAAAAAATATAGCGTTGCTAACTAAGACAAATCGACAAACCCCTAGAGAGCACTAGATAGCAGATTTCAACAAAGAAATGAAATACCCAGCCAACCAAGTTACTCATGTAGCTCTTTTAAAAACTGCAGAGCCAATTCGACCACCACAAACAATAGCACCACAAACAATAGCAAACCATAACATAGTCGAATCGAAATCTCACCAACCATTCCAATCAGCCTCTAAGCCAAAGACAAAAATCAACCATGCCCATCCCAATCACGAGAACCTCTGCCCATAACATTGCTACAAACATGAAAAAGAAAAATCATCAAACAACTTGAGTTCATCTTGCTCAAAACAAAATCACACTGAGGAAGAGCCAGAAAATGCCTACAACAACCTAAAACAATCATCAACCATGAATCAAACACATCCATCAAACAAAGCAAAACAACAACACACAACAAATCGATCGACCAAGATTTCAAATAAAACAAATCCAAAGAATGCCTTCATCCACGCCACTTCAGCAAATCACTCTAGAACAGAGTAACTGAATAAAAACCACTAGAAAAAAAATTTGAAGGCAATATTATTCGGCAACAGAAGTGTTACAGGAAGAAAAATGGCTACTTCAAAAAAGTGTCTGATTGCCTAAAACCTATTTTCTCATAACAAAAGAGGTGTTAGATAATTACCTAAAGTAGCATCTGGAATCAGGATCTTTACTAGGGCGACAAGATTCAAAGGATGGAAATGCAGCACAAGCTCGTTGTGTTTAGATTTAGGAGGGTTTCGGCAAAATGGATTTTGAAGGTGTTACAGAATAATTGTTTTGAATTCACAGAGAATGAATTTGGTGTGAAAATTGAGAAAATAGACCAGAAAGAAAGAATTCAAGAGAGAAAGAAATTGAATAGTCAATCATAGCCATAGCCTAACTCCCCGTTCCTGCTATTATCTACCACCCCTGAATTCCCAATAGAATTCCCCTGATTACAAGAACACAATACCATAAAGAGACTTGTCATTCTAGAAGACTACTCTAACTAACTAACGATCACAGCTACAGTGACTGTCAGCTCAGCATCCATGTCAGCTCCTCATCATTCTACTGACTTAATATCTCCTTATGCATCCTTTCTCATCTTTACTTTTCATTTTCCTTCTACCACTAGCAACCATGACATTACCCTCCCCTCATTTGATCCTTGTCCCCAAGGATCAAAATTTGGAAACTGAGATTGAAGAACTGAAAAATCTTCCCAGGTGGCATTTTCTGGACTTAGATTCGACCACACCACTAATAACTGAGTTACTGCTCTGTTGTTTCTTTTCACCATTCTCTTGTCTATCACTATTGCTGGATAGACCAGAGGTTACCCATCGTCACCAACCTCAGGTGGTGCTATGCTAGCCACATCTTTACTCCTAATCTTTTTTGTTAAAAGACTCATATGAAAAACTGGGTGTAACTTGGAATGTGGAGGGAGTTATAATTTATAGGCCACCTTACCAACTCTAGTTATCACAGTATATGGACCATAGTATCGAGAAGCAAGTTTCAAGTTCTTCCTCAAAGCTAAGGACGTCTGTTTATAGGGCTGCAGCTTCAAATAAACCTGGTCACCCACTTGGAACTCCCTTTCAGTTCTGTTCTTGTCAGCATAGAATTTCATTCTATGTTGAGCCTTCTCCAATTGATCTACTAGCAACTTGCTCAGCCTTTCTCTTTCTTTTAAGAGCTCCTTCACAGCAACTACTCTAGCCTCTATGCCCAAATTCCAATTAAATCCAGGAGGCTTATATCTATATAAAGCCTGAAAGGGTGTCATGTTGAGGGCAGTGTGGAAGCTAGTGTTGTACCACCATTCTGCCAAGGGCAGTGCTTGTACCCATTTTTTTGGAGTCAGAGAACACATGCACCTCAAGTATTGCTCAACCTTTCACTTTGACCATCAGTTTCTGGATGGTATGCTGTACTTAAAAGTACACTACTGCCCATCAATTTTATCAGCTCCTGCCACACTACACTAATGAATATCTTATCTCTATCTGAGATTATTGTTTTTGGAGCACTATGGAGTTTAACCACTTAGTCTAAGAAGATTTTAGCTACCCCAACAATAGTATAGGGGTGACTCAAGGCCAGAAAATAGCATACTTTGTTAACTTGTCTATAACAACATGAATACAATTGAAATTCATAGATTATGGCAATCCTTCCACAAAATCTATAGTAACCTCCTCCCACATCTATCTTGGAACATGAATTGGCTGTAGCAACCCCGGATATGCAATATGCTCACTTTTGTTGCGTTGGCACACCTCACATTGTGACACATATTCTTGTACTTGCTACATCATCTTTGGCCAGTAAAAATACAGCTTTAGTCTATGATAGGTGGTTTGCACCCCAGAATGCCCTCCTTGAGGAGAATCATGAAGTAGTTGCACTATTTGAGCTCTCAAATGTCCATGACTACCCAGGTAAACTCTGTCCTTGAACCTTAAGATGCCATGAGAAAATGAATAGTAAGGCATACTATGAGGGTTCACAGCAATTGAAGTTATTTTTTCCTGTGCAACATCATCACTAACATAACTCTGTTCAACTTCTGTGACCTATTGAGGAATAACAGTTGTTGAGTGTAAGGCATTTAGCTCTCCAGTATCTTCATGTTCTCTCAACAATGCATCTGCTACAATGTTGCTCATTCCCTTCCTGTACTGTATAAAATAATCTAGCCCTAACAACTTTGTCAGCCTCTTTCTTATGAATTATAGTAGTTAACTTCTGTTCTAGGAGGTGTTTAAGAGGCTCATGATCAGTTTTGATCACAAACTGATTTCCTTCCAAATAATGTCGCCACTTAGAAACAGCCATGAGAATAGCAAGATATTCTTTTTCATATATAGAAAGGTTAGAGTGCCTAGGCCCCAAGGCCTTGCTCAGATAGGCTAAGGGTCTACCTTCTTAAGATAGAACTGCTCCAATACCATTGGCACACGCATATGTTTCGAAGCAAAATACCTTGTTGAAATTGGGTAAAGCTAAGATTAGAGCAGTGCTCATCTTGTGTTTAAGCTGTTGGAAAGCTTCTATAGCCTCCTCACTCCATTGGAATTTATCCTTTCTTAACATATGAGTTAAGGGCTTGCTCAAAACTCCATAGCCCTTTATAAATTTTCTGTAGTATCCGTCAGCCCTAGGAACCCTCTTAAGGACTTAAGGTTCTTAGGCAATGGCCATTCAACATTGCTTCCACCTTTGAAGGATCTGTAGCCACTCCTTCAAAAATAACATGCCCAAGATATTCTACTTGCCTTTGCCCAAAGAAGCACTTGCTTCTTTTGGCAAACAGCCTATTATTTCTCAAGACTTCAAACACAGATTGCAAGTGTAGTAGGTACATCTCCAAGCTTGGACTGTATACTAGTCTATCATCAAAAAACACTAGTATATACTGCCTCAGGTACTTAGAAAACAAATCATTCATCAAAGATTGAAAGGTAGCTGGTGCATTTGTAAGTCTAAAGGGCATTACCTTAAATTTGTAATGTCCTTGATGTGTTTGAAAGGCTGTCTTGGGAATGTCTTCAGCTTTAACTCTAATTTCCAATACCCCGATTGTAAATCTATATTTGAAAAGAATTTGGCACCTTTGAGTTCATCCAACAAGTCTTCCACAACTGGAATTGGAAACTTGTTCTTGACAGTTATAACATTTAGCTATCTATAGTTTATACACATCCTCCATGACCCATATTTCTTCTTCACAAAAAGGCATGGTGAAGTAAATGGGCTAGAACTGGTTTGGATAATAGAAGCTAAGAGCATCTCTGAAATCTGCTTTTCAACTTTTGCTTTTTGATGATGTGGAAACCTGTATGGCCTACGATTCACAGGCTGGGATCCTTTCTTCAAGGGTATACTATGATCATGGGCTCTAGGAGGGGGTAACTGCTTCGGTTCTTCAAATATGTCTACATAAGCTTCAATCAGCCCTTGCAACTGTGCAGGAGTTTCACCTTCCTATTGTTCTGCATTAATAACATATAGCTCTCCAAACAGCTCAGGTTCCTTATCTGCTATTTTCTGCAGCCTCTTTCCAGAAATTAGCTTAACCTGGGCAGGTTTATGACTTCCGACCAATTTCACTTGTTGTCCATCCTTGTGGAAGGTTAATGACAATTCATTAAAGTAAAAAATCATGGGGCTGTATTTCTTCATCCATTCTACTCCAAGGACCATATCACTTCCTCCTATAAGCAAGACTCTCATGTCATGAGAGAATTTATGCCCTTGCATCCACCAAGTCAACTCTTTACATTTAGCTTTGCTGTACAGTTGCTCTCCATTAGCTATAGTAATGGTCAAAGGTTTAGTTGATTCCAATTCCACTCCATCTTTAGCCCACTTAGGCATAACAAAGCTGTGGGTGCTTCCACTATCTACTAGCACATTAAGGACCCTGCCTCTAATGATTCCTTCAATCCTGATTGCTATGTCCAACACTGCCTGTAAGAGCATTAATGGAAATTTGTAAATCCTATTGGGCAACCAGTTCTTCATCACACCCTTGTTCTTCATCCACCTCATTAGTTTCCTCAACTTGTTCGTTGCTACCTTCCTCCACTGTGATAGCTGTTAGATCTTGGAAACATGTCCTCGATTAAATTTCTCACCACACTTGAAACACAGGTTCATAGCCCTCCTGTGTTCAACCAGTTGTTCTCTGGTCGAGTTATAGGACTAGTTCGGGTTTAGTTTTTATGTTTGGATATGTTGTGTATAGGTAGGTTTTGGATAAGGTCCAAGATTTTGAGTTGTGATACCTCTGTTAGTATTTCTAAACCTTCTGCTCTCTATTTCCATGGAGAGCTCATGCAATTTAGCCTGCCTATATGCAGCTGCCAAGTTCCTTGGTTCACTAGCCTTAACCCTCTGCTTCAGCTCCTCTTTTAAGCCACTCAAGAAATTGGATACAAAATACTCCTCTTGCAAATAAGGATTATATTATAGCATGTAAAGGCGCAACTCCTCAAATCTCTCCTTATATTCTTCTTTAGTGGTGCGTTGAGAGAGATTATTAAACTCTTCAATTACATCTGAGCAGCTTCGGTCATTGAACCTTTGACAAATATCATGAGCAAATTCCTGCCAAGTCACAGTGTTTCTTTGCATAATATAACCATCATGCCACACATTAGCCTTTCCAACCAAATACATTGTGGCTATTTTCAGTTTTTGATGTTTAGGAATAGAGAAGATAGTGAAATATTTATGGCATTTCTTAATCCATCCTCTAGGATTAGTGCCATCAAAAAGAGGTAATTCAATATTAGGCCTAGGTAAGAAGGCATTGACAGGATTGAGATCTAAATTAGATCCAAGATTAACTACATAGCCAAGAGCAGCATTTTGCATTCCAGAACCTAGATCTAATGGATTTCTAGACAATATTCCAGGTTGTCCATTCTTAGGCACATATTTATCTTGCTCATCAACTATAGTCACCTCGATAGGAACCTTACCTTCTCTTTTAGAACTCAGGGACTGTGTGGATGAAGTACCTCCATGTTCGAAGTTAAAATGTGTTTGCTCCTTTCGAGTTATCAGCTTGAGCACTTAGCTTAGCTTCAATCTCCTTGCGCTGCTCTTCCTACCACTTAGGAATAGTAGATTCAGCTACCTTCAAGCCTTCAATATGCCCTTGTAATGCCTGAATTTGCTCTTACATTGCACTGAGTCTTATGCCTTCTGCCATAACCAATTGCTTCCTTTGTTTTTCCAGGTTTCAAGATTTGATCCGACGAGCTCTGGTACGAATTTGTTACAGAATAATTGTTTTGAATTTACAGAGAATGAATTTGGGGTGAAAAATGAGAAAATAGACCAGAAAGAAGAGAATTCAAGAGAGAAAGAAATTGAATAATCAATCATAGCCATAGCCTAACTCTCTGTTCCTGCTATTATCTACCACCCCTAAATTCCCAACAGAATTCGCCTGATTACAAGGACCCAATACCATAAAGACACCTGTCATTCTAGAAGACTACTCTAACAAACTAACGATCATAGCTACAGTGACTGTCAGCTCAGCATCCACGTCAGCTCTTCATCATTCTGCTGACTTAATATCTCCTTGTGCATCCTTTCTCATCTTTACTTTTCATTTTCCTTCTACCACCAGTAACCATGACAAAAGGATGCTGGTAAGAGATTTGAACGGTACCAGTAAGAGATTTAATGGCAAGAAACTTGGTAGTGACGATAGGTGCAGGTGAGATCAGGTTGCGTTGGGGTTTCGACAAAAGCTTTTTATTTTTAAGAGTTGGGGTCTGTAAATTGTCTTCCCCTTTTCAAAAGAGGAAGAGAATATTTGAAAATCCTTTAGGATTTTTGGTTGACTGAAAAGGTTTCTACAATTGCCCCTTTTTGCTCATTGTTGAGCATAAGGAATATGGTAAAGGCTTTATGCATATTGTTGAGCATAAGGAATATGGTAAAGGCTTTAGATATCAAATTTGCTGCCCCCGCTTTTTTTTTTTTAAATATTCATTCCAAAGGAATTTGGTTCTCATCATGAAAATGCTCCTCCAATGAGGGAGACCCTGAAACTTAAAATTTCTCCTCTCTTGAAAATGTTCCTCTCACTAAAGAGGCTCAAAAATTTAAAAATTCCCACCTTTTGAAAATGCTCCTGCAACTAGGGAGGCCTTTAAACTAAAAAAAAATTTCTCATCTTAAAAATGCTCCTCCAATCGGGTGGGCCCTAAAACTTAAAATTTCTCATATTAAAAATGCTTCTTCGACCAATGAGGCCTTGAGACTTAAAAGTTTCTCATCTTGAAAATGCTCTTTCGACGAGGGAAGCCCTGAAACTTTAAAAGTTTTATCATTTTGAAAATACTAGTTATCTTTCTTAAATGAATGTAATGCAAGCAAAATAATTTCATCTTAGTTGTAACAACAAAGGCCTTAAAAAATCATACTTTTTCTTCTTCTTCTCTCCTTAAACTACTTTCACATTTGAGTAATCCTTGAATTTCTTTCAATCAATCCCATATCATGAATTCCAACTTATTATTACTTTAAACTTCCATAATTTCCCATTTCTTTTCTTTTCTATTTTAAGTAATGCAAGGATTTTTTTTTTCAAATATTTCCAATAATTCATTAATTATCATTCCAAAATTATAATTAACCTAATGCAAATCTTAATTTTCCTCGATTCAAGATAAGAGTGCAAATAGAGGTAAGTACAATCAGAGAAGAATGGTACTTTATTGAGAATCATAACAATTCTAAAGTTTGAAGAGAGAAATGTTACAAGGGCAATTGTTTGAATAAAAAATCAAGTATTTCAATAACAAAACCTTTTGACAATTCTGTTCAAATTAATCCAACTTCTTTTCTAAAAAGCCTGCTCTATCAATTTATCTGATCATGCGTAGTCTATTGGACTAAATTATTGCCTTTGATATTTTGAATTCTTTGATGCCGATCCTCCCTTATACCTAAGCCGCCTTTCAAGTTTTCAACTTAGATATCCTCTAATTTTTTCAAACCACTATTTTTGGATTTTTGGTTTGAATCCTTTTTTTTTTTATCACAACACTTCTTGACAGCATCTAAATTGATTGGATTTGATAAGCTATTACCATCCATGTCTCACAACAGTAATGCCTCATATGAATTTTTCAATACTGACTTTCCTTATACCTAAGCAGCCTTTTCAAGTTTTCAACTTAGTTATTCCCCAATTGACTCAAACCGTCATTTTCAAGTTTTTAATTTGAATCATTATTTTTCTTTTCTCTTTTTTTTTTTTTCGTAAGCATAATCAATAATACTTCTTCATAGCATCAAAATTGATTGGATTTGGCAAATCCTCGCATCCATATTTGGTAACATTAATGCCCTACCAGAGAAAGACTTCTTCACTACATATGGGCTTTTTCCAATTCGGTGCCCATTTTCCCTTACTATCCTCTTGATTTGGGAGGATTTTCTTTAAAATTAATTCTCTTTCTCGGAATCACTTAGGTCGGACCTTGTTATCATGTGCTCGCATCATTCTTCTCTGATATAACTGAGCATGACTAATGTGAAGCCCAATTTTTTATCATATCATTGTTTATTTAAAAGCTAAGAGAGAAATTCAAAACTTACCTAAGTGTTCATATAGGGCCTGAAGGAACCTAAGAGATCAGATGATAGAGAGTTGAGCTCGGGGCATGAAAATTGAGTGAAGCTGTCAAAGTAAGAGTTCTTTAAGAATTGACATTCATATAGACATGATTTTATGGATGGAAGGTGAAACTAAAGTGACTAGAGTGAAATAAGTTGGCAAATCTCGAGTTAGTACTAAACCAAGAAATTGAGCCTAGTAATTGACATAATTTCGGAATAAATTCCATAAATCCGTAAGAAAAAAAATTCTGAGGCCATAGGAAATTAATATAAGCTATATTTGACTTGAAGAATTAAAATTTAATGGAAATATTGAGGGTTTCGATGGTTAAATAAAATTTTAAAGCAAATTGAAAACTTTAAGGAATTTTATCAATAATGACTTAATTGAGTAAAATGGGCCCAAAACGAAAATTTTTTCTTAAACCCAAAGTTTTTATGGAACATACTAGGGACTTGGTAAAACATATGAGAGGTGGAAATTCAGAATAAAATGGGTTGAAAATAATTTTTGGAATTTTCCTAATTGTAGGGCAGTTGGTAGCCCAAACCTAGCACACTGCAGGCCCAACAAAAAAGCCCAAATTGAAGGGGTTCCAGAACGTGTTTAAGTCTGATTTTTTTTTCAGGTTATAGTATACAAAAAAAGTCTCTATAAAGGTGTTATACAGCCTGAACGGACCTAAAACGAGAGAGTTATCCCCTTTCAAAGTTCCCGTAGGCGTCATTGGTTGTTTCTATTTGTAGATTTTTTTTGGCCACCTTCCAGCCATTTTTAGAAGTCGGTCAAAAGAATGAAATCTTCCTCTTGAAGTCCTCTAACACATATAAAAAATTTAGCTTTATACCAGTTGATTTGGTGGGTGAAAATTAGAGAGAAGAACAGGGACAGAATTTGCCATGTTTAAGAGGTCAGAGAAACTTGAAATTTTTTATTTCTTAGCTAGCTTTTGAGCTTGTTTAAGATGATTCTAAGTTGTATACATGTATATTTACAGCTAAGGAACATTTGTGGAGGAAGAAAGTGAGGTCAAAGTTGGTCAACAAGGTGAGGAAGTTGATGGAAGATTATTATTGAGATATATGTTGATGTTTAATAGTTTTATGTGATTTTTACTAAGGTAGAATTTGTAGATATATTTCCTAGAGTGAACTAGAATTTCAGCCAGCCCTTGGATAATATAGAGAAGATGAAATTTGATTGAATTAAGTGTTATGGAATGTTAGTTTAATACTGAAATGTTCAGTTTATAGCTCGGTTTAATCGAATACTGTAGAAGTGTGGAAGTTTGGCAATTTGATAATTTGTAAAGTGTTGACTAGAGACTTGAATAAGTGTTTAAACTATTAATTTGATAAGTTCGAAGTTGAAGGATAAGAATTTATCGAAATAGCTAACGTCGACGCATTTATCGATAAAACAAAAAAGTAGGAAAAGTTGGCGAAAAGGGGTCAGTTAGCAGCGTTTAAGTTGTAAAATGCATTTGAATGTAAATAAAGATGAATTGGATACTAATGGGACTGTTTGTGGCACCTAGAGGTGTAGGCATGCAAATCGAGGCTAGTCGATATCCGAGCGATACGTGCTACCCCAGTTTCGTATAAATAAGGAATTTAATTTATTGTGGTACTGGTGTTCCCTACCTGTAAATAAATATTTATTTGATGTTTAAAAATACGTGAAAACCCCTAGTTAACCAAAAAAAAAAATTCATGAAACCCTTTTAGTAAACTAAACACGAATTTCAAACGATCAGAAGTCCATATTTGCTTACTTAGAGTGCATGATTTTTGTTCAATTTTATAACTATGATTATTTGCGTAACAAGCATGTGTATATGTGATTTTCGAGGCATGATTTCCATAAGCTATTGTACAAATAAGTTTGAAAATGATTTCTGTATGATAGTAAGTATGATTTGAGACTAAAGGCTTTCTATAGTGTGTGAGTCAAGGTAAACCTATGGTTCGACCTAAGGGCCCAAGGGGATGCTAGCCGACGGCCTAAGAACGAGCTGGGCCTTGACAATAACATGCGTATTTCTATGTGTTTGTCATGCCGCCTTCATGGCGTTTCTGTTTTCACCTGTGTGGTGTTTTTCGTTATGTTGTAGGACTCTGGCCCAGTCTACAGCCTTACCATAGCCATAGGTATTCTGTTCCCTCTTTAGAGGATACCCTCTTTTGAGGATGATATGATTATTATCCACATGACAGTGATATTGATTGCCTAGTCTCCACGTTCGACATTATGTATCGTTTTTAAGTACGATTTAATTATAATTTATGTATAGTTATGCAATTATGTTTCGATTATGTTTCGTTTTGATATGTGACTTTGAATTTTTGTTTTGAATTAAGAAATATATGAAGTATATTTTTGGTATATAAAAAGGATATGTACTAAGTATGTCATTTTATGTTTACTAACGGATCTGATAAGAAAATGTACTTTATTTTTAGCATCATTATTTTATTAAATGTTTTGGATGCTATTGCTATTTTAAATGCACTCCTTATGTCACGACCCAAACTACCCAAAAATCAGAGTGAATTTTTCGCGTTTTATTTATTTCCTTACTTAAATTCTTACCTGTTCTCGAATCATGACTAACACTCCACTAAAAATTGGGCTGTGCGTCAATGCCAGTCCCACCATACCATTACCATCTAACTTATTTCTTCTCCAGTCATTTATAATTGTTATATTATTTATACATCCCCTAAAGTTACTTACAAACATGTTACTGTGCTATGCTTATGTAGATACAATATGTACAAGTGTATATATATACCTTATGTTGATGGGCAGCAGCGGATATCCAGAATGCAGTACTGAGTCGTCGCAACTTCAACTGGAGATCATCTGTGGGAGAAAATGAAAGGGGTGAGCACATCAAGCTCAGTAAGGCAATCCTACGAACAAGTAGGTAACCATACTACCTACATGAACGTGGTGCCATGCATAAACCACCCTTTCTCCACACATTTTAAAATAGATGCTATGAATTATGATGTTATGTAAAACATATTTGCACGGAAAATCAACATGCAATTATTACAAATCATTTCTTTCTCAATTAAAATTTTCACAATAAAGTCAGGACTCGACCCCTCCTGCGGGTGATCCTGACTCACACAAAACCATGAAAACAGTTTACATCACACGTAGGTTTCGAAAATCATGGAAATACCATCATGCAATTTAGTTTTAAAACCCAGTTTAAATCATCGTAAAAATCATCAACATGCGAGACTAGGCAACGTCTGTATATAGGCAAATAACTAGGACTATGGCCACATTTGTCCTCGTGAGTTCCTCAGCCACACGGATCCTAGTGTGCGGGTTCTCACCATGATCGGGAACCGCCCAGGAGGTGGGTCAATCCATCCCGTCAGTCTTATCTGATCCCCAACATCCGAAGATGCTCCATCCGGAGATGCCGTATCCGAAGATACCACACGGTACACGTACTCCATGCTACTTGCACGGTACATCGTACTCCGTGAACCCATATAATATCTCTAGGTACTCCAGCCCAATTGGCCTGCTTCCCACAGAGGTTTGTTTCTCAATACTCATGCCATGTCTCAAATCGCACGTGCGAGCCTATTAAATCGGTGACACACAGTCTACCCGATGCTCCAAGCACGGCTCATCGCATGTTCTCATAAAAGCTGTGCGAGCGATGCTCAGCACTCTCATCGACTCAAATAAAACTGGCAGAGCCCGCTTTACATCCCCACAAGGCCGCCAACCTCATCCCTCACTCTCACCCCACCTAAGAGGTCTCTTGAGCCTGTTGGGCCTTTTGGCTGACTCCAAGGGCAGACAGCGGTACTCCACAAATCCGGTAAAACTAGTGCGAGCTAAGCTCAGCACTCTGTATAAAAATCACATGAAAATCTTATAAATTCTGGTGCGGGTTAAACTCCAGCACCCTGTCTCGAAAATCACGTAAAAATATGGTGCGAGTTAGACTCTAACACCGTGTCACGAAAAAGCATATGAAATCTGGTGCGAGTTATACTCTAGCACCTATGCATGTAAAACTCTAGTGCGAGCTCTCGCTCTAGCACTAATGCGTGCATCACACAAATCGACAACATCGTGCTAGCTGAGCTCTAGCACGTCAATGTCAATAAAAACACGTAGGCGGCTCTGTTTCCTCAAAACAGTTTTCACAAAACAATATCACGTTGAAAGTATGCAATGCTGTGCATTTTCTTTCAAGGTGAGCCAGCCTACTCATGCATGCATCAAAACACCTCCAGAATGAGCAGGAACCTTTTGTTCTTGCTCCTCCCAATTTTTCCTAAATTTTTAGATTTTACCCTTAACAAGGGTATTTTAGTAATTTACCCATTCGGGGCACTAAAATTATTATTCGACCTCTAGACCCTTCAGATAAATTTTAAAGGACTGCATATGAATTTAAAATTGCGTAAAGTTACCTCTAGCAGTCCGCAGAATTCTCTTACCTCGATTCTTGTCGAGTCTGACCTTTTCTTTTCCAATGTTGTCTCGTCGCGCAGTCCGATATGCTTCCAATCCAATGCCCGGAACTGCGTATTAATATTCCTCAGGTCAGATAACATACAATTTAATTGTATTTAATACTTTCTGGGCTTAATTTAAATCATTGGGCCCGTTTACCCCTATTGGGCCCGATTGCACCTTAATGGGCCTTAATCGGCCTTAAGCCCGTTTTCCACTTAATTCTCACTTTATCGAGGCCTATTGGGCTCACTGGGCCCACCAATAATTTATCGGGCCTCGTTCTAATTCTCGAATAGCTAAATTTAATATTTACGACAATTAATCTAAATTTCCATAATTTAATTCAATTTATGCGGAAATTAAATCAATATCACGTATAACGAGAAAATTGTCGTAAATAGGGGTCACTTACCCGAGATTCCATGCTAGTCCGTAAATCGAGGCTATCTCGAGCCCTCGGTGGATGCCAATCGTCGAGCTACACAATTAATTACATTTTCGGGTAAACTTTTCGGTCGAAATTTAATTAAATAAAATATTCCAAATTTAAATCGGGTCAATTTGACCGCTTATCGACTTACCCGAAGCTCGATTGCATCACCGGAATTTTCCCCAATTTTTTTTCTCTTTTTCCTTTTTCCTTTTTCTCCCTTTTTTCTCCTCTTTTTGGCTGAACCGGTTCAGTCCGGTTCGGACCGGTTCAGACCGTCGGTTTTCTCCGGTTCGGCCGGTTCACCGTCGGTTCACTGCCTTGCCGGCCGGTTCTCCGCTGGCTTCCACCGCCAGTGGCTCCGCAAGGCTGTCCGCGTCTCAGATCTGCCCTCGGTTTGGGTCAAGCTCGCCAGAACGCCGCCGGTCCGGCTGTTCTCCTCTTCGCCGTCGGACCCATTTCCTTCTCCCACCGTTTCCGGCGTTTTTCGGCAGCTTCACCGGTCGGGGCTGCCACCAATAGCACCGTCTGGGTCTGGGCTCTCGAAATCGGCCCTTGGTTCAGGCCAGATCGTCGCCGTTCGCCGCCGGTGGCCTTCTCTTTCCCGCGACCTTCTCCTCCGTTTTCCGCCGGATTTTGGCGTTCCCACGACGTGTCGTCGCCGCTGATAGATTGCCTGAGGTCGGGGCGTCTTCGTCGGCCCTCGCCTGGTCGCCTGGCCGCCGGCAGGGGCTCGGTCGGTTGCTTCCGTTAGCTTCGTTTCCGTTTCTCTGCCTCTTTCTCTCTCCCCGACCCCTTTCCAGTTTTTCAGACTTTTTTTTTTCTTTTGTTTTATTAATATTATTATTATTTATTTTAATTATTATAATATTCAATAAAATACTCTATAAATACCCAAAATATCTCTTAAAATTATTATTTTATTCTTATTCAATTAATCTAATTTTTATTTAATTTATTTATTATATTTTAGCCTCTTTTTCGGGTATAATTTCTCCGTATTTTCGGGATATTGTCCCGGGTGACTTTTCGGTATATTTTTCGATTATTTTCGGGATTATTTTTTCGAACTAAAAATTCTAATTAATCCCGATTAATTCCAATAAATTAATATCTTGATCAACTTAACCCGAAATAAATTTATTTCACTTTTATTGACCAAGATTTCTTAAATCCATGTTTTTAATTAAATTTCTTTATCAAAATTATACCGGCTTTCGATCTTTTGACCATTTTACCCTTACACGTGTTCGCGATTAATTTAACCCGACTTCCTTCATACGTCCCCTATCTTTTCTTATTTAATTTCCGTATTTTAATTAAATTCGGGTCTTACAACTCTCCCCCACTTAAGGAATTTGGTCCTCCAAATTAGAACCAAGTCATATGAGTCCATATACAACTCCGGGTACATCAATCGTATCATACTTCTTTAATTCTTATGTGACCTTCTCCGGAGTGTATTACTACCAAAGGACTTTAATTAGGGAGATCATCTTAAACCTCAATACTTTCTCTTTCCTGTTTAATGCCCGAATCAACTTCTTCAATATACTTGTATTTTCATTAAATTGAACTTTTGGAATTCATATCTAATCACCTATGCTGGATCTGAATAGTATTGTCGAAGCATCAAAAGTGGGACACATTGTGGGTGCCTGCTAATTCAGGTGATAACACCAACCTACAGGTCTTATCTCCCACTTGTCCAATCTCTCAAAATATTTCATCCAGCGTAACTCAATTTACTTTCTTCCAAAAGTTTGCTATGTCCTTATTCTCTTAGGACAAGAAATATTTCAATCATACTTAATTCACCAAGGGTGAATTCCAATACTTGTCTATCTGCTCTGAGGTGTTCTGAATCTCCCATCCTTAACTAAGCATCCTCAGAGACTTATTATCCAAAGTCGAAAATGATCATATCTGTCATCCACTTTTTCTTATCCAATTTGGGGAATAACCCCTACAGCCGTACACTGTCTCATATCTTGTTATCCCGATACTCAACTGCCAACTGTCATTATTGGCAACTTCAATTAGAAATCAACTGATCATTCCAGGAGCTTATAAAATCAATGGCACAAGCTTTCATCGGATCCTCCAGAACTTGTACAGTCCTCTCTGACTGACCAACTGTCTGAGGATGGAAAGCTGTGCTACTACTCAGTCAGGTTCCCATAGCTTCCTAAAAATATTCCCTGAAGTAGAAAGTGAAGCGGGAATCCCTATATGATATCATGCTCACTGGAACGCTACATAATGTTCCACAAACTGCCTTACACATAAATTCTCATACACATTCTGAGTATCTGGGGAGTTCGTAACCAGAAGGTGGGTAGACTTAGTCACTCTATCCTCTATCATCCAAATAGCCTCGTAATATCACCTGGGTTCTCTGTAACCCATCACGACCTTCATAGAGACTTGCTCTCATTTTTCGTGCCGTGTCAATATAGGTAGGTGCTGCAATAACTCTGCAGACTTTTTAATACTCTACCTTATTCTGCTGACATACTAGGCACTTTTCTACAATCTCCACCAATATCTCTTTTCACATCTGACCACCAATACCTTTTTTAGATATTTCAATATATTTTTATTACCTTCCGTATGCACTGTATATCCCGAAGAGTGAGCTTCTGACAACATTACTGTCTCATCAACTGTGGTCCTGGTGAGCACTTATACTGTCTCTGAACCTCTCTGTAAATTAAAATCATACTCTGTGAACTCTGTCACTGTACCCTTCTGAATCTGACCCAAACTATCGACATCCGGTCGATCATCACGTTAAGCCTGGCAAATCCGGGCACTCTCATCCGGTTCTAATCATCAGGCTAGCTGTCACACAATCATTGTCATCATCAGAAGGGATCACATCAATACTGAGGTCCACAACTGCTCTAGCAGCTCACGCTCCCTGACCATCATATGCAATACCATCCCAAGGCTCTTTATGCTCAAGGCATCAGTCATCACATTAGCCTTTCTTGGGTGGTACAATTTTTTCACAAATCAAAACCTCTCAGAAGCTCTAACCCACTATGTATTCTCATGTTCGCCTCTTTCTGTAAAAACAGATACTCGGGCTTTATGATCAGTGCATATCCACAGTTTCTTACCATGTACATAATAGTACCATATCCTCGGTACAAACACTTTCGCTGTCAACTTTAAATCATGGGTATCTTCCCATTATACATCAATACACAGCTCCATCATAATTTTGAGGTATCCATACTCACTGAGAACCTCTTGAGCTGTTGGGTGTGGTGAAATTAATCACGGTGGTCAGTTCATACTTCATCACGCCAAATTCACGTCACATCAATCATCTTATTTATCATCTCATTCCAAGACCACGTTTCTTAGTTAAACGTGTCAACCAAGTATATCCATTTTGAACTCGCAGCAACCCATTTGTAAAAGCCATCTTCAATTATTGCTTATAATTTGCCCTGGACTTAAACTAAACCCAATATATCATCAATAATGATGATTACAACTCGATTCAATCCTTGACTTATTTACGCATAAGCGTATAAGATCCTTTAAAATCGCTTACGTTTTCAGGTACTAACCTGCGTCATTTCCTTTCCTTATCTTAACGACTCTTATTAAATTCTACTCTGTTAAACTTTATGATTTGTCGAATTTTTAATATTGTTTTCGCCTTAGTAGAGGTATCCTAATGCTAAAGGTATTTATTACATCGATTGATTTCACGTTATAGGTCATATATATATATATATATATATATTTTTAGACGCTGTCAAGTCTTCAGGCGGGGAGGTATTTTGAAATACATTTATTAACCTTCAGACTTAACCACAACTACGTTATATCTCAGTTTATGTGGTCACAATTTATATTCGCTACTCATTGCTCTAATCCATATTACTTCGTATACTCATTGCTTTAATCCTAATGACTCCTTTGATTTTCAACTGTTGCACCCCTGTTTTCAACTTAAAATCTCGATAATCATATTCCGCTAATTAATCCTCCTCCACTAGGGTACTCATTTATCAGTATCGTGCCCAATGATGTAGGCATTCATGCCTTTTACTCACTTATATGCGAATGAAGGCAGTATGAATAAATGTGTGGCACCAGGATCAATGAACATATGTACTTCATTATTCACAACAAGTGTGGTATCTTACACCACATCCATGAAACATCAATAGTGTCCTGGTCCAAGACATCCTCTCGCCTTCGTCCAACAACTTACTTTCCTTTTTCTTTTCGGCTATTGCCTCCCTTCTTGTTGCAGCTATACGAATGAAATTTTTCTCTGTCTCTTTACTTTTCTGTGGGGCGATCTCGCCCAACTCTGTGCAATCAAAATCAATGGTCCGTCTTATCACACTTAACGGCCATTTTCATTAATACCGTGTAGGTATAGACCCTCTTTCTGTGGTATCCACCACACATTCTACAGTGATCACACTGCTACTCTGCTTCATAACAGGTCGGGGTCCTCTAATCACAATGCCCTCAAGAGTGCCAAAATTGCATACACTGGGGCCTTACCAATTATCTTACTCCATAACTCGTCAAATCAGATCTTTTACTAATTACCATTTCCCATTTTAACATCTCTGCCATTTCTCGATTCTCTTTTCTGTCTCTATTTCAGCCCTTACTACCTTTCCCAATCTCAGAGGCGTGCAATTCATGTTCTTATTTACCCAACTGTAAATCTGCGCACTGCCTCGGTATAGGTAATATCTCGCGGGCCAATCAGACTCTAATTGGAAAGTTGAGTCGTTTCATGATCTTTAGACATCTCGACTGTCACTTTTCATAGTGTCGAGGTAATATCTGCCCAGAATATAATCGAGTCTCCATGCTCGTCAATAAATCAAATCCTCTGGGTCAAAGCAAGGGCTTTAATCCGAAATTTCCTTTAAATAATGTCCGGGATGTTCTGTCACCGGAATACATCCAAGATATTTCTCATATCAGCTCTTAAGATGGGTCGAGCGGGTTTCCACCAATGCTCCGCTGCGCCCTCTGATCTCATACATAATCTGAGCAATTAGCTCCTCACAATAATCTCCACACTCCGCTCCAACTTCGCGAAGCGTCTCTCAATACTGTCCGATCACTCTGTCGGACTCTGTGGGGCATACTCAACATTAGCCTCCATTTCAATTTCATCATGATTCTCATAGTCAAACTCAGCACGACTTAGCAGAATCAGGTCTACCTCTACGACCTCTGCCTCGTGCACTATCTCATCTAGCGCGACTCATATTAAGCATTCCTGCATTCTCAACCATTTCTTAGTCAAGCCCATCTCGATATACACTATTGTATCTAACTAAGCACAGTAACACGGGGATGTAATTTCCTAATTACTGACACTGACACACATCAGACCAATTGTGCTCTGATACCACCTTTATATGTCACGACCCAAACTACCCAAAAATCAGAGTGAATTTTTCGCGTTTTATTTATTTCCTTACTTAAATTCTTACCTGTTCTCGAATCGTGACTAACACTCCACTAAAAATTGGGCTGTGCGTCAATGCCAGTCCCACCATACCATTACCATCTAACTTATTTCTTCTCCAGTCATTTATAATTGTTATATTATTTATACATCCCCTAAAGTTACTTACAAACATGTTACTGTGCTATGCTTATGTAGATATAATATGTACAAGTGTATATATATACCTTATGTTGATGGGCAGCAGCGGATATCCAGAATGCAGTACTGAGTCGTCGCAACTTCAACTGGAGATCATCTGTGGGAGAAAATGAAAGGGGTGAGCACATCAAGCTCAGTAAGGCAATCCTACGAACAAGTAGGTAACCATACTACCTACATGAACGTGGTGCCATGCATAAACCACCCTTTCTCCACACATTTTAAAATAGATGCTATGAATTATGATGTTATGTAAAACATATTTGCACGAAAAATCAACATGCAATTATTACAAATCATTTCTTTCTCAATTAAAATTTTCACAATAAAGTCAGGACTCGACCCCTCCTGCGGGTGATCCTGACTCACACAAAACCATGAAAACGGTTTACATCACACGTAGGTTTCGAAAAGCATGGAAATACCATCATGCAATTTAGTTTTAAAACCCAGTTTAAATCATCGTAAAAATCATCAACATGCGAGACTAGGCAACGTCTGTATATAGGCAAATAACTAGGACTATGGCCACATTTGTCCTCGTGAGTTCCTCAGCCACACGGATCCTAGTGTGCGGGTTCTCACCATGATTGGGAACCGCCCAGGAGGTGGGTCAATCCATCCCGTCAGTCTTATCCGATCCCCGGCATCCGAAGATGCTCCATCCGGAGATGCCGTATCCGAAGATACCACACGGTACATCGTACTCCATGCTACTTGCACGGTACATCGTACTCCGTGAACCCATATAATATCTCTAGGTACTCCAGCCCAATTGGCCTGCTTCCCACAGAGGTTTGTTTCTCAATACTCATGCCATGTCTCAAATCGCACGTGCGAGCCTATTAAATCGGTGACACACAGTCTACCCGATGCTCCAAGCACGGCTCATCGCATGTTCTCATAAAAGCTGTACGAGCGATGCTCAGCACTCTCATCGACTCAAATAAAACTGGCAGAGCCCGCTTTACATCCCCACAAGGCCGCCAACCTCATCCCTCACTCTCACCCCACCTAAGAGGTCTCTTGAGCCTGTTGGGCCTTTTGGCTGACTCCAAGGGCAGACAGCGGTACTCCACAAATCCGGTAAAACTAGTGCGAGCTAAGCTCAGCACTCTGTATAAAAATCACATGAAAATCTTATAAATTCTGGTGCGGGTTAAACTCCAGCACCCTGTCTCGAAAATCACGTAAAAATATGGTGCGAGTTAGACTCTAACACCGTGTCACGAAAAAGCATATGAAATCTGGTACGAGTTATACTCTAGCACCTATGCATGTAAAACTCTAGTGCGAGCTCTCGCTCTAGCACTAATGCGTGCATCACACAAATCGACAACATCGTGCTAGCTGAGCTCTAGCACGTCAATGTCAATAAAAACACGTAGGCGGCTCTGTTTCCTCAAAACAGTTTTCACAAAACAATATCACGTTGAAAGTATGCAATGCTGTGCATTTTCTTTCAAGGTGAGCCAGCCTACTCATGCATGCATCAAAACACCTCCAGAATGAGCAGGAACCTTTTGTTCTTGCTCCTCCCAATTTTTCCTAAATTTTTAGATTTTACCCTTAACAAGGGTATTTTAGTAATTTGCCCATTCGGGGCACTAAAATTATTATTCGACCTCTAGACCCTTCAGATAAATTTTAAAGGACTGCATATGAATTTAAAATTGCGTAAAGTTACCTCTAGCAGTCCGCAGAATTCCCTTACCTCGATTCTTGTCGAGTCTGACCTTTTCTTTTCCAATGTTGTCTCGTCGCGCAGTCCGATATGCTTCCAATCCAATGCTCGGAACTGCGTATTAATATTCCTCAGGTCAGATAACATACAATTTAATTGTATTTAATACTTTCTGGGCTTAATTTAAATCATTGGGCCCGTTTACCCCTATTGGGCCCGATTGCACCTTAATGGGCCTTAATCGGCCTTAAGCCCGTTTTCCACTTAATTCTCACTTTATCGAGGCCTATTGGGCTCACTGGGCCCACCAATAATTTATCGGGCCTCGTTCTAATTCTCGAATAGCTAAATTTAATATTTACGACAATTAATCTAAATTTCCATAATTTAATTCAATTTATGCGGAAATTAAATCAATATCACGCATAACGAGAAAATTGTCGTAAATAGGGGTCACTTACCCGAGATTCCATGCTAGTCCGTAAATCGAGGCTGTCTCGAGCCCTCGGTGGATGCCAATCGTCGAGCTACACAATTAATTACATTTTCGGGTAAACTTTTCGGTCGAAATTTAATTAAATAAAATATTCCAAATTTAAATCGGGTCAATTTGACCGCTTATCGACTTACCCGAATCTCGATTGCATCACCGGAATTTTCCCCAATTTTTTTTCTCTTTTTCCTTTTTCCTTTTTCTCCCTTTTTTCTCCTCTTTTTGGCTGAACCGGTTTTCTCCGGTTCGGCCGGTTCACCGCCGGTTCACTGCCTTGCCGGCCGGTTCTCCGCCGGCTTCCACCGCCAGTGGCTCCGCAAGGCTGTCCGCGTCTCAGATCTGCCCTCGGTTTGGGTCAAGCTCGCCGGAACGCAGCCGGTCCGGCTGTTTTCCTCTTCGCCGTCGGACCCATTTCCTTCTCCCACCGTTTTCGGTGTTTTTTGGCAGCTTCACCGGTCGGGGCTGCCACCAATAGCACCGTCTGGGTCTGGGCTCTCGAAATCGGCCCTTGGTTCAGGCCAGATCGTCGCCGTTCGCCGCCGGTGGCCTTCTCTTTCCCGCGGCCTTCTCCTCCGTTTTTCGCCTGATTTCGGCGTTCCCACGACGCGTCGTCGTCGCTGATAGATTGCCTGAGGTCGGGGCGTCTTCGCCGGCCCTCGCCTGGTCGCCTGGCCGCCGGCAGGGGCTCGGTCGGTTGCTTCCGTTAGCTTCGTTTCCGTTTCTCTGCCTCTTTCTCTCTCCCCACCCCTTTCCAGTTTTTCAGACTTTTTTTTTTCTTTTGTTTTATTAATATTATTATTATTTATTTTAATTATTATACTATTCAATAAAATACTCTATAAATACCCAAAATATCTCTTAAAATTATTATTTTATTCTTATTCAATTAATTTAATTTTTATTTAATTTATTTATTATATTTTAGCCTCTTTTTCGGGTATAATTTCTCCGTATTTTCGGGATATTGTCCCGGGTGACTTTTCGGTATATTTTTCGATTATTTTCGGGATTATTTTTCCGAACTAAAAATTCCAATTAATCCCGATTAATTCCAATAAACTAATATCTTGATCAACTTAACCCGAAATAAATTTATTTCACTTTTATTGACCAAGATTTCTTAAATCCATGTTTTTAATTAAATTTCTTTATCGAAATTATACCGGCTTTCGGTCTTTTGACCATTTTACCCTTACACGTGTTCGGGATTAATTTAACCCGACTTCCTTCATACGTCCCCTATCTTTTCTTATTTAATTTCCGTATTTTAATTAAATTCGGGTCTTACACCTTACTAGGCAATCCAGAAGCTCACCCCCTTTTTTCCATCCTTCCAGATTATTTACTGTGATCACTCCCTTGCCTACCATGTACACGATGTAGGCTGGTGGACGCGACTCTCCCCAGACTACTTTTTATACACGCCTCAGGTATATTTCACTTTATACCCAAACATCCTGTACAGTACATATACTTATATGTAAATAAATATTTTGGGATGTCACGACCCAAATTACCTAAAAATCACTACAAATTTTTCGTTTGTTACTTAATTCTTACCTTTCTTTGATCGTGATCATCCTACCAACAGTTGGGCTATGATTCAGTGTTAGTCCCCTCTCACCTATTTACCATTCCATTTTCCATATTCACATTCACACATCAGGATTTACTATCCTTTGACTTTAATTAAATACATTCACAATGATATTTACATAACCTTACATCCCCGAC
This sequence comes from Firmiana major, assembly GCA_033439115.1. Taxonomy (NCBI): domain Eukaryota; kingdom Viridiplantae; phylum Streptophyta; class Magnoliopsida; order Malvales; family Malvaceae; genus Firmiana; species Firmiana major. The sequence continues at coordinate 34,744,644 of CM065897.1, read as the reverse complement.
ATCATATACGTTTACAGTACTGTGCATTTACATATTTCGATACAAAACTATAAAAATGTGTATACGTGTCTCTCGATGGGACGCAGCGGATACCAAGAATGCAAGTCCTCAGCTGCTCACTAATTACTGCAAGTGCTCTGAAAAAAAAGGGATAATAAGGGGGTGAGCAAACCACGCGCTCAGTAAGGCAATCATGCAAGTAAGTAGATAGTTCCACTATCTACATGCTCATAATGTCATGCCCTTAAATCCATTTCTTTTCATTTAAATCTCACGCACGAAATCATGCATATATCAATGTCATAGTTTATAAAAACTATTCATGCATATAGAAATCATGCAACTCATGCATCAATAAAATTTTATGTAAAATCATAATTCACATGAAGTAAATCAAGATCATGCATTATTTCATGCCATGTAAAACAAATCATGAGAAACAATTCTTTTCATGAATTTGTCATTAAAGCATGGAAAACTCCTCATGCTAATGCATTTAAATCACTTCATTAAAGCTCAGTATAAAATAACCCCTCCGGGTCAATCATATTATAAATCAATCTCAAACTCATAAAAAATTTCTTTATAAAATCACCATTCTTTTAGGGTCACATGTTATAAAATCCTCTGAAAAATCTAGCATCATAGTAGAAAATCACATCTCAGTGAAATCACAAAATCGGGGGCCTGACCCCTCCCTCTAGTCTACCCTGGTCTATCAAGACCAAAAGTTATATCATGTGAGACATGTAGGTGACTATATCAGTAACATCGAGGACTATGGCCATATCCTAGTGATCCCTGGCTACACGGTACCTAGTGTGCAGGGTATCACACCTGAAACGGGAGGTGGGTCAGTCCTGCCTCCAGAACAACATAAATACCAAGGTTGTGAGGGCAAGACTTACAGCTTCATGGTTAATGCCACTCCACTCCAACAATCCCCACAGTACAAGGTACTCCGTGTGACATACACGGTACAACGTACTCCGTGAACCCAAATCATAGTCAGGGGGTGCTTGCCATAGGTCTTATCCACCCAACCTATGTCTCAGTATCCACGTGTGGGCATATCATCTCACTGTGAAACACAGTCTACAGGAGGCTCCAACACGGCTATATGCATGTCATATAAATCCCTATGCGAGCAAAGCTCCAGCACGGCTCCATGTATATTCATGATATCTAAAAACCTCGTGCGAGCGAAGCTCCAACACGTTTTCATAAAAATCAGTAAAATCTACGTATGAGCAGCACTCCAGTACGACTTTAAAATGAGTTATAAACCCATATAAACTCACGTGCGAGCAAGCTCCAGTACGGTTTTATACATAAAATCCATTAAAGCCTCGTGCAAGTAATGCTCTAGCACGGTATCATGCATAAATCATGCAAAACTTCGTGTGAGAAATGCTCCAGCACGAATGAATGCTCAAATAATTCAAAACTTCGTGCGAGCAACGCTCCAGCACGGTTTCATGCATAAATAATTCAAATCTAGTGCGAGTTACACTCTCGTACGGCTTTTATGCAATTATCATATCAAAATAGGATGCGAGCTAAGCTCCAGCACCTCTCATGCATGTCAAATCATTAAAACTAGTGCGAGCAATCGTTTTAGCACCTTTTTATGCATATCAAGTCAAAACAAGGTACGAGCTAGGCTCCAACACCTCTCATGTATTTCACAATAAAAATCAGTGCGAGCAACCACTCTAGTACATTTCATGCATATGATGTCACACAAATCGGTACGAGCAACTGCTCCAGCACCATTTTGCACACTCACAAACTCAGATATAGTGCGAGGAAATGCTCCAGCACCATCTGTTTCCATATAAACTTGATAGTTGGCCCATTTTTCAAAGAAATTTCATTTAAATCTAAATAACACTTACGTAGTGTTATCTTGTGAAATTTATGCAAATACTGGCCAATCTATTCACAAAATTCCCTTACCTCATTTTTTTGTACAGTCTGACCTTTCCACTAATGTCTCGTCACGCAGTCCGATTTGCTCCCAATCCAATCTCCGAAACTGCGTATAAATATTCATCAGGTCAAATACAATATAATTAATTGTATTTCATATTTTCTGGGCTTAATTTAAATCATTGAGCCTGTTTACCCATATTGGGCTCGATTGTACCATAATGGGCCTTAACTGGCCTTAAACCCGTTTTCCACTTACTATTCACATCATCGAGGCTTATTAGGCTTATTGGGCCCATCAGTATTTATTGGGCCTCGTTCTAAACTCTCGGATAACTCAATTAATTATTTACGATAATTTATCTTAAATTCCAGAATTTAATTCATTTTATACGGAATTAATCCGTAATTTATGCGTTAAATTTCTAACACGTATAACTATGCAAATTGTCTTAAATAAGGGTTACTTACCTGAGATTCTACTCGATCTCTCGTTTGACATCAATTGTCGATCTACATAATTACATATTTTTCTGGATAAATTTTCAATCGAATATTAATCAAATCAAATATTTCAAAATTTAAATTGGCCAATTTCGACCGCTTACCGGCTTACACGTAGCTCGATTGCATCACTGAAATTTTTCCCAATTTTTTATCTTTATCTTTTTTCCTTTTTCTTTCTTTTTCTTCTTTTCTAGTTGAACTGGTTTGGTCTGGTTCAGCCCGATTTAGACCGGTTTGCTTCAGCCCGGTTCAGTCCTGTCCGATTTTCTTCTTTGTCGTTCGGAGCTTCGCCAGCCTATTCTTCGTCGGCTTCCATCTCCAGCAGATCCATGGGGTTGTCCGGTGCATGGATCTGGGGTCAGTTTTGCCAAGGTTGGTCGAAAAGTGGCCTGTCCGGCCTTTTCTCCCTCCGACATCGCTACCCATTTCTTTCTCTCCCGATTGGTGTCGTTTCTCGCCGATCCGCGCCGTTGTCACCCCCTCTGGCCAGTGGCGAGGCACTCCCCCTTCCTCCGGCCTCCGATCGTCTCCTCTCCTCCATTTCTCTCCTCTCCTCTCGGTTTCTCTCACTTTCTCTCTCTTTCTCTCGTCGGTCGCCGTTCCTTCTTTATCTTCTAGCGCCGACGAGGCTCGGCTGCCCCTCTCATCTGGCTTCTCGTCCAGCTCACCCTCCGGTGGCGTTCGGTGCAGGCAGAAGGGAAGCCTTCCGCTCCCTCGCTTATCTTCCTTATGTTTCTTTCTTTTCCAGAATCGCAAATCGCGATTCTGTTTTCTTATTATTATTATTATTATTATTATTATTATTATTATTATTATTATTATTATTATTAGTTTTTTATAATTTATTTTATTTTATTATTATTTTATTCATTAAAATATTATAAAAATCTAAAAATATCTTCAAAAAATCTTATTTTATTCATTTAATCAATAATGAATTTATCAGTCTTATTTTGTCTTTTCGATATATTTTTTCAATATTTTCGGGATAATTTTCCAATGTGAAAATTTCGATTAATTTCAATAAATTCATATCTTGATCAATTGGATTCGAAATTAAATATTTTTCTCATTATTGATCAAGATTTCTCAATTTCATATTTTTAATGAATTTTTTTCTTATCGAATTTATACCGGATTTTGGTCTTTTAACTGTTTTACCCTTCTACACGTTCGAGACCAAACCAATCCAACTTCCCTTCACAAACCCTTTGTCATTTCATGTTTTAAATTCTCATCTCCAATCCGAATGGTCTAAATCCCATTTGTTTAATTTGTGACCATTTCAATCCTTCATTTGATCTTTAAATGCATTTGAGAATTTTTATTCATTCCATTTGCATTTTTCATTCACGTACTGTAACGACCCTTGACCCTTGAAATTCGGGGGGAAATTTTTTTTTTGAATTTAATTTACCCACTTATTCCCTTATTCATAGGTTGCATTCCTGTGCAGTGTCAAAACACTTTTCCTAATTCTTTATTCGTAATTATATTTAATTTTCATACTTTGACTTATATGGCCGATAGAAATTTCGACAGCATAACGGCTTACATATGAGCCTACCCACTGCAAATCAATTGTTTTTGACAATCCTAGATATTCACAACTACCAAGCATACTTTCCCAATCCACCTTTACAACTCAATACACATATTTCGATTTAATACTAGCCATCTCAAAATAATATTGTTTACATCGTTTTCCTTACAAATTACATCCAAACATAAATATTCCCAATATATATGTCTGTGCTTACAGATATGTCTGGTACAAGAATGTAAATGTACCTTTCTGCGTGTATAAAAAGTAGCCTAGGGTAGCTCTTTCCCACAGCCTACGTCGTGTATGAGGCAGGTAGTGCCCACGGAATCACTGCAAATAGTATGAGAGGTAAAGGGGTGAGCTTTCGGGAAAAAGCCCAGTAAGAAGATGTATTTAAAACGGTCCTAGCAATTCAAATATATAGAAAACATAATAGTACGTATAATGATTACTTTCTGAAACTAATATAAAGGACATTCAAAGATTAAAGAAAATCGGAAAACATCAAGATTCAAAATGTAATTCTTTAAGTACGTGAACTTAACAGATATTACGTTAACTTTTCGTACATTCAGAATTCCAAACAGGAATACATGTAAAATCACATACTACAAAATCCGATTCTGAAAATAGAGTTTAATTTTCAAATAGAGACTACATCGGCCCATATAATTATCACGCGGCAATAACAAATTCATCACACGGCAATAACCAAGTCATCCTCTGTAGAGGAAATTCAGAACCTATGGCCATGGCAAGGCTGTAGACGAAATCAAATCCGTACAGTGTTCAGAACCCGAAGGTGAAATTCAAGCGCCACGAGGGTGAAGTACAGGCGTCACGAGGGTGAAATACAGGAGCCACAAGGGCGAGATACAGGCGCCACGAGGGCGAAATACAGGCGCCACACAGGCGAGTTCAAACACCACATAAGCGAGTTCAGACACCACACAAGCGAAGTTGACATGCGTAAGCATACAACATAAATGGCCCTTAGTCTCAAAACATACTATAGTTTTCATATGCGAAAACATTGAAATAAAATCATCTTATTCGAAAGATCATGTTAGAAGACATGCACTTATTCAGAAGTCAAATTCAGCTATATGCAATTATTCAAAAACACAAATATAGAGAGTATAGTCTTGATCAGAAATATAATTTAAAAACATGCATGAAAGTTATACTTCATGTCTTTGTAAGCTTTCTTTAATCAAGATTCAGAAAGTAACTATTACTGTTTTAACTTATATCCCCTTACCTCGATCTATCGAAATTCACGAATTCGAGTGGTGACGCCTCTTAGTACCGCCTTTAATTCCTTCTACGATCACCTACACCGAAATCGTATACTTAGCACCCTATTCATGCGAATTGTCTGAATTGCATTAAAATCGTAACCTATTCGTTACTACTGCGTGTGTACGTATTATTGTACATACCTAAGCCAACGCCCACGTTTATATATTTTCCTTACTATATATTATTTTGCACGTACAAATATTGACATACGCATAATTATATACATCTACATGTATATACACATATATATATACACTCCTATATATATTATTATTTTTTCATTCATTTTTTTTATCTCATATATATACATTCTTTGTATGTACATATACTAGCACACATTCATCTTATATACACCCATATGTATATGCACCTAAATATATATATATATATATATATATTTATATATATATATATTATTATTATTATTATTATTATTATTATTGTTTTCCATTTTTCCTTATCACATATATATAGATATTCTTTGTATGTACATATACTAGCATATCCATTCATTATATACAACTATATGTATATACCCAAATATATATATATATATAAATATATATATATATATATATTCACATAAATACATATATATATATATTATTACTTGTTCCCATTATCATCACATATATATACATTTGCCTACTTCTCATCATACCTATTTTTTTTTGTCTAAATAAATCTACCTTAACAAACTTATAAACAAAATCACATACATATACAAGTATATTAAATACAAATATATCCATATAGATTTTTACCTTTCCTTTTCCAATTTCAGCTTTTCCTTTTTTTTTCCTTCTCCTATTTTTCTTTTCCTTTCTCCTTTCTTCCCTCTCAGTTCCAGCCTTCACTGTCCCGATTGCTCTTCTTCTTCCTCTCTTTCTCATTCGGTTAGCTGCTGTTTCCTAGTTGTTTCTGTTCTCTTCACTTGTCTCGGTTCCAGCTCAATTTCTTTGGTCTTCTTCTTCCTCCCGTCGGTCTCCCCTGCTTCTCGGTCTGCTCCCCCTTCGGTTCTGTTTCAGTTTTCCTGGTTCGGTCTCCCCTCAGCCTCGATCTTCTTCCAGTTTCTAGCTTCCTCCTGCTTCAATTTCATCTTCACCTTCTTCAGTTTCCAGTCTCGTTTCTACCTCAATCTGCTTCTATTTCTTTTGTTCAGCTTCACTCTTTGTTCTCAATTTTGTTCTCTTCTCTCTCGGCCCTTGCTTCTCCTTCAGCCTCTGTCTTCTTCTTCCTTGCCTCACGGTTCCAGCTCTCCCTACGGTCTTCCTCTCCTTCTCTTCTTCTCCTTCCTTCCTTTCCCGATCAGCCCTCCTTCCTTTCCTTTCTTTTCTTTTCTTCTCTTCTTTTCTCCCTTTCCTTCTTCCTCTCCAGCCGACCAGTCCCCTCTCTTTTCTTTTCCTCTTTTCTTCCCTGCTTTTCCCACCTAGCTATCTCTTTTTTTCCAATTGAATTTTGCTTTGTTTTGTTACATTCCAGGTGCGGGATTGGCTTCCTTTTGAAGCCAATCCGTACACCATATTATATATATATATATATCTTAATATTATATTATATATATATACATTATATTTTATACCAACTCATATATAGTATATTAATATATGTTTATACATTATATTAGTATATATATATATTAGTTGTTTGTTTAGTTTGTTTTTATCCCATAACACTTATATATTAAATACTATACATTTCATAGTATATATATATATATATATATACATATATATATATATTTGTTATATATATTATTGTCCATCTATTTAAATGTCATGTATATTTATATATACATATACACCTATGTATATATATCTATATATACACATTTTCTTGTAAGATTATTTAAGGACATAATATCTATGCCTTCCATGAATTCTCATTATTTTGAAAATGAAATATTATCGGGATTCCATCACTCCTCACAAATTCTCGATACAAGTTTTTTTACATCTACAATTTTGAACTAATAATTTAAAATTTTCCAATCCTTTCATACTTGCATTTGCTTCATCACTTCTTATATTTTGGGTTCCCTATCGTTCATGGGCTTCTCAGTTCCTATAGTCCTCGAGCCCTACAACGAATATTCACATTTCCATTAAAACATATTATTTTTATTCTTATATGGTCTAATTAAATATAGGAATTTCGTGGGGTTTACATTCTCCCCACCTTAAAAGAATTTGGTCCTCCAAATTCATTCGAGTCCATCTGTCTACGATCACCCAGAGTGTATCATGCCCCTTTCGGGTACTTGGTAATCCCATGATGAAATCCATAGTAATGTGCACCCATTTCCAAGTAGGCACTGGAATAAACTTAAGTAAGCCCGCTGGTTTTTGGTGTTCGATCTTAATCTATTGGCAAATCAAATACTTGGCCACAAACTCAGCTACATCTCTTTTCATACTGACCCACCAATACACCTTCCGTAAATCATGGTACATCTTAGTGCTTCCCGGGTGCATGGTGTACCGAGAACAATGGGACTCCTTTAAGATCCTTGCCGTAGGGCATCATCGTTTGAGACACCAAACTTATCACAATTTTCCATTTATCCTTAATGAGAACTTATTCTTAATTTATATCCCTTGATCCAAATCACTTCACATACTAGAGATATTCATACCTTACATACATCTCTTATTCCAATATGACTCGCATATTCAAGATTTATCTAACTTCAAAGCTTGTCTTATTTTGTACATCAACTATAGCAAAATTCCTTCCTTATTCCAATTAAATCTCACATTCAAAACATAAAAATATAGAAATTACAATCCTTAGGTTTAATACGTAATCCATATTCCAAAGTTTCCTTATATCTCAAACTCTGAATTTTCGTAATAGTTTGAATCCTTCCCATTAACATGTAACCTCTGTTTGGGAAATCATACTTACACCCATTCTTAATACACTGTGACCCAAGAGACCCTGAGTCTCCTTAAAATTTAACACCAGTACACTCCAAAGTGGGTCACTCGGTCTGAAAATCTCCTATGAGTTTCTGAACTTCCTTTATCTAACAGTTCTTACAACTCCTTTTTCTTTATTCCTCAAGATCTACAAAGTCCAACCGATAGGGAAACTTCGAGATAGGCTGCACATCTGGAGCCAAACCCATAGTGAACTCTAGTTTTTTTTTCTCTTGATGTAGTCCTGGTAGTTCACCAGGAAAATACATCCGGGAACTCGCATACCACTGGTATGTCCTGAATACTTGGACATTTTCGACTAGTATCGAGGATGAGTGCAACATAACCTTCACATTAATATGTTCACTAAAAATTTTCATCATAGACAAAATCATAAAATTTATTCCTTAACTGCAAAGCATACATCAAACTTACTAGGTAAGGAGAAGGTTACAATCTTAGAGTAGCAGTCTAAACTTACACGGTTAGTGGCTAGCCAATCCATACCCAAAATTACATCAAAGCCATACATGCTCAACTAGATTAGATCTGCTAATATGATCCTATCTCCTTCCTTGATTTCATAATTCTTACACACCATATCAGTTTTCTGTAATTCATACATGGGTGTACTAACGTGTAACGTAAAATCTAGAGATTCAGGCTTAACATGCAATTTACATGCGAAATGGGGTGATATGAAAGAGTGTGTGGAACCTGAATCAAACAATACACGTGCCTCATGATTACATTAAAAGCTTACCCTGAATGGTCTCAGCGGAGGCATCAGCAGTCTTTGTATCCAAAGCAAAAACCCTCCAATGAGCGATAGGCTTCTTGCCCTTATCTGCTGCAGTAACCCATCTCTGTGGGACTTGTCTCTGAGGAGCTTGCCTCTCAAGTTGTCGTGGTAGCTCTGGGGGCTGTGGAAACTTATTTAGTAGGCAATCTTTAATTCGGTGTCCCCTCTGTCCACACCTAAAACAGCTCCCTGAGGACCAGTGACACGCACCACTATGGAAATTACCACAACTACTACACAATCTCTCGTACTGCTGGAAGCCTCTGGTAGTCTGTGGGGTAGCTATAGGAGCCGTGGGCCTATCAATCCTTGCCCGAGACTCATCTGTCCTCTACCTCTTAGGCTGGCCCCTCCGAAAATCCCGTCTCACCAACTCCGTCGCACACTCTCATCTTTGGTCTTTCCTTTAAAACCATACTCCGTCTGGGTGATATTAAGGCCCCTCTAGACCATCTGTGCTCTACCCAGGGCATCCTGAATTTCTGTAATCCATAGCCCCAAAAGACGATCTTTGATAGCTGGCCTTAACCCTGCTAAGAACCTCTTAGTCTGACGCTCTTCATTTAGGAACGTCTCTGGATCATACCTCATCAGCATATTGAACTTACTTTCGTACTCATCCACAGTCATACTACCTTGTACCAAATTCAGAAAGTCCATCCTTAACTTCTGCTGGGCAGCTAGTGGAACATACTACTTCCTAAAGGCTGTGGAGAAAGCATCCCAACTAATCATCGGATGCTGAGCAATCAGAAGGACCTTGGTGGATCCCCACCAGTACTCTGCTTAGCCCTGCAGCATGTAAGTGGCCATAGAGACTTTCTCAACATCAGAACACCCCAGAAAATTGAAGATCTTCCCAAGGCTCACCAGCCACTCTTCAGCCTATACTGGATTCTTAATTCCCTTAAATGCATGAGGCTTCATCTTTAAGAAATCTCTCATCCTACAGACATTCCTCTCCTCCCTCTGGGCCTGTACAGGAGGCTGAGGCATCATAGATACTGGAGGAACTGGCGGAGGAGGAGGTGGTGGTGCTTGTGGAGGAGTCGACACTAGAGTAGGAGTTGGTGCCGTGCCAGCTGAATCGAAAATGTTTGCCCCTAGATGTTGGGCAACCATAACAGCTATCGAGTCCAAGCCTCGCTCAAGGCTTTGCTCTAATCGCTACTCGAACTAAGCCATACGAGTACTAGGACTCCATGGCTCCGGCGGAGGAGGTGGAGATGGCTGAGGCTGCCTCCGAGGACATCCGCGTCTTCCACTCATCATGCAGTGATCTAATACCTGCGCGTAATTCCAAAGATCAAACCTTAAAGTCATTAGGTATACATTACCTACAACCAGACACACACAGACATTGTGATGTAATTAAATCCTTATTTTTGACACTGACAGTACTAGACAACCTTCGCTCTGATACCACTTAAACTATAATGACCCTTGACCCCTGAAATTCGGGGAGAAATTTTTTTTTTGAATTTAATTTACCCACTTATTCCCTTATTCATAGGTTGCATTCCTGTGCAGTGTCAAAACACTTTTCTTAATTCTTTATCCGTAATTATATTTAATTTCCATACTTTGACTTATATGGTCGATAGAAATTTCGGCAGCATAACGGCTTACATATAAGCTTACCCACCTGCAAATCAATTGTTTTTGATAATCCTAGATATCCACAACTACCAAGCATACTTTCCCAATCCACTTTTACAACTCAATACATCTATTTCGATTTAATACTAGCCATCTTAAAATAATATTGTTTACATCGTTTTCCTTACAAATTACATCCCAACACAAATATTCCCAATATATATATCTGTGCGTACAGATATGTCTTGTCACGACCCAAATTACCTAAAAATCCCTACAAATTTTTTCGCTTTTTCATTTCCTTACTCGTCGTGAACCTTTACACTACTAAACAGTTGGGCTATGATTCGGTATTAGTCACCTCTCCCCTATTTATCATTCAATTTATTTAAACTGAATACATCCCCAATATTACATCATATACAGTACTGTGCATCTATATGTTCAGATACGAAATTATACAAATGTGTATACCTGATATTGATAAGAAGCAGTGGATAACCGAATTGCGAAGCTATTGTCGCTCTCTTCTACTGAGTGTACCCTGTGGGGTGGAAAATGAAAGGGTGAGCATAAACAACTCAGTAAGGCAATAATGTAAGCAGGTAGATAACTATACTATCTACGTGCTGATAATGTCATGATATAAAAATCGTTTACTTTCGGAGCATGAGATAAGATTAAAACAATGCCACATGAATGTATATATCATATACAAGAAATCATGAAATCGACATTAAGGAACACATGGAAAATCATCATGTATGACATCTCATGCTCGTCACATTAAAACTCATTTGTTTAATCACAAACTCATCACTTTGAAAGTTATTGTTTCATCATAAATTCATCTCATTTAAAACTAATTTATTTCATCATAAACTCTCACTTTAAAACTTATTTGTTTCATTATAAAAAAAACTTCATCAAGGTCAAACCCATCTCTCAGGAATACCTTGATTCATCAAATCAAATCTCTTTTAAAAACCAAAATCGGGACTACCCCTCCATCGGGTTTGTCCTGGTCTATCCAGACCGTATGATATCATGTGAGGCATGTAGGTTACTGTATGAAAAATCGAGGACTATGGCCATACTATGTCCCTGTGATCCCATGCTACACGGATCCCGGTGTGCGGGGTATCACATGTGAGGCATGTAGGTTACTGTATAAAAAATCGAGGACTATGGCCATACTATGTCCCTGTGATCCCATGCTACACGGATCCCGGTGTGCGGGGTATCACAACTGTAACGGGAGGTGGGGTCAAGTCCTACCCGCCAGAATATCAAGTAACATCAAAGAGTCATCATGACTGCACGGTACAGCGTACTCCGTGTGACATACACGGTACATCGTACTCCGTGGACCCATATCATAGTCTGGGGGTGCCTGCCGTAGGTCTTATCCACCCCAATACTATGTCGATAACCAACCCATGTCTCAAAGTATATGTGCGAGCATCTCAACTCTCTGTGACACACAGTCTACAGGAGGCTTCCGCACGACTATATGCATGTCAACTCGCGTCTAATGCGTTTATGTGAGCATCCTACTGCCTGCCCCACACCAGGTCACAGGCTTACGGAGCTCCAGCACCATGCTATGCATATCATGATATCTAAAATCTCGTGCGAGCGAAGCTTCAGCACGGTTTTATGCACACACAAATTTCTCGTACGAGCAATGCTCCAGTACGGCTTTTCATGATCAATAAATCAATAAACTTGAGTGCGAGTAATACTCTAGCACTCTTTTTATTCATGTAAATACGATAGGTGGCTCACTTGTAATAAAACATCTTTTAAAATAGTAACCGGTACAAACCGGTACCTTTTCGTAAAATTCACGAAATCAACAGCCCACCTATGTGTATATTTGCTTAAATCAAAGCAATATATTCATATAAAGCATTAAAACATGAAATCATGCAATTTACCTGCCTTACTACCCTTTTTGTAAATTTTTACTCCTAGGGGCAAAATCATCATTTTTCCTTATTTACCTATGCCCCGGTTTTCGCAGAAATTATTATTTCATTTCTAGATACTTTAAAGAATGCTAAACCCTGTAAATCTCCTCAATAAATACGTATAGAAATCTCTATACGCTTATAAAATTCCCTTACCTCGATTCTCGTCGAGTCTGACCTTTCCTTTTCCACTGTTGTCACGTCGCGCAGTTCGATCTGCTCCCAATCAAACCTCCGAAACTGCGTAATAATATTCCTCAGGTCAGATATTATACAACTTAATTGTATTTAATACTTTCTGGGCTTAATTTAAATCATTGGGCCCATTTATCCCTATTGGGCCCGATTGCACTTTAATGGGCCTCGACCCATTTTCAGCCCGTTTATACTGTTTAAATCCCTTCTTCGGGTTTACTGGGCTCATTCAGCTTACCAATAATTATCGGGCTTCGTTCCAAACTCATTGGATAGCCCGTATACCATTTACGGTAATTACGTTGTAATTCCGATTAATATTCCTTTTATACAGAATTAATCCGTAAATTCTGTAAAATAATTGAAACTCTGTCTTAAAGGACTCTAATTGCCGAAAGTAAACTGTACTTACCCGATACGATGCGGAATACGAGAACTGGAGCTCAATCGGCTCTCGTTCAGGCTTTATCGTACAACTGCACAGTTATTATATTTAATCCCGGGTTAATTTTCGATTAAATATAATTTAAATAAATTCTCTGAAAATCAATTCGGTCACTTTTGACCTCGTATTGACTTACCCAAAGTTCGGTGTATCCCCAAAAATCCTTTCCCTTTTTCCTTTTCCTCTTTTTCTCCTTTTTTTCTCTCTTTTTGGCTGAACCGGTTCAGTCCAGTTCAGACCTGTTCAGACCGCCGGTTCAGCTCGATCCGGTTTGGTTCAATTTTGGCTGGTTCAGGCCGGTTCAATCCCCATTTGCTCATTCCGACGCCGACCGGCCGGTTCCAGTTGCGATTTCGGTGCCGTTCGGCTCGGCTACACCTGGGCATTCAGAATCGGGCCTCGGTTGGGGTCGAAACGCGACCATCGCCGGTGAATTCCTCCTTCTCCCCCGCGGCTGTCTCCTCCTGATCCGATGGATTCCGGCGGTTTCGCAGGCCAATACCGGTCTCAAAAGGATCGGCTCCTCCTCCCGATCACGCCGGTACCCGTCGTTTGCCCCCAGCTACCGTGGATCGCCGGTACCGACTCCGTTTTCCTCGCGGCCTTCTCGTCCTCCGTTCGCCGGACACGGCCATTGTCAGCGCGCGTCACCGGTGCCAATGGATTCACCGACCTCTCCTCTTGCTGTTCGGCCCTTCGTCGGAGGCCGTCGGTGTCCGGTGACCGTCGGTCGGACGAGCCACGCGCGTCTCCCTCTCCGTTTCCTCTGGTTCTTCCTCTCTCCCCGATTGTTTTTCACAGATTTCTCTTTTTTTTTCCAATTATTTTTATTTAACAATTTGTTTTATTATTAAAATATTCATTAAAATAGTCTAAAAATTTTAAAAATATCTACAATATTATTATTTATTCCAAATAAATAAATTTAATTTATTTATTATTTTTTTAACCCTTTTTCGGGTATAATTTTTTTGTATTTTCGGGATATTGTCCCGAGCGAAAATTTCAATTAATTCCAGTAATTCATATCTTGATCAATTTAACCTGAAATTTAATTATTTCACCTTTATTGATCAAGATTTCTCAATCCATTATTTTTAATAATTATTTCTCGTTAAATTTATACCGGCCTTCGATCTTTTGACCATTTTACCCTTGTACGTGTTCGGGATTAATTCAGTCAAACTTTCCTTCACGAACATTCATTCATTTTATGATTTGAATCCTTATTTTCAGTCCGAATCACATTCATTTAAATTTGTGAACATTTTTCTACCTCATAAAATTTACGATTTAATTTCGGGTCTTACAATTCTCCCCCACTTAAGGAATTTGGTCCTCCAAATTAGAACCAAGTCATATGAGTCTAGATACAACTCCGGGTACATCGATCGTATCATACTCTTGAATTCTTATGTGACCTTTTTCGAAGTGTACTACTACCAAAGGACTTTAATTAGGGAGATCATCTTAAACCTCAATACTTCCTCTTTCCTGTTTAATGCCCGAATCAACTTATCAATATACTTATATTTTCATTATACTGAACTTTTGGAATTCATATTCGATCACCTATGCTGGATCTGGATAGTATTGCCGAAGCATCAAAAACTGAAACACATTGTGGGTGCCTGCTTATTCAAGTGATAGCGCCAACTTACAGGTCTTATCTCCCACTCATCCAATCTCTCAAAATATTTCATCCAGCACAACTCAATTTACCTTCTTCCAAAAGTTCGCTATGTCCTTATTCTCTTAGGACGAGTGACTTTCAACCATACCAATTCACCAAGGGTGAATTCCAATACTTGTCTATCTGCTCTGAGGTGTTATTAATCTCTCACTCTTAACTAAACATCCTCAGAGACTTATTATCCAAAGTCGAAAATGATTCTATCTGTCACCCACTTTTTCTTATCCAATTTAGGGAAACAACCCCTACAGCCATACATTGCCTCATATCTTGTTATCCCAATACTCGAATGACAACTGTCGCTATTGGCGAACTCAATTAGAAATCAACTGATCATTCCAGGAGCTTATAAAATCAATGGCACACGCTTTCATCGGATCCTCCAGAACCTGTACAGTCCTCTCTGACTGACCACCTGTCTGAGGATAAAAAGCTGTGCTAATACTCAGTCGGGTTCCCATAGCTTCCTGAAAAATATTCCCTGAAGTAAGAAGTGAAGCGGGAATCCCTATATGATACTATGCTCACTAGAACGCTACATAATGTTTCCACAATCTTCCTTATACATAAATCCTCATTTACACTCTGAGTATTTGGGGATTTCATAACCAAAAAGTGGGCAGACTTAGTCACTCTATCGACTATCATCTAAATAGTCTCAAAATTCACCTGGGTTCTCTGTAACCCATCATAAAATTCATGGAGACTTGTTCTCATTTTCCGTGCCGTGTCGTTATAGGTAGGTGCTGCAATAACTCTGCAGACTTTTAATACTCTACCGTATTTTGCTGACATACTAGGCACTTTTTCACAACCTCTCCAATATCTCTTTTCATATCTGACCACCCATACCCTTTTCGAAATTTCGCATATTATTATTACTTTCCGTATGCACTGTATATCCCGAAAAGTGAGCTTCTGACAATATTAGTATCTCATCAACTGTGGTCTTGGGGAGCACTTATACTGTCTCTGAACCTCTCTGTAAATCATTATCATACTCTGTGAACTCTATCACTGTACCCTTCTGAATCTGACCCACACTATCGACACCCTGTCGATCATCTCGCTAAGCCTGTCAACTCCGGGCACTCTCATCCGGTTCTAATCTCAGGCTAGCTATCACATAATCACTGTCATCATCAGAAGGGATCACATCAATACTAAGGTTCACAACTGCTTTAGCCGCTCACGCTGCCTGACCATCATATGTGATACCATCCCAAGGCTCTTTATACTCAGGGCATCAGCCATCACATTAGCCTTTCCTGGGTGGTACAATTTTCACGATCAAAATCTCTCAGAAGCTCTAACCCACTATGTATTCTCATATTCGCCTCTTTCTGTGAAAAACAGATACTTGGGACTTTTATGATCAGTGCATATCCAAAATTTCTCACCATGTACATAATAGTACCATATCCTCGGTACAATTACTGTTGCCAACTTTTAAATCAGGGGTCAGATAGTTTATTTCGTGATCAAGGAGTTGTCTGACTCCATAATTGACTATCTTCCCATTATCCATCAATACACAGCTCCTTCATTATTTCAAGGTATCCATACTCACTGAGAACCTCTTGAGCTGTTGGGTATGGTGAAATTAATCACGGTGGTCAGTTCATACTTCACTACATCGAAACTCATGTCACATCTATCATCTTATTTATCATCTTATTCAAGATCACGTTTTCTTAGTTAAACGTGTCAACCAAGTATATCCTTTTAGAACTCGCAGCAACCCATTTGTAAAAGCCATTTCCCAATTGTTGCTTATAAATTGCCCTAGACTTTAACTACACCCAACATATCATCGATAATGATGATTACAATTCCAATCCTTGACTTATTTACGCATCAGCGTATAAGATCCTTCAAAATCGCTTATGTTTTCAGGTACTAACCTGCGTCATTTCCTTTTCTTATCTTAACGGCTCTTATTAAATTTTACTATGTTAACCTTTATGATTTGTCGAATTTTAATATTCTTATCGTCTTAGTAAAGGTATCCTAATGCTAAAAGTATTTATTACGACGATCGGTTTCACGTTATAGGTCATATATATACTTTTAGACGCTGTCAAGTCTTCAGGCGGGGAGGTATTTTAAAATACCTTTATTAACCTTCAGACTTAACCACAATTACTTTATATACCAGTCCATGTGGTCACAATTTATATTCACGACTTATCGCTTAATCCTAATGACTTCATATCGTAAAGATGTTCCTACCTAGCATACGCCTCTTACTCCAATACATCTTGTATACATATCTCAAAGATTATCTCCTTAGTGTATCAATCATGAGAAAACTCTTACCATTATTCATTTCGTGAGTACAATCCTTTACTCCTTTAATTTCAACTGTTGCACCCCTTTTTATCACTTGTCAACACTTACAGTATACTTTTCAGTGATGTTTTCACCCCTGTTTTCAACTTAAAATCTCTATATCCATATTTCGTTAATTAATCATCCTCTATTGGGGTACTCACTTATCAGTATTGTACCCAATGATGTAGGCATTCATACCTTTTACTCACTTATATGCGAATGAAGGCGGTATGAATAAATGTGTGGCACCAGGATCAATGAATATATGTATTTCATTATTCACAACAAGTGTGGTATCTTACACTACATCCATGAAGCATCAATAGTGTCCTGGTCCAAGACATCCTCTCGCCTTCGTCCAACAGCCTACTTTCCTTTTTCTTTTCGGCTATTGACTCCCTTTTCGTTGCTGCTATACCAACGAAGTTTTTCTCTGTCTCTTTACCTTTCTGTGGGGCGATCTCGCCCAACTCTGTACAACCAAAATCAATGGTCCGTCTTACCACACTTAACGGCCATTTTCATCAATACCGTGTAGGTATAGACCCTTCTTCTGTGGTATCCACCACACATTCTATAGTGATCACACTGCTACTCTGCTTACACTGCTTACAGTACTTACATTGCTACAGTACTTACACTGCTACAGTATTTCGTAGCAGGTCGGGGTCCTCCAATCACAATACCCCTCAAGAGTGCCAAAATTGGATGCACTGGGGCTTTACCAATTATCTTACTCCGTGACTCATCAACTCTAATCTTTTATCAACTGGTCTCTTTTCCGCTCTGACATCTCTTTTATTCTCTATTCTCTTCTGTCTCTATTTCTGCCCTTACTACTTTTCTCAATCTCAGAGGCGTGCAACACATGATATTATTCACGCAACTGTATTCTGCGCACTGCCTCGGTATAGGTAGTGAGATAATTGGACTCTAATCGACAATTTGAGCCCTTCATAAGCTTTTGGGCTTTTCGACTCTCACTGTCCACAATATCGGGTTCATACTTACCCAGGGATGTAATCTGAGATTCATACTCATCAATCAACCAATGACTATGGGCAGTGTAAGAAACTTTATCAATAAATTCCTTTAAGTAGTGCCCGAAATATTCAGTCACCAGAATACATCCAGAAATATTTCTCATGTCGACTCCTGATGTCTTACTCTTAAGTTGGGTCGAGCGGACTTCCACCAATGCTCCGCCTCGCCCTTTAACATAAACGTATTTAAAAGTCACTTTCTCGATCGACATACACCAAAGGAATCCATAGCACTTTGTTATCTCATTCATAATCTGAGCAATTAGCTCCTCAAAATAATCTTCACACTCCGCTCCAATCTCGCGAAGCGTGTCTCAATACTATCCGATCACTCTGTCGGACTCTGAGAGGCATGCTCAACATTAGCCTCCATTTCAATTTCATCCCGATTCTCATGGGTCAACTCAGCACGACTTAGCAGACTCAGGTCTACCTCTACGACCTCTGCCTCATGCACTATCTCATCTTGAGTCTCATATCATGACTCATTTGATTCTCAGACCGATCTCTACGGTCTCGAGCATGTGTACTCGCCACTCTACCATAGCGGCTATCAGTTATAAAAACTATATTCTTGCATTCGAAACAAAATTCTTAGCTGCAGTTCCATCTTGATATACACAATTGTATCTAAACAATGCACAGTACATGGGGATGTAAATTTACTTAACCACTAACACCGACTCATATCAGGCCAACTCTGCTCTGATACCATTAAATTTGTCACGACCCAAATTACCTAAAAATCCCTACAAATTTTTTCGCTTTTTCATTTCCTTACTCGTCGTGAACCTTTACACTACTAAACAGTTGGGCTATGATTCGGTGTTAGTCACCTTTCCCCTATTTATCATTCAATTTATTTAAACTGAATACATCTCCAATATTACATCATATACAGTACTGTGTATCTATATGTTCAGATACGAAATTATACAAATGTGTATACCTGATATTGATAAGAAGCAGCGGATAACCGAATTGCGAAGCTATTGTCGCTCTCTTCTACTGAGTGTACCCTGTGGGGTGGAAAATGAAAGGGTGAGCATAAACAGCTCAGTAAGGCAATAATGTAAGCAGGTAGATAACTATACTATCTACGTGCTGATAATGTCATGATATAAAAATCGTTTACTTTCAGAGCATGAGATAAGATTAAAACAATGCCACATGAATGTATATATCATATACAAGAAATCATGAAATCGACATATAAGGCACACATGGAAAATCATCATGTATGACATCTCATGCTCGTCACATTAAAACTCATTTGTTTAATCACAAACTCATCACTTTGAAATTTATTGTTTCATCATAAATTCATCTCATTTAAAACTCATTTATTTCATCATAAACTCTCACTTTAAAACTTATTTGTTTCATTATAAAACAACTTCATCAAGGTCAAACCCATCTCTCAGGAATACCTTGATTCATCAAATCAAATCTCTTTTAAAAACATAAATCGGGACTACCCCTCCATCGGGTTTGTCCTGGTCTATCCAGACCGTATGATATCATGTGAGGCATGTAGGTTACTGTATGAAAAATCGAGGACTATGGCCATACTATGTCCCTGTGATCCCATGCTACACGGATCCCGGTGTGCGGGGTATCACAACTGTAACGGGAGGTGGGGTCAAGTCCTACCAGCCAGAATATCAAGTAACATCAAAGAGTCATCATGACTGCACGGTACAGCGTACTCCGTGTGACATACACGGTACATCGTACTCCGTGGACCCATATCATAGTCTGGGGGTGCCTGCCGTAGGTCTTATCCACCCCAATACTATGTCGATAACCAACCCATGTCTCAAAGTATATGTGCGAGCATCTCAACTCTCTGTGACACACAGTCTACAGGAGGCTTCCGCACAACTATATGCATGTCAACTCGCGTCTAGTGCGTTTATGTGAGCATCCCGCTGCCCGCCCCACACCAGGTCACAGGCTTACGGAGCTCCAGCACCACGCTATGCATATCATGATATCTAAAATCTCGTGCGAGCGAAGCTTCAGCACGGTTTTATGCACACACAAATTTCTCGTACGAGCAATGCTCCAGTACGGCTTTTCATGATCAATAAATCAATAAACTTGAGTGTGAGTAATACTCTAGCACTCTTTTTATTCATGTAAATATGATAGGTGGCTCACTTGTAATAAAACATCTTTTAAAATAGTAACCGGTACAAACCGGTACCTTTTCGTAAAATTCACGAAATCAACAGCCCACCTATGTGTATATTTGCTTAAATCAAAGCAATATATTCATATAAAGCATTAAAACATGAAATCATGCAATTTACCTGCCTTACTACCATTTTTGTAAATTTTTACTCCTAGGGGCAAAATCATCATTTTTCCTTATTTACCTATGCCCCGGTTTTCGCAGAAATTATTATTTCATTTCTAGATACTTTAAATAATGCTAAACCCTGTAAATCTCCTCAATAAATACGTATAGAAATCTCTATACGCTTTCAAAATTTCCTTACCTCGATTCTCGTCGAGTCTGACCTTTCCTTTTCCACTGTTGTCACGTCGCGCAGTCCGATCTGCTCCCAATCAAACCTCCGGAACTGCGTAATAATATTCCTCAGGTCAGATATTATACAACTTAATTGTATTTAATACTTTCTGGGCTTAATTTAAATCATTGGGCCCATTTATCCCTATTGGGCTCGATTGCACTTTAATGGGCCTCGACCCATTTTCAGCCCGTTTATACTGTTTAAATCCCTTCTTCGGGTTTACTGGGCTCATTCAGCTTACCACTAATTATCGGGCTTCATTCCAAACTCATTGGATAGCCCGTATACCATTTACGGTAATTACGTTGTAATTCCGATTAATATTCCTTTTATACAGAATTAATCCGTAAATTCTGTAAAATAATTGAAACTCTGTCTTAAAGGACTCTAATTACCGAAAGTAAACTGTACTTACCCGATACGATGCGGAATACGAAAACTGGAGCTCAATCGGCTCTCGTTCGGGCTTTATCGTACAACTGCACAGTTATTATATTTAATCCTGGGTTAATTTTCGATTAAATATAATTTAAATAAATTCTCTGAAAATCAATTCGGTCACTTTTGACCTCGTATTGACTTACCCGAAGTCCGGTGTATTCCCAAAAATCCTTTCCCTTTTTCCTTTTCCTCTTTTTCTCCTTTTTTCCTCTCTTTTTGGCTGAACCGGTTCAGTCCGATTCAGACCGCCGGTTCAGCTCGGTCCGGTTCGGTTCAGTTTTGGCCGGTTCAGGCCGATTCAATCCCCATTTGCTCATTCCGGCGCCGTCCGGTCGGTTCTAGTTGCGATTTCGGTGCCGTTCGGCTCGGCTACACCTGGGCATTCAGAATCGGGCCTCGGTTGGGGTCGAAACGCGACCATCGCCGGCGAATTCCTCCTTCTCCCCCGCGGCTGTCTCCTCCTGATCCGAGGGATTTTGACGGTTTCGCAGGCCAATACCGGTCTCAAAAGGACCGGCTCCTCCTCCCGATCACGCCGGTACCCGTCGTTCGCCCCCAGCTGCCGTGGATCGCCGGTACTGACTCCGTTTTCCTCGCGGCCTTCTCGTCCTCCGTTCGCCGGACACGGCCATTGTCGGCGCGCGTCACCGGTGCCAATGGATTCACCGGCCTCTCCTCTTGCTGTTCGGCCCTTCGTCGGAGGCCGTCGGTGCCCGGTGGCCGTCGATCAGACGAGCCACGCGCGTCTCCCTCTCCGTTTCCTCTGGTTCTTCCTCTCTCCCCGATTGTTTTTCACAGATTTCTCTTTTTTTTTTCCAATTATTTTTATTTAACAATTTGTTTTATTATTAAAATATTCATTAAAATAGTCTAAAAATTTTAAAAATATCTACAATATTATTATTTATTCCAAATAGATAAATTTAATTTATTTATTATATTTTTAACCCTTTTTCGGGTATAATTTTTTTGTATTTTCGGGATATTGTCCCGAGCGAAAATTTCAATTAATTCCAGTAATTCATATCTTGATCAATTTAACCCGAAATTTAATTATTTCACCTTTATTGACCAAGATTTCTCAATCCATTATTTTTAATAATTATTTCTAGTTAAATTTATACCGGCCTTCGATCTTTTGACCATTTTGCCCTTGTACGTGTTCGGGATTAATTCAGTCAAACTTTCCTTCACGAACATTCATTCATTTTATGATTTGAATCCTTATTTTCAGTCCGAATCACATTCCTTTAAATTTGTGAACATTTTTCTACCTCATAAAATTTACGATTTAATTTCGGGTCTTACATGTCTGGTATAGGAATGTAAATGTATACCTTTCTGCGTGTACAAAAAGTAGCCTAGGGTAGCTCTTTCCTACAGCCTACGTCGTGTACGCGACAGGTAGTGCCCACAGAATCACTGCAAATAGTCTTAAAGGTAGAGGGGTGAGTTTTCGGGAAAAAGCCCAGTAAGAAGATGTATTTAAAACGGTCCTAGCAATTCAAATATGTAGAAAACATAATAGTACGTATAATGATTACTTTCTAAAACTAATATAAAGGACATTCAAAGATTAAGGAAAATCAAAAAACATCAAGATTCAAAATGTAATTCTTTAAGTACGTGAACTTAACAGATATTACGTAAACTTTTCGTACATTCAGAATTCCAAACAGGAATACATGTCAAATCACATACTACAAAATCCGATTCTGAAAACAGAGTTTAATTTTCAAATAGGGACTACATTGGCCCATATAATTATCACGCAGCAATAACAAATTCATCACGTGGCAAATAACCAAGTCATCCTCCGTTGAGGGAATTTAAAACCTATGGCCATGGCAAGGCTGTAGACGAAATCAAAGTCGTACAATGTTCAGAACTCGAAGGTGAAATTCAGGCGCCACGAGGGCGAAGTACAGGTGCCACGAGGGCGAGATACAGGCACCACGAGGGCGATATACAGGCGCCACGAGGGCGAGATACAAGCGCCATGAGGGCGAAATACAGGCGCCACACAGGCGAGTTCAAACGCCATACAGGCTAGTTCAGATGCCACACAAGCGAAGTTGACATGTGTAAACATACAACATAAATGGGCCTTAGTCTCAAAACATACTATAGTTTTCATATGCGAAAACATCGAAATAAAATCATCTTATTCGAAAGATCATTTTAGAAGACATGCTCTTATTCAGAAGTCAAATTCAGCTATATGCAACTATTCAAAAACACAAATACAGAGAGCATAGTCTTGATCAAAAATATAATTTAGAAACATGCATGAAAGTCATACTTCATGTCTTTGTAAGCTTTCTTTAATCAAGGTTCAGAAAGTAACTATTACCATTTTAAATTATATCCCCTTACCTCGATCTATCGAAATTCATGAATTCGAGTGGTGACGCCTCTTAGTACCTCATTTAATTCCTTCTACGATTACCTACACCGAAATCGTATACTTAGCACCCTATTCATGCGAATTGTCCGAATTGCATTAAAATCATAACCTATTCATTACTGCTGCGTGCCTAAGCCAATGCGCACGTTTATATATTTTCCTTACTATATATTATTTTGTACGTACAAATATTGACATACGCATTATTATATACATCTACATGTATATACACATAAATATATATATATATATATAGAAATATATATATATATATCTATACTCTTCTATATATATTATTATTGTTTTCATTCATTTTTTTTTATCTCATATATATGCATTATTTGTATGTACATATACTAGCACACATTCATCTTATATACAACCATATGTATATGCACCGAAATATATATATATATATACACTCCTATATATATTATTATTGTTTTCCATTTTTCCTTATCACATATATATACATATTCTTTGTATGTACATATACTAGCATATCCATTCATTATATATACCTATATGTATATACCAAAATATATATATATATATTCACATAAATACATATATATATATTATTACTTGTTCCCATTATTCATCATCACATATATATACATTTGCCTACTTCTCATCATTCCTTTTTTTTTTTGTCTAATTAAATCTACCTTATCATACTTATAAACATAATCACATACATATACATGTATATTAAATACACATATATCCATATAGATTTTTACCTTTCCTTTTCCAATTTCAGCTTTTCCTTTTTTTTTTCTTCTCCTATTTTTCTTTTCCTTTCTCCTTTCTTCCCTCTCGGTTCTATCCTTCACTGTCCCGATTGCTCTTCTTCTTCCTCTCTTTCTCCCTAGGTTAGCTGCTATTTTCCAGCTGTTTCTGTTCTCTTCACTTGTCTTGGTTCCAGCTCAATTTCTTTGGTCTTCTTCTTCCTCCCGTTGGTCTCCCCTGCTTCTCGGTTTGCTCCCCTTTCGGTTCCATTTCAGTTTTCCTGGTTCGGTCTCCCCCCAGCCTCGATCTTCTTCCAGTTTCCAGCTTCCTCCTGCTTCAATTTCATCTTCACCTTCTTCCGTTTCCAGTCCCGTTTCTACCTCAATCTGCTTCTATTTCTTTTGTTCTGCTTCACTCTTCGTTCTCAGTTCTGTTCTCTTCTCTCTTGGCCCTTGCTTCTCCTTCAGCCTCTGTCTTCTTCTTCCTTGCCTCACGGTTCCAGCTCTCCCTTCGGTCTCCCTCTCCTTCTCTTCTTCTCCTTTCTTCCTTTCCCGATTAACCCTCCTCCCTTTCCTTTCTTTTCTTTTCTTCTCTTCTTTTCTCTTTTTCCTTCTTCCTCTGCCGACCAGTCCCCTATCTTTTCTTTTCCTCTTTTCTTCCCTGCTTTTCCTGCCCAGCTATCTCTTTTTTTCCAATTGAATTTTGCTTTGTTTTGTTACATTCCAGGTGCGGCATTGGCTTCCTTTTGAAGCCAATCCGTGCACCATATTATATATATATATATCTTAATATTATATATATATACATTAAATTTTATACCAACTCATATATAGTATATTAATATATGATTATACATTATATTAGTATATATATATATTAGTTGTGTGTTTAGTTTGTTTTTTTCCCATTTTATTTTTTTTTATTTGTCTCATGCTTTATTTATTTATTAACACTTATATATTAAATACTATACATTTCATAGTATATATATATATATATATATATATATTTGTTATATATATATATATATATTATCCATCTATTTAAATGTCATGTATATTTATATATACATATACACCTATGTATATATATCTATATATACACATTTTCTTGTAAGATTATTCAAGGACATAATATCCATGCCTTCCATGAATTCTCATTATTTGGAAAATGAAATATTATCGGGATTTCATCACTCCTCACGAATTACCGATACAAGTTTTTTTACATCAACAATTTTCAACTAATAATCTAAAATTTTCCAATCCCTCCGTACTTGCATTTGCTTCATCACTTCTTGTATTTTGGGTTCCATGTCGTTCACGGGCTTCTCAGTTCCTATAGTCCTCGAGCCCTACAACGAATATTCACATTTCCATTAAAACATATTATTTTTATTCTTATATGGTCTAATTAAATATAGGAATTTCATGGGGTTTACACATACAACTCTTCTTATGATTCGATTTACATAATACCATGTGTTACATCACGTGAATCATAAGGAAATACGATAAAAATCGAGTCTTACATGGGATGTAATCACTTTTCGTATACATGTGGGAATGAAGATATATGTAGCCCATGATGCTACAGTGCATACCGAGATTAAGAGATGAATGAATATTATAAGCATTTTATGGATGCTTGAGTATAAAATTTTAGAAACAATAGGTAAAATCAACTGTTTGTGGTTATATATTATCGAATTGGAAACTTGCTGGTGGATAGGGTTATGTATAAAGGTTATGCTTCTGGAAATTCGTTAAAGGGGAAATAAGAATTGTCGAATAAAAGAAAGGTTAACAATTAAAAGATAAGTTATAAACTGACATTGAACAGAATACACCTTAAGCAAGAAGTTAAGTTATAAAAGAAAATTTTAAATTAGCCATAATTTTCATGTTTTCGGGGTGTTATAACCAAGTGCTACAAGCCTCTTCTCTTAAAGATGGAACTTGTTATTACCTGAAACAATTGTGATGAATCACTAATGTCTTCTCTTCGGGTTCCCTGCCATGTGTTGTCGAGAGCTTCTGCAAAAAATAAGAAGATTAGAGGAACGCAAGGGTTATTCCCTGCGTTTGCACTCCGATGCTTATGTCAAACAGAGAATTTGGCAGAGTTTTAGTAGGGAGTTCTCAAATTGGGTTTATGAATCATACCTGACCCCTATTTATAGGGGTTTCTCTCTGTCACTAGTTACGCATATGCCCTTTTCATTAAATGCCAGATTTTCTCATGCTTATACCCGTTTTCTTCGTGCGCCACGTGGCACATTTTTTTATTCTTTGTATCATGCACAACAATTGCTCCCCACTCTTTTGCTATGTGTAACCTTACGAAAGAGTACATATCTTCTCATCCTAACCTCATTTCAAGTCCTTACGTTAGATTCTGAAGTCGAAATTTCATCAGAGTGTTTAGCTTACCTGGCGCATTTTTTTGCTTCAAGCCCTTATTTGAGTGCTTAGCTTACCTCGTGTATTTTTTGCTTCAAGCTTTTACACTTTTTTTTTTGTGGCTTAGCTTGCATATTTTGTGCTTCAAGCCCTTTTATATAAATCTTCTCCTGGTGCTGGGCCGCCGTGACGTATTCGCGCCTCTCGTACCATGACACATCTTTTCCTAATGTCTGGCCGCTATGACCCATTCACACCTTTGGCACTATGGCATGTTTATTTTCAAATGCCTGGCCGCCTTGACACCTTTTCACCTCTGGCTCTTACGACAAGTCTTTTCAGATGTCTGGCCGTCGTGACACTATCGCGCCTTGTCTTCAATGCCTGGCCACCGTAACGCTATCGTACCTCAGGCTCTTACAGCTTATCCGTTTCCAACGCCTGACCACAGTGACGTTATCGCACCTCAAGCTCTTACGGCTTATACGTTTCCAATCCCTGGCCACAGTGACGCTATCATGCCTCAGGCTTTTACGACTTATATGTTTCCAACACCTGGCCACAGTGACGCTATCGCGCCTCAGGCTCTTACGGGTTATACGTTTCCAATGCCTGGCCATAGTGACGCTATCGCGCCTCTGGCTCTTATGGCTTATCTATCTTCAATGCCTGGCCATAGTGACGCTATTGCACCCCAGGCTCTTACGGCTTATTCGTTTTCAATGCTTAGCGACAGTGATGCTATCACACCTTAGGCTCTTACGGCTTATCTGTCTTCAACGCCTGGCCATAGTAACGCTATCGCGCCTCAGGCTCTTACGGCTTATTCGTTTCCAATGCTTGGCCACAGTGACTCTATCGCGCCTCAGGCTCTTACGGCTTATATATTTCCAATGCCTGGCTACAGTGACACTATCGCGCCTCAGGCTTTTATGGCTTATATATTTCCAGCGCCTGGCTACAGTGACGCTATCGCGCCTCAGGCTCTTATAGCTTATAAGTTTCCAATGCCTGGCCACCGTGACATTATTGCGTCTCAGGCTCTTACGGCTTATATGTTTCCAACGCCTGGTCACAGTGATGCTATTGCGCCTCAGGCTTTTACGGCTTATATGTCTTCAATGCCTAGCCATAGTGACGCTATTGTGCCTTAGGCTCTTACGGCTTATATGTCTTCAATGCTTGGCCACAGTGACGCTATTGCATCTCAGGCTCTTACGGCTTATATGTTTCAAACGCTGGCCACAATGACACTATTGTGCCTTAGGCTCTTACGGCTTATATGTCTTCAATGCCTGGTCATAGTGATGCTATTGTGCCTCAGGCTCTTACGGCTTATACATTTCCAGCGCCTGGCCACAGTGACACTATCGCGCCTCAGACTCTTACGGCTTATAAGTTTCCAACACCTGGCCACAGTGATGCTATCACGCTTCAGGCTCTTACGGCTTATATGTTTCTAACGCCTCGCCATAGTGACGCTATTACGTCTCAGGCTCTTACGACTTATATGTCTTCAATGCCTGGCCACAGTGACGCTATTGTGCCTCAGGCTCCTATGGCTTTTCTGTCTTCAATTCCTGCCCACAATGACGCTATCGCGCCTTAGACTCTTACGACTTATTTGTTTCCAATTCCTAGCCACAGTTATGCTATTGCGCCTCAGGCTCTTACGGCGTATCTATCTTCGATGCCTAGCCACAATGAGCTATTGTGCCTCAGGCTCTTACGACTTATCTGTCTTCAATGCCTGGCCACAGTGACGCTATTGCGCCTCAGGCTCTTACGGCTTATTTATCTTCGATGCTTGCCTCCAGTGACGCTATTACGTCTCAGGCTCTTACGACTTTATCCATTTGCAATGCCTGGCCACAGTGACGGTATCGCGCCTTAGGCTCTTACGACTTATCTGTTTCCAATGCCTTACCACAGTGACGCTATCGCGCCTCAGGCTCTTATGACTTATCAATTTGGGACAGAGGATACGAATCTTTGGGGTAAGTTTTATTCAAATTAGTGAAATCGACACACATTCGCTATTTCCCATTCCAAGATTTGGCCTTGAATCTTTGAAATAGACTAAGGAATTCAGACTATTCTGACCACTAGCCAGTTGCCTTCTATTTGTTGAGGGAGGGCTCTGTCTCCCTTGCTCCCCAGACCGATAAACTTTGAATTCATTCTGACCAAACCCTGCGGCAGAGGTTTACCTCCCGAACCCTGCGGAAGGGTTTATCTCCCTCACCCTGGTGACAGGGTCCTGAGTACTGGTCCTTGCAACAGGGTTCTGAAAATGTGCCGTAGGGTTATGCTCCCTCAGCCCTATGACAGGAATCTGAAACTGCGTGGTAGAGTCTTACGTAGCAGGGTACGCAACATGGTCTCGCACTACAGGTTCTTTGCTTGGTAGGGTCTTGCGCGGCAGTATGCGCGGTAGGGTCTCTCTTGCTCACGCGACTGGGGTGGGTGGCAGAGTCTCACGCGACAGGTTCTTTGCGCGGTAGGGTGGGCATCAGGGTCTCTCGCGCTCGTATGACAGGGGTGCGTGGCAGAGTTTACGACAGAGTCTCACGCCTTGCGCGACAGTGTCTCGCTCGACAGGGTCTCTTGTGCTGCAGGGTCTCTCGCGGTAAGGTCTCTCACACTGTAGAGTGCGCGGCAGGGTCTCTCATGCGGTAGAGTACAGGACAGGGTCTTGTGCAGTAGGGTCTCATGCAGCAGGGTGCGTGACAGGGTCTCTTACGTGGCAGAGTGCATGACAGGGTCTCTTACGCGGCAGAGTGCGCGACAGGGTCTCTTGCGCGGTAGAGTGCGCAATAAGGTCTCGCGTGGCAGGGTCTCTCATGCAGTAGAGCACACGATGGGTCTCGCGTCGCAGGGTCTCGTACGATAGGGTCTCACGCGGCAGGGTCTCTCCCTGTGCTCGAAACTTTGGAGGGTCATAACCTTGTGCTTAGTGATCAGGTGATTCTTTTTTGAATTCGCGTAACTTTTCGAGATCTACACAATGGCAAACTGTCGAAGGTGATTTGTCGGGGATTTCATCTAAAAATGTTGTTTTAGCCTCGAATTTTGATTTTTTTTGTATTATCCATCGGTTCTTGTCCCTCCTTAACGTGTCTGTACCATAGCTTTTCTTTCATTTCCCATAGACGGCGCCAATTGTTATTACCTGAAACAATTGTGATGAATCGCTGGTGTCTTCTCTTCGGGTTCCCTGCCACGTGTTGCCTAGAGCGTTTACAAAAAAGAAGAAGATCACAACCCCTGCGTTTACACTCTGATGCTTATGTCAGACAGAGAATTTGGTAGAGTTTTAGTAGAGAGTTCTCAGATTGGGTTAATGAATCATACATGACCCCTATTTATAGGGGTTTCTCTCTGTCACTAATTACGCATATGCCATTTTCATTAAATGCCGATTTCCTCTTGCCTATACCTGTTTTCTTCGTGCGCCACGTGGAACACATTTTTTATTCTTAATATCATGCATAAGAGAACTCAATTGCTCATAATGTTCTCATCCCTATTCCGCCTCTTATGATCATGTTTCCATCAAAACTCTCAAATATGGAATTTTAACTTCGGCAGGTACCAAGGCTTCCATCCCATAAACTAATGAAAATGGGGTTGCCCTAGTAGATGTGCGCACCAATGTTTTGTAAGCATATAAAGAAAAAAGGCAACTTCTTGTGCCAATCCCTGTAGGTTTCTATCATTTTCTCTACCATCCGTTTGATATTTTTGGTAGTAACCTTTATTGCCTCATTCATTTACGGACGATATGACACTGGATTGTGATGCTTAATCTTGAATTAGGCACAAATTCCTTCCACCATTATGTTGTTCAAATTTTGAGCATTGTCTGAGATGATTCTTTCTAAAAGTCCATATCGATATATGATATCCCTTCTTAAAAACTTGTATATCATTGTTCATGTCACACTAGCATAAGATACTGCCTCCACCCACTTGGTAAAATAATTGATCATCACAAAGATAAATCGAGGTCCATTCGAAGCCTTTGGGGTGATGGGCCTAATCACATCCATGCCTTACAAGGAGAAAAGCCATGAAGGTGCTAAAACATGTAGAGTATTTGGTGGAGCATGGATCTTGTTGACATAGATTTGATACTTATGGCACTTCTTGACCTAATTAATATAGTCACTTTCCATTGTCAAATAATGATACCCGTTTTCATTATTTTTTTTGTCATCATATGCCCATTGGCATGTGCCCTACAAGATCCTTCACGTACCTCTTTTAGTATATGCCTAGCTTTTGCATTATTCACACATCTTAAGAGTATTTAATCTCCACTTCTTTTGTGCAAGACTTTTCCAACTGAAAAG
Organism: Firmiana major; assembly: GCA_033439115.1. Lineage (NCBI taxonomy): Eukaryota > Viridiplantae > Streptophyta > Magnoliopsida > Malvales > Malvaceae > Firmiana > Firmiana major. The sequence goes on along the minus strand of CM065897.1, from coordinate 34,713,475 downwards.
AATCCCATAACAATTCTTCTGATGATTCTTTTTTCATTCTCCGAAACATGTTCTAGGTATTGTTGACTCTTAATATATTATAAGATGTCATAGTACGAAGGTTTCCCATCCACTTCTTCTTCTATGCTAGCATAGTATACTGGTGAACTCTTTAACTTCATTCTAATATGTTGGATTTCGACATTAGTATCCAATTTGAACATCGTAGCTAAAGTAGCTAGAGCATCCGCTATTTGATTTTTCTCTCGAGATAAATGTTCAAATTGGATAGTTTCAAACTGATCAATTAATCAAGCTATTTATTTATGATATTAGACAAATTTTGGGTCCGTAGTTTCCCATTCCCCTCGAAATTGGTAAAGAACTAGAGCTGAATCTCCATACACTTCCAGTACATCAATCTTCTTTTCAACAACAACTTGCAAACCCATAACACGTGCTTCATGGTTAGTAACATTTTTTGTACAATTAAAATCCAGCCTTACAGCAATTTGATAGTAGTCCCCTTTAGGAGATATTAGGACCACACCCACTCTACGTCCTAAGGCATTAGATGCTCCCTCGAAGAACATTCTTCAAGTCTTTTCAACATGCCCTTCTTCTTTTGCTTGAAAGACAGCCATTAAATCTTCATTAGAGAAATCATGCTTCATAGGCACATAATTATCAGCCACACGATTTGCCAAGAATTCACCAATCACGCTTCCTTTAATGGCTTTTGGGTCACATGGATAATGTCATATTCAGATAGCATAACTTGCCACCTTGCAATTCTACTAGACAAAGATGGTTTCTTAAAGATATATTGTTGAAAGATTTCCTAGAGTATTTGTAATTATGTACCATATTTGATTATGTGCTATATTTCGTTAGTTAAGAGATTTGTGGGCTGGAAGAGAAATCTTAAGAATCAGTTTTATTTTCCTCTTAATTAGGAAGATTAGTTTCCTTTTTTGTTTCCTAGAAGAAATCTATAAATTCGTGTACATCAATATAGAAAAGTAAGATTCAAAAATATTTTATTCTCTATTTTTTATGGTATCAGAGCATAAAATAAAATTTTGAATTTGAATCTAATTTTTTATCCCTAAGATGTCTAGCGTCACGTCTGAAACAAACCAGCCTCCTCAGTCATCTCAATCCTTACTTTAAACTATCAGGAATCTATCTGACAGTCACTCTATTCAGATTACTACGATTCGACTAAATGGTGATAATTTCCTTCGATGGTCATAATCTATTCACATGTATATCAGGGGGAAAGGCAAGATTGGCTATCTCACAAGAGATATAAAGAAGCTCGACGTGAAGGATCTAACCTATGCCATTTGGGACGCTGAGAACTCAATGGTGATGACATGGTTAGTCAATTCCATGGTTGAATAGATAAGTGTGAACTAGCTCTGTTACTCTACAACCAAGGAATGATGGGACAACGTTTCACAAATATTTTTTGATCTAGGGAATCAATCCTAAGTATACGAGTTCACCCTACGACTTAGGGAAATTTGCCAAGCTGAGGACTCTATGACAAAGTATTTTAATTCTCTTAAAAGGATTTGGCAGGACCTGGACTTATTTAACGATTACGAGTGGAAAGCACCTGATGACTGCAATCAATACAAGAAGATGGTAGATATTGGCCGAATCTATAAATTTCTTACAGGTTTGAATGTTGAATATGATGAGGTCTGTGGCCGAATAGTTGGAAGAAAGCTTATGCCTCCAATGGGGGAAGTATTTGCAGCGGTTTGAAGAGAAGAAAGTCGAAGACATGTGATGTTGGGAAAGAAAGCTGCAGGTACAACCAGGTTTGTGGAAGGGTCAGCCTTGGCTATTCCTGAAACTCAAGTCAGTCGAAAACATCCCAAAACCAAGGTTCATGAGACAAAAATAACTTGCGCTGTGATTACTGTAGAAAATCGCGCTATACTTGAGATAATTGTTACAAGTTGCATGGTAGACCATTTAATGGCAGGGCAAATAAATCTGGTGAACAGAGCACACCTACAGAAAATGAGGATGAGTCATCTCTGTTCAGAAAAGAGCAATTAGATCACCTTCTTAAACTACTAAAATCCTATCCCGCACCTAATGCTCCTATTGGTTCCATGGCACATACAAGTAGCAATTCTTTGGCATTTTCTGTTTTTGGAAAAATCGATCCTTGGATCATAGATTTAGGGGCCTCCAATCACATGACAAGTTATTCTCAATTGTTTAGCTCATATTATCTGTGTTCTGGTATAGAAAAAGTTAGAATGGCGGATGGTAGTTTTTCACCCATTGCAGGCAAAAGCACATTAAAATTTCAAAAAAAATCACTCCAAAGTTAGTTTTACATATTCCAAAACTTGCTTGTAATTTTCTTTTCCATTAGCAAATTGTCTAAAGACTCTAATTGTTCTATTCTTTTCTTTTCGTCCATTTGTGTTTTTCAGAATTAAAACTCGGGGAAGACGATTGGAACTGCTAGAGAAATAAATGAACTGTACTACTTTGATGAAAATGCTTTTGGCTATAAAAAAGCTCATGAATTAGGTAGTACTAGTTCAAACTTTGTCTATGATAAAGTCATGTTATGGCATAGGAGATTAGGGCATCCTAGTTTTCCATATCTCAAATATTTATATCCTGAATTGTTTAAAGGAATTGATTGCTCAAAATTTCATTTTGAAGCTTGTCATTTGGTTAAAGACCATTGTGTTTCATTTCTAATAAAACCATATTCTGCTTCAAAACCATTTTATTTGTTTCATAGTGATGTTTAGGGCCCATATAAAGTTAACACACTTTTTGGCAAAAAATAGTTTGTAACTTTTATTAATGACCACAAAAGAGTATGCTGGGTTTATTTGTTGGAAAAGAAGTCAGAAGTTGAACATCGATTTAAAGATTTTTTCTTATAATTGAAAATCAATTTCAAACAAAAATTGATATTCTAAGAACAGATAATGGAACTGAATATTTTAACAAATATTTGAGAAATTTTTTTTTTAGAAAAAGGTATTATCCATCAATCAACTTGTCGTGACACATCACAACAAAATGGTATTGCCGAAAGAAAAAAATAGGCATTTACTTGAAGTAGCTAGGGTCATTATGTTTTCAATGAATGTTCCTAAATATCTTTGGGGAAATGCACTCTTGACTGCTAGTTACTTAATAAATAGAATGCCATCTCGAGTTTTGAAATTTGAAACACCTTTACAGGTTTTAAAAAGTTTTTTCCCCGTATCTCGGATAACTGCAGATCTTCCCTTAAAAGTGTTTGGTTGCATTTGTTATGTGTATATACCAAATATTCTTCGATCAAAACTGGATCCAAAAGCTAAAAAATGTGTCTTCATTGGTTATGCATCCAATAAAAGGGGATACACATGTTTTAATCCAGTCACGAAGAAATTTTTTGAAAGTGTGAATGTAAGCTTTGTTAAGTACCAACCTTTCTTTCAAAAAAAATTTTCTTTAGGGGGAGAACATAGTAGAAGAGAATAATTTTTGGAAAACTTTACCTACTCCAGAGACGTCTATGCCTTTGATTAATTTTGAAAAGCATTTTTTGGAAACACCTATTGGGATTATGGAAACTAGTAGCAGTACTGTAAGATCCGTATTTTTAAATGTAAACTTTATGAGTTCATAAGTAAGGTGATGTACTTATAGTGAGAAACATAAGTGATGTAAAGTCCATAAATTCAATGTACAAACTTGTAATAAGAGTTATGAATGATGTACGGACAAGTTTCATTATGTATGAATATGAAAAAATGGACTTTTATAAGTGATGAATGTGATTGGAACTCAAAATGAGTAGTGTGGTAAAATGAAATGAAGTTATACTTCCATTTGGTTTTGTATTATGTACCTTTAGTTGTACAATGAATGCACACAAGTTTTAATGAGTATGAAGTATGAATGGATGCCATTTTCAAGTCTTAAAGGTGGTTGGATGAGAAAATGACCATGACAGCAAATTAAAGATGTTTTGTGTGAAGTTACTGCAAAAAACTGTAGCAAAATCTGGAAAATATGAAGGCCAGATCGATCTTATAGGATGAGAGATCGATCTGGAAGAGCCAAAATGCTCTTATTCGAGAAAGGGAACAAGCCAGATCGATCTTCAATGAAGCCAGATTGATCTGCTAAACATTCTGTAATGAGAAGATCGATTTTAATGCAAACAAATTGATTTCCTTAGCTCTCGGGTTGGAGCTGTGAGACCCCGTATATGTATAGCTGTATATAGGAGCATGGGAATGTAAATAAAATCATAAGTATAATGATACATTTGTAATGTGAAGTATATGCAGTGTAAGTTCATAAGACTATGTACGCACTTGTAATAAGAATCGTGATTATACGTACAAGTTGCATTATGAATGAGTAGGAAGAAATGAACTTAAACACGAGAAGAATGTGATTGAAATGGTATATGAGTAGTGTAGTAAAATGGAAGGAAAGATTTTTATAAGTTGTATACTTCCATTCGGGAAATATCGTGAAAATTTGGTTGTACAAAGATTTCCCACAAGTTTTAATATATCTAAGTGTGATTGGATGACCTTTTTAAGTCTCAAGGAGCGATGAATGAGGAAAGGACTATGGAGGTAAATTAAGGAAGTTTTGAAGGGAGTTATTGCAGAAAAACTGCAGAAAATATAGAAATATGGAGGCCAGATCGATCTCATAGGATGAGAGATCGATCTGAGAGAGCCAGAATGCTCTTATGTGAGTAATGGAAGGGAACAGATCGATCTCCAAAGGGATCAGATCGATCTCCTTAACTCTCGGGTTGGAAGCAGATCGATCTCCCCTAAGACCAGATCGATCTCCTCAAGCTTCTGTTTGACAGCAGATCGATCTCAAGCCTCGACAGATCGATCTCCTACCTTTTAAACGTCTTAGAAAAGAGGGATTTTAGAGGACCAGATCGATCTCCACCCAAGGAAGATCGATCTCATCAAGTCAAAACTATAAATAGGAGCAGTTGGATCTGCTGATTTTCGGGATAAACCATTTCTTTCGACTTCAACTCAAGAACCTAGCTTTCTCACTCCTAAATCCAGCCATTTTCAGTAAAATTTGAGGAAAAGCTATTAGAGACAAAGTTGTTCACATCAAAGAGAAGAACAACATAGTTGGGAGGCATTTTCTCCATTTGTTGGATTTAAGCAACAAGGTGTATTTCCATTGGAGCAATGAGGAAATCAAGCTAGGTGAGTTTCTAATGCAAATACCCAAGTACATTTGTTTGGATATTGATATGGGAAATGATTAGTATGCATAGATATGATAGAAACTACCTAGAAAGTAAAGAATCCACCATAACCTAAGAATGGTCTAGTGTGAGAAAGTGGAATGTAGAAGTGTTAATGATGAATGAGATATCTTGAGAGGATGATTATGTTGTGAGCATGGTTTGGGCATGTTGATATTGAGATAAAGATTATGAGATTTACCACAAGGGGTAAAATGTATATTTAAGGCATTGGATAAATGCTTAATTGAATAAGAGTTAGAAACGTTAACTCGAGTGTTTGATGGATGAATTTCAGTTTCGGATGATACGTCGAAGTAAGTCGAGAGGAGAACGCGAGAAGCATAAAGGCGGATAGTTGCACACAAGTAAAGCGAGGTAAGGGACTGTGTGTTAGCAGAGATGTTCGTGCGTATTTTATAGCAATTTCGTAGATATATTGCTAGAACTAGTACGATATTATAATTCTATGAAATGATATGGAAGCATGAAAAGTACTATGATGTATATATGTATTGAGAAATGGGATAGGGTAAGGAAATAGCATGATATGCATGTTTTCAATGTTTTTCTCTAATTTACATTGATCTTGATGATTGAGAAATGTTGATGATAGGTTGGCTAATTTTACATGTTTTAGCATGAAGAGGCATGCTGTATGAATAAACATGTTTTGAGTTTTAAAAAGAGAAAATAGCCACCTATCAGTTTTGAGATGAGATTTGGTATTGAAGCGCTAGCTCACACCCGTTTTAATACCTTGATGTACCGTGCTGGAGTTTTAACTCGCGCGAGGGTTTTGAGAAAGTGCGGGAACTTTGCTCGCACCTGTTTTGTTGAGATGAGGTAAACCTGGGGGTCTGGGACCTAAGGGGATACCAGCCGACGGCCATTTGAACGGGCTGGGCCTTAACGATAGATCGTACCGCGCTGGAGCTTTGCGTTGACTGTGTGTCACGCTGCTTGCTCGCCTGGTATATGAGACATGGTTTAGGATGAAAAGTCCATCGGAGTTGGAGTATGGACTTGGGTCCACGGTCGTACGTAGAACAGTGTAGTTATCCATTGGTATACTATGTACCGTGCTGGGTGCACGTGAGTACGAGTATCGCGTAGATGACACATGATGTATCTTCACCATGAGTATACGAGGAGATGAGGTGGATTGAGATGAGCCGGAGGGCAGGACTGACCTATTCCCCTTCAGGCGAAGTGATGCCCTGTGCACACCTGATCAGTTAGGCCAGGGATCACTGACTATGGCCATATGTCTTGGATATTTGATTGCCGAAAATTCCATGCCTGTCTCAGAGATTCGAGAAACAGAGATAATCTCAGAAAAGAAAGAGATTTGCAGAAAAAATGAATTAAGAAAAGAAAGAGATTTTCGTTTTGATAAATCTCTAATTTCCCATTCGTACCGTGAGGGCACTATTTATGAGCATATTTTAAATGGAAGCTTGATATTTGATTTACACGAAAATGCTATTGAGAAATATATGTTTAAATGCATTTTTCGTATGATATTTCCATTTATAACAAAAACATGGTTTTGGTTTATGCATGCATGGGCTATGTAGGTAGTACGATATCTACCTGCTAGCATACATTTCCTTACTGAGCTGTGGTTTGCTCATCCCACTATTTTCCCCCTCCAGGTACTGAGAAGTAAGAGAGCGGTTGTCTCTAGGTCTTTTGTGTTGAACAGCTCCCACAATTCCGTAAAGGTATAAGAATTGTATACACGAGTATTTTGTATCTAATTTATCGTATCGCACAGTTATATCTTGGAATTGTAAACAGTATTATGGGGATGATATGTAAGTACATGGTATTTATATAATTAATTTTGTATATTTACACACACACCTGGGAGTGTAAATTAAAGCTTTAAATATTTCGCTGTAAATGAATGAATTTTAGTAATTGCATCTTCTCACAGCCCAACCGTAGTAGAGAATGTATGGATAGAAGGATTCCCAGAAGTGGGGTGTGACAGGAGCAGATCGATCTCCCCTGGATACAGATCGATCTCCTTAAGCTACTACCTGAGACAGATCGATCTCAAGCCTTCGACAGATCGATCTTATGCATTCAAATTGACGTGAAAATGAGAGATTTAAGGGGACAAGATCGATCTCAAGCCTTGACAGATCGATCTCATCAAGCAATTTCTATAAATAGGAGTAGAGAAATCTGTAGATTTCGAGAATAATCTCTCTCTTCCGTTTCAACCTAAAACCTCACTTTCTCACTCCTAAATCTACCCATTTCCAGTAAGATTTGAGGAGAGACTATTAGATACAAAGCTGTTCTTATCAAAGAGAAGAGCAACATACTTTGGAATCAAAGTCTCATTTGTTGGATTGAAGGAGCAACAAACATTTTTATTTGGAGTAAGAGGAGAAACTAGATTTGGTAAGTTTTTAACACTTCAACCCAAGTACATTTGGCTATTTATTGATTTTGGAGTTAATTTGTATGTATATTGATGGTTAAAACTACCTAGGATGTGATGGAATTAGTGTGACCTAGAAAACCTAGAATAAATCTAGTGTGAGAAGATATGAGTTGAATGAGTTAATGATCTATGGACATTGCTAAGTTGTTATTGAAGTAATATGAATCATTTGAAATGACTAAATGAAGCCACATTGTGAGTTTAGAGGAATTATGGAAATGAGTATGTAGGATGTTGATAAAATGCCATAGTGAAGAAATTGATGAGATATGAACACTATGAGCTTAATATCGATTTAGTATGAATCAATAGGCCTAAAATAATCATTAGACTTGAGATATGAGTAGAACACTGAAACTAGGCCTTATAAGTGTTAGTGGAGGCTATAGGTTAAATCGACTATACCAAACACCAGATTTAAGTAATATGGACTAAATCGATATGATATACGGCTTTGTGCAGTTCTGTAAAGTTCATTGGAGACGCATCGAACCGCACAAGTAAGCAACTCTAAGGAAACAAAATCACGCGACACGATTCCAGGTAAGGGAATTTTGTAAGTATATAGAGATAGCTGCTCGTACTTTGAACTCGTGGGTGAATATAGGGTGTTTATGAAATGTATGACTGTTTGAGAAAATGATTGATGATGTATACGAACTGTAACGAACCTTGACCCTTGAAAATCGAGAGAAATTTTTTTTGAACTTAATTTACCTACTTATTCCCTTATTCACTTAAGTTGTATTCCTGTGCAGTGTCGAAACACTTTTCCTAATTCTTTATCTGTAATTATACTTAATTTCCATATTTTGACATTTATGGCCGATAAAAATTTCGGCAGCATAACGGCTTATATATAAGCCTACTCACCTGCAATTTAATTGTTTTGACAATCCTAGATATCCACAACTACCAAGCATACTTTCCAAATCCAGATTTACAACTCAGTACATCCGTTTCGATTAAATACCAATCTTCTTGAAACCTAATCCCAAAAATAATATTCTTTACATTGTTTCCTTACAAACTTACATCCCAACAAAATATTCCCAATATATATCTGTGCATACAAATATGTCTGTACAGGAATGTAACTGTATACCTTTTTGCGTGTACAAAAAGTAGCCTAGGGTAGCTCTTTCCCACTAGTCTATGTCGTGTACACGGCAGGTAACGCCTATAGATTCACTGCAAATGATCTGAAGGTAGAGGGGTGAGCTTTTGGGGAAAAGCCCAATAAGATAATACTTTTAAAACAGTTCTGATATATAAAAGATTGTGAAATTGTTCATAGAACGGAACTTTAATAAAATACATAAATCATCATTTCATGCATAATCATCATAAAAAGTCATAAAGCATGCGTGTCTTTAAACAAATAACATGCTTAATCATTTTACAACTTTTCATTGTTCATGAATGAGTTCTTAAAACCATCGGGTTTATAAACGTTTCATAAAAATTTCATAAACCTTTTGTAAACATTTCATAAACATTTCATGAACATTTCATAAACATTTCATGAACTTTTCATGAAGCATACCGATCGTAACCAATTATCGTATATATCATGAAAACACATATTCATTCATCATAGTCGATATTCATAATCAAATCGAGGAGACTAGGCTATAACTAAGTCATGCGATACGTGTCATTCTCCGTAGAGAGTCATCATACCTATGGCCATGGTAAGGGGCTGTAGACTGGATTAGGGTGGTACAGCAATCATAATCATAAACATGGGTAGTATCTTCTTATTTCTTATCACATACTAGCACATAGCTAGGGCACAGGCACCAATGGCACTCACTGTGCGGGGAACATTCATGCGTGCTGCGCGGGCACGAGATACTATCAAAACATCATCATAAACCACCAGTAGCACGACATCTTCCACACAGGTTGAGTTAAGTGCTAAAGGAGCCCTACGTACCGGCACCCAAGTGGTGGAGCCGGAACACCACAAGAAGTAACCATGCATGAAGCCTATAGTCTTAAAACATCTTTTTTCCCCCCTTTTCCCTTTTTCTATGCTTTTGAAATTGTCAAAAGTTTCTTTAACGATATGGATATAAAATCATAAATGAATGTAAAACATCCATACGTTTCATACCTTAGGAAAATTCATTTCATATCATGGAAGGTACTCAGGGAATATTTTGACAAATTAAAACATGTTTCATAAACAGTTTCACAAGTATGAAAGCATTGATAAATCATTTCAAATTGTATGCACCTTCATAAAGTCTGTTATCTGTGAAACAATAATGCATTATCAGAACTAAGTTAAATAGTACCCCTTACCTTGATTTATTGAAAATTTCAGTTCGAGTAGTGACGCCTCCAAGTATCTTCCTTAAATCCTTCTACGATACTCCTACACCGAAATTTGTATTCTTAGTATCCTATTTATTTGAATTACCTACGATGCCTCAAAATCGTAATCTTGCTTACTTAGGAAAAATACACTTGAAATCATAAAATACGTATAGTTATCTCTAACACTTGCATAAATTCTTTACCTTGGTGTCTGTTCGTAATCCTTAATTGCTTCGACTTTGCAAGTCGACGAGCTCGGCCCTCCCGACTTTCACCCAAAATTTCGAATAAATACTTTTGATCACATTTCCCTCGAGTTTTCTTGATTTAGTTGATGCCTCTTACTCTATCCTCCATGTGATTCTATATATATATATATATATATATATATATATATATATCCAAAAATAACCTCCTTTTTCTTTTTTTTCTTTTTCTTTTTCTTTTCTTTTTCTTTTTTACTGTTCATCATTTTTTTTTGAATTTGATCTCTCCTTTCCCGCCACTTTGCTTCTTCCTTTTATTTTATTTCTTCTTCAGTTTCCCCGTTACCGTTCATCCTTCTTCTCTTCTTCTTTTTTTCCCTCTACCCGAGCTCACTGTTCACGGCTAAACACTTCAGCTCCACCGCTTCCTTTGATCTTGACACCACCATCATCCTTCCTATGTCTCGTTCCCTTCCTATTTCATTTCCCTTCGGGCTTCACCGCTCGCCACTGCTCTGATACTTCACTGTTGTCTTTGTTTCCAGCTCTCCTCTTCCCGGTTTGAGTAGACCTCCAGCTTAGACCAGCACCAACGTCAGCTCACGATCACTCTTCGCCCTTTGCTCTTCATTTTCTGTTTCTTTCCTCGAACACCAGTCCTCCTCACCAAGATTCTGCTGTAGCTTTTTCTGAAACAGGGACTGCTCTATGGTGTGGCTTGTTCCCACGTCCACTTCCTTCTCAGTCTGCTCCAACAGTGCCTTCTCCCATGTTTCTTTCTTCTCTTCTCCAGTATCCCTTCTTCATCTCTACTTATTGGTGCCTACCCAGCATCAAATGGCTCGACCCTGGCCTTAGTCCCTCCTCCTCCTCATCGCGTCACTTGTTCCAACCTAACTACTGCCCCTCTGCTTCTCTGTTTCACGCGTTGGGGTTATCTCTCGGCTTCATCAGTTTCATGTTTCATTTTCCCGACAGCCCATATCTCCTTGGTTTCCTCTTTCTTCTTTCAGGCCATGTCTCAATCAACCACCAACTTCTCTTATATATCTTCGGTAACTTCCTCTGTTTCCAGCGACCAACACACAGCAGTAGCCAGCACCTACAATTTTTTTTCTCGGTTTACTCTTCCTTTGGTTCAGTCGGTCATCATCACTGCCAGCACCAATCCACCTCTAACTTTGCTGCAGTTGGCTACTCTCCCTACTCCTCTTGCTCCTCGATTCAGTCTCCTTCTGGTTTCACTCTCTCTCACTTGTTTTTTCTTGCTTCAGTTTTCAAAGGACAGGACTCTCGTGTCCGTCTACTTTTTAGCGGATCACGCCAAAAATCAGTTCTCTGCCACACTCCCACGCTTTCTTTCTTGTTTAGGCCTCTGTCAAACTGCTCCCATCATCTTATTATTACTACTATTATTTATTATATTTGTTGTACATTCATTCAGCCTTTGTCAGTTCCCTATTATTTCGATTTCAGTCCTCCAACATGCTTCACAACTTCCTTCCTCCTGCAGAACCATCACTATCGTCTCCCTTTAATATATATATACACATATATATTTATATCCATGGGTGCATTATGATTTCCTTTTGCATATAATTATACATATATACATGTATATTTATGTACCTTATACATACATGTATATTTATACTTTAATCTTGGTAATAATTAAATATTGCCTACCCATACCTCTATATGTACCTATGTACATAATTGATTTTTATTTTATTTTATTATTTTTTTGGTAGTGCAATAATAAGGTTATACTTAAACTAATTCACTCGTAATCACATTTTTAAATCTTAGTTGCCTAAATTGTCATTTATAAATAACACCAAATATTTTGAAAATTTTCGTTATTTACACGAATAGCTACGGGTATGTATACGATTGGGTTTATTAAACGATTCTTGAAAAGGGGATAGTAAGGCTAATATATGCATAAATCACATATTTTGATGTTTTGAAAAACACATGGCTTTGTTTTAAGCAAATCAATGGATAGGCTGGCTAGTGTTTGACTGATTTAGTGAAATAGCACATGTGAGGTGCTAAGCATGGTTTGAGAACGATTTGGTTGTTTATTGAGTTGGCTAACGTTTTATGTGAATTGAATCGCGCTGGAGCCTCGCTCGCGCTAGATTTTTTATACTTTCTCTTGTATGAATAGTGCTGAAACTTAGCTCACACTTTGATTTGATTTCTGATGATGTTTTATAAACCGTACTAGAGTTTTTGCATGTACGTGGATTTTGAGTAGTTTTCTTATGCATATAACCGTACTGGAGCTACGCTCGTACGTGGTTTTTCTCATGTTTTATGCATAAATGTCGTACTAGAGCGTTGCTCGTACGAGGCAGTTTAGTTATGATGCATAAATTGTGCTAGAGCTTAGCTAGCAAAAGTTTTCACACTGTGGTATGTATGATGCTGTGGAAGTTGGTAAGATCCTCAAGCTAGAGAGGGCGGGGAGGTTCTCTTACCGTAAGACCCTTAAGCACAACATCTTCAAGCCAAAGGAGGCGAGGAGGCTCTGTTCGGCAGGGAGGCTCTCTTACATGGATACGAAAAGCTCCACGTGCACTTGAGACAATGAAGGTTACATTCAGTATGGGGTAGATAAGACCTACGACTGGTAGCCCCAACCATGGTATGGGTCTGCGGAGTACGCCGTACAGTGTATGTCACATGGAGTACAATGTACCGTGTGGTGGTTATGTGATGAGAAAGTCTAGCGAAGAACTAACCCATCTTCGTACCAGCATGATGCCCCGCACACCTGGATGCGTGTGGTCTGTGATGATTTATGACGTAGTTGACCAACATGGTCCATTGAGATATAGTGACCTGTCTCATATGATATTACATAGTACCACATGGTTTTGATACATAAGCGTGATTGTTTTGTCCAGGGTAGACCCGAGAGAGGGGTCGAGCCGTGAGAGAATTGCGATTTAAAGAGATTGTGATGAGATTGATGTGTTTTGAAAAGTGATAACTCTTATGTGATGTTTTGTGTAAGAGATGGATTTAAAAAGGATGTTTCTTAAATGAATTTCCCTTTTTTGATGAGTTCTAAAAGAGATTGAGCATGAGATGATTTTACATGTTGATATTTCCATGTTTTATGCCTGTTTACATGATTTTCCATACATGATATATGTATACTCATATGGCATAGTTTTATTTCCTCATGTTATGATTATAATGATTTATGCATAACATTATCAACATGTAGATAGAGTTGTTATCTACCATGCTTACATTATTGCCTTACTGAGCGTGTGGTTGCTTATCCCTCTCTATTTTCCCCCTCTACAGAGCGTACATAGCAGCCTAGTGAGGATTGAGGTGTTTTATTTTGGACATTCGCTGCTTCCATCACCAAAAGATATACACACAAGGATTCTTTTTGTATCTAAACATGTAAAGGCACAGTAGTCATTTGTATTGTAATGTGGGGGATGTAAAAGTTAGAAAACGTGTCATATATAACTTAACTTGAAATGAATGACAGTTCTTTTGATTTATTTAAGAATGAATGTTGATTGATGTTTATTATTGACTCATAGCCCAATTGAGTGTGGTGAGTTTGTTCACGACCGGGTATGGAAAGGAAAATGTGAAAAATTTATAGTGATTTTCGGTTATAAAAGAATAAAATGGGTCGTGACAAGTGCTCATAATCCTACTTTACCAGATGTGACTTTATTAGAGACAGGGGGAGAAGTACTTCCAACGGATTATAATCCTCAATCTAAGCTTCACGTTTATATTAGAAAAAAGTTTCCTAAACGTACTACTGATCTAGTTATTTCTCTTGCGGATGTTTAATCCAATTTGCCGAGTGATGGTCCTACAACTCAAAGTAACCTTCCTTCTACTTCCTTTTTATATCTTAATTTACTGAATATATCTTCTTTTGATCTTGATCTTCCAATTGCAATAATAAAAGGAACCTGAACATGCACTAAACACCCTATTACAAAGTACTTGTCATATGAAAAATTGCCAAACACTCATAGAGCATTTGTGTTTAGGATTTCTAATCCTTATGTGCCAAGAACTGTTCAAGAAGCAATGAGTGATTCGAATTGGAGATTAGCTATGATGGAAGAGATGAATGCTCTTAGAAGGAATGACACTTAGGGTGTTGTTAATCTACCCGAAGACAAGAAGACAGTTGGGTGTAAATGGGTGTTCACGGTGAAGTGTAAAACTGACAGAAGTGTGGAAAGATACAAAGCAAGACTTGTAGCAAAATGATTTACTCAAACTTATGGTATTGACTACCAAGAGACTTTTGCTCATATTGCTAAGATTAACTTTATCAGAATATTTCTTTCTCTTGTAGTTAACTTCAACTGGCCACTTCATCAATTTGATGTTAAAAATGCTTTATTGAATGAAGATTTACAAGAAGAAGTATATTTGGACCTGCCACCCAGATTTGAAGAAAAACTTGGAAAAGGCAAAGTGTGCAAGTTGAAGAAAACATTATATGGATTAAAGCAATCTCCTAGAGCCTGGATTAAAGCATTAGGAGACATGGTTTCTCACAAAACCAAGCTGATCACACCTTGTTTTTCAAACATTCCACCTAAGGTAAAGTGGCTATTCTGATAGTATATGTAGATGACATAATCATGACTGGGAATGATTCTCTTGAGATCAACAATTTGAAGAGTAAGCTTGAGGCTGAATTTGATATCAAGGACTTAGGAAAGCTGAAGTATTTCCTCGGAATGGAGTTTGCAAGATTTAATGAGGGAATTTTTATCGATCAACGTAAATACGTTCTTGATTTGATCAATGAAATAGGAATAATTGGTTGTAAGGCAGCAGATACTCCAATCGAGCCTAATGTGAAATTGAAAGTAGCGGCAGTTAATGAAGTGGTGGACCGAGAACGTTATCAAAGATTGGTGGGGAGACTAATCTATTTGGCACACACTAGACCTGACATAACTTTTGCAGTAAGTGTTGTAAGCCAGTTCATGCATTCACCTGAATCTACTTACTTTGAAGTCGTGTTCAGAATTTTGAAATATCTCAAGGGGACTTCGAGGAAAGGACTTTTGTTCAAAAATAGAGGCCATCTTCAGGTAGAGGCTTACACAGATGTAGATTAGGCAGGTAATGTAAGTCATAAAAGATCCACCTCAGGATATTATACTTTTGTAGGGGGAAATCTGGTTACTTGGAGAAGTAAAAAACAAAGTGTTGTGGCAAAGAGTGGTGCTGAAGCAGAATTTTGCTTTGTGGCATATGGATTGTGTGAAGTGTTATGGATAAAAAGACTCCTAGAAGAGTTGAAGGTTCCTATACTAACGCCTATTAAAGTCTATTGTGACAACAAGGCTACAATTTCTATAGCTCAGAATCCAGTTCTATACGACAGAACAAAGCATGTAGAAGTGGACAAACATTTCATCAAGGAGAAGATAGATAGTTGCATAATATGGATGTCTTACATACTAACTGCGAACTAAGCAGCAGACATACTCACCAAAGGACTTCCTAAGATGCAGTACGAGAATTTAGTTAGTAAACTTGCCATGAGTGATATCTTCATGCTAACTTGAGGGGGAGTGTTGAAAGATTTCCTAGAATATTTGTAATTATGTACCATGTTTGATTATGTGCTATATTTAGTTAGTTGAGAGATTTGTGGGCTGGAAGAGAAATCTTAGGAATCAATTTTATTTTCCTTTTAATTAGGATGATTAGTTGTCTTTTTTGTTTTCTATAAGAAATCTATAAATTCGTGTACATCAGTATAGAAAAGTGAGATTTAAAAATATTTTTTCTCTGTTTTTTATATACTTTAATGGATTAAGTCTAACAACTAACCAGGTTGTGTGATACAACATGTACTGCTTGAATCTCTAAGTTATCCCCACCAAAGAATAACACATCTTCTTTAACTGAGAATATTTCTATATATAATCAATTAACTTCTTGCTCATATAGGAGATGGCTTGTTCTTTCTTTCCAGTCTTATCTTGTTGCCTTAATACTCATCCCTTTGTGTTCTCGTAAACAGTCAAATGAAGAATCAAAGGTCTACCGGGAACAAGAGGTGCCAACACTAGAGGATTTAACAAGTATTCCTTGACCTTATCAAAAGCCTTTTGACATTCTTCATTCCACTCCCCAGAATCATTCTTACATAGAAGCTTGAAAATTAGATCGCATTTAAAAGTGAGCTGAGAAATAAATCGAGATATATAGTTCAACCTCCCTAAGAAACCTCTTACTTCTTTCGTTGTGTGTGCAGGTGATAAGTTTTGGATGGCACGCACATTGTCGGGATCAACCTTTATCCCCTTTCGCTGACGATGAAGCCAAACAACTTCCTTGATTTTGCCTAAATGAGAATTTAGCTGGATTCAACTTTAATTGATACTTCCTCAATCTTGCAAAAATCTTTTCAAGGTTGGCCACATGATCTTCTCCCTTAAGAGACTTTGCAATCATATCATCCACTTATACCTCAATCTGTTTATGCATCATGTTGTGAGTAAAATTCACCATCGCCCTTTGATAAGTAGCTCAAGTTTTCTTTAAACCAAAAGGCAAAACCTTATTGCAAAATATTCCCCTCATTGTTACAAAACTGGTTTTCTCCATATCTTCTGGAGCCATCTTAATTTGATTATAGCCAAAGAAACCATCCATAAATGAGAACATGTAATGTTTTGTAGTATTATCCACAAAGGTATCAATGTGAGGAAGGGGAAAGTTATCTTTTGGGCTTACTCTGTTCAAATCAAAAAGTCCATGCATATTTGTACTTTTTCATCTTTCTTAGGAACAGAGACTATGTTGGCTACCTACTTCGGGTACTAGGCTACTTTCGAAATTGCATCAAACTACTTTTTGACTTCTTCTTTGATTTTTAATAGCATTTCAGGCTTCATGCATCTAAACTTTTGTTGTACAGGCTTGCATTCTAGTTTCAAAGGTAACTTATGTTCTACAATGTTAATATTAAGCCCAGGCATATCTTGTAAGACCAAGCAAACACATCCACATATTCTCGAAGTAATCTTTTCAGCCTTTTTTTCTCACCCACTGCTAATGATGTTTCGATTTTGACCTTCTTCTTATTCTTCATATCTCCCAAATTAATTCCTTCAATGTTTTCATGATAGAGCTCAATTGGTTTCTTTTCATCTTCCATTAGTCTTACTAAATCATGGGGTAAGGTATAGTTCTCTAAAACTTTTCCATTGTTAGATTCATTGATTGGAGCAAGATTTTCAAAATTGATTTATGAATTATTGACATTATCATCTTGTTTGTTATTTTGATACCAAAAAATTGGTGAAATAAAAGAATGTAGGTATTTGATGTTGACAAGTAAGAAAAGATAAGCAATCGATCGAGGAAAATGGAAATCCATCATAATAATCATTTATTGAAATGAAAAATAATAAAAGTTGGCCCATACATGGAAAATTTATTTGGTGCTTTTAGGTTGAAGCGTTGAAAATCCAACTTTCATTATTCAATACATAAAAAGAAAATGATGAAAGCAAATATCTCATTACTTTGCATGATAAATAATTGGGAACTCCAAAACTGTCCAGTTCTTCAATTCTGTGCCTGGAGGAGTCAAGTACACAAACTGATTGGCTTCTTTCTTTTCCAATATCTCTCCATCTACCGTATGAATTGACAAATCAGAAAAAGCTTCTTTAAACTGCACTGTGAACATTCCTCCCTTATTAGTGACCGAATCAGGATAAATATACCTATAAGAACGGAAAGTGTCATAGAGATAAGGAATGATCAGTCTCTTAGATTTAAACTCATACCCCTTTAATCGTGCTACCTGTCTTTCTCTCTTTTCCTCCATCATCTTCACCTTATCCTTCCAAGTTGGCACAAACCCCAATCCAAACTTATCTTTATTCTCCCGAATAAAGGGTGATTTTTTAATCCCTTGCAGATTTCTTCCTAATCCAGTTTCGAAACGCCAACCTTTTCTCATGTTTGCTTACGACCATCATTGTAATTGCTGACAGACGAGGAGTATACTAACTTAAACCTTCCCTTATGTAAGTTGCATTAAATAACTCAAAAGACCGATATGAGCATTCCACTGTATCCTCTACTGCTTCAAATATAGAGCGTTTGGTGATCGAGTGACAAAAATATCTTCTTCCCCAAAAATAGAAATTTGCTTATTCCTCATGAAAAACTTCACTTTTCGATGAAGGGTAGATGTGACAGCTCTGACCATGTGAATCCAAGGTCTCCCTAACAGAAAATTATATGAAGGTACAATGTCAATAACTTGAAACTGAATATTAAAAGTACATGGACTCTCCAATGGTATTTTTATATCTCCCAGCACCTCTCGATGAGCCCATCAAAAGCCTTGACAATCATGTTGCTGTTCTGCATGTACGATAAATCCACATGCAGTCTTGACAATTTACAGATAGGCATCACATTAATGGTCAAACCATTATCAATAAGGACGTTACCAATTGTGTGACTCTTACATCTAGTCTGATGTGAAGGGCTTTGGTACTACCACGTCCCTCCGCAGGAATATCTTTATCACTTTAAGATATATAATTCGAGGTAGCTAAGTTCCCGACCAGATTATCCATATTATCTATTGATATGTCAGAAGTCACATGCGCTTGATTAATTACTTTTACTAAATCATTCCGGTGAGATTCAGAATTAAGGAAGAGTGATAAGAGTGAGATCTTCACTTGTCTCTTATTCAACTACTGAACTATACTATACTCACGATGCTTGATCAAACTCAAGAATTCGCATGCATCCTTTTCTGTAGCATGTTTTTGGTAATTGTCATCTAGTATCTTTATCGGATTGGCCCTATCTCCTTCAACGATTTCTTCTATTACCTTCTTTTCCTAACTTTAGTCAACATTTTATGACTGTAACAATGCCCATTTTGAGCCATTCCCTCAACTCCCGTGATGCTTGCAGCTTTAGAACATCTTGGGGATATCGTATCTCTTACTCTATTTATCATCACATCAAAACCGTATCTCCATGGTATCGCTTTGTTATCCTTATATGGAAAAGGAGTGGGGCCCTTAATGGTGATTCCACTACAAGAAGGGTTCTCACTAGCAGGGTTAGCCCTCCTTTTAGCATAAAGTATTAGTGGTTTTGTCTCCCATTCATCATCAATTATGTTAACTACATTCTCATCTTTCTCTTCTTCCCAAAACTCAACTTGAAATAAATCCATTGATTCTTGCAACTTGTAACAAAAAGCTTCATAAAACTGAATAAGATTACCTATGATGTCATTGTGATATTTGTAATAAGTCAAGTTAGGATCATACAACCTTTGATGAGTTCTCAAAGCTGAAGTCACCAGCTGCAACATATCCACCTTTACTAACGTATCAAAAACTTGACTCAATGGAGTCTTCACTTCATAGGCAGTTCTTTTGATGCGATGATTCTTATCTTTACTTAACATGTTTACTGTCGCTCCACCATGATCTGGTAAAAGATTCCTATTTACAGCTACTTTTCCTTTATCTTATCAAACTTCAATTGTCTAGCCCTTATAAATCTTTGCACTTTGTACTTCAGCCCCATGCAATTTTCTATGACTAACTTATATTGTCATTGTCATAAGCATATTTCGCATTTAGGTTGTACCATCGAGGATAAGAAGGCTTTAAGGGCTCTAAATAAAAAAGGTGCAATTAGACGGTTTTGTAATAACTTAGGGTAGAGTTCTGCATGTGTTATGGGGATTGGAGTGATGGGGATTCTTTCTTGATTATTGTGATATCTTCCGAAGTTGTTCATTTGGTTTGTGGGTTGAGCAAAAGGTTGGACTAATCTTGGTGTTAGTGGGCGAAAAACAGGTTAGGCACTTGTTGGCGGATTTGGTTAGTGTGGATATGGTGAGACATAGGTGGGTAAGACTGGTATGGGTTGTATTGGCGTTGATGGGTATAGCCACCATAAGATATTGCCTTGGCATCTTTTTCTTTTTTTTAGAGATTTTACCCTTTTTCATCTCTGCACCCTGGATCTTGTCACTTTTAATGGCATTTTCTATCACTTCTCCCGAAAGCACCATGTCAGCGAAGTTTTTACTGACATTTTTTAACATCCTCTCGTAATAAGGAGCCTTGAGAATGTTCAAGAGTAAGATTGTCAACTCCTTTTTCGTCAATAGAGGTTGAACCTCAGCAGCTATTGAACCTCAGCAGCTATGTCCCTCAACCTTTGAACATACTCCTTAAAACTCTCATTGGCCTTCTTTTCCATGCTTTGTAAGAAAGGGCAATCAGGAGCCATGCCATTCACATGACAGTATTGGGCAAAAAATGCTTGGGCAAGATCTTTTCCAGGAATGCATATGACTCCTATCCAACTGTATATGCCATCTTGCGGTTGACCTTGTAAGACTATCTTGAAAGCAGTGAACCATCATCTTTTCATTACGAGCATAATTGACCATCTTTCTAAAAAAAAAAAATCATAATGTGAGTTGTCAGACATTTGGTTCTATCATATTTCTCAAAATCGGGGACTTTAAATTTCGTAGGTAACACCAGATTAGGAACTAAACTTAGTTCTTTAGCGTCAACGTTCGAAAAGATATCATTTCCTTCAACAACCCTTAATCTCTCTTCCAACATATTATACTTTTGTTGCATCCTTACAGTAAGACTTGGTTCGAGTGCCTTTCTCTTTAATTTCTCTTTTTTAACGGGGTTGTCTAAATTTGGGACAAAGACAAGGTCAACAGGACTAGACCCTACATTCATACCAGATTGGCCTTGGTTAACAACAGGGACAGTTCCTTTCATTGAAGATGCTACATGAAGATAAACCCTTTGAGATGCTTGGGCTTGAAAAGAAGTGAATCCAGGTGGGTATGTAGGGTTATCTTTATGAAATTCCTTCCATACATTCATATCTTGCACAACCCCTTTTCTTTGGCCATACTCATAATCAATTCCGTCATCTTAGCCATTTGTTCTCGAGACTCTTCTTGAAACAATTTCTTGTGGTATCTTTTCCATCTTTACATGTCGATTGTTCATTCTCTATTGCTTTAGTTTGTGTACGAGTACGATATGAATGATTTAGAGGGGCTATTTTTGTACATTTATTGTCACAATTAGAATAAAAATTATTTTCATTTGATGTTTGTGAAAGAGGAAAATTCAAAATCTTTATAAAAATTTTATTGCATAAAATAAGAAAAACTCGTCTCATAACAATTGCATAACAAAATTGAAAATTCATTACATCCATAAAGGGACCTAATGATGCCACATAATTCTTTTAACAGCATTATAATTACCCTATATCTCTTCCAACAATTAGAGTAATCTTTCTCCATGCTCTGTTATTAGGCTAAACTAAGCTTCAACTCCATTATTTCATCTTCAATTTCTCTTGCCCTATGAGCCACCTAGTCAATTTGTGAAACATGGTCCATTAAGCTGTGAATCTTTCCTCAAAATTGCATATTTTCCCATAAGTTGTGCATATTTCGAACCATATTCTCAAGATCTTGTTGATATGCTTGGGCTTGGTTAAGTGCACACTGGAGTCGAATCTTCCATTGTATCACCCCCGTTTGGACTTTATCAAGGTCATGTTCCTTCTTTTGTACCTTTGCTTTGCGTTGTTCATTCTCTTCCCTTAAAAGATTGTTTTCAGACCTTGAGAGCATTTTATTCAAGTCCTTAATTTCATCCATCAACTTGTTTTTCTCTTGGTGAACTCTTGCCTATGCTTGATCTTTTTTCCCCATTCTTACCTCAGTTTCATACTTGAACCTTTTTTTTCTTGATCTAATTCCCCTTTTTCTTCCTTCAACATCCTCTTGGCAATCTCCAAATCTATCATGAGGTCCCAAGGAGCAGGCACTTTAAAAGGTTTTCCATCTTCTTCAGGCAAAAGCTTCGCGTCCTTGGCTCGTCTTGCATGCCACATAAAGTATTTGGGAGAAACTTTATTTGTGAACCGTCTTGAGTCTATTTTAAATGTTGCCTTTGATGCCTTAACATCTTATTCTATTTTCGTAAAGGCTCCTGCCTTCGTATAAGCAAGCTTTCGTTGATTCAAGCCATACGTCATGGGGATGAATTGTTCATATCCAAGCTATCTTCGTACCATTAGTGGTGCATAACTAATTGTATCCCGAATTCCCAACATTGATTCCCACATTGGTAGAACTTTGATTTCCTCTTCATCCATGGTGCTATCCGATCCACTTCGCGACGCATCAATTATCACAACATTGAGGTCCAAGCGTCCTTCATTTTTGACTTTGGCCATATGCTCTAAAAAAAGCCTCTTATAGGGACACTAGTCTTGAAAAGTGCCCAATCAAAATTTGATTCCTCAACCTTAAAATGGCTTTTTATCTAAATATACAGTAACTCGATATATCCGATGAAACACCTTTCTCCTTTTCTTCGACAATAGTTTAGGGATATAAAGTCTTTGCCAAAATGGTCGGGGCCGCATTTACTTAATGTCCAACTTGCTCCACGAAGTCAACCAATGAAACTTCAATGTGCCTTAAAGTTTTAGGAAAAACCACTAATCCATAAATGGCCAAAGCTAGAATACTCATACACTGATGGTCCTCCAAAAGCTTATGGATGTAGGCGTGCAAAAATTCCCAAGATATACAAGAATTCTGCCTTTAACCATTATATGTTGGTTGATGTTTTGCACATCAATATCGGTCATCAATGCTAACTTCTTTCGACAACTTGTCTTATTCTTCCAATAGATCTTGTCCTTGTTTTCTAACTTAAAACGACGTGACACTTCATATTCTTCAATTGTCGGTAGCATATCTACCTCGTTGAAGATAAAGCATCAGTAAGATGGATCTCAAAACTACGCCATGGCCCTATCAAGTTACAATCAAACGAAATTGAGAGCAACATGGCCAAATCCCCATACTTTTTTCCTGAAACACTTCTTTTCTTATCTTGATCTAGCCTTTCCAAATACTGATTAATTCACTCAGGTCATTCTGCCTAAGATCAAGATGCACCTTTTAAAGGAGAGTAAAAACATAATAGATAGGAAGACAATCACCATCTCTCTTTTGGGCTTCTTCATACCTAGCCTAGACAGAATTAGAATGCTCATACTTTTGAGATCTATTTTAAGGCAAGCTTCCCATTGATGCAATCTTCAATTTCATCTACAATTGTTATGAGACATAACACATGTACAAATGCATTAGTATGTTTATTTTTATTTTATACTAATGCATTAGTATTATTCTATGTAAGGTGTAATTGGTCACCTAATCAAAATTACGGATAAAGCATTAAGATACATTCAACTATCTAGGTTAGAGAGTATGATTATGCGTGGGGAAGGTGTTAGGTACCCTTACAATGCCCATCCTATAATGGTACCAACTATTTTAAGTCATTCTAAATTTGCCTTGATTTAAATTAATTTCGATATACTTATATCAGACTCGAGTTTTCGATTTACATATGTAGCTTGTACCTTATGATTCCTATGTGTACGGACGTTATATTTCATAGTTGAATCATAAGAAGAATATTTACTATCATGCAATCGATTTATTGAAAATTAAAAATGCATGTAAGCTACATAACAGCGAGATACGAGTTCAATTAATTTTCAAGTAAGTACAGGGGTAAAACGGTCAATTGACCAAAATTCGGTATAAATCCGACGAGAAAATTTCATTAAAAATATGAAATCAAGAAATCTTGATCAATAACGAGGAAAATATTTATTTTTTAGTCTAATTTATCAAGATATGAATTTAATTAATATTTTTGAAATTTTTGTCTCGAAAAATGAGCCTAAAAATATTAAAAAATATATAGAAAAAGTAAAATCAGATTGATAAATTCATTTACGGACTAAATGAATTTAATAGGAATTTTTGAGATATTTTAAGATTTTTAATATTATTTTAAAGATTAAAATAATATTAAAAATATATTATAAAAAAAATGAAATGAAAAAAAAAAAAACAAAATCTGAAAACAGAAAACTGAAGAAACGAAACCCGCACGAAACCGACGAAGACGCGACCCGAGGGGAAATCTTCACCGGCGACGAACCAGCAACCGACGGCGCGAGGAGTGCTGGGCAACGGAACGACCGGCACCGGGGGAGAGTTTGACGGCCACCACGCGCCTGGAATCGCCGCCGACGAGGAGATCGGAGACGTGGGAGGCCGCGGGAGAGAAGGGTAAATCGGGCGGAATCCGGCGCCGATTTACCCCTGCCCAGGCCAAAAGAAGCCTCTAGAGGCGAGGCCAAACCATTTGGTGGTGGAATCGGCCAGAGAACCGGTCGGATGGCGTCAAAACGGCAAAAGGAGCCTGAACCAGTCGGTCGGTTCAGTGGAAAGTGCTGTGCTGAACCGGACCGGACCGGTTCAGCCAAGGAGAAAAGGGGAAAAAGAGGAAAAAAGAAAGAAAAGAGGAAAAGAAAAAATTTTTGGATTTCACCGGACTTCGGGTAAGTCGATACGAGATCAAAAGTGACCAATTTAATTTTCGATAAATTTATTTAAATTATATTTAATCGAAAATTGACCCGGAGTTTAATATACAAAATTATGCAGTTCGATGATTAATTCCGAACGGAATCCCGATTGAACTCCGATTCGCGCACCATCGCACAATCTCGGGTAAGTTAAGCTCATTTACGACAATTTAAGTGATTTATGCGTATTTAAGATTTAATTTATGCATTTCGGATTAAATTTCAGATTTAGTAAATTATATTCGAAAAATTGAAATAAATGTCGTAAATGATATACGGGCTATCCAAAGAGCTTGGAATAAAGCCCAATGGTATTGATAAGTCCAATGAGTCGATAGACCCTGATGAACGGGCTTAATACGGATTAAGGCCCAATAAAAGTGTTTAAGGCCCATTAAGAGTAAACGGGCCCATTTAAGTGAAATGAACTGTATTAAATGTGTAATACAGTAGGAAAAGTGTAATTAACTCAGTAAATGGTTAAATGCAGCTCCAGAGTCATATTGAGAGTTGACCGGACTGCGAGATAGACAGCACAGAGGAGGAGAGGTCACACAACGTGATCCGATGTAGGGGACTCTTGCAAGTAGCTAAAGATATCTGTGCATATTTTCGTTGGATTTTACATTCACTGAAATTGTTTGAGGGTCAGAGAAAATTGATAATATTATAGGGACCCGATATGGGTAAATTACGATTTTGCCCCTAATTAGGCAAAAAGTGAAATTTTGGAAAAAGTGGTAAAAAGCATGGAAATAATGTTTTGAGTGGTTTTTATTACTGTGTAGCAGAAGAGTAGGTGAATGAGCTAATGTTTTGAGGTCGATGTAAACTAAGCACACTTTATAGTGCTGATTTTAATGATTTTAAACATCCCTATTTTTAAAGAGCCATCTACCGAATTATGTGAAAACAATCGTGCTAGAGCACAACTCGCATTTGATTTCAGATGTTTTTCACATACATTAGTGCTGGAGGTTTACTCGCACTACATTTATTTGACATGCATGATAGAGTACTAGAGCGTTGCTCGTACTCAGTTTTTATGTGATTTGTGCATGATAGAGTGCTGGAGCGATTAGCTCGTACTCGAGTTTTACATGAGATGCATGGCAGAGTGTTGGAGCCTTGCTCGTACTCAATTTTTCATGATTTGTACATGACATTATACTTGAGTGATTTGCTCGTACTTGATTTGTAATGAGAACTATGCATGACATGGTGCTGGAGGTTTACTCGCACTAGTGTTGATATTTTGACATGCATATACAGTGTTTTGAGGCCGAGTGTTGACTGTGTGTCACACTCAAGACGCGCACTGTAGTTTTTCGTGATATATACACATGTTAGAAAAATCGTGACGATTTCCTCTGTGTAGACTGAGTGTCACACTGTTTAGATGTTCTCACGTGGATTTAGAGACGTGGCATTGATTCCATAGTATGAGGGCTAAGACCTATGGCAGGCACCCTGACTATGATGTATTTCCATGGTATGAGAGGCTAAGACCTATGGCAGGCACCTCGACCATGATGTATGGGTCCACGAGTGTACGTTGTATCGTGCGTGTGGCATGGAGTACACTGTACCGTGTTTTGTGTTGTGGAGTTGTGGAAGAGAGTGTTGATAGCTGGCGGTTGTGATGGACTGACCCCCCTTCCTGTTATAGCAGTGATAACCCGCACACCGAGTACTGTGTTGCCTAGGATTTCACCACATGTTAGGATATGTACATAGTCCGGAGATGCTCTCTTATGGTAAGATCCTTAAGCCCAACATCCTTAAGCCAGAGTGGGCGGGGAGGCTCTGTTCGGCGGGGAGGCTCTCTTACATAGTCTAGAGAGATTGCATTTAGCCACTGAGTCTCGCATGATATATTACATGTGTTTTATGATACGGGTAGACCTAAGGGATGGGTCGAAACCCAGTTTATTTGTGTTGTGATGAGAAATGCCATATTTACTATGTTTTAAATGTAAATGACATATTTTATATAAAGGCATTTTTAAATGATTAAATATGCATTGTTTTGCATGAATGCCTCTGATTGATAAACCAGCATGTGTTTAGTACATGGAATTTTAAATCTGTACTATATTATATATATTTTAAACATGTTTTTGAATTGAGAGAAGGAAAGGCAAAGCACTATTTTCAGTAGATAGTATGGATGTCTACTTGCTTGCCTGATTTCCTTACTAAGCGCGTTGATAGCTCATCCCATTCATTTTTCCCCCATCTCTACAGATTCTCGTTAGTAGATTGAGTAGGCTGAGGTATTGCATTCCTTTGATCCGCTGCCATTCCCCATCTAGCGAAAGGTATACACATGCGTACTCTTTTGTATCTGAACAATGCATAAACACAGTGATGTACACGATTTAATATGGGGGATGTAATGATGTAATTATATTTCAGTATACGAATTTACTTATGATATAAATGTCATGTATGTATTATACGAAAAAGAATGGTAAGGTATGTATGGATGAGGAGACTAATGCCTATTCACAGCCCAACTGTTGAGGAGATAAAGGTAAGTAAAAAGTGAAAAATTTATTGTGGTTTTTGGTAAGTCGCGTGTGGGAGGAGGGCGTGACAGAATGGTATCAGAGCGTAGTTGGTCTGATGTGTCTAGGCATTTGTAATTAGGAAAATGTACATCCCCATATCACTGTGTTTTGTTCAGTTTCAATTGTGTATACAAGATGGGAGTTGGACAAATTAATGTTTATGAATGCAAGAATTAAGCCTTTATTGCAATTACCCACCGTGGTAGAGGGGCGAGAGGTAGGGCTAGAGGCCGTAGAGGTAGGTCGACTAGCCAGGGTGTGTCTTTGACTACCCATACACCCCCAGGTACTCCTGAGGTACCAGATACGACTGAGGCACGCTTCACGAGGATAGAGCATAGCCTAGAGGCGATAGTAGGGCTGTTGGCACAGACTTTGCCAGGTAGACAGAGACAGGATGCAGAGACTGCGACTGGGGAGGCAGTTGCACCTGATACACCTGCGCAGCCTGTACAGAGGCCACAGACTATTGATACTCCTACACCCCCACCAGTTCAGGTTAGTATAGGATATGTGTGTGATTTGGATCGGTTGCGACAGTTCCAAAAGCTTGAACCTCTATCTTTTCGAGGGGCCAAGGACCCAGCTAGTGCAGAGGAGTGGATTAGCGAGATGGAGAAGTTGTACGATTTCTTTGAGTGTACGACTTCTGAGAGAGTCGTATTTGCTGCGTTCCTACTGAAGGGAACGACAGAGCATTTGTGGAAGTCCACCAGGCCGATATTGAGAGCCTGACATGCTGAGATTAGTTGGGAGATGTTTTTAGAGGCCTTCAGGATGCAGTTTGCTCCTGATACTGCACAGCGTAGACTGCAAGCTGAGTTTTTGGGATTGAGCCAGGTGAGTCTCACAGTGGATAAGTACGAGACTAGATTTTTGGCTCTGGGGAGATATGATCCCGATACCATGTACAGCGAGACCAAAAAGGTCAGCAGGTTTGTAGGCGGAATGAGATCTGTGTTGCGGTCTAGATTGGTACCACTAGACATTGGTACATATGATGAGGCATTGCGTAGAGCACAGCTTTGTGAGCAAGATTATAAGAGGCATTTCTCTGAGTTTGGGAAGTTCAGTCGGAGCCGAGATAGAGAGAGGAAGAGGCTTGCTAGAGATAGAGGGTTCAGTTATCGAGGAAGGAGGAGACTCTTTGGTAAGGGACCATAGATAGAGGAGGTGCGAGAGCGACCAGTTAGACCTCCTACATACCCGACCATAGCTCCGACGAAGGGCATTATGATTGGATGATCGAGGCCTACTACTGATCAGTGCAGCCGATGTGGTAGACATCATGGCGGTAGACCTTGTCTGTTGAGCCCTGTTGTGTGTTTTCGATGTAGGAAACATGGGCATATTGCTAGAGAGTGCCCAGAGACATATGTAACTGCCTTACAGAAGGGCAGGGAGCATGATAGAGCTTTAGCTGGTACGTCTGCTCAGAGAGGTAGAGCGACGGCAGAGGAGAAAGGGAAGCAGGTGATGGGTCGAGGGCAAGTACATGCCTTGAACCAGGACACAACTGATGCTTGTACGAATGTGATTAGAGGTTTCATTGCGTATGTAGTGGATACGGATAAGGTACATCCGGAGTTGGTAGTTATTCCTGTGGTCAGTGAGTACCCAGATGTTTTCCCGGATGAGTTGCCAGGGTTACCACCAGACAGAGAGATGGAGTTCTGTATAAATTTGGTGCCTGGTACTGAGCCTATTTCGAGACCATCGTATCGCATGGCCTTAGTTGAGCTAGAGGAGCTCAAGAGACAGTTGCAGGAGCTATTGGATAGGGGTTTTATCAGACCGAGTGTTTCACTGTAGGGAGCACTGGTTCTGTTTATGAGGAAGAAGGATGGAAGCCTCCGATTGTGTATAGACTACAGATTGTTGAATAAGGCTACCATCAAGAGTAAATATCCCCTTCCACGTATTGATGACTTATTAGATCAGCTTCGGGGAGCGCAGGTCTTTTCTAAGATTGATCTGAGGTCTGGGTATCATCAGTTGAGAGTTCGGAGTGGAGATGTACCCAAGACAGCATTTAGGACTCGATATGGCCACTATGAGTTCCTAGTTATGCCATTCGAACTGACGAATGTTCCCGCAGCTTTCATGGCTTTGATGAACGATGTATTCAAGCCATATTTGGATCAGTTTGTTATCGTATTCATCGATGACATATTAGTATATTCGAGATCCGAGGAGGAGCATGAGGAGCACCTCAGGATTGTATTGCAGACTCTACGAGGGTAGCAGTTGTATGCTAAACTCAGCAAGTGTGATTTTTGGTTGACAGAGATCTCATTTTTGGGACATGTAGTGTCGAGGGATGGTGTATCAGTAGATCCATCCAAGATTGAGGCTGTAGTTCAGTGGGAACAGCCGAGGACAGTTACCGAGATCAGGAGTTTTTTTGGTTTTAGCAGGGTACTATCGAAGATTTGTTGAGAGATTTTTGAAGATGGCTGCTCCGTTGACACGTCTCACTCAGAAGAGTGTTGCATTCGTGTAGGACGAGGATTGTGAGAGGAGTTTTCAGGAGTTGAAGAGTCGATTGACCACCGCTCTGATTCTCACTATTCCTATCAGCTCAGGAGGATTTTCAGTATATACCGATGCTTCGCATCAGGGACTGGGCTGTGTGTTGATGCAGGATGGGAGGGTAGTTGCTTATGGATCCAGACAGCTGAAGGACCATGAGAAGAACTATCCGACCCACGATTTAGAGTTAGCAGCAGCAGTGTTTGCGTTAAAGGTATGGCGCCACTACTTGTATGGTGAGAAGGTTCAGATTTTTACCGACCACAAGAGCCTCAAGTACCTATTCTCACAGAAGGAGCTGAACATGAGACAGAGAAGATGGCTAGAGCTTCTGAAGGATTATGATTGTGAGATACTTTATCATTCGGGTAAGGCTAATGTTGTAGCAGATGCTTTGAGTAGGAAGAGCCTTGGGATGGTATCGTATATGATGATGGTCAGGGAGCACGAGCTGCTAGAGCAGTTTGCTAGCCTCAGTTTGGGAGTTATGCCTTTCGGACATGGATGCAGATTGTATGATTGTGAGTCTACGCTTAGAGCCAGATCTGTTGGACAGGATCAGACAGGCTCAGTAGATTGATCCATATTGCATCGATGTGATTAGTCAGATGCAGAGGGGCACAGTGATGGATTTTGAGTTGAGTTCTGAGGGACTACTGAGGTACAGAGGTAGATTGTGTGTTTCTAAGGACCCAGAGCTCAGGAGATTGATATTGTCGGAAGCTCATTCATCAAAGTACACGTTGCATCCGGGGAGTGGCAAGATGTATTAGAACCTCCGGAAGGTGTACTGGTGGTCAGGTATGAAAAGAGATGTGGCAGATTTTATGGCGAGATGTCTCGTATGTCAGCAGGTGAAGGTAGAGCATCAGAAACCTGCAGGATTATTGCAGCTTCTACCTATACCGACATGGAAATGGGAGCATATCACCATGAATTTCGTGATGGGTTTACCGAGGACCCAGAGGAATCAAGATGCTATATGGGTGATCGTTGATAGACTGACGAAGTCAGCCCACTTCTTAGCTATGAGAGCTACCGATACTCTGAGTACATTGACAGGGTTGTATGTACGCGAGGTAGTGAGGTTGCCTGGTGTTCCAGTGAGCATTGTTTTAGATAGGGATTCCCGCTTCACTTCCCACTTTTGGGAACATTTTCAGGAAGCCATGGGAACCCAGTTGAGTTTGAGCACAGCTTTTCATCCTCAGATAGATGGTCAGTCAGAGAGGACGATACAGACTCTAGAGGACATGTTGAGAGCATGTGTGCTAGACTTTAGAGGCTCCTGGGATGATCATTCGCCACTAGCCGAGTTCGCCTACAACAACAGTTATCATTCGAGTATTGGGATGACACCGTATGAAGCCTTGTATGGCCGTAGATGTCGTTCCCCTATTGGGTGGGAAGAAGTGGGTGACCGTAAGATTTTTGCTCCTGATATGGTTACACAGGCTTCTGAGGATGTCCGGTTGATAGTTGAGAGATTGAGGACAGCTCAGAGTCGACAGAAGAGTTATGCTAACAGGAGACGTAGGCCACTTGAGTTCGCAGTTGGTGAGTCCGTGTTTCTGAAGGTTTCTCCTTCCAAGGGTATAGCGAGGTTTGGGAAGAGGGGTAAGCTAAGTCCTCGCTACATTGGACCCTTTGAGATACTCGATTGAGTGAGAGATAAGGCCTATAGGTTGGCATTACCACCAGATTTGTCAAGCGTGCATAACGTCTTCCACATTTTGATGCTTCGAAAGTATCACCCGGATCCGACACATGTGATTAGTTATGAGCCTTTGGAGCTCAGTGAGGACATGTCATATGTTGAGAGGCCGATTCGAATACTAGATAGGAAGGAGAAGGTTTTGAGATCGAAGACTATCGGGTTAGTGAAGGTACTATAGCAGCATCACGCTTCTGAGGAGGCTACTTGGGAGTTAGAGAGCTTGATGCGAGAGAAGCACCCCCAGTTGTTTGAGGATTGATTTGGTTCTAATTTGGAGGACCAAATTCTTTTAGTTGGGGAGGATTGTCAGACCCGAGTTTTCGATTTACGTATGTAGCTTGTACCTTATGATTCCTATGTGTACGGACGTTATATTTCATAGTTGAATCATAAGAAGAGTATTTACTATCATGCAATCGATTTATTGAAAATTAAAAATGCATGTAAGCTACATAATAGTGAGATACGAGTTCAATTAATTTTCAAGTAAGTACAGGGGTAAAACGATCAATTGACCAAAATTCGATATAAATCCGATGAGAAAATTTCATTAAAAATATGAAATCGAGAAATTTTGATCAATAACGAGGAAAATATTTATTTTTGAGTCTAATTGATCAAGATATGAATTTAATTAATATTTTTAGAATTTTTGACTCAAAAAACGAGCCTAAAAATATTTAAAAAATATATAGAAAAAGTAAAATCAGATTGATAAATTCATTTACGGACTAAATGAATTTAATAGAAATTTTTGGGATATTTTAGGATTTTTAATATTATTTTAATGATTAAAAGAATATTAAAAGTATATTATAAAAAAATGAAATGAAAAAAAAAACAAACAAAATCTGAAAACAGAAAACTAAAGAAACGAAACCCACACGAAACCGATGAAGACGCGACCCGAGGGGAAATCTTCACCGGCGACGAACCAGCAACCGATGGCGCGAGGAGTGCTGGGCAACGGAACGACCGGCATCGGGGGAGAGTTTGACGGCCACCATGCGCCTGGAATCGCTGCCGACGAGGAGATCGGAGACGTGGGAGGCCACAGGAGAGAAGGGTAAATCGGGCGGAATTCGACGCCGATTTACCCCTGCACAGGCCAAAAGAAGCCTTTAGAGGTGAGGCCGAACCATTTGGTGGTGGAATCGACCAGAGAACCGGTCGGACGGCTTCGGAATGGCAAAAGGAGCCTGAACCGGTCGGTCGGTTCAGTGGAAAGTGACTGTGCTGAACCGGACCGGACCGGTTCAGCCAAGGAGAAAAGGGGAAAAAGAGGAAAAAAGAAAGAAAAAAGGAAAAGAAAATTTTTTGAGAGTTCACCGGACTTCGGGTAAGTCGATACGAGGTCAAAAGTGAGTAATTTAATTTCCGATAAATTTATTTAAATTATATTTAATCGAAAATTGACCCGGAGTTTAATATACAAAATTGTGCAGTTCGACGATTAATTCCGAACGGAAGCCCGATTGAACTCTGATTCGCGTACCATCGCACAATCTCGGGTAAGTAAAGCTCATTTACGACAATTTAAGTGATTTATGCATATTTAAGATTTAATTTACGCATTTCGGATTAAATTTCAGATTTAGTGAATTATATTTGAAAAATTGAAATAAATGTCGTAAATGATATACGGGCTATCCAAAGAGCTTGGAATAAAGCCCAATGGGTATTGATAAGCCCAATGAGTCGATAGACCCTGATGAACGGGCTTAATACGGATTAAGACCCAATAAAAGTGTTTAAGGCCCATTAAGAGTAAACGGGCCCATTTAAGTGAAATGAACTGTATTAAATGTGCAATACAGTAGGAAAAGTGTAATTAACTCAGTGAATGGTTAAATACAGCTCCAGAGTCATATTGAGAGTTGATCGGATTGCGAGATAGACAGCACAGAGGAAGAGAGGTCACACGACGTGATCCGAGGTAGGGGACTCTTGCAAGTAGCTAGAGATATCTGTGCATATTTTCGTTGGATTTTACTTTCACTGAAATTGTTTGAGGGTCAGAGAAAATTGATAATATTATAGGGACCCGATATGGGTAAATTACGATTTTGTCCCTAGTTAGGCAAAAAGTGAAATTTTGGGAAAAGTGGTAAAAAGCATGGAAATAATGTTTTGAGTGGTTTTTATTACTGTGTAGCAGAAGAGTAGGTGGATAAGCTAATGTTTTGAGGTCGATGTAAACTAAGCACACTTTATAGTACTGATTTTAATGATTTTAAACATCCCTATTTTTAAAGAGCCATCTACCGAATTATGTGGAAACAATCGTGCTAGAGCACAACTCGCATTTGATTTCAGATGTTTTTCACATACATAAGTGCTGGAGGTTTACTCGCACTACATTTATTTGACATGCATGATAGAGTACTAGAGCGTTGCTCGTACTCAGTTTTTATGTGATTTGTGCATGATAGAGTGCTGGAGTGATTAGCTCGTACTCGAGTTTTACATGAGATGCATGACAGAGTGTTGGAGCGTTGCTCGTACTCGATGTTTCATGATTTGTACATGACATTGTACTTGAGCGATTTGCTCGTACTTGATTTGTAATGAGAACTATGCATGACCTGGTGCTGGAGGTTTACTCGCACTAGTGTTGATATTTTGACATGCATATACAGTGTTTTGAGGCGGAGTGTCGACTGTGTGTCACACTCAAGACGCACACTGTAGTTTTTCGTGATATATACACATGTTAGAAAAACCGTGACGATTTCCTCCGTGTAGACTGAGTGTCACACTATTGAGATGTTCTCACGTGGATTTAGAGACGTGGCATTGATTCCATAGTATGAGGGCTAAGACCTATGGCAGGCACCCCGACTATGATGTATTTCCATGGTATGAGAGGCTAAGACCTATGGCAGGCACCCCGACCATGATGTATGGGTCCACGAGTGTACGTTGTACCGTGCGTATGGCATGGAGTACACTGTACCGTGTTTTGTGTTGTGGAGTTGTGGAGGAGAGTGTTGATAGCTGGCGGTTGTGATAGACTGACCCCCCCTCCCGTTACAGCAGTGATAACCCACACACCGAGTACTGTGTTGCCTGGGATTTCACCACATGTTAGGATATGTACATAGTCCGGAGATGCTCTCTTACGGTGAGATCCTTAAGCCCAACATCCTTAAGCCAGAGTGGGCGGGGAGGCTCTGTTCGGCGAGGAGGCTCTCTTACATAGTCTAGAGAGATTGCATTTAGCCACTGAGTCTCACATGATATATCACATGTGTTTTATGATACGGGTAGACCTAAGGGATAGGTCAAAACCCAATTTATTTGTGTTGTGATGAGAAATGCCATATTTACTGTGTTTTGAATGTAAATGGCATATTTTATATAAAGGCATTTTTAAATGATTAAATATGCATTGTTTTGCATGAATGCCTCTGATTGATAAACCAGCATGTGTTTAGTACATGGGATTTTAAATCTGTACTATATTATATATATTTTAAACATGCTTTTGAATTGAGAGAAGGAAAGGTAAAGCATTATTTTCAGTAGATAGTATGGATGTCTACTTGCTTGCCTGATTTCCTTACTGAGCGTGTTGATAGCTCATCCCATTCATTTTCCCCCCATCTCTATAGATTCTCGTTAGTAGATTGAGTCGGCTGAGGTATTGCATTCCTTTGATCCACTGCCACTCTCCATCTAGCGAAAGGTATACACATGCGTACTCTTTTGTATCTGAACAATGCATAAACACAGTGATGTACACAATTTAATATGGGGGATGTAATGATGTAATTATATCTAAGTATACGAATTTACTTATGATATAAATGTCATGTATGTATGATACGAAAAAGAATGGTAAGGTATGTATGGATGAGGAGACTAATGCCTATTCACAGCCCAACTGTTGAGGAGATAAAGGTAAGTAAAAAGTGAAAAATTTATTGTGGTTTTTGATAAGTCGCGTGTGGGAGGAAGGCGTGACAACTTAATATATTAAAATTTTATCTAAAATCCTTCCATCAATTTGGTTCAAATGATAGTTAACTTTTCTCACCTCAGGAGTATTTAAGTAGTGCCATTTGACTTGCTTGAAAAGTGTGAAACCTACTTTTCATACTATTATTTATTTAAAAGCTAAGATGAGAATTTCAAAACTTACCTAAGTAATATGCAGGCCCCAAATAATTGAAGCACCTGGATCAATGGCACGAAGTTCGAGGCACGAAACTCGAGGTAAGATTTTAAATTAAAGTATCTTTCAAAAGATTACATTTATGATTATGCTTTGGTGGTTAGAAGGTAAAAATAAGGCATCATAATAGAAAAAAAAAAGTAAAAACCCGGATTAGCACTAAATCGAGAAATTTGGTATAGTAATTGAAATAAATTCGGAATAAATTCTATAAATCCGTAAAAATTATTTCGAGGTATAAGAAATTAATATAAGGTATATTTGACTTGGAGAATTAGAATTGAGTGGAAATCTTGAGGTTTCGGTGATCAAATTAATTTTTTTAAAGTAAATCGAAAACTTTAAGGAACTTTTATTGGTAATTACTAAATCGAGTAAAATGGGCTCAAACGGGAAAAGTTTCTTAAACAAGTGGGTCCAAAATTTTATGGAACATACTAGGGACTTAGTATAACAATGAGAAGTGGAAAACTAGAAGAAAATGTGCTGAAAATAGTTTTTTGGAATTTTCTAAAAACAGGGCTGCTGGTAGCTCAAGCCTAACACCCTACTGGCCTAACAAGAAAGCCCATTTTAAAGTGCTTCCAGAAGGTTATTAAGCCTTATTTGTTTTTCTAGATTAAAGAGCACTTAAATCCCTTTCTATAAAGCCATAGAACACCCCGAACCGACCTAAAACAAAAAAGATACGCTTCCCTCAACCTGTTGTAGATGTCCTCATCTGTTCCAACTTGTACAATTTTTTTGACCACCTTCCAGCCACTTTTAAGAGTCTGTTGAGAAGAAAAAAATCTTCCTTATTAATACCTATATCACATATAAAAAATTCAGTCACAAAACAAGTTGACGTGTTAGGTGAAAAGTTAGAGAGAAGAACAGGGGCCGAAACTACCCTGTTTTAGAGGTAAGAGAAACTTTGGATTTATGATTCTTTGGCTGGTTTTTAAGCTTGTTTTGATGATTTTATGTTGTATACATGTATATCTACAGCTGATGACCATTTTTTAAGAAGGAAGGAGTGGTCAAAGTTAGTCAACAAGGTGAGAAAGTTGATGGAAGATGATGATCTAGTTATATGTTGATGTTTGATGATTTTTACCAAAGTAGAAATCGAAGAAATAATTCCTAGAGTAAGGTGTAATTTCAGCTAGTCTTGGTTTGTTAGAGTAAGGTGTAATTTCAGCTAGTCTTGGTTTGTTAGGGAAATGGTAAAATTTGGTTGAATAATATGTTGTAGAATGTTAGTTTAATACCAAAAAGTTTGGTTTATAGCTCGGTTTAGTGCAAAACAAAAAAAAAAAAGTGGAAATTGGCACTTCGATAAGTTGTGATGTGTTGATTTGAGACTTGAATAAGTGTTTAAGTCATTAAGTTGATAAGTTTGAAGTTAAGAGAAAAGAAATTATCGAAATAGGATAAATCGACATGTTTATCGGTAAAACCGAGAAAACATGAAAAGTCGACAAAAAAGGGTCTAGTTAACAACTTTTAAGTTGTAACACGTATATGAACATAAATAAAGATAAATTGGATACTAATTAGACTGTTTATAGTAGCTCGTGATGTGAACACGTAAAACGAGGTAAGCCCGATACCCAACGATTCTATACTACCTTGAGAATTTAATAGGTAAGGGATGTAATTTATTTTAGTAATAGTGATTCCTTACATGCAAACAAGTATTTATGTCCTGATTCCCTTTAGTAAAACAAACACGAATTTCAAAATGACCTATAACCCATGTTTGTATACCTACAAGTGCATGGTCTTTGTACAATTTCATAACTCTGATTTTTTATGTATCAAACATGTATATGTGTGGTTTCCGAGGCATAATTTTCGTAAACTTTTGTGCTAATAAATTTGAAGTGATTTTAGTATGATAAAAAGTATGTTATGAGACTTAGGGCTCTCTATAGCATGTGAGTCAAGGTAAACTTGGAGGTCAACTTACGGGACCCAAGGAAATGCTAGTCGATGGCCTCTGAATGGGCTGGGCATTGACAATACCATGCATAATTCTATGTGTCTATCATGTCTCTATCGTGGCATTTTCGTTTTCGCTAGTGTGGCGTTTCCGTTATGCTGTAGTACTCTAGCCGAGTCTACAACCCTACCATGGCCATAGGTATTCTGTTCCCTCTTTGGAGATGCCCTCTTTTGATGATGAAATAGTTATTACCCACATGACAATAATAGTGATTGCCTAGTCTCCACATTTCGATGTTACATATCTTTTCAGTATAATATGATTTTAATGCATGTATACTTATGAAGTCATGTTTCGATTTTGTTACGATTAGATTATAATTTATGTATAGTTATGCAATTATTGGATTTTGAAGTTTCGTTCGCATTAAGAAATATATGAAGTATATTCTGCTATATAAAAGGCATATGTCCTAAGTAGGTAAATTTTATGTTTGCAAACAGTTTGATCAAGAAAGGTATTTTATTATTTAGCATTATCATTTTATTAATTGTTCTGAATACTATTGCTATCTTAAATGCACTCCATACTGGGCTATCCAAAAATTCACTCCCCTTTTTCATCCTGCTAGATTACTTACAATGAACGTTTCTTTGCCTACCACGTACACGACGTAGGCTGGTGGACGGGACTTTCCCCAGGCCTTTTTGTACACGTTTCAGGTATAATTCATTTTGTACCCAGACATTTTGTACAGTATAGATACTTATGTGTAAATAAACATTTTGGGATGTAATCACTTTTGTATACTTACAGAGATGAAAATGTATTTAATCCATGATGCTACATGGTGTAATGAGATTAAGAGATGAATGACAATCATAAGCATTTCATAGATTCTTGAGAATAAAATTTTAGAAAAAAATAAGTAAAATCAACTGCTTGTGGTTAGTTATTGTTGGTTGGAAACTTGCAGGTGGATAAGGTTATGTATAAGTGTTATATTACCGAAATTTCGTTAAAAATAAAATAGAAATCATCGAATATAAGGAAGTTTAATAACGAAAAGATAAGTTATAATCTGACACTAAACATGAATGCACATTAACTAAGAGTTTAAGTTATAAAAGAAAATTTTAAATTAGTCATAATTTCCACGTTTTCGGGGTGTTACAGTCTCTCTTGGTATCAGAGCTAAAGGTGTCTAGTATTGTCAATATCGGTCAGTTGAAGATAGATTACATTCCAAGTGTATGTACTTGTCTTGTTATAAATTGAAAACATCTTCAAAATTATGACCAAGTTTATTGTCTATGCGAAGGTAAATTAATTATATATCATGAGCGGGAGACGAGGTCGTCCCTGAAGGTAGGCACAACCACCTTCATCACCTGCCCCATAGCTAGAGAGTCCTAACTCTCGAATGAATTAGATGGAGCAGGATATGAGACAAGGATTCAACCACATCGCGGTTATACTTGCCCAGCATTTTAAGGCTAATACTTCAGGTACCGCACCCACCCCTGCTCCTACACTCACACCTCCACAAGATCTGCCCCCACCTCCTCCACAGACTTTTCTGGTACCTCCAGCCACTTAGCCTCTATTACAGACCAGGCCAGATAATAGGGATATGGGTCGGTTAAGGGATTTTCTCAAGATGAACCCTCCATCATTTAAGGGGGTTAATGACCCCATCGAGGCAGAGGAAGGGTTAATAGAAATGGACACGACATTTGAGTACTTGGGTGCACTGATGCCGTGAAGGTCAGTATGGGTACTTACATGCTTAAAGGTCAGACCAAACACTGGTGGAGAGCCACCTAGAGGTTATTGATTGCTAGTCGCCTGGAGATCAGTTGGGATGCCTTCTTGTCAGCTTTTAGGACCTAATATGGTCCTCGGACTGCCCAAAAGAGGATGCAATTAGATTTTTTGAATTTACTTCAGGGTAGTATGATAGTTAACGAGTACGAGAACAAATTCACCACCCTAATGAAATATGACTCGGAGATGTCAGAGATGAGGAGCGCCCTATTGAGCAATTTTTATACCGACTGAGACCAACAATCAGAGATAGATTATTGGGGTTTTGTATTACCGAGCTTAAGGATGTTCTTGGAAAAATGCAAGAAATTGAGAAGGGCCTTGATCTGACACAGACACAATATAGTGCCCGACGAAAGGTTAAGGATAAGGGTAAGAGGTCAGAGGCATCTCGGGCAGAGTATAGGAGGGGTTTGCCTAAGAGACCGAGGATTGAGGAATCTCGGGCAAGGGCTAATAAGCCTAAGACTCCTTCTGGCTCTATGGAGGCCACACGAGGCACCCGACAAGGTATCAAGATTTGTAAAGATTGTGGTCGACCGCATGGTAGTCCTTGTTACCAGGTTGTAGGCGGCTACTTTAGATGTGGAGATTTAGGTTACATGATCAGGGAATGCCCATAACTTAAGACTCCACAGCCCCAAGAGCCTTCCTAACAACAGTCCTAGAGACAAACCCCTTAAGACGGGCTACCGCAGCCGAGAAGGGGAAGAAGCCGGTCGCTAAAACTCATGTGTTCAGTTTGGATAAGGGGACTGTAGATACTTCGTCTGAGACTATTTGAGGTACACTTCTTGTCTGTAATTATGAAGCACATGTTTTATTTAACCTTGGATCTACACACTCTTTTATTTCGCCACAATTTGCATATAAATTGCACTTAAAGCCTGAATCCCTAGGTCACATGCTGCATATAAGTACACCTATGCATGAATCTCAAAAGACTGATAAAGTATGTAGAAATTGTGAAATTAAGGTAAGAGACAGGGTAATGTTAGTAGATCTAGTTTTGTTAAATATGTATAGTTTTGATGTGATTTTAGGTATGGATTGGCTAGCTACCAATCGTGTAAGTCTAGACTGCTATACTAAAACTGTAACCTTCTCCCTACCTAATAAATTCAGTGTATGTTTGACTATTAAGAAATAAAACATATAATGTTCAGTGTATGAAATCTTATGATATATTTATAATTTTTTGAAA
The DNA here is from genome assembly GCA_033439115.1 of Firmiana major. Classification (NCBI taxonomy): domain Eukaryota; kingdom Viridiplantae; phylum Streptophyta; class Magnoliopsida; order Malvales; family Malvaceae; genus Firmiana; species Firmiana major. The sequence goes on along the minus strand of CM065897.1, from coordinate 34,672,722 downwards.
TTACTAATGAAATTACTGATATGAAGGTTATATCGCACTCATCTCTGATACTAGTCGGGAGCATCCGAGTATAGAGGATATACTGGTAGTATGTGAGTTTCCGGATGTATTCCCAGATGAGTTGTCGGGCTTACCATCAGAGAGAGAGCTGAAGTTTACTATCGATTTGATGCCAGATACCCAACCAATCTCTAAACCTCCCTATTGATCAACCTACTGATATACATCTTGCAACTACAGGCAGAATTCTTCGATACATCAAAAGGAATCCTAACCAGGGTTGTTTTTTATTCTAATTCTATTCTATTCTATTCTAAATGTCAATTATAATCCTATGCTAAATGTCAATTCTAAAATATATTACTAATTATGATTAATTTATTAAGTATCCTATACTAAATTCTATTATTAAACCATAAATTGATTGACTATAATTATGTTAATAAACCCTAAATTTTATCGTAATAATTGATCTAAATATAATATAATGCTATCCTAAAATTATCCTAAAATATTCTAATTAATTATAATTATCCTAAAGTTAATTCTATTATTATTTAAAAGTAATCCTACTCTAAAGTTAAATATCAATCCTAATTTGCAAATTAAAATAATAATTAAATTATCCTAGTATTCATTAATACATGGCCTCCTAATTAAACAAGTTAGTTATTTATAATTTTACAAATTAATGACCTAAGACAAAATAGGGTGTCAGCACCTAAAATTACATCAAAATCCCAAATACTAAGCAAATTAGATCTGCTACCATATCTCTATCTCCTACCTTGATCTTATAATTCTTAAACGCTAAATATGCCATTAGGCTCTCTCCTATCCTGAACTCTCTTACAAGCACAATAACGTCAAAACAATGGTGCGAGTAAACAAATACAATTCAAATTATGCAATTATTTTCAAGACATACTTAGCAAACCAAATACATAGCATATGTAACTTTAATTCATACTTGTCAAATTGAAATACAAAACCAAAGCAAATACTAAGTCAAAAACTAAAACTAAATCAAATTAATACTGAATTAAATGGTGGAGACTATGCAGAACTCATGTACTTGATATACAACTAAAACAATTATAAATCCTTAAGCTCAAGAGAGACATAACATGCGAAACCCAGAGCTTGCAAGTAGCGCACCACTAATAGGGACCTATGGCCATGGTTAATTCCACAACAACTCATGAATAAATAAGCGCTGAGGGCTATAGACATGTCCAAGTCAAACAACAACTGAAAAGTTTGTAGGGTTACTTCTGACACGCACGCATACAGTAAAGGTTGCCTTTCATCTTAACAGTGTTCAAAAGCTTATAGTGAGCCATTCAATCTTATAACAGGTAAAAACATCAAAAGCAATCCAAGTTTTACTTATTAAAGTAACCAATATTACATATAAGTTACCAAAACATGTATAGATACGTTCTAAATTGATTTCGAAAGTCAATGGGTCATTTTAGAGGTTCAAAAGTACATCTTAGTTTAAAATCTAAAGAGGGGACGATCCTCTTGCTGTAGGGATTGGTCCCTAAATGACAGAATGCTTCTGTCATGATCGAAAAATTTAGGGGGATCGATCCCTACCTCATGAGCATCGGTCTTTAGTGCACAAAATGTCATTTGGCTTGGTTTTGAGTCCCAAGCCTAATAAAAAACATTTTAAAACATCAAAGATATTTCATGTAAAACTTTTTCATTCAAAAGCATTCATGATATGCTTACAAAACCCATAGTTCTCTCAAAACCTTTTTGAAACTAATGTATTTGAACCTAAGTTTCCAACTTGATTCTAAATAAGCTAATTTCATGATTTCCTAATCATTTTATTCAAATGTGATTTTCTTAACTATCCTTTTGGACACTAAACTTGATTCTAAAGTTTGTATGATTTCCTAATTTCATTTGATTTCCTAATCATGAATTCTAAATAAGCATTCATGATATGTCATTTTGGACACTACCATACCAATAAGTTATCCTTTACCTCAAATGTGTAGCTCTTGTCACCAACGGGGTTCTAACACCTTCCTTGGCTTAATATACTTTCTAGAAACCCTTCACTAAAATTCCAAAATACTGCCCATTAATCTCTTAACCATCATTAAAATTCACATTATTTACATGAGCTAGTCTTAATTATTCCTCAAAGTAAGATTTCACATTTTTACTTAAGGATTTCCTTTAGCCCAAAACATAATTCACAATTCATAATCTAGCTATCAACATAAATACTTTCATAGACTTTCTTAATCATCCTTAACATGATTTCACTCAAGAATTCATCAACACAAACTACTCATCCTTGTAAACCACAACTTCATCAATGAATAAACCCTAATTATCATTCCACCAATTTTATTTCAAGAAATTACTTAACCAACCAAATCCATAAATCAAGTCACCGTAATCAACATATAAATTTCTTAAAATTTATATAGAAATCATACCTTTGTAGAGAGAAAGCCTAGCTTTCTCTCTCTAAGCTCTCCACACCAACAATTACCTCTAAACCATAAATTCTCAATAATACAACAATCAATAACCTTAAACTAACCATACCCATTAATTAAAATCCAAAGTAAAAGTTTATTACCTTTAACTTTCCTTTTTGGAGTCAAAGCCTTTGTTTCTCTTCACTTTCTTCTTTTTCTTCTTTTCCTTCTTCCAATTCTCACTCAAAAACGTAATTTTGATGAAAATAGAGATTGGGGATCAAATTAGGATAAGATCATTTCATTTTTCTCTTATTTCCCACTATTTTCCTTCATTTCCTTTCTTTTTTCCTTTTTTACCTTTTCTTTCTCGGTTTCCCTCTTTTCTTTCTAACTTTATTAAGCTTTTAAAATAAATTTTAAAGCCTCATGACACTAAGGGATCGATCTTTTTAGGGAGGGGATCGATCCCTCTGTGCGTTACTACACAAATGAGACATTCTAAATTTAGGGGATTGATCTCGTGACTTATGACTATTCATTTTTAACTTCTATGATCCAGTGATCGGTCCTTTTAAGGGTAGAGGAACGATCCATTGACGTGGAATACCATTCTTTTGATGTTCTAACTCCCCAAAACACCTAATCTTCCAATCCTAAACCTTTACCAATCATCCAATACTCCAAATCAATCCTCAATACATCCATAAACACATTTAAATCATCAATTAACATATCCATAACATCTCATATAACCTAAGTTCTTAGTTTGCACATAGTACATCTCTCACATACAAAATTTCACAAACATACTCATACATAAAAATTAAGCTCAACAACCAACTTTATGAATATCAATAGCTTCCCATTATCATACATTACTTATACAAAGCTAAACAACTTATGAGTTCTTAGTAAATACAAGAAAATGGTGAGTTTTACTTCCTCTTCACCTTAGGGAATCTAGTCCTTCAAATTCTTTTAAGCCTAATCAAATAAGTTGGGATACTTGTCCTTTTATTAGACTCTCCAATTCTCACATGGTCTCTTCTACAAAATGGTGCTGCTATATCACTTTCACTAAGCGAATGTTCTTTGATCGAAGCACCTTCTCCTTCTAATCTAGAATTCGGATTGGCTTTTCTCATAGTTCATGTCTTTTTTAATCTCCATTGATGCATACTTTATGACATGAGAAGGGTTTGGGTAGTACTTCGTCAACATCAAGATGTGGAAGATGTTGTGCACTTCATATAGCTGTGGTGGTAAAGCTAATCTGTATGCTATGTTTCCAACTCTCTCAAGTACCTCGAATGGACCAATAAACTGAGGACTTAGCTTCTCTTTCTTCCCAAATCACATGATACCTTGTTAGGGGACATCTTCAAAAACACTATCACCAACTTGGAACTCAAGGTACCTCCTACAATGTCACGCCCTTCTCTCACACGCGACTTATCAAAATCACCTCAAACTTTTGACATTTTACTTACCTTTCCTTCTGTCATCTCTCTACACCATTTAGTTGGGCTATGATTCGATATTAGTCACCCATTCACATTCATCCATAACATACATAGAATTTACTATTCTTTTCTATAATGTAAACTTTTATACATAAATACAATTATTTGTACGTATACATCCTGACCGTACATTAGTTTACATAACTGTGCTTTTACATTGTTCAGTATAAAATGTTCGAGTATGTATACCTCTCGCAAGATGGATATACAGCGGATTATGGAATATCAGTCCTCAGCCGTGTCCACCTACTATGGATGCTCTGAAAAGAGGGAAATAATAAGGGGGTGAGCTCACAGCTCAGTAAGAAAATCATGCAAGCAAGTAGATAACCACACTATCTACAAAATATCATGCTTATCCCTCGAAATCATTTCCTTGCCATATGTGTATCTAAAACATGCATCTCTCGCAAAGCTTTTATGCAATATATATATATATATATATATATATATATATATATATATATGATAAGAACTACGCCCACTCTAAGAGACCTAGACGTTCTATCCGCAAGTGCACGAGTCGTACAAGTAATAATGGGATTTGAGACCCGGATTATCATCTCACAGAGAAGTTGAATTGCCTAATTAAGTACCGGTTAATCTTACCTTAAGTATATTCTAGCAAATTATGAATTTTCAATGGGAGATCTACTAAGGCTAATAAAAATTACTGAAAAACAAAAAAACAATAAAAACTAAAAATAAATAAAAACAGAGCGTGAAATTACTTACAGAGCTCTAAGGAATTAAAAAAACAACAACCTATAAAAGAAAATTAAAACAGTTAAAATTAATTAACAAAAATGCAATTAAACTAGACTGCAAATATAAAAATAAAGAAACAAATTAATTAAACTAAAATTAAACAAACTTAAAATAAAATATGCATGTAATTAAACTACTTAATAAAAATGCAAACTAACATAAAGTCTAATAAAATAAAACTTCTATTAATCCTAAAGAAATTCTTAAATCAAACTAGGAAATTAACTACTTATAAAATGATCCTAAATTAAATATAACTCTAACTAATTACTAACACTAAAACAAAATTTAATCAATGCATGAGAAATAAAATTTTTAGATTTTTCAATTTAAAATGAAAACTTAAAAATGCATAAAATGATTCTATCCCTAATTTAATTATAAATGCAACACCTAACACTAAAATGAAAATTAACTATTAACATAATTAAGTTTAAGTTTTGAACTAAGAAAAGAAAATATAACTAACATGCACATGACTTTAGAACTCTAATTTTTAAATTAACAGCTAATGCTGAAAAAAAATTAAATAACTAAAATGCATGAAAAATGGATTATTGATGATTTCCAAACATCAAACAAAGCCTTAATCAATTGTCCAGCTAGCCTCGGTCCCGTGTTTGCTGTACTGTACACTGCATTTCCAGGTCTGGGTGCTGTCTTCTGCAACTTCCACCGACTTTTGCTCTCGGATCCGTGTACAACTCCCTTCCCTACAACCAGCACAACACGTCACCAACTGCTTGTTCTACTCCAGATTTCTGCCCATGCCGCTGGCAGCACTAGCTGCTCCTGCTCCCGGGTTGTCCTCTTCACTACATCCATTTTCAACTGAACTCTGCATTGCTAACATCTGCTTCAGCTGCACATGTCTATGCCGAGCCATATCTCTACATCAGCTATGCTCCTACTGTCCACGCAATGCTTAGTTGAATCTAGCCGATTGCCGCCTCACTGAGCACATAAGGGGATGTCTAGCAAATGTAGTCATAACAATGAACCGAGAGGCAGAGATGCAATAACTAGAAATGCAGAACACGATTTAATGCGAAAACAACACAGGCATCAAAATATGCATACACCTTGCAAAATGAAATGAAATTGAATTTACAGAAGTATTAAAAAAGGACTTTAAAAGCATAAACAAAAGTAAGGAAATAGGAAATAGACTGGCCATGCAGCCAACACACAGCACCACACTATCCCGATCGATCAACACTGTAAAAACAGGACATGGATCGCTATACAGTAGCAGACAAGACCCGTCCAACCTCTAGAAGCAAAGCAGCCGCAGTGAGTGGGAACAATGAAGAACCTGCTTTACCTAAGCCCATGCTACCCACTACTATAGATGAAAGATTAATGTAAAATAATAGCAAAGACAAAAGAGAATGAATAGTATAATATTCATAAAACAAAGCTGAACAGAGGAAATCTCTTGGGTCGCTGCTGCTGTAGCTTTGCTCTCGGGTTGCTGCTGCAGTAACTAACATTAAAAACCACTCCCACCAGTCATTCTTCCAAGCAGCAGATAACATATATGAACTTTACACAGGATGCGTGAAGGTGCACACAAAACCGAAAGCAAATGGAAAAATACAACAAGTAGTAACGAGCAAGAATGAGCTAGATGCACTCTACTACCCTCCTGCATAGCCATGATACACCAACAGCCAATCAACCTCTCGGCACTACCCAGAATAAGCCAACCCAAGAGTTTGAGAAGGAAAACTGGAAATATAAAATAAATAAAACTAATCAGTGAGAGGGAGCTTTGCATGAAATGTAAATTGATGAAAACTTAACATGGACAACAATTAACTTGTGAAACCGAGAATGCAAAACATAGTGGATGAAAATAACGTGAAGATGTTAAAAAAGAAATTCGAACAATGAAGCTTTTCATACCAAAGAACTAATTAACATGACAGTAGCTATGGGAAAACAAAATGGAGGCTAAAGCTATTTGGGAAAAACTTCTAAAAAAATAAGGGAAAAATAAAACTAAAGCTATTCTACCTACACTACTTTCTACTATAGACTACTTCTATAAGTTACTTTTTCAATTGCTATCATGTCCTATTTATACACACACTTAGGGGTACAATGGTAATTTTCCATCCTAGAAGAGTTGGCATTGTTTGGCCACTTGTCTTCATTTTATTTGCTGTAGAGTAGATATTTCCACGTCATCTGTCTTCTTGTACACTTAGCTGTTCGATGTGGCTCGACGGGTGTCTTCCAAAGGGTTGGCACGGTATCTGTCGATCTTATCGTTTCGAAGCGGATAAAATACCGACACCCGGCATTTCACGTGTCCAGACGACTGGTGACTCGATCTGCAAATTGGAAGTCGTCCAGTTTACTTTAGCCCATTTTTAGCCCATTTTGACTGAATCGACTGAGTTTCATATGGATTTAATTTACATGCACATTAAAGAATTTTAATTAAATAAAGGGGATAATTGATAAAATAAATTGGGGATTTAGATAATTAATTAGGAATTTAAGCACAAATAATCCTATTAAATATAGAATTATCACACCCCCAAACTTGAGCTTTTACTTGTCCTCAAGCAAAACAAAATTCATGCAGGAATGATAAGTACTAAACACAATAATTTTTCCAATATTATCCTCAAAGAAAAAGTACAGACTATGATCTCACTCATAATTACAAGTCCAACTTTTAGAATCATCCAATCATAAGTCCAAACCCAAATTCGACTCATCGTGTGTGTGTGAAAATGTCAAAGCCACTTCACAGTACATTATTCGGATCAGATTATGCAAACACAGTGAATGCAAAGTCAATGACAAGTGATCATTGTCACGACCCTCAACTTATCAAAATACGTACAAATTTTTCGCATTTTCATGCATCAATCCTTAATCATCCTTCCTCGATCGTGAACAACCACACACTTAACAGTTGGGCTGTGTGTCGACGTCTAACTCACTCCACCATACCAATTCAATTTGAAACATTATTTATGAGTAAACACTTGTATAAATGTATATATATATCAGAGTTGGTACATGTGTTTACATTGTTTTACATCCCCAGTGGTTACATACAAAATGCTACTGTGCTATGTCTAGTTTAGATACAAAATAATCCAAGTGTGTATACCTTTAGCGATGGGATGCAGGGGATTACCAAAAAGGGAACGCCTCCAGTCACGCTCAATCTATACTCAAATCTCTGTAGAGAGGGGGAAAATAAGGGGGGTGAGCAAACCACACGCTCAGTAAGGCAATCATGCGAACAGGTAGATACTGTACTATCTACGTGATCGTGATGCCATGCTCAAAAGCATTTAATTCAATGTTTATCTCAAAACATGAGTGTATGATTGTGTTAATGGTATGTAAAGCATTCATGCTATAGAAATCAAGTGCACATGTCAACTCAAAGCATGGTATAAATCATCATGCATAGTTCATAATAAAAGCATGGCATTAAACATCATGCATTTTCACAATAAAGCATGGCATTAAACATCATGCATTTTCACAATAAAGCATGGCATTAAACATCATGCATCTGTGCACTTTAAAAACCATTAACAAATCAATTCAACGTCAGGTCACAGCCCATCCCTAGGGCTTTCCTGACCACAATCACTTCAAACATGGATTTATTCTCAAATAGCATTAGACATGTGAGATAGGCAGTTTCAACAATAGGTAATAACCTCAAGGCCTATGTACATAACCTGTGATACCGGCTACACGGATCAGGTGTGCGGGATATCACCACCATCTGCTTCCACGATGGAGGTGGGTCAAATCCTACCCGTCGGTCCATAGCAGATCTCGTCCGAAGATGGCACATCACATCACAACACGGTACAATATACTCCATGCTACATGCACGGTACAACGTACTCCGTGGGCCCCCCAGCCTTATCCCTCGTTCGGGCTCATCAGCTGTTCCTCCAACCCTTATCCCTCGTTCGGGCTCATCAGGTGGATCTCCAACCCTTATCCCTCGTTCGGGCTCATCAGGTTGTTTTAACATGCCATGTCTCAAAACAATGCACGTGTGAGCCTATTTAATCGATATGACACCAAGTCTACTCGAAGCTCCAAACACGGCAACATGCAAGGTGGGCATCCAGTGCGAGACAAACTCAAGCACAATGCCACAACAATATGAAATCCATGTGAAAACTAGTGCCTCATGCACTCTTTCATACTCACGAAATCATGTAGGTGGCTCAAAACTTGCAAAATATGGTTAACAAAACCAAAACATACTCATTTCTTTTGCAAATCATTTCAATGTTAGCCAACCTACCAATCATTTGCTAAAAAGCAATAAAACATGATTTCCAAAGAAATATGCTTTTGTTTTCATGCACATTTCTCAAACTCCCAACTTTTACCCTTCAATCACCCAACAACAACATTTCCTAATCTCATGCATTCTAGCAAAACATTTATGCGCCCAAATTGCGCACAATATCTCTAAGAGTCCACACAATTCCCTTACCTCGATTTACTTGGTGTGACTCCTTTCCTTTTAGCTTCTCACGCTCTTGGCTCAACTCGCCTCGGCGTATCCTCGGAAGCTGCGATTCATTCATTAAATCGATTGAGTTAACGTATTTAACCCATAATTGACTTCACTACTCAACATTATTTACTTATGCATTTTACAAATGCCTTAACCCTCATTTTACCTCTTTTAGTTAAACCTCACAATTTATCCACTAACCACATCTTAAAATCATACCACAATCACTATTAATGATTTCTACATATCTCATTCATCATTAATCTCCATCAATTTCACTTTCTCACACTAAACCATTTCTAGGTCATAATCATTCCAATGCATTCTAGATAGTTTCTAACCATCCATACTCATGCCAAACAACTCCAAAATCAATTAAATAAACAATGTACCATAGTTGGAGTGTTAGAATCTTACCAAATTTGATTTCTCTTCTTGCTCCAATGGCAATGCCCTTAACTCCTCCAATACCAACAATGGGAAAATGCTTTCCAACTATGTTGTTCTTCTCTTTGATAGGAACAACTTTGTCTCTAATGATCTCTCTTCAAACCTCACTGAAAATGGCTGATTTTTGAGAGAGAATGTTAGGTTTTTGGGTTGAAAGTGGAAAGTTTGTGTTTTTTCCCGAAATTTTTTGATTTCCAGCACTCCTTATATAGAAATAGCTTGAGGAGATCGATCTGGTCCAAGAGGAGATCGATCTGGTCCCTTAAAATCCCTCTTTTTCACGGCATTTTTAAGCCTGAGATCTATCTGTCGAAGCATGAGATCGATCTGTCAAGGCATGAGATCGATCTGTCGAAGCATGAGATCAATCTTCTCCCAAACAGAGAGCTAAGGAGATCGATCTGGTCCATTGGAGATCGATCTGTTCTATTCTTTTGCTCAAATAAGAGCATTCTGGCTCTTCCAGATCGATCTCTCATCCCATGAGATCGATCTGCCCTTCAAAATTTCCAGATTTCCTCTGCAACAACATTTACCAAACATCCTTAATTTGCTACCATGATCATTTCCTCATTCATTCATCTTTGAGACTTGAAGATGACATCCATCCTCACTTCATACACATTAAAATTTGTGTAGAATCTTTGTATGACCAATGGTACTTAATGTAAACTAAAATGGAAGTGCACATCTTATGCAATTATACTTCCATTTTACCAAGCTATTCAAAATCCATTCTACACACATTCTCCACATGTTTAAGTCCATTACTACACATTCATATATAATGAAACTTGTATGTACGATTATCACTCTCATTACAAGTGTGTACATTACTTGTGGACTTACATCACATATACTTCACTCATGAATTCATAGTACAACTCTATTTACACTTCTATGTGCATATATACCCTTATACATATACGGGGTCTCACAATCATTCCCATAAGTTTGCTTTTCACTTCTCTCTCCACTAATGTAGTCACTCTTAGCTAAAGATTAATAGGACTTCATTAAGCTTGCAATGTAATGCTGGGGCTAAGGTATGATAAAGTCGATTTAGGTTTAATTACCCCTTAACATGCATTACTTTTAGGAGTTTAATGTAAGAGCTCAAATTATTTCCCCCAAACTTATTTATTTCACTAAACTTTTTATTCTATTTTTGTATTTTTCTTCTTTCTTCTTTTCTTTTTCTTTTTCCTTCATTTTCATTTTTTTATATACTCCTTCACTATCACTTAATACCCATATGTACATAGCTCACAATATATCCTAATGACTTTTCATCCTTTCGGGGTAAGGGATAGGAACATAGTATTTAAGCTAAGGAAAAAAAATAAGCAAGTGTATTTACAGGAAAAAAAACTTATTTGGCCCAGATGGGTGACTAGGGGTAAAATATGTACAAGGATGGCTAGAAAGGCTCAAACGATCCAAAGATGTCCTAAATCATCTCTCTAATTAAGTGTGATCTAATATTTCACCTCGAGATCAGATCAAACAAATTCTAGAATATGATGCACTAAATCAATTGAACAAATGCAATCCTATGTACACATAAGCTTTCTCTAAATAAATATACCGATTCATGACATGACATGTGCATAAGATGAAGCAATCACAATTAGAATTAAGACAAATTCAAGAATTCAACTTCATGCTTTTCCTATAATCATGCTTCTTATTCAATCAAAGTCAGACTAAATCATAGGGTCATATCATTGGAATATGGGAAAACTATATGCTAAGCACTAAATCATCCCAAAATCAAACAATTTAAGCTCATATTTTCAAAAAACTTTTAAAAATTCTTTCTCAGATTTTCGAAAAAAATTTGAAATTTTTTTCAATTTTTCTCAAAATTGCGCAAGTGATATCCCCTCCCCCAGACTTAAAGTGCACAGTGTCCTCAGTGTGCAGATAATGTAAGAATTTAAGCTCAAGAACAGAGTGCTCCCCTTTCTGATGATGATGAACAACTGAAACTTGATTGAAAGTGTAATACAAAAGCAGTCTGCAAAAGAAACAAAGAAAGAAACAACGGAAAAGAAAAAGAAACACAAAACTATATACAAAGTGAAAAGTAAACTTAAGCCACTTCAAATGCAGCTGAAGAAAACAACACTCAACAACAGGGCGAAGAGTAGGAGGCTCAGCCATAGTGGTGACAGGATGCTGACAGTCAAATCTTCCTGAGTCCTATCTACTTCCCTCATTCTTTCAGATTTCTTGTGCTTAAGCCATATATCCTCCTTAACCTCCATCTTAAAGCACTCTTGAGAGTCATCAGGGAGCTTCAAAGGTTTGAAAACATTAAACTTTACTTCCTGATCTTGGACTCTCATCGTTAACTCCCCCTTCTGTACATCAATTAAGGTTCTACCAATTGCTAGGAAAGGTCTGTCTAGTATAATGGGGACTTCCCTATCTTCTTCCATGTCCAACACGATAAAATCAATAGGGAAAATAAATTTGTCCATCTTTACTAGTACGTCCTCAATGACCCCCTTCGGATATTTAATCGATCGATCAGCTAGCTGAAAGGTCACTGTGGTGGGTCTGACATCCCCTATTCCTATCTTTTGGTAAATAGACCAGGGCAACAGATTGATACTGGCTCCTAAATCACACAGGGCTCTACCAAAGAACTGATTTCTAATCGTGCAGGGTATGGTAAAACTCCCGGGATCTTTGAGCTTTGGCGGTAATTTCCTCTGAATAATTGCACTACATTCCTCTGTTAAGGCTACCGTCTCATAATCTTCTAATCTTCTTTTCCTAAAGAGGATATCCTTCAAAAACTTCACATAACTTGACATTTGTTCTAAAGCATCTGCGAAAGGAATGATGATGTGAAGTTTCTTAAAAACCTCAAGAAATTTGGCAAATTGTTAGTCAAGCTTTTGGTTTTGAAACCTCTGAGGAAAAGGTACTGGTGGTCTAACTAGAGGGGATGTAGTGGAAACATTTGTAACGTCAGAGAACGAGAAAGGCTGTGAAGTAGAAAAAGGTATAGATGAAGAAGCACCTATCTTTGATTCCTTTGCAGCCTGATCTTTAGGTTCCTGCTCTTTTTGACCTGCCTCTTTAGAACTTATGGGCTCTACCACTGTGGACTTAACAGGATTGGACTTAACTTGTGGTTCATCTAGCTCTCTGCCACTCCTAAGGGTAATGGATTGAACATGTTACTTACCCTCCCTTTGCCTAACATGATTAGCTTCAGTGTTACTAGGAAGGGTCCCTTGTGGACATTGGCTAAGAGCATTGGCTATTTGTCCAACCTGAACTTCTAAATTCTTGATAGAGGTAGCTTGATTTTGTAGGATCGTTTTGAACATTTCCTCAAGAAAGGGCTTCTTCTCAGCTGCTGGTAAGTGCTGGGGTTGTGATGGTGGTGGTGGTTGATGGAAGTGAGGTGGATGATGTTGAAATTGAGGTGGGGATGGTTGATGAGGTGGATGATATGGAAATTGTGGCTGTGGAGGTACATGAACAGGTGGAGCTTGAAAACCAGGGGTTCTACAGGTCTAGAATTAGAAGATTGCCCTTAGTTTTGGCTCCAGGAAAAGTTAAGATGGTTCCTCCACCCTGGGTTGTAGGTGTTTGACAAAGGGTTGTTCTGTTGCTTCTGAAGTGGAGCAACATACTGAACCGATTCTAAGTTAAGCGGACACCTATCTACAGAGTGTGTACCACTACACAGCTCGCAGGAAAAAAAAGGACTTTGGACAGAATACACAGGATTAGGATTGGTGAAAGGATTATGTTGGGTACTGAGCGACTCTACCTTCTTCGTAAGGTTTGCGATTTGAGAGATCAAGGTAGATAGCATGTCGAGCTCATAGATTCCCGCTTACTTCTTTGGAAATTGCCTCTCCGGTTACCATAGATAATTGTTAGCTGCCATCTTGTCTAACAACGCGTAAGCTTCCTCCTCTGTTTTGCACATTAGAGCTCCACCCGAAGCAGCATGAACGATGGTCCTATTTTGGCTTGTAAGTCCGTTGTAGAAGGTCTAGACTTGCAGCCACAAAGGTAGGCCATGATGAGGGTACTTCCTTAGAAGCTCCTTATATCGTTCCCAGGCTTCGTGAAGAGATTCTGAATCGAATTGGGCAAAGGAAGATATGTCGATACGGAGTTTGGCCATTTTAGAGGGAGGGAAAAACATACCTAGAAATTGATGGGCTAACTCATCCCATGTAGAAATGGATCTTAGAGGTAAGGAGGTTAACCAGTGTCACACCTTATCCCTAAGCGAGAAGAGGAATAATCTAAGCCTAAGCGCATCATCAAATAATCCATTGTACTTGAATGTATATCACAGGTCTAGAAATTCTCCAAGGTGAGCATGTGGGTTGTCATGCGGAAGCCCACTGTACTGTAGTGAAGTCTGGATCATCTGAAGGATTGAAGGCTTAATTTCAAAACTGTTTGTAGGGACAGTTGGTGGCCTAATGTCGGTATAATATCCTCCAATTGTCGGTATTGCGTAATCTCCAACGGTCTTAATTTCCCTATTTTCTACCATGATGTTTTGCAGCGGAGCTATAAATTTCCTAGATTCCCTTCTGATTTTCCTAAGTGTTCGTTTAATTTCAGGATCTAAAGGAAAACAATCATAACTCTTGGCTCTACGTATGCAAACATAAAAAAGTCCTTAGAAATTTTTTTTTAAAGTTTTTTAATATTTCAAATATATATATATATATATTTATAAGAGAGAAAATTAACTAATCTAGATTAAACTTCTAAATATTTACAACCTAAATATTTAAAAACTAGAATTACACCTAAGCATAATTTCACTGATATTAATTACTGGCTAATTAAGACTTCCCCGGCAACGGCGCAAAAACTTGATATGAACTACGCCCACTCTAAGAGACCTAGATGTTCTATCCGCAAGTGCACGGGTCGTATAAGTAATAATGGGATTTGAGTCTCGGATTATCGTCCCACAGAGAAGTTGAATTGCCTATTTACGTACCGGTTAATCTTACCCTCAGTATATTCTAGCAAATTATAAATTTTGGGTGATGTACTAAGGCTAATTAAAATTACTGAAAAATAATAAAACAATAAAAACTAAAAATAAATAAAACGGAGCGTGAAATTACTTACAGAGCTCCAAGGAATTAAAAAAACAACAACCTACAAAAGAAAATTAAAACAGTTAAAATTAATTAACTAAAATGCAATTAAACTAGAATGCAAATATGAAAATAAAGAAATAAATTAATTAAACTAAAATTAAACAAACTTAAAATAAAATATGCATGTAATTAAACTACTTAATAAAAATGCAAACTAACCTAAAGTCTAATAAAATAAAACTTCTATTAATCCTAAAGAAATTCTTCAATCAAACTAAGAAATTAACTACTTATAAAATAATCCTAATTAAATCTAACTCTAACTAATTACTAACACTAAAACAAAATCTAATTAATGCATGAGAAATAATATTTTTGGATTTTTCAATTTAAAATGAAAACTTAAAAATGCATAAATTGATTCTATCCCTAGTTTAATTATAAATGCAACACCAAACACTAAAATGAAAATTAACTATTAACATAATTAAGTCTAAGTTTTGAACTAAGAAAAGAAAATATAACTAACATGCACATGAATTTAAAACTCTAATTTTTAAATTAACAACTAATGCTGAAAATAAAAAAAATATTAAATATCTAAAATGCATGAAAAATGGATTATTGATGATTTCCAAACACCAAACAAAGCCTTGATCAATTATCCAGCTAGCCTCGGTCCCATGTTTGCTGTACTGTACATTGCATTTACAGGTCTGGGTGCTGTCTTCTGCAACTTCCATCGACTTCTGCTCTCGGTTCCATGTATAGCTCCCTTCCCTACAACCAGCATAGCACGTCACCAACTGCTTATTCTGCTCCAGATTTCTGCCCATGCCGCTGGCAACATTAGCTGCTCCTGCTCCCGGGTTGTCCTCTTCACTACATCTAGCTTCAACCGAACTCTGCACTGCTAACATCTGCTTCAGCTGCACATGTCTATGCCGAGCCATATCTCTGCATCAGCTATGCTCCTACTGTCCACGCAATGCTTAGTTGGATCCAACCGACTGCCGCCTCACCGAGCACATAAGGGGACGTCTAGCAAATGTAGTCATAACAACGAACCGAGAGGCAAAGATGAAACAACTAGAAATGCAGAACACGATTTAATGCGAAAACAACGCAGGCATCAAAATATGCATACACCTTGCTAAATGAAATGAAACTAAATTTATAGAAGTATTAAAAAAGGACTTTAAAAGCATAAACAAAAGTAAAGAAATAGGAAATAGACTGGCCATGCACCCAGTACACAACACCACACTATCCTGTTCGATCAACACTGCAAAAACAGGACATGGATCGCTATACAGTAGCAAACAAGACCCGTCCAGCCTCTAAAAGCAAAGCAGCGGCAGTGAGTGGGAACAATGAAGAACCTGCTTTACCTCCGCCCATGCCACCCACTACTACATATGAAAGATTAATGTAAAATAACAGTAAAGATAAAAGAGAATGAACAGTATAATATTCATAGAACAGAGCTGAACAGAGGAAAGCTGTCGGGTCGCTGCTGCTGTAGCTTTGCTCTCGAGTTGCTACTGCTGCAGCTTTGCTCTCAGGTTGCCATAATCTCAAGCATCGGTCAGCAGCAACTAACATTAAAAACCACTCCCACCAGTCATTCTTCTAAGCAGCAGATAGCATAGATGAACTTTACACAGGATACGTGAAGGTGCACACAAAACCGAAAGCAAATGGAAAAATACAACAAGTAGTAACGAGCAAGAATGAGCTAGATGCACTCTACTACCCTCCTGCATAGCCATGATACACCAACAGCCAATCAACCTCTCGGCACTACCCAGAATAAGCAAACTCGAGAGTTTGAGAAGGAAAACTGGAAATATAAAATAAATAAAACTAATCAGTGAGAGGGAGCTTTGCATGAAATGTAAATTGATGAAAACTTAACATAGACAACAATTAACTTGTGAAACCGAGAATGCAAAACATAGTAGATGAAAATAACGTGAAAATGTCAAAAAAGAAATTTGAACAATGAAGCTTTTCATACCAAAGAACTAATTAACATGACAGTAGCTATGGAAAAACAAAATGGAGGCTAAAGCTATTCGGGAAAAGCTTCTAAAAAAAATAAGGGAAAAATAAAAATAAAGCTATTCTACCTACACTACTTTCTACTATAGACTACTTCTACTAGTTGCTTTTTCAATTGCTATCATTTCCTATTTATACACACACTTAGGGGTACAATAGTAATTTTCCATCCTAGATGAGTTGGCATTGTTTGGCCACTTGTCTTCATTTTATTTGCTGTAAAGTAGATATTTCCACGTCATCCGTCTTCTAGTATGCTTAGTTGTTCGATGTGGCTCGACGGGTGTCTTCCAAAGGGTTGGCAGGGTATCTGTTGATCTTATTGTTTCGAAGCGGATAAAATACCAACACCCAACATTCCACGTGTCCAGACAACTGGTGACTCGATCTGCAAATTAGAAGTGGTCCAATTTACTTTAGCCCGTTTTCAGCCCATTTTTGACTGAAACGACTGAGTTTCATCTGGATTTAAATTACCTGCACATTAAAGAATTTTAATTAAATAAAGGGGATAATTGATAAAATAAATTGGGGATTTAAATAATTAATTAAGAATTTAAGCACAAATAATCCTATTAAAAATAGAATTATCACACCCCCAAACTTGAGCTTTTGCTTGTCCTCAAGCAAAACAAAATTCATACAGGAATGATAAGTACTAAACACAATAATGTCCCCAATATTATCCTCAAAGAAAAAGTACAGACTATGATCTCAAAGACTCATAATTACAAGTCCAACTTTTAGAATCATCCAATCATAAGTCCTAAACCAAATTCGACTCGTGTGTGTGTGAAAATGTCAAAGCCACTTCACAGTACATTATTCGGATCAGATTATGCAAACACAATGAATGCAAAGTCAATGACAAGTGATCATTCCCATAAGTTTGCTTTTCACTTCTCTCTCCACTAATGTAGTCACACTTAACTAAAGATCAATAGGACTTCATTAAGCTTGTAATGTAAGGTTGGGGCTAAGGTATGATAAAGTCGATTTAGGTTTAATTACCCCTTAACATGCATTACTTCTAGGATCTTAATGTAAGAGCTCAAATTATTTCCCCCAAACTTATTTATTTCACTAAACTTTTTATTCTATTTTTGTATTTTTCTTCTTTCTTCTTTTCTTTTTCCTTTATTTTCATTTTTTATATACTCCTTCACTATCACTTAATATCCATATGTACATAGCTCACAATATATCCTAATGACTTTTCATGCTTTCGGGGTAAAGGATAGGAATAGAATATTTAAGCTAAGGAAAAAAATAAGCAGGTGTATTTACAGAAAAAAACTTATTTGGCCCAGATGGGTGACTAGGGGAAAACTATGTACAAGGATGGGTAGAAAGGCTCAAACGATCCAAAGATAGCCTAAATCATCTCTCTAATTAAGTGTGATCTAATATTTCGCATCGAGATCAGATCAAACAAATTCTAGAATATGATGCACTAAATCAATTGAACAAATGCAATCCTATGTACACATAAGCTTTCTCTAAATAAATATACTGATTCATGGCATGACATGTACATAAGATGAGGCAATCACAATTAGAATTAAGACAAATTCAAGAATTCAACTTCATGCATTTCCTATAATCATGCTTCTTATTCAATCAAAGTCAGACTAAATCATGGGGTCATATCATTGGAATATGGGAAAACTATATCCTAAGCACTAAATCATCCTAAAATCAAACAATTTAAACTCATATTTTCGAAAAAAATTGAAAATTCTTTCTCAGATTTTTAAAAATATTTTAAAATGTTTTTCAGTTTTTTCCAAAATTGCTCAAGTGATATCCCCTCCCCCAGATTTAAAGTACATAGTGTCCTCAGTGTGCAGATAATGTAAGAATTTAAGCTCAAGAATAGAGTACTCCCTTTTCTAATGATGATGAACAACTGAAGCTTGATTGAAAGCGTAATACAAAAGCAATCTGCAAAAGAAACAAAGAAAGAAACAGCGAAAAAGAAAAAGAAAAAGAAAAAGAAAAAGAAAAAGAAAAAAAAGAACTATATACAATGTGAAAAGAAAAATTAAGCCACTTCAAATGCAGCTGAAGAAAATAACACTCAGCAGCAGGGCGAAGAGTAGGAGGGACAGCCATAGTGGTAACAGAGTGTTGACAGTCAAATCTTCCCGAGCCCTATCTACTTCCCTCCTTCTTTCAGATTTCTTGTGCTTAAGCCTTATATCCTCCTTAACCTCCATCTTAAAACACTCTTAAGAGTCATGAGGGAGCTTCAAAGTTTTGAAAACATTAAACTTTACTTCCTGATCTTGGACTCTCATTATTAACTCCCCCTTCTGTACATCAATTAAGGTTCTACCAGTCGCTAGGAAAGGTCTGCCTCGTAAATGGGAACTTCTTTGTCTTCTTCCATGTCCAACACGATAAAATCCGCAGGAAAAATAAATTTGTCCACCTTTACTAGCATGTCCTTAATGACCCATTTTAGATATTTAATGGATCGATCAGCTAGCTGAAGGGTCACTGTGGTGGTCCTAACATCCCTTATTCCTAACTTTTGGTAAATAGACCATGGCATCAGATTGATACTGGCTCCTAAATCACACAGGGCTCTACTAAAGAACTGATTTCCAATAGTGCAGGGTATGGTAAAATTCTCGGGATCTTTGAGCTTGGGGGTTAATTTCCTCTGAATAATTGCACTACATTCTTTAGTTAAGGCCACAGTCTCATAATCTTCCAATCTTCTTTTCCTAGAGAGGATGTCCTTCTAAAACTTCACATAACTTGGCATTTACTCTAAAGCATCTGCGAAAGAAATGTTGATGTGAAGTTTCTTAAAAACCTCAAGAAATTTGGAAAATTGTTGGTCAAGCTTTTAGTTTTGAAACCTCTGAGGAAAAGGTACTGGTGGTCTAACTGGAGGGGATGTAGTGGAAACATTTGTATTGTCAGAGGACGAGGAAAGCTGTGAAGTAGAAGAAGGTATAGCTGAAGAAGCACCTATCTTTGATTTCTTTACAGCCTGATCTTTAGGTTTCTGCTCTTTTTGAGCTGCCTCTTTAAAACTTATGGGCTCTACCACTATGGACTTAACAGGATTGTACTTAACTTGTGGTTCATCTAGCTCTCTGCCACTCCTAAGGGTGATGGATTTAACATGTTCCTTACCCTCCCTTTGCCTAACATGATTAGCTTCAGTGTTACTAGGAAGGGTCCTTTGTGGACGTTGACTAAGAGCATTGGCTATTTGTCCAACCTGAATATCTAAATTCTTGATTGAGCCAGCTTAATTTTGCAGGATCGTTGTGAATATTTCCTCAAACGAGGGCTTCTTCTCAGCTGCTGGTAAGTGCTGGGGTTGTGGTGGTGGTGGTGGTGGTGGTTGATGGAAGTGAGGCGGATGATGCTGAAATTGAGGTGGGGATGGTTGATGAGGTGGATGATATGGAAATTACGGTTGTGGTGGTACATGAACCGATGGAGCTTGAGAACCAGGGGGTTTTACAGGTCTTGAATTAGAAGATTGCCCTTGGTTTTGGCCCCAGGAAAAGTTAGGATGGTTTCTCCACCCTGTGTTATAGGTGTTTGACATGGGGTTGTTCTATTGCTTCTAAAGTTGAGCAATATACTGAACCGATTCTAAGTTAAACGGAGACCTATCTACAGAGTGTGTACCACTACTGTCACAACCCAAATTACCTAAAAATCAGAGTAAATTTTTTGCTTTTTAATTTTCTTACCCATCGTGAATAGTTACACTACTAAACAGTTGGGCTATGATTCGGTGTTAGTCACCTCTCACCTATTTACCATTCCAATTTCATATTTCATTTACATATTAATTTATTTTAAATAAATACATCCCCAATATTACATCCATGTACGGTACTGTGCCTCTATATGTTCAGATACAAAAATTATACAAATGTATATACCTGGTTTAGTAAGAAGCAGCGGATATGACTACTGTCGTTCTCTTCTACTGAATATACCCTGTGGGGTGGAAAATGAAAGGGTGAGCATAAACAGCTCAGTAAGGCAATAATGTAAGCAGGTAGATAACTATACTATCTACATGCTGATAATGTCATGATATAAAATCGTTTACATTTGGAGCATGAGGTATGACTAAAATGATGCCACATGTATGTATATATCATATAAGAGAAATCATGAAATCCATATATAAAACAAACATGGAAAAATCCTCATGTATGACATCTCATGCTCGTCACATTAAAAACTTATTGTTTCATCATAAACTCATCACGTTAAAACTCATTTCTTTCATCATAAAACAACCTCATCAAGGTCAAACCCATCTCTTGGGAATACCTTGATTCATTAAATCACATCTCTTTTAAAAACATAAATCAGGACATTACCCCTCCCTCGGGTTCGTCCTGGTCTATTCAGACTGTATGATATCATGTGAGGCATGTAGGTTACTGTATGAAAATCGAGGACTATGGCCATACTTTGTCCCTGTGGTCCCAGGCTACACGGATCCCGGTGTGCGGGGTATCACAACTGCAACGGGAGGTGGGGTCAAGTCCTACCCGCCAGAATATCAAGTAACATCATCGAGTCATCATGACTGCACTGTACAGCGTACTCTGTGTGACATACATGGTACATCGTACTCCGTGGACCCATATCATAGTCTGGGGGTGCCTACCGTAGGTCTTATCCACCCCAATACTATGTCGATAACCAACCCATGTCTCAAAGTATACGTGTGAGCATCTCAACTCTCTCAGACACACAGTCTACATGAGGCTTCCGCACGACTATATGCATGTCAACTCACGTCTAGTGCGAGCGAAGCTCCAGCACCACGCTATGCATATCATGATATCTAAAATCTCGTGCGAGCGAAGTTCTAGCACGGTTTTGTGCACACACAAATTCCTCGTACGAGTAATGCTCCAGTATGAATTTTCATGAGTAATAAATCAGTAAACTTGGGTGCAAGAAAGACTCTAGCACTCTTTTTATTCATGTAAATACGATAGGTGGCTCAATCTTGATAAAACATCTTTTTAAAATCGTAACCGGTCCAAAACGGTACCCTTTCGTATAATTCACGAAATCAACAGCCAACCTATGTGCATATTTGCTTAAATCAAAGCAATACATTTATATAAAACATTAAAACAAGATAATCATGCAATTTATCTGCCTTACTACCCTTTTTGTAAATTTTACTCTCAAGGGCAAAATCGTCTTTTTTTATTTACCTAAGCCCCGATTTTCGTAAAAATTATTATTTCGTTACTAGATACTTTAAGGAATTCTAAACCCTGTAAATCCCCTCAATAAATACGTATAGAAATCTCTATACACCTATAAAAATCCCTTACCTCGATTCACGCACAAACTTATCCCGTCTCGATAATATCCGATCTCTCAGTCCAACTGCCCGTCAACCAAGTCTACGGAACTGCATATAACCACATATTTTGGGTTAATTCACTTATTTTTATCAGTATATCACATTTACTGATTGAATCTAACGTACTGGGCCCGATTGCACTTTAATGGGCCTCGACCCATTTTCAGCCCGTTTTTACTTATTAAATCCCTTCTTTGGGTTTATTGGGCTCATTCAGCTTATCAATAATCATCGGGCTTTGTTCCAAACTTATTGGATAGCCCGTACACTATTTACGGTAATTACGTTGCAATTTCGATAAATATTCCTTTTTATACAGAATTAATCCATAAATTCCATAAAATAATCGAAACTCTATATTAAAGGACTCATATTATCGAAATTAAAATATACTTACCCAATATGATGTGGGATAGGAAAATCGGAGCTCAATCGGCTCTCGTTCGGGCTGTGTCGTAAAACTGCACAATTAATATTTAATTTCGGGTTACTTTTCGATTAATTATAATTTAAATAAATTTCTCGAAATTCAAATCGGTCACTTTTGACCTCTTATCGACTTACCCAAAGTCTGGTGTATCCCCAAAAATTCTTTCCCTTTTTTTTCTTTTTTTCTCCTTTTTTCCTTCTTTCTTGGCTGAACCGGTTCAGTCCGGTTCAAACCCGGTTCAGATCGGTCCGGTTCAGCCGGTTCAATCTGGTTCGGTCAGTTCATCGCCTTGCCGGTCGGTTCTCCGTCGGCTTCCATCGCCAGTAGCTCAGCGGGATCGTCCGCAGCTCGAATCTGCCTTCGGTTTCATCCAAGGTCGCTGAAAAGTCGCCGGTCCGGCCTGTTCTCTCCACCGTCGGCACCCATTTTCTCTTTCTGCCGTTTCGGGTGTTGTCCGTCAGTTTTGCCGGTTGTTTCTGGTGCCATTCGGCTCGGCATTAAGTGGGGTTCCTTCGGTGGCCGGTGGTCGGAGTCAAATCGACGCTGGTGGCCGCCGATTTGGCTTCTCCTCTCTGCGGCTTCTCTCCCTCGATCCGTCAGATTCCGACGTCGGTGGGCTGCACCGTCGGTACCAAGGAGGTCGCCGGCCTCTCCTCTTCCTTTTTCGGCCCTTCGCCTTGCCGTTGGTCGCCGAACGGCTCGCCGGTGGTCTCCTCGATTTTATTCTTCCGTTTCTCTCCTCTTTCTCTCTCCTCGATTTCCAATTCTTCTCCCCCTTTTTTATACAATTATTATTATTTTTATTTATTATTATTTATAAATTAGTTTATTATTATTAAATTCAATATTATATTATTATTTTGCCAAAATATCTAAGATAAATTATTATTTAATTTATTTAATGATTAAATAATTTTCTCGGTATCATTTCGACTTTTCGGTATATTTTTTGATTATTTTCGGGTTTATTTTTCGAAGTGAAAATCTCGATTAATTTCGATTAATTCTCAAAAATTCATATCTTGATCAATTTAACCCGAAATTTAATTATTTCTTCGTTATTGATCAAGATTTCTCAATTCCATATTTTTAATTAAATTTTCTTATCGAATTTATACAGAGTTTCGATCTTTTGACCGTTTTGCCCTTGCACGTGTTCAAGATTAATTTAACCCGACTTTCTTTCGCAAATACTCATTTCGTGTTTTTAACTAAAATCGGGTCTTACATAATCTTCCCACTTAAGAAATTTGGTCCTCCAAATTAGAACCAAGTTAATTGGATCCATAAACAACTTCGGGTATGCCTATCGTATCATACTTTTTAATTCCCTTGTGACTTTTCCGGAGTGTACTACTACCAACATATTTGACTAGGGAGATCATCTTAAACCTCAACACTTTCTCCTTCCTGTTTTAATACCCGAATGAAGTTTTCAATCATACATTACACTTCCATTGAGCTAAGCTGTTGGAGCTCATATCCGATCACATACGCTGGGTCCGGATAATATTTCCGAAGCATCATAAGATAGGACACATTGTGGATGCCTGCTAATTCAGGTGGTAATGCCAACCTATAGGTCTTGTCTCCCACTTTGTCCAATCTCTTTCCGAATCTTGTTACGTCCTTATGCTATGTCCTAAGAGCATGTAACTTTCAACAATACTAATTCACCATCGGTGAATTCCAATGGTTTCTATCTCTTGTCAGCATAGCTTGTTTATCTGCTCTGAGGTGTTCTTAATCCTTCACAATTAACTGAACATCCTCCGAGGTTTGTCTTACCAATTCGGGAACAACTCTATATCTGTTACCCCCTTCTTATCCAAATCGGGGAAACAACCCTTAAGACCATACTATGCCTCATCTGAAGTCATCCCGTTACTCAAGTGACAACTGTCATTATTGGCGAATTCGATTGATAACAACTGATCATCCCAGGAGCTTATCATATCAAGCACACACTCTCATCATATCCTCCAGAACCTGTACAGTCCTCTCTGACTGACCATCTGTCTGAGGATGGGAAGCTGTGCTAACACTGAATCTGGTTCCCATAGCTTCCTGAAAAACATTCCCAGAAGTGAGAAGTGAAGCGGGAATCCCTATTGGTACCATGCTCCCTGGAAATTACTTGGTGTTCCACAATTTTCCATACACATAAATCCGCCTACACACTTAGAGTATCTGGGGATTTCTTAACCAGAAGGTGGGTAGACTTAATCAATCCATCGACTATCACCCAGATAGCCTTATGATTCATCGGGGTCCTCTGTAACCCATCACAAAATTCATGATAACTTATTCCCATTATCGTGTCAATATAGGTAGAAACTGCAATAACCTTGCAACTTCTTTTGCTCTACCTTACTCTACTGGCATACAAGACACCTTTTCCACAATCTTTACCATGTCTCTTTTCATATCTGACCACGATACTCTTTTATAAGATTTTGATATATTTATTTATTGCTTTCTGTATGCACTGTATATCTCGAAGAGTAAGCTTCTGACAATATCCCTATCTCATCAACGGTGGTCCTGGGGAGTACTTATACTGTCTCTGAACCTTAGTAACCATTATCATACTCTGTGAACTTTATCACTGTACCTTTCTGAATCTGACCCACACTATCGACACCATGCCGATCATCACGCTAAGCTTGTCAAATCCGGGCACTCTCATCCAGTTCTAGTCTCAGGCTAGCTGTCACACAATCATTGCCATCATCAGAAGGGATCACATCACTACTGAGGCTCACAACTGCTCTAGCAGCTCACACTCCCTGACCATCATATGTGGTACCATCCCGAGGCTCTTTCTGCTCAAGGCATCAACCATCGCATTAGCCTTTCCTGGGTGGTACAATTTTCCACAATCAAAATCTCTCAAAAGCTCTAACCCACTATGTATTCTCATATTCATCTCTTTCTGTGAAAACAGATACTTAAGGCTTTATGATCAGTGCATACCCAAAATTTCTCACCATGTACATAATAGTACCATATCCTTAGTACAAGTACTACCGCTGCCAACTTTAAATCATGGGTCGGATAGTCCTTTCATGATCCTTGAACTGTCTGGATTCATACGTGACTATCATCTCATTCAAATACAACTTTTTCTAAGTTAAACGTGTCATTAAAGTAGTCTATTCCGAGAACTCTCCACAAATCATCTGTAAAAACAATCTCCAATTGTTGCTAATGATTTCCCTGGACTTTAAATACACCCAAAATATCATCAATAAGGATGATAACAAATCGGTCCAGGTAAAGTTTAAATAACTCATCATAGTTGAATTCCATTGAATATTTCAATTACTCATTTCCTTGACCTATGTACGCATAAACGTAAAATGTCCTTCAAAATCGCTTTCGTTCAAGCTACTAACCTGCGTCATTTCCTTTTTAACGGCTTTTATAAAATTTTAAATTTTTAAACTTTCCTGATTAATTGAATTTTTATATTTCTTATTGTACCAGTAAAGGTACCCTAATTTTAAATGTATATATTACGACTGTCGCTTTCAATTTATAGGTTACGTATATTTTTAGACGCTGTCAAGTCTTCAGGCGGGGAGGTATTTTGAAATACCTTTATTAACCCTTAGACTTAACCACAATTACTTTACATATTAGTCCATGTGGTCACAATTCATATTCGCTACTAATTGCTTTAATCCAATTTACTTCACGTATCATAGATATTCTTACCTTACATACGTCTCTTATTCCAGTCTATCTCGTAATCAGGATTTATCACATTTTAAAACTCATCTCCTTTCGTATATCACTTATAACAAACTCTGTCATTACTCATTCTGTGAGTACAATCATTTGCTCCTTTAATTTCAATCGCTACTCCCCTTTTATTACTTGTCAAAACTTACCGTATACTTTTCAGGTGTAACTATATCACTATCTTAGAATAGAACTCTGAACATCATAATTTGCAGCCGACCAATTTATTCTCAAATATCACTTCAAATTATTCATAGTCTATTGAATAACATCGGCTGACTTATACTTCTTCCCCCGTTTTCAACTTATAATCTCTTCATAATTATTCCGTCAGTTAACCCTCCTTCATTGGGGCACTAACTATCGGCATTATGCCCAAAGGTGTAGGCATTCATGTCTTTTACTAACTTATATACAAATGAAGGCGGTATAAATATATACGTGGCACCAGGATCAATTAAAATAATTACTTCACTATTCAAAACCAGTGTGATATCTTTCACCACATCATATGAAACATTGTAGTGTCCTGGTCCAAGGCATACACTCGCCCTCATCCAACAGCCTACTTTCCCTTTTCTTTTCGACTGTGGCCTCCCTTTTTCGGTGCAGAGATACCAATAGGGTTTTCTCTATCTCTTTGCTCTTCTGTAGGGCAGTCTCACCCAACTCTGAGCAATCATTAATTAAGTGGTCCGTCTTACCACACTTAACTCCTATTTTAGTTAATAAGGTGTAGGTGTAGGCCTTTACTTCTATGGTATCTACCACGGATCCTACACTGCTTACTCTGCTTACACTGTTACACTACTTCGTAGCAGGTCGGGGTTCTCCAATCACAATACCCCTCATAAGTGTTAAATTAAACATACTGGGGCCTTACCAATCATCTTACCCCATGACTCATCAACTCTAATCCCTTATCAACTGGTCTCTTTCCCGCTCTGACATCTCTGTCATTCTCTATTCTCTTCTGTCTCTATTTCGACCCTTACTACCTATCCCAATCTCAGAGGCGTGCAACACATGATATTATTCACACAACTATATTTTGCGCACTTCCTCGACATAGGTAGTGAGCCAATCGGACTCTAATCGACAATTTGAGTCCTTCCATGAACTTT
This sequence comes from Firmiana major, assembly GCA_033439115.1. Lineage (NCBI taxonomy): Eukaryota > Viridiplantae > Streptophyta > Magnoliopsida > Malvales > Malvaceae > Firmiana > Firmiana major. Next base: position 34,645,159 of record CM065897.1, on the reverse strand, counting down.
TGGGCTTTTCCGACTCTTACTGCCCATGGTATCAGGTTCACACCTGCCCAGAGATATAAATTGAGTTTCATACTCGCCAATCAACCAGTGTCTTTGGGTCAGTGTAAGAAATTTTACCTGTAATTTCCCTTTAAGCAATGTCCGGGATATTCTGTCACCAGAATACATCCAGAAATATTTCTCATGTCGGCTCTGGACGTCTAACTCTTTAGATTGGTCGAGCGGACTTCCACCAATGCTCTGCCTCGACTCCAACATAAACGCAGTTAAAAATAACTTTCTCGATCGACATACACCTAAAGAATCCATACAACTTCGCTATCTCATACACCCAGTCCTCAGTAACTATTGGTTTCTTTTCTTCACTAAATACCGGAGGGGTGTGAGAATCTCTATAGTTTGAGGCATCTGTTTAAGCTTTACACTGCCTATCCTCAACTACATGCATAAACTGAGTAAGCAACTCCGAAATATTTTCTACACTTCACTCCATCCTCTCGGAGCGTGTCTCAATACTGTTGGGTATCTTTATAGGACCCTGTGGAGTATGCTCATCATCAGCCTCCACCTCACTCTCATCTTGAGTCTCATGTGACGACTCATTCGACTCTCAGACCGATCTCTACGGCCTCGAGTATGTGTACTCGCCCCTCTACCATAGCGGCTATCATTTATAAAAACTATATTATTGTATTCGAAACTAAATTCTTAGCTGTTGTTCCACCTTGATATACACAATTGTATCTAAACAATGCACAGTACATGGGGATGTAAATTTACTTAACTACTAACACCGACTCATATCAGGCCAACTCTGCTCTGATACCATCTTTTCTGTCACGACCCAAATTACCTAAAAATCAGAGTAAATTTTTTGCTTTTTAATTTCCTTACCCATCGTGAACAGTTACACTACTAAACAGTTGGGCTATGATTCGGTGTTAGTCACCTCTCACCTATTTACCATTCCATTTTCATATTTCATTTACATATCAATTTATTTTAAATAAATACATCCCCAATATTACATCCATGCACAGTATTGTGCCTCTATATGTTCAGATATAAAAATTATACAAATGTGTATACCTGGTCTTGATAAGAAGCAGCGGATATGACTACTGTCGTTCTCTTCTACTGAATATACCCTGTGGGGTGAAAAATGAAAGGGTGAGCATAAACAGCTCAATAAGGCAATAATGTAAGCAGGTAGATAACTATACTATCTACGTGCTGATAATGTCATGATATAAAATCGTTTACATTTGGAGCATGAGGTATGACTAAAACGATGCCACATGTATGTATATATCATATAAGAGAAATCATGAAATCCATATATAAAACAAACATGGAAAAATCCTCATGTATGACATCTCATGCTCGTCACATTAAAAACTTATTGTTTCATCATAAACTCATCACATAAAAACTCATTTGTTTCATCATAAAACAACCTCATCAAGGTCAAACCCATCTCTCAAGAATACCTTGATTCATTAAATCACATCTCTTTTAAAAACATAAATCGGGACATTACCCCTCCCTCGAATTCGTCTTGGTTTATTCAAACTGTATGATATCATGTGAGGCATGTAGGTTACTGTATGAAAATCGAGGACTATGGCCATACTTTGTCCCTATGATCCCAGGCTACACAGATCCCGGTGTGCGGGGTATCACAACTGCAACAGGAGGTGGGGTCAAGTCCTACCCGCCAGAATATCAAGTAACATCATCGAGTCATCATGACTGCACGGTACAGCATACTCCGTGTGACATACACGGTACATCGTACTTCGTAGACCCATATCATAGTCTGGGGGTGCCTGCCGTAGGTCTTATCCACCCCAATACTATGTTGATAACCAACTCATGTCTCAAAGTATACGTGCGAGCATCTTAACTCTTTGTGACACACAGTCTACAGGAGGCTTCCGCACGACTATTTGCATGTCAACTCACGTCTAGTGCGAGCGAAGCTCTAGCACCACGTTATGCATATCATGATATCTAAAATCTCGTTCGAGCGAAGTTCCAGCACAGTTTTGTGCACCCACAAATTCCTCGTACGAGCAATGCTCCAGTACGGATTTTCATGAGTAATAAATCAGTAAACTTGAGTGCGAGAAAGACTCTAGCACTCTTTTTATTCATGTAAATATGATAGGTGGCTCAATCTTGATAAAACATCTTTTTAAAATCGTAACCGGTCCAAACCAGTACCCTTTCGTATAATTCACGAAATCAACAACCAACCTATGTGCATATTTGCTTAAATCAAAGCAATACATTTGTATAAAACATTAAAACAGGATAATCATGCAATTTATCTGCCTTACTACCCTTTTTGTAAATTTTACTCTTAGGGGTAAAATCATCTTTTTCTTTATTTACCTAAGCCCCGATTTTTGTAAAAATTATTATTTCGTTACTAGATACTTTAAGGAATTCTAAACCCTGTAAATCCCATCAATAAATACATATAGAAATCTCTATACACCTACAAAATTTCCTTACCTCGATTCACGCGTAAACTTATCCCGTCTCGATAATATTCGATCTCTCAGTCCAACTGCGCGTCAACCAAGTCTACGAAACTGCATATAACCACATATTTTGGGTTAATTCACTTATTTTTATCAGTATATCACATTTACTGATCGAATCTAACGTACTGAGCCCGTTTTACTTTATTGGGCCCGATTGCACTTTAATGGGCCTCGACCCATTTTCAGCCCGTTTTTACTTATTAAATCCCTTCTTCAGGTTTACTGGGCTCATTCAGCTTATCAATAATCATCGGGCTTCGTTTCAAACCTATTGGATAGCCCGTACACTATTTACGGTAATTACGTTGCAATTTCGATAAATATTCCTTTTTATACAGAATTAATCCATAAATTCCGTAAAATAATTGAAACTCTGTATTAAAGGACTCATATTATCGAAATTAAAATATACTTACCTAATATGATGCGGGATACAAAAATTGGAGCTCAATCGGCTCTCGTTCGGGCTGTGTTGTAAAACTGCACAATTAATATTTAATTTCGGGTTACTTTTCGATTAAATATAATTTAAATAAATTTCTCGAAATTCAAATTGGTCACTTTTGACCTCTTACCAACTTAGACGAAGTTTGGTGTATCCCCGAAAATTCTTTCCCTTTTTTCTTTTTTTTTCTCATTTTTCCTTCTTTCTTGGCTGAACCGGTTCAGTCCGGTTCAAACTCGGTTTAGACCGGTCCAGTTCAGTCGGTTCAATCCGGTTCGATCGATTCATCACCTTGCCGATTGGTTCTCCGTCTGTTTCCACCGCCAGTAGCTCCTCGGGATCGTCCGCAGCTCGAATCTGCCTTCTGTTTTATCCAAGGTCGCCGAAAAGTCATCGGTCTGGCCTGTTCTCTCCACCTTCAGCACCCATTTCCTCTTTCTGCCATTTCCGACGTCGTCCGTCTGTTTTGCCGATCATTTCCGGTGCCATTCGGCTCAGCATTAAGTGGGGTTCCTTCGGTGGCCGGTGGTCGGAGTCAAATCGACGTCGGTGGCCGCCGATTTGGCTTCTCCTCTCCGCGACTTCTCTCCCTCGATCCGCCGGATTTCGACGTCGGTGGGCTGCACTGCCAATACCAGGGAGGTCGCCGACCTCTCCTCTTCCTTTTTCGGCCCTTCGCCTGGCCGTTGGTCGCCGGACGGCTCGCCGGTGGTCTCCTCGATTTTGTTCTTTCGTTTCTCTCCTCTTTCTCTCTCCTCGATTTCCAATTCTTCTCCCTTTTTTTTTTACAATTATTATTATTTTTATTTATTATTATTTATAAATTAGTTTATTATTATTATATTCAATATTATATTATTATTTTGCCAAAATATCTAAGATAAATTATTATTTAATTTATTTAATGATTAAATAATTTTCTCGGTATCATTTTGTCACGCCCCGAAAATGCGAAAAATATGGCAAATTTAAAAACTTTTTACTCAATAATTCACAACTAAGAGTGCATTCCTGTGCAGTGTCATACATCATGACACTTATCATACCTCAGGATCTCGTCATTAAATAGTATATACCATATCATATACATTACTCGATCTCAAGTTAATTAATCCTAATACATCCCATACAATATTATACATCAAGTGTCTGCCATTACAATAATTGTCTGGGTACATGAAAAGATAAAAGATACCTCAAAATACAATATATCGCCTGGAGCTCAAGTCCTCCACTAGCCACTACTCCGTACGTCGCAGGGAAACCCTTTTTCATTTGAAGAAATCTGGGGGGGGGGGAGAAAACAGGGTGAGCTTCTAAATCGCTCAGTAAGGGGGTAAGGGACTCATTTCATAAACCAAAATGCACATCACAAAAATTTATTTGTATGTGAAACTCATTATACTTATTGAAAACCATAGTATGAAAGTACTCAAAACGACATTCTCATATCTCAAATCATGTGAAAACATGAAGTAAAATGCTCAGTATAGAGCAGTAACAAAACATGTGAAAATAATGCAATAATCGCTTTCTCAATAAACGTGATAAAATCACTGTAATAGTAATGCACGTGGCGCAGCCACTAACCACATGTGGCATAGCCACTGATTTGAATTCACATGTGGCACAGCCACTAAACACACGTGGCGTAGCCACTGATTTAAATTCACACGTGGCACAGCCACAGGATAGGGTTTCACGTGGTAACGACCACCAAATATACGTGGCATAGCCACTGAATGGGGGATCTCACGTGGCAACGGCCACCAATTAGGGTTCTCACGTGGCAACGGCCACCAAATAGGGTTCTCACGTGGCAACGGCCACCAAATAGGGTTCTTACGTTACCAGAACGGAGAAGAATTAGGCTTACATGCTACCAGAGCAATGCCCAGTGTGTACTCACAATTACACACCTAAGTCTTATCACATAAGACTGGTTTGCCTTCATGTAGAACTCATAGTGGTTTTTCTCTCATAAAACTTATTTGAAAACCGTTTTGTACTCAACACAAAACATATTAAAACCGAGTTCCAACCGGTAAAGTACGCACACATTTCTCAAATCTCGATATTGCCTTAACGTAGAGCCCAATTATAAACTCATAAAAATATTGGGCTCCAACCGGCTATAAAAATCGTGTGCTATATAGTTCAAAATCACATACACAATTGGTTTAGTTTCCCTTACCTCTTTGCACCTCGTATAATGCAATTGTTTCCCCCTTGTCACGGACTAGTCTCGCCTTCCATTCTGGAACTCCCGAGCCAAAACTTGTGGAGAGCTTATCTCTTGCCTCGATTCAATCCGTCTTACGATTTCCAAGTATGTTGTTCTCCCTTTGATAAGGAACAACTTTCCTCCTTGCCACAGTCTCTGATTTGGACGAAAATGGGTGCTTTGGATGAGTGAGAAAGCTAGGGCTCGATGAAAATAGGGGTTGGAAGAGAGAGAAAATGAAATTGCAGGAGAAAGTAGGGGTTCCTTATATAGACTGAGGGTAGGAGATCGATCTGGCTCTTGAGATCGATCTGCATTTGAATTTGGGGACGATTTGGGGTAATTTTATGCCTAGGAGATCGATCTGTCGAGGGGTGAGATCGATCTCTTTATGGCTTTATGAGATCGATCTGCTCCTTGAGGAGATCGATCTTCTCCCAAACAGAAACATTTGGAGATCGATCCCTTCCTCATGAGATCGATCTTCTCTCAAACAGAATCATAAGGAGATCGATCATCTTCCATTGGAGATCGATTTGCTCGTTAAATTCCTCCTTCCTTGTCATTTTTAACTCACCAGATCGACTCTCCTTCCCCAAGATCGATCTGACCTCTTAGTTTCACACTTATGTTAAACACTTACACATAAATCTCTAAATATAATTTTCACAATTCACTTAGCTCAATAAATTACACTTCAAGTTCTTATTACATCATTAAAATATATCTAAAATTCTCAGATCTGACACATTTCGACTTTTCGGTATATTTTTCGATTATTTTCGGGTTTATTTTTCGAAGTGAAAATCCCGATTAATTTCGATTAATTCTCAAAAATTCATATCTTGATCAATTTAACCCGAAATTTAATTATTTCTTCGTTATTGATCAAGATTTCTCAATCCCATATTTTTAATTAAATTTTCTTATCGAATTTATACCGAGTTTCGGTCTTTTGACCGTTTTGCCCTTGCACTTGTTCGAGATTAATTTAACCCGACTTTCCTTTGCAAATACTAATTTCATGTTTTTAACTAAAATCGGGTCTTACAACTACACAGCTCGCAGGAAAGAAAAGGACTTTGGACAAAATACCCAGGTTTAGGACTGGTGGATGGATTATGTTGGGTACTGAGCGACTCTACCTTCTTTGTAAGGTGTCAGACTCGTGTTTTCGATTTTCGTATGTAGCTTGTACCTTATGATTCCTATGTGTACGAACACTATATTTGCATAGTTGAATCATAAGAAGAGTATTTACTACCATGCAATCAATTAATTTAAGAAATTAAAAATTCATGTAAGCTACATAATAGCGAGAAAAGGGTTAAAGTGATCCCCGAGTAAGTGCAGGGGTAAAACGATCAAATGACTAAAATTCGGTATAAATCCGATGAGAAAATTTCATTAAAAATATGAAATCGAGAGATCTTGATCAATAACGAGGAAAATATTGAATTTCGAGTCCAATTGATTGAGATATGAATTTAATTAATATTTTTAGAATTTTTGTCTGGAAAAACAAGCTAAAAAATATTAGAAAAATAAAACGAAAAGGTAAAATTGGACTGATAAATTCAATTACGGACTAAATGAATTTAATAGGAATTTTTGGGATATTTTTGGATTTTTAATATTATTTTAAGGATTAAAATAATATTAAAAATATATTATAAAGAAATTAAAAAAACTGAAAATCAGAAAAACGCGGGGAGAGAGAAGGAACGAAGCCGACCCGAGGAGATATCTTCACCGGCGACGAACCAACGACCGACGGCGCGAGGAGTGCTGGGCAACGGGACGACCGGCACCGTGTCACGCCCTCCTCCCACACGCTACTTTACCAAAAACCACAATAAATTTTTCGCTTTTTACTTACCTTTATCTCCTCAACAGTTGGGCTGTGAATAGGCATTAGTCTCCTCATCCATGCATACCTTACCATTCTTTTTCGTATCATACATACATGACATTTATATCATAAGTAAATTCGTATTCTTAAATATAATTACATCATTACATCCCCCATATTAAAACGTGTACATCACTGTGTTTATACATTGTTCAGATACAAAAGAGTACGCGTGTGTATACCTTTCGCTAGATGGGGAGTGGCAGCGGATCAAAGGAATGCAATACCCTAGCCGACTCGATCTACTGATGAGAATCTGTAGAGATGGGGGGAAAATGAATGGGATGAGCTATCAACGCGCTCAGTAAGAAAATCAGGCAAGCAAGTAGACATCCATACTATCTACTTGAAAATAGTGCTTTGCCTTTCCTTCTCTCATTTCAAAAGCATGTTTAAAATATATATAATATAGTACAGATTTAAAATCCCATGTACTAAACACATGCTGGTTTATCAATCAGAGGCATTCATGCAAAACAGTGCATATTAAATCATTTAAGAATGCCTTTATATAAAATATGCCATTTACATTCAAAACATAGTAAATATGGCATTTCTCATCACAACACAAATAAACTGGGTTTCGACCCATCCCTTAGGTCTACCCGTATCATAAAATACATGTGATATATCATGCGAGACTCAGTGGCTAAATGCAATCTCTCTAGACTATGTAAGAGAGCCTCCCCGCCGAACAGAGCCTCCTCGCCGAACAGGCTTAAGGATGTTGGGCTTAAGGATCTTACCGTAAGAGAGTATCTCCGGACTATGTACATATCCTAACATGTGGTGAAATCCCAGGCAACACAGTACTCGGTGTGCGGGTTATCACTGCTGTAACGGGAGGGGGGTCAGTCCATCACAACCGTCAGCTATCAACAACTCTCCTCCATAACTCCACAACACAAAACACTGTACAATGTACTCCATGCCACATGCACGGTACAACGTACACCCGTGGACCCATACATCATGGTCGGGGTGCCTGCCATAGGTTTTAGCCTCTCATACCATGGAAATACATCATAGTCGGGGTGCCTGCCATAGGTCTTAGCCCTCATACTATGGAATCAATGCCACGTCTCTAAATCCACGTGAGAACATCTCAACAATGTGACACTCAGTCTACACGGAGGAAATCGTCACGGTTTTTCTAACATGTGTATATATCACGAAAAACTACAGTGCGCGTCTTGAGTGTGACACACAGTCAACACTCCGCCTCAAAACACTGTATATGCATGTCAAAATATCAACACTAGTGCGAGTGAACCTCCAGCACTAGGTCATGCATCTCATGTAAAACTCGAGTACGAGCTAATCGCTCCAGCACTCTATCATGCACAAATCACATAAAAACTGAGTACGAGCAATGCTCCAATACTCTATCATACATGTCAAATAAATGTAGTGCGAGTCAACCTCCAGCACTAATGTATGTGAAAAACATCTGAAATCAAGTGCGAGTTATGCTCTAGCACGATTGTTTCCACATAATTCGGTAGATGGCTCTTTAAAAATAGGGATGTTAAAAATCACTAAAATCAGCACTATAAAGTGTGCTTAATTTACATCGACCTCAAAACATTAGCCCATCCACCTACTCTTCTGCTACACAGCAGTAAAAACCACTTAAAACATCATTTCCATGCTTTTTACCACTTTTCCCAAAATTTCACTTTTTGCCTAACTAGGGGCAAAATCGTAATTTACCCATATCGGGTCCCTATAATTATTATAGATTTTCTCTTACCCTCAAACAATTTCAGTGAATGTAAAATCCAACGAAAATATGCACAGATATCTCTAGCTACTTGCAAGAGTCCCCTACCTCGGATCACGTCGTGTGACCTCTCTTCCTCTGTGCTGTCTTATCTCGCAGTCCGGTCAACTCTCAATATGACTCTGGAACTGCATTTAATCATTCACTGAGTTAATTACACTTTTCTTACTGTATTACACATTTAATACAGTTTATTTCACTTAAATTGGCCCTTTTACGCTTAATGGGCCTTAATCACGTTAATCGGGCCTTAATCCGTATTAAGCCCGTTCATCAAGGTCTATCGACTCATTGGGCCTATCAATACCCATTGGGCTTTATTCCAAGCTCTTTGGATAGCCCGTATATCATTTACGACATTTTTTTTTCAATTTTCTGAATATAATTCACTAAATCCAAAATTTAATCCGAAATGCGTAAATTAAATCTTAAATACGCATAAATCACATAAATTGTCGTAAATGAGCTTTACTTACCCGAGATTGTGCAATGGTGGGCGAATCGGAGTTCGATCGGGCTTTCGTTCGGAATTAATCGTCGAACTGCACAATTTCGTATATTTAACTTCGGGTCAATTTCTGATTAAATATAATTTAAATAAATTTATCAGAAATTAAATTGGTCACTTTTGACCTCGTATCGACTTACCCGAAGTCCGGTGAAATCCCAAAAATTTTCCTTTTCCTTTTTCTTTCCTTTTTCCTCTTTTTCCCCTTTTCTCCTTGGCTGAACCGGTCTTGTCCGGTTCAGCACAGTCACTTTCCTCTGAACCGGCCGACCGGTTCAGGCTCCTTTCGCCGTTTCGGTGCCTTCCGACTGGTTCTCCAGCTGATTCCACCTCCAAATGGTTCGGCCTCGCCTCTAGAGGCTTCTTTTGGCCTCGTCTGGGGTTTACCGACGTCGGATTCTGTCGAATCCGTCTTTCTCTCCCGCGGTTTCCCTCTCGCAGATCTCACCGCCGGCGGCGTTTCCAGGCGCGTGATGGCCGTCGAGCTCTTCCCCGGTGCCGGTCGTTCCGTTGCCCAGCAGTCCTCGCGTCGTCGGCCACTGGTTCGTCGCCGGTGTCTCCCTCTCTCTCGGTCGACTTCGTTCCTTCTCTCTCCCCGCATTTTTTCTGATTTCTGTTTCAATTTTCGTTTTTTCGTTTTTTTTTTCAATTTATAATTAATTTTTATTATTATTTTACTCATTAAAATAATAATAAAAATCCCAAAAATATCCCAAAAAATCTCAAAAATTCATATTAAATTTATTTAATCCGTAAATAAATTTATCAATTTGATTTTACCTTTTCGGTATATTTTTCCACTATTTTTGGGCTCGTTTTTCGAGACAAAAATTCCAAAAATATTAATTAAATTCATATCTCGATCAATTGGACTCGAAATTCAATAGTTTCCTCGTTATTGATCAAGATCTCTCGATTTCATATTTTTAATGAAAATTTCTCATCGGATTTATACCGAATTTTGGTCAATTGATCGTTTTATCCCTGTACTTGCTCGAAAATAAATTGAACCCTTATCTCGCTGTTATGTAGTTTACATGCATTTTTAATTCTCAATAAATCGATTGCATGATAGTAAATACTCTTCTTATGATTCAACTATGAAATATAACGTTCGTACGCATAGGAATCATAAGGTACAAGCTACATACGTAAATCAAAAACTCGGGTCTGACAATCCTCCCCAACTAAAAGAATTTGGTCCTCCAAATTAGAACCAAATCAATCCTCAAACAACTGGGGGTGCTTCTCTTGCATCAAGCTCTCTAACTCCCAAGTAGCCTCCTCGGAAGTGTGATGCTGCCATAGTACCTTCACTAACCCGATAGTCTTCGATCTCAAAACCTTTTCCTTCCTATCCAGTATTCGAATCGGCCTCTCAACATATGACATATCCTCACTGAGCTCCAAAGGCTCATAACTAATCACATGTGCCGGATCCGGGTGATACTTCCTAAGCATCGAAATGTGGAAGACGTTGTGCACGCCTGACAAATCTGGTGGCAATGCCAACCTATAAGCCTTATCTCCCACTCGATCAAGTATCTCGAAGGGTCCAATGTAGCGAGGACTCAACTTACCTCTCTTCCCAAACCTCGCTATACCCTTGGAAGGAGAAACCTTCAGAAACACGGACTCACCAACTGTGAACTCAAGTGGCCTACGTCTCCTGTCAGCATAACTCTTCTGTCGACTCTGAGCTGTCCTCAATCTCTCAACTATCAACCGGACATCCTCAGAAGCCTGTGTAACCATATCAGGAGCAAAAATCTTACGGTCACCCACTTCTTCCCACCCAATAGGGGAACGACATCTACGGCCATACAAGGCCTCATACGGTGCCATCCCGATACTCGAATGATAACTGTTATTGTAGGCGAACTCGGCTAGTGGCAAATGATCATCCCAGGAGCCTCTAAAATCCAGCACACATGCTCTCAACATATCCTCCAGAGTCTGTATCGTCCTCTCTGACTGATCATCTGTCTGAGGATGGAAAGCTGTGCTCAAACTCAACTGGGTTCCCATAGCTTCCTGAAAATGTTCCCAAAAGTGGGAAGTGAAGCGGGAATCCCTATCCGAAACAATGCTCACTGGAATACCATGCAACCTCACTACCTCGCGTACATACAACCCTGCCAAGGTACTCAGAGTATCGGTAGCTCTCATAGCTAGGAAGTGGGCTGGCTTCGTCAGTCTATCAACGATCACCCATATAGCATCGTGATTCCTCCGGGTCCTCGGTAAACCCATCACGAAATCCATGGTGATATGCTCCCATTTCCATGTCGGTATAGGTAGAGGCTGCAACAATCCTGCAGGTTTCTGATGCTCTACCTTCACCTGCTGACATACGAGACATCTCGCCACAAAATCTGCCACATCTCTCTTCATACCTGACCACCAGTACACCTTCCGGAGGTTCTGATACATCTTGCTACTCCCCGGATGCAACGTGTACCTCGATGAATGAGCTTCTGACAATATCAATCTCCTGAGCTCTGGGTCATCGAGAACACACAATCTCCCTCTGTACCTCAGTAGTCCATCAGAACTCAACTCAAAATCTATCGCTGTACCCCTCTGCATCTGACCAATCACATCGATACACTGCAGATCTGTCTGCTGAGCCTGTCTGATCCTATCCAACAGATCTGGCTCTAAGCGTAAACTCGCAATCATACAATCTGCATCTCTGTCCGAAGGCATAACTCCTAAACTGAGGCTAGCAAACTGCTCTAGCAGCTCGTGCTCCCTGACCATCATATACGATACCATCCCAAGGCTCTTCCTACTCAAAGCATCTGCTACAACATTAGCCTTACCCGGATGATAAAGTATCTCACAATCATAATCCTTCAGAAGCTCTAGCCATCTTCTCTGTCTCATGTTTAGTTCCTTCTGTGAGAACAGGTACTTGAGGCTCTTGTGGTTGGTAAAAATCTAAAATTTCTCACCATACAAGTAGTGGCGCCATACCTTCAACGCAAACACTACTGCTGCTAACTCTAAATCGTGGGTCGGATAGTTCTTCTCATGGTCCTTGAACTGTCTGGATCCATAAGCAACTACCCTCCCATCCTGCATCAACACACAGCCCAGTCCCTGATGCGAAGCATCGGTATATACTGAAAATCCTCATGAGCTGGTAGGAATAGTGAGAATCGGAGCGGTGGTCAATCGACTCTTCAGCTCCTAAAAACTCCTCTCACAATCCTCGTCCCACACGAATGCAACATTCTTCCGAGTGAGACGTGTCAACGGAGCAGCCAACTTCGAAAATCCCTCAACGAATCTCCGATAGTACCCTGCTAAACCCAGAAAACTCCTGATCTCTGTAACTGTCCTCGGCTGTTCCCACTGAACTACAGCCTCAATCTTGGATGGATCTACTGATACACCATCCCTCGACACTACATGTCCCAAAAACGAGATCTCTGTCAACCAAAAATCACACTTGCTGAGTTTAGCATACAACTGCTGCCCTCGTAGAGTCTGTAATACAATCCTGAGGTGCTCCTCATGCTCCTCCTCGGATCTCGAATATACTAATATGTCATCGATGAATACGATAACAAACTGATCCAAATATGGCTTGAACACATCGTTCATCAAAGCCATGAAAGCTGCGGGAGCATTCGTCAGTCCGAATGGCATAACTAGGAACTCATAGTGGCCATATCGAGTCCTAAATGCTGTCTTGGGTACATCTCCACTCTGAACTCTCAACTGATGATACCCAGACCTCAGATCAATCTTAGAAAAGACCTGCGCTCCCCGAAGTTGATCCAGTAAGTCGTCAATGCATGGAAGGGGATATCTATTCTTGATGGTAGCCTTATTCAACAATCTGTAGTCTATACACAATCGGAGGCTCCCATCCTTCTTCCTCACAAACAAAACCGGTGCTCCCCACGGTGAAACACTCGGTCTGATAAAACCCCTATCCAACAGCTCCTGTAACTGTCTCTTGAGCTCCTCCAGCTCAACTAAGGCCATGCGATACGGTGGTCTCGAAATAGGCTCAGTACCAGGCACCAAATCTATACAGAACTCCATCTCTCTGTCTGGTGGTAACCCTGGCAACTCATCCGGGAAAACATCTGGGTACTCACTGACCACAGAAATATCTACCAACTCCGGATGTACCTTATCCGTATCCACTACATATGCAATGAAACCTTCAAGATATTTATCTCTCAGTCAGCAAAATATTTTTATTTATTAACAACATATTTATTTCTTTCATTTCTTCCTATCAAACTTTACAATAACTTTCGTAGGGTTAGGAAACATAACTGTCTTAGCATAACAATCTAAAACAGCATGGTTTGCAGATAACCAATCCATACCTAATATTACATCAAAGTCACTCATACTTAGCAATATTAGATTGGCTGTCATATCCTTTTCCCCTACTCTTAACTTACAATCGTTATACACATGCTTAACTAGCTGACTGGAATCCATAGGCGTACAAATCAACATCATCATCTTTAAAGGAGTACACTTTACATGCTTTTCTAACTTACATGCAAATGATGGTGATACAAATGAATGTGTGGCACCAGGATCAATTAAAACATATGCTTCTAAATCATAAAACAGGATGTTACCTCGAATCACATCCGTAGAAGCATCAGCTGTGTCCTGGTCCAAAGCATGTACTTGCCCTCGACCCATCACCTGCTTACCCTTCTCCTCTGCCGTCGCTCTACCTCTCTGAGCAGACGTACTAGCTGGAGCTCTATCTTGCTCCCTGCCCTTCTGTGGGGCAATCACATATGTCTCTGGGCACTCTCTAGCCATATGCCCCTGTTTCCCACATCGGAAACACATAACAGGGCTCAACGGACAAGGTCTACCGCCATGATGTCTGCCACATCGGCTGCACTGATCAGTAGTAGGCCTCGGTCCTCCAATCACAATGCCCTTCGCCGGAGCTATGGCCGGGTATGTAGGAGGTCTGACTGGTCGCTCTCGCACCTCCTCTATCCGTGGTCCCTTACCGAAGAGTCTCCTCCCTCCTCGATAACTGAACCCTCTATCTCTAGCCGGCCTCTTCCTCTCTCTATCTCGGCTCCGACTGAACTTCCCAAACTCAGAGAAATGCCTCTCATAATCTTGCTCACAAAGCTGCGCTCTGCGCACTGCCTCATCATATGTACCAATGTCTAGTGGTACCAATTTAGACCGCAACATCGGTCTTAATCCGTCAATAAATCTGCGGACCTTCCTGGTCTCGCTGTACATGGTATCAGGATCATATCTCTCCAGGGCCAAAAATCTGGTCTCATACTCATCCACTGTGAGACTCCCCTGGCTCAATCCCAAAAACTCAGCCTGCAGTCTACGCTGCGCAGTATCAGGAACAAACTGCCTCTTGAAGGCCTCTAAAAACATCTCCCAACTAATCTCAGTATGTCGGGCTCTCAATATCGGCCTGGTGGACTTCCACCAATGCTCTGCCGTTCCCTTCAGTAGGAACGCAGCAAATGCGACTCTCTCAGAAGTCGTACACTCAAACAAATCGTACAACTTCTCCATCTCGCCAATCCACTCCTCAGCACTGGCTGGGTCCTTGACCCCTCGAAAAGATGGAGGTCCAAGCTTCTGGAACTGTCGCAACCGATCCAAATCACACCCATATCCTCTACTAACCTGAGCTGGTGGGGGTGTAGGAGTATCAGTAGTCTGTGGCATCTCAGGTGCAGGCTGTGCAGGTGTATCCGGTGCAACTGCCTCCCCAGTCGCAGTCTCTGCATCCTGCCTCTGTCTACCTGGCAAAGTCTGTGCCAACAACCCTACTATCGCCTCCAGGCTACGCTCTATCCTCGTGAAGCGTGCCTCAGTAGTATCTGGTACCTCAGCAGTACCTGGGGGTGTATGGGTAGTCGAAGACTCACCCTGGCTAGCCGACCTACCTCTACGACCTCCAGCCCTACCTCTCGACCCTCTACCACAGCGGGTATTAGCCATAATGGCTCAATTCCTGCATTCACAACCATTAATTTGTCAACTTCCCATTTGTATACACAATTGTAACTGAACAAAACACAGTGATTTGGGGATGTACATTTTCCTAATTACTAACACCTATTCACATCAGACCAACTAGGCTCTGATACCACTCTGTCACGCCCTCCTCCCACACGCGACTTTACCAAAAACCACAATAAATTTTTTGCTTTTTACTTACCTTTATCTCCTCAACAGTTGGGCTGTGAATAGGCATTAGTCTCCTCATCCATGCATACCTTACCATTCTTTTTCGTATCATACATACATGACATTTATATCATAAGTAAATTCGTATTCTTAAATATAATTACATCATTACATCCCCCATATTAAAACGTGTACATCACTGTGTTTATACATTGTTCAGATACAAAAGAGTACGCGTGTGTATACCTTTCGCTAGATGGGGAGTGGCAGCGGATCAAAGGAATGCAATACCCTAGCGACTCGATCTACTGATGAGAATCTGTAGAGATGGGGGGAAAATGAATGGGATGAGCTATCAACGCGCTCAGTAAGAAAATCAGGCAAGCAAGTAGACATCCATACTATCTACTTGAAAATAGTGCTTTGCCTTTCCTTCTCTCATTTCAAAAGCATGTTTAAAATATATATAATATAGTACAGATTTAAAATCCCATGTACTAAACACATGCTGGTTTATCAATCAGAGGCATTCATGCAAAACAGTGCATATTAAATTATTTAAGAATGCCTTTATATAAAATATGCCATTTACATTCAAAACATAGTAAATATGGCATTTCTCATCACAACACAAATAAACTGGGTTTCGACCCATCCCTTAGGTCTACCCGTATCATAAAATACATGTGATATATCATGCGAGACTCAGTGGCTAAATGCAATCTCTCTAGACTATGTAAGAGAGCCTCCCCGTCGAACAGAGCCTCCCCGCCGAACAGGCTTAAGGATGTTGGGCTTAAGGATCTTACCGTAAGAGAGTATCTCCGGACTATGTACATATCCTAACATGTGGTGAAATCCCAGGCAACACAGTACTCGGTGTGTGGGTTATCACTGCTGTAACGGGAGGGGGGTCAGTCCATCACAACCGTCAGCTATCAACAACTCTCCTCCACAACTCCACAACACAAAACACGGTACAATGTACTCCATGCCACATGCACGGTACAACGTACACCCGTGGACCCATACATCATGGTCGGGGTGCCCGCCATAGGTCTTAGCCTCTCATACCATGGAAATACATCATAGTCGGGGTGCCTGCCATAGGTCTTAGCCCTCATACTATGGAATCAATGCCACGTCTCTAAATCCACGTGAGAACATCTCAACAATGTGACACTCAGTCTACACGGAGGAAATCGTCACGGTTTTTCTAACATGTGTATATATCACGAAAAACTACAGTGCGTCTTGAGTGTGACACACAGTCAACACTCCGCCTCAAAACACTGTATATGCATGTCAAAATATCAACACTAGTGCGAGTGAACCTCCAGCACTAGGTCATGCATCTCATGTAAAACTCGAGTACGAGCTAATCGCTCCAGCACTCTATCATGCACAAATCACATAAAAACTGAGTACGAGCAATGCTCCAATACTCTATCATGCATGTCAAATAAATGTAGTACGAGTCAACCTACAGCACTAATGTATGTGAAAAACATCTGAAATCAAGTGCGAGTTATGCTCTAGCACGATTGTTTCCACATAATTCGGTAGATGGCTCTTTAAAAATAGGGATGTTAAAAATCACTAAAATCAGCACTATAAAGTGTGCTTAATTTACATCGACCTCAAAACATTAGCCCATCCACCTACTCTTCTGCTACACAGCAGTAAAAACCACTTAAAACATCATTTCCATGCTTTTTACCACTTTTCCCAAAATTTCACTTTTTGCCTAACTAGGGGCAAAATCATAATTTACCCATATCGGGTCCCTATAATTATTATAGATTTTCTCTTACCCTCAAACAATTTCAGTGAATGTAAAATCCAACGAAAATATGCACAGATATCTCTAGCTACTTGCAAGAGTCCCCTACCTCGGATCACGTCGTGTGACCTCTCTTCCTCTGTGCTGTCTTATCTCGCAGTCCGGTCAACTATCAATATGACTCTGGAACTGCATTTAATCATTCACTGAGTTAATTACACTTTTCTTACTGTATTACACATTTAATACAGTTTATTTCACTTAAATTGGCCCTTTTACGCTTAATGGGCCTTAATCACGTTAATCGGGCCTTAATCCGTATTAAGCCCGTTCATCAAGGTCTATCGACTCATTGGGCCTATCAATACCCATTGGGCTTTATTCCAAGCTCTTTGGATAGCCCGTATATCATTTACGACATTTTTTTTTCAATTTTCTGAATATAATTCACTAAATCCAAAATTTAATCCGAAATGCGTAAATTAAATCTTAAATACGCATAAATCACATAAATTGTCGTAAATGAGCTTTACTTACCCGAGATTGTGCAATGGTGCGCGAATCGGAGTTCGATCGGGCTTTCGTTCGGAATTAATCGTCGAACTGCACAATTTCGTATATTTAACTCCGGGTCAATTTCTGATTAAATATAATTTAAATAAATTTATCAGAAATTAAATTGGTCACTTTTGACCTCGTATCGACTTACCCGAAGTCCGGTGAAATCTCAAAAATTTTCCGTTTCCTTTTTCTTTCCTTTTTCCTCTTTTTCCCCTTTTCTCCTTGGCTGAACCGGTCCGGTCCGGTTCAGCACAGTCACTTTCCTCTGAACCGGCCGATCGGTTCAGGCTCCTTTCGCCGTTTCGGTGCCTTCCGACCGGTTCTCCGGCCGATTCCACCGCCAAATGGTTCGGCCTCGCCTCTAGAGGCTTCTTTTGGCCTCGTCTGGGGTTTACCGACGTCGGATTCTGTCGAATCCGTCTTTCTCTCCCGCGGTTTCCCTCTCGCAGATCTCACCGCCTGCGGCGTTTCCAGGCCCGTGATGGCCGTCGAGCTCTTCCCCGGTGCCGGTCGTTCCGTTGCCCAGCAGTCCTCGCGTCGTCGGCCGCTGGTTCGTCGCCGGTGTCTCCCTCTCTCTCGGTCGACCTCGTTCCTTCTCTCTCCCCGCGTTTTTTCTGATTTCTGTTTCAATTTTCGTTTTTTCGTTTTTTTTTTCAATTTATAATTAATTTTTATTATTATTTTACTCATTAAAATAATAATAAAAATCCCAAAAATATCTCAAAAAATTTCAAAAATTCATATTAAATTCATTTAATCCGTAAATAAATTTATCAATTTGATTTTACCTTTTCGGTATATTTTTCCACTATTTTTGGGCTCGTTTTTCGAGATAAAAATTCCAAAAATATTAATTAAATTCATATCTCGATCAATTGGACTCGAAATTCAATATTTTCCTCGTTATTGATCAAGATCTCTCGATTTCATATTTTTAATGAAATTTTCTCATCGGATTTATACCGAATTTTGGTCAATTGACCGTTTTATCCCTGTACTTGCTCGAAAATAAATTGAACCCTTATCTCGCTATTATGTAGTTTACATGCATTTTTAATTCTCAATAAATCGATTGCATGATAGTAAATACTCTTCTTATGATTCAACTATGAAATATAACGTTCGTACGCATAGGAATCATAAGGTACAAGCTACATACGTAAATCAAAAACTCGGGTCTGACACACCGGGGGAGAGTTCGACGGCCACCACGTGCCTGGAATCGTCGTCAACGAGGAGATCGGAGTCGGGGGAGGCCACGGGAGAGAAGGGTAAATCGGGCGGAATCCGACGCCGATTTACCCCAGCCCAGGCTAAAATAAGCCTCTAGAGGCGATGTCGAACCGTTTGGCGGTGGAATAGGTTGGAGAACCGATCGAAAGACGTCGGAACGACGAAAGGAGCCCTGAACCGATCGGCCGGTTCAGTGGAAAGTGACTGTGCTGAACCGGACCGGACCGGTTCAGCCAAGGAGAAAAGGAGAAAAAGAGGAAAAAGAAAGAAAAAGGAAAAGAAAAATTTTTGGGATTTCACCAGACTTCGGGTAAGTCGATACGAGGTCAAAAGTGATCGATTTGATTTTCGATGAATTTATTTAAATTATATTTAATCAAAAATTGACCTGGAGTTAAATATAATAAATTGTGCAGTTCAACGATAAATTTCGAACAGAAACCCGATTGAACTTCGATTTGCGTACCATCGCATAATCTCGGGTAAGTAAAGCTCATTTACGTCAAATTATGTGATTATTGCGTATTTAAGATTTATTGTACGCATTTCGGATTAAATTTCGTATTTAGTGAATTATATTCGAAATTTTGAATTAAATGTCGTAAATGATATACGGGTTATCCAAAGAGCTTGGAATAAAGCCCAATGGGTATTGATAGGCCCAATGAGTCGATAGACCTTGATGAAGGGAAATAATAAGTGGAAAACAGGCTTAATACGGATTAAGGCCCATTAAGGATTTTTAAAGCCCATTAAGGGAAAATAGACTGTATTAATGTGTAATACAGTATGAAAATGATAATTAACCTGAGGAATGGTTATTTACAGCTTCAGAGTTTACATTGAGAGTTGATCGGACTGCGAGGGTTAGCAGCACCGAGGAAGTGAGGTCACTTGACGTGATCCGAGGTAAGGGACTTTCGTGAGTAGTTAGAGATACCTGCACGTATTTTCATCTGCTTTTACATTCACTTAAAAACTCTGAGGGTCAGAGAAAGTGAATAATAATTATTGCGACCCGATAGTGGCAAATTACGATTTTGCCCCTAGTTAGTCAAAAAGTCAACTTTTGCGAAAAGTTGCAAAAAGCATAGAAACAATTATTGTGAGTGTTTAACTGCTGTTTAGGATGAAAATAAATAGATGGGCTAACGATTTTAAAGTTGATGTGAATTAAGCACACATAATAGTGCTGATTTTAATATTTTGTAAAACATCCCTTTTTAATGAGCCATCTATCGTATTATGTGATAATGAATCATGCTAGAGCACCGCTCGCACGAGATTTCATATATTTTCCACATACATTAGTGTTGGATTTTGATTCGCACTAGATTTTCATGACATGCATGATAGAGTACTGGAGTTCTTACTCGTACTCAGTTTTATATGATATATGCATGACAGAGTGCTGGAGCGATTAGCTCGTACTCGAGTTTTACATGAGATGCATGACATCGTGCTAGAGCTTAGCGCACACAAGTTTTCACACTGTGGTACGTAGGATGCCGTGGAGGATGGAAAGATCCTCAAGCCCAACATCCTTAAGCCAGAGAGGGCGGGGAGGCTCTGTTCGGTAGGGAGGCTCTCTTATGTAAGATCCTTAAGCCCAACATCCTTAACCTAGAGAGGGCGGGGAGGCTCTGTTCGGTAGGGAGGCTCTCTTACGGTAAGATCCTTAAGCCAGACATCCTTAAGCCAGAATGGCGGGGAGGCTCTGTTCGGCGGGGAGGCTCTCTTACATAGTCCAAGATACTATTTGCATTTCACCACATAGTCTCACATGATATATCACATTGATTGACTGATTTAAATTACGGACAGACTTGAGGGATGGGTCGGACTCCGATTTTGTGTTGTGAATTATTTAATGCCATATTTATTGTGATTTAAATATACATGGCATGATTTACATAAAGGCATGATTTATATACGATGCATTGTTTTGCACTACATGCCTACATTTGGGAAAGAAAGCATGATTTCTGTACATGGGATTTAATCTGTACAAGTATATATATTATATTTCAAGACAAACTTTTAAAGTGAGTTAAGGAAATAATGTTTTCAAGGCATAGCATTATTTTGAGTAGATAGTGTAGATATCTACTTGCTTGCCTGATTTCCTTACTGAGTGCGTTGTATGCTCAGCCCCCTTTCTTTACATCTCTCTACAGAGCATCAGCAGTAGAGCGAGAGCTATCGAGGGATAGTATTCCTAAGTCCACTGCTAGTTCCTATCGATCGCCAGGTATACATATTTTGTACAGTTGTGTATCTAAACATAGAAACAGCACAGTGATGTATACGATATATATTATGGGGAATGTATTTGTATTAAATTTTATATAATCTTACATGTATAATAAAAGCAGTTACAGTCAGTAATAGTATATTGACATGTATGTATGATAATGCATGATGTGGTAAGCGAGGACTCTGACATCGAATCACAGCCCAACCATTGAAGAGAGGAAAGGTAAGTTAAAAATGCGAAAAATTTGTAGTGATTTTTGGTTAAGTCATGGACTGAGGGACGGGTCCTGACATAAGGTTAGCAATTTGAGAGGACAAGGTAGAGAGCGTGTCGAGCTCATAGATTCCCACCGAATTCTTGGGCAATTGCCTCTTCAAGGACCATAGATAATTGTTAGCCGCCATCTTGTCTAACAACTCGTAAGCTTCGTCCTCTGTTTTGCACATTAGAGCTCCACCCACAGCAACGTTAACGATGGTCCTATTTTGGCTCGTAAGTCCGTTGTAGAGGGTCTAGACTTGCAGCCACAAAGGTAGGCCATGATGAGGGCACTTCTTAAGAAGCTCATTCTATCGTTCCCAAGTTTCGTAAAGAGATTTTGAATCGAATTGGGTAAAGGAAGATATGTCGCTACAGAGTTTGGCCATTTTAGAGGGAGTGAATAACTTAGCTAGAAATTGATGGGCTAAGTCATCCCATGTAGAAATGGATCCTGGAGGTAAGGAGGTTAACCAGTGTCACGCCTTATCCCTAAGCGAGAATAGGAATAATCTAAGTCTAAGCGCATCATCAAATAATCCATTGTACTTGAATGTATATCACAGCTCTAGAAATTGCCCGAGATGAGCATGTGGGTCGTCATGCGAAAGCCCACAGAACTGTAGTGAAGTCTGGATCATCTGAAGGATTGAAGGCTTAATTTCAACATTGTTCGTAGGGACAATTGGTGGCCTAATGCTGGTATAATATCCTCCAATTGTCGTTATTACGTAATCTCCAACGGTCCTAATTTTCCTATTTTCTGCCATGATGTTTTGCAGCGAAGCTATAAATTTCCTAGAATCCCTTTTGATTTTCCTAAGTGTTAGTTCAATTTCAGGATCTAAAGGAAAACAATCATAACTCTTGGCTCTACGCATGCAAACATAAAAAAGTTCTTAGAAAATTTTTTTAAAGTTTTTTAATATATCAAATATATATATATTTATAAGAGAGAAAATTAACTAATCTAGATTAAACTTCTAAATATTTACAACCTAAATATTTACAAACTAGAATTACACCTAAGCATAATTTCACCGATATTAATTACTGGCTAATTAAGACTTCCCAAGCAACGGCGCCAAAAACTTGATACGAACTACGCTCACAATAAGAGACATAGACGTTCTATCTGCAAGTGCACGAGTTGTACAAGTAATAATGGGATTTGAGTCTCGGATTATCGTCCCACAGAGAAGTTGAATTGCCTAATTAAGTACCAGTTAATCTTACCCTAAGTATATTCTAGCAAATTATGAATTTTCAATGGGTGATGTACTAAGGCTAATTAAAATTACTGGAAAACAATAAAACAATAAAAACTAAAAATAAATAAAATGGAGCGTGAAATTACTTACAGAGTTCCAAGGAATTAAAAAAACAACAACCTACAAAAGAAAATTAAAACAATTAAAATTAATTAACTAAAATGCAATTAAACTAGAATGTAAATATGAAAATAAAGAAACAAATTAACTAAACTAAAATTAAACAAACTTAAAATAAAATATGCATGTAATTAAACTACTTAATAAAAATGCAAACTAACCTAAAGTCTAATAAAATAAAACTTCTATTAATCCTAAAGAAATTCTTAAATCAAACTAAGAAATTAACTACTTATAAAATAATCCTAATTAAATCTAACTCTAACTAATTACTAACACTAAAACAAAATCTAATTAATGCATGAGAAATAATATTTTTGGATTTTTCAATTTAAAATGAAAACTTAAAAATGCATAAAATGATTATATCCCTAATTTAATTATAAATGCAACACCTAACACTAAAATGAAAATTAACTATTAACATAATTAAGTCTAAGTTTTGAACTAAGAAAAGAAAATATAACTAACATGCACATGAATTTAAAACTCTAATTTTTAAATTAACAACTAATGCTGAAAATAAAAAAAAATCTAAAATCCATGAAAAATGGATTATTGATGATTTCCAAACACCAAACAAAGCCTTAATCAATTGTCCAGCTAGCCTCGGTCCCGTGTTTGCTGTACTGTACACTGCATTTCCAGGTCTGGGTGCTGTCTTCTGCAACTTCCACCGACTCCTGCTCTTGGTTCCGTGTATAGTTCCCTTCCCTACAACCAGCATAGCATGTCACCAATTGCTTGTTCTGCTCCAGATTTTTGCCCATGTCGCTGGTAGCATTAGCTGCTCCTGCTCCCCGGTTGTCCTTTTCACTACATCCAGCTTCAACCGAACTCTGTACTACTAGCATTTGCTTCAGCTAGACACGTCTATGTCGAGCCATATCTCTGTATCAGCTATGCTCCTACTGTCCACGTAATGCTCAGTTGAATCCAGCCGACTGCCGCCTCACCGAGCACATAAGGGGACGTCTAGCAAATGTAGTCATAACAATGAACCCAGAGGCAGAGATGAAACAACTAGAAATGTAGAACACGATTTAATACGAAAACAACGCAGGCATCAAAATATGCATACACCTTGCTAAATGAAATGAAACTGAATTTACAGAAGTATTAAAAAGGGACTTTAAAAGCATAAACAAAAGTAAGGAAATAGGAAATGGATTGGCAATGCACCCAACACACAGCACAACACTATCCCGTCGATCAACACTGCAGAAACAGGATATGGATCGCTATACAGTAGCAGACACGACTCGTCTAGCCTCTAGAAGCAAAGCAGCCGCAGTGAGTGGGAACAATAAAGAACCTGCTTTACCTCAGCCCATGCCACCCACTACTGCAGATGAAAGATTAATGTAAAATAACAACAAAGACAAAAGAGAATGAACAGTATAATATTCATAAAACAGAGTTGAACAGAGGTAAGCTCTCGGGTCGCTGCTGCTGTAGCTTTGCTCTCTGGTTGCTGCTGCAGCAGCTTTGCTCTCAGGTTGCTGTAATCTCAAGCATCGGTCAGTAGCAACTAACATTAAAAACCACTCCGACCATTCATTCTTCCAAGCAGCGGTTATCATATATGAACTCTACACAGGATGCGTGAATGTGCACACAAAACCGAAAGCAAATGGAAAAATACAACAAGTAGTAACGAGCAAGAATGAGCTAGATGCACTCTACTACCCTCCTGCATAGCCATGATACATAAACAGCCAATCAACCTCTCGGTACTACCTAGAATAAGCAAACCCGTCAGTTTGAGAAGGAAAACTGGAAATATAAAATAAATAAAATTAATCGGTGAGAGGGAGCTTTGCATGAAATGTAAATTGATGAAAACTTAACATGGACAACAACAAACTTATGAAACCAAGAATGCAAAACATAGTGGATGAAAATAACGTGAAAATGTTAAAAAAAAATTAGAACAATGAAGCTTTTCATAGCAAAGAATGAATTAACATGACAGTAGCTATGGAAAAACCAAATGGAGGCTAAAGCTATTCGGGAAAAGCTTCTAAAAAAAGTAAGGGAAAAATAGAACTAAAGTTATTCTACCTACACTACTTTCTACTCTAGACTACTTCTACTTGTTGCTTTTTCAATTGCTATTATGTCCTATTTATACACACACTTAAGGGTACAATGGTGATTTTCCATCCTAGATGAGTTTGCATTGTTTGGCCACTTGTCTTCATTTTATTTGCTGCAGAGTAGATATTTCCATGTCATCCATCTTCTAGTACGCTTAGCTATGCGATGTGGCCCGGTGGGTGTCTTCTAAAGGGTTGGCACGATGTTCGTCGATCTTATCATTTCGAAGCGGATAAAATACCAACACCCAACATTTCACGTGTCCAGACGACTGGTGACTCGATTTGCAAATTGGAAGTGGTCCAGTTTTCTTTAGCCTGTTTTTAGCCCATTTTTGATTGAAACAACTGAGTTTCATCTTGATTTAATTTACATGCACATTAAAGAATTTTAATTAAATAAAGGGGATAATTGATAAAATAAATTGGGAATTTAAATAATTAGTTAGGAATTTAAGGACAAATAATCCTATTAAAAATAGAATTATCAATAGATATAGATACAAAACATCAGTTATAAAACATGTAATATACTGGTTTAACAATGTCAACATTTTATGCATAACACTGCATTTCTCATGTTATTTCACGCAAATCACATTTATCATGCCAATCATTTAAATCAAAATCATATGGCATTCATCATGTTTTCAAAATATGAAAATCTGAGCCTCACCTATCCCTCGGGTTACCCTTTTCACAATTCACAAACTCACATATTTACATAGTAAAACCATGTGATAATTCATTTAAGAAATATTGATTCACATTGCATGAAAAGAAAATCGAGGTAGGCGACTACATGTTCCGAGTTTATGATCATAACTCATTTTTCGTGATCCCAGGCTACACAGTGCTCGGTGTGCAGGGTCTCACAATTGTTGTGATTGGAGGTGAGTCAAATCTCTACTGTCAGCTCTCAATCTGAGGACCAGATCCAGGAGCGCACCAGATCCCACTGGATCCCACTCCCACTGCTAACCAGTCCTATCTAAGTACATTCAAGTACTCACGGTACAGCGTACTCCATGTGACATACACGGTACACAGTACTCCATGAACCCTATCTCAAGGTGGGATGCTCGCCGTGAGTCTTAGTCCTCATACCTTGGATATACCTCATAGTTGAGAAGCTCACCATGAGTCTTAGTCCTCATACCATTGGTTATTTCGATAGCCCTCGATCTTATCTCAAAATAATGCACGTGTGATCATATATATATATATATATATATATATATATATATATATATATCAGTGCGACACACAGCCTGCACAGGCTCCTAACACGATTGTTTCATGCTATTTTCAAAATCCGATACGTGCGAGTAAACTCCTAACACGACCATATCAGAATAATATAACTCTAGTGCGAGCAATGCTCCGAACATTATGTCATGTAAAAACACGAGTATGAGAAAAGCTCCCAATACTCTATTATGTATAATATCAATGAAAACTGAGTACGAGCTAAGCTCTCAATACTCTATCATGTATAACTGAGTATGAGCATAGCTCCCAATACTCTACAATGCATCAATCTCAAAAACTGAGTACGAGCAATGCTCCCAGTACTCTAACATGCATAACATGCATTTAAAACTTAGTATGAGAATATTCTCAAGTACTATGTGATGCATATCTCAAAATATAGTGCGAGTAATCTCTAGCACTTATGGTTTTCACACAAAACAGATGGCTATTTAAATCATAATTCACCAAAGTAAATCAAATCCGCACTAACATGTGCTGTTTTCGCATATACATGAAAACATTGGCTATTCTATCATGCAACTCATAAATTTTAGCCATAACATGTTTCTAAGGTATTTTCACCCTATTTTCGGATAAAACACACTTATCCTCATTAATCTCTATCATAATATCATGCCTATTTAAGGGAATTCATATATCTTATACTACCAAAATTCTATTCAAAATACGTATAGCTATCTCTAGTTAATCATGAAATTCCCTTACCTCGGATCATGTCACGTGACCTCTCTTCCTCGGTGCTGCTCACTCTCGCAGTCCGATCAACTTTCAATGTGATTTTCGAAGCTGTTACAAGTATTTACGTTAATATACCGTAATATACTTGTTTACTTGTAAAAATCTCAATTCAATACATAAATTTCATCTATTTGTCTCATTATGGTATTATACTATATTTTCCATATATCTATCTTCATTTCTCCTTATTTCAAATTTATGCATCTCACAAAACTAACTTATAATCTTCCATACATGCATATTCCATCATTAAATTTATGCCAACACCATTCCCTCATTATTTTCTCACTTTCATGCCAATAGTTAGGTCATGCGCATTTTTCATGATTCTATTGTTTCAAACAATTTATATTCATACCAATTAACTCACCAATACACCTAATTTAACATATATCAACTTGGTGAATTAAATCTTACCTAGCTGAGATTTTCCTCTTTTTCTCCAAAATTGGTAGAATCCTCATTGCTCTTCCAATCTTTGATTCCAACTTCTTGTTTCCAAATATGTTGTTCTCCTTTTCACTAAGTGCAACTTTGCTTAACTGAATCTCACTCAAAACTGATTGCAAACTGAAGTTTTCTAGTGTTGAAAGGTTAGGTTTTGCTTTGGTTATTGAATGGAATAGCAAATCTCATGAAACAGAAGTTGCAGAGGTCCAATATTTATAGAATTGTCTCTATGAAATCGATCTGATAATCACATGAGATCGATCTTCCCTTCATTTTTCTCCTCGAAATCGACCTTTTAGGCCTAATGAGATCGATCTGCCCCTAAACATGACATCGATCTGCATTACTCAGAACCTTAAGGAGATTGATCTGCCCTTGCAATAAAATCAATTTGTTGCAACCCGAGACTTAAGGAAATCGATCTGTGTCAGGACCTCATCTCAATTCATGACTTTAACCAAAATCACTACAAATTTTTCGCATTTTAATTTACCTTTCCTCTCATCAATGGTTGGGCTGTGATTCGATGTTAGTTTCTTCGCATACCATATCATCCATTATCATACATACATGTCAATATACTGTTACTGACTGTAGCTTCTGTTATAATACATGTGAGATTTTATAAGGTCTACTACAATTACATTCCCCATAATATATATCGTATACATCACTGTGCTGTTTCATTGTTTAGATACATAACCGTACAAAATATGTATACCTGTCGATCGATAGGAAATAGCAGTGGACTCAAGAATACTATCCCTCAATAGCTCTCACTCTACTGCTGATGCTCTGTAGAGAGATGTAAAGAAAGGGGGTGAGCATACAACGTGCTCAGTAAGGAAATCAGGCAAGCAAGTAGATATCTACTTAAAATAATGCTATGCCTCAAAATGTTATTTCCTTAACTCATTTTCAAAGCATGTCTTTAAATATATATATATATATATACTTGTACACATTAAATCCCATGTACAGAAATCATGCTTTCTTTCTCAAATGTAGGCATATAGTGCAAAACAATGCATCTTTATAATATCACAATGCCTTTAGATAAATCATGCCATGTATATTTAAATCACAGTAAATATGGCATTTAAATCATTCACAACACAAGTTCAGAGTCCGACCCATCCCTCAGGTCTGTCCTCAATTCAATCAGTCAATCAGGTGATATATCATGTGAGACTCTGTAGTGAAAACGTAAATAGTATCTTGGACTATGATTATATCTGACAATGTGATCCCAAGTAACATAGTAGTCGGTGTGCGGGGCATCACTATTGCAACGAGAGGGGGGTCAGTCCATCACAACCGCCAGTTATATCCTCTTCAACTCCACAACAACACATGGTATAGTATACTCCATGCCACATGCACGATACAAAGTACACTCGTGGACCCTACATCAGAATCGGGGTGCCTGCCATAGGTCTTAGCCCTCAAAACCATGGAATATCATACCACGTCTCTACATCCTCATGCGAATCCTCTCACAGTGTGACACTCAGTCTACACAAGGAAATCAAGCATGGTTTTCAACATGTATTATATATCACATACAGTGCGCGCCTTTGAACGCGACTCACAGTCGACACTCTGCTCAAACATTGTTTCACATCACAAACTCAACTCTAGTGCGAGTAAACCTCCAGCAACTAGGTCAATGCATAGTTCATGTATTAAATCAAGTACGAGCAATAGCTCCAATACTATGTCATGTATAAATCATGTAGAATCGAGTACGAGCAATGCTCCAACACCCTGTCATGCATCTCATGAAAAACTTGAGTACGAGCTAATCACTCTAGCACTTTCTCATGCATATATTATATAAAACTGAGTACGAGTAAGAACTCTAGTACTTTATCATGCATGTCATGGAAATCTAGTGCGAATCATAATCCAGCACTAATGTATGTGGAAAATATATGAAATCCAGTGTGAGCTGTGCTCCAGCACGATTCATTCTCACATAATATGATAGATGGTTCTTTAAAAAGGGATGATTTATAAAATATCAAAATCAGCACTATAAAGTGTGCTTAATTCACATCAACCTTAAAATCATTAGCCCATCTATTTATTCATCTGCTAAACAGCAATAAAACACTCAAAATGGTGGTTTCCATGCTTTTTACAACTTTTCACAAAAGTTGACTTTTTGACTAACTAGGGGTAAAATCATAATTTGACACTATCGGGTCACAATAATTATTATTCACTTTCTCTGACCCTCAGAGTTTTTAAGTGAATGTAAAAGCAGATGAAAATACGTGCAGGTATGTCTAACTACTCACAAAAGTCCCTTACCTGCAATCACTCGAGAAATTTCACTTTCTCAACGCTGCTCGATTCAGCAGTCCGATTCGCTCCTCCAATAATCTCTGGAGCTGCATATAACCATTTATCAGGTTAATTACACTTTTCCTATTGTATTTCACATTAAATACAGTCTATTTCCCTTAATGGGCTTTAATAAACCTTAATGGGCTTAATTATGCCTTAAGCCCATTTCCATTTTACTATTCATTTTCATTGGGCCAATTGGGCTTGTGGGGCCACCAACTCTTATTGGGCTTGTCCTAGACCCATTACATCATATTGGGCCTAAAATATTTGGGCTTGGCCCATTGGACCTCTCGGCCACATGCCATGGCCGAGAGCTATCCATGTCGTCGGTCACACCATGGCATGCCGGCCATGTTCCTTTCCTTAGTCAATTCACTTAGGCATTTTCACAAACACTTGGTTGGCAACATTCTTAAACATCACATAGTTCATTTAGTTATTTTATCAAACACCTTGATTGCCAACTTAATACATGTATTAATTAATCAATTTGATTAATTCTAATTATACCATAATCATTAACACATGTATATTAACCTATTTATGCCTTAACATCATATGGGCATTCATCATTATTTCACTACTCACTCGCGGCCTAACCAAGATCATAGTGATTTCATATGTTTCAATGCTTAAAACATATACCAATATACTTAAAATCATTCATACATTAACATATATGAAATTGAAAACTTGAAAATATACCAATAGTTGTGTTCACACTTGGCCGAATACTTTGGAGGCTCACGATTTGCACTCTATGGCTCCTTGATAGCCAATTCCAACATATGTCACTCTCCTTTCAATTTGGAACAACTTTCATGAAGAATGCAAGTTCCAAATATGGCTAATTTCTAGTGATTTCTAGTGAGAGAAAGCTTGGATAATTTGTTTCAATGGTTTCTTCTTCTAGCGGAGAATGGTGTGGTGAAGATGACAATGGTGTGGCTGATTTTATAAGCCACTTACTTAGCCATTAAGCCTTACTTTCCAGCCATTAAACTTGACTTCCTAAGCCTTAGTCATGAGTCACCTTATGAGTCACCTTATGAGTCATGTTTAGCTTTAACTATGGTTAGATATTTATCTCATGGGCTTTCCATTTAGGCTTCTCGGTTTGGGCTTTCGGGCTGAAATTTTTACTATACCTCGGGCCTTTAATTGTCTAAATATTTGGCTAATCAATTGATCCAACAATTCGGTCTAAGGGACCTAAGAATTTCGATCTACGTTTAGTATACCTTAATGGGCTTTAAAATTTTCACCTTAGGCCCATTACGTTTTTAACCATTAAATTTAATCTGGAATCCTTCCGAATAAATTTTTCTTACTTTCGGGGATGATTATCTTGTATTTTGACCAAGAATATTTTTTCCCAATTTTTTTCTCCATACTTAGGTTAATTTTTAACCATGATTAGTCAACTATGGTAAAAGTCCACTTTCTTAACTATAGTTGACTTTTTCCTTAACCATTGACCAAGTTGATTTTTTCTCAAAATTCTGAAAGTGTCATATCTTATGTCTTACACTCTCGTCTTTATGTTTCAACCGTTCCCGGTGGATAATTACACCCGAAACACCTTAAATACCTTAACTCGCCAAAAAGGTCTAATTTACCCTTTTTAGCTTTTACTCTCGTTTTCTATGCTCGGAACTAAATCAAGCTGACTTTCCTTCATGAGCTCTCTATGCTTTCTCATTTTAAGTTCTTATTTTCAGTCAGAATGATTTAGATTCACTCTGTTTTGCCTGTGACTCTTATAGCTCACATTAGACTTTTTATGTAACTTTTTCGTGTTAAACCATTTTACTAACACTTTAAATCTAGTAAATACTCTTCTTATGATTCAACTATAATAATAGAGTGTTCATACACATATGAATCATAAGAAACAAGCTACAAAAAATTCAGGTCTGACAATCCTCCCCTACTCAAAAAATTTGGTCCTCCAAATTAGAACCAAGTCAGTCTTCAAATAGGTGAGGGTACTTCTCTCGCATCAGACTCTCTAGCTCCCAAGTAGCCTCCTCTGAAGTATGATACTACCAGAGAATCTTCACTAACCCGATGGTCTTCGATCTCAATACCTTCTCCTTCTTATCCAATATTCGAATCGGTCTCTCAACATATGACATGTCCTCTCGGAGCTCCAATGGCTCGTAACTAATCACATGTGTCAGATCTGGGTGATACTTCCGAAGCATCGATATGTGGAAGAAGTTATGGACACCTGATAAGTCCGGTGGCAATGCCAACCTATAAGCCTTATCTCCCACTTGATCAAGTATCTCAAAGGGTCCAATATAGTGAGGATTTAGTTTCCCTCTCTTCCCAAATCTCGCTATGCCCTTGGAAGGAGAAACTTTTAAAAACATGGATTCACCAACTGCAAACTCTAGTGGCCTACGTCTCCTGTCAGCGTAACTCTTCTGTCTACTCTGGGCTATCCTCAGTCTCTCTACTATCAAGTGGATATCCTTAGATGCTTATGTAACCATGTCAGGAGTGAAAATATTACGGTCACCCACTTCTTCCCATCCAATAAGGGAATGACATCTACAGCCATATAAAGCCTCATACGGTGTCATCCCGATACTCGAATAATAACTGTTGTTGTAGGCGAACTCTGCTAATGGTCAGTGATCATCCTAGGAGCCTCTAAAATCTAGCACACATGCTCTCAACATATCCTCCAGAGTTTGTATAGTCCTCTCTGACTGACCATCTGTCTGAGGATGGAAAGCGGTGCTCAAACTCAATTGGGTTCCCATGGCTTCCTGAAAATGTCACCAAAAGTAGGAAATGAAGTGGGAATCCCTATCAGAGACTATGCTCACTAGTACATCGTGTAACCTCACTACCTCACATACATACAGTTTTGCTAATGAACTCAGAGTATCGGTCACTATCATAGCTAGGATGTGGGTTGACTTCGTCAGCTGTTGACGATCACCCATATAGCATCGTGATTTCTACGGGTTCTCGGTAAACCCATCACGAAATCCATGGTAATATGCTCCTATTTCCATGTCGGTATAGGTAGAGGCTGTAATAACCCTGCAGGTTTCTGATGCTCTACCTTCACCTGCTGACATACGAGACACTTTGCCACAAAGTCTGCTACATCTCTCTTCATACCCGACCACCAGTATACATTTTGTTACTCCCCGAATGTAACGTATACCTCGACGAATGAGCTTTTGCCAATATCAATCTCCTGAGTCCTGGATCCTTGGGAACACATAATCTGCCTCTGAACCTCAGTAGTCCATCAGAACTTAACTCAAAGTCAATCACTGTGCCCTTCTGCATCTGACTACTCACATAATACAAAATGGATCAGTCTGCTGAGCCACTCTGATCCTGTCCAACAGATCCGGCTCTAAGCGTAGACTAGCTATAACATAGCTTGTATCCATGTCAGAAGGCACGACTCCCAAACTGAGGCTAGCAAATTGCTCTAGCAAATCATGTTTCCTAACCATCATATATGATACCATCCCTAGGTTCTTCTTGCTCAAGGCATCGGCTATAACGTTAGCCTTACCCGGATGATAAAGTATCTCGCAATCGAAGTCCTTCAGAAGCTCTAGCCATCTTCTCTGTCTCATATTCAGCTCTTTCTGTGAGAACAGATACTTGAGGTTCTTGTGGTCGGTAAATATCTGGAACTTCTCACCATACAAGTGGTGGCGCCATACCTTCAACACAAACATTACTGCTGCTAGCTCCAAATCATGGGTCTGATAGTTCTTCTCGTGATCCTTCAGCTCTCTGGATCCATAAGCAACTACTTTTCCATCCTGTATCAATACACAGCCCAGTCCCTGATGCAAAGCATCAGTATACACTGCAAATCCTCCTGAGCTGGTAGGGATAGTGAGAATTGGAGCGGTGGTCAATCGACGCTTCAACTCCTCAAAACTCTTCTCACAATCCTCGTTCCATACAAACGGTACATTCTTTTGAGTAAGACGTGTTAACGGAGCAGCCAATTTTAAAAATCTCTCAACGAATCTTCGATAATATCCTGCTAAACCCAAAAAACTCCTGATCTCGGTGATTGTCCTCGACTGTTCCCACTGAACTACAACCTCTATCTTAGATAGATCAACTGATACACCATCTCTCGATAAAACATGTCCAAAAAATGAGATCTGTGACAACCAAAAGTCACACTTGCTGAGCGTAGCATATAACTCCTGCTCTCTTAAAGTCTGCAATACGATCCTGAGGTGCTCCTCATGCTCCTCCTTGGATCTCGAATACACCAATATGTCATCAATAAAGACGATAACAAACTAGTCTAAATATGGCTTGAATACATCATTCATCAAAGCCATGAAAGCAGCTGGAGCATTCGTCAATCCTAATGGCATGACCAAGAACTCATAATGACCATATCGGGTATGAAATGCTGTCTTGGGTATATTTCCACTCCGAACTTTTAGCTGATGATACCCAGACCTCAGGTCAATCTTGGAAAAGACCTGTGCTCCCTGAGGTTGATCTAACAAGTCGTCAATAAGTGGAAGGGGATACCTATTCTTGATGGTGGCCTTATTCAACAATCGGTGATCTATACACAATCGGAGGCTCCCATCCTTCTTCCTCACAAACAAAATTGGTGCTTCCCAAGGTGAAACACTCGATCGAACAAAACCCCTATCCAACAGCTTCTGCAACTGTCTCTTGAGCTCCGACAGCTCAACCAAGGCCATGCGATATGGTGGTCTCAAAATAGGCTCCGTACCAGGCACCAAATCTATATAGAACTCTATCTCTTTGTCTGGTCGTAACCTTGGCAACTCATTCGAAAAAACATCTGGGTACTCACTGACCACAGTAATATCTAACAACTCCGGATGTGCATTATCCATATCTACCACGTACGCAATGAAACCTTGATATATTTAAAGGTTTTCTAAGTCAGCAATCATATAATAATCATAACTATTCCTTTTATTTATTTTTATTAAACTTTACAACATATCTAGTAGGGTTAGGAAACATAATTGTCTTAGCATAACAATCTAAAACAGCATGGTTTGTAGATAACCAATCCATTCCTAAGATTATATCAAAGTCACTCATACTTAGTAATATTAGATTGGCTGTCATATCGTTATCCCTTACTCTCAACTTGCGGTTATTAAATACATGTTCTACAACTTGACTACTATCACTACAAGAAAAAAGGGGCAACAGCGACAGAATTAGCGACGAATTTTTCATCGCTAATTTGTGCATTCCGTTGCAAATGAGTATTTACGACAGAATTAGCGACAGAATATTCCGTCGTTAATTTCGTCGCTACATTTGAAGTCGTTCAAAGTTTTTCGTCGCTGAGGGAAAATTTTCGTCATTAATTTCGTCGTAAAAAAATTTCGTTGTTGAAAACCTTTAGCGACGGAATTCTAAAGCTATTTTTTCCGTCGCTAAGTTAAATTAGCGACGGATTTCTGTCGGTAATGTTTGTATTTGAAATAACTAAGAATCTGTCGGTAAAACCAATCAGCGATGGATAAATTTTCGTTGGTAAAATATATCAGCGACGAAATTCTGTCGCTAATACTCTCCATCGCTGAAACACTAATAGGGACGAAATTCCGTCGCTGAGATATTCCGTCGCTGAAACTTTTAGCGACGGAATTCTGTCGCTAATTTTATTATTTGATTTAATTAAATTTTCGTCACTAAAATGTATCAGCGACGGATGTCCGTCGCTAATTTATATTTTTTTGTTAATTAATTAAATTTTTCGTCGCTAAATGTGTTTAGTGACAGATTTTCGTAGCTGAAACCTAATTTAATATATTTAAAAAGGCTATATATTTTTCGTCGCTAATAGGCTTCAGCGACGGATTTTCGTAGCTAATTTAGCATCCAAATTTTTTAATACTTTTTTTGCTTAAATTTGTGTACCTAAAATAATGGAACAAACCTGTAGATCCAGATAAAAACAAATATAAAATATATATCACAACTATATGTCAAAACTAACATCAACTATTACTTGATAATCATCATCATATACAGTCCGATCAAATCATCATCACAAATATCATCCAGAATTCATAAGAAAACAAAATAAAATAAAATGTGTACTCTCACTGATTAGGGTGACCTCCAGATCCAGACAGTCCAGGTCCAGGTGCTCCTGTGTTATTAGCATTCCTTGCCATCAAGTTCATCATCTGATCCATAAAATCAGACAACTTTCCTTCCAGATTATCAATCTTGTTTGAAATGACTCTGACGTCCTCTTTCACTTGCTGCACCTCTGAATTTGTGTCAGGAGTACCCATCACACCAGGACTAGGATAAGGAAAAGGACTACAAGCTGAATGAGATGCGCAAGAAGATTGGGTGGAACCAGAGGCAGCTGCAATGTTTGTGCCCATTTGTAAATCAAGGCGATGTGGCCTAGTCCCAAATCCTACGTATGTGTACGCGTACTCTCCATCCCTCCAATTACCTCACACCATGCAGCTCGATCAAAAGTAGGATGGGTACTTATATCCTCGCCGTATTTCTGAGTCAATGAAGTAGCGTACTTTTCCTACAATGTAATTAGAAGAAGGATAATAAATAGTAAACTTTAATAACGAGAAAACCATATTAGAAGCCAATAGAATGCATTACGTACACTGATAGATTTAGACTTGTTGTCCACATAATCACCATCTCCACCTAAACGTCTATGCATCCGATCAAACAATTCTTTATATGTCGGTGCTCGACCTAGACTTTTCGCCTACATTAAAAGATATGCAATTTTATAAGAAAGATATGAAATTCTTGTAAGGAATAAAAATTACATTAAAATAAAAGTCAACAGTAAATTAAAAAATAATTTTATTATTTGGACTTACCATCCTATATTCATGTACCGAAAAAGAAACAGAACTACTTGTATGCTTTGTCATCGTTCTTTCTTTTTCCGTCAACCGATTCTGTTTTCCTTTTTTTTGACTTCGCCTCCCACCTTTCAGTCCCCCATTCATTCTCAACTAATTGATCCCATATTTGGACTGAAATCCACTTCGACTTGTTGTATCCTTTACCGTCAGATATTTTATCCGTATTAAAATATTGCATTGCTTATCTTCTCTCCAACTGCAGCAAGTCTCTAAAACTGACTTGCATAAGTGCTCCCAAATTGTATAGACATTATTGGTTTGGTTATTAGACCACCTGAACTTCTCCTACAAAGAAAAACAAATGATAATTATCATTTCGATACGTTTATGACCAATTATCAAGTTATTTACTTCAAAGTAATGTACTTGAAATTTATTCCACATTTGTGCTTTCACTTCATTTGGAACCCTTTTCCATGTTGGCCATGGTTCCGAGTAATGTTGTTTAATTAAATTGGATATAGTCCTCACACCCTTCGAGTCTTCAAAAGAACTGCCAAACAAAAAAGAAGATATCGCCAAACATTATACCATATTTAATATCATAGTTGTATGAAAATAAAACAAAAGTAGAAGCAATATACCTGTTACCAAGTGGCGTCAGGAATAACCTATGCTCTGGATTTTGCGGTGTTTCAAGGCTCTGATTTAGGCCTCTCATTCTTTTCCGACCACTACCACCACTCCCACTCCCACTCCCACTACCACCCGCAGTTTGTGTTGCCTCCTCAGTGGATATTCTTCGCCCGGGTAATGGTTGTTCTACCGCTGATGGAGGAGCTGTAATGGCATCATCATCGTCGTCATCATCATTATCAGGAGCTGGATCAGGTCGACTTGAAGATGGAGTTTGTTGCGCGAGAGGCCGAGAACGAGGCTGATTTGGATAGTGAGCTAAAGGTCGATCACGAGCCTGAGCATCAGACTGAGTAGGCTGCTGAGATTGAGGCTGAATGTCAAAGTTAAGATTATAGTCAAACTCCAATCCAGGTATAGGAGACTTGGACCTGTATGATCGTTGTGCTAACTTTTTTAATCTTCTCATCTGCAATACAGATAAAAAAATTATGTTTAGAATCAGTAAATTCAGTCCAATAATATTTATTTTACAATCAAATGTTTAATTCTTACTATTCATTATTCTAATCACTGTCATCTTCTCTATCATTACCAACTGCTTTATCATTTCATACTTCATCCTTCTCTTCTTCTTCTTCTTCCTCTTCTTCTGCAAATTGATTGACTTCTTCATATTCGCCACTAATATGAATAGTAGGGTTGTCTAGTTCGTCTGAATATGCAACTATTCTAGGGTTCGAAACTTCCACTTCTTGGTAAACTCCTTCGTTCAAATCTAGAATCTGTCCACCGTCATTTCGTCGAAGGTTAAATCTACTTCGTGCCTTTGTTTTGAATACAATCCACCACTGACGACGATATAAAAAGGTTCGTTACTGGCAAGTGTAGATTTATACTTGATATCAACAAGACCGTGACGGGGATCAACATGAAGACCTCGTTCTGTATCAAACCAATGACACTTGAATAACACAACTTTATTCCTACTTTCAAAGTACTCTAATTCGATTATATCTGTCAGTATGCCATAAAAATCACGATCAAAATCATTGTAGCAGCTGCCTTTGACACATACACCACTGTTCATTATTTTTCGAGATCGACCATAATCCAACGTATGAAACTTGAAACCATTTGCAAAATAACCTTGATAACTCCTTATCATATGTCCAGGACCATGAGAAATTAATATGTGGATTTGTTTGAGTGGCATGTTCAAATACCTGAAACCCCGCGAAACCTAGCATTAAAATTTTAAAAATTAAGTTAAAACTACTGATTATTCTATTTTTATAGTACTTACAAATTGTTTAAGCCATTTTGGAAAATGATCATGACGTGCTTTCTCTAATTGTGCATCACTGATATTCGGATGATCTCTTTTAATCATATCATCAAATGACCTACAATGACATTTGAAACTAAATAAAAGAACAACTATATCAGCCATATATTTTTACATTAAATGATGGGTTAGATTTAGATAACTTACTCAATATAGGGGACTATTTCCTCACAATTCATTAACACGTATATACACGCAGCATTGTAGTCATCTTCCTCCAAGTATCGAGCATTATTTTTTGTCGGCCTAATTGGTTGACCTGGACGTCTAAAAATGGACAAACGTCCCATCGGTTCGACATTTCCTCCATCATCATTACGTGGTGGACGGGTCAATCTTGTTTGAACTTCAATTTCAAAATACAAAGCACAAAAGCTTCCAATCTCCTCCCTTATATATGCCATACATATCGACCCTTCTGGATGAGCTGAATTTTTCATTTTCTTTTTTAAGTGATGCAAAAACCTGAAGTTTAGGGTTGCAAGAAATAAAATTTTATTAACTTTTGTAGATAGAATATTTGGGATGATAAATATTAGTATAACATTTAATAATGATTAACTATAAGTGATTACCTCTCAAAAGGATACATCCATCGATATCGCACTGGACCGCCCACCATAGCCTCATAAGGCAAGTGGATTGAAAGATGCTCCATACAATCAAAAAATCAAGGGGGAAAGATCTTCTCTAATTTGCAAATGGTTTGTACAATGTTCCTTTGCAAAACTTGCATGTGATCTACACGTATTTTCGGTGAGCATACATCTCTGAAAAAATGAGATAGCTCTGTGATTGCATCCCAAATTTGAATTGGGACAAAATCACGAATAGCTATGGGAAGTAAGCACTGCATAAAAATGTGACAGTCATGAGATTTCATTCCATAGAACTTGCATTCATCGACATTAACACACCGAGCTATATTAGATGCAAACCCATCAGGAAGCCTTAACTCTTTAACCCAAGCACATAGTCTTTTTTGCTCCTCCTTGCTTAGAGTGAATGAAGCTTTAGGCTTTAATGTTTTTCCATCACTGTTCACCAATTCTAATTCTTTTCTTTTACAAATGAAGGCCATATCCATTCTTGCATTTATATTATCTTTAGTTTTACCCTTAACATCCATAAGGGTGTTAAACAAATTGTCAAAAACATTTTTCTCAATATGCATCACATCCAAATTGCGTTGAATAAGATTGGTATGCCAATAAGGCAATTCCCAGAATATACTCTTCTTCACCCAATTATGTGATACTCCAAACCCTGGAGGTTTTTGTGGACCACATTTTGTACCATATGGTAAATCGTCGATGACATCTAATTGTTGCAATACTTCTTCACCTGACAATCTCTGCACTAGAGGATCATGATCTACCCTTTTACTAAATTTATCACGTTGCTTCCTGAAAGGATGATTAGGAGGTAAAAATTGATGATGACAATCGAAAAAGTAAGGCTTTCATCCATACTACAACCTAAATTCCTTTGTACGTTCCATGCAATAAGGACAAGATAATCGACCATGGGTGCTCCACCCAGACAACATTCCATAAGCAGGGAAGTCATTAATCGTCCATAACAATGCGGCCCTTAACATAAAATGCTGTTTTATAGTGAGCATCATAAGTCTCAACACCATGTTCTCACAACACCTTTAACTCATCAATTAAAGGTCTCAAGAAAACATCAATGTTATATGATGGACTTTTCCTTCTCGGAATTATCATACTTGAGAAACAAATATGGTTGCTTCATGCACATCCATGGAGGTAAATTGTAAACAGCAAGCATGACTGGCCAACAAGAGTATGATCTCAATGCCGGGCCATAAGGGCAAAATCCATAAGCACACAAACCAAGTCTTACATTCTGAGGATCAGCAGCAAACGATTGGTGAATACTATCGAATTTTTGCCATGCCTCCCCATCAACAGGATGATTGAGCACTCCGTTAGTATTTCGACTTTCAACATGCCATGTCATAAACTTAGCAGTTACTGACGACATAAAAAGCCTTTGCAACCTCAGAATTAATGGCAAATAATGTAAAACCTTATAAGGTATCTTTTTTCCTCATCCACCAACTGTTGAGATAGGTTTATATCAACGATGACCACATATTTGACAATATTCCTCCTCTGCATATTCTTTATGAAACAACAAATAATTATTCTTGCATGCGTCTATTTTAACATAACTAAGATCCAATTTTTGTAGCTTCTTATTCATTTCATAGTTGGTTTGTGGCAAATTATCGTCTTCTGGTAACATAGGCTTCATAATCCCCAACAAACGATCGAAGCATGCTTCACTTATATTAAACTCTGACTTCCAGTTCAAAAGTTGTGAAACAGCTGATAATATTGTGTGCATTGAACAACCAGGCCATAGTGGTTCTTCTGCATCATTCAATAGAGAATAGAAGTATGCAGCAGATGAATCTGGATGTTGCTCCTCACTTCTTGAATTGTTCACAGAATTACCAATTACGTCATCATCCATTTGAAAAGCATCTGTAACCATTCTAACATATGGATTTTGTCCCTTAGGTCTCACCCCATATAGTGGATCAACTATTTCATTTATATTTCGCGATGACTGTCCTTCTTCAATTTCTCCGAGTTTATGCCAAGTGGTATACCCAACAATAAAACCTTTGTAATAAAGGTGTTTTCGCACCTTATCGACTTCCAAGAATTGTTTATTCATACATTTGCTACAAGGACATTTAATTCGATTTCCACTAACTACCTCCGGATGACAAAATGCAAAAGTAATTAACTCTTCAACTCCATTCAAAAATTCATCTCTAATGAATCCATCTACATCTAATCGACAATACATCCAAGATCTATCCTTATCCATTTTTCACACAGAAAATAAAATCTGAAAAAATAAAATAACAATTACACTCTATCACCAAATAATTTTTCTCAATTAAGTAAAATCAATTTAATTTGTAACATGCATATAACAAAATTTAACATCTACAATAACAAAATAAATAACTCAAAATGATAAATTCGTCCTTATTACAAAATAAATCAAATTATCTAAAACATACATATATTTAGGTTTAAATATTTGCATGAATGTGTGGAGT
The DNA here is from genome assembly GCA_033439115.1 of Firmiana major. Lineage (NCBI taxonomy): Eukaryota > Viridiplantae > Streptophyta > Magnoliopsida > Malvales > Malvaceae > Firmiana > Firmiana major. The sequence goes on along the minus strand of CM065897.1, from coordinate 34,603,211 downwards.
ATTTTATTTAAAGTCCTAAGTTTTCTTAAAAATTTCGGCAGCATAACGACTGTAATTTGTCTCTACCCAACCTACAAATAATACTATATAGCAATCCAAATCATCAATACAATTCATGCATATTAAATCATCTCAACAACCTTAGTTATCCACAACTAACAATCATGCTTTCCAATCACATCAGCAACCATAATATCATAAAACCAATTTTTTATGAACAATAAATCATTAAAGTTATATTCATAAATTTAGCTAAAATAATTATAAATCAATTAACAAAATGAAAATAATTTGACTCTCATCACATTATTTTAATGGCTTCACAGAAATCTGAACCCAAAAAGTATGTCACCAGCGTGTTCATATTTATCCTACGCCAAACCAAATAATCACCAACAACAATAATAATAATAATAACAACAAATAACAAATTTATTAGTTATAATTAATGAAAAATTTGATATCATAATAATTTTACCTTCAGAATGAACTTATTTGCTCTTGGCTTCTAGTTTAATATGGCTTCAAATTCTGTGGTTTTTTGCTTGCTTTCATGCACGCACGTTACCTCTCTTCCTATGAAAGACAAATAACAACATGGATTTTGTTAAGGCATACATAGAGTTTTTTTTTTTGATTGATCAAATACTCAAATTCTTCAAATAATCCAAATTTAAACTACATATTCAATTAAATATTCCAAATTTAAACTACAAATTCAATTAAATAAACTACAACTTCAAATAAACTATAACTAAATTTAACTTGCATATAATACTAATTAAATTTATAACATTAAATAAAATAACTATAATTCGCATAAGAATAACAATAACAAGATTACAAGTAGAAAAAGATTACATTAAAACCTTTCATTTAGACATTACTTTTTTTTTTTCAAATGAAAGGTTTTATTTGCAAAAAACCATTTTTTTTTCTTTTTCTTCTTCTTGTCTTTAACTGGCAATGTACATTAAAACCTTTCATTTAGACAAGGTGGGTGTTTTCCTTCTTCAAGTTTTTGTTTTTTCATTTTACCTAAACAAACGTTGAATAATTACATTGTTAATTACTCTTAAATGGATGGTGTGCTGTTAATAAAATTAAGCTTCTTTAAGAGTTTGCCTAATTCAGAAAAAAGGGTTCGTTGATGATGTCAGCCCATTCTTTAATACCCTCAACAACTCCATCACAACCACTCTAGTTCATTGATATGCAAAGTTCTAACGAAAGAAAAGCATTTACTGAAGGCGAGAATGGAAATTGTGAATGTGCAATGATGTTTGCATAGTTGAGGTAGCAGTTTAATGTAAAACTGAAGCAGGTAAGCTCTGTTTCAGATATATCTACTACTCAGTACTCACGCCTCTATAACTGAAGCAGGTAAACTCTGTTTAATTCTACGTCGGGGATTATCCTATTCTCGTTCACTTCAACTTTCTAATAAAAAATTGGGATTAGCATCAATGTTATAAGTTTAAAAAAAGTAAACCCAATGCCGGCAATGCACTAAGTTCTTATATTGTGAGTTCTGCATTTAAATAATTTGAATATATAATCTCCAAATAAAAAAACAGATTTTTATCATTGGGTTAAGATTTATTTTTTGGTAGCAATGTTAGGACTAATGTAGAATAATTGTTCGGTGTTTCTGGCATCAAATTTTTTCCTTTGTTTTTCAAATTTACCTTTTAGAGAAGGGAAAAAAACATTAAAAATAATAAAGAAAAAAAAGGGAATTAGAGTTCTGATGGGATTGAAACTTTGCCCTCAAAATTAACCTCATCATCGAGCAATCTACATGAAGATCATTAGAGATCTGAATAACAACAAAAAAGGGAAATACAAATGAACAAGAATTTAATTATGGATTTATAAAAAAATTTGATCAATCTAGAAACAAAAGAGGAATAAGCAATTCAGAACCGAAGCAAAAAAAAAAAAAAATCGACACCAACATCAGAAATCATACAATCCCAGAAGCTAGAAGTTGATCAGTAACTTCATACCCATCCAGATTAAGAAACAAAAAAAACCCAAGAAAATATTGAACTAGCAAAGGCAAATCGACACAAAAATCATACCCAAACAAAATTCAAAAACAATCCAGAACTCACATTCAATTAAATCTCAAACCAAATCAGTAATACACAATATACACAGAACGTCAAAAACTAAAAAATTTAAGAAATTTAACAATATACACAAAACGTCAAAATATCGATTAAACCACTTTCATAACTTATTATGTTTACAATAATGTTTTTTCATTTTATTTGTGCTTCACTTGCAGAAAAAAAAAACAACACCGAAAGGGAGGAACAACATCAAAAAACAGTTGAGAAAATAGACAAAAAACTAACTATCAAATAAGGAATTCTTACCAGCTAGCGTCTCCCACGCTCACCGACAGAAAGGGAGGAATGGGGGCGTCGTCTGGGCAAGCGCCACTACGAGGAGCCTAGATGCGGGGTTGCTGGATGGCGAATCTGTGCAGAATTTTCGTCTGGTTTTAAGGAAATGGGGTAACCGGTATGTCACGCCCTCCTCACACACGCGACTTTACCAAAAACCACAATAAATTTTTTGCTTTTTACTTACCTTTATCTCCTCAACAGTTGGGCTGTGAATAGGCATTAGTCTCCTCATCCATACATACCTTACCATTCTTTTTCGTATCATACATACATGACATTTATATCATAAGTAAATTCGTATTCTTAAATATAATTCCATCATTACATTTACATCCCCAACATTTAAAACCGTGTACATCACTGTGTTTATACATTGTTCAGATACAAAAAAGTACGCGTGTGTATACCTTTCGCTAGATGGGGAGTGGCAGCGGATCAAAGGAATGCAATACCCTAGCCGACTCGATCTACTGATGAGAATCTGTAGAGATGGGGGGAAAATGAATGGGATGAGCTATCAACGCGCTCAGTAAGGAAATCAGGCAAGCAAGTAGACATCCATACTATCTACTTGAAAATAGTGCTTTGCCTTTCCTTCTCTCATTTCAAAAGCATGTTAAAAATATATATAATATAGTACAGATTTAAAATCCCATGTACTAAACACATACTGGTTTATCAATCAGAGGCATTCATGCAAAACAGTGCATATTAAATCATTTAAGAATGCCTTTATATAAAATATGCCATTTACATTCAAAACATAGTAAATATGGCATTTCTCATCACAACACAAATAAACTGGGTTTCGACCCATCCCTTAGGTCTACCCGTATCATAAAACACATGTGATATATCATGCGAGACTCAGTGGCTAAATGCAATCTCTCTAGACTATGTAAGAGAGCCTCCCCGCCGAACAGAGCCTCCCCGCCGAACAGGCTTAAGGATGTTGGGCTTAAGGATCTTACCGTAAGAGAGTATCTCCGGACTATGTACATATCCTAACATGTGGTGAAATCCCAGGCAACATAGTACTCGGTGTGCGGGTTATCACTGCTGTAACGGGAGGGGGGTCAGTCCATCACAACCATCAGCTATCAACAACTCTCCTCCACAACTCCACAACATAAAACACGGTACAATGTACTCCATGCCACATGCACGGTACAACGTACACCCGTGGACCCATACATCATGGTCGGGGTGCCTACCATAGGTCTTAGCCTCTCATACCATGGAAATACATCATAGTCGGGGTGCCTGCCATAGGTCTTAGCCCTCATACTATGGAATCAATGCCACGTCTCTAAATCCACGTGAGAACATCTCAACAGTGTGACACTCAGTCTACACGGAGGAAATCGTCACGGTTTTTCTAACATGTGTATATATCACGAAAAACTACAGTGCGCGTCTTGAGTGTGACACATAGTCAACACTCCGCCTCAAAACACTGTATATGCATGTCAAAATATCAACACTAGTGCGAGTAAACCTCCAGCACCAGGTCATGCATAGTTCTCATTACAAATCAAGTACGAGCAAATCGCTCAAGTACGATGTCATGTACAAATCATGAAAAATCGAGTACGAGCAACGCTCCAGCACTCTGTCATGCATCTCATGTAAAACTCGAGTATGAGCTAATCTCTCCAGCATTCTATCATGCACAAATCACATAAAAACTGAGTACGAGCAATGCTTCAGTACTCTATCATGCATGTCAAATAAATGTAGTGCGAGTCAACCTCCAGCACTAATGTATGTGAAAAACATCTGAAATCAAGTGCGAGTTATGGTCTAGCACGATTGTTTCCACATAATTCGGTAGATGGCTCTTTAAAAATAGGGATGTTAAAAATCACTAAAATCAGCACTATAAAGTGTGCTTAATTTACATCGACCTCAAAACATTAGCCCATCCACCTACTCTTCTGCTACACAACAGTAAAAACCACTTAAAACATCATTTCCATGCTTTTTACCACTTTTCCCAAAATTTCACTTTTTGCCTAACTAGGGGCAAAATCGTAATTTACCCATATCGGGTCCCTATAATTATTATAGATTTTCTCTGACCCTCAAACAATTTCAATGAATGTAAAATCCAATGAAAATATGCACAGATATCTCTAGCTAATTGCAAGAGTCCCCTACCTCGGATCACGTCGTGTGACCTCTCTTCCCCTGTGCTGTTTAATCTCGCAGTCCGATCAACTCTCAATATGACTCTGGAACTGCATTTAATCATTCACTGAGTTAATTACACTTTTCTTACTGTATTACACATTTAATACAGTTTATTTCACTTAAATTGGCCCTTTTACGCTTAATGGGCCTTAATCACGTTAATCGGGCCTTAATCCGTATTAAGCCAGTTCATCAAGGTCTATCGACTCATTGGGCCTATCAATACCCATTGGGCTTTATTCCAAGATCTTTGGATAGCTCGTATATCATTTACGACATTTTTTTCAATATTCTGAATATAATTCACTAAATCCAAAATTTAATCCGAAATGCGTAAATTAAATCTTAAATACGCATAAATCACATAAATTGTCATAAATGAGCTTTACTTACTCGAGATTGTGCGATGGTGCGCGAATCGGAGTTCGATCGGGCTTCCGTTCGGAATTAATCGTCGAACTGCACAATTTCGTATATTTAACTCCGGGTCAATTTCTGATTAAATATAATTTAAATAAATTTATCAGAAATTAAATTGGTCACTTTTGACCTCGTATCGACTTACCCGAAGTCCGGTGAAATCCCAAAAATTTTACTTTTCCTTTTTCTTTCCTTTTTCCTCTTTTTCCCCTTTTCTCCTTGGCTGAACCGGTCCGGTCCGGTTCAGCACAGTCACTTTCCTCTGAACCGGTCGATCGGTTCAGTACCTTTTTAGTCGTGCCGGCGTCGTCCGGCCGGTTCCCGGTGTGCCGTTGCCACCGTTCGACGCGTATTGGACAGGGGACCTCTCGGTTGGCCTCGATCGGAGCCAACTCCCGCCGGTGGCCACCGAATGCCCGTTTTTCCTCCGCGGCTTTCTCCCTTCGATTCGTCGGATTCCGACGTCGGTGGCGCGCGTCCTGGTGGCTGGGAGGTCGCACGGTGCCGGCCTTCCTTTTTCGGTCGCGTGCCTGGCTGCTGATCGCCGGAGGTGACTGGTCCGGCAAGCTCTCCTCTCCGTCGGTTTGTACGTTTCTTTCTCCCCGAAAACTCTCTTCGTTTCCTGTTTCCAATTCGTTTTTTTGTTTTTTTTTTTAACTTTATAATATATTTTTTAATATTATTTTAATCCTTAAAGTAATATTAAAAATCCTAAAATATCCCAAAAATATCCCAAAAATTCTTATTAAATTCATTTAGTCCTTAAATGAATTTATCAGTCCGATTTTACCTTTTCGATATATTTTTCCACTATTTTTGGGCTCGTTTTTCGAGATAAAAATTCCAAAAATATCAATTAAATTCATATCTCGATCAATTGGACTCGAAATTCAATATTTTCCTCGTTATTGATCAAGATCTCTCGATTTCATATTTTTAATGAAATTTTCTCATCGGATTTATATCGAATTTTGGTCATTTGACCGTCTTACCCCTGTACTTGCTCGAAAATCACTTTAACCCTTATCTTGCTATTATGTAGCTTACATGCATTTTTAATTCTCAATAAATCGATTGCACGATAGTAAATACTCTTCTTATGATTCAACTATGAAATATAACGTTCGTACACATAGGAATCATAAGGTACAAGCTACATACGTAAATCAAAAACTCGGGTCTGACACGGTAACAGTGCAAAGGGAGAAATAATGGAAGGGGAAGGGAAAGAGGGCGGTGGGCTAGGTGAATCTCGGTCTGAAAGACTGAGATTGCAGAGAAATGCGACTGATTTGGCAAAAAAGGGTGGAACAGAAAGCTGGGTTTGGAAGAGAAACCGGATCTGGAAGACTGACTTGTAAAACGGGGGTTCATGAATTTCAAAGATTTAGATCTATTCAGCGATGGATTCAGCGACGAAATTTCGTCGCTGAATCCCGTTTGTTAAATTCTCCGTCGCTAAAATGATTCTGTGACAGAATTTTGTCGCAGAAAATATCAGTGACGGAATTCCACCCCAGATACATTTCGTCACTGAAAATCATTTAGCGACGGAATTTCGTCGCAGAACCAATTCTGTCTCTGAATGTTTTCAGCGATGGAATTTTGTCGCATCATGATTTCAGCGACGGCATGTATCTGCGATGGAATTCTATCGCTGAATGATTTTCAGCGACGAAATTTCGTCGCTGAATTCTTTCTGCGACGGACTAACTTCAGCTACGGAACTCCATCGCTGAAAGTTTTCTTTCTGCGACAGACTAACCTCAGCTATGGAACTCCGTCGCTGAAAGTTTTCAGCGACGGAAAATATTCACGAATTTTTCAGTGACGAAATTTCGTAGCTGAACATTTTAGCGACGGAATACCCAAGTCATAATTCAGCTATGGAATTCCGTCGCTGAAAAATTTTAGCGACGAAATATTTTGCAAAAACTTCAGCGACGGAATTTCGTTGCTGAATATTTTTCGCGACGGAAGATTCAGCAATGGACTGAAATTTTGATGAGAAATTTAGCGACGGAATTCCGTCGCTGAATCAGTATTAGCGACGAAATTATTTTGCGATGGAATTCCATCTCTGAAGTATTTCAGCGACGAACTAAATATAAACTAAAAATTACAATAATTTATTCAGGAATAACCGATGAAATTCCGTCGCTAATTTCGTCGGTATAAAAAGTTATATATTTTAAATATTTACGACGGATATCCGTCGTAAAATCTGTCGCTAATGGTTTAATTTTGTGACGGAATAATTTCGTCGCTAAAATCCGTCGCTGAAAGCATGTTTTTGTGTAGTGTATTCATAGGTGTACTAATTAACATCATCATACATAACGGTGTACCCTCTACGTGTCTTGCTAATTTACATGCAAATGAAGGCGATATAAAAGAATGCGTGGCATCAGGATCCATTAAAACAGATGCTTCAATTTCATAAATCAGGATGTTACCTCGTATCACATCCGATGAAGCATCAGTTGTCCCCTGGTCCAAAGCATGTACACGCCTTCGACCCATCACTTGTTTCCCCTTTTCTTCTATCGTCGCTCTACCTCTCTAAGCAGACGTACCAGCTGGAGCTCTATCCGGCTCCCTGCCCTTCAATGGCGCAGTACTATCCATCTCTGGGCAAACTCTAGCAATATGCCCTTGTCTCCTGCATCGAAAACACACTATAGGAGTCAGAGGACATGGTCTACCTCAATGTTGTTACCGTATCTTCTGCACTGATCGACAGCAGGTCTCTGTCCTCCTATGGCAATACTCTTTGCTGGAGCTACGGTCGGATAAGCAGGAGGTCTAACAAATCTCTCTCATGCCTCCTTAATCCGTGATCTCTTACCGAAGAGTTTCCTCCCTCATCGATAACTAAAATCCCTAGCCGGCCTTTTCTTCTGTATATCTCGGCTCCGACTAAACTTTCCAAACTCGGAAGCATTTCTTTCATAATCTTACTCGCACAGTTGCGCTCTACGCACTGCTTCCTCATAGGTGGTTATATCTAGTGGGACCAACCTGGATCGCAGAACCGGTCTCAATCCATCGATAAACCTGTGGACCTTCCTGGCCTCACTATACATGGTATCTGGGTCATATCTCCCCAGAGATAGGAATCGAGTCTAATACTCATCCACTAACAAACTCCCCTGGTTCAGTCCCAAAAACTCTGCCTGTAGTTTTCGCTGTACGGTGTCGGGAACAAACTGCCTCTTAAAGGCCTCCCGAAATATCTCCCAACTAATGTCTATGTGTCGGGCTCTCAATATGGGTCGGGTGGACTTCCACCAGTGCTCTGCAGCTCCCTTCAGTAGGAACGCAACAAATGCGACCATCTCCGATGTCGTACACTCGAAGAATCTATAAAGTTTCTCCATCTCTGCCACCAACTCCTCAGCAGCTACAAGGTCCTTGACCCCACTAAAAGATGGAGGTCTAAACTTCTGAAATTCTCGCAATCGATGTAGATCACATCCGTACCCTAATCCACTACCACCCGAAACTGGTGGGGGTGTAGGAGTATCTACAGTCCTCGGCGCATCAGCTGTCTGTGTAGGTGCATCAGGGGCAACTGCCTCTCCTGTCGCAGCTCCTGCCTCCTGTCCCTGCCTACCTGGCATCGTATGTGCCAATATCTCTACAATCGTCTCTAGACTACGCTCTAATCTCGTAAAGCGCATCTCAGCACACTCTGGTACCTCAGTAACACCTGGAGTCTCATGCGTAGGTAATGGTTCGGTAGCAGCTCGTCTCTCGAGCCTATCTCCATGGCCTCGAGCCCTACCTCTTGTACCTCTACCACTAAGCGTATTTGCCATATAGGCAAAGTTCCTGCATTCATAATCATGAATTAGTCCGTTTCCTATCTGGTATACACAGTTGTATCTAAACACAGCATAATATTATGGGGATGTACACTTTCCTATTTCCAAACACCGACTCACATCAGACCAACCTGGCTCTGATACCATTCTACCAAGACCTCATCTCAATTCATGACTATAACTAAAATCACTACAAAATTTTCACATTTTAATTTACCTTTCCTCTCATCAATGGTTGGGCTGTGATTCGATGTTAGTTTCCTCGCATACCATATCATCTATTATCATACATACATGTCAATATACTGTTACTGACTGTAGCTTCTGTTATAATACATGTGATATTTTATAAGGTCTACTACAATTACATTCCCCATAATATATATCGTATACATCACTGTGCTGTTTCTATGTTTAGATACATAATCATACAAAATATGTATACCTGTCGATTGATAGGAAATAGCAGTGGACTCAGGAATACTGTCCCTCAATAGCTCTCACTCTATTACTGATGCTCAGTAGAGAGATGTAAAGAAAGGGGGGTGAGCATACAACGCGCTCAGTAAGGAAATCGAGCAAGCAAGTAGATATCTACACTATCTACTTAAAATAATGCTATGCCTCAAAACGTTATTTCCTTAACTCATTTTCAAAGCATGTCTTTAAGTATATATATATATATATAAATATATAAATATATAAATATATATATATATATATATATATACTTAAAGACATGCTTTTAAAGTGAGTAAAGGAAATGATGTTTTCAAGGCATAGCATTATTTTGAGTAGATAGTGTAGATATCTACTTGCTTGCCTGATTTCCTTACTGAGTGCATTGTATGCTCACCCCCTTTCTTTACATCTCTCTACAGAGCATCAGCAGTAGAGTGAGAGCTATTAAAGGATAGTATTCCTAAGTCCACTGCTATTTCCTGTCGATCGACAGGTATACATATTTTGTACGGTTATGTATCTAAACATAGAAACAACACAGTGATGTATACAATATATATATTATAGGGAATGTAATTGTAGTAGACTTTATGAAATCTCACATGTATTATAACAAAAGCTACAGTCAGTAATAGTATATTGACATGTATGTATAACGAATGATATGGTATGCGAGGAAGCTAACATCGAATCACAGCCCAACCATTGATGAGAGAAAAGGTAAGTTAAAATGCAAAAAATTTATAGTGATTTTGGTTAAAGTCATGAATTAAGATGAGGTCCTAACAATCTGTATTGCCAAAAAGATTGATCTGCTCCTCTCTAGAATCAGTTCTGCTGCACTTTTCCATTCCAATTCACTGTTACATTGATATTTGATTTACTTAACCATCCAGTTTTTATTTCATCCACATTTACAACTTCAAAACCTCTATTCCTCATGATTTATATAATTTGTGACTTGTTTATACATTCATAAAGTCATAAGGATTACATATACAATTACGGGTCTTACATATAGGCATCAACATAACTCTATTGCTTGCTCTGAGCGGTTCGTAGCCTTTCACAAATGATCTTGACTCCTTTAGAGTCTTGCTCAACTAATTCAAGGGCTAACAACTGCTTTTCACCAACTTCCTCCTAAGCTATCAGATATTGACGTCTCCTCTTATATAGAGCCTCGTAAGGTGCCATTCTAATGCTAGTATGGAAACTATTATTGTATGTAAACTATGCTAATGACAAATAGTCATCCCATGAACCTTGAAATCCAAAGCACAAGCTCTTAGCATATCTTCCAAGGTCTAAATTATCCTATTAGATTGATTGTTGGTTTGATAATGGAAAGCTATGCTGAGATTCAACTTAGATCCCATTGCTTCTTAGAAGCTTATTTTCAATCTAATTACTTCCTCATATATAGGTTTGCCAACGAGTTCAAATAATCCATTGTCTTGATAGTTAAGAAGTATGCTAATTTGGTCAACCTATCCACTATCACCCAGATTGCATCATGTTCTTTCTTAGTCCTTGGTAGGCCTATGATGAAATTCATGGTGACATACTCCCATTGCCATGTGAGGATTGATAAAGGCTGAAGTAACCTTGCCAGTTTCTGGTGCTTAATCTTTCTTGCTAGCACACCAAACACCTTGCAACATGTTCAGTAATTTCCTTCTTCATCCCTACCCATCTATACACATGGCGTAGGTCATGGTCCATTTTGTTACTGCCTGAGTGCATAGTGTATCAGGAACTACGTACCTCTTTCAATATCAACTGCCTCAAATCTTCATCACCCAAAACACATATTCTACCTTTAAACTGTGACAAGCCATCACCACTGACTACGTACCATGATTGTGAATCCTGATTCAATTGACTAGTAATCCCGAACAATTCCTGATCATTTCTCTACACCACTCTAATATGATTTATTAAACTTAGCTCTATCCGAAGACCTGCTAGCCAACATCTCTCAGTAGGTCGTACACTGATTCTAAGCTTAACAAACTATTCTAAGAGATCTCACTCATTAACCACTGTATAAGACATCATCGTTTTTTCTCTTAAAGTGTTTACTACCACATTTACCATCCCTGGATGGTAAAAGATCTCACAGTCATTGTTCTTTAAGAGTTCCATCTACCGTCGCTGTCCTAAGTTGAGCTCTTTTTGATCGAATAAATATTTTAAGCTCTTATGGTCAGTGCAGATATGAAATTTCTCACCATACAAGTAATGCTGCCAAATCTTGAAAACAAAGACTATAACAACTAATTTCAAGTCATGCATTGGGTAGCTCTTTTAATGATCCTTTAACTGACAAGAACCATAAGCAAGTACCTTCCCATGCTGCATCAAAACACAGCCCAGGTCCTGTAGGGAAGTGTTACTATAAACATTGAAACCTCTGATCTATTCGGAATGGTTAAGATCGGTGCTGAGGTCAACCTTTTCTTCAACTCTTGAAAATTTTACTCATACTTGTCTGACCATACGAACTTAACATCTTTACATGTGAGTCTTGTCATCGATGCGACTATCTTGGAGAATGCTTCCATAAAACGCCTATAATACCTAGCCAGTCCCAAGAAACTTCTTATCTTCGTAACACTTTTCGACCTTTCCCAATTAATCACTACTTTAACCCTAGATGGATCTACTGATACACTGGTCTTTGATACAATGTGACCCAAAAATGTTATTTGCTCTAACTAAAATTCATATTTACTTAACTTAGCATACAACCGTTTCTCTCAGAGGGTCTCAATACTATCTTTAAGTGCTGCTCATGCTCTTCTTGAGACTTTGATTACACAAAGATGTCATTAATGAAGTCAATGACAAATAAGTCTAAGTGTGGCTTAGACACTTCATTCATCAATCCTATAATGCCGCTAGTGCATTGTTAGGCCAAACAACATCACCTTATGTCACGACCCGAACTACCCAAAAAATCAGAGTTAATTTTTCGCGTTTTGTTGTTTAATTAACTTAAATTCTTACCTGTCCTCGAATCGTGACCACACTCAACTAATAATTAGGCTGTGCGTCAATGCCAGTCCCACCATTCAATTACCATCTAACTTATTTCTTCTCCAGTCATTTATAATTGTTTACATTATTTATACATCCCCTAAAGTTGCTTACAAACATGTTACTGTGCTATGCTTATGTAGATACAATATGTGCAAGTGTATATACCTTATGTTGATGGGCAGCAGCGAATATCTGGAATGCAGTACTGAGTCACCTCAACTTCAACTGGAGATTATCTGTGGGAGAAAATGAAAGGGGTGAGCACATCAAGCTCAGTAAGGCAATCCTACGAACAAGTAGGTAACCATACTACCTACATGAACGTGGTGCCATGCATAAACCACCCTTTCTCCACACATTTAAAACAGATGATATGAAAGTTATGATGTTATGTAAATCGAGTTTGCACAGAAAATTCAACATGCAATTCTTTTAAATCATTTCTTTCTCATTTAAAAATTTCACAATAAAGTTAGGACTCGACCCCTCCTTCGGGTGATCCTGACTCACACAAAACCATGAAAATTGGTTTACATTCACACATGGGTTTGAAAAGCATGGAAATACCATCATGCAAATTTAGTTTAAAACCCAGTTTCAAACATCGTCAAGATCATCAACATGCGAGACTAGGCAACGTCTGTATATCGGCAATAACCAGGACTATGGCCATATGTGTCCTCGGGAGTTCCTCAGCTACACGGATCCTAGTGTACGGGTTCTCACCATGATCGGGAACCACCCAGGAGGTGGGTCAATCCATCCCGTCAGTCTTATCCGATCCCAGGCATCCGAAGATGCTGCATCCGGAGATGCCGTATCCGAAGATACCACACGGTACATCGTACTCCATGCTACTTGCACGGTACATCGTACTCCGTGAACCCATATAATATCTCTATACTCATGCCATGTCTCAAAACGCACGTGCGGGCCTATTTAATCGGTGACACACAGTCTACCCGATGCTCCAAGCACGGCTCATCGCATGTTCTCATAAAATCAGTGCGAGCGATGCTCAACACTCTCATCAATCAAGTAAAACTGGCAGAGCCCGCTTTACATCCCCACAAGGCCGCCAACCTCATCCCTCACTCTCACCCCACCTAAGAGGTCTTTTGAGCCTGTTGGGCCTTTTGGCTGACTCCAAGGGCAGACAGCGCTACTCCACAAATCCGATAAAACTAGTGCGAGCTAAGCTCAGCACTCTGTATATAAATCACATGAAAATCTTATAAAATCTGGTGTGAGTTAAACTCTAGCACCCTGTCTCGAAAAAGCATATGAAATCTGGCGCGAGTTGTACTCTAGCACCTATGCATGTAAAACTCTAGTGCGAGCTCTCGCTCTAGCACTAATGCGTGCATCACACAAATCGACAACATCGTGCGAGCTGAGCTCTAGCACGTCACATGTCAATAAAAACACGTAGGCGGCTCTGTTTCCTCAAAACAGTTTTCAAAACAATATCACGTTGAAAGTATGCAATGCTGTGCATTTTCTTTCAAGGTGAGCCAGCCTACTCATGCATGCATCAAAACACCTCCAGAATGAGCAGAAACCTTTTGTTCTTGCTCCTCCCAATTTTTCCTAAATTGTAAGTTCTACCCTTGACAAGGGTATTTTAGTAATTTGCCCATTCGGGGCACTAAAATTATTAGTTGACCTCTAGACCCTTCAGGTAATTTTTAAATGACTGCAAATGAATTTAAAACTTCGTAAAGTTTACCTCTAGCAGTCCGTAAAATTCCTTTACCTTATTTTCCTGTCGAGTTTGACCTTTTCTTTTTCAGTGTTGTCACGTCGCGCAGTCCGTTATGCTCCCAATCAAATGCCCGAAATTGCGTATCAATATTCCTCAGGTCAGATAACATATAATTTAATTGTATTTAATCTTTTCTGGGCTTAATTTAAATCATTGGGCCCGTTTACCCCTATTGGGCCCGATTGCACCTTAATGGGCCTTAATCGGCCTTAAGCCCGTTTTCCACTTAATTTTCACTTTATCGAGGCCTATTGGGCTCATTGGGCCCACTAATAATTTATTGAGCCTCGTTCTAATTCTTGAATAACTAAATCGATTATTTACGACAATTTATCTAAATTTCCATAATTTAATTCAATTTATACGGAAATCAAATCAATATCACGCATAATGATGTAAATTATTGTAAATAAGGGTCACTTACCCGAGACTCCATGCTAGTACAAAATTTGAGGCTGTCTCGAGCCCTCGGTGGATGCCAATCGTCGAGCTACACAATTTCATGAATTTTTCGGGTAAATTTTCAGTCGAAAATTAATTAAATAAGATATTTCAAAATTTAAATCGATCAATTCGACGCTTATCGACTTACCCGAAGCTCGATTGCATCACAGAAATTTTCCCCAATTTTTTCTCTTTTTCTTTTTCCCTTTTTTCTCCTTTTTTCCCCTCTTTTTGGCTAAACCAGTTCAGTCCGGTTCGGACCGGTTCAGACCACCGGTTCTCTCCGGTTCGGCCGGTTCACCGCCGGTTCACCACCTTGCCGGCCGGTTCTCTGCCGGCTTCCACCACCAGCAGCTCCGCAAGGTCGTCCGCATCTCGAATCTGCCCTCGGTTTGGGTCAAGCTCGTCAGAACGCCGCCGGTCCGGCTCTTCTCCGTCGGCCGTCAGACCCATTTTCCTCCTCTTGGCCGTCACCGGTGATTCCCGCCATCTCGTCGGCTGCTACCGATCTCAAAAGAACCGCCTCGGTCCGGTGATCATTTTGTGGGGTCGGATCGGAGCCAAGACGCCGCCGTTCGTCGGGACCGACTCGATTTTCCTCACGGCTTTCTCTTCCTCCGTTCGACGTCCTTCGACCACCTGACGGCGTGATTCCGGTGCCCACGTGCTCTTCGGTCTCTCCTCTTCCTCCTGGTAGCTTCGTCGGGGGTCGTCGATCGCCGGACGGCTCGTCGGTGTCTCCTCGGTTTGGCTTCGTTTTCGTTTTCGTTCTTTCTCTCTCCCCTACAATTCTGATTCTTTTCTTTTTTTTTTCAATTCATTTATTTTATTAATTATTTTTATTATTATTATTTATTTTAATTATTATACTATTCATTAAAATACTATAAATACCCAAAATATCTCTTAAAATTATTATTTTATTCTTAATTAATTAATTTAATTTAATTTAATTTATTTATTATATTTTAACCCTTTTTCGAGTATAATTCCTCCGTATTTTCGGGATATTGTCTCGGATGACTTTTCGGTATATTTTTCGATTATTTTCGGGATTATTTTTCCGAACTAAAAATTTCAATTAATCCCGATTAATTCCTATAAATTGATATCTTGATCAATTTAACCCGAAATAAATTTATTTCATCTTTATTGACCAAGATTTCTCAAATCCATATTTTTAATTAAATTTCCTTATCGAAATTATACCGACCTTTGGTCTTTTGATCATTTTACCCTTGCACGTGTTCGGGATTAATTTAACCCGACTTCCTTCATACTTCCCCCATCTTTTCTTATTTAATTTTCGTATTTTAATTAAATTCGGGTCTTACAACTCTCCCCCACTTAAGGAATTTGGTCCTCCAAATTAGAACCAAGTCATATGAGTCCATATACAACTCCGGGTACATCGATTGTATCATACTCTTAAATTTTTTTTTATGTGACCCTCTCCGGAGTGTATTACTACCAAAGGACTTTAATTAGGGAGATCATCTTAAACCTCAATACTTTCTCTTTCCTGTTTAATGCCCAAATCAACTTATCAATATACTTATATTTGCATTAAGCTGAACTGTTGGAGTTCATATCCAATTACCTATGCTGGATCTGGATAGTATTGCCGAAACATCAAAAGCTAAGACACATTGTGGGTGCCTGTTAATTCAGGTGATAACACCAACTTACAGGTCTTATCTCCCACTTGTCCAATCTCTCAAAATATTCCATCCAGCGCAACTCAATTTACCTTCTTCCAAAAGTTCGCTATGTTCTTATTCTCTTAGGACAAGAAACATTTTCAACCATACTAATTCACCAAGGGTGAATTCCAATACTTGTCTATCTGCTCTGAGGTGTTCTTAATCTCTCATCCTTAACTAAACATCCTCAGAGACTTATTATCCAAGTTGAAAATAATTCTATCTGTCACCTACTTTTTCTTATCCAATTTGGGGAACAACCCCTACAGCCATACACTGTCTCATATCTTGTTATCCCGATACTCAAGTGACAACTGTCACTATTGGCGAATTCGATTAGAAATCAACTGATCATTCCAGGAGCTTATAAAATCAATGGCACACGCTTTTATCGGATCCTCCAGAACTTGTACAGTCCTCTTTGACTGACCATCTGTCTGAGGACGGAAAGCTGTGCTAATACTCAGTCGGGTTCCCATAGCTTCCTAAAATATCCTCAGAGGTGGAAAATGAAGCGGGAATCCCTATATAATACAATGCTCCCTGGAACGCTACCTAGTGTTCCACAATCTTCCTTACATATAAATCCTCATATACACTCTGAGTATTTGGGGATTTCATAACCAAAAGGTGGGTAGACTTAGTCAATCTATCGACTATCATCCAAATAGCCTCGTAATTCACCTGGGTTCTCTGTAACCCATCACGACATTCATGGAGACTTGCTCTCATTTTTCGTGCCGTGTCGATATAGGTAGGTGCTGCAATAACTCTGCAGACTTTTAATACTCTACCTCATTCTGCTGACATACTAGGCACTTTTCCACAATCTCTACCATATCTCTTTCACATCTGACCACCCATACCCTTTTCGAGATTTCAATATATTTATTCGTTACTTTCCGTATGCACTATGTATCCCGAAGAGTGAGCTTCTGACAATATTACTATCTCATCAACTGTGGTCCTGGGGAGCACTTATACTGTCTCTGAACCTCTCTGTAAACCATCAACACACTCCGTGAACTCTGTCACTGTACCCTTCTGAATCTGACCCAAACTATCGACATCATGCCGATCATCACGCTATGCCTGTCAAATCCGGGCACTCTCATCCGGTTCTAGTCTCAGGCTAGCTGTCACACAATCACTGTCATCATCAGAAGGGATCACATCAATACTGAGGTTCACAACTGCTCTAGCAGCTCACGCTCCCTGACCATCATATGTAATACCATCTTGAGGTTCTTTTTACTCAAAGCATCAGCCTTTCCTAGGTGGTACAATTTTTACAATTAAAATCTCTCAGAAGCTCTACCCCACTATGTATTCTCATATTCGCCTCTTTCTGTGAAAACAGATACTCGGGCTTTATGATCAGTGCATATCCATAATTTCTCACCATGTACATAATAGTACCATATCCTCGGTACAAATACTATCGCTGCCAACTTTAAATCATAGGTCAGATAGTTTATTTTATGATTCAAGGAGTTGTCTGACTCCATAATTGACTATCTTCCCATTATACATCAATACACAGCTCCTTCATTATTTTGAGGTATCCATACACATGGAGAACCTCTTGAGCTGTTGGGTATGGTGAAAATAATCACGGTGATCAGTTCATACTTCATTACACCGAAATTCATGTCACATCTATCATCTCACTTATCATCTCATTCAAAGACTACGTTTTCTTAGTTCAACGTGTCAACCAAGTAGACCATATTGAGAACTCGCAACAACCCATTTGTAAAAGCAATTTTCCAATTGTTGCTTATAATTTGCTCTAGACTTTAACTACACCCAACATATCATCGATAATGATGATTACAATTCGATCTAATCCTTGACTTATTTATGCATAAGCGTATAAGATCCTTCAAAATCGCTTACGTTTTCTGGTACTAACTTGCGTCATTTCCTTTTCTTATCTCAACGATTCTTATTAAATTTTTACTAAGTTAACCTTTATGATTTGTCGAATTCTAATATTCTTATCGTCTTGGTAAAGGTATCCTAACGCTAAAGTTATCTATTACGACGATCGATTTCACGTTATAGGTTATACATATATACTTTTAGACGCTGTCAAGTCTTCAGGCGGGGAGGTATTTTGAAATACCTTTATTAACCTTCAGACTTAACCACAACTACGTTATATCTCAGTCTATACGGTCACAATTTATATTCGCTACTAATTGCTTTAATCCTAATTGCTTCATATCGTAAAGATGTTCTCACCTTGCATACGCCTCTTACTCCAATACATCTTGTATTCAGAATTAAGCATATCTCATCTTAAAGATTATCTCCTTAGTGTATCTATTATAACGAAACTCTTGTCATTATTCGTTTCGTGAGTACAATCCTTTACTCCTTTAATTTCAACTGTTGCACCCCTTTTTTATCACTTATCAACACTTACAATATACTTTTCAGTGATGTTTTCACCCCTGTTTTCAACTTAAAATTTCTATATCCATTTTTCGTTAATTAATCCTCCTCTATTGGGGTACTCATTTATCAGTATTGTGCTCAATAATGTAGGCATTTATGCCTTTTACTCACTTATATGTGAATGAATGCGGTATAAATAAATGTGTGGCACCAGGATCAATGATCATATGTACTTCATTATTCATAACAAGTGTGGTATCTTACACCACATCCATGAAATATCAATAGTGTCCTAGTCCAAGACATCCTCTCGCCTTCGTCCAACAACTTACTTTCCATTTTCTTTTCGGTTATGGCATCCCTTTTCGTTACAGCTATACCAACAAAGTTTTTCTCTGTCTCTTTACTTTTCTATGGGGCAATCTCACTCAACTCTGAGCAATCAAGATCAATGGTCCGTCTTACCACACTTAACGACCATTTTCATCAATACAGTGTAGGTATAGACCCTCCTTCCGTGGTATCCACCACACATTCACACTGCTTACAGTGCTTACACTGCTACCCTACTTCGTAGCGGGTCGGGGTCCTCCAATCACAATGTCCCCCAAGAGTGTCAAAATTGGATGCACTGGGGCCTTACCAATTATCTTACTCCATGACTCGTCAAATTAAATCTTTTACCAATTGCCATTTTCCCATTTTAACATCTTTGTCATTTCTCGATTCTCTTTTCTGTCTCTATTCCAGCCCTCACTACCTTTCCCAATCTCAGAGGCGTGCAATTCATGTTCTTATTTACCCAACTGTAAATCTACGCACTGCCTCGGTATAGGTAATATCTTACGGGCCAATTGGGCTCTAATTGAAAAGTTGAGCCATTTCATGAACTTTTAGACATCTCGACTGTCACTTGTTCATAGTGTCGAGGTAATATCTGCCAAAGAATATAACTGAGTTTTATACTCATAATCAATTTAGTATTCTTGGGCAGTGTAAGAAATTTTTCCTTTAAATCATGTCTGAGATATCCTGTCACCGGAATACATCTAATAAGATTTCTCATCTTAGCTATGGATGTTTAACACTTAAGATGGGTCGAGCGGGTTTCCACCAATGTTCCGCTGTGCCCTCTGATCTCATTCATAATCTGAGCAATTAGCTCCTCAAAATAATCTCCACACTCCGTTCCAATCTCGCGAAGTGTGTCTCAATACTATCCGATCACTCTGTCGGACTCTGTGAGGCAAGCTCAACATTAGCCTCTATTTCAATCTCATACTGATTCTCATAGTCAAACTCAGCATGACTTAGCAGACTCAGGTCTACCTCTACGACCTCTGCCTCGTGCACTATCTCATCTAACGCGACTCATATTAGGCATTCCTGCATTCTCGACCATTTCTTAGTCAAAACCCATCTCGATATACACTATTGTATCTAACCAAGCACAGTAACACGGGGATGTAATTCCTAATTACTGACACTGACACACATCAGACCAATTGCTGCTCTGATACCACCTTTATATGTCACGACCCGAACTACCCAAAAAATCAGAGTTAATTTTTCGCGTTTTGTTGTTTACTTAACTTAAATTCTTACCTGTCCTCGAATCGTGACCACACTCCACTAATAATTGGGCTGTGCGTCAATGCCAGTCCCACCATTCAATTACCATCTAACTTATTTCTTCTCCAGTCATTTATAATTGTTTACATTATTTATACATCCCCTAAAGTTGCTTACAAACATGTTACTGTGCTATGCTTATGTAGATACAATATGTACAAGTGTATATACCTTATGTTGATGGGCAGCAGCGGATATCTGGAATGCAGTACTGAGTCACCTCAACTTCAACTGGAGATTATCTGTGGGAGAAAATAAAAGGGGTGAGCACATCAAGCTCAGTAAGGCAATCCTACGAACAAGTAGGTAACCATACTACCTACATGAATGTGGTGCCATGCATAAACCACCCTTTCTCCACGCATTTAAAACAGATGATATGAAAGTTATGATGTTATGTAAATCGAGTTTGCACAGAAAATTCAACATGCAATTCTTTTAAATCATTTCTTTCTCATTTAAAAATTTCACAATAAAGTCAGGACTCGACCCCTCCTTCGGGTGATCCTGACTCACACAAAACCATGAAAATTGGTTTACATTCACACATGGGTTTGAAAAGCATGGAAATACCATCATGCAAATTTAGTTTAAAACCCAGTTTCAAACATCGTCAACATCATCAACATGCGAGACTAGGCAACGTCTGTATATCGACAATAACCAGGACTATGGCCATATGTGTCCTTGGGAGTTTCTCAGCTACACGGATCCTAGTGTGCGGGTTCTCACCATGATCGGGAACCGCCCAGGAGGTGGGTCAATCCATCCCGTCAGTCTTATCCGATCCCAGGCATCCGAAGATGCTGCATCTGGAGATGCCGTATCCGAAGATACCATACGGTACATCGTACTCCATGCTACTTGCACGGTACATCGTACTCCGTGAACCCATATAATATCTCTATACTCATGCCATGTCTCAAAACGCACGTGTGGGCCTATTTAATCGGTGACACACAGTCTACCCGATGCTTCAAGCACGGCTCATCGCATGTTCTCATAAAATCAGTGCGAGCGATGCTCAGCACTCTCATCAATCAAGTAAAACTGGCAGAGCCCGCTTTACATCCCCACAAGGCCGCCAACCTCATCCCTCACTCTCACCCCACCTAAGAGGTCTTTTGAGCCTGTTGGGCCTTTTGGCTGACTCCAAGGGCAGACAGCGCTACTCCACAAATTCGGTAAAACTAGTACGAGCTAAGCTCAGCACTCTGTATATAAATCACATGAAAATCTTATAAAATCTGGTGTGAGTTAAACTCTAGCACCCTGTCTCGAAAAAGCATATGAAATCTGGCGCGAGTTGTACTCTAGCACCTATGCATGTAAAACTCTAGTGCGAGCTCTCGCTCTAGCACTAATGCGTGCATCACAGAAATCGACAACATCGTGTGAGCTGAGCTCTAGCACGTCACATGTCAATAAAAACACGTAGGCGGCTCTGTTTCCTCAAAACAGTTTTTAAAACAATATCACGTTGAAAGTATGCAATGCTGTGCATTTTCTTTCAAGGTGAGCCAGCCTACTCATGCATGCATCAAAACACCTCTAGAATGAGCAGAAACCTTTTGTTCATGCTCCTCCCAATTTTTCCTAAATTGTAAGTTCTACCCTTGACAAGGGTATTTTAGTAATTTACCCATTCGGGGCACTAAAATTATTAGTTGACCTCTAGACCCTTCAGGTAATTTTTAAATGACTGCAAATGAATTTAAAACTTCGTAAAGTTTACCTCTAGCAGTCCGCAGAATTCCCTTACCTTATTTTTCTGTCGAGTCTGACCTTTTCTTTTCCACTGTTGTCACGTCGCGCAGTCCGTTATGCTCCCAATCAAATGCCCGAAACTGCGTATCAATATTCCTCAGGTCAGATAACATACAATTTAATTGTATTTAATCTTTTCTGGGCTTAATTTAAATCATTGGGCCCGTTTACCCCTATTGGGCCCGATTGCACCTTAATGGGCCTTAATCGGCCTTAAGCCCGTTTTCCACTTAATTTTCACTTTATCGAGGCCTATTGGGCTCATTGGGCCCACTAATAATTTATTGAGCCTCGTTCTAATTCTTGAATAACTAAATCGATTATTTACGACAATTTATCTAAATTTTCATAATTTAATTCAATTTATGCGGAAATCAAATCAATATCACGCATAACGATGTAAATTGTCATAAATAAGGGTCACTTACCAGAGACTCCATGCTAGTACGAAATTCGAGGCTGTCTCGAGCCCTCGGTGGATGCTAATCGTCGAGCTACACAATTTCATGAATTTTTTGGGTAAATTTTCAGTCGAAAATTAATTAAATAAAATATTCCAAAATTTAAATCGGTCAATTCGACCGCTTATCGACTTACCCGAAGCTCATTGCATCACAAGAATTTTCTCCAATTTTTTCTCTTTTTCTTTTTCCCTTTGTTCTCCTTTTTTCCCTTTTTTTTGGCTGAACCGGTTCAGTCCGGTTCGGACCGGTTCAGACCGTCGGTTCTCTCCGGTTCGACCGGTTCACCGTCGGTTCACCACTTTGCCGGCCGGTTCTCCGCCGGCTTCCACCGCCAGCAGCTCCGCAAGGTCGTCCGCATCTCGAATCTGTCCTCGGTTTGGGTCAAGCTCGCAGGAACGCCGCCGGTCCGGCTCTTCTCCCTTGGCCGTCAGACCCATTTTCCTCCTCTTGGCCGTCGCCGGCGATTCCCACCGTCTCGTCGGCTGCTACCAGTCTCAAAAGAACCACCTCAGTTCGGTGATCATTTTGTGGGGTCGGATCGGAGCCAAGACGCCGCCGCTCGCCGGGACCGACTCGATTTTCCTCACGGCTTTCTCTTCCTCCGTTCGACGTCCTCCGACCACCTGACGGCGTGATTCCGGTGCCCACGTGCTCGTCGGTCTCTCCTCTTCCTCCTGGTAGCTTCGTCGGGGGTTGTCGATCGCCGGACGGCTCGCCGGTGTCTCCTCGGTTTGGCTTCGTTTCCGTTTTCTTTCTTTCTCTCTCCCCGACAATTCTGATTCTTTTCTTTTCTTTTTTTTTTCAATTCATTTATTTTATTAATTATTTTTATTATTATTATTTATTTTAATTATTATACTATTCATTAAAATACTATAAATACCCAAAATATCTCTTAAAATTATTATTTTATTCTTAATTAATTAATTTAATTTAATTTAATTTATTTATTATATTTTAACCCTTTTTCGGGTATAATTCCTCCGTATTTTCGGGATATTGTCACGGATGACTTTTCGGTATATTTTTTGATTATTTTCGAGATTATTTTTTCGAACTAAAAATTCCAATTAATCCCGATTAATTCCCATAAATTGATATCTTGATCAATTTAACCCGAAATAAATTTATTTCATCTTTATTGACCAAGATTTCTCAAATCCATATTTTTAATTAAATTTTCTTATCAAAATTATACCGACCTTTGGTCTTTTGACCATTTTACCCTTGCACTTATTCGGGATTAATTTAACCCGGCTTCCTTCATACTTCCCCCATCTTTTCTTATTTAATTTTCGTATTTTAATTAAATTCGGGTCTTACACCTTAAACTAAAAATTGTCGTAATGAGTCCTAAAAGTAAACTTTGAGATATCAAACTCCTTCATCTTTAATTAGTGATACCTTGACATCAAATCAATCTTGGAAACACCGATTCACCCTAAAACTGATAAAAAAGGTCATCATCCTAGGTAGCAAGTATTTCCTTTTCATGGTAACCTTGTTCAATTGCCTATAATCAATGTATAACCTCAATCCACCATCGTTTAATCCGAACGAACAGAGTAGGAGCATCCCAAGGGGATACGCTCAGACATATGAATCATGTGTCCAATAAATCTTGGAGCTACTTCTTCATGTCACGACCCATTTTCCTAAAAACCCTATAAATTTTTCGTTTTTTCATTTCCTTACCTGTCGTGAACAGTTTCACTACTAACAGTTGGGCTATGAGTCGATGATAGTCCCTCCTGTCATGTTACTTACCTTGACATCTATTTTCCATATTTCATTTACATATCAATTCATTTTAACTAAATACATCCCCAATATTACATCCATGTACAATACTGTGCCTCTATATGTTCAGATACAAAATTATACGAATGTGTATACCTGGTCTTGATAGGAAGAAGTGGATAACCGAATGTAAGACTAATGTCGCTCTCTTCTACTGAATGTACCCTGTAGGGTGGAAAATGAAAGAGTGAGCGTAACTTGCTCAGTAAGGCAATAATACAAGTAGGTAGATAACTATACTATCTACATGCTGGTAAAGGCATGACATGTAAAACATTTATATCTTGAGCATGAGGCCATTAAAACCGTGCCATGTATGAGTATATCATATATCGTAAAACATAAATCGACATGTAAAACATCTCATGCTCATTACAATACAACTCTTCAAAAACAATCCCAGAGGGGTTCAACACATTTTTAAAATCATTAATATTATGATAAAAACCCATCAATTTCTCATTTAATACCACATTTCATGAAAATCGTCACAAATCAGGGCTTGACCCCTCCCTCAGGTCTACCCTGGTCTAACAAGGCCAATCAAATATATATCATGTGAGACATGCACGTTACTGTATGGAAACAATCGAGGACTATGTCCCTGTGATCCCAGGCTACACGGATCCCGATGTACGGGGTATCACAACTACAACGGGAGGTGAGTCACCCTACCTGCCAGAATATTACATCACGAGAATAGAATAGTCATGACTACATGGTACAGCGTACTCCGTGTGACATACATGATACAACGTACTCCATGAACCAAATATCACAGTCTGGGGATGCCTGCCATAGGTCTTATCCCACTCCAAACCATGTTGATAACCAACCCATGTCTCAATCTACACGTGCTGGCATATCTTCTCACTGTGACACACAGTCTATAGGAGGCTCCAACACGGCTTCATGCATATTCATGATATCAGAAAAATCCTCGTGCGAGCAAAGCTCCAGCACGATTTCATAAAAATCAATGAAATCTGTGTACGAGCAGCGCTCCAGTACGACTTAAAATAAGTATAAATCCAATTTAAATTCACGTAGAGAAATGCTCTAGTACGGATGCATAAAACCAAGTAAAATCCACGTACGAGCACAGCTCCAGTACGGTAGTCATGTAAAGCAAGTTTGTAAAACTCAGTGCGAGTAGTGCTCCAGCACTCTGTATATGAGTTAAAATATAAAATCCAGTGCGAGCAGTACTCCAACACGATTTAAAACTCATAAAAACATGATAGGCTGCTTAATTTCACTAAAACAAATAAAAAATCACAGCTGGCACCTAATTCGTGCCCTTTCACGTAAAAACATGAAATAAACAGCCTGCCTATCCATAATTTGCTTAAATTAAAGCAATATAATCATAGGAATATCAAAAACATGAAAATCATGCAATTTCATAGCCTTACTACCCTTTTTGAAAATTTTCTAACTAAGGGCAAAATCCTAATTTTTACATATACCACGATTTTCGTAAAATTTATTATTCTATTTCTAGATACCTTATGAAATTCTACGTAATGTAAATAACCCAAAAAATACGCTCAGGTATCTCTAAGCTCTTAAAAAATTCCCTTACCTCATTTTTCTGTACAGTCTGACCTTTTTCACTGATGTCTCGTCACGCAGTCCGATTTACTCCGAATCCAATCTCTGAAATTGCGTATAAATATTTATTGGGTTAAATACAATACACTTATCCATATCTAACCTTTATTGAGCTTAAATTTAAAATGTTGGGCCCGTTTGCACCTTAATGGGCCTTACTCCGATTTTACGCCCAATTTCACTTACTATTCACATCATCGAGGCCTATTGGGGTCTCAATACCTATTGGGCTTCGTTCTAAACCCTTTGGATAGCCCGTATATCATTTACGACAATTAATTCAAAAATACCAATATAATTCACTAATTACAGAATTAAATTCGAAATTTGTAAAATAAATCTTTAATACGGGAATAATTACATAAATTGTCATAAATCAGCTTTACTTACCCGAAATTATGTGATGGTGTGCAAATCGAAGTTCGATCGTCTCACGTATACGATTTATCATCGAACTGCACAATTTTATATTTAATTTCGGGTTAATTTCTGATCAATTATAATTTAAATAAATTTCTCGAAAATCAAATCGGTCACTTTTGACCTCGTATCGACTTACCTGAAGTCCGGTATATCCCAAAAAATCTTCCCCTTTTTTCATTTTTCTCTTTTTTTCTTTTTCCACTCTTTCTTGGCTAAACTGGTTCGGTCCGATTCAACCCGGTTCAACCGGTCCAGTCCGGTTCAGTCGGTTCAGGGCCTCATCGGTCGGTTCTCCGCTGCCAGCAGCTCCGGGGGATCGTTCGATGCACAGATCTGGGGTCGGTTTTGTCTTAGGTGGCCGAAAAGTGGCCGGTCCGACTCTTCTCCCCTCGCCGTCGGTGCCGTTTCTTTTCTTCCTCCATTTACGGCGTTGCCGGCCGTTTCACCGACTGTGTCCACCACCGATTGCGTCGCCTGCGCCTGGGGAACCGCCAGCTAGGGTCGATTGGGGCTAGATCGCCGGTGAATGGCCATATTTCTCTTTTCCTCCCCCGTCGGTTTTCTCTCGGTTTCTCCCTCGCCAGTTACCGTTCCTTCCGTCTACCAACGTCGACGAAGCTTGGTTGGGCTGCCTCTCCCTCGTTGGCTGCTCCTTTGGGCTCGCAGGTGGTCGGCAAAGGGGGCTCGGTTCCCTCAGCTTCATCGAGCTTTTCCAGTTTCGCGATTTTTCGCGATTTCACTCTTTTATTTTATTTATTTTATTTATTTTTATAATTTATTATATTATTATTATTTCATTCATTATTTTATTTTAAAAATCCCAAAAATATCTAAAAAAATTATATTTTATTTAAATTAATTTGTTTAATTTATTTATTATATTTTAACCTTTTTTCGATGTATTTTCTCTGTATTTTCGGGATATTGTCCCGAGTGAAAATTCTGATTAATTCCAGTAAATTCATATCTTGATCAATTTAATCCAAAATTTAATTATTTCTTCGTTATTGATTAAGATTTCCCAATCCCATATTTTAAATTAAATTTTCTTGTCGAATTTATGCCGACTTTCGATCTTTTGATCGTTTTGCCCTTCAATGTGTTTCGAAATTTCATTTCAATCCTTTGCATTTTTTTAATGCATTCAAAAATTTTTATTCATTCCCTTTGCTCTTACGATAAAAATCAGGTCTTACATAATCTCCCCCACTTAAGAAATTTAGTTCTCCAAATTAGAACCAAGTCAAATGGATCCATTAACAACTCCGGGTACGTCTATCGTATCATATACTGTCATTTCCAAGTGACTTTTCCAGAGTGTACTACTACCAAAGGACTTTAATTAGGGAGATCATCTTAAACCTCAACACTTCTCCTTCAATCTAATACGCAAATCGATTTTTCCAATCATACGTTATGTCCTTAGGACAAGTAATTTCTGACAATACTGATTCACCCTCGGTGAATTCCAATGGTTTCTATCTCTTATCAGCATAGCTTTTCTATCTACTCTGAGGTGTTCTTAATCTCTCACAAATCAACTGAACATCCTCAGAGGTTTGTGTTACTAATTCGGGAACAATTCTCTATCTGTCACCCACTTCTTCTTATCTAAATCGAGAACAACCCCTACGGCCATACAATGCCTCATATATAAATTCATCCCGATACTCAAGTGACAACTGTCATTATTGACGAATTCGATTAGTAACAATTGATCATCCCAGGAGCTTATCTAATCAATGGCACACGCTCTCGTCATATCCTCCAGAACCTGTACAATTCTCTCTGACTGACCATCTGTCTGAGGATGGAAGGCTGTGCTAACACTCAGTCGGGTTCCCATAGCTTCCTAAAAAAATATTCCCAAAAATAGGAAGTGAAGCAGGAATCCCTATCTGATATCATGCTCATTGAAACGCTACATAATGTTTCATAATCTTCCTTACATATAACTCCGCCTACACACTCAGAGTATCTGTGGATTTCATAACCAGAAGGTGGGTAGACTTAGTCAATCTATCGACTATCACCCAGATAGCCTCGTGATTCATCCGGGTCCTCTATAACCCATCACGAAATTCATGGTAACTTGTTCTTATTTTCGTGTCAATATAGGTAGAAACTGCAATAACCCTACAACTTCTTTTGCTCTACCTTAATCTTTTGACATACAAGACACTTCTCCACAATCTCTCCAATGTCTCTTTTCATATCTGACCACCAATACCCTTATCTAAATTTTGATATATTTATTACTTCTCGGATGCACTGTATATCCCGAAAAGTGAGCTTCTGACAATAACTATCTTATCACTGTGGTCCTAGGGAGTACTTATACTGTCTCTGAACCTCAGTAAGCCATCATCACTCTTTGTGAACTCTGTCATTGTACCCATCTGAATCTAACCCACACTATCGACATCATGTCGATTATCACGCTAAACCTGTCAAATCCGGTCACTCAAATTCGATTCTAATCTCAGGCTAGCTGTCACACAGTCATTGTCATCATCAGAGGGGATCACATCACTACTGAGGCTTACAACTGCTCTAGTAGCTCACGCTCCCTGACCATCATATGTAATACCATCTCGAGGCTCTTTCTGCTCAAGGCATTAGCCATCACATTAGCCTTTTCCTGGGTGGTACAATTTCCACAATCATAATCCCTCAGAAGCTCTAACCCTCTTTATTCTGATATCGGACTCTTTCTGTGAAAACATATACTCAGGGCTTTTATGATCAGTGCATACCTGAAATTTCTCACCGAGTATATAGTAGTGTCATATACTCAGTACAACCACTATCGTTGTCAACTTAAAATCATGGTTTGGATAGTTTCTTTCATG
This sequence comes from Firmiana major, assembly GCA_033439115.1. Lineage (NCBI taxonomy): Eukaryota > Viridiplantae > Streptophyta > Magnoliopsida > Malvales > Malvaceae > Firmiana > Firmiana major. The sequence goes on along the minus strand of CM065897.1, from coordinate 34,573,980 downwards.
ATCCTTGAGTTGTTTGGATCCATAATCGACTATCTTCCCTTTTTGCATCAATAGACAGCCCATTCATTATTTTGAGGTATCCATAGACTCATGAGAAACCTCTTGAGTTATTGGGTATGGTGAAAATAAATGCGGTGGTCAGTTCATACTTCAATACACCAAAACTCCTGTCACGTCTATGATCCCATTAAAATACAACTTTTTCTAAGTTAAATGTGTCAATAAAGTAGTCCATTTCAAGAACTCTCAACAAATCATCTGTAAAAATAATTTCCAATCGTTGCTTATGATTTCCCTTGGACTTTAATTACACCCAAAATATCACCAATAAGGATGATAACAAATTGGTCCAGGTAAAGTTTAAATACCTCATCGTAGTTGAGTTCCACTAAATATTTCAACCACCCATATCCTTGACCTATGTATGCATAAACGTATAATGTCATTTCGAAATCGCTTCCATTCAAGATACTAACCCGCGTCATTTTTTCTTATATTAACGACTTTTTTAAAATTTTAATTTTTAAACCTTCCTGATTAATCGAATTCTATATTTCTTTATCGTACAAGTAAAGGTACCCTAATTTTAAATGTATATATTACGACTGTCAATTTCAATTTATAGGTTGTGTATACTTTTAGACATTGTTAAGTCTTCAGGAGAGCAGGTATTTTGAAATACCTTTATTAACCCTCAGACTTGACCACATGGACTGGTTATGGATATATCCACCCCTTATCCTTGGTCGCAATCCATATTCACTACATATCGCTTATAATAAACTCTGTTATTACTATTCCGTGAGTACAATCATTTACTCCTTTAATTTCAATCGTTACACCCCTTTTTATTACTTTTCAAAACTTACAGTATACTTTTCAAGGGTAAACATATCACTATCTTAGGATAGAAATCTGAACAGCATAGTTTGCAGCCAACCAATTTATTCTCAAATATTACTTCAATTTATTCATATTTCATTGAATAAAATCGGTTGACTTATACTTCTTCCCCCGTTTTTGACTTATAATCTCTTTATAAGTATTCCGTTAGTTAACCCTCCTTCATTGGGGTACTAACTATCAGTTTTGTACCCAAGGGTGTAGGCATTCATGTCTTTCACTAACTTATATACAAATGAAGGCGGTATGAATAAATGCGTAGTACCAGGATCATGTAACATAATTACGTCTTTATTCATAACCAGTGTGGTATCTTTCACCACATCATATGAAACATCAGTAGTGTTCTGGTCCAAGGCATACACTCGCCCTCGTCCAACAACCTACTTTCCCTTTCTCTTTAGCTGTGGCCTCCCTTTTTCGGTGCAGAGATACCAATAGGGTTTTCTTTGTCTCTTTGCCCTTCTGTGGGGCAGTCTCACCCAACTCTGAGCAATCATTAAATAATTGGTCTGTCTTACCACACTTAACGCCTATTTTAGTCAATAAAGTGTAGGTGTAGGTCCTACTTCTGTGGTATCTACCATATATCCTACATTGCTTACACTGCTACGGAGCAGGTCGGGGTCCTCCAATCACAATACCCCTCAAAAGTGCTGAAATTGGATACACTAGGGCCTTACCAATCATCTTACCCCGTGAGTCATCAACTCTAATCTCTTACCAACTGATCTCTTTCCCACTCTGACATCTCTATCATTCTCTATTCTCTTTTGTCTCTATTTTGGCCCTTACTACCTTTCCCAATCTCAGAGGCGTGCAACACATGATCTTATTCACGCAACTGTATTTTGCGCACTGCCTCGACATAGGTAGTGAGCCAATCGGACTCTAATCGACAATTTGAGACCTTCCATGAACTTTTGGGCTTTTCGACTCTCACTGCCCATAATGTCAGTTCACACATGCCCATGGATGTAATATTAGATTCATACTCATCAATCAACCAGTGCCTTTGGGTCAGTGTAAGAAATTTTACTTGTAATTTCCTTTAAGCAGTGTCCGGGATATTCTATCACCGAAATACATCCAAAAATAATTCTCATGTCAGCTCTGGACGTCTAACTCTTCAGATGAGTCGCGCTGACTTCCACCAATGCTCCGCCTCGCCCTCCAACATAAACGTATTTAAAAGTCACTTTCTCAGTAGACATACATCGAAAGAATCCATACAACTTCGCTATCTCATTCACCTAGTCCTTAGTAACTATTGGTTTCTTTACTTCGCTAAATACCAAAGGGGTGTAGGAATCTCTATAGTCTAAGGCATCTGTTTAGGCTTTACCCTGCATATCCTCAACTACCTGCATAGATTGAGAAAACAACTCCAAAATATTTTCTACACTCCACTCCATCCTCTTGGAGCGTATCTCAATACTATTTGGTCTCTTTATAGGATCCTGTGGATTATGCTCAGTATCAGCCTCCACCTCACTCTCATCTTGAGTCTCATGTGACGACTCATTCGACTCTCAGGCCTATTTCTATGGCCTTGAGCATGTGTACTTGCCCCTCTACCATAACGGCTATCAGTTAATGATTATATATTCTTGCATTCAAAACCAAATTCTTAGCTGCGCTTCCACCTTGATATACACAATTGTATCTAAACAATGCACAGTACATGGGGATGTAATTTTACTTAACCACTAACACCGACTCATATCAGGCCAACACAACTCTGATACTACCTCTTTCACGACCCATTTTTCCTAAAAACCCCTACAAATTTTTTGTTTTTTCATTTCCTTACCCGTCGTGAACAGTTTCACTACTAACAGTTGGGCTATGAGCCGATGTTAGTCCCTCCTGTCATGTTACTTACCTTGACATCTATTTTTCATATTTCATTTACATATCAATTCATTTTAACTAAATATATCCCCAATATTACATCTGTGTACAGTACTGTGCCTCTATATGTTCAGATACAAAATTATACGAATGTGTATACCTGGTCTTGATAGGAAGCAGCAGATAACCAAAATGTAAGACTATTATCGCTCTCTTCCACTGAAAGTACCCTGTAGGGTGGAAAATGAAAGGGTAAGCACAACTTGCTCAGTAAGGCAATAATGCAATCAGGTAGATAACTACACTATCTACATGCTGGTAAAGGTATGACATGTAAAACATTTATATCCCGAGCATGAGGCAGATAAAACTATGCCATGTATGAGTATATCATATATCGTAAAACATAAATCATCATGTAAAACATGAAAAACATCTCATGCTCGGTACAGTAAACTCTTCAAAAATAATCCCAGAGGGGTTCAACACATCTTTAAAATCATTAATATCATCATAAAAACCCATCAATTTCTCATTTAATACCACATTTCATGAAAATCGTCACAAATCGGGGCTCTACCCCTCCCTCGGGTCTACCTTGGTCTAACAAGACCAATCAAATATATATCATGTGAGACATGTAGGTTACTGTATGGAAACAATAGAGGACTATGTCCCTATGATCCGAGGCTACACGGATCCCTGTGTGCGGGGTATCACAATTTCAACGGGAGGTGGGTCACCCTACCCGCCAGAATATCACATCACGAGAATACAATAGTCATGACTACATGGTACAGCGTACTCCATGTGACATACATGGTAAAATGTACTCCATGAACCCAATATCACAGTCTGGGGATGCCAGCCATAGGTCTTATCCCACTCAAAACCATGTTGATAACCAACCCATGTCTCAATCTACACTTGCTAGCATATCTTCTCACTGTGACACACAATCTACAGGAGGCTCCAGCACGGTCAGATGCATGTCATAAAATTCCTGTGTGAGCGAAGCTCCAGCACGACTCCATGCATATTCATGATATCAAAAAAACCCTCGTGCGAGCGAAGCTCCGGCACGGTTTCATAAAAATCAATGAAATCTGCGTACGAGCAATGCTCCAGTATGACTTAAAATAATTATAAATCTGATTTAAATTCACGTACGAGAAATGCTCTAGTATGGATGCATAAAATCAAGTAAAATCCACGTACGAGCATAGCTCCAGTACGGTAGTCATGTAAAGCAAGTTTGTAAAACTCAGTGCGAGTAGTGCTACAACACTCTGTATATGAGTTAAAATATAAAATTCAGTGTGAGCAGTGCTCCAGCACGATTTAAAACTCATAAAAACATGATAGGCTGCTCAATTTTACTAAACAAATCAAAAATCACAGTGGCACCTAATTTGTGCCCTTTAATGTAAAAAAAATGAAATTAACAGCCAGCCTATCCATAATTTGCTTAAATTAAAGCAATATAATCATAGGAATATCAAAAACATGAAAATCATGTAATTTCATAGCGTTACTACCCTTTTTGAAATTTTCCTAACTAGGGGTAAAATCGTAATTTTCACATATACCACGATTTTCGTAAAAAAATATTATTCTATTTCTAGATATCTTATGAAATTCTACGTAATGTAAATAACCCCAAAAATACGCGCAGGTATCTCTAAGTGCTTACAAAATTCCCTTACCTCATTTTTCTGTATAGTCTGACATTTTCCACTGATATCTCGTCACGCAGTCTAATTTGCTCCGAATCCAATCTCTGAAACTGCGTATAAATATTTATCGGGTTAAATACAATACACTTATCCATATTTAACCTTTATTGAGCTTAAATTTAAAATGTTGGGCCCGTTTACACCTTAATGGGCCTTACTCCGGTTTTACACCCATTTCCACTTACTATTCACATCATCGAGGCCTATTGGGCTCTCAATACCTATTGGGCTTTGTTCTAAACTCTTTGGATAGCACGTATATCATTTACGACAATTAATTCAAAAATCTCAATATAATTCTCTAATTGCGAAATTAAATCTGAAATTCGTAAAATAAATCTTTAATACGGGAATAATTACATAAATTGTCGTAAATGAGCTTTACTTACCCGAAATTATGTGATGGTGCGCAAATCGAAGTTCGATCGTCTCACGTATACGATTTATCATCAAACTGCATAATTTTATATTTAATTTCGAGTTAATTTTCGATCAATTATAATTTAAATAAATTTTTTGGGAATCAAATCGGTCACTTTTGACCTCGTATCGACTTACCCGAAGTTCGGTATATCCCAAAAATCTTCCCTTTTTTCCTTTTTCTCTTTTTTCCCTTTTTCCTCTCTTTCTTGGCTGAACCGGTTCGGTCCCGTTCAACTTGGTTCAGACCGATTCGGTTCAGCCGGTTCAGTCCCGTTCGATCGGTTCAGGGCCTCACCGGTCGATTCTTCATCGATTTTCGTCGCTAGCAGCTCCGCGGGATCGTCCGATGCACGAATCTAGGGTCGATTTTATCCGAGGTGGCCAGAAAGTAGCCGGTCCGGCTCTTCTCCCCTCATCGTCGGTGCCCTTTCTTTTCTTCTTCAATTTACGACGTTACCGACCGTTTCACCGGCTGTGTCCACCACCGATTGTATCACCTGCGCCTGGGGAACCGCCAGCTAGGGTCAGTTGGGGCTAGATCGTCGGCGAATGGCCGGATTTCTCTTTTCCTCCCCCGTCGATTTTCTCTCTGTTTCTCCCTCACCGGTCGTCGTTCCTTCCATCTACCAGCGTAGACGAGGCTCGGCTGGGCTGCCTCTCCCTCGTCAGTCGCTCCTCTGGGCTCGCCGGTGGTCGGCAAAGGGGGCTCGGTTCCCTCGGCTTCATCGGGCTTTTTCAGTTTTGCGATTTTTCACGATTTCACTCTTTTTTTATTATTTTATTTATTTTTATAATTTATAATTTATTATTTTATTCATTATTTTATTCTAAAAATCCCAAAAATATCTAAAAAATTATATTTTATTTAAATTAATTAATTAAATTTATTTATTATATTTTAACCCTTTTTCGATGTATTTTCTTCGTATTTCGGGATATTGTCTCAAGTGAAAATTTTGATTAATTCCAGTAAATTCATAACTTGATCAATTTAATCCGAAATTTAATTATTTCTTCGTTATTGATCAAGATTTCCCAATCCCATATTTTAAATTAAATTTTCTTGTCGAATTTATATCGGCTTTCGATCTTTTGACCGTTTTGCCCTTCAACGTGTTCCAAAATTTCATTTCAATCATTTGCATTTTTTAAATGCATTCGAAAATTTTTATTCATTCCCTTTACTGTTACGATAAAAATCAGGTCTTACACTTCAGTTCTTCCAATTCAATTAATGTGATTCGATAAGGGGGCTTGGATATTGGTTGAGCATTCGAGACCAAATCAATGGCGAGCTCTAGTTCTCTTTCAAGTGGAAACACTGGTAATTCCTCTGGGAATACATATGAGAAATCATTTACTAAGGGAATATTCTTGGGTTTCGGAGATACTTGTTGGCTCAACCGAGAGGGGGGTGAATACGTTTTTCTAACAATTTACTAAATTTAAACTTTCTTAGCTAGAATTGCAATTAAACAAATAAATGATAGCAATAAACAATAGAGTAAAAATGCAGTAAAACAAAGGAGATAAGGAAGAAGAGTAGGAAACTCAGTAATTTATAGAGGTTTGGCCAAATCTCTTACCTACGTCCTCTCTTCTTGACCTTCTTGTCAAAGAGTCTCTTTCACTAACAAATTGATCAATACAACTTCCTTTTCAAGGTTAAGGAATAACCTCTCAACCCCTTAGCCAAGTACTGCTATTCAACTCTTATACAATTCTCTCATAGAGGAACTCTTCCCTTTTCTCTTAGATAAAGAGTGAGTACAATGAAAAACTCTATCAATGGGTAGGTGATGAATAGCTTAAACAAAAGCTTTCAATGACAATTAAATGTACAAATGCTGAAGACAAAAGGAATGTTCTCTCAAGAATATTCAGAGCTTTTTAGCTATCTTTCTTGTTGTCCCTAATGTCTTTATGGCTTGTATTTATACACCTAATTGGTTGGTGAAACATTTAATGCAAATTTTCTCCTGTTGAAAACCTGCCAAAGTAGCCGTTGGAGTTCTATAGATAAAATCCAGATCGATCTCATTTATTTGAGGAGATCGATCGCTTAATTTCAGAACCTACAACACAAATGAACTCTACGAAGGGAAGATTGATCTTATTATCGAGGGATCGATCTTCTCGTTAGTCATTATACTTAGTAGAAACAAGGGAGATCGATCTCTTGTTAAAGAGGAGATTAATCTCTGCTTCGAAATATTGCTACCGCTTATAGGAGATCAATCTCACAATTCCTTGAGATCGATCTAGCAAAGCCTCTACCTTGAGGAGATCGATCTCTCAAATCCTTGAGATCAATCTTATAATGCCTTTGCCTAATGCAGATCGATCCTGACACAAACCTTAGACCAATTTCTTTTGTTTTATTAGTTACTCACCAAATTTTAGTTTTAGAATGTTCTAAGTGAACATTGATGCAATATGATTTCAAGATAACCACTTAGAACTAGTTTCTTACAAATGATTTGAAAATAAATTCATTGAGTTTAATGTTTTGTCATTTTAAAATATGTCATTCAAAGTTAACAATCTCCCCTTTTTTTGATATGACAAAACTTAATTCAATCATTTAAGATTTTGGTTCCTAAAATATGTCAAATCATCTGTATGTAAAATTTGAATTTGCTCCCCCTTAATATATGCTCTCTTTCTCCCCCTTTTTGTCATATCAAGAAGGCAAGCAATGAAGCAATGAGGATCATACATCAACTGATAATTAAGCAAACATTGGCATAAGAGAGCACATGTCATTTCCAAATGGAAATAAGTATGTCAATTCAATTACAACTAGACAAACAAGTAAATCAAATGAATCCTAAGAAGGAGGAGGATAGCGCTCCAAGAGCTCATCAACATGTGTACGAGTTATTTTCAATTCATCAAACTTGGCCTGCTAGGTTTCTTGAAGAATTGCAAAAAGCTGATCCATCTTCTGATGAAGGTCCATAATCATGGCCGCAAGAGAGTCCAAGGTGATCGAGGATGAAGCAGTAGGTGCGGATTCCTCAGCAGGAGGTGCTGAAGGCTTAGTTGAAGCATTTGTCTCCATCTTTTCATCATGTGTGGGAAGTCCAATCCTCTTGCGCCAAGTTTCATCATCATTTGTATAATATCTGGTGTGGTGAAGTGTGCTGATGTTGATAACACTCTTCTGTGATGATAGTTCACCAGCTTCACACGTGCAGTCAACACCAAGGTGTCAAAGAAGAAAGGAAAGTGGTTATGGAAAGATAATAGTGGTAGCTTGCCCCCTAATGGCCTTGTACCAATCTTCGAAAATGAAATGGATCAGGTTTGGCTTTCGAGCAGAAGGAGAATGAATGTTATAGAGCCAAAATTAATCAAGTTTCCTAATGGTCGAGTGACGATTGCCAAAAGGACGAAGGTTCCAAGAGATAATGAGATGAAGGAGGTGAGGATGCATGGGTAACTCACTAGCACGGTTATTTGCGATGGGAAAGTCTAGTGTTACCTCTTCGTCTTCATTGGTAAGACCCAAATCGGGTATACCAAAAACTCGTGCTAGCAGTTGTTTGTCAATATAGAGAGATTTGGCCATGACAAAAGTGTTAAATCCTATGGTGCGATAGGGATGATTAGGAGCAGTGACAAGTTCAGCATTTGAAAAGAAGGTACGGACAATATTGGGAGGAACAAGAGTATTGATTTTGAGAAACAAAAGCCACTGGTATTCTTGGAATTTTGCAAGATAGGGAAAATTAATGCGATCCAAAAAAGAGAAATCAATGGTGCTCCAATGTTTAATTGGTAAAGTGGAGAAATATTCATCAAACTGTTTACGTTTGGTCAGGGTTTGAAAACATCGTCTAAACGTAGTGGGTGATGGGTTTATAGGCGAGGGTCGAGGTGCTCTAGAAGCTACTGTTTTAGTTCGAGGCATTGTGTTTTAAGGCTGTTTAGGGAATATTAACAGAGTAGACACAAAGAAATCCAAGCTTTGCATAAAGAAATCTAAGCGAGACAGATAATCACCCAAAGTAAACTATCCTATAAAACACACAGAATATGGATTCACTAACACCTAACAAGATTCAAGATGGGTTCACTAAGAGCTTAAATAGTAAAGTGACAGGAACGAATAACAGAGGCGAACAGATCGATCTATGGATGAACAGTAAAATTTATGAAAAACAAAATGTCGAGTCGACAGAAATGAAATCAAATGAGGAAATATTACTAAAAGAGTGATCTCGGGGGCGAGATACAGAGAGAAAGAGGCGATTGTCGTGAGAGTTAGGGTTTTGGAGTTTTGAGTTACTGAGAATTTAGGAATTGGGCGACGGTTTAAATAGCCAAGGCCTAAGGAGATCGATCTGTCGAGGTAAGAGATCGATCTCAGTTATCTAGAGTCTTAAGGAGATCGATCTGCTAGAGGTAGAGATCGATCTCTATTTCCCAAAGACTTAAGGAGATCGATATGCTAGAGGTAGAGATCGATCTCTATTTCCCAAAGACTTAAGGAGATCGATCTATTAGATTATGAAGATCGATCTCAAGCATACAGAATCTTAAGGAGATCGATCTGCCGATTAAGAAGATCGATCTCAATTATCCAGAGTGTATTTGAAAAACACGATAATGACAGGAAGATCGATTTCATTGAAGAGAAGATCAATCTCCTAGTCATGACCCGAATGCTGTAGGCTATTCTGAGTAAACAAGATCAATCTATAATGAACAGAGATCGATCTTTCTTACTAATTTGCCTAGAAAAAGTTTGAAAACATGGTTGAAAAGAATTTGTATAAAATCAAACTTAAATCAAACACATCGAGGAGCATTCATTAGTCCTAATTCACCTCTAAGAACACAAAATCTTTCTTTGTCAAGGGGTTTGGTGAAAATATCAGCTACTTGATGCATTGTATCAATATATTCTAAAACTATATCCCTTTATGCACATGATCTCTAAGGAAGTGATGTCTAATTTCAATATGTTTAGTTCTAGAATGTTGAATTGGATTTTTGGAGAGATTAATTACACCGGTATTATTGCATTTTATGGGAATTTGTTTCATGTCTATGCCATAGTCTCTCATTTGTTGCTTAATCCACAATACTTGAGCACTACAATTTCCAGCTGCTATATATTTTACCTCAGTTGTGGATTGTGCTACACTATTTATTTCTTTGAAAACCATGAGATTAATCTATTCCCTAAAAATTGACATGTACCTGAAGTACTTTTCCTATCTATTTTGTATCCTCCAAAATCAGCATCAAAATAAGCATGAAGAGCAAAGGCAGAATCTCTAGGGTACCATAATCCTAATAAAGGTGTGCCTTTGAGATACCTAAAAATTCTGTTTGTAGCTAGTAAATGAGATTCTCTAGGTGAGGATTGAAATCTAGCACACAAACACACACTAAACATAATATCAGGTCTACTTGCAGTGAGATAAAACAATGAGCCAATCATAAACCTATATAGTTTAGTGTATACACATTTACCACTTTCATCCTTATCAACCTTTATGCAAGTGCCTATTGGAGTTGCTTGAGGTTTGCAATTATCCATTCCAAATCTTTTGAGCATGTCATTGGTGTACTTAGCTTGATTGATGAAGATCCCATCCTTAGTTTGTTTTACTTGAAGTCCCAACAAATAGGTGAGCTCTCCCATCATACTCATTTCAAATTCACCTTGCATAGTCTTAGCAAACTCTTGACACAAAGATTCATTAGTTGATCCAAATATAATATCATCTACATAGACTTGAACTACTAATAAATCTTAATTCATGGTTTTAATAAACAAAGTTGTATCAACTTTCCCTCTTGTAAATCCTTTTTCAATTAAAAATTTTGAAAGTCTCTCATACCAAACTCTAGGAGCTTGCATCAAACCATATAGCGCCTTTGAGAGTTTATAAACATGATTGGGATAATTAGGATCCTCAAAACTGGGAGGTTGTTCAACATATACTTCTTCACTTATAAAACAATTCAGGAATCCACTTTTTACATCCATTTGATATAGTTTGAAGTTCTTATAACATGCAAAAGCAAGTTGTCATGCCCTTCCCCCACACGCGACCTACCTTATTCACCCCAAATTTTTTGGCAATTCACTTACCCTTCCTTCTGTCATTACTCACATCAAACGTTGGGCTGTGATTCGATATTAGTCACCCATTCACAACATATACAGAATTTAATATTCTTTTCTATAATACAAACTCTTGTATATTAATACATTTGTCAATACATTTACATCCCGACTGTACAATAATTTACATAGTTGTGCTTATACATTATTCAGTAAAAAATATCAAGTGTGTATACCTCTAACAAGATGGATCTGCAGCGGATATCAGGGAATATCAGTCCACTGCCATGTCCACCTACTATGGATGCTCTGAAGAAAGGGAAATAATAAGGGGGTGAGCTCATAGCTTAGTAAGGAAATCAGGCAAGCAAGTAGATAACCATAATATCTACAAAATACAATGCTTATGCCTTGAAATCGTTTCCTTACCCTATCTGTATCTATAGCATGCATCTCTTTCCAATCTTTATGCAATATATATATAGATACAAAACATTAGTATAAAACTGGCAATATGCTGGTTTAACAACCACAGCATTATATGCATAAATACTGCATTTCTCATGTAATTTCATACAAATCACACTTATCATGCAATGCATTTAAATCAAAATCATATGGCATTCATCATGTTTAAAAACATGGAAATCTGGGCCTCACCCATCCCTCGGGTTACACTTTTTACAATTCACAAACTCACATGTTTATATCACAGAACCATGTGGTAATTCATTCAAGAAATTCAATTAGCATAAAAGGAGATAGGCGACTACAAGTTCCAAGTGTATGATCATAACTCTTATTCCGTGATCCTAGGCTACACAGTATTCGGTGTGCAAGGTCTCACAATTGCTGTAACGGGAGGTAGGTCAAATCCTAGCCGCCAGCTCACAATTTATACTCATCGTGTACTCACGGTACAACGTACTCAATGTGATATACATGATACATAGCACTCCATGGACCTTATCTCAAGGTAGGATGCTCGCCATGAGTCTTAGTCCTCACACCTTGAATATGCCTCGTAGTTGAGATGCTCGTCATGAGTCTTAGTCCACATACTACGGGTATACCTCATAGTTAGGATGCTCGCCATGAGTCTTAGTCCTCACACCTATGGGTTATTTCGATAGTCCTCTGCCATATCTCAAAATAATGCACGTGTGAGCATATATATATATATATCAGTGTGACACACAGTCAGCACAGGCTCCCAACACAGCTGTTTCATGCTCTTTTCAAAACTGGTGCGTGTGAGTAAAACTCCCAACATGACCATATCACAATATCACAATCTCTAGTGTGAGCAATGCTTCCAACACTAGGTTATATAAAAACATGAGTACGAGTGTAGCTCCCAATACTCTATAATGTATAATATATAAAAACTGAGTACGAGCTAAGCTCCTAGTACTCTATCATGTAAAACTGAGTATGAGCATAGCTCCCAATACTCTAAAATGCATTAATCACAATCTAAGTACGAGCAATGCTCCCAGTACTCTAACATGCATAAATTGCATTAAAATCTAGTACGAGTAAACACTCAAGTACTATGTGATGCATATCTCAAAATATAGTGCGAATAATCTTTAACACTTATGGTTTTCACACAAAAACCTGATAGATGGCATATTCAAAATACAATTCACCCAAGTAAATCAAATAAGCACTCAAATGTGCATGTTTTCGCATAGATATGAAAACAATTGCCTTTCTATCATGCAACTCATGAACTTTGGTCACAACATGCTTCTAAGGTAATTTCACCCTAGTTTTAGATAAAATACACTTATCCTCTTCGGTTTCTATCACAACATCATGCCTATTCATATAAGTTCATATAGCATATAGTATCAAAATGCTATTCAAAATACGTGGAGCCATCTCTAGCTACTCATGAAATTCCCTTACCTCGGATCACGTCAAGTAACCTCTCTTCCTTGGTTCTGCACAGTCTCGCAGTCTGCTCAGCTTCAATGTGATTTTTCGAAACTGTTATACATATTTACGTTAGTATTCCTAATATACTCATTTCATTTATCAATCTCAACTTAACACATCACTTCTATGATCTTCTCCTAATATGGTATTATACCATATTTTCCATAGAGTTATATTTATTTCTTCTTATATCCAATTTATGCATTTCATAAGATTAGCTTATAATCTTCCATACATGCATATTCTCTGATTAAATCCATGTTAACACCATTTCCTCATCACTTTCTCATTTTCACACCAACAACTAGGTCATGTTCATTTTTCATTCTTCTTTCATTTCCAACAATTCATATGTATACCAATAAACTCATCAACACACCTAGTTTAACATATATCAACTTGGTGTATTAAATCTTACCTAGCTGAGATTTCCTTCCTTTTCTCCAAATTGGTACAAATCTTCATTGCTCTTGAAATCCTTGATTTCAATCCTTTGATTCCAAGTATGTTGTTCTCCTCTTTGCCAAGAACAACTTTGCTCAACTATATCTCACTCAAAACTGATCACGAATTGAAGTTTTTTAGCTTAGAAATGTTAGGTTACACTTTTGCTTTTGAATGGAATAGTTTCTCTCGTGCAACTGAAGTGCAGAAGTCCAGTATTTATAGAATTGTCTCTATGAGATCGATCTGCTCTCCAATGAGATCGATCTGCCCTGCACTTTTTCCTCTCGAAATTGACCTTTTAAACCTAATGAGATTGATTTGCTCCCAAGCATGAGATTGATCTGAATAACACAGAACCTTAAAGAGATCAATCTGCTCACCAAATGAGATCGATCTTCTCCAAGTCAGTAGCTTAAGGAAATCGATTTGGCCCTCTAGGGATCAATTCCTTCTTCACAGAATATTTATCAGATCGATCTAGCCCTATTGGAGATCGATCTGCCCTTGTTCCATTGCTCGAACAAGAGCATTTTTAGCTCTTACCGATCGATCGCTCATCCCATGAGATCGATCCCTCATTCATATTTTCTAGATTTTACTGCAGTTTTCTGCATTAACTTACACCAAACTTCATACATTTTGCAGCCATAGTCATTTTCTCATCAAATCACTTTTAAGGCTTGGAAATGACATCCGTTCATACTTTATATACATTGAAACTTGTGTGCCTTCATTGTATAACCGAAGGTATACAATATAACACCAAATGGAAGTATAAAGATTCATGTACTCATGCAAACTTCCTTCCATTTTACCACACTACCCAAAATTCCATATATTCTCATTCCTCACATACAAAAGTCCATTTCTTCTTATTTGTATATAATGAAACTTGCACGTACATCACAAACTCATATTACAAGTGTGTACATTGAATTTATGGAGTTTATATCTTTTATGCCTCACATAGCATATACATGTATGTACTTATGAATTTAAGGGTCTTACAATCCTCCCCTCCTTAAAAGAATTTGGTCCTCTAAATTAGAACCAAGTTACTCTACAAACAAAAAGGGATATTTCTCTCACATCAGACTCTCTAGCTCTCGAGTAGCTTCCTCTAAAGTGTGATGCTGCTAGAGAATCTTCACTAACCTGATGGTCTTATTCCTCAAGACTTTCTCCTTTTTATCCAGTATCCTTATCGGTTTCTCTACATATGTCAAATCATCTTTAAGCTCCAATGGCTCATATGGAATCACATGAGTTGGATCTGGATGATACTTCCTCAACATCGAAATGTAGAAGACATTGTGCACTCCTGATAATCCCGGTGGCAGTGCAATTCTGTATGCCTTATCTCTCACTCTGTCTAGTATCTCAAAGGGTCCGATGTAGCAAGGACTCATATTACCTCTCTTCCCGAATCTCACTATACCCTTGGAAGGAGAAATCTTCAGAAATACTGAATTACCAACTGCGAATTCAAGTGGTCTTTGCCTCTTGTCAACATAGCTTTTCTGTTTACTCTGAGCTGTCCTCAATCTCTCAACTATCAACTGGACATCCTCAGAGGCCTTTGTAACCAAGTCAAGAGTAAAACTCTTTTTTTCACCCACTTCTTCCCAACCGATAGGGGAACGACATCTATGACCATATAAAGCCTCATACGATGCTATCCCGATACTCGCGTGATAACTGTAATGTAGGCGAATTCGACTAGTGGCAAATGATCATCCCAAGAGCCTCTTAAATCCAAGACACACGTTCTCAACATATCATCTAGGGTCTGTATAGTCCTCTCTAACTGACCATCTGTCTGAGGATGATAAGCGGTGCTCAATCTAAACTGGGTTCCCATGGCTTCCTGAAAATGTTCCCAAAAGTAGGAAGTAAAGTGGGAATCCCTAACTGAAACAATGCTCACTAGAATATCATGTAACCTCACTACCTCGCGTACATACAACTCTGCCAATGAACTCAGAGTATCGGTAGCTCTCATAGCTAGAAAGTGGGCTGATTTCGTCAGTCTATCAACTATCACCTATATAGCATTGTGCTTCCTTCGGGTCTTCGGTAAACCCAACATGAAATCCATAGTGATATGCTTCTATTGCCATGTCGGTATAGGTGGAGGCTGCAATAACCCTGCAAGTTTTTGATGGTCTACCTTCACTTGCTGACACACAAGACATCTTGCCAAAAAATTTGCCACATCTCTCTTTATACCTGACTACCAGTACACCTTTCGAAGATTCTGATACATCTTATTACTCCCCGAATGTAGTGTGTACCTCGATGAATGAGCTTCCATAAATATCAATCTCCTGAGCTCTGGGTCTTCGGGAACACATAATCTCCCTCTAAACCTCAGAAGTCCATCAGAACTTATCTTAAAATCAACCATTATGCCCTTCTATATCTGACTAATCATGTCAATACAATACGGATCAATCTGCTGAGCCTGTCTGATTCTGTCCAACAGATCCGGCTCCAAGCGTAGGCTAGAAATCATACAATCCGTATTCATATCAGAAGGCACGACTCCCTCGACGAGCCACCGTCGATAGACGAACCCAGCTAATGGTCAGAGACGATAGAGCGAAGTCCAGCAAACCTAACGGTACCGGTAACGCACGCCGACGACCCCTATTTTTGACTAATCGATGGATAAAAAATTCGAGGAGAAATTGCGTCAATCTCGACGAACGACGGTGTCCCAGCGTCGATTCAACCCCGCCGAGCACTCCCCTGGCCGAGGCGATCCTTTTGAGCCAAGTGGTGGTCGGCAAGACAGTCGGGATTGCCGGCGACGGCAAACGGGCCAAAACAGCACCGTAGCCGAGAAGGAAGAAAAAGAAAAAGAAAAAGAGAAAGAAAAAGAAAAAGAAAAATAAAAGAAAAAAAAAGGAAAAACAAAAAGAAAAAGAAAAAAAGGAAAACAAAAGGGGAAAAGGGAAGAAAGTGTACCCGGGGATGACTCAAAATTCGGGTAAGTGACCGAGGGTCGGGATTGACTTGCAGATAAATCCCGAGAATTCAATTTAATATTATTTTAGTGAAAAATGAACTGGATTTATATAATTGTGCAGTGTTACTACAGAGCCCGAACGAGAGCCGATTTAGCTCTAATTTTTGTACCCCATATCATATTGGGTAAGTACATTTTAATTACGATAATATGAGTCCTTAAATGCAGAGTTAAAATTATTTTACGGATTAATTCTGCATAAAAGGAATTTTATTCGAAATGTCAACGTAATTATCGTAAATAGTATCCGAGCTATCCAATGAGTTTGGAACGAAGCTCGATGATTATTGATAAAGCAAATGAGCCCAGTAAACCTGAAGAAGGGATTTTAAAAGTGAAAACGGGCTGAAAAAGGGGTTGAGGCCCATTAAAGTGCAATCAGACCCAATAGAGTAAAACGGGCCCAGAACTTTAGATTCGATCAATAAGAGTGAAATACTGATCCGTATATTTGAATTGAACCGATATGTTGTTATATGCAGCTCCGTAGACGAGTGAATTGGACTGAGAGACCTGGTACGACCGAGTCGGGATAAGCTCGCGTGATTCCAGGTAAGGGAATTTTATGAGCACTTAGAGGTAGTTGTACGTAGTTTTGAGGGGATTTACATTACGTTAAATTCATTAGGCTACCCGAAAACAGAATAATAATTTTTGCGAAAAAATATAGAAATAGTGACAAATGACTATTTTGCCCCCAGTTAGGAAAATTTCAAAAAAGGTAGTAAGGCTATGAAATTGCATGAAATTCATGAATTTAATGTTTCCTTGATGATATTGCTTTAATTCAAGCAATTTATGGATAGGTTGGCTATTATTTTTATGTTTTAAGTGAAAAGGCACAGGTTAGGTGCCAATTGATATTTATTTAACATGTTTTGATAAAATTGAGCTAGTGTTATATGAGTTGAAATCATGCTTGAGCACTGCTCGCACTGGATTTTATATTTTAACTCATACACAGAATGCTGGAGCCTTGCTCGCACTATTTTACATATTTATTTCACATGACTACCATACTGGAGTTTTTCTCGTACGAGGTTTTCACTGAGTTTTAATACTTATCTGTACTGGAGCAATGCTCATACGTGGATTTGCATTGAATTTATAATCAGTTTAAGTCATACTGGAGCGCTGCTCATACGCAGATTTCATTGATTTCTATGAAACAGTGATGGAGTTTCACTCGCACGAGGGTTTTAGATATCATGTATATGTATGGAGCCGTGTTGGAGTTTCTCCTGTAGACTGTGTGTCATAGTTAGATGATATACTCACACGTGCATACTGAGACATACTTGACATGGGTGGATAAGACCTATTACAGGCACCCCTGATTGACCTTGGGTTCATGGAATACGTTGTACCATGTATATCACATGGAGTACGCTGTACCATGGGGATTGTTGGAGTGGAGTGGCATTAGCCATGAGGCAGCAAGTCTTGCCCTCGCAATCCTTATATTATACTGTTCCGGCGGGTAGGACAGACCCACCTCCCGTTTTAGGTGTGACACCCCACACACTAGGATCCGTGTGCCAGGGATCATGAGGTTATAGCCATAGTCCTAAATGTTACCGATATAGTCGCTTACATGTCTCACATGATAAATCATTTGGTTTTGATAAATCAGGGTAGACCCGAGGGAGGGTCATGCCTCTATTTTCTTATGAATCTGATTTACATTTGATTTTCCCACAGAAGAATTTTGATGAAACTTTCATTATTTGTAACCCTGTGTGAAGGGTGATTTTATAACGAAAATTTTAAGATAAATTATTTTATTGAAATGGATTTAATTCCTTGAGCATATCATATTTAACCCAGATGGGGTGTTTTAAAACGTGTTGATCCATTTGAGCATGAGATGTTTTCACATTAGAATCATTCCATGTTTTATATGCCGATTTCCTATTTTAGAACAGATGATATTATATATATGGCATATCATTGTTTTTACCTCATGCTCACATATATCCTGATTCTTATCAGCATGTAGATAGTATAGCTATCTACCCATTTGTATTATTGCCTTACTGAGCATGTGGAGCTCACCCTTTCATTTTCCACCCACTTTCAGTGTTTCCACCATTGAGATAGCGAGTGTAGAAAGTAGACGGCATAGCTGATTATCTGTGATTCCTATCGACTGTCAGGTATACACCATGAACAAAATTTTGTATTAGTATGCTTACAGCACAGTATTGTATATGAAGGAATATTTGGGGATGTAAATATAGAATCATGTGATGTATAAAACATATCGACCACTCTATTATAATATGATTGATGTCAGTATATATATATATATGTACGTGTGATATATTAATGGTTAAACAGTTTATATCGATATTGATTCACAGCCCGACCTGTTCAGAGGGATATGTCACGAGGAGGTAAGAAAGATTTTTCAAAAGCTAAAAATTTGTACTGATTTTGGTTGTATTGGGTCGTGACCCGCCTACTACTTTCCAGCAATGCTACGCTTATGTCCGCAGCTATGACAGATCAAGTAGCAGATCAAATCACAGCACGTTCCACCTCCAATTGCAATGCAGCAGCTGTGAATGGATTCCATAAAGACAACCTAACAGGATGAAAAGAAAATCATTTCAGCCATTAATAGAAAAATGTAATAATAAACAAAACCTAAACTGATTGCAATAAATCATAGCAGATACCAAAACAACATATGAAGAGAAGAAAATGAAACAAAACAAATGAACAGTAACAATGTATGGAAACAGAGCAGAACAGAGGATGGTTATCGAGCTACTACGCCTTGTTGTGTTTCATTTACACCGATCGACAACACTCCCATCAGCTTCAAAAGTCATGGGCCCCTCAGATTCAACTGTTGTTTGTGCAATAGACAACACCACCTAACATAAGCTCCTCGGCACTACACGTCTATAGAGACTGGATGCAACAAGCTGATTGTAAGAATATGCAAAACATGGTACAAACAGAAAAATAAAAACTGCCTTACAGGAATCCAGCAATACATATGAGCAATACCCGATTAACGATGGAGAACTATATAGCATTACACAATAATGCAGAACAAAGAGTAAACACAGAAAAGCAAGCTCACCAGATAGAAATACAAACAGTAAAAAAAATTGACTAAAGCTTAAGCTGCAAATGAATAAAACAAGGAATACGACGATCCCCCGACTACATATTGCTTCAACCGTCAATCACCTGTCATTATTCCACTTTGCAAATGGTACAGGAACAATGGACAACATCAAACCTGCACCACAGCACAGAACAATGAAATGGCAGTCATAACGAAGCATAGCAACCTTCCAGCTCTCGATGAATGAGCAGTGAAAGAAAATAAAAATGAATAGGACTCTGGAATAACTAATAAAAAGAAACAAAACTTTGCATTAAAGAAATAGCATGTATTAAAAGCTAGTAAAATGGATACTTTGGCAAACCGAGAGTAATAAAAGAAAAATCTAAGCTTTTCATGAAAATGAAAATTAACATGAACAATAACTAAAAAAACCATGAAAAATGCTAATGGGAAAGCTTTTTAAAGAAACAAGAAAGACTATTCTAAAACTATTCTAATTGTAAGACCTAATTTTTTTTTTAAAATTCCTTATGATTCACGTGATGGAAACATGATTATAGGTAAAGTGAATCATAAGAAGAGTTGTACGTGAATGAAAATTTGCAACTGGAGTGAATAAAAATTCCCGAACACGTTGAAAGGTAAAACGGTCAAAAGATCGAAATTCGGTATTAATCATGACAAGAAAATTTCATTAAAAATATAGGAATTGAGAAATCATGATCAATAACGAAAAAATTATTAAATTTCAGATTAAATTGATCAAAATATGAATTTATTAGAATTAATCAGAATTTTCACCTTAAAAAATTATCCCGAAAATATTGAAAAATTATACCAAAAATACGAAATAAGATCGATAAATTCATTTAATTGGTTAAATGAATAAAATATAATTTTTTAAGATATTTTGGATTTTTAAGAATAAAATAATGATTAAAATAATAATAAAATAAATAAATAAATAAAAGACAAATTGCAAAACGCGATTTCTGGAAAACAAAGCAGAGGCCGAGCCCCTTCTGCCTCAGTGATCAACGACCGAGGGTGAGCCTAGGTGAGAAGCGGCTGAAAGGAGAGATAGCTGAGCCTCACCGGCGATGGTAGAGGCCGAAGAAAGTGATGAATGGCAGTCGAGAGAGGAGAAAGAGGGAATCGAGAGAGAAAAAGAGGAAATCCGGTGACCGACGTCGATCTAGGCCTGACCACCACCAGCCGAAGGAGCCCCAAGCGAATACCGACCGATCAACGGCTGAATCAGCCAGTGGGACGGCGGCTAGCACCGACAACAACGGCAAAAAGAAATGGCACTGACGCCGAAAGGGAGAAGAGCCGGACCGACCACTTTTTGACCACCTCTAACCAAACTGACCCCAGATCCGAGCTTTGCGAGGTCCCGCGAAGCTGCTGGTGATGGAAGCCAGTGAAGAACCGGTCGACGAAGCCCTGAACTGGACTGAACCGGCTGAACTGAACCGATCTGAACTGGGCTGAACCGGACCGAATCGGTTCAGCCAAAAAAGAAGAAAAAGAAAGAGAAAAAAGGAAAAAGAAAAAGAGGAAAAATTGAGAAAAAATTCAGTGATGCAATCGAGCTGAGGGTAAGTTTGTAAGCGGTCAAAATTTACCGATTTAAATTTTAAAATATTTAATTTGAATAATATTTGATTGAAAATTTACCCGAAAAAATATGTAATTATGTAACTCGACAATTGACGTCAAACGAGAGCTCGAGATAACCTCGATTTGCATACTATCTTGGAATTTTGGGTAAATAATCCTTATTTACGATAATTTACATAGTTATGCGTGTTAGAAATTTAGCGCATAAATTACGGTTTAATTTCGTATAAAATGAATTAAATTTTGAAATTTGAGATAAATTGTCGTAAATAATTAATTGAGCTATTTGAGAGTTTAGAACAAGGCTCAATAAATACTGATGGGCCCAATGAGCCTATGACTTGATAATGTAAATAGTAAGTGGAAAATAGGCTTAAGGCCGATTAAGGCCCATTATGGTACAATCGGGTCCAATATGGGTAAGCGAACCCAATGATTTAAATTAAGCCTAGAAAATATGAAATATAATAAATTGTATTGTATTTGACTTAATGTATAATTATACGTAGTTTCAGAGATTTGATTGAGAGCAAATCGGACTGCATGACGAGAGATCAATAGAAAGGTCAAACTGTACAGAAAAATGAGGTAAGGGAATTTTGTGAGTAGCTAGAGGTAGCTAAGCGTATTTTAATAGCTTTTCTATACACTGGTATTGTATAAAGGTCCTAGAATAGAGATTAAAGATTTTAAGGACTCGAAATAGGTAAAGATTATTTTACCCCTATTGAGGGAAGTTCACCTAAGGATGGTG
Organism: Firmiana major; assembly: GCA_033439115.1. NCBI lineage: Eukaryota > Viridiplantae > Streptophyta > Magnoliopsida > Malvales > Malvaceae > Firmiana > Firmiana major. Next base: position 34,552,095 of record CM065897.1, on the reverse strand, counting down.
AAGCATGGTATGTATGAAATGCATGATTTAAGGAATTTTCTGATTTAAGGAATTTTCTTGGTTTTTAAGCAAAGCAAATCGATAGATTGTCCAGTAATTGCATAAATTTCACAATATAACACTACGTAAGTGTTATTTAGGTTTAAATGAAAATCCTTTGGAAAACGGGTCAATGATCAAGTTTATATGGAAACAGATAGTGCTGGTGCATAGCACGCACTATATCTGAGTTTGTGAGTGTGTATAAAATGTGCTTGAACGGTTGCTCTCACCGAATTGTGTGACATCATATGCGTGAAATATGCTAGAGTAGTTGGTCGCACTGATTTGATTATTGTGAAAAGCATGAGAGGTGCTTGAGCCTAGCTCGCACCCTGTTTTGACTGTTTTAGACTGTTTTGACTTGATATGAGTAAAAGGTGCTGGAGCTATTGCTCGCACTAGTTTTAATGATTTGACATGCATAAGAGGTGCTGGAGCTTTGCTCGCATCCTGTTTTAATATGATAATTACATAAAAGTCGTGCTGGAGTGTAACTCGCATGAGATTTGATTTATTTATGCATAAAACTGTGCTAAAGCTTGCTCACACGTGATTTTATATGGATTATAACTCTTTTAAGTCGTACTGGAGTGCTACTCGTACATAAATGTTACTGATTTTTATGAAACCGTGCTAGAGCTTCGCTCGCACGAGATTTTCAGATATCATGAATATGCATGGAGCCGTGCTAGAGCTTTGCTCGCGCAGGGATTTATATGACATGCATATAGCCGTGTTGGAACCTCCTGTAGACTGTGTGTCACAGTGAGATGATATACCACACATGCATACTGAGACATAATTGGTATGGGTGGATAAGACCTATTGCGAGCCCCCCTGACTGAGATTGGGTTCACAGAGTACATTGTATCGTGTATGTCACACGGGGTACGCTGTACTGTGGGGATTGTTGGAGTGCAGTGGCATTAGCCACGATGCAGCAAGCTTTACCCTCGCAATCCTGCTGTTATGTTGTTCTGGCGGTAGGATTAACCCACCTCCGTTTCAGGTGTGATTCCCCACACACTAGGTACCGTGTAGCCAGGGATCACTAGGTTATGGCCATAGTCCTCGATGTTACTGATATAGTCACCTAAATGTCTCACATGATATAACTTATGGTCTCGATAGACCATGGTAGACCCGAGGGAGGGTTTAGGCTGCCGATTTTGTGATTTTATACTATGATGTTAAAATTTTCAGAGTATTTTATAATGAATTTTTAAGAGATTGATTTCTGAGATGCTTAACCCCTTCTTATTTTATACTGCAGCTTTAATAAAGTGATTTAAATGCAGTAGCATGATGAGTTTTCCATGCTTAAAAGATAAATTCATGAAAAGAATTGTTTCTCATGATTTGGTTTAAATGGCATGAACTAGTACATGATCTTGATTTAATTCATGCTAAGTATGATTTTATGATTTTCCAGAAAATGCCATTGATGTATAAGTTGCACGATTTCTATATGTACGAATAGTTTTTATAACTATGGCATTGAAATATGCATGATTTTGTGCGTGAAATTTTAAATGAAAAGAAATGGATTTAAGGGCATGACATTATGAGCATGTAGATAGTGGAGCTATCTACTTACTTGCATAATTACCTTACTGAGCATGTGGTTTGCTCACCCCCTTTAATTCCCATCTTTTCAGAGCACTCACAGTAGTTAGTGAGCAGCTAAGGATTTGCATTCTTTGTCTCCGCTGCGTTCCATCGAGAGACAGGTATACACATTTGTATAGTTTTGTATCTAAATATGTAATGCACAATACTATAAACATATATGATGTCGGGGATGTAAGGTTATGTAAATACCATTGTAAATGTATTTAGTTAAAGTCAAAGGATAGTAAATCCTGATGTGTGAATGTAAATATGGAAATGAAATAGTAAATAGGTGAGAAGGGACTAACATCAAATCATAGCCCAACTGTTGGTAGGATGGTGACGATAAGAGAAAAGTTAAGAATTAAATAATAAACGAAAAGTGAAAAATGAAAAATTTATAGTGATTTTTAGGTAATTTTGGGTCGTGACAGTTTTTGGTATCAGAGCTAAGTTAGCCTGATATGAGTCAGTGTTAGTGGTTAAGGAATTTTATATCCCCATGTACTGTGCATTGTTTAGATACAATTGTGTATATCGAGATGAAATTGCAGCTAAGAATTTGGTTTGAATGCAGGAATATAGACTCATTAACTGATAGCCGCTATGGTAGAGGGACGAGTATACGAGCTTAAGATCTAGAGGTAGGCTTGAGAGTCGTACTAAGTCACCACATGAGACTCAAAATGAGGTTGAAGTGGAGGCTGATATTGAATATGCCCCACAGAGTCTGACAGAGAGATCGGACAGAGTCCGACAGAGAGACAGGACAGTATTGAGACACGCTTCGCGAGGTTAGAGTGGAGTGTGAGGAATATTTTGAGAGCTACTTGCTCAAAGTATGCATGGGATTTGAGAGCGAGTCGGAGTATTGGTGGAAGTCCTCTCGACCCATCTTAAGAATTAAACATCCAGAATGGACATGGAAAATAATTCTAGATGTATTTCGATGATAGAATATCCCAGACACTGCTTAAAGGAAATTACAGATAAAATTCTTTACTTTGACCTAGAGGAATTGGTTGATTTATAAGTATAAATCTCAGTTTATATCCTAAGCAAGTTTGACCTCGACACTATGGGCAGTGAGAGTCAAAATGTCTGAAAGTTCATGGAAGGGCTCAGATTGTCAATTAGAGTCTGATTGGGCCGTTAGATATCACTACCTATGTCGAAGCAGTGCGCAGACTACAGTTATGTGAATAAGATCATGAGTTGCATGCCACTGAGATTGGGAAAGGTAGTAAGGGCCGAAATAGAGACAGAAGAGAATAGAGAATGACAGAGATGTCAGAACGGAAAAAAGGTAGTTTGGTAAAAGGTTAGAGCTGATGAGTCACGGGGTAAGATAATTGGTAAGGCCCTAGTGTATCTAATTTCAGCACTTTTGAGGGGTATTGTGATTAGAGGACCTCGACTTGCTCCGTAGCAAGTGTAAGCAGGGTTGGATATGTGGTAGTTACCATGAAAAAATAGATGTTGGACGAGGGTGAGAGTATACCTTGGACCAGGACACTACTAATGTTTCATCTGATGTGGTGGAAGATACCACACTGGTTGTGAATAATGAAGTAATTATTTTAATTGATCCTGGTGCCACGCATTTATTCATACCGCCTTCAGTTACTTATAAGCTAGTGAAAGATGTGAAGCCTGTACCCGAAGCCAAGATGATGATAGTTAGCTGATTATCACTAACAGAATATGGGTATAGGGATTATAAGTCGAAAACGGGGGAAAAAGAATATGTCAGCTGATTTTATTCAATGAAATATGAATAATTTTGAAGTAATATTTGAGAATAGATTGATTCAACTGCAAATTATGCTGTTTAGATTGTGATCCTAAGATAGTAATGTTTTCAGCCCTGAAAAGTGTACTGTAAGTTTGACAAGTAATGAAAGGGGAGTAGCGATTGAAATTAAAGGAGTAAATGATTGTACTCATAGAATGAGTAATGATGGGAATGTTTCATCGCTTGTGTGGTTGGTAATGATAAGGCACATCTAGAGTTAACAGATATCCTAGTGCGCTGGGAGTTTCTTGATATCTTCTCGAATAATCTACCAGGGTTGCCACCAGTTAAAGGAATGGAGTTTGGTATTGATTTGGTACGTGGTACAGAGTTGATATCCAAACCATGATATAAAATGATATTAGTGAAATTGGAAGGACTAAAGAAACAATTACAGGAGTTATTGGATAAGCGTTCCTCAGACCGAATGTGTAACTTGAGGAAAAGAGAATGGAAGCCTCTGATCATGTATTGAATTTTGATTGTCGAACGAAGCTAACATCAAGAATAAGTGTTTCCTCCCACTATAGATGATTTATTGGATTAGCTCTGAAAAGCGCATATCTTTTTAGCGATCGATTTGAAGTCTGGGTAACATCCGTTAAGAATTCGGAAGGTGAATGTGCCGTAACTGTTAGGACATTGATGAACAAAATATTTAAACCTTACCTGGATCGATTGGTTGTCATATTTAACGATGATATTTTGATGTATTCGAAGTCCAGGGAAAAGCATGAGTAGCAACTGGAAACTGTTTTATAGACGAGGTGTTGAGAGTTTCTCGAAATAGGCTGCTCAGTTGACACATCTCGTTTGAAAAAAGATTGCATACGAGTGGGATGTTAAGTATGAAAGTAGCTTCGGTGAATTTTGGTATATAAAAGTAATAAACTGACTACCGTAATTATTCTCACCATAACTAACAGCTCAAGAGGTCTCAGTGTGTATGGATACCTCAAAATAATGAGTGGGCTGTGTATTAATGTAAAATGGGAAGATAGTCGTTTATGGATCCAGATAGTTCAAGGACCATGAGAGAAACTATCCAACCCATGATTTAGAGTTGGCAGCTGTAGCGTTTACACTGAAGGTATGACGCTACCACTTATACGGTGAGACATTTCGTGTATGCACTGATCATAAAAAGCCCCAAGTATCTGTTTTCACAGAAAGAGTCGAATATGATAACAAAGAGGGTTAGAGCTTTTGAGGGAATGATCATAGAAATTTTACCACCCAGGAAAGGCTAATGTAATGGCTGAAGCCGTGAGCAGAAAGAGCCTTAGGATGATATTACATATGATGGTCAGGGAGCGTGAGCTGCTAGAGCAGTTGTGAGCCTCAGTAGTGATGTGATCCCTTCTAATGATAACAGTGATTGTGTGACAGCTAGCCTGAGATTAGAACCAAAATTGAGTGACCGGATTTGACAAGCTTAGCGTGATGATCGGCAAGGTGTCGATAGTGTGGGTCAGATTCAGAAGGGTATAGTGACAGAGTTCATAGTAAGTGATGATCACCTACATAGGTTCAGAGATAGTATAAGTGCTCCCCAGGACCACAGTTGATGGGATAGTGTTATTATCAGAAGCTCACTCTTCGGGATATACAGTGCATCCTGGAAGTAATAAATATATCAAAATCTCTGAAAAGGGTATTGATGGTTAGATATGAAAAAAGACATTGTAGAGATTGTGAAGAAGTGTCTCGTATGTCAGCAGAGTAAGGTAGAGTAATAGAGTCTGCAGGATTATTGCAACCTCTACTTATATTGACATGAAAAAGAGAACAAGTTACCATTGATTTCGTAATGGGTTACAAAGGACCCGGATGAATCACGAGGCTATCTAGGTGATAGTCGATAGATTGATTAAGTCTACCCACCTTCTGGTTGTAAAATCCCCAGATACTCTGAGTGTGTAGGCGGATTTATGTGTAAAAAAGATTGTGAAACATTATGTAGTGTTCTAGGGAGCATGGTACCAGATAGGGATTCCTGCTTCACTTCCCACTTTTGGGAATATTTTTTAGGAAGCTATAGGAACCCGACTGAGTGTTAGCATAACTTTTCGTCCTCAGACAGATGGTCAGTCAGAGGGGACCGTACAGATTCTGGAGGATATGATGAGAGTGTGCCATTAATTTGATAAGCTCATGGGATGATCAATTGCTACTAATCGAATTTGCTAATAATGACAGTTTTCACTCGAGTATTGGGATGACTTTATATGGGGCATGGTATGGTCGTAGGGGTTGTTCCCCGACTTCGATAGGAAGAAGTGAGTGACAAATAAAAAATTGCTCCCGAATTGGTAAGACAAACCTATGAGGATGTTCAGTTGATTTGTGAGAGATTAAGAATACCTCGGAGCAGACAGAAAAGCTATGCTGACAAGAGACAAAAAAACCATTGGAATTCACTGGGGGTGAATCAGTATTGTCGGAAGTTACTTGTCCTAAGGGCATAAGGACATAACGAGATTCGAAAAGAAGTTAAATTGAGTTTCGTTAGATTGAATCCTTTGAAAGAGTGGACAAAGTGAGAGATAGGGCCTGTAGGTTGGCGTTACCACTTAAATTAGCAGGCATCTACAATGTGTCCCATCTTTTGATGCTTTGGAAATAATATCCAGACCCAGCATATGTGATCGGATATGAGCTCCAACAGCTTAGCTCAATGAAAGTATAACGTATGTTGAAAAATCGATTCGGGTATTAGATGGAAGGAGAAAGTGTTAAGGTTTAAGAGGATCTCCCTAGTCAAGTCTGTTGGTAGTATTACACTCCGAAAAGAGTCACATGAGAATTATAGAGTATGATGCGATAGACGTACCCGGAGTTGGTTATGGACCTATTTGACTTGGTTCTAATTTGGAGGACTAAATTTCTTAAGTGGGGGAGATTATGTAAGACCCGATTTTTTTTTTTAAATTCCTTATGATTCATGTGATGGAAACACGATTATATGTAAAGTGAATCATAAGAAGAGTTGTACGTGAACAAAAATTTGCAAATGGAGTGAATAAAAATTCCCGAACACGTTGAAGGGTAAAACGGTCAAACGACCAAAATTTGATATTAAAAGTGACAAGAAAATTTCATTAAAAATATAGGAATTGAGAAATCTTGATCAATAACGAAGAAATAATTAAATTTCAGATTAAATTGATTAAGATATGAATTTATTGGAATTAATCAGAATTTTCACCTCGAAAATTTATCCCGAAAATATTGAAAAATTATACCGAAAATATGGAATAAGACCGATAAGTTCATTTAATTGGTTAAATGAATAAAATATAATTTTTAAGATATTTTGGATTTTGAAGAATAAAATATTGATTAAAATAATAATAAAATAAATAAATAAAAAAGAGAAATCGCAAAACACGATTTCTAGAAAACAAAGCAGAGGCTGAGCCCCTTCTGCCTCAACGATCGGCGACCAGCGGCGAGCCCAGGTGAGAAGTGGCTAAAGGGAGAGACATGCGAGCCTCGCCGACGATGGTAGAGGTAGAAGGAAGCGGCGAATGGCGGCCGAGAGAGGAGAAAGAGGGAACCGAGGGAGAAAAAGAGGAAATCTGGTGACCGACGCTGATCTAGGCCTGACCACCGCCAGCCGAAGGAGCCCCACGCGAAAACCCATCGATCAGCGGCTGAATTGGCCAGTGGGACGGCGACTAGCACCGGTAACAGCGGCAAAAAGAAACGGCATCGACGCCGGAAGGGAGAAGAGCTGGACCGACCACTTTTCGGCCACCTCTGACCAAACTGACCCCAAATTCGAGCTTCGCAAGGTCCCCCGAAGCTACTGGTGATGGAAACCGATGAAGAACCGATCGGCGAAACCCTGAATCGGTCGAACAGGACTAAATCGGCTAAACCGAACCAATCTGAATCTGGCTGAATCAGATCGAACCAATTTAGCCAGAAAAGAAGAAAAAGAAAGAGAAAATGGGAAAAAGAAAAAGAGAAAAAATTGGGAAAAAAATTCAGTGATGTAATCGAGCTACGGGTAAGTCGGTAAGCGGTCGAAATTGACCAATTTAAATTTTGAAATAATTAATTTGATAATATTCGATTGAAATTTACCCGAAAAAATATGTAATTATGTAGCTCGACAATTGACGTCAAACGAAAGCTCGAGACAGTCTAGATTTACGTACTATCATGAAATTTCAGGTAAGTAACCCCTATTTACGACAATTTGCATAGTTATACGTGTTAGAAATTTAGCGCATAAATTATGGATTAATTTCATATAAAATGAATTAAATTCTGAAATTTGAGATGAATTGTCGTAAATAATTAATTGAGCTATTCGTGAGTTTGGAACGAGGTTTAATAAATATTGATGGGCCTAATGAGTCCAATAGGCCTTGATAATGTAAATAGTAAGTGGAAAATGGGCTTAAGATCGATTAAGGCCCAATATGGTACAATCGGGCCCAGTATGGGTAAACGGGCCTAATGATTTAAATTAAGCCCAAAAAATATTAAATATAATAAATTGTATTGTATTTGACCTGATGTATAATTATACATAGTTTCAGAGATTTGATTGAGAGCAAATCAGACTGCATGATGAGACATCAATTGAAAGGTCAGACTGTACAGAAAAATGAGGTAAGGGAATTGTGTGAGTAGCTAGAGGTAGCTAAGCGTATTTTAATAGCTTTTCTATACACTAATATTGTGTAAAGGTCCTAGAATAGAGATTAAAGATTTTAAGGACTCAAAATAGGTAAAGATTGAGGGAAGTTCACCTAAGGATGGTGAAAGCATGACATGCATGAAATGCATGATTTAAGGAATTTTCTTGGTTTTTAAGCAAAGTAAATCGATAGATTGGCCAGTAATTGCATAAATTTCACAATATAACACTACATAAATGTTATTTAGATTGAAATGAAAATCCTTTGGAAAACAGGCCAACTATCAAGTTTATATGGAAACAGATAGTGCTGGCGCATAGCTCGCACTATATCTGAGTTTGTGAGTGTGCATAAAATGTGCTTGAGCGGTTGCTCTCACCGACTTGTGTGACATCATATGCATGAAATGTGCTAGAGCGGTTGCTCACACTGATTTTATTATTGTGAAATGCATGAGAGGTGCTGGAGCCTAGCTCGCACCATATTTTGACTGTTTTGGACTGTTTTGAATTGATATACATAAAAGGTGTTGGAGTTATTGCTAGCACTAGTTTTAATGATTTGACATGCATAAGAGGTGCTGGAGCTTAGCTCGCATCTATTTTGATATGATAATTGCATAAAAGTCGTGCTGGAGTGTAACTCGCACGAGATTTGATTTATTTATGCATAAAACTGTGCTGGAGCTTGCTCGCACGTGATTTTATATGGATTTATAACTCTTTTAAGTCGTACTGAAGTGCTACTCGTACGCAGATGTTACTGATTTTTATGAAACCATGCTAGAGCTTCGCTCGCACGAGAGTTTAAGATATCATGAATATACATGGAGCCGTGCTAGAGCTTTGCTCGCACAGGGATTTATATAACATGCATATAGCCGTGTTGGAACCTCCTGTAGACTATGTGTTACAGTGAGATGATATGCCATACGTGCATATTGAGACATAATTGGTATGGGTGGATAAGACCTATTGTAGGCCCCCCTGACTGAGATCGGGTTCACGGAGTACGTTGTACCATGTATGTCACGCGGAGTACGCTGTACCGTGGGGATTGTTGTAGTGTAGTGGCATTAGCCATAAGGCAGTAAGCCTTGCCCTCGCAATCCTGATGTTATGTTGTTCTGGCGGTAAGATTGACCTACGTCCATTTCAGGTGTGATACCCCACACACTAGGTATCGTGTAGCCAAGGATCACTAGGTTATGGTCATAGTCCTCGATGTTACTGATATAGTCACCTACATGTCTCACATGATATAAATTATGGTTTCGATAGACCAGGGTAGACCCGAAAGAGGGGTCTGGCCCCCGATTTTGTGATTTTATACTATGATGTTAAATTTTTCAGAGCATTTTATAATGAATTTTTAAGAGATTGATTTCTGAGATGCTTAACCCCTTCGGGTTATTTTATACTGCAGCTTTAATGAAGTGATTTAAATGCAGTAGCATGATGAGTTTTCCATGCTTAAATGTTAAATTCATGAAAATAATTGTTTCTCATGATTTAGTTTAAATGGCATGAACTAGTACATGATATTGATTTAATTCATGCTAAGTATGATTTTATGATTTTCCATAAAATGCCATTAATGCATAAGTTGCACGATTTCTATATGTACAAATAGTTTTTATAACTATGGCATTGAAATATGCATGATTTTGTGTGTGAAATTTTAAATGAAAAGAAATGGATTTAAGGGCATGGCATTATGAGCATGTAAATAGTGGAGCTATCTACTTACTTGCATAATTGCCTTACTGAGTGTGTGGTTTGCTCACCCGCCTTATTTTCCCATCTTTTCAAAGCACTCGCAGTAGTTAGTGAGCGGCTAAGGACTTGCATTCTTGGTATCCGCTGCGTCCCATCGAGAAATAGGTATACACATTTGTATAGTTTTGTATCTAAATATGCAATGCACAGTATTGTAAACGTATATGATGTCGGGGATATAAGGTTATGTAAATACCATTGTAAATATATTTAGTTAAAGTCAAAGTATAGTAAATCCTGATGTGTGAATGTAAATATGGAAATGGAATGGTAAATAGGTGAGAAGGGATTAACATCGAATCATAGCCCAACTGTTAGTAGGATGGTGACGATAAGAGAAAAGGTAACATTAAATAATAAACGCAAAGTGAAAAACGAAAAATTTGTAGTGATTTTTAGGTAATTTTGGGTCGTGACACTAATGTTACTCCTAACTTACTTCTACCCTAAAACTACTTAGCTTCTTTCCAATTGCTATCATGTTCTATTTATACACTCACTTAGGGGTACAATGGTAATTTTTCATCCTAGATGAGTTGGTATTGTTTGGCCACTGTCTTCATTTTATTTGCTGCAGAGTAGATATTTCCACGTCACCCGTCTTCTAGTACACTTGGCTGTGCGATGTGGCCCGACGTGTATCTTTCAGAGGGTTGGCACGGTGTCCATCGATCTTATCGTTTCGGAGTGAATAAAATACTAACACTCGACATCCCACGTGTCCAGACGACAGGTGACTCAGTCTGAAAATTGGAAGTGGTCTAGTTTCCTTTAGCCCATTTTCAGCCCATTTTTGACTGAAATGACTGAGTTTCATCTGGATTTAATTTACCTGCACATTAAAGAGTTTTAATTAAATAAAGGGGATAATTAACAAAATAAATTGGGGATTTAAATAATTAATTAGGAAATTAAGCACAAATAATTCTATTAAAAATATAATTATCACACCCCCAAACTTGAGCTTTTGCTTGTCCTCAAGTAAAACAAAATACATGTAGGAATGACAAATACTAACATAATAATTTCCCCAATATTATCCTCAAAGAAAAAGTACAGACTCTGATATCAAATATTCACAATTAAAAGTCCAACATTCAGAATCATTCAATCATAGGTCCTAACCCAAATTGGACTCCTCGTGTGTTTGTGAAAATGTCAAAGCCACTTCACAGTTCATTACTCGGATCAGATTATGCAAACACAGTGAATGCAAAGTCAATGAAAAGTGATCATTCCCATAAATTTGCTTTTCACTTATCTCTCCACTAATGTATTCACACTCCAATAAAGTCGATTTAGGTTTAATTACCCCTTAACATGCATTACTTCTAGGATCTTCAATGTAAGAGCTCAAATTTATTTCCCCCAAACTTATTTATTTCACTAAACGTTTTATTCTATTTTTGTTTTTTTTTCTTCTTTCTTCTTTTCTTTTTTCTTTTTCCTTCATTTTCATTTTTTTTATATATATACTCCTTCACTATCACTTAATACCCATATGTTCATAGCTCACAATATATCCCAATGACTTTTCATGCTTTCGGGGTAAGGGATAGGAACAAAGTATTTAAGCTAAGGAAAAAAATAAGCAGGTATATTTACAGAGAAAAGCTTATTTGGCCCAGATGGGTGACTAGGGGTAAAATATGTACAAGGATGGCTAGAAAGGCTCAAACAATCCAAAGATGACCTAAATCACTCCCTAATTAAGTGTGATATAATATTTCACCTCGAGATCAGATCAAACAAATTCTAGAATATGATGCACCAAATCAATTGAACAAACGCAATCCTATGTACACATAAGCTTTCTCTAAATAAATATACCGATTCATGACATGACATGTGCATAAGATGAGGCAATCACAATCAGAATTAAGACAAATTCAACAATTCAACTTCATGCTTTTCCTATAATCATGCTTCTTATTCAATCAAAATCAGACTAAATAAAGGGGTCATATCATCGGAATATGGGAAAACTATATGCTAAGAACTAAATCATCCCAAAATCAAAAAATATAAGCTCATATTTTCGAAAAAATTTTGAAAATTTCTCAAATTTTCAAAATTTTTTTGAAATGTTTTCCAATTTTTTCTAAAATTGCTTAAGTTATATCCCCTCCCCCAAACTTAAAGTGCACGGTGTCCTCAATGTGCAGATAATATAAGAATTTAAGCTCAAGAACAGAGCACTCCCCTATCTGATGATGATGAACAATTGAAGCTTGATTGAAAACGTAATGCTGGAAAAGAATCTACAGAATAAATAAATAAAGAAACAATAGAAAAGAAAAAGAAAAAGAACTATATACAAAGTGAAACGAAAAATTAAGCCACTTCAAATACAGCTGAAGAAAACGATACTCAGTAGCAGGGCGAAGAGTAGGAGGGTCAGCCAAAATGGTGACAGAATGTTGACAGTTAACTCCTCCTTAGCTCTATCTACTTCCCTCATTCTCTCAGATTTCTTATGCTCAAGCCTTATATCCTCCACAATCTCCATCTTAAAACACTCTTGAGAGTCATCAGGGAGCTTCAAAGGTTTGAAAACATTAACTTCACTTCTTGATCCTGAACTCTCATTGTTAACTGTCACAACCCTTTTTATCCTCTTATTACCGAAAATCTCAATAACGTTTTCGCATTTATTCCCTTCCTTACTCGGTCATGAACAAACTCACCACAACACAGTTGAGCTGTGAGTCAATAATAATCACCACTTACCATTCATTCACAATTTAATAAAATGATTTCATACATTCAAAGTTAATCATTTACTTATACAAAACATGTTTTACTGACATCTACATCCCCATAATTACATTTCAATTGGCTACTGTGCTTTTATATTGTTTAGATAAAAAAAGGAATCACTGTGTATATACCTCTGAGTGATGGAAATGCAGCGAATATCTTAACCAAAATGCCTCAGTCCTCACTGGGCTGCTATGTACGCTCTGTAGAGGGGGAAAGTAGAGAGGGATGAGCAACCACACGTTCAGTAAGGCAATAATGCAAGCATGATAGATAACTACTTTATCTACATGCTGATAATGTTATGCATAAATCATTTATAATAAGAGCATGAGGAATTAAAGCTATGCCATATGAGTATACATATATCATGTATTTAAATTCATGGAAATTGGCATATAAAACATGGTAACATCAACATGTAAAAATCGTCTCATGCTCATCAATTATCAAATCTCATAAAAAGGGCAATTCATTTAAGAAACCTCCTTTTTAAATCACATCACAAAACTCTTTCTCAAACATATCAAAATCCCACAAAAATGGTTTCTCAATCGCAACGTCATTATCATTCCTCAATTTAAAATCCCACAAGGCTTGACCCCTCCCTCGGATGTACCCTGGACAGTCAAAATCACACTCAAGTATTAAAACCATGTGGTATTATGTAAATCAAGCAAGGAGACTGGTCACTATATCTCAACTGACTATGTTGGCCAACTATGTCGTAAATTATCCCAGAGCACACGGATCTCGGTGTGTGGGGTATCATGCTGGTATGAAGGTGGGTTAGTTCTCCATCAGACTTTCTAAAATCAAGTAACCACCACGCGGTACATTGTACTCCATATGATATACACGGTACATCGTACATCGTGGACACATATCAGGGTTGGGGGTGCCTGCAGTAGGTCTTATCTACCCCATACCGAGTGAAACCTCTAGTCTCGAGTGCACGTGGGAGTACTCTTAATACCAGGTCCTAGCCCCTCATGGCCTTGCTCGCCCCTGTTGGGTTCCTTGATTCAGGTCCTAGCCCCTCACCCTCACCCTCACCCCACTCAAGAGGTCTGTTAGGCCTGTTGGGTTCCCTAAATGGATTATGTCAGGTCCTAGCCCCTCATGGCCTTGCTCGCCCCTGTTGGGTTCCCTGATTAGATTATGTCAGGTCCTAGACCCTCACCCTCACCCCACTCAAGAGGTCTGTTAAGCCTGTTGGGTTCCCTGGACACTAATTCGTATCATTCTCACCACGGCCTCATACATACCACAGTGTGAAACCAATGCGAGTTACGCTCTAGCGCGAATTCATGCTTCATAATAAATCACCTCGTACGAGCAACGCTCTAGTACGACATTTATGCATAAAAATATGAAGAAACCACATACGAGCATCGCTCCAGTATGATTATATGCATAAGAAAACCACTCGAAATCCACGTACAAGTAAAAGCTCCAGTACGGTTTATAAAGCATCGTCATAGTTTCAAACCAAAGTGCGAGCTAAGCTCCAGCATGTTTCAAACATATGAAAACATTAATACCCGATGTGAGCTAGGCTCCAGCACAGTTTAATTCATATAAACATGATAGGCGGCTCATAAGCTTTCAAAACCAATCTCAAAACATATTTGACACTTCACATGTGCTATCACATAACATCAAACCACAACAGCCAGCCTATCTACCAATTCATTCAAAATAAAACACATGTTTTGTGAAAGCATTCAAAACACTTGATTTATGCAATTATTAGCCTTACTATCCCATTTCTTTATAATACCACTTCAAACAACCAAATCTCATACAAATACTCGTAGTAGTTTCCATACATTGTCAAACACATTTCTATAAATGCATGCACATTTCTAAAGCCCTATATACCCACAAAATACGAACAGCTACCTCTATATACTTACAGAATTCCCTTACCTGGAATCGCGATGCGTGATTCCACTTCCTTAGAGTTGCTTACTTGTGCGGTCCAATTCATCTCCAACGAACTCTTCGGAGCTGCACACAAACGTATTTTGCATCATTATAGTCCATTATAATCCAACTCTTGCATTTACTATAGTCGATTCAACCTATAGTCTCTATTAACGCTTATGAGGCCTTGTTTCATTACTTTACCCATAACTCGAGTCTACAGATTCCTTTAGGCTTATTTATTCATTCCAAATCGATATTAAATCGATGTTAAGCTCATAATGTTCATTTTTCATAAATTTCCTTCACTATGGCATATTATCAAACACTACATGTGCTCATTCTCATCAATTCACAAAACCCACAATGTAGCTTCATTTTTACCCATTTCTAATCATCCACATTACACCAATAACAACTTATCATAACCCATAAACCACCAACTCCCCAAATCACACTTTCTCACACTAGAGGCATTTCATTTTCTGGGTTATATGTGTTCCATTGCTTTCTAGATGATTTCTATCATCCATATTCATGCCAATCAACTCCAAAATCAATTTAATAGACAATGTACTTAGGCTGGAGTTTTAGAAACTTACCAAATCAGGTTTCTCTTCTTACTCCAAATGACAATGTCCTTAGCTCCTTCAATACCAACAATGGGATTTTGGGTTTCAACTATGTTGTTCTCTTCTTCAAGATGAACAACTTGGTGAGAACAACTTGGTACCTAATAGCCTCCCCTCAATTTTTACTGGAAATGGCTGATTTTAGAGAGATAAACTTAGATTTTGTGTGAAAAATGGAAGGGTGATGTTGTTTTCCCAAAATGTTCAAATTTTCAGCGTTCCTTTTATAGAAATAGCTTGAGGAGATCGATCTGCACTAGGAGGAGATCTATCTGGTCCCCTTAATTCTCCATTTTTCACATCATTTTAAGCATGAGATCGATCTGCTCCAAACAGAGAGATAAGGAGATCGATCTGTATGCTTGAGGATCGATCTTTTCATTACTAAATGGTTAGGAGAACGATTTGGCCCCATTGGAGATCGATCTGCTTTATTCCATTGCCCAAATAAGAGCATTCTAGCTCTTCCAGATCGATCTCTCATCATATGAGATCGATATAGCCTTTATATTTTCCAGATTTTTTACAGTTTTCTTGCTGTAACTTACACCAAACCATCCTTAATCTACTGCCATAGCCATTTTCTCATCCATCCACCTTTATGACTTGACAATGGCATCCATTCATACCTTATTCACATTTAAACTTGTGTGCATTCCTTGTATATCCAAAGGTATACTATATAAAACCAAATGGAAGCATTTATATTCATGCAACTTCTTTCCATTTACCACACTCCTCATTTCTTATTCCACTCACATTCATCACTTATAAAAGCTCATTCCTTCATATTCATACACAATGAAACTTGTATGTACATTACAAATCATATTACACATATGTACATTAAATCAACTGACTTACATCAATTATACTTTACATTACAAGTCCATTAGCATTCATTGATCCAATTACACACGTTACAACCACACATATACGTGGTCTCACATTAACTCCCATTTTATACATCAATTAAAGTTCTACCAATTGCTAGGAAAGGTCTGCCTAGTATAATGGGGACTTCCCTATCTTCCTCCATGTCCAACATGATAAAATCCGTAGGAAAAATAAATTTGTCCACCTTTACCAGCACATCCTTAATGACCCCCTTTGGATATTTAATGGAACGATCAGCTAGCTGAAGGGTCACTGTGGTGGGCTTGGCATCCCCTAATCCTAACTTTTGATAAATAGGCAGCGACATCAGATTGATACTTGCTCCCAAATCACACAAGGCTCTACCAAAGAACAGATTTCCTATAGTGTAGGGTATGGTAAAAATCTCGGGATCTTTGAGCTTGAGGGGTAATTTCCTCTAAATAATTGTGCTACATTCCTTAGTTAAGGCCACCGTCTCATAATCTTCCAATCTTCTTTTCCTAGAGAGGATATCCTTCAAAAATTTCATATAACTTGGCTTTTGCTCTAAAGCATCTGCTAAAGGAATGTTAATTTGAAGTTTCTTAAAAGCCTTAAGAAATTTGACGAATTGTTGGTCAAGCTTTTGGTTTAGAAACCTTTGAGGAAAAAGTACTGGTGGTCTAACTAGAAGGGACGTAGTGGTAACATGTATAGCATCAGAGGATGAGGAAGGTTGTGAAGTAGAAGAAGGTATAGATGAAGAAGCAGCTAACTTGGATTCCTTTACAGCATGATCCTGATGTTCCTGCTCCTTCTGAGCTGCATCTTTAGAACCTAAGGATTCTTCAACTATGGGCTGCCCAGGTCTGGACTTAACTTGTGGTTCATCTAGCTCTCTGCCGCTCTTAAGGGTGATGGCTTTCACATGTTCTTTACCCTCCCTCTGCCTAACAAGATTAGCTTCGGTGTTTCTAGGAAAGGTCCCTTGAGAACGCTGGCTAAGAGCATTCGCTATTTGTCTATCCTAAACTTTTAAGTTCTTAATTGAGGTAGCTTAATTTTTCAAGATCTTTGTGAACATTTCATCAAGCGAGGGCTTCTTCTCAACTGTAGGTGCATGTAAATGTTGTGGCTGCATAGGTTGTGGTGGTGGTGGTGGTTGATGGAAGTGAGGTGGATGATATGGAAATTACGACTGTGGTGGTACATGAACTGGTGGAGCTTGAAAACTAGGGGGTCCTACAGGTCTAGAATTAGAAGATTGCCCTTGGTCTTGGCTCCAGGAAAAGTTAGGATGGTTCCTCCACCCTGGATTGTAGGTGTTTGACAAGGGGTTGATCTGTTGCTTTTGAGATGGGGCAACGTATTGAACCAATTCTAGGTTAAGCGGACACCTATCTTCAGAGTGTGTACCACTATACAGATCGCTTGAAAGAAAAGGACTTTGGACATAATATACAGGATTATGACTAGTGGAAGGATTATGCTGAGTATTGAGTGACTCTACCTTATTCGTAAGGTTAGCTATTTGAGAGGTAAAGGTAGACAGCGTGTCGAGCTCATAGATACCCGCTGACTTCTTAAGCAGTTGCCTCTCCGAAGACCATTGATAGTTATTAGTAGCCATCTTGTCTAACAGCTCGTAAGCTTTCTCCTCTATTTTGCATATCAGGGCTCCACCCTCAGCAACATCAATGATGGTCTTATTTTGGCTCATAAGTCCGTTGTAGAAGGTCTGGACTTGCAGCCACAAAGGTAGACCATGATGAGGGAACTTCCTAAGAAGCTCCTTATATTGTTCCCAAGCTTCGTAAATCGATTCAGAATCAAACTGGGCAAAGGAAGATATGTCGCTACAGAGTTTGGCCATTTTAGAGGGAGGGAAAAACTTAGCTAGAAATTGATAGGCTAACTCGTCCCAAGTAGAAATGGATCCTGGAGGCAAGGAGGTTAACCAGTGTCGCGCCCTATCCCTAAGCGAGAAGGGGAATAATCTAAGCCTAAGCGCATCACCAGATAATCCATTGTGCTTGAATGTTTTGCACAGGTCCAGAAACTGCCCGAGGTGAGCATGTGGGTCGTCATGAGGAAGCCCACTGAACTGTAAAGAAGTCTGGATCATCTGAAGGATTGAAGGCTTAATTTCAAAATTATTTGCAGGGACAGCTGGTGGCCTAATGCCGGTATAATACCCTCCAATGGTTGATACCGCATAATCTCCAACGGTCCTAATTTCTCTATTTTCTGCCATGATGTTTTGCAGCGGAGCTATTAATTTCCTAGAATCCTTTCGAATTTTCCTAAGAGTTCGTTTAATTTTAGGATCTAGAGGAAAGCAATCAAAACTCTTGGCTCTACGCATGCAAACATCAAAAAGTCCTTAGAAATTTTTTTTTAAGTTTTTAAATTTTTCAATTTTTTTGAGAGAAAATTAACTAATCTATATTAAAGCTATAAATATTTACAACATAAATATTTACAAGCTAGAATTACACCTAAGCTTAGTTTCACCGATATTAATTAATGGCTAATTATCTTCCCCGGCAACGGCGCCAAAAACTTGGTACGAGACTAGCTCCCACTCTAAGTGACCTAGACGTGTATCCGCAAGTGCACGGGTCATACAAGTAATAATGAGATTTAAGTCCCGAATTATCGTCCCACAGAGAAGTTGAATAGCCTAATTAACTACCGGTTAATCTTACCCTAAGTATATCCTAGCAAATTATGAATTTTTTGTGGGTGATCTACAAGGCTAGAAATACTGTAAATAATAAAAACTATAAACTAAAGAAAATAAAACCGAGTTAAAATTACTTACAGAGCTCCGAGTAATTAAAAGCAACAACCTTCAGAAGATAATTAAAACAATTAATTAACGCAATTAAAAATGTAAATATGAAAATAAGAAACAAAATTAATTAAACTAAAATTCAACAATCCTAAAAATAAAATATGCAAGTAATTAAACTAATTAATAGATATGCAAATTAAACTAACCTAAAGTCTAATGAAATAAAATCCTATTAATTTAAGGAAATTCTTAAATCTAAATAAAAAAATTAACTACCTATATAAAATAATCCTAAATTAAATCTAACTCTAACTAATTACTAACACTAAAACAAAATCTAATTAATGCATGAGAAATAATATTTTTGGAATTTTCAATTTAAAATGAAAACTTAAAAATGCATAAAATATATTCCTCTAATTTAATCCTAAGTGCAACATCTAATTCCTAAATCCTAATATAGTCATAAATTAGCTATTTATAAAATTAAACTAAACCTTAAACTAATAAACTAAGAAAATTAAACTAACTTGCAAATTAATTCAAGAATCAACTTTTACTTAAACTAACAATTAATATTGAAAATAAATAATATCAAATATGAGAAATGCAGGAAAAATGGATTATTGATAACTCCCAACGACCAAACATGGCCTTAATCGAATTGTGCAATCTACCAACTGCCCCCGATACTGGTCCCTCCTCTGCGATGGTAGTGTGCACGTTTCCTTCATTTCCAGGTCTACATGTTTAGCTCTTGCTCTCGGTTCCTGCTCAGCTTCATTCCCTACACAACTCCAGCCCCACACGCATCAGCTATTCTCAATGCAGCGAAGAATCCAGCAAGCATACAGCAGCAGCACCTGCTTCTGCTGCCCGATCCCTGCGCCAACACCCTTGCTTCACCTTACTGCTCAGCAGTTTACATCGGCGGTCTTCGTCCGATTAAGCTCAGCACAATGTCGTGCTCAGCTCCTGGTACCATGCTGCCAACAGCACATATGTAGTACCGTTTGCTTGATTCTACTCCTGGTTGCTGTTCTGCTGCATTGCACTGCTTCCATTACATGCACATCAACACAGAACAAAATTCTGCAGCTACGGTCGTGCTGCCAACAACATTCTATCCAGGAGCCGATACCAAATCTGCTCATGCTGGCTCTTGCTTGAAGTCTATCTGCAATAAACTTGATCCTGCAAGCACGTCTCGGACAGCAGCTATTTCTAGCAAGAGAAGTCGTGTAGGTGGATCCAGCAACGCCAAGCTTATGTCCTTAGCTGAAACAAATCAAGTAGCAGTTCAAGTCACAACACGTTCCACCTCCAATCGCAATGCAGCAGCTGTGAATGGATTCCACAAAGACAACCTAACAGGATGAAAAGAAAATCATTTCAGCCATTAATAGAAAAATGTAATAATAAACAAAACCTAAATTGATTGCAATAAATCATAGCAGATACCAAAACAACATATGAAGAGAAGAAAATGAAACAAAATAAATGAATAGTAATAACGTATGGAAACAGAGTAGAACAGAGGATGGTTTTCTAGCTACTGCGCCTTGCTGTGTTTTGTTTACACCGATTGGCAACACTCCCATCAACTTCAAAAGTCATGGCCCCCTCATGATTCAGCTGCCGTTTGTGTAACAAACAACACCACCTAACATAAGCTCCTCGGCACTACACGTCTATAGAGACTAGATACAGCACGCTGATTGTAATAATATGCAAAATACTGTGCAAACAGAAAAATAAAAACTACTCTATAGGAATCCAACAATACATATGAGCAGTACCCGATTAACGATGGACAACTATATAGCAGTACACAATAATGTAGAACAAAGAGTAAACACAGAAAAGCAAGCTCACCTGATAGAAATACAAATAGTAAAAAAAAATTGATTAAAGTTTAAGCTACAAATGAACAAAACAAGGAATACAACGATCCCCTGACTACATATTCCTTCAACCGTCGATCATCCATCATCGTTCCACTTTGCAAATGGTGCAGGAACAATGGACAACATCAAACCTGTACCATAGCATAGAACAATCAAATGGCAGTCATAGACGAAGCATAGCAACCTTCCAGCTCTCGATGAATGAGCAGTGAAAGAAAATAAAAATGAATAGGACTCAAGAATAACTAATAAAAAGAAACAAAACTTTGCATTAAAGAAATAGCATGTATTAAAAGCTAGTAAAATGGAAACTTTGGCAAACTGAGAGCAATAAAAGAAAAATCTAAGCTTTTCATGAAAATGGAAATTAACATGAACAGTAACTAAAACAACTATGAAAAATGCTAACGGGAAAGCTTTTTAAAGAAATAAGAAAAACTATTCTAATACTACTCCTAACTTACTTCTACCCTAAAACTACTTAGTTTCTTTCCAATTGCTATCATGTTCTATTTATACACACGCTTAGGAGTACAATGGTAATTTTTCATCCTAGATGAATTGGCATTGTTTGGCCACTTGTCTTCATTTTATTTGCTTCAGAGTAGATATTTTCACGTCACCCGTCTTCTTGTACACTTGACTGTACGATGTGGCTCGGCGTGTGTCTTCCAGAGGATTGGCACGGTGTCCATCGATCTTATCGTTTTGAAGCGAATAAAATACTAACACCCGACATCCCACGTGTCCAGATGACTGTTGACTCGGTCTGTAAATTGGAAGTGGTCCAGTTTCCTTTAGCCCATTTTCAGCCCATTTTTGACTGAAACGACTAAGTTTCATCTGGATTTAATTTACCTGCACATTAAAGAATTTTAAATAAATAAAGGGGATAATTAACTAAATAAATTGGGGATTGAAATAATTAATTAGGAAATTAAGCACAAATAATTCTATTAAAAATAGAATTATCAGTTTGCTATTAGTTTACTCAGCTTCTTTTTGTTTCAAGTTTAGCTTTAGATAATCAAAGATTATTGTTATACAAGAGCATGATTGTAGTTGTAGGACAACATGACATAGCCACGCATTTTCACATCGTTTTCTCACTTTTTTGTGACTGCTTCAATTGTTTTAGGGATGTGGTAGCAGCAGATCAACAAAAAGGACAATGCTTGGACATGCACCTGTCTCCAGTATAGTGGCAGCAAGCATATTAGTGAACCCGCAAGCACACATTATATTTCTTGCGTCTTGGACAATGGTTGCCGCATGACCAGCCTTGCAATAATCTCGTTGCTGAAGTGCAGAGAATGAAAAACAGCAGTAGCAGTGACTGACCTTGTACCCCTGCCGGGAGGCTAACGCAATTTGCAGAGGTGCCGTGTGGCATGTTCAGCAAACAGAAGTGTAGGACATGCTAGAGCAGACAAAGAAGAGGAGTGCACAGTACCAGTGCACAGTCGGGACCGCAAGCTAGCTGGACATTTGGTTAAGGCTGTGTTTGGCCATCCCATTTTGGTTATATAATCCATTTTCATGCATTTTAGATATCTTAATTTCAATCTTATTTGTTAGCTTAAGAAATTAGAGTTTTAAATTAATTTGCATGATTAGTTATAGTTCATGTGCTTGATTAGTTCAAAACTTAGATTTAATTATGTCCTTAGTTAATTTTTATTTTAGTGTTAGGTGTTGCATTTAAAAATAAATTAGTGATATAATCATTTTATACATTTTTAAGTTTTCATTTTAAATTGAAAAATCCAAAAATATTTCTCATGCATTATTTAGATTTTATTATTAAGTTAGTATGTAGCTATAGTTAGGATTAATTTAGATTCACTACTTTAGGCATTTAGATTTATAACTATAGTTAGAAATTTTATTTTTAGAATTTTATTTCATTAGAATTAAGTTAGTTTAAATTGAATTTTCATAATTAGATTAATTGCATGCACATTTTATTTTTAGTGTCTAATTTTATTCAAGTTAATTTTATTTCTTATTTGCAATCTATTTTATTTGCATTAATTAATTTTAACTGTTTTAATTATCTTTTGTAGGTATTTGTTTTTAATTGCTTGGAGCTTTGTAAGTAATTTTAAGCTCCGTTTTATTTATTTTTAGTTTTTATTGTTTTATTATTTTCCAGTAATTTTAATTTTAGTCTTAGTAGATCACCCACTGAAAAATTCATAATTTGCTAGAATATACTTAGGGTAAGATTAAACGGTACTTAATTAGACTAATCAGCTTCTCTGTGGGATGATAATCTGGGACTTAAATCTCATTTTTACTTGTACGACCCATGCACTTGCGGATACACATCTAGGTCACTTAGAGTGGGCGTAGTTGATATCAAGAAGCAGTTGAACATATCATGAGAAGAAACTGGTTGCTACAACTCATTTGCTTACACATATGAACAATAATAGTTAATATGAGATTTTAAACTTATAAGTAATAATACTAAATTTAATAATTAACGAGCGTAAAAGAAAAATGCATCGTAACATTCTCTTTTGATGTACAGGAAATGAAATTAAACTACCTATGTGCTTCGTAATTGAACATTCTATCTCAGTTCTACGACTTGCCTTCGCAAACCTTGATCTCCTTTGCTAAGTGCAAGTCTCTTATACATTGTCGATAAGAGCATCCTAAATTTCATAAGAGATCCACATTTGCACCATCCCTTTATAGCGGCTAATATTAGCCACTCCATACTCTCTTATAGCAATGACCCTCTTACCTCTCAAAAGGTCTTTGAACTGATTCTTACATTTATTTTGTTAGACACGTCTTACTTGGACAGTATTGGACTCAGCTTACTGAAAATTTTCCTATCATAAAAAAATTTATTAATATTAGTAAGTCTATAGTACTTAAAACATCATAAACTTCTTATTTAAAATGTTATATATTTAAAAAATCATAAAACATCATAAATTTATTAATTGGTTTATTCTATTTTAGATGGATGAGTTTTACTGCTAGTTACCCTAACCTACTGTCACAACCCTTTTTTATCCTTTTTATCTGAAAATCACTATAAATTTTTTGCTTTTTCTTTTCCTTATCCGGTCGTGAACAACTCTCACAAATAACAGTTGGGCTGTGAATCGGTAGTAATTATCATTTACCATACATCTTTCAATTAAACTAAAGTAAACACATACATTTGTAAGTTTAAGTCATACTTATACATGACATGTTTACTAACACTTACATCCCCCATATTATAATTCAAAATGATTACTGTGCTATTACATGTTTAGATACAAAAAGAATCCTGTGTATACCTCTTTGCGATGGAGAGCAGCGGATATCCTATTACAACTTCTCAGTCCCTCACTGGACTACTGTGTGTGCTCTGTAGAGGGGGAAAGTGAATGAGATGAGCGACCACACGCTCAGTAAGGCAATAATGCAAGCATGATAGATAATTACACTATCTACATGCTTATAATGTCATATCATAAATCATTTATATCCAGAGCATGAGGAAATATTAAAACTATGCCACATGTATATACATATACCATGTACTGAAAAACATGGAAATATGCATGTTAACATGGAAAAACCATCATGTAAAACTTTTCATGCTCATCGTAATAAAACTCATAGTTCTATCTCAAATCATAAATAACATATCGTCGAAACATTTGCAACATTCATCACAATATCATAAAAACATCCCATAAGATTTAACACTCTCTCAAAACATAACAAAATTCGTTATAAACAACGGTACCATGTCTTTAACACAATCCCACAAGGCTCGACCCCTCCTTTGGGTTTACCCTGGACAACGCAAATCATACTCAGTATGTAAAACCATGTGATATCATGTGAGATAGGTGGTCACTATATATATATCAAAGACTATGTTGGCTAACTATGTCATAATCATCCCAGACCACATGAATCTCGGTGTGCGGGGCATCATGCTAGAACAGAGGTGGGTTAGTCCTTCGCCAGACTTTTAAATTAACATCTCAACCACGTGGTACAATGTACTCCACGTGATCTACAAGGTACAACATACTCCGCGGACCCATATCATGGTTGGGCTGCTAGCCGTAGGTCTTATCTACCCCAAGCCATGTATAACCTACTCAGTCTCAAGTGCACGTGCGAGCATCTCATCCGTGTGACTAGTAGTCTACACGAGACATCCAGTACGGCTCGTTCGAGCATCTCATCTGTGTGACACATAGTCTACACAAGACATCCAACACGACTAATTATGTCAGACCCGAGTTTTCGATTTACGTATGTAGCTTGTACCTTATGATTCCTATGTGTACGAACGTTATATTTCATAGTTGAATCATAAGAAGAGTATTTTTTATTAACATGCAATCGACTATTTAAGAAATTTAAAATGCATGTAAGCTACATAATAGCGAGATAAGGGTTAAATTAATTTCTGAGCAAGTACAGGGGTAAAACGGTCAATTAACCAAAATTCGGTATAAATCCGATGAGAAATCCGATGAGAAAATTTCATTAAAAATATGAAAACGAGAAATCTTGATCAATAACAGGGTAAATATTAAATTTCGAGTCCAACTGATCGAGATATGAATTTATATAATATTTTTAAAATTTTCATCTCGAGAAACGAGCCTAAAAAAATTAGAAAAATATACCAAAAAAGTAAAATCGGACTGATTAATTCATTTACGGACTAAATGAATTTAATAAGAATTTTTGGGATATTTTGGGGATATTTTAGGATTTTTAATATTATTTTAAGGATTAAAATAATATTAAAAATATATTATAAAGAAATTGAAAAAAAAAGAAATCTGAAGAGAAAACACGGGGAGAGAGAAAAGAGGGAAAACGGGAGAGCAAAATCGTGTGAAGCCGACCGGGAGAGAAGGAGTCACCAACGACGAACCAGCGGCCGATGGCGCGAGGACTACTGGGCAACGGGACGACCGACATCGGGGGAGAGCTCGACGGCCATCACGCGCTTGGAAACGTCGTCGACAGTGAGATCTGCGAGAGGGAAGTCGCGGGATAGAAAGATGGATTCGACGGAATTCAACGCCGGTAAACCCCAGACGAGGCCAAAAGAAGCCTCTAGAGGCGAGGTCGAACCATTTGGTGGTGGAATCGGTCGGAGAACCAGTCGGACGATGCCGGAAGGGCGAAAGGAGCCTGAACCGATCGGTCGGTTCAGTGGAAAGTGACTGTGCTGAATCGGACCGGACCGGTTCAGCCAAGGAGAAAAGGGAAAAAAGAGGAAAAAGAAAGAAAAAGGAAAAGAAAAATTTTTGGGATTTCACCGGACTTCGGGTAAGTCGATACGAGGTCAAAAGTGACCAATTTAATTTTCGATTAAATATAATTTAAATAACACTCTGTCACGCCCTCCTCCCACACGCAACTTTACCAAAAACCACAATAAATTTTTCACTTTTTACTTACCTTTATCTCCTCAACAGTTGGGCTGTGAATAGGCATTGGTCTCCTCATCCAGACATACCTTACCATTCTTTTTTGTCATACATACATGACATTTATATCGTAGGTAAATTCGTATACTTAAATATAATTACATCATTACATCCCCCATATTAAAACGTGTACATCACTGTGTTTTGTTCAGTTACAATTGTGTATACAAGATGGGAGTTGGACAACTTAATGTTTGTGAATACAGGAATTGAGCCTTTATGGCAATTACCCACCATGGTAGAGGGGCAAGGGGTAGGGCTGGAGGCCACAGAGGTAGGTCGGCTAGCCAGGGTGAGTCTCCGACTACCCATACACCCCTAGGTACTGCTGAGGTATCAGATACGACTGAGGCACGCTTCACGAGGATAAAGCATAGCCTAGAGGCGATAGTAGGGCTGTTGGCATAGACTTTGCCAAGTAGACAGAGACAGGATGTAGAGACTGCGACTTGAGAGGCAGTTGCACTTGATACACCTGCGCAGCCTGTACAGAGGCCACAGACTACTGATACTCCTACACCCCCACCAGTTCAGGTTAGTAGAGGATATGGGTGTGATTTGGATCGATTGTGACAGTTCCAGAAGGTTGGACCTCCATCTTTTTGAGGGGTCAAGGACCCAGCTAGTGCAGAGGAGTGGATTAGTGAGATGGAGAAGTTGTACGATTTCCTTGAGTGTACGACTTCTGAGAAAGTCGCATTTGCTGCGTTCCTACTGAAGGGAACGGCAGAGCATTGGTGGAAGTCCACCAGGCTGATATTGAGAGCCCGACATGCTGAGATTAGTTGGGAGATGTTTCTAGAGGCCTTCAGGAGGCAGTTTGTTCTGGATACTGCGCAGCGTAGACTGCAGGCTGAGTTTTTGAGATTGAGCCAGGGGAGTCTAACAGTGGATGAGTACGAGACTAGATTTTTGGGTCTGGGGAGATATGATCCCGATACCTGTACAGCGAGACTAGGAAGATCCATAAATTTGTAGACGGATTGAGACCGGTGTTGCGGTCTAGATTGGTACCACTGGAAATTGGTACATATGATGAGGCAGTGCGCAGGGCGCAGCTTTGTGAGCAGGATTACGAGAGAAATGCCTCTGAGTTTGGGAAGTTTAGTCGGAGCCGAGATAGAGAGAGGAAGAGGCCGGCTAGAGATAGAGGGTTCAGTTATTGAGGAGGGAAGAGACTCTTCGATAAGGGACCACAGAAAGAGGAGGTACGAGAGCGACCACTCCTACATACCCGGCCATAGCTCCGACGAAGGGCATTGTGATTGGAGGATCGAGGCCTACTACTGATCAGTGCAGTCGATGTGGTAAACATCATGGTGGTAGACCTTATCTGTTGAGCCCTGTTGTGTGTTTTCGATGTGGGCAACGGGGGCATATTGCTAGAGAGTGCCCAGAGACATATGTGACTACCCCACAGAAGGGCAGGGAGCATGATAGAGCTCCAGCTGGTACGTCTACTCAAAGAGGTAGAGCGACGGCAGAGGAGAAAGGGAAGCAGGTGATGGGTCGAGGGCGAGTACATGCCTTGGACCAGGACACAGCTGATGCTTCTGCGGATGTGATTCGAGGTTTCATTGCGTACGTAGTGGATACGAATAAGGTACATCCGGAGTTGGTAGATATTCTTGTGGTCAGTGAGTACTCAGATGTTTTCCCGGATGAGAAGCCAAGGTTACCACCAAACAGAGAGATGGAGTTCTGTATAGATTTGGTGCCTGGTACTGAGCCTATTTCAAGACCACCGTATCGTATGGCCTTAGTTGAGCTGGAGGAGCTCAAGAGACAGTTGCAGGAGCTGTTGGATAGGGGTTTTATTAGACTGAGTGTTTCACCGTGGGGAGCACCGGTTCTATTTGTGAGGAAGAAGGATGGAAGCCTCTGATTGTGTATAGACTACAGATTGTTGAATAAGGCTACCATCAAGAATAGATATCCCCTTCCACGCATTGACGACTTACTGGATCAGCTTCGGGGAGCACAGGTCTTTTCTAAGATTGATTTGAGGTCTGGGTATCATCAGTTTAGAGTTCGGAGTGGAGATGTACCCAAGACAGCATTTAGGACTCGATATGGCCACTATGAGTTCCTAGTTATGCCATTCGGACTAACGAATGCTCCCGCAACTTTCATGGCTTTGATGAACGATGTATTCAAGCCATATTTGGATCAGTTTGTTATCGTATTCATCGATGACATATTATTATATTTGAGATCCGAGGAGGAACACCTCAGGATTATATTGCAGACTCTACGAGGGCAGCAGTTGTATGCTAAACTCAGCAAGTGTGATTTTTGGTTGACAGAGATCTCGTTTTTAGGACATGTAGTGTCGAGGGATGGTGTATCAGTAGATCCATCCAAGATTGAGGCTGTAGTTCAGTGGGAATAGCTGAGGACAGTTATCGAGATTAGGAGTTTTTGGGTTTAGCAGGGTACTATCAAAGATTTGTTGAGGGATTTTCGAAAATGGCTGCTCCGTTGACACGTCTCACTCGGAAGAGTGTTGCATTTGTGTGGGACGAGGATTGTGAGAGGAGTTTTCAGGAGTTGAAGAGTCGATTGACCACCGCTCCGATTCTCACTATTCTTACCAGCTCAGGAGGATTTTCAGTATATACCGATGCTTCGCATCAGGGACTGGGCTGTATGTTGATGCAGGATGGGAGGGTAGTTGCTTATGGATCCAGACAGCTGAAGGACCATGAGAATAACTATCTGACCCATGATTTAGAGTTAGCAGCAGTAGTGTTTGCATTGAAGGTATGGCACCACTACTTGTATGGTGAGAAGTTTCAGATTTTTACCGACCACAAGAGCCTCAAGTACCTATTCTCACAGAAGGAGCTGAACATGAGACAGAGAAGATGGCTAGAGCTTCTGAAGGATTATGATTGTGAGATACTTTATCATCCGGGTAAGGCTAATGTTGTAGCAGATACTTTGAGTAGGAAGAGCCTTGGGATGGTATCATATATGATGGTCAGGGAGCACGAGTTGCTAGAGCAGTTTGCTAGCCTCAGTTTGGGAGTTGTGCCTTCGGACATGGATGCAGATTGTATGATTGTGAGTCTATGCTTAGATCCAGATCTGTTGGACAGGATCAGACAGGCTCAGCAGATTGATCCATATTGCATCGATGTGATTAGTCAGATGCAGAGGGGCACAGTGATGGATTTTGAGTATAGTTCTAATGGACTACTGAGGTACAGAGGTAGATTGTGTGTTCCCGAGGACCCAGAGCTCCGGAGATTGATATTGTCAGAATCTCATTCATCGAGGTACACATTGCATCCGGGGAGTGGCAAGATGTATCAGAACCTCCGGAAGGTGTAGTGGTGGTCAGGTATGAAGAGAGATGTGGTAGATTTTATGGCGAGATGTCTCGTATGTCAGCAGGTGAAGGTAGAGCATCAGAAACCTGCAGGATTGTTACAGCCTCTACTTATACTGACATGGAAATGGGAGCATATCACCATGAATTTCGTGATGGGTTTACCGAGGACTCGGAGGAATCACGATGCTATATGGGTGATCGTTGATAGACTGACGAAGTCAGCCTACTTCCTAGCTATGAGAGCTATCGATACTTTGAGTACATTGGCAGGGTTGTATGTACGCGAGGTAGTGAGGTTGCATGGTGTTCCAGTGAGCATTGTTTCAGATAGGGATTCCCGCTTCACTTCCCACTTTTGGGAACATTTTCAGGAAGCCAAGGGAACCCAGTTAAGTTTGAGCACAGCTTTCCATCCTCAGACAGATGGTCAGTCAGAGAGGACGATACAGACTCTGGAGGACATGTTGAGAGCATGTGTACTAGACTTTAGAGGCTCCTGGGGTGATCATTTGCCACTAGCTGAGTTCGCCTACAACAACAGTTATCATTTGAGTATCGGGATGGCACCGTATGAGGCCTTGTATGGCCGTAGATGTCGTTCCCCTATTGGGTGGGAAGAAGTGGGCGACCGTAAGATTTTTGCTCCTGATATGGTTACACAGGCTTCTAAGGATGTCCAGTTGATAGTTGAGAGATTGAGGAAAGCTTAGAGTCGACAAAAGAGTTATGCTGGCAGGAGACGTAGGCCACTTGAGTTCATACTTGGTGAGTCCGTGTTTCTGAAGGTTTCTCCTTCCAAGGGTATAGCGAGGTTTGGGAAGAGGGGTAAGCTGAGTCCTCGCTACATTGGACCCTTCGAGATACTTGATCGAGTGGGAGATAAGGCTTATAGGTTGGCATTGCCACCAGATTTGTCAGGCGTGCACAACGTCTTCCACATTTCGATGCTTCGAAAGTATCACCCGGATCCGACACATGTGATTAGTTATGAGCCTTTGGAGCTCAGTGAGGACATGTCATATGTTAAGAGGCCGATTCGGATACTGGATAGGAAGGAGAAGGTTTTGAGGTCGAAGACTATCGGGTTAGTGAAGGTTTTATGGCAGCATCACACTTCCAAGGAGGCTACTTGGGAGTTAGAGAGCTTGATGCGAGATAAGTACCCCCAGTGGTTTGAGGATTGATTAGGTTCTAATTTGGAGGACCAAATTCTTTTAGTTGGGGAGGATTGTCAGACCCGAGTTTTCGATTTACGTATGTAGCTTGTACCTTATGATTCCTATGTGTACGAACGTTATATTTCATAGTTAAATCATAAGAAGAGTATTTATTAACATGCAATCGACTATTTAAGAAATTTAAAATGCATGTAAGCTACATAATAGCGAGATAAGGGTTAAATTAATTTTCGAGCAAGTACAGGGGTAAAACGATCAATTAACCAAAATTCGGTATAAATCCGATGAGAAAATTTCATTAAAAATATGAAATCGAGAAATCTTGATCAATAACGGGGCAAATATTGAATTTCGAGTCCAACTGATCGAGATATGAATTTATATAATATTTTTAAAATTTTTGTCTCGAGAAACGAGCCTAAAAATATTAGAAAAATATATCGAAAAAGTAAAATCGGACAGATAAATTCATTTACGGACTAAATGAATTTAATAAGAATTTTTGGGATATTTTTGGATTTTTAATATTATTTTAAGGATTAAAATAATATTAAAAATATATTATAAAGAAATTGAAAAAAAAAGAAATCTGAAGAGAAAACACGGGGAGAGAGAAAAGAGGGAAAACGGGAGAGCAAAACCGTGTGAAGCCTACCGAGAGAGAAGGAGTCACCGGCGACGAACCAGCGGTCGACGGCTCGAGGACTACTGGGCAACGGGACAACCGACATCGGGGGAGAGCTCGACGGCCATCACGCGCCTGGAAATGCCGCTGGCAGTGAGATCTGCAAGAGGGAAGCCGCGGGAGAGAAAGACAGATTCGACGGAATCCGGCGCCGATAAACCCCAGACGAGGCCAAAAGAAGCCTCTAGAGGCGAGGCCGAACCATTTAGTGGTGGAATCGGCCGGAGAACCAGTCGAACGGCGCCGGAACGGCGAAAGGAGCCTGAACCGATTGGTCGGTTCAGTGGAAAGTGACTGTGCTGAACCGGACTGGACCGGTTTAGCCAAGGAGAAAAGGGGAAAAAGAGGAAAAAGAAAGAAAAAGGAAAAGAAAAATTTTTGAGATTTCACTGGACTTCAGGTAAGTCGATACGAGGTCAAAAGTGACCAATTTAATTTTCGATAAATTTATTTAAATTATATTTAATTGAAAATTGACCCGGAGTTAAATATACGAAATTGTGCAGTTCGACGATTAATTCCGAACGGAAGCCCGATCAAACTCTGATTCACGCACCATCACAGAATCTCGGGTAAGTAAAGCTCATTTACGACAAATTATGTGATTTATGCGTATTTAAGATTTAATTTACGCATTTCGGATTAAATTTTGGATTTAGTGAATTATATTCAAAAAATTGAATAAAATGTCGTAAATGATATACGGGCTATCCAAAGAGCTTGGAATAAAGCCCAATGGGTATTGATAAGCCCAATGAGTCGATAGAACCTGATGAACGGGCTTAATACGGATTAAGGCCCAATAAAAGTGTTTAAGGCCCATTAAGAGTAAACGGGCCCATTTAAGTGAAATGAACTGTATTAAATGTGTAATACAATAGGAAAAGTGTAATTAACTTAGTGAATGATTAAATGCAGCTCCATAGTCATATTGAGAGTTGACCGGACTGCGAGATAGACAGCACAGAGGAAGAGAGGTCACACGACATGATCCGAGGTAAGGGACTCTTGCAAGTAGCTAGAGATATCTGTGCATATTTTCATTGGATTTTACATTCACTGAAATTGTTTGAGGGTCAGAGAAAATCTATAATAATTATAGGGACCCGATAT
Source organism: Firmiana major (assembly GCA_033439115.1). Classification (NCBI taxonomy): domain Eukaryota; kingdom Viridiplantae; phylum Streptophyta; class Magnoliopsida; order Malvales; family Malvaceae; genus Firmiana; species Firmiana major. The sequence continues at coordinate 34,519,541 of CM065897.1, read as the reverse complement.
GGGTAAATTACGATTTTACCCCTAGTTAGGCAAAAAGTGAAACTTTGGGAAAAGTTGTAAAAAGCATGAAAATGATGTTTTGAATGATTTTTACTGCTGTGTAGCAGAAGAGTAGGTGGATGGGCTAATGTTTCGAGGTCGATGTAAACTAAGCACACTTTATAGTGCTGATTTTAATGATTTTAAACATCCCTATTTTTAAAGAGCCATCTACCGAATTATGTGGAAACAATCGTGCTAGAGCACAACTCGCATTTGATTTCAGATGTTTTTCACATACATTAGTGCTGGAGGTTTACTCGCACTACATTTATTTGACATGCATGATAGAGTACTAGAGCGTTGCTCGTACTCAGTTTTTATGTGATTTGTGCATGATAGAGTGCTGGAGCGATTAGCTCGTACTCGAGTTTTACATGAGATGCATGACAGAGTGCTGGAGCGTTGCTCGTACTGGATTCTTCATGATTTGTACATGACATAGTACTTGAGCTATTTGCTCGTACTTGATTTGAAATGAGAACTATGCATGACCTAGTGCTGGAGGTTTACTCGCACTAGTGTTGATATTTTGACATGCATATACAGTGTTTTGAGGCGGAGCGTTGACTGTGTGTCACACTCAAGACGCGCACTGTAGTTTTTTCATGATATACATACATGTTAGAAAAACTGTGACGATTTCCTCTGTGTAGACTGAGTGTCACACTGTTGAGATGTTCTCATGTGGATTTAGAGACGTGGCATTGATTCCATAGTATGAGGGCTAAGACCTATGGCAGGCACCCCGACTATGATGTATTTCCATGGTATGAGAGGCTAAGACCTATGGCAGGCACCCCGACCATGATGTATGGGTCCACGGGTGTACGTTGTACCGTGCATGTGGCATGGAGTACATTGTACCATGTTTTGTGTTGTGGAGCTGTGGAGGAGAGTTGTTGATAGCTGGCGGTTGTGATGGACTGACCCCCCTCCCGTTACAGCAGTGATAACCCGCACACCGAGTACTGTGTTGCCTGGGATTTCACCACATGTTAGGATATGTACATAGTCCGGAGATGCTCTCTTACGGTAAGATCCTTAAGCCCAACATCCTTAAGCCAGAGTGGGCGGGGAGGCTCTGTTTGGCGGGGAGGCTCTCTTACATAGTCTAGAGAGATTGCATTTAGCCACTGAGTCTCGCATGATATATCACATGTGTTTTATGATATGGGTAGACCTGAGGGATGGGTCAGAACTCGATTTGTTTGTGTTGTGATGAGAAATGCCATATTTACTGTGTTTTGAATGTAAATGGCATATTTTATATAAAGTCATTTTTAAATGATTAAATATGCACTGTTTTGCATGAATGCCTCTGATTGATAAACTAGCATGTGTTTAGTACATGGGATTTTAAATCTGTACTATATTATATATATTTTAAACATGCTTTTGAATTGAGAGAAGGAAAGGCAAAGCACTATTTTCAGTAGATAGTATGGATGTCTACTTGCTTGCCTGATTTCCTTACTGAGCGCGTTGATAGCTCATCCCATTCATTTTCCCCCCATCTCTACAGATTCTCGTCAGTAGATCGAGTCGACCAGGGTATTGAATTCCTTTGATCCGCTGCCACTCCCCATCTAGCGAAAGGTATACACATGCGTACTCTTTTGTATCTGAACAATGCATAAACACAGTGATGTACACGTTTTAATATGGGGGATGTAATGATGTAATTATATTTAAGTATACGAATTTACTTATGATATAAATGTCATGTATGTATGATACGAAAAAGAATGGTAAGGTATGTCTGGATGAGGAGACTAATGCCTATTCACAGCCCAACTATTGAGGAGATAAAGGTAAGTAAAAAGTGAAAAATTTATTGTGGTTTTTGGTAAAGTTGCGTGTGGGAGGAGGGTGTGACAAATTACATATAACAGTGTGAAAACCAGTTCGAGCTAAGCTCTAGCACGATTCATGCATCATCAATAAATTTTCTCGTACGAGCAATGCTCTAGTACGACTTTATGCATAATAAACAATGAGGAAATCACATACAAGCATCGCTCCAATATGGTTATATGCATAAGAAAATCAATGGGAAACCACGTGCGAGCAAAAGCTCCAGTACGGTTTATAAATTATCATTGATTCAAAATATAGTGCGAGCTAGGTCCAGCACGTTTCATACATATCAAAACATCAAAATTCAGTGCGAGCGAAGCTCCAGCATGATTTAACTCATATAAGTATGATAGACGGCTCCATTTCAACAAAACACCCTCAAAACCAAAGTTAGCACCTAACCCGTGCTATTTCACTAGCACCTAATCCGTCAATTTTGCTTAAACCAAAGCAAAGTATTTCGTAAAAATATTAAAACATGTTATTTATGAAATTATTAGCCTGACTATCCCCTTTTTTTAAGATTCACTTTAAAACCAAATCATATATATATATATATATCCGAAGTTTGTCATACAATCATCCTTTCTTTTCTAGATAACCAAGCAATTATAAAGTCCTATAAACACTCACAAAGTATGTGCAGCTATCTCTAGGTACTTACAAAATTCCCTTACCTAGAATCGCCTCGAGTGATTCCACTTCCTTAGAGCTGCTCGATTGTGCAGTTTGATTTGCCTCCAACGAAATCTCTGGGACTGCACAAAATTACGTATCCTATCAATTTAATCTAATGTAATAAGATTCTTGTGTCGATTCAACTTATAGTTTTCATTAACACTTATAAGACCCCATTTTGATTGCTCTACTTATTTCTCGAGAGTCTATCGAACTCTTTTAGGCCTATTTATTCTTATTAAATCATTATTGAGCTCATAGTGCCTCTAGTTCATCATTTCCTTCACTATGACAATTTATCAAACACCTTATATGCTCATTTTCATCACTTGACTAATCTCACAATGTAGCTTCATTCAATCATCTCAAAATCATGCATAACACCTCACTAACACCTTAGTATAATCTATTTATCATTAACTCAACCATATCATATTTTCTTACACTAAACTCATTCTAGGTTATACTTGTTCCATTACATTTTAGGTAGTTTCAATCATCAATACATACACCAATCTACTCACAACAACAACTATATAAATATACTTTGAGTTGGTGTATTGGAAACTCACCTAGCTTAACTTTCCTCTTTTTCCAAGTTTGGAAGACTCCTTAGTTCCTTCAATCCAACAAGTTGAAATGTTAATTCCAAACTATGTTGTTCTTCTCTTCACAATGAACAACTTTGCTCTAATAGCTTTTTCTCAAATCTTTTTGGAAATGTGATGGTTTTAGAGTGTGAAAGCTAGGTTAATGTTAAAAATGAAGGAAATTTGGGTTGTCTCATGAAAATGGAGATTCAATTGCCCAGTTTTTATAGAAATCACGTTATGAGATCGATCTCTAAGGGTAGAGATCGATCTGCCCTTGCTTATTTTCCTTCAGAATTTGGCATTTCTAGCTAAGGGATCGATCTGTTTTCTATATGAGATCGATATGCCTTATTGCATTAGATCGATTTACTAGGGTGAAGAGATCGATCTTTCCTTGGTTTTTGCCATCGAATTCTCAGGTTTTAAAAGGGGGAGATCGATCTGCTCATTGGGGAGAGATCAATCTTTGTTTTGCAGAGGTTTGAGGAGATCGATCTACTCATTAGGGAGAGATCGATCTACTCTTGTTAGAATCAAATGGAGATCGATCTATGATTAGGAGGAGATCGATCTCAGCTAGGCAAAGGTAATGCAGATTGATCTGCTTATTGGGGAGATCGATTTGCTCAATAGGGAGATCGATCTGACCTTGGCAGATTGACTTGAAATCGTTCTACTTACACAAGGGATCGATCTGCCTTGGATAGGAGATCGATCTGGCCTTCATTTGGGGCATTCCTACCGCATTTTCCCAGATTTTTCCAAAGTTAAACTCCCATTCAATCCATTCAATATCCGTTTTGCATTTCATTCACACTTAACACTCAAAAACATCAAATTCTTATGATTCATATATACTTTAACTTGTCTGTACATCATAGAAATCATAAGATTACATAGAATTTTACGGGTCTTACATTCCTCCCCTCCTTCAAGAAATTTGGTCCTCCAAATTAGAACCAAGTTAAACTGAGAATAACTCCGGGTACTTCTCTTGCAGCATACTCTCCAACTCCCATGTAGCTTCCTCCGGAGTGTGATATTGCCAAAGAACTTTCACTAAAGGAATGGTCTTTGACCTCAACACCTTCTCTTTCTTATCCAATATCCGAACCGGCTTCTCAACATATGTCATACTCTTATTGAACTCCAATAGCTCATATCTTATCACATGTGCCAGGTCCGGGTGGTACTTTCGAAGCATAAAGACGTGGAAGATGTGATGAACACTTGCTAATTCTGGCAACAACGCCAACCTATAAACCTTATCTCCCACTCTCTCCAGAATCTCGAAGGGTCCGATATACCGAGAGCTCAACTTACCCTTCTTACCAAAGCTCATAATCCCTTTCGAGGGAGAAACTCGTAAAAACACTGACTCACCCATAGCGAACTCCAGTGGTCTCTGTCTCCTGTCAGCATAACTCTTTTATCGACTCTAAGTTGTCCGTAATCTCTCACATATCAATTGGACATCCTCAGAGGCCTGCTACAACAAATCGAGAGCAAAAATCTGTCTGTCACCAACCACTTCCCATGCAATAGGGGAACGACATCTACGGCCATACAATGCCTCATATGGTGTCATCCCGATGCTCGCATGATAGCTATTATTATAGACGAACTCGACCAGTGGTAGGAGATCATCCTAGGAGCCTCTAAAATCCAGCACACACGCTCTCAACATATCCTACAGGGTTTGTATAGTCCTCTCTGAATGACCATCTATTTGAGGATTAAAAGCGGTGCTAAAACTCAAGTGGGTCCTCATCGCTTCCTGAAAATGTTCCTAGAAATGGGACGTGAAGCGGGCATCCCGATCCAAAACAACGCTCACTAGAACACCATGTAACCGAACTATCTCTCGAACAGACAAGTTCGCCAACTAACTAATGGTATCAGTAGCTCTCATAGCTAGGAAATCGGTTGACTTCGTCAACCGATCCACAATCACCCAAATGACATCTCGAACTCTCTGCGGGTCCTTGATAAACCCATCACAAAATCCATGGTGACGTGCTCCCATTTCTATGTCAGTATCGGTAGAGGTTACAATAACTTTGTAGGCTTCTGATGCTCTACCTTCACCTGCTGACAGATGAGACATCTAACGACATATTCAACAATGTCTCTTTTCATTCCAGACCACCAATAAACCTTTCGAAGATTCTAATACATCTTGGTACTCCCTGGATGTATCGTATACTTCGTTGAGTGAGCCTCTGAGAAAATCAATCTCTTAATCTTTGGATCATCAGGAACACATACTCTGCCCCTGAATCTCAGTAACCCATCTGTACTCAGTTCAACATCACTACCCACACTTGTCTGTACCTGTCTCAACCAATCGGTACACTTTCGATCACTTTGCTGAGCTTGTCAAATACGACTAATCAACTTTGGTTCCATTCTCAAACTAGCCATAATATCATATCTCTCTGTATCAAGCGGGGCTACATCCAAACTAAGGTTCGTAAATTGCTCCAATAACTTGCGTTCCCTAACCATCATATAAGACACTAACCCGAGATTCTTCCTGCTCCAGGCATCGACAACTACATTCACCTTACCCAGGTAGTACATGATTTCACAATCATAATCCTTAAGGAGTTTGAGCCATTTTCTTTGTCTCATATTCAAATTTTTCTGCGAGAATAGATACTTAAGGCTCTTATGATCCATATATACCTAAAATTTCTCACCATAGAGATAGTGGCGCCATATCTACAATACAAACACTATGGTCGCTAACTCTAAATCATGAGTCAGATAGTTCCTCTCGTGATCCTTCAACTGTCTGGATCTATAGGCAACTACCTTTCCATCTTGCATAAGTACACAACCCAATCCCTAGTGTGATACATCCGTATACATAGAGAAACCTCCTGAGGTGGTAGGAATGGCGAGAATCGGAGCAGTGGTCAATCGACGCTTAAGCTCCTAAAAACTCCTCTCACATGCCTCATTCCACACAAACTTAACATCTTTCTAGGTGAGGCCTGTCAATGGAGCAGCTAGTCTGGAGAAACCCTCTACAAATCTCCGATAATAACTTGCCAATCCCAGAAAACTTCAGATCTCAGTAACTGTCTTAGGTTGTTCCCATTGTACAACTGCCTCAATCTTGGATGGATCCATTGATACCCCATCATTCGACAAACATGGCCTAAAAATGAGATATGCTTTAACCAAAAGTTACACTTACTGAGTTTGGCATATAATTCCTTCTCTCGGAGGGTCTGCAGAACCATCCTCAAGTGCTGCTCATGATCTTTCCTGGACTTGGAATACACCAATATGTCATCAATGAACACTATCACAAACTAGTCAAAGTATGGCTTAAATACATTATTCATCAATGCCATAAATGTTGTGGGGGCATTTGTCAATCCGAATGTCATAACCAAAAACTCGTAGTGGTCATAACGGGTACAAAATATTGTCTTGGATACATCTCCACTCCGTATCCTCAACTGATGATATCCAGATCGTAAAACTATCTTAGAAAAGACCTGTGCTCCCAGGAGCTGAACTAACAAGTCATCGATGCGTGGAAGGGGGCACTTATTCTTGATAGTGGCCTTATTGAACAACTAGTAATCTATACATAGTCGGAGGCTTGTTCTTGATAGTGGCCTTATTGAACAACTAGTAATCTATACACAGTCAGAGGCTCACATCCTGCTTCCTTACAAATAAAATCGAAGATCCCCAGGGTGAGACGTTCGGTCTAATAAACCCCTTCTCTAGCAACTCCTGCAACTGCTTCTTTAACTCCTCCAATTCAATTGGAGCCATTCTAAACGGTGGCTTAGATATCAGCTCTGTACCAGGTGTCAACTCTATGTAGAACTCTATCTCCCTATCGGGCGGAAGCTCTGGTAAATCGTCTAGAAAGACATCAGGAAATTTCGCAACCACTAAAATGTCTCTCAATTCTGGATGTGACTTATCTGTGTCAACCACGTATGTAATGAACCCTTCACATTATCCTTTCCACCGTTAGCAACATAAGTCATCACCTCAACTTTCAAAATTAATAAATAAATTCATCTCTCAAATATGATGGATTAAAATAATACTATTTTCATTTACAATAATCATGTTCTTTCATTTCCTTTCAACAAAGCTTACAATAAGATTATCTATCTTTGGAAATATCAATGTCTTAGTATGACAATCAATAACAACGCGATTTGTAGCTAACCAATCCATTTTCAAAATTACATCAAAATCCCTCATACTCAATAAAATTAAATCGGCTACCATATCTTTCCCTCCTATTTTCAGCCTACAATCCTTATACACATGTTCAGTCAACTAACTATCATTCATATGTGAGGAGATCAACAACATCCTATCTAACAATGCAGGCTTTACATGCTTCAACAACTAATGGGCAAATGAAGGCAATATAAAGGAATGTGTGGCACCAGAATCAAATAATACAAATGCTTCTAAATTAAAAATTAGGGTGGTACCTTTAATCACATCTATCGATGTGTCTATGGTGTCCTGGTCTAGTGTATGTACTCGCTCTCTGCCAAAGCCAACCACCTGTTTCCCTTTTTCCTCAGCTGTAACTCTCCTCCTCGGAGCAGCTATCTCAATCAGAGCTCTCTCTGGCTCTTTGCCCTTCTATGGGGCAGTCTCCATCATCTCTGGATAATACCTCGTGATATGTCCCTATTTCCCACATCTATAACATACCACAGGGGTCGTTTGACAAGGCCTGGTACCATGAAATCTGCCATATCTCCTACACTGCTCAGTAGTATGCCATGGTCCTCCAATGACCACATCCCTCGGTGGAGCTAAAGCTGGGTATACAGGAAGTTTAGCAGCTCTCTCATGCACCTTCTCAATCTTTGGCCTCTTCTCAAATAATCTTTGGCCTTCTCTCCTGACCACTCTATCAATCCCAGATCTCTTTCGATCTTTATCTCTCCTGACACTAACATTCCCAAGTTCGGAGGCATTTCGCTCAAAGTCCTGCTCATATAACTGTACCCTACGCACTGCCTCCTTGTAAGTGGGGATGTCAAATGGAGCTAATTTAGTTCGGATGGCTAATCTCAACCCATCCATGAACTTCTGGACCTTTTGAGTCTCACTGCTTATCGTATTCGGGTCATACCTCCCCAAGGATATGAACCTTAACTCATACTCATAAACAGAATGGTTCCCTTAAACTAAGTTCATAAACTCCATTCGTAACTTCTGTTGTGCAGGGGTTGAAATATCTTGCCTTCTAAAGGCCTCCATGAATATCTCCCATGTAATGTCAGGGTGTCGGGCTCTCAGAATATATACGGTGGATCTCCACCAATGCTCTACCTCGTCTTTTAGCATAAATACGACAAAGACCACTTTCTCAGTTGATGTGCATCTGAAAAACCCATATAACTTCACCATCTCATACTCCCAATCCTCAACCACAATCGGGTCCTTCACCCTTCTAAACACTGGAGGTTTCAACTCCTAAAACTGCCTCAACCTACTTAACTCGCAGTCATAACCCAGGTCACTCTCGCTCGGCTATGGAGCGATAGGAGAAGCTGTGTCCTGTACTGGGGGTCCCTGTAGTCTGAGGTCTCTCTGCCTCTGTAGCTGCATGTCCAGTAGTAGGCTGCGCAGCTGGACCTTGTCTATCGCTAGCACCCAACGCCTGTGTGACTATCTCCACAAGGCTCTTAATACTCTGCTCTATCCTAGTGAAGCGTGCCTCGGTATCCCCTAATCTTTTAACAAGGTCTTGGGGAGCCTGATCAGTCTGTGGTTCCGCACGGCTCTCAGACCTACCCTTACGACCTCTAGCACGTGCTCCCGCCCCTCTACCTCGGCATGTGATAGGCATATTGCCTAATTTCCTATATCCATAACCATTTATTAGTTTTATTCCATCTCGGTATACACAATTATATCTAAACAAAAGCACAGTAATATGGGGATATAACTTTCCTACTTATTAATATCGACTCACATCAGGCCAACTCAGCTCTGATACCAATCTCTGTCACGACCCTTTTTCATCCTTTTTATCCGAAAATCAATATAAATTTTTTGCTTTTTCATTTCCTTATCTAGTCGTGAACAACTCTCATAAATAACAGTTAGGCTGTGAATCAGTATTAACTATCATTTACCATACATCTTTCAATAAAACCAAAGCAAACACACACATTTGCAAGTTTAAGTCATATACTTATACATGACATGTTTACTAACACTTACATCCCCCATATTATAATTTAAAATGATTACTGTGCTATTACATGTTTAGATACAAAAAGAATCCTGTGTGTATACCTCTTTGCGATGGAGAGCAGCAGATATCTTGTTACAACTTCTCAGTCCCTCATTAGACTACTGTGTGCGCTCTGTAGAGGGGGAAAGTGAATGAGATGAGTGACCACACGCTCAGTAAGACAATAATGCAAGCATGGTAGATAACTCCACTATCACCATGCTTATAATGTCATAGCATAAATCATTTATATCCAGAGCATGAGGAAATATTAAAACTATGCCACATGTATATACATATATCATGTATTTAAAAACATGAAAATATGCATGTTAACATGGAAAACCATCATGTAAAACTTTTTATGCTCATCGTAATAAAACTCATAGTTCCATCTCAAGTCATAGATAACATATCGTCGAAACATTTGTAAAATTCATCACAATATCATAAAAACATCCCACAGGATTTAACACTTTCTCAAAACAAAACAAAATTCGTCATAAACAATGGTACCATCTTTTTAACACAATCCCACACGGCTCGACCCCTGCCTCGGGTATACCCTGGACAATGCAAATCATACTCAGTATGTAAAACCATGTGATACCATGTGAGACAGATGGTCACTATATATATCAAGGACAATGTTGGCCAACAATGTCATAATCATCTCAGATCACACGAATCCCGATGTACGGGGCATCATGCTGGAACGGAGGTGGTTAGTCCTTTGCCAGACTTTTAAGTTAACATCCTAACCACGCGGTACAACGTACTCCACATGATTTACACGGTACAACGTACTCCGCGGACCCATATCATGGTTGGGGGTGCCAGCCGTAGGTCTTATCTACCCCACGCCATGCATAACCTACTCAGTCTCAAGTGCACTGCGAGCATCTCATCCGTGTGACTAGCAGTCTACACGAGACATCTAGCATGACTCGTTCGAGCATCTCATCCGTGTGACACACAGTCTACACGAGGTATACAGCACGATTCATTACATATCACAGTGTGAAAACCAGTGCGAGCTAAGCTCTAGCACGATTCATGCATCATCAATAAAATCCCTTGTACAAGTAACGCTCTAGTACGACTTTATGCATAATAAACAATAAGGAAATCACGTACGAGCATCGCTCCAGTACGGTTATATGCATAAGAAAATCAATGGGAAACCACGTACGAGCAAAAGCTCCAGTACAGTTTATAAAACATCATTGATTCAAAATATAGTGCGAGCTAGGCTCTAGCACGTTTCGTACATTTCAAAACATCAAAATTCAGTGCTAGCGAAGCTCCAACACAATTAAAATCATATAAGTATGATAGACGGATCTATTTCAACAAAACACACTCAAAACCAAAGTTAGCACCTAACCTGTGCTATTTCACAAAATCATGAAATCACTAGCCAGCCTATCCATTAATGTTTCTTAAACCAAAGTAAAATATTTCGTAAAAATATCAAAACATGTGATTTATGCAATTATTAGCCTTACTATCCCCTTTTTGTAAGATTCACTTCAAAACCAAATCATATATATATATATATATATATATATATATCCAAAGTTTGTCATACAATCATCATTTCTTTTCTAGATAACCAAGCATTTACAAGGTCCTATAAACACCCACAAAGTACGTGCAGCTATCTCTAGGTACTTTCAAAATTCCCTTAACTAGAATCGCGTCGAGTGATTCCATTTCCTTAGAGCTGCTCGATTGTGCAGTTTGATTCACCTCTAACTAAATCTCCAGGAATGCAAGAAATTACGTATCACATCAATTTAATCCAATGTAATAAGATTTTTGTGTTTACTATAGTCGATTCGACTTATAGTTTTCATAAACACTTATAAGACCCCATTTTGATTGCTCTACTTATTTCTCGAGAGTCTATCGAACTCTTTTAGGCCTATTTATTCACACTAAACTGATATTAAGCTCATAGTGCCTCTAGTTCATCATTTCCTTCACTATGGCAATTTATCCAACACCTTATATGCTCATTTTCATCACTTGACTAATCTCACAATGTAGCTTCATTCAATTATCTCAAAATCATGCATAACACCTCACTAACACCTTAGTATAATCCATTTATCATCAACTCAACCATATCATATTTTCATGCACTAAACTCATTCTAGGTTATACTTGTTCCATTACATTCTAGGTCGTTTCAATCATCAATACATACACCTATCTACTGATAATTCTATATTTTTTAGAATTATTTATGCTTAATTTTCTAATTAATTATTTAAATCCCCAATTTATTTTGTTAATTATCCCCTTTATTTAATTAAAATTCTCAAGTTTGCAGATAAATCAAATCTGGATGAATTTTGAAAATTTCGGTAGAAAATGGACTTGAATTGGGCTAAAATCGAGATTGGACCACGCAGACAACACGAGCCATGCCACCTAGCACATCCAATTGGACAAAAAGACAGATGACATGGAAATATCTTTTCAAGGAGCCAATGGTGTGAAGACAAGTGGCCAAAAAATGCCAACTCATCTAGGATGAAAAAATTACAATTTTACCCCTAAGTGTGTGTTTAAATAGGAAAGGATGGCAATTGAAAAAACTATGTAGTGTAAGTTAGATGTGTCATGCCCCGCTTTTATGAACCCTTCTATCCATACATTCTCTACTACGGTTGGGCTGTGAGAAGATGCAATTACTAAAAATTCATTCATTTACAGCGGAATATTTAAAACTTTAAGTCACACTCCCAGGTGTGTGTGTAACTACACAAAATTAATTGTATAAATACCATGTGCTTACATATCATCCCCATAATACTGTTTACAATTCCAAGATATAACTGTGCGATACGATATATTAGATACAAAATACTCGTGTATACAAATCTTATACCTTTACAGATTGTGGGAGCTGTTTAGCACAAAAGATCTAGAGATCACCGCTCTCTTACTTCTCAGTACCTGGAGGGGGAAAATAGTGGGATGAGCAAACCACGGCTCAGTAAGGAAATGTATGCTAGCAGGTAGATATCGTACTACCTACATAGCCCATGCATGCATAAACCAAAACCATGTTTTCGTTATAAATGGAAATATCATACGAACAATGCATTTAAACATATATTTCTCAATAGAATTTTCGTGTAAATCAAATGTCAGACTTCCATTTAAAACATGCTCATAAATAGTGCCCTCACGGCACGAATGTGAAATTAGAGATCTATCAAAAACACGAAATCTCTTTCACTTCTCAAATCATTCTTTCTCGCAAATCTCTTTCTTTTCTGAGATTATCTCTGTTTCTCGAATCTCTGAGACAGGCATGGAATTTTCGGCAATCAAATATCCACGACTTATGGCCACAGTCAGTGATCCCAGGCCTCACTGATCAGGTGTGCACAGGGTATCACTTCGCCTGAAGGGGGATGGGTCAGTCCTACCCTTCGGCTCATCTCAATCCACCTCAACTCCTCGCATACTCACGGTGAAGGTACGTCGTGTGTCATCTACACGATACTCGTACTCACGTGCACCCAGCACGGTACATAGTATACCAACGGGTGACTACACTATTCTACGTACGACCGTGGACCCAAGTCCATACTCCAACTCCGATGGACTTTTTATCCTAAACCATGTCTCATATACCAGGCGAGCAAGCAGCATGACACACAGTCAACGCAAAGCTCCAGCGCGGTACGATCTATCGTTAAGGCCCAGCCCGTTCAAATGGCCGTCGGCTGGTATCCCCTTGGGTCCCAGACCCCCAGGTTTACCTTAACTCAACAAAACAGGTGCGAGCAAGGTTCCCGCACTTTCTCAAAACCCTCGTGCGAGTTAAAACTCCCGCACGGTACATCAAGGCATTAAAACGGGTGCGAGCTAACGCTTCAACACCAAATCTCATCTCAAAACTGATAGGTGGCTATTTTCTCTTTTAAAACTCAAAACACGTTTATTCATACAGCATGCCTCTTCATGCTAAAACATGTAAAATTAGCCAACCTATCATCAACATTTCTCAATCATCAATAACAATATAAAATTGAGAACATCCTTGAAAACATGCATATCATGCTATTTCCTTACCCTATCCCATTTCTCAATACATATATACATCATGGTACTTTTCATACTTCCACATCATTTCATAAAATTATAATATCGTACTAGTCCTAGCAATATATCTACGAAATTACGGTAAATACGTACGAACATCTCTATAGCTAACACACAGTCCCTTACCTCGTTTTACTTGTGTGCAACTATCCGCCTTTATGCTTCTTGTGTTCTCATCTCACTCGCTCCGGCGTATCATCTGAAACTGAAATTCATCCATCAAACACTCGAGTTAACGTTTCTAACTCTTGCTCAACTAATCATTTATTCAATGCCTTAAATACATATTTTACCCTTTGTGGTAAATCTCACAATTTTATCCCAATATCAACATGTCCAAACCATTCCCACAACCTAATCATCCACTCAAGATATCTCATTTATCATAAACACTTCCACACTCCACTTTCTCACACTTGACTATTTCTAAGTTATATTCATTTCATACCATTCTAGGTAGTCCTATCCACAACATGCACACCCAAATATCTTTATAATCATTAACTAAACCAATGTACTTGGATTTGTGCATTAGAAGTTACCTCATTGGATTTCCTCTTGCTCCAATTAGGATTGCCCTTTATCCCTTCAATCCATCAAATGGGGAAATGCCTCTAGACTATGTTGTTCTTCTTTTTGTTGTGAACAACTTTGTCTCTAATAGACTCTCCTTAAATCTCACTGAAAATGGCTGGATTTAGGGGTGAGAAAGCTAGGTTTTCTTTGAGTTGAAGTGAGAGGAAATGGTTTATCCCGAAATTCTGATGATCCAACTGCTCCCATTTATAGTTTTGACCTGATGAGATCGATCTTCCTTGGGTGGAGATCGATCTGTTCCTCTAAAATCCCTCTTTTCTAAGACATTTTAAAGGCAGGAGATCGATCTGTAGAGGCTAGAGATCGATCTGCTGTCAAACAGAAGCTTAAGGAGATCGATCTGGTCTTATGGGAGATCGATCTGCTTACAACCCGAGAGCTAAAGAGATCGATCTACTTCCTTTGGAGCTCGATCTGTTCCCTTCCATTTCTCACATAAGAGCATTCTGGCTCTCCCAGATCGATCTCTCATCCTATGAGATCGATCTGGCCTTCACAAATTCCAGATTTCTTACAGTTTTTTTTGCAACAACCCTTACCAAACACCCTTAATTTGCTACCATGATCATTTCCTCATTCATTCATCTTTGAGACTTGAAAATGGGATCCATCCTCACTACATACACATTAAAACTTGTGTAGAATCTTTGTATGACCAAATATATACGATATTACTCGAATGGAAATATACACTTATGTAAATCTTTCCTTCCATTTTACTATACTACTCAAATTCCATTTCGATTACATTCTTCTCGTGTTCAAGTTTATTTCTCCCTACTCATTCATAATGCAACTTGTATGTATAATCACAATTCTTATTACAAGTGCGTACATAATCTTATAAACTTACATTGCATATACTTCACATTACAATACATCATCTTACTTATGATTTAATTTACATTCCCATGTTCCTATATACAGCTATACATGTACGGGGTCTCACATTCTCCCCCACTTAGAGAATTTGGTCCTCCAAATTAGAACCAATTCAATCCATGAATAATTCGGGATACTTTTCCCGCATCAAACTTTCCAGTTCCCATGTGGCCTCTTCCACAGTGTGATGTTGCCACAAAACCTTAACCAATGAAATCGTCTTGTTCCGCAACACCTTCTCTTTCCTGTCCAACACCCTGATCGGTCTCTTGACATACGACATATCTTTTTTGAGCTCCAACGGTTCATAACTAATTACATGTGTCGGATCCGGGTAGTACTTCCGAAGCATAGAAACGTGGAAGACATTGTGGACTTCTGCTAGCTCAGGTGGTAAGGCTAGCCTATATGCTCCTTCTCCTACTCTATCCAAAATCTCGAAGGGACCAATGTAACGAGGACTTAATTTTCCTTTCTTCCCAAACCTCATTATTCCCTTAGAAGGAGATACTTTCAAAAATACGAACTCGCCAACATCAAACTCAAGTGGTCTCCGTCTCCTATCAGGATAGCTCTTTTGTTGACTTTGAGCTGTTCGCAGCCTCTCGCATATTATCTGAACATCCTCGGAGGCTTGCTTAACCAAATCGGGAGCGAGCAATTGTCTGTCACCAACTTCTTCCCAACCAATGGGTAATCAGCATCTACGACCGTATAGTGCCTCATAAGGGGCCATACCAATACTTGAGTGATGACTGTTATTGTAGGCGAACTCAATCATGGCAAGTGATCATCCCATGAGCCTCTAAAATCCAGCACACACGCTCTCAACATATCCTCCAGGGTCTGTATAGTCCTCTCTGACTGACCATCTATCTGAGGATGAAAAGCGGTGCTAAAACTCAACTGGGTCCCCATCGCTTCTTGGAAATGTCTCCAAAAGTGGGAAGTGAAGTGGGCATCCCGATCAGAAACAACACTCACTGGGACTCCATGCAATCTCACTATTTCTCGCACATACAGGTTCGCCAGTGCACTCAATGTATCTGTAGATCTCATGGCTAAGAAATGTGCCGATTTCGTTAACCGATCTACTATCACCCATATCACATCATGGTTCCTACGAGTTCTCGGTAATCCCATCACAAAATCCATGGTGACATGCTCCCACTTCCATGTTGGTATCGATAGAGGTTGTAATAATCCTCCTGGTTTCTGATGTTTGACTTTTACTTGCTGACAAATGAGACATCTAGCGACATACTCAGCTATGTCTCTCTTCATTCCAGACCACCAATATGCTTTTCGGAGATTTTGATACATTTTACTACTCCCCGGGTGTATCGTGTATCTCGACGAGTGTGCCTCTAATAAGATCAGCTTTCTCAGCTCTACATCCTTAGGAACACATATTCTATTTCTAAACCTTAGTATTCCATCTGGACTAAATATAAAATCGGCACCCTTCCCTTTTCGGATTTGGCTAATCATGCCAATACACCATTGATCAATTTGCTAAGCTTGTCGGATTCTCTCAATCAACTCCGGTTCTAATCTCAAGCTAGCAATAATCCCATAGCTGCCGATCTCAGGTAGGGTCATATCCAGACTACAGTTCGTGAATTGTTCCAACAACTCGTGCTCTCTAACCATCATATGAGATACCAACCCAAGACTCTTCGGACTCAATGCATCGGCAACCACATTTGCCTTCCCCGGATGGTATAAGATCTCACAATCATAGTCCTTGAGGAGTTCCAACCACCTCCTCTGTCTCATGTTTAACTCCTTTTGTGAGAATAGATATTTCAGACTCTTATGATCCGTAAAGATCTGAAATCTCTCACCATATAAGTAGTGGCGCCATATCTTCAGCGCAAACACTACGGCCGCTAACTCCAAATCGTGAGTGGGGTAGTTCTTCTCATGATCTTTCAGCTGTCTAGATCCATAAGCTACTACCCTTCCATCTTGCATCAAAACACAGCCTAGTCCTTGATGCGAAGCATCTGTATACACCGAGTAATTCCCTGAACTGTTAGGGATGACAAGAACTGGCGCGGTAGTTAATCTGCGCTTAAGTTCCTGAAAACTCCTCTCACAAGCTTCATCCCATGAAAACTCCACACTCTTCCTCGTAAGACGTGTCAATGGAGCAGCTAATCTAGAGAAACCTTCTACAAATCTCCTGTAGTAACCAGCCAAACCCAGAAAACTTCTGATCTCTGTGACTATCCTAGGTTGTTCCCACTGAACAACTGCCTCAATCTTGGATGGATCTACTGACACCCCATCCTTCGATATAACATGGCCTAGAAAAGAAATTTGTTCTAACCAAAAGTCACATTTGTTAAGCTTGGCATATAACCTTTTCTCTCTGAGGGTCTGCAAAATAATCCTTAAGTGCTGCTCATGCTCTTCTCTGGACCTTGAATACACCAATATATCATCAATGAAGATAATTACGAATTGGTCCAGGTATGGCTTGAATACTTCGTTCATTAGGGCCATAAAAGCTGCCGGCGCATTGGTCAACCCAAAAGGCATCACTAAAAATTCGTAATGGCCATAGCGGGTACGAAATGCTGTCTTGGGCACATCCTCCTTCCGAATCTTCAATTGATGATACCCAGACCTCAGATCGATCTTGGAGAAGATCTGTGCTCCCCGAAGTTGATCCAATAAATCGTCAATGCGTGGTAAGGGGTACTTATTCTTGATTGTAGCCTTGTTCAACATCCGATAGTCGATGCACAACTTGAGGCTCCCATCTCTCTTCTTCACAAATAGTACCAGGGCTCCCCATGGTGAGACGCTCGGTCTTATGAACCCTTTCTCTAACAACTCTTGCAGCTGTTTCCTTAATTCCTCTAACTCAACTGGAGCCATCCTATATGGTGACTTCGATATTGGTTCGGTTCCAGGCGTCAAGTCTATACCGAATTCTGTTTCTCTATCAGGTGGCAATCCTGGTAGATCGTCTGGAAAGACATCAGGGAATTCTCTGACCACTAAGATGTCCTCCATATCCGGGTGTACTTTGTTCAAATCCACCACATAAGCAATAAACCTTCAAAACAACACTCAAGCCATTTATACCAAAGTACTTTACTTAACACAAAATTTAAGATTTCATTTCTTCTCTTAAAATCTTACAACACATTCTTCAGGTAGAGAAAACTTAATGGACTTAGAATGACAGTCTATGACAGCATGATTGGCGAATAACCAATCCATTCCCAAAATTACATCAATGTCATACATATTCAACAAAATCAAGTTGGCTGTCATGCACTTATCTCCCACCCTCACTTTACAATCTTTATACACTTGTTCAACTAATTGGCTAACTCTCATTGGAGTACTTATTAGTAAAGTCCTACTCAAGTATGTGGGCTCTACAAAACCTTTTAACTTAGATGCACATGCAGGTGATATGAAGGAATGCGTAGCACCAGAATCAAACAAAGCAATAACCTCTAAATTGAAAATCAAGATTGTACCTTTTATCACTTCAGAAGAGGTATCAGCCGATGCCTGGTCTATCGCATACACCCTGCCTTGACCCACAACTTGTTTTCCTTTTTCTTCAGCCGAGGCTTTCTTTCTTGCAGGAGGTGCAACTGTAGGAACCCTCTCTGGCTCTTTACCCCTCTGTGGAATTGCCTCAACTATCTCCGGGCACTCTCTGGCATAATGTCCAAATTTACCACATCTGAAGCATCGGGTACCCTGAAGATGACATGGCCTACCACCATGGTATCGACCGCATAACCTACACTGATCTGTAGTCGATCGGGGTCCACCAATCACTATACCCTTGGCTGGTGTCTGAGTCGGAGGCATAAAAGGTCTAGCAACCTTTTTCTGGAACTCATCTACCTCTCTCCGACGTTTACTCATGAATTTTTGACCAAATTTGGCACTCTTGCCATCTCCCAGCTTCCTCGGTCCCTTGTCCTTACCCCAACTAAACTCAAAAATCTGCAAGTCATAATCTTGCTCACATAACTGGGCCCGTCGCACAGCCTCTCTATATGTAGCGACATCAAATGGGGCCAACTTCGCTCGGATCGAAGGCCTCAGTCCATCTATAAATCTACGGACTCTGATAGCCTCACTCCTGATCGAGTCCGGATCATATCTACCCAGTGAAGTGAATCGTGACTCGTACTCATCAACTGTTCGATTCCCTTGAGTCAGATTCAGAAATTCCATCTGTAGTCTCCGTCGAGCAGTATCTGGGATGTATTGCTCTCTGAAAACGTCCAAGAACATATCCCAAGTGATAACCATTCCTTGAGCTCTTAACATCGGCCTAGTGGACTTCCACCAGTGCTCTGCTTCGCCTCTCAATACAAAGGCCGCAAGTGCTACTCTCTCCGTAGCTGAACATCTACAGAAGTCGAATAACTTCTCCATTTGACTGATCCAGTCCTCAGCCACCGTTGGATCCTTTATCCCGCTAAACGAAGGAGGCTTAAAGTCCATAAAGTGCCTCAATCTTTCCATATCACAATCATATCCATACCCCAAATCATCATCATGCTGATGTGGGGCTACCGGAGGAGGTACCGGTCGAATATGAGGTTCCCGTGGCCTAGCCGATTCAGCTTGCGCAGGTGCAACATTCTCAGGTTCAGGTGCAGCTGCTGGGGGATTCGGTGCAGCCTGTCCCGCTGTACTAGGTGTACCCTCAAACCTAGCCATGATCTGACCCATCATGGTCATCATCGTGCGCATGTCTTCCTCCAATCGAGTTATTTGAGGATCAGAAGCCTCTATCTGTTCCTGGGGCTCATGACTAGAGGATGATCTACTGTGCCTCTCAGTCCTGCCATTTTACCCTCGAGCTCTTGAGCTCTCTCCCCTCTTGCGGTGTCTCTCAGGCATAACTCACTAGCCTGATAACTTTCCTGCGTTATAACAAACATTTAATTCACTACCAGCTTCGCACACACATTTGTATCTAAATATCGCACAGTAACTTGGGGATGTATGTTTTCTTAGTCCTAAACATCAACTCACATCAGACCAACCATGCTCTGATACCAAACCTGTCATGCCTCGCTTTTATGAACCCTTCTATCCATACATTCTCTACTACGGTTGGGCTGTGAGAAGATGCAATTACTAAAAATTCATTCATTTACAGCGGAATATTTAAAACTTTAAGTCACACTCCCAGGTGTGTGTGTAAATACACAAAATTAATTGTATAAATACCATGTGCTTACATATCATCCCCATAATACTGTTTACAATTCCAAGATATAACTGTGCGATACGATATATTAGATACAAAATACTCGTGTATACAAATCTTATACCTTTACAGATTGTGGGAGCTGTTTAGCACAAAAGATCTAGAGATCACCGCTCTCTTACTTCTCAGTACCTGGAGGGGGAAAATAGTGGGATGAGCAAACCACGGCTCAGTAAGGAAATGTATGCTAGCAGGTAGATATCGTACTACCTACATAGCCCATGCATGCATAAACCAAAACCATGGTTTCGTTATAAATGGAAATATCATACGAACAATGCATTTAAACATATATTTCTCAATAGCATTTTCGTGTAAATCAAATGTCAGACTTCCATTTAAAACATGCTCATAAATAGTGCCCTCACGGCACGAATGTGAAATTAGAGATCTATCAAAAACATGAAATCTCTTTCACTTCTCAAATCATTCTTTCTCGCAAATCTCTTTCTTTTCTGAGATTGTCTCTGTTTCTCGAATCTCTGAGACAGGCATGGAATTTTCGACAATCAAATATCCACGACTTATGGCCACAGTCAGTGATCCCAGGCCTCACTGATTAGGTGTGCACAGGGTATCACTTCGCCTGAAGGGGGATGGGTCAGTCCTACCCTCCGGTTCATCTCAATCCACCTCAACTCCTCGCATACTCACGATGAAGGTACGTCGTGTGTCATCTACGCGATACTCGTACTCACGTGCACCCAGCACGGTACATAGTATACCAACGGGTGACTACACTATTCTACGTACGACCGTAGACCCAAGTCCATACTCCAACTCCGATGGACTTTTTATCCTAAACCATGTCTCATATACCAGGCAAGCAAGCAGCGTGACACACAGTCAACGCAAAGCTCCAGCGCGGTACGATCTATCGTTAAGGCCCAGCCCGTTCAAATGGCCGTTGGCTGGTATCCCCTTGGGTCCTAGACCCCCAGGTTTACCTTAACTCAACAAAACAGGTGCGAGCAAGGTTCCCGCACTTTCTCAAAACCCTCGTGCGAGTTAAAACTCCCGCACGGTACATCAAGGCATTAAAACGGGTGTGAGCTAACGCTTCAACACCAAATCTCATCTCAAAACTGATAGGTGGCTATTTTCTCTTTTAAAACTCAAAACACGTTTATTCATACAGCATGCCTCTTCATGCTAAAACATGTAAAATTAGCCAACCTATCATCAACATTTCTCAATCATCAATAACAATATAAAATTGAGAACATCCTTGAAAACATGCATATCATGCTATTTCCTTACCCTATTCCATTTCTCAATACATATATACATCATAGTACTTTTCATACTTCCACATCATTTCATAAAATTATAATATCGTACTAGTCCTAGCAATATATCTACGAAATTGCGGTAAATACGTACGAACATCTCTATAGCTAACACACAGTCCCTTACCTCGTTTTACTTGTGTTCAACTATCCGCCTTTATGCTTCTTGCGTTCTCATCTCGACTCGCTCCGACGTATCATCCGAAACTGAAATTCATCCATCAAACACTCGAGTTAACATATCTAACTCTTGCTCAACTAATCATTTATTCAATGCCTTAAATACATATTTTACCCTTTGTGGTAAATCTCACAATTTTATCCCAATATCAACATGTCCAAACCATTCCCACAACCTAATCATCGACTCAAGATATCTCATTTATCATAAACACTTCCACACTCCACTTTCTCACACTTGACTATTTCTAAGTTATATTCATTTCATACCATTCTAGGTAGTCCTATCCACAACATGCACACCCAAATATCTTTATAATCATTAACTAAACCAATGTACTTGGATTTGTGCATTAGAACTTACCTCATTGGATTTCCTCTTGCTCCAATTAGGATTGCCCTTTATCCCTTCAATCCATCAAATGGGGAAATGCCTCTAGACTATGTTGTTCTTCTTTTTGTTGTGAACAACTTTGTCTCTAATAGACTCTCCTTAAATCTCACTGAAAATGGCTGGATTTAGGGGTGAGAAAGCTAGGTTTTCTTTGAGTTGAAGTGAGAGGAAATGGTTTATCCCGAAATTCTGATGATCCAACTGCTCCCATTTATAGTTTTGACTTGATGAGATCGATCTTCCTTGGGTGGAGATCGATCTGTTCCTCTAAAATCCCTCTTTTCTAAGACATTTTAAAGGCAGGAGATCGATCTGTCGAGGCTAGAGATCGATCTGCTGTCAAACAGAAGCTTAAGGAGATCGATCTGGTCTTATGGGAGATCGATCTGCTTCCAACCCGAGAGCTAAAGAGATCGATCTGCTTCCTTTGGAGATCGATCTGTTCCCTTCCATTTCTCACATAAGAGCATTCTGGCTCTCCCAGATCGATCTCTCATCCTATGAGATCGATCTGGCCTTCACAAATTCCAGATTTCTTGCAGTTTTTTTCTGCAACAACCCTTACCAAACACCCTTAATTTGCTACCATGATCATTTCCTCATTCATTCATCTTTGAGACTTGAAAATGGGATCCATCCTCACTACATACACATTAAAACTTGTGTAGAATCTTTGTATGACCAAATATATACGATATTACTCGAATGGAAATATACACTTATGTAAATCTTTCCTTCCATTTTACTATACTACTCAAATTCCATTTCGATTACATTCTTCTCGTGTTCAAGTTTATTTCTCCCTACTCATTCATAATGCAACTTGTATGTATAATCACAATTCTTATTACAAGTGCGTACATAATCTTATAAACTTACATTGCATATACTTCACATTACAATACATCATCTTACTTATGATTTAATTTACATTCCCATGTTCCTATATACAGCTATACATGTACGGGGTCTCACAAGATGTAATGTAAGTAGGAGTAGGGTGTGTAATGGAAGTTAGGAGTAGTGTTAGTGTATAAGTAGTGTTAGAGTAGCTTAGTTAGATTAGTTTAGTTTTTATTTTTAGAAGTTTTTCCCGAAAACCAATTTTTATTTTACTATTAATCTTCATTTGTTATCTCTAATGAATAGCTTTTCATGTTTTAATTGCTGCCGCATTTGCTCATCCTTCTTCTCGGTTCTGTTAAATCTACTTCTTTTATTTTTCAAGTGTTATTTACATAGCTTAACTCCTAGTGTAGCTCTCGATTTCCAAAAAGAAAAAATTTGCTTATGTTTTTTATTTGACAAACCTGTATCATTTCTTGCTCTCGGTTTGCAACTTTTATGTTTCTTTGCTCTCGGGTTGCTTAGTAAGTCAGTTTTGCTCTTTTGATTTTCTATGGTTATTCGGGTAGTGGAGTCTTGATGCAACCGAATGGCATGAAGAAGGCTACACGACTTATTAAGTGTGATAGCAGAGTGAGTGTGGCAAACTTAAGGGCTAACCGAGCATGAAGCAATAGGATTGGAGAAGGCTGAACCGAGAAGAACAGGCCTTGTTTGGTATGAGTAAGCTGCTAGTCGAATGGACCTCACTAAATCGAAACCAAATTGCATCATGGCAGAGGACCAACCCAGAAAATCACTCTCTGTTCTCCCCTGTTTCGTTATTTCCATTACTTCATTTTTCAGTTTTACATTCTATTAACAGGAGCATGAACAAACAGTCTAGTCAGTGAGCATGATTAGCAGCATTTGGACAGAGTCGAGAGTAAGAAGCAATCTGATACCGTGGGTACAGCAGGTCGTGTGCAAGACAGGAGCCAGATAAACATTAATGCAGAACACAGAGCAGTAGCTGGACATTGCCATGGAGAAGAAGAAGAAGGAGCAGGTCTGGGCAGGCAGGAACGTGGGGTTGGTATGCTGTGCTGGGTTGTTACAGGAATTGAAGCTACACACGAATCCGAGGCAGAGTTGGTGGATAGCAAACTAGGATAGAATCGAGAACAAGCAAGCTGGACATACCTGGCCAAAATCGAGAACAAAATGAATCAAAAAATGTTGAAGACATGCACAGTAGCTGTGCAAATCGGGACCACTTTGATGTTTTGAAAAATTGATTAAGGCTTGTTTGGCATTTATCTTATGCACAATAATCCATTTTTTCTTGATTAGTTCATGAATTAGATTTAATTATGTCCTTAGTTCATTTTTATTTTATCATGCATTAGTTAAGTTAGATTAAATTTGTTACATGCATTAGTTAGATTCTATTGTTAAGTTAGTAATTAGATATAGTTAGGAGTAATTTAGAATTAATATTTTAGATATGTAGTTTTATAGTTATTTTCTTAATTTTCTAGGATTTTATTTTCATTAAGTTTTTATTTAGCTTAATTTGCATTTTTATTAATTAGTCTAATTACATGCATATTTGATTTTAGGGTAGTTTAATTGTAGTTTAATTAATCTTGTTTTGTTGTTTTCATATTTGCATTCTATTTTAATTGCGTTAATGATTTTTTTACTGTTTTAATTTCTTTTGTAGGTACTTGCCTTTAATTGCTCAGAGTTTTGTAAGTAATTTTAACTCGGTTTTATTTTCTTTATTTTATAGTTTTTATTATTTTCAGTATTGTTAGCCATGTAGATCACTCCCTTAAATTTCATAATTTGCTAGAATATACTTAGGGTAAGATTAACTGGTAGTTAATTAGGCTGATCAACTTCTCTGAGGGACGATAACTCAAGACTCAAATCCCAATATTACTTGTACGACCCGTGCACTTGCGAACAATACCTTCTGGGCGTGTCATCTACTCACAACAACTATATAAATATACTTTGAGTTGGTGTATTGGAAACTCACCTAGTATGACTTTCCTCTTTTCCAAGTTTAGAAGACTCTTTAGTTCCTTCAATTTAACAAGTTGAAGTTTTGATTCTAAGCTATATTGTTCTTCTCTTCACAATGAACAACTTTGCTCTAATAACTTTTTCTCAAATCTTTTTGGAAATGCGATGGTTTTAGAGTAAGAAAGCTAGGTTAATGTTAAAAATGGAGGAAATTTGGGTTTTCTTGTGAAAATGGAGATTCAGCTGCCCAGTTTTTATAGAAATCACGTTACGAGATCGATCTTCAAGGGTGGAGATCGATCTGCCCTTGCTTATTTTCCTTCAAAATTTGGCATTTCAGACTAAGGGATCGATCTGTTTTCTGCTTGAGATCGATCTGCCTTATTGCATAAGATCGATCTGCTAGGGTCAAGAGATTGATCTTTCCTTGGTTTTTGCCATCGAATTCTCAGGTTTTAAAAGAGGGAGATCGATCTTTTCATTGAGGAGAGATCGATCTTTGCTTTACAAAGGCTTGAGGAGATCGATCTGCCCATTAGGGAGAGATCGATCTGCTCTTGACAAAATCAAATGGAGATCGATCTGTGATTAGGAGGAGATCGATCTCAACTAGGCAGAGGTAATGTAGATCGATCTGCTCATTGGGGAGATCGATCTGCTTAATGGAGAGATCGATATGGCCTTGTCAGATTGACTTGAAATTGTTCTGCTTGCACAAAGGATCGATCTGTCATGGATAGGAGATCGATTTTGTCATGACCCATTCTAACAAAATCACTACAAAATTTTTTGCTTTTTCTATACTTCTCACCTCCTTGTGACAATTCCATTTTCAACGAGTTGGGCTATGAGTCAGTAATAATCCCAACTCTTATCCCAATTGATCATATCTTTCTTACCATGGTAATAAGGTTAAAATTTCAGATAGTGCAATAATAAGTACATATATTATACAACTGTATGTACATATGTTTCCATATATTTACATCCCCCATAATTATATTAGTTACAATATTGTGCTATTAATTGTTTAGATACAAAACTATACGATGTGTATACCTGATTCGCGATGGGAACAGTGAAAAATTTGGGATGCAGTCTCTACCCGCTCTCGACTACTGTAGATGCTCTGTGGAGGGTGGAAAATGAAAGGGTGAGCATAAACAGCTCAGTAAGGCAATAATGTAAGCAGGTAGATAACTACACTATCTACATGCTGATAATATCATGATATAAAATTGTTTATATTTGGAGCATGAGATATGACTAAAACGATGCCATATGTATGTATATCATATAAGAGAAATCATGAAATTGACATATAAAATCAACATGGAAAAATCATCATGTATGACATCTCATGCTCGTCACATTAAAACTTATTAATTTCATTATAAACTCTTCACTTTAAAACTTATTTGTTTAATCATAAACTCATCACATCAAGGCTAAACCCATCACTCGGGAATACCTTGATTCATTAAATCACATCTCTTTTAAAAAACATAAATTGGGACATTACCCCTCCTTCGGGTTTATCCTGGTCTATCCAGACCGTATGATATCATGTGAGGCATGTAGGTTATTGTATGAAAATCGAGGACTATGGCCATACTTTGTCCCTGTGATCCCAAGCTACACGGATCCCGGTGTGCGGGGTATCACAACTGCAACGGGAGGTGGGGTCAATTCCTACCCACCAGAATAGCAAGTAACATCATAGAGTCATCATGACTGCACGATACAGCGTACTCCGTGTGACATACACGGTACATCGTACTCCATGGACCCATATCATAGTCTGGGGGTGCTTGCCGTAGGTCTTATCCACCCCAATACTATGTCGATAACCAACCCATGTCTCAAAGTATACGTGAGAGCATCTCAACTCTCTGTGACACACAGTCTACAAGAGGCTTCCGCACGACTATATACATGTCAACTCACGTCTAGTGCGAGCGAAGCTCCAGCACCACGCTATGCATATCATGATATCTAAAATCTCGTGCGAGCGAAGTTCCAGCACGGTTTTGTGCACACACAAATTTCTCATATGAGCAATGCTCCAGTATGACTTTTTATGAGAAATAAAGCAGTAAACTTGAGTGCGAGTAAGACTCTAGCACTCTTTTTACTTGTATAAATACGATAGGTGGCTAAATTTTGATAAAACATCTTTTTAAAATAGTAACCGGTATAAACCGGTACCCTTTCGTATAATTCATGAAATCAATAGCCAACCTATATGCATATTTGCTTAAATCAAAGCAATATAATCATATAAAACATTAAAACATGATAATCATGCAATTTATCTGCCTTACTACCCTTTTTGTAAATTTTACTCCCAGGGGCAAAATCATCTTTTTCTTTATTCACCTATGCCCCGGTTTTTGCAAAATTATTATTTCGTTTCTAGATAGTTTAAGAAATTCTAGACCCTGTAAATCCCCTCAAAATTACGTATAGGTATCTTTATGCACCTACAAAATTCCCTTACCTGGAATCGCGCGCAGACTTAACCTGTCTCGATGATACCTAATCTCTCAGTCCAAATGAGCGCCAACCAAAGGTACGTAACTGCATATAACCACACAGTTGAGGTCAATTCAATTATCTTGATCAGTATATCGCATTTACTGACCAACTTTAAGGTATTGGGCCCTATCTACCTTATTGGGTCTCGGTCCATTTTCAGCCCTTTTATTTTTATTAATTCCCTTTTTTGGGTATACCGGGCTCATGCAGCTTATCGATAATTATTGGGCTTCGTTCTAAACTCATTGGATAGCCCATATTCCATTTATGGCAATTACATTACAATTCCGAAAAATATTCCTTTCTATATGAAATTAATCCATAATTTCGTAAAAAAATCAAAGCTCTATATTAAAGAACTCATTTTGCCGAAATTAAAACGTACTTACCTGATATGATGCGGGGTACGAAAGTCAGAGCTCAATCGGCTCTCGTTCGGTCTCTACCGTAAATCTGCACAGTTAGGTAAATCCGGGTTACTTTTCATTAAAATAATATTAAATAAATTCTCAAAAATTTACCCGTAGGTCAATCTCGACCCTCGGTCAACTTACCCGAATCTCGAGTCGTCCCTAGTAAATTTTCTTTCCTTTTCCCTTTTTCCTTTCTTTTCTTTTCTTTTCTTTTCTTTTCTTTTCTTTTCTTTTCCTTTCCTCTTTCCTTCCTTTTCCCTCCTTTTCCTTCCCTTTCCTTTCGGCCAAATGGTGTCGTTTCTGTCACTTTGCTGTCGTCGGCGTTTTCGGCGGTCTTGCCGATCGATACCGGTCTCAAAAGAATCGGCTCCTCCCCCTGAACGCGTCGGTGGCTTCCGTTCAAGCCCAGTCACGGTGGTTCACCGGGAATCGACCCATTTCTCCCTCGATTTTCCTTCGCTCCCATCGGCGTCCTCCGGTCACTTGACTGCGCGTCTCCGGTGTCCACGTGATCATCGGCCTCTCCTCTTCCTCCTCGGTTGCTCATCGGCGGTCAAGGATGGCCGGTGTCTCCTCAACCTCGTCGGTTCTCGTGGGTCGTTTTCGGTTTCTGTTTTTCGGGTTCTCCCGAGTTTTTCGATTTTCAGCTTTTTTTTATTATTATTATTATTTAACAATTTGTTTTATTATTAAAATATTCATTAAAATAGTCTAAAATAATTTGAAAATATCTACAATTCTATTATTTTATTCCAAATAAATAAATTTAATTTAATTTAATTTGTTTATTATATTTTTAATCATTTTTTCGGTATAATTTCTCCGTTTTTTCGAGATATTGTCCAGGGTGACTTTTCGATATTTCTAAAAATTCCGGATCTTGATCAATTGGACTCAAAATTATATAATTTCCTCATTATTGATCAAGATATTCTAAATCCTTATTTTTAATTAAAATTTTCTTATCGAATTTATCCCGAATTTCGATCTTTTGATCGTTTTACCCCTGCACTTGTTTCGGAACCAAATTAACCTAACTTTCCTTCATACATCCACCATCTTTTCTTATTTAATTTTGTATTTTCGGTAAACTTCATTTTCGATCCTTTTTGTTTGGCCTGTGATCATTTCGATCCGTATTTGGCTACTTTCGACGTTCACCGAGATTTCATTTTTATTCTACTTGTAAATTGTATTTCAGTCAAAGCTCTTCTTATGATTCATTGAATATATGAAAATGTACATCACATGAATCATAAGGAAATACATCAATAGATAATAAAAGTGGGTCTTACATAATGGAGCTCAATGGTACCAGGGGTGTCGAATCAGGCATGATGTCCTGAGTTCAAACCCTTGGGGACCCGTCCTGGGTGAGCATAGCCGTGATGGGCTGGAGATGGGCTTGCCCCCCAGACCCAAAAGCGGACAATACGTGGAGTTGTTGAGACCTGTAAGCCTATGACCTGGTGTGGGGCGGGCAGCAGGGACCTCAAAGATTTGACCTTCATCCGGGGCATTCCTACCGCATTTTCCCATATTTTTCCAAATTTAAACTCCCATCCAATCCATTCAATATCCGTTTTGCATTTCATTCACACTTAACACTTAAAGACATCCAATTCTTATGATTCATCTGTACTTTAACTTGTCTGTACATCATGAAAATCATAAGATTACATAGAATTTTATAGGTCTTACACCTACTACCAACCCTTCTCTTTTATCTTGACTCGAGATAAGCTGCATTATTGTATAACACATAGCGCAGACAGAGTCAAAAGTATTATTTGATGTAAAAATAATTTTGTAATTTTTAATTTATTAAAAATTAGTATTTTGTATAAAATGATATTTAATTATTTATGAATTTCATAAATATCTAATATATATTAAAAAAATTTATCATACAAACTCATATATAATGTCCTCAATAGTTATATTTTTCTCATTACAAATGTGATAATTCTATTTTTAATAGAATTATTTGTGCTTAATTTCTTAATTAATTATTTAAATTCCCAATTTATTTTATTAATTATCCCATTTATTTAATTAAAATTCTTTAATGTGTAGGTAAATTAAATCCGGATGAAACTCACTCATTTCAGTTAAAATTGGGCTGAAAACGGGTAAAAGGAGACTGGACCACTTCCAATTTGCAGACCGAGTCACTAGTCGTCTGGACACGCGTGATACCAGGTGTCCATATATTATTCCCTCTAAAACAATAAGATCGACGGACACCGTGCCAACCTTCTGGAAGACTCACGCTGGGCCACATCGCACAGCCAATTGGACAAAAAGATGAGTGACATGGAAATATCTACTCTGCAGCAAATCAAAGGAAGACAAGTGGCCAAACAATGCCAACTCATCTAGGATGGAAAATTACCATTGTACCTTTAAGTGTGTGTATAAATAGAACATGATGGCAATTGAAACAAATCAAGTAGTGTAGATAGCCTACGGTAGAATTTTGGGTAGGAGTAGTGTAGAGTAATTTAAGAGTAGTTTTAGTTTTATTTTTTCTTTTAAGCTTTTTCGATCAATTTTTTTCCACCAATTGTTATTTTATTCTTGTTTAGCTACTGTTCATGTTAATTTCCAATTGCTTTATTTTATGAATAGTTTCATGGTTCCAATTTTCTTAGTTTTAGCATTAATTTTTATTCATCATGTTTTGTATTCTCGGTTTCACAAGTTTATTTTTGTCTAAGTTTAAGATTTAATAATTTATTTTTTCTGCAAAGTTCATCTTCACGATTAGTTTATGTTTCCATTTTTCCTTCTCAAGCTCTCAGGTTTGCATGTTCTGGGCAGAACCAAGAGACCTTTTTTTTTTTTTTTTACATGAATCATCATTTCATTAATATTTTCTAATTCTTATGCTTTCTTACATTCGATCTTTCTTGTTACTCTTTAAGTGGTGTATTGCATGATGATTGGCATAAAGCAAACGGGATTGGTTAAGGCTGAACCAAGAAGAATGCTTGATAGTGGCCACTGGATTTTTCATTTTCTTGTTTATTGCTCTTTTCATTATATTTTAGTTTAAGATTAAGCAGCTAGTTTAAGACCGTTTGTGCATTGATTTTTCTGTTCTCTTTCATTTTGCAGAGGCTGAGTGACGCGAGGAAGTTGCTGGTCGGTGATGGATTGCACTGAACATAGGATGGACTCCACCATAGCAGTGGACCGAACCAGCAATCCATACCTCTGTTCTCCCCTGTCTTAGAATGCTTCTACTGTTCATCTTTTTTCTTTGTTTTAGCTTTTAGTTTCAGTCATTTTAAGTTTTTTTTTTTTTGTTCTTCATTTACTGCTGTAAACTTGCATTTTACCAATGTTTGCTGGTCTGCTTTGCTGAGCATAGCAGGAAAAGTTTTTATGTGCTGCTCGACAAGATGTGGTGATAGCAGCTGTTGTGTGTGCGTCTTGCTCCAGTAACCAGTGCCCAGTTGATGCAAAGATACGGCTTGGAATGATGTTGGTTGTGGTGCAGAAAATGAAGCCAAGCGTGACCTCTGGAGCTTGTATTTCTCTGTTTTACGATTTCCTCTAGATAGATGGCAACAGTATATGACAGAACATGGAGTAGCAATTGGAGTAGGTTGTGATCAGCACGGTATGTCGAGGACCCATGTAGCAAAAAATCGTGTAACAACAGCTGGATGTAGGGAGGCAGCCTGGATGCAGCACCGACAGGATTTGGCGCAGAAGTTCACGGACATCACTTGGAAATAGAAGCAGGACAGCAGCTGGATAGAACCGAGGCCATCACCTGGAGATGAAGAACATGTACAGTGCATCAAAATCGGGACTACTCGGCTGGCAAGATTGGTTAAGGCCTTGTTTGGCCATTGCATTTTAGCTACAAAATTCATTTTCATGCATTTTAGAATAGCTTAAGTTCAATTTAATTTGTTAGACTAAGAAATTAGAGTTTTAAATTTATTTGCATGATTAATTATAGTTCAATTGCTTGATTAGTTCAGAATTTAGATTTAATTATGTCATTAGTTAATTTTTATTTGAGTAATAGGTGTTACAATTAGAATTAAATTATAGTAAAATCATTTTATACATTTTTAAGTTTTCATTTTAAATTAAAAAAATATATTTATCATGCATTAGTTAGATTTTATTGTTAAGTTAGTAATTAGATATAATTAGGATTAATTTAGAATTAATATTTTAGACATTTAGACTTGTAGTTATTTTTTAAATTTTTCTAGGATTTTATTTCACTAAATTTTAAGTTAGTTTAATTTGCATTTTTATTAAGTAGTTTAATTACATGCATATTTTATTTTAGGTTTGTTTAATTTTAATTTAATTAATTTTGTTGCTTTATTTTCATATTTGCATTTTAGTTTAATTGCATTAATTAATTTTAATTATTTTAATTATCTTTCGTAGGTTAATGCTTTTAATTGCTTGGAGCAGTGTAAGTAATTTTAGCTCAGTTTTATTTTCTTTATTTTATAGTTTTTATTATTTTCAGTATTATTAGCCTTGTAGATCACCCATCATAAATTCATAATTTGCTAGGATATACTTAGGGTAAAATTAACCGGTAGTTAATTAGGCTAATCAACTTCTCTATGGGACGATAATCCGGGACTCAAATCCCATTATTACTTGTACGACCCTTGCACTTGCGGATGGAACGTCTAGTTCGTATCAAGTTTTTGGCGCCGTTGCCAGGGAAGTCTTAATTAGCCGTTAATTAATATCGGTAAAATTATTCTTAGGTGTAATTCTAGCTTGTAAATACTTAGGTTGTAAATATTTAGAGCTTTTAATCTAGATCAGTTAATTTTCTCTATCATAAAAATCTTTAAAAAAATTTTGAAAAATTTAAAAACTTAAAAAAAAATTTCTAAGGACTTTTTGATGTTTGCATGCGTAGAGCCAGAAGTTATGATTGCTTTCCTTTAGATCCTAAAATTGAACGAACACTTAGAAAAATTAGAAAGGATTCTAGGAAATTTATAGCTTCGCTGCAAAACACCATAGTAGAAAATATGGAAATTAGGACCGTTGGAGATTATGCAATGCCGACTGTTGGAGGTTATTATATCGGCATTAGGCCACCAACTATCCCTGCAAACAACTTCAAAATTAAGCCTTCCATCCTCCAGATGATCTAGACCTCGTTACAGTTCAGTGGGCTTCCTCATGACGACCCACATGCTCACCTCGGGCAATTCCTGGACCTGTGCAACACCTTCAAGCACAATGGATTATCTGATTCATGCGCTTAGGCTTAGATTATTCCCCTTCTCACTTAGGGATAGGGCGCGACATTGGTTAACCTCCTTGCCTGCAGGATCCATTTCTACATGGGACGAGTTAGCCCATCAATTTCTGGCTAAGTTTTTCCCTCCCTCTAAAATGGCCAGACTCTGTTGTGACATATCTTCCTTTGCCCAATTTGATTCGAAAACTCTTTACGAAGCATGGGAACTATATAAGGAGCTTCTTAGAAAGTGCCCTCAGCATGGCCTACCTTTATGGCAGCAAGTCCAGACCTTCTATAACAGACTTACAAGCTAAAATAGGACCATTCTTGACGCTGCTGCGAGAGGAGCCTTAATGTGCAAAACAAAGGAGGAAGCTTACGAGCTCTTAGACAAGATGGCAACTAACAACTATTTATGGTCATCGGAGAGACAATTGCCTAAGAAGTCAGCGGGTATCTATGAGCTTAACACACTGTCTACCTTGACCTCTCAAATCGCTAACCTTACGAAGAAGGTAGAGTCGCTCAGTACCCAGCATAATCCTTCCACCAGTCCTAACCCTGTGTATTCTGTCCAAAGTCCTTTTCTTTTGTGTGATCTATGTGGTGGTACACACTCTGTGGATAGGTGTCCACTTAACTTAGAATCGGTTCAATACATTACCCCCTCTCAAAAGCAACATAACAACCCATTTTCAAACACCTACAACCAGGGTGGAGGAACCATCCTAATTTTTTCTAAAGCCAAAATCAAGGGCAATCTTCTAACTCCATATCTATAGGACCCCCTGGTTTTCAAGCTCCATCGGTTCATGTACCACCACATCAGCAATTTCACCATCCACCACCACCACTTATGTAGCCCGAACTTTACCATGCACCAGCAGTTGAGAAGAAGCCCTCGCTTGAGGAAATGTTCACGACTATCCTGCAAAATCAAGCTGCCTTTATTAAGAACTTAGAAGTTTAGGTTGGACAAATAGCTAGTGCTCTTAGCCAGCGTCCACAAGGGACCCTCCCCAGTAATACTGAAGTTAACCCTGTTAGACAAAGGGAGGGTAAAGAACATGTGAAATCCATCACCCTTAAGAGTGGCAGAGAGCTAGATGATCCGCAAGTTAAGTCCAGCCTTGAGCAGTACATAGTTGAAGAATCCTTTGGTTCTAACGAAACAATTCAGAAAGAGCAGGAACCTAAAGATTAGGCTGCAAAGGAGTCTAAAGTAAGCGCTTCTTCATCTATACCTTCTTCTACTTCACAGATTTCCTCATCCTCTGATGCTACAAATGTTTCTACTATATTCCTTCTAGTTAGACCACCAGTACCTTTTCCTCAGAGTTTTCAAAACTAAAAGCTTGACCAACAATTTGCCAAATTTCTCGAGGTTTTTAAGAAACTTCACATTAACATTCCTTTTGCAGATGCTTTAGAGCAAATGCCAAGTTATGTGAAGTTTTTGAAGGATATCCTATCTAGGAAAAGACGATTGGAAGATTATGAGAAGGTGACCTCAACTAAGGAAAGTAGTGCAATTATCCAGAGGAAATTACCCCCGAAGCTCAAAGATCCCGGGAGTTTTACCATACCCTACACAATTGGAAATTTATTCTTTGGTAGAGCCCTATGTGATTTAGGAGCCAGTATAAATCTGATGCCTTGGTCAATCTACCAAAAGTTAGGAATAGGGGATGTCAAGCCTACCACAGTGACCCTTCAGCTAGCTGATCGATCCATTAAATATTCGAAGAGGGTCATTGAGGATGTCTTAGCAAAGGTGGACAAATTTATTTCCCTGCGAATTTTATCGTGTTGGACATGGAAGAAGACAGGGAAGTCCCCATTATACTAGGAAGACCTTTCCTAGCAACTGGTAAAACATTAATTGATGTACAAAAGGGGGAGTTGACAATGAGAGTCCTAGATCAGGAAGTGACATTTCATGTTTTCAAACCTTTGAAGCTCCTTGATGACTCTCAAGACTGTTTTAAAATGGATATTGAGGAGGATATAAGGCTTGAGCATAGGAAATCTAAAAGAAAGAGGGAAGTAGATAGAGTTAATGAGGATTTAACTATTAATATTTTGTCACCACTCTGGCTGATCCTCTTACTCTTCGCCCTGCTGTTGAGTGTTGTTTTCTTTAGCTGCATTTGAAGTGGCTTAATTTTTCTTTTCACTTTGTATATAGTTCTTTTTCTTTTTCTTTTCCGTTGTTTCTTTTTTTTTTTTTTGCAGATTTCTTTTACAGCATTACCTTTTCAATAAAGCTTCGGTTGTTCGTCATAATCATCAGATAGGGGAGTAGTCTGTTCTTGAACTTAAATGTTTATATTATCTGCACACTGAGGACACTGTGCACTTTAAGTTTGGGGAGGGTGTCACGACCCATTTACATAACCTTTAACCAAAAATCGCGATAAATTTTTCGCGTTTTATTGTTATTTTACCCGGTCGTGAACAAACTCACCACACATAGTTGGGCTGTGAGTCAATAATAATCCATTCGCAATATCCATTCTCAGTTAATAAAAGCGATGTCATACATTTAAAAGTTAATCATTAACTTACACAAGTTATGTTCACTGACATCTACATCCCCTATAATTACAACTCAATCATTACTGTGCCATTACATTGTTTAGATACAAAAAGAATCCTGTGTATATACCTTTCGGCGATGGAAGCAGCGGATGTCCAAAAACACAATGCCTCAGTCCTCACTGGGCTACTACGCACACTCTGTAGGAGGGTGAAAATAGAGAGGGATGAGCAACCACATGCTCAGTAAGGCAATAATGCAAGCATGGTAGATAACTACTCTATCTACATGCTGATAGTGTTATGCATAAATCATTTATGGTAGGAGCATGAGGAACTAAAACTATGCCATATGAGTATATATATATATCATGTATCAAAATCATGTACATTGGCATATAAAACATGGTAAAAACATCATGTATAAATCATCTCATGCTTAATCTCATTTAAATTCATAAAAAGGGCAATTCATTAAGAAACCTCTTTTTTAAACCCATATCATAAAGCTCTTTCTCAAACACATACAATTCCATCACAAACCGTTTTCTCAATCACAAACATCATTACAATTTCACAAATCAAATCCCACGAGGCTCGACCACTCCCTCGGGTCTACCTTGGACAATCACAATCACACATATGTAATAAAAACCATGTCACTATATCAAAAGTGCCTATGTGGACCAACTACATCATAAATCATCCCAGACCACACAAATCTAGGTGTACGAGGTATCGTGCTGGCACGAAGGTGGATTATCCCTCGCCGGACTTTCTCATCACATAACCATCGCGCGGTACATCGTACTCTATGTGATATATATGGTACAGCGTACTCCGCGGACTCATCTTGTGATTGGGGGTGCCATTCCTAGGTTTTACCTACCCCATACGAATAATTTTCCATATCCATGTAGGAGAGCCTCCCTGCCGAACAGAGCCTCCCCGCCCCTCCAGGGCTTAAGGATGTTGGCCTAAGGATCGTTCCGTAAGAGAGCCTCCCCACCGAACAGAGCCTCCCGCCTAATAGAACCTCCCCACCTCCTCGGGCTTAAGGATGTTAACTTAAGGATGTAGGGCTTAAGGATCTTACAGTAAGAGAGCCTCCCCACCTAACAGAGCCTCCCTGCCTCCTCGGGCTTAAGGATGTTGGCTTAAGGATATAGGGCTTGAGGATCTTACCAACTTTCACGGCCTCATACATATCACAATGTGCAAACTTGTGCGAGCAAAGCTCAAGCACGACTCATGCATCCTATCGTAAAGAGACCACGTACGAGCATAGCTCTAGTACGGTTATACTCATAAGAAAAACCACTCAAAAGCCATCTACGAGCAGAAGCTCCAGTATGGTTTATAAACATCATCATAGTTTCCAAATCAAGGTGCGAGCTAAGCTCCAGCACGTTCCATACAAATGAAAACATCGAAATCTAGCGCAAGGCTCCAGCGTGATTTAAATCACATACACACGATATGCAGCTCAAATACATTCAAAACACAACACAAACATGTTTAGCACTTCACATGTGCTATTCAATAACATCAATCAAACACTAGCCAGCCTATCCTTTTATTTGCTCAAATTAAAGCATTGTGTTATGTGAAAAACATTCAAAACACGTGATTTATACAATTATTAGCCTTACTATTCCCTTTTCCAAGAACCATTTTAGAAACCAAATCTCATACCATTTCTCGCAGCTAATCACGCATTTCAACAACCACTTACTTAAATATTCATGCATTTCATAAACGCCCTAAACCCACCCATAAAATACGATCTGCTACCTCTATATACTTATAGAATTTTCTTACCTGGAATTACGACGTGTGATTCTGTTTCCTTAGCGCTGCTCACTCGTGCGGTCCAATTCATTTTCAACAAACTCTTCGGGATTGCACACAATCATATTTGACATTATATTCGATCCATATAACAAGACATCGTGCGTTCACTATAGTCGATTCGACCTATAGTTTCTATTAACGCTCATAAGGCCTCGTTTCATTTCTTGAGTCTATGGATTCCTTTTGGGCCTATTAACTCATTCCAAATCGATATCAAATCGATGTTAAGCTCATAATGTTCATTTTTCATAAATGTCCTTCACTATGACATATTATCAAACACTACATGTGCTCATTCTCATCAATTCACAAAACCCATAATGTAGCTTCATTTACCCATTTCTAATCATCCACATTACACAAATAACAACTTATCATAATCCCATAAACCAGCAACTCCCCAAAGCACACTTTCTCACACTAGAGGCATTTCATTTTCTAGGTTATATGTGTCCCATTGCTTTCTAGATGATTTCTATCATCCATATACATGCCAATCAACTCCAAAATCAATTAAATACACAATGTACTTAGGTTGGAGTATTAGAAACTTACCGAATCTGATTTCTCTTCTTGCTCCAAATGACAATGCCCTTAGCTCCTTCAATACCAACAATATGATTTTGGGTTCCAACTATGTTGTTCTCTTCCTTAAGATGAACAACTTAGTGCCTAATAGCCTCCCCTCAATTCTTACTGGAAATAGCTGATTTTAGAGAGAGAAAGTTAAGTTTTTGGGTTAAAAATTGAAAGATGGTGTTTTTTTCCCAAAAATTTTAGATTTTTAGCACTCCTTTTATAGAAATCACTTGAGGAGATCGATTTGCACCAAGAGGAGATTGATTTGGTCCCCTTAAATCCCTTTTTTTCACGGTAATTTAAGCATGAGATCGATCTATCGAAGCTTGAGATCGATCTGCTCCCAAATAGAGAGCTAAGGAGATCGATCTGTATGCTTGAGGATCGATCTTTTCATTACAGAATGGTTAGGAGATCGATCTGGCCCCATTGGAGATCGATCTGCTCTATTCGATTGCCCAAATAAGAGCATTCTAGCTCTTCCAGATCAATCTCTCATCCTATGAGATCGATCTGGCCTTCATACTTTCCAAATTTTCTGTAGTTTTCTTACAGCAACTTACACCAAAACATCCTTAATCTGCTACCATAGTCATTTTCTAATCCATCCACCTTTATGACTTGAAAATGGCATTCATTCATACCTTATACACATTGAAACTTGTGTACGTTCCTTGTATATCCGGAGGTATACTATATAAAACCAAATGGAAGTATTTATATTCATGCAACTTCCTTCCACTTACCACACTACTCATTTTGAGTTCCATTCACATTCATCACTTATAAGAACTCATTCATTCATATTCATACACAATGAAACTTGTATGTACATTATAAATCATATTACACATATGTACATTGAATCCCTGGACTTACATCAATCTTACTTTACATTACAAGTCCATTCATATTTATTTGATACAATTACACACATTACAACTATACATGTACGGGGTCTCACATTCTCCCCTCCTTCAAAGAATTTGGTCCTCCAAATTAGAACCAAGTCACTCTTCAAAAAGTTGGGGGTACTTCTCATGTATCAAGTTCTCCAATTCCCATGTGGCCTCTTCCACCGTGTGATGTTGCCAAAGAACTTTCACCAAGGGAATTATCTTATTCCGTAACACTTTCTCTTTTCTGTCCAATATCCGAACCGGCTTCTCAACATATGTCATACTTTCATTGAGCTCCAACAGCTCATATCTTATCACGTGTGCTGGGTCCGGGTGATACTTCTAAAGCATTAAGATGTGGAGGACGTTATGTACATTTGCCAAGTCCGGTGGCAATGCCAACCTATACGCCTAATCTCCCACTCTCTCCAAAATCTCAAAGGGTCCGATATATCAAGGGCTCAACTTGCCCTTCTTACCAAATCTCATAATACCCTTCGATGGCGAAACTCTTAGAAATACCGACTCACGCTCATCAAACTCCAGTTGTCTCCGTCTCTTCTCAGCATAACTCTTTTGTCGGCTCTGAGCTATCCGTAATCTCTCACATATCAACTGGATGTCCTCAGATGCCTGCTGCACTAAGTCTGGAGAAAAGATTTGTCTGTGACCGACCTCTTCCTATCCAATGGGGGATCAACACATGCGTCCATACAGTGCCATAGGGTGCCTTCCCGATACTCGCATAATATCTATTATTATAGGCAAACTCGATTAACTACAGATGATCATCCTAGGAGCCTCTAAAATCCAGCACACACGCTTTTAACATATCCTCTAGGGTCTATATAGTTCTCTTTGACTGCCCATCTGTCTAAGGATTAAAAGTAGTGCTAAAACTCAGTCGGGTCCTTAGCGCTTCCTGAAAATGTTCCTAGAAATGGGAAATGAAGCGGGCATCCCTATCAGAAACAACGCTCACCGGTACACCATGGAGTTGTACTATCTCTTGAATATACAGGTTCGCCAACTGACTTAGAGTATCGGTAGCTCTCATAGCCAAGAAATGGGCAGACTTAGTCAATCGGTCAACAATAACCTATATGGCATCATGACCTCTGCGGGTCCTCGGCAACCCCATCACAAAATCCATGGTGACATGCTCCCACTTCCATGTCGGTATCGGTAGAGGCTGCAATAATCCCGCAGGCTTCTGATGCTCTACCTTCACTTGTTGACAAACGAGACACTTAGCGACATATTCAGCAATGTCTCTTTTCATTCCAGATCACCAATAAACCTTTCGAAGGTTTTGATACATCTTGGTACTTCCTGGATGTATCGTATACTTCTATGAGTGAGCCTCTGATAAAATTAGCCTCCTGATCTCAGGATCCTCGGGAACACATACTCTGCCTCTGAACCTCAATAGGCCATCGGTACTCAGCTCAAAATTAGTACCCACACTCTGCCTCAGCCAATTGATGCACTGTCGATCGCTCTGCTGGGCCTACCAAATACGATCAATCAGTTCTGGCTCCAGTCTCAAACTAGCCATGATCTCCAATCTCTCAGATCTAGGTGGGGTTACATCTAAACTGAGGTTCGCAAAGTGTTCCAACAATTCACGTTCCTGTACCATCATAGAAGACACCAACCTAAGGTTCTTTCTACTCAAAGCATCGACAACTACATTTACCTTACCCGGGTGGTACATGATTTCATAATCATAATCCTTCAAGAGTTTGAGCCATCTCCTCTATCTCATATTCAGCTCTTTCTATGAGAACAGGTACTTAAGGCTCTTATGATCTGTGAATACCTAAAATTTCTCACTATAAAGATAGTGGCGCCATATTTTCAAAGCAAATACCATGGTCGCCAACTCCAAATCATGTCTCAGGTAGTTCCTCTCATGATCTTTGAACTGTCTAGATCCATAGGCAACTACCTTCCCATCCTGCATAAGCACACAGCCCAGTCCCTGGTGTGATGCATCCGTATACACCGAGAAACCTCCTGAGCTGGTAGGAATGTTGAGAATTGGAGCAGTGGTCAATCGATGCTAAAGCTCCTCAAAACTCCTCTCACATGCCTCATCCCATACAAACTTAAGATCCTTACGCATGAGGTGTGTCAATGGAGCAGCTAGTCTGGAGAAACCCTCTACAAATCTCTAATAATATCCTGCCAATCCCAAAAAACTTCTGATCTCAGTAATTGTCTTGGGTTGTTCCCACTGTACAATCGCCTCTATCTTGGATGGATCCACTGATACCCCATCCTTCGACACAACATGGCCCAAAAATGAGATCTGCTCTAACCAAAAGTTACACTTGCTGAGTTTGGCATATAATTCTTCCTCTCCGAGGGTCTACAGAACTATCCTTAAGTGCTCCTCATGATCTTCCCTGGACTTGGAATATACCAATATGTCATTAATGAACATAATCATAAACTTATCCAGGTATGGCTTGAATATATCATTCATCGTGCCATAAATGCTGCGGGAGCATTCGTCAATCCGAATGGCATTACCATAAACTCGTAATGGCCATAACGGGTACGAAATGCTGTCTTGGGTACATCTCCACTCCTAATCCTCAATTGATGGTACCTTGACCACAAGTCTATCTTAGAAAACACTTGGGCTCCTCGGAGCTGATCCAACAAATCATCGATTCTTGGAAGGGGGTACTTGTTCTTAATGGTGGCCTTATTCAACAACCAGTAATCTATACACAGTCGGAGGCTTCCATCCTTCTTCCTTACAAATAGAACCAGTGCTCCCAAAGGTGAGACACTCGATCTAATGAACCCCTTCTTCAGTAACTCTTGCAACTGCTTCTTTAGCTTTTCTAACTCTATTGGAGCCATTTTATATGGTGGTTTCGATATCGGCTCGATACCAGGCACTAACTCTATGCAAAATTCCATTTCCCTTTCAGGTGGTAGTCCTAGTAATTCATCCGGAAAGACATCAGAATAATCCGCTATTACAGGGATATCCTTCAATTCTGGGTGTGCCTCATTTATATCAACCACATAGGCAATGAACCCTTCATATTATCCTTTCCACCGTTAGTATCACAAGTCATCACATTCCCATTCAACATTTATCATAAACAATAAATTTATCTCTCAAGCATTATGCATTTAAAATCATACTCTTTTATTTACAACAACCATACTATTTTCATTCATATTAATCATGTGCTTTCATTTCTTTTTCTCAAAGTTTATAATGAGATTGTTTAATCCTGAAAACATCAAGGTTTTAGCATGACAATCCATAACAACCCGATTGGTAGCCAACCAATCTATTCCCAATATTACATCAAAATCATTCAAGTTCAATAAAATCAAATTGGCTATCATTTCCTTTCCCTCTATGTTTAACTTACAATCTCTACATACATGCTCAGTCAATTAACTATCATTCATGGGTGTGGAAATCATCAACATTTTATCCATCAATGTAGGTTTCACATGCTTTAATAATTTATGTGTAAAGGAAGGTGATATGAAGGAATACGTGGCACCAGGATCAAATAATACCAATGCTTCTAAATCAAAGATTCAAATGCTACCTTTAATCACATCCGTCGAAGCATCTACAGTGTCTTGATCCAGTGCATGTACTCTTCCTCTGCTCACACCCGCTACTTGCTTCCTTTTTTCCTCAGCTGTGGCCCTCCTTCTCGGGGCAGCTGTCTCAACTGGAGCTCTCTCTGGCTCCTTGCCCTTCTGTGGTGCAATCTCCATCTTCTCAGGACAATACTTAGCTATATGTCCTAGTCTCTCGCATCTGAAACACACCATAGGGGTCATCGGACAGGGCCTAGTCCCATGAAATTTATCACATCTCCTACACCTCTCAGTAGTAGGACGTGGTCCTCTAATAACCATACCCCTCAGCGCAGTCAAGGCTGGGTATACGGGAGGTCTGGCAGCTCTCTCTTGCACCTCCTCAATCTTAGGCCTCTTTTAGAAAAACCTTTGGGCTCCTCTCTTGGCCACTCTATCAAACCTGGATCTCTTCCGGTCTCTGTCCTTCTTGACACTAATCCTCCCAAGCTCAAAGGCATTGCGCTCAAAGTCTTGCTCGCATAACTGAGCCTTATCTACTGCTTCCTCATAAGTCTGAATATCAAATGGGGCTAGCTTAGTTTGGATGGCCAATCTGAGTCCATCAACGAACTTCTGAATCTTTCAAGTCTCACTACTCATCGTGTCCAGGTCGTATCTCCCCAAAGACACAAACTTGGACTCATACTCATCCACAGTACGGTTCCCCTGAACCAGATTCATGAATTCCATCCGTAATTTCCTTTGTGCAGTGGCTGGGATGTACTGTCTCCTGAAGGCCTCCAAAAATATCTCTCATGAGATCTCAGAGTGTTTAGCTCTCAATATAACTTCGGTGGATCTCCACCGGTGCTTTGCCTCACCTTTAAGCATAAACACGACAAATGCTAACTTCTCAGCTGATGTGCACCTGAAAAATCGGTACAGCTTTTCCATCTCATACACCCAGTCCTCCGTAATAACCGTGTCCTTCACCTCTCTGAACATTAGGGGTTTCAATACTTAGAACTCTCGTAACCTGCTCAAGTCGCAGTCATAACCCAAATCACTACCGCTCTACTGTAGAGCGATAGGAGAAGCTATATCTTGGGCTGGAGGTGGTGTAACTGTAGCTGTCTCTGTAGTTTGAGGTCTCTCCACCTCTGCAGCTGCCTGTCCAGTCATAGGCTACGTTGCAGGACCTCGTCTATCACCGGCACCTAAGGCTTGCGTGACTATCTCCACCAAATTCTCAATACTTCGCTCTATCCTAGCGAAGCGTGTCTTTGTATCCTCTGCTCTCCTAGCAAGGCCCTGTGTAGCCTGATCAACCTGTGGCTCCGTACGGCTCTCAGGCCTACCTCTGCGACCTCTAGCACGTGCTCTCGTCCCTCTACCTTGGCGCGTAATTGGCATAATGCCTAACTTCCTGTATTAAAATCATTTATTAAGCTCAATCCATCACGGTATACACAGTTATATCTAAACAAAAGCACGGTAATATGAGGATGTACTTTTCTTACGTTTTATTACTGACTCACATCAGGCCAACTCAGCTCTGATACCAATCTCTGTCATGACCCATTTTCATTCCCTTTAACCAAAAATTGCTATAAATTTTTTGCGTTTTGTTGTTACCTTACCCGATTGTGAACAAACTCACCACACACAGTTGGGCTGTGAGTCAATAATAA
Organism: Firmiana major; assembly: GCA_033439115.1. NCBI lineage: Eukaryota > Viridiplantae > Streptophyta > Magnoliopsida > Malvales > Malvaceae > Firmiana > Firmiana major. Next base: position 34,475,202 of record CM065897.1, on the reverse strand, counting down.
TCCACTCGCAATATCCATTCTCAGTTAATAAAAGCAATGTCATACATTTAAAAGTTAATCATTAACTTACACAAGTTATGTTCACTGACATCTACATCCCCCATAATTACAACTCAATTATTATTGTGCCATTACATTGTTTAGATACAAAAAGAATCATGTGTATATACATTTCGACAATGGAAGCAGCGGATGTCCAAAAACACAATGCCTCAGTCCTCACTGGGCTACTACACACGCTCTGTAGGAGGGGAAAATAGAGAGGGATGAGCAACCACACGCTCAGTAAGGCAATAATGCAAGCATGATAGATAACTACTCTATCTACATGCTGATAGTGTTATGCATAAATCGTTTATGGTAGGAGCATGAGGAACTAAAACTATGCCATGTGAGTATATATATATCATGTATCAAAATCATGTACATTGGCATATAAAACATGGTAAAAACATCATGTATAAATCATCTCATGCTCAATCTCATTTAAATTCATAAAAAGGGCAATTCATTAAGAAACCTCCTTTTTAAACCCACATCATAAAGCTCTTTCTCAAACACATGCAATTCCATCACAAACCATTTTCTCAATCACAAACATCATTACCATTTCACAAATCAAATCCCACGAGGCTTGACCCCTCCCTCAGGTCTACCTTGGACAATCACAATCACACATATGTAGTAAAAACCAGGTCACTATATCAAAAGTGCCTCTGACCAACTACATCATAAATCATCCCAGACCACACGAATCCAGGTGTCCGGGGTATCGTGCTGGCACGAAGGTGGATTATCCCTCGTCAAAGTTTCTCATCACATAACCATCGCGCGGTACATCGTACTCCATGTGATATACAAGGTACAACGTACTCATCGGACTCATATTGTGATTGGGGGTGCCATTCCTAGGTCTTACCTACTCCCATACTAAGAATTTTTCATATCCATGTAGGAGAGCCTCCCTGCTGAACAGAGCTTCCCCGCCCCTCCAGGGCTTAAGGATGTTGGCTTAAAGATCTTTCTGTACCCATGTAGGAGAGCCTCCCTGCTGAACAGAGTCTTCCCGCCCCTCTAGGGCTTAAGGATGTTGGTTGAAGGATCCTTCCGTAAGAGAGCCTCCCCACCGAACAAAGCCTCCCCGCCTCCTCAGGCTTAAGGATGTTAACTTAAGGATGTAGGGCTTAAGGATCTTACCGTAAGAGAGTCTCCCCACTGAACAGAGCCTCCCCGCCTCCTCGGGCTTAAGGATATTAGCTTAAGGATGTAGGGTTTGAGGATCTTACCAACTTTCACGACCTCATACGTATCACAATATGCAAACTTGTGCGAGCAAAGCTCAAGCACGACTCATGCATCCTATCGTAAAGAGACCACGTATGAGCATAGCTCTAGTACGGTTATACTCATAAGAAAAACCACTCAAAAGCCATGTACGAGCAGAAGCTCCAGTACCATTTATAAACATCATCATAGTTTCCAAATCAAGGTGCGAGCTAAGCTCCAGCACGTTTCATACAAATGAAAACATCAAAATCTAGTGCGAGCAACGCTTCAGTGCGAGTTAAATCACATACACATGATAGGCGGCTCAAATACATTCAAAACACATCACAAACATGTTTAGCACTTCACATGTGCTATTCAATAACATCAATCAAACACTAGCCAGCCTATCCTTTTATTTGCTCAAATTAAAGCATTGTGTTGTGTGAAAAACAATCAAAACACATGATTTATGCAATTATTAGCTTTACTATTCCCTTTTCCAAGAACCATTTCAGAAACCAAATCTCATACCATTTCTCGCAGCTAATCATGCATTTCAACAACCATTTACTTAAACATTCATGTATTTTATAAATGCCCTATACCCACCCATAAAATACGAGCAGCTACCTCTATATACTTATAGAATTCCTTTATCTGGAATCGGGACGCTTGATTTCGTTTCCTTAGCAGGACATCGTGCATTCACTATAGGCGATTCTAGACATCCCTGTACATATTTTACCCCTAGTCACCCATTTGGGCCAAATATGCTTTTCTCTGTAAATACACCTGCATAAATTTCCTTAGCTTAAATACTTTGTTCCTATCCCTTACCCCGAAAGCATGAAAAGTCATTGGGATATATTGTGAGCTTTGTACATATGGGTATCTGGTGATAGTGAAAGTTCGAAAAAAAATGAAAAAAAAGAAAAAGAAGAAAAAGAAGAAGAAAAATACAAAAATAGAATAAAATGTTTAGCAAAAGAAATAAGTTTGGGGGAAATAAATATGAGCTCTTACATTCAAAATCCTAGAAGTAATGCATGTTAAGGGGTAATTAAACCTAAATTGAATTTATCATACCTTAGCCCTAGCCTTACATTATAAGCTTAATGAAGTCCTATTGATCTTTAGTTAAGTGTGATTACATTAGTGGAGAGATAAGTGAAAAGCAAACTTATGGGAATGATCACTTGTCATTGACTTTGCATTCACTATGTTTGCATAATCTGATCCGGATAATGTACTGTGAAGTGGCTTTGACATTTTTCACACACACACGAGAGGTCCAATTTGGGTTAGAACTTATGATTGAATGATTCTGAATGTTGGACTTGTAATTGTGAGTCCTTGAGATCATAGTCTATACTTTTTCTTTGAGGATAGTATTGGGGAAATTATTGTGTTTAGTACTTGTCATTCCTACATTTGTTTTGTTTTGCTTGAGGATAAGCAAAATCTCAAGTTTGGGGGTGTGATAATTCTATTTTTAATAGAATTATTTGTGCTTAATTTCTTAATTAATTATTTAAATCTCCAATTTATTTTATTAATTATCCCCTTTATTTAATTAAAATTATTTAATGTTCAAGTAAATTAAATCCGGATGAAACTCAGTCGTTTCAGTCAAAATTGGGCTAAAAACAGGCTAAAGGAGACTGGACCACTTCCAATTTGTAGACCGAGTCACCAGTCGTCTGGACACGCATGATGCCAGGTGTCCATATTTTATTCCCTCCGAAACGATCAGATCGACGGTGTAAGACCCGAATTTAGTTAAAACACGAAATTAAATATGTAAAAAGGACTGAAATGGAATTCTCGAACACGTACAAGGGCAAAACAGTCAAAAGATCGAAAGTCGGTGTAAATTCGATAAGAAAATTTAATTAAAAATATGGATTTGAGAAATCTTCGTCAATAAAGGTGAAATAAATTTATTTCGGGTTAAATTGATCAAGATATCAATTTATTAGATTTAATCGGGATTAATCAGAATTTTTAATTCGAAAAATAATCCCGAAAATAATCGAAAAATATACTGAAAAGTTATTCGGGACAATATCCCGAAAATGCGGAGAAATTATACCCGAAAAAGGGTTAAAATATAATAAATAAATTAAATAAAAAATTAAATTAATTAATTTGGAATAAAATAATAATTTTTGGTAGATATTTGGGTATTTTTAATGTATTTTAATGATTAAAATATAATATAAATAAATAAATAAAAATTAATTAATTAATTAATAAGTTTTAAAAAAAAGGAAGGAAATCTGAAAACGGGTCGGGGAGAGAGAAAAAGAAGCAGAGAACGAAAACGAAGCCGAAATCGGGGGGGAGGCCGAACGACCACCGGTGACCCAATCGGCCAGTGAAGGCCGAAAATGGAAGAGGAGAGGTCGACGACCACCCTGGTACCGGTGGTGCAGCCCACCGACGTCGGAATCAGGCGGATCGAGGGAGAGAAACCGACGGGGAGAAAAGAGGAATCGCCGGTGATCGGCTCCAATTCAGGCCCGACCGACCCCAGCCAAAGCTTCCCCAGGTGCAGGCGACTTGTTTGGTGGCAGCACCAGCCAGTAGAACGGCTGACAAATGCCGAAAACGACGAAAAAAGGAAACGGTACCGACGACGAAGAGGAGAACAGCCGGACCGACGACCTTTCAGCGGTCTTGGACAAAGCCGAGACCAGATTCGAGCTGCAAACGACCCAACGGAGCTGCTGGCGGTGGAAGCCGGTGGAGAATCGATCGACAAGGCGGTAAATCGGAGTGAACCAGAGTGAACCGGGGTGAACCGACGGTCCGAACCGGTCTGAACCGGACTGAACCGGTTCAGCCAAGAAAGAGAGGAAAAAAAGGAGAAAAAGGGAAAAAGAAAAAGAGAAAAAATTGGGGAAAAATCTCGATGATGCAATCGAGCTTCGGGTAAGTCGATAAGCGGTCGAAATTGACCGATTTGAATTTTGAAATATTTTATTTAATTATTATTCAACTGGAAATTTACCAAAAAATTCATGAAATTGTGTAGCTCGATAATTGGCATCCAACGAGAGCTCGAGACAGCCTCGATTTACGGATTAGCATGGAGTCTCGGGTAAGTAACCCTTATTTACGACAATTTACATCGTTATGCGTGATGTGAATTTAAATTCCGCATAAATTGAATTAGATTTTGGAAATTTAGATAAATTGTCGTAAATAATAAATTGAGTTATTCGAGAGTTAGAACGAGGCCCAATAAATTGTTGGTGGGCCCAATGAGCCCAATAGGCCTCGATAATGTTAAAATTAAGTGAAAAACGGGCTTAAGGCCGATTAAGGCCCATTAAGGTGCAATCGGACCCAATAGGGGTAAATGGGCCCAATGATTTAAATTAAGCCCAGAAAATAGGAAATACAATTAAATTGTATGATATCTGACCTGAGGAATAATTATACGTAGTTTCGGAGGTTTGATTGGGAGCATATCGGACTGCGCGACGGGACAACAGTGAAAAAGTAATGGTCAGACTCGACAGGAAAATAAGGTAAGGGAATTCTGCGGACTGCTAGAGGTAACTTTACGAAATTTTAAGTTCATTTACAGTCCTTTAAAAATTATTTGAAGGGTCTAGAGGTCAAATAATACTTTTAGTGCCCCAAATGGGCAAATTTCCAAAATACCCTTGTTAAGGGTAAAATTTACAAATTTAAGAAAAATTGGGAGGAGCAAGAACAAGAGGTTTCTGCTCGTTCTGGAGACATTTTAATGCATGCATGAGTAGGCTGGCTAACCTTAAAAGAAAATGCACAGCATTGCATAATTTCAACGATAAAATTGTTTTGAAAACTGTTTTAAGGAAACAGAGCTGCCTACGTTTTTTTATTGACATGTGACGTGCTAGAGCTCAGCTCACACGATGTTTTGATTTGGTGATGCATGCATTAGTGCTGGAGCGAGAGCTCACACTAGAGTTTTACATGCATAGGTGCTGGAGTCCAACTCGCACCAGATTTATATATATATATATATATGATTTTCGTGACAGGGTGCTAGAGTCTAACTCGCACCATATTTTTATATGATTTTTGAGACAGGGTGCTGGAGTTTAACTCGCACCAGATTTTATAAGATTTTCATATGATTCATATACAGAGTGCTAGAGCCTAGCTCGCACTAGTTTTACTGGATTTGTTGAGAGTAGCGCTGTCTGCCCTTGGAGTTAGCCAAAAGGCCCAACAGGCTCAAAAGACCTCTTAAGTGGGGTGAGAGTGAGGGATGAGGTTGGCGGCCTTGTAGGGATGTAATGCGGGCTCTGACAATTAAAACGCACTAGTTTTACTTGATTTGATGAGAGTGCTGAGCATCGCTCGCACTGATTTTTTTATGAGAACATGCGCTGAGCCGTGCTTGGAGCATCGGGTAGACTGTGTGTCACCGATTAAATAGGCTCGCATGTGCGTTTTGAGACATGGCATGAGTATAGAGATATGATATGGGTCCACGGAGTACGTTGTACCGTGCAAGTAGCATAGAGTACGCTGTACCGTGTGGCATCTTCGGATGCGTGGTATCTTCGGATACGTGTGGCATCTTCGGATGCGTGGTATCTTCGGATACGTGGTATCTTCGGATATGTGTGGCATCTTCGGATGTGTGGTATCTTCGGATATGTGTGGCATCTTCGGATGTGTGGTATCTTCGGATACGCGTGGTATCTTCGGATGCGTGGTATCTTCGGATACGTGTGGCATCTTCGGATGCGTGGTATCTTCGGATACGTGGTATCTTCGGATATGTGTGGCATCTTCGGATACGTGGTATCTTCGGATATGTCTGGCATCTTTGGATGCGTGGTATCTTCGGATATGTGTGGCATCTTCGGATGTGTGGTATCTTTGGATACGTGTGGTATATTCGGATGCGTGGTATCTTCGGATACGTGTGGCATCTTCGGATGCGTGGTATCTTCGGATACGTGTGGTATCTTCGGATACGTGTGTCATCTTCGGATGCGTGGTATCTTCGAATACGTAGTATCTTCGGATACGTGTGGCATCTTCGGATGCCTGGTATCTTCGGATACGTGTGGCATCTACGGATGCGTGGGATCGGATAAGACTGACGAGTTGGATTGACCCACCTCTCGGGCGGTTCCCGATCAGGGTGAGACCCCGCACACTAGGATCCGTGTAACTGAGGGGCTCACGAGGACACACGGCCATAGTCCTGGTTATTACCGTTATACAGATATTGCCTCGTCTCGCATGTTAACGACCTTGATGAGATTACAATTGGGTTTTTAAAATCAAATGTGCATGATGATTATTTCCATGCTTTTCAAACCCATGTGTGAATGTAAATCGATTTTTATGATTTTATGTGAGTCAGGACCACCCGAGGGATGGGTTGAGTCCTAGCCTTGTTGTGACATTTTAAACGAGAAAGAAATGATTTGAAATAATTGCATGTTGAATTTTGTCATGCGAATGGATTTACATAACATCATAACTCATATCATCTGTTTTGAAATGTGTGGAGAAAGGGTGGTTTATGCATGGCACCACGTTCATGTAGGTAGTATGGTTACCTACTTGTTCGTAGGATTGCCTTACTGAGCTTGATGTGCTCACCCCTTTCATTTTCTCCCACAGATAATCTCCAGTATATGTTGAGGCGACTCAGTACTGCATTCCGAATATCCGCTGCTGCCCATTATTTAAGGTATATACACTTGTATAAATTGTATCTAAATAAGCATAGCACAGTAACATGTTTGTAAGTGACTCTAGGGGATGTATAAATATTGTAAACACTTATAAATGACTGAGAAAGAATTAAGTTATATGGTAAATGAATGGTGGGACTGGCATTGACGCACAGCCCAATTTTTTAGTGGAGTGTGGTCACGATCAGAGGACAGGTAAGCATGAAAGAAAATAACAAAAAGCAAAAAAAATTACTCTGATTTTTTGGTAGTTTTGGGTCGTGACAGACGGACACCGTGCCAACCTTTTGGAAGACACACGTCGGGCCACATCGCACAACCAATTGGACAAAAAGACGAGTGACATGGAAATATCTACTCTGCAGCAAATCAAAGGAAGACAAGTGGCCAAACAATGCCAACTCATCTAGGATGGAAAATTACCATTGTACCCCTAAGTGTGTGTATAAATAGAACATGATGGGAATTGAAACAAATCAAGTAGTGTAGGTAGCCTAGGGTAGAATTTAAGGCAGGAGTAGTGTAGAGTAATTTAGGAGTAGTTTTAGTTTTAATTTTTCTTTTAAGCTTTTCCGATCAGTTTTTGTAAGACCCGATTTTATTCAAAAACACGAAATTAAAAATGCAAAAGGATTGAAAATGGTCACAAAATTAAACGACTGGGATTTGGACTGAAAATAAGGATTTAAAATACAAAAAGAGTGAGTGTTCGTGAAGGGAAGTCGAGTTAAATTAATCCCGAACACGTACAAGGGTAAAACGGTCAAAAGATCAAAATTCGGTATAAACCCGATAAGAAAATTTTATTAAAAATATGAGATTGAGAAATCTTGATCAATAACGAAGAAATAATTAAATTTCGAGTCTAATTGATCAAGATCCGAAATTTTTAGAAATACTGAAAAGTCACTCGGGACAATATCTCAAAAATACGAAGAAATTATACCAAAAAAAGGATTAAACGTATAATAAATAAATTAAATAAAATTAAATAAATGAATTTAGAATAAAATAAAAAATTTATAGATATTTCTAGAATATTTGTGAATATTTTAATGATTATTATATTAATAAAATAAATTATAAATAATAATAATAATAATTTAAAAAAAAGAAAAAGAAGAAAGAAACAGAATTGAAAAACGCGAGAGAAGAGAAATGAAAAAAAGACGCTACCGAGGATCGACCTCTGCACCGACGAAAATCCGACCACCCAACGGCCAGGCAGAGGGCCGACGAGGAGAGCAGACAACCGCGCGGTTCCACTGGTACCGATGACACGTGCAGAAATCACCGAAATCCACCGGATCGAGAGGTGACTGCCACGGGGGAGAAGGGAAGATTCACCGGTGATGGTGCCGTTTCGACCCATACCGAGGCCCGATTTTGAATGCCCAGGTGATGGCGCGTCGAATGGTGCCGAAATCATATCGGGAACCGATCGAAAACACCATGAACGGCGACGAAAAGGCCTGAATCGGTATAGACCGGTTCAGCAAGAGGTGAACTTGATTGAACCGGACCGGTCTGAACTGGGTTGAACCGGATCGAACCGGTTCAGCCAAGAAAGAGGAAAAAAAAGAGAAAAAGAGAAAAAGGAAAAAGGGGAAGAATTTTTGAGGATACACCGGACTTCGGGTAAGTCGATACGAGGTCAAAAGTGATCAATTTGATTTCTGAAAAATTTATTTAAATTGTATTTAATCAAAAATTAACCCAAAATTAAATATATAATTATGCAGTTTTTCGACAAAGCCTGAACGAGAGCCGATTGAGCTTCAATTTTCGTATCCCGCATCATATTGGGTAAGTATATTTTAATTATGGTAATTAGAGTCCTTTAATACAGAGTTTCGATTATTTTACAAAATTTACGGATTAATTATGTATAAAAAGGAATATTAATCGGAATTGCAACGTAATTACCGTAAATAGTATACGGGCTATCCAATGAGTTTGGAACAAAGCCCGACGATTATTGGTAAGCTGAATGAGCCCAGTAAACCCAAAGAAGGGATTTAATAAGTAGAAACAGGCTGAAAATGGGTCGAGGCCCATTAAGGTGCGATCGGGCCCAATAAGAGTAAATTGACACAATCAGTTAAATCGACTGTAGTAAACGTGAGAATTATATTTATTGAGTTAAATTGTCTTGATAAATAATTATCTGCAGCCCTAGAGACTGGATTAGCAGCAAATCGGATTGGACGAGCCTCCGACAATGGAATTTAGATACGCGCTTGACGTAATTCGAGGTAAAAGAATTTTGTAGGTGCATAGAGATATCTATACATATTGTTGAGGGGATTTACAGGGCCTAGAATTTCTTAACGTATCTAGAAACAAAATAATAATTTTTGCGAAAATCGGGGCATAGGTGAATAAAGAAAAAGATGATATTACCCTTAGGAGTAAAATTTACAAAAAGGGTAGTAAGGCAAATAAATTGCATGATTATCATGTTTTGATGTTTTATATGAATGTATTTCTTTGTTTTAAGCAAATTTACACATAGGTTGGCTGTTGGTTTTATGAATTATACGAAAGGGTTACGATTTTAAAAGGTGTTTTATCAAGATTGAGCCACCTATCATATTTACATGAGTAAAAAGAGTGCTAGAGTCTTACTCGCACTAAATTTTATTGATTTATTACTCATAAAAGCCGTATTGGAGCATTGCTCATACGCGAAATTTGTGTATGTGCAAAAATCGTGCTGGAGCTTCGCTCACACGAGATTTTAGATATCATGATATGCATAGCATCGTGCTGGAGCTTCGTTTGCACTAGATGTGAGTTGACATGCATATAGTCATGCAGAAGCCTCCTGTAGACTGTGTGTCACAAGAGAGTTGATATGCTCGCACATATACTTTAAGACATGGGTTGGTTATTGACATAGTATTGGGGTGGATAAACCTATAACAGGCACCCCCAGACTATGATATGGGTCCACGGAGTACGATATATCGTGTATGTCACATGGAGTACGTTGTACCGTGCAATCATGATGACTCGATGATGTTACTTGATATTCTGGCGGGTAGGATTTGACCCCACCTCCCGTTGCAGTTGTGATGTCCCCCACACCGAGATCCGTGTAGCTTGGGATCACAGGGACATAATATGGCCATAGTCCTCGATTTTCATACAGTAACCTACATGCCTCACATGATATCATACGGTCTGAATAGACTAGGACAAACCCAAAGGAGGGGTAATGTCCTGATTTATGTTTTCAAACGAGATATATTTAATGAATCAAGGTATTCCCGAGAGATGGGTTTAGCCTTGATATAGTTGTTTTATGAAACAAATAAGTTTTAACGTGATGAATTTATGATGAACACAAATAGGTTTTAATGTGACGAGCATGAGATGTCATACATCATGATTTTTCCATGTTTGTTTTATGTCGATTTCATGATTTCTCTTATATGATATATACATACATGTGGCATCGTTTTAGTCTTACCTCATGCTTCAAATATAAATGATTTTATATCATGACATTATCAGCATGTAGATAGTATAGTTATCTACCTGCTTACATTATTGCCTTACTGAGCAAGTTTCACTCACCCTTTAATTTTCCACCCCACAGGGTACATTCAGTAGAAGAGAGCGATAGTAGTCTTACATTTCGGTTATCCGCTGCTTCTTATCAAGACCAGGTCTACACATTCGTATAATTTTTGTATCTGAACATATAGAGGCACAGTACTATACACGGATGTAATATTTGGGATGTATTTAGTTAAAATAAATTGATATGTAAATGAAATATGAAAAATAAATGTTAAGGTAAGTAACATGACAGGAGGGACTAACATCGACTCATAGCCCAACTGTTAGTAGTGTAACTGTTCATGACGGGTAAGAAAATGAAAAACTGAAAAATTTGTAGGGGTTTTTTGGAAAAATGGGTCATAACAAATTGTGGTATCAGAGCAAAGTTGGCCTGATATGAGTCGGTGTTAGTGGTTAAGTAAATTTACATCCCTATGTACTGTGCATTATTTAGATACAATTTTGTATATCAAGGTGGAAGTGCAGCTAAGAATTTAGTTTCGAATGTAAGAATATAGTTTTTATAACTAAGAGCCGCTATGTTAGAGGGGCGAGTACACGAGCTCGAGGCCGTAGAGATAGGCTTGAGAGTCGAATGAGTTGTCACATGAGACTCAAGATGAGAGTGAGGTGGAGGCTGATGTTGAGCATACTCCACAGGGTCTTATAAAGAGACCAAACAATATTGAGACACGCTCCGAGAGGATGGAGTGGAGTGTAGAAAATATTTAGAGTTGTTTACTCAGTCTATGCACATAGTTGAGGATAGGCAGGGTAAAGCCTAAATAGATGCCTCAGACTATAGAGATTTTCACATCCGTCCGGTATTTAGCGAAGTAAAGGAACCAATAGTTGCTGAGGACTGGGTGAATGAGATAGCGAAGTTGTATGGATTCTTTCGGTGTATGTCAACTGAGAAGGTGACTTTTAAATACGTTTATATTGAAGGATGAGGCGGAGCATTGGTGGAAGTCCGCTCAACCCATCTGAAGAGTTAGACGTCCAGAGTCAACATGAGAAATATTTCTTGATGTATTCCGGTGACAGAATATTTCAGACACTACTTAAGGGAAATTACAGGTAAAATTTCTTACAATGACCCAGAGACACTGGTTGATTGACGAATATGAATCTCAGTTTATACACCTGCCCAGGTATTACCACGACACTATGGGCAGTGAGAGTTGGAAAGCCCAAAAGTTCATGGAAGGGCTCAAATTATTGATTAGAGTCTGATTGGCTCACTACTTATGTCGAGGCAGTGCACAGAATACAGTTGCGTGAATAATATCATGTGTTGCATGCCTCTGAGATTGGGAAAGATAGTAAGGGCCGAAATAGAGGCAGAAGAGAATAGAGAATGATAGAGATGTCAGAGCGGGAAAGAGACTAGTTGGTAAGAAATTAGAGTTGAAGAGTCACGGGGTAAGATGATTGGTAAGGCCCCAGTGTATACAATTTCAACACTTTTGAGGGGTATTGTGATTAGAGGACCCCAACCTGCTCCGTAGCAAGGTAAGTAGTGTAGCAATGTAACAGTGTAACAGTGTAAGCAGTGTAGTAGTGTAAGCAGTGTAGGATGTGTGGTAGATACCGCGGAAGTAGGGCCTATACCTATACTTTATTGACTAAAATAGGCGTTAAGTGTGGTAAGACGGGCCAATTATTTAATGATTGCTCAGAGTTTGGTGAGACTGCCCCACAGAAGGGTAAAGAGACAGAGAAAACCCTATTGATACCTCTGCACCGAAAAAGGGGTGTAGCGATTAAAATTAAAGGAGTAATGATTGTACTCACGGAATGAGTAATGACAGAGTTTGTTATAAGTGATATACGAAAGGAGATAAGCTTTTAGATGTGATAGATCCTGAATACAAAATCTATTGGAATAAGAGGCATATGCAACATACGAATATCTATGATATGTGAAATAATTTGGATTAAGCTATATGTAGTAGATATGAATTGCGACCAAGGATAAGGGGTGCATATATCCATAACCAGTCCATGTGGTCAAGTCTGAGGGTTAATAAAGGTATTTCAAAATACCTCCCCGCCTGAGGACTTGACAGCGTCTAAAAGTATACACATAACCTATGAATTGAAATCGACAGTCGTAATATATACATTTAAAATTAGGGTACCTTTACTTGTACGATAAAGAAATATAGAATTTGATTAATCATGAAGGTTTAAAAAATTAAAATTTTATAAAAGCCGTTAATATAAAAAAAAAGGAAATGACACAGATTAGTATCTTGAACGGAAGCGATTTCGAAATGACATTATACGTTTACGCGTACATAGGTCAAGGATATGAGTGGTTGAAATATTTATTGGAACTTAACTACGATGAGGTATTTAAACTTTACCTGAACCGATTTGTTATCATCCTTATTGATGATATTTTGGGTGTATTTAAAGTCCAAGGAAATCATAAGCAATAATTAGAGATTGTTTTTACAGATGATTTGTTGAGAGTTCTCGAAATAGACTACTTTATTGACACGTTTAAACTTAGAAAAAGTTGTATTTGAATGGGATGATAGATGTGACAGGAGTTTTGATGTACCGAAGTAATAAACTGACCACTGCATTTATTCTCACCATACCCAATAGATTAAAAGGTTTCTCATGAGTCTATGGATACCTCAAAATAATGAATGGGCTGTGTATTGATGCAAAAGGGGAAGATAGTTGATTATGAATCCAGGCAACTCAAAGACCATGAAAGGACTATCCAGCCCATGATTTCAAATTGACAGCGATAGTGGTTGTATTGAGTATATGACACTACTATGTATACAATGAGAAATTTCAGGTATGCACTGATCATAAAAGTCTCAAGTATCTGTTTTCACAAAAAGAGTCGGATATGAGAACAAAGAGGGTTAGAGCTTCTGAGGGATTATGATTGTGGAAATTGTACCACCTAGGAAAGGTTAATGTAATGGCTAATTCTTTGAGCAGAAAGAGCCTCGGGATGGTATTTATATATGATGGTCAGGGAGCGTGAGCTGCTAGAGCCGTTGTAAGCCTCAGTAGTGATGTGATCCCCTCTGATGATGACAGTGATTGTGTGACAGCTAGCCTGAGATTAGAATCGAATTTGAGTGATCGGATTTGACAAGCTTAGCGTGATGATCGGCAGGGTGTCGATAGTGTGGGTCAGATTTAGATGGGTACAGTGATAGAGTTCACAGAGAGTGATAATGGCTTACTGAGGTTCAAAAACAGCATAAGTGCTCCACAGGACCACAATGATGAGATAGAGTTATTGTCAGAAGCTCACTCTTCGGGATATACAGTGCATCCAAGAAGTAATAAATATATCAAAATCTTAGAAAAGGGTATTGGTGGTGAGATATGAAAAGAGACATGGTAGAGATTGTGAAAAAGTGTCTCGTATGTCAGCAGAGTAAGGTAGAGCAAAAGAGGTTGCAGGGTTATTGTAGTTTCTACCTATATTGACACGAAAATGGGAACAAGTTACCATGAATTTTGTAATGGGTTACAGAGGATCCGGATGAATCATAAGGCTATCTGGGTGATAGTCGATAGATTGACTAAGTCTACCCACATTTTGGTTAGAAAATCCCCAGATACTCTGAGTGTGTAGGCGGATTTATGTGTATGAAAAATTGTGAAATATTATATAGTGTTCTAGTGAGCATGATATCAAATAGGGATTCCTGCTTCACTTCCCACTTCTGGGAATATTTTTCAGGAAGCTATGGGAACCCGATTGAGTGTTAGCATAACTTTTTGTCCTCAAACAGATGGTCAGTGAGAGAGGACTGTACAGGTTCTAGAGGATATGATGAGAGCGTGTGCCATTTATCTGATAAGCTCCTGGGATGATCAGTTGTTACTAACCGAATTCGCCAATAATGACAGTTGTCACTTCAGTATTGGGATGACTTCAAATGAGGCATTGTATGGTCGTAAAGGTTGTTTCCCCGATTTGGATAAGAAGAAGTGGGTGACAGATAGAAAATTATTCCCGAATTGATAAGACAAACCTCTGAGGATGTTCAGTTAATTGTGAAGGATTAAGAACACCTCAGAGCAGATAGAAAAGCTATGTTGACAAGAGATAGAAACCATTGGAATTTACCGAGAGTGAATTAGTATTGTTTGAAGTTACATGCCCTTAGGACATAGCATAAGGACGTAACGAGATTCGGAAAGAGATTGGACAAAGTGGGAGACAAGGCCTGTAGGTTGGCGTTACCACCTGAATTAGCAGGCATCCACAATGTGTCCTATCTTATGATGCTTCGAAAATGCTATCCGAACCCAACATATGTGATCGGATATGAGCTCCAACAGCTTAGCTCAATGAAAATAAAACGTATGTTGAAAAAAAATCGATTTGGGTATTAGATGGAAGACAAAGGTGTTGAGGTTTAAGATGATCTCCCTAGTCAAGTCCGTTGGTAGTAGTACACTCCGAAAAAAGTCACTTGAGAATGACAGTATATGATACAATAGACGTACCCGGAGTTGTTTATGGATCCATTTAACTTGGTTCTAATTTGGAGGACCAAATTTCTTAAGTGGGGGAGATTATGTAAGACCCGATTTTATTCAAAAACACGAAATTAAAAATGCAAAAGGAATGAAAATGGTCACAAAATTAAACGACTGGGATTTGGACTGAAAATAAGGATTTAAAATACGAAAAGAGTGAGTGTTCATGAAGGGAAGTCGAGTTAAATTAATCTCGAACACGTACAAGGGTAAAACGATCAAAAGACCAAAATTCGTTATAAACCCGATAAGAAAATTTTATTAAAAATATGAGATTGAGAAATCTTGATCAATAACGAAGAAATAATTAAATTTCGAGTCCAATTGATCAAGATCCGAAATTTTTAGAAATACTGAAAAGTCACTCGGGACAATATCTCAAAAATATGAAGAAATTATACCGGAAAAATGATTAAAAGTATAATAAATAAATTAAATAAAATCAAATAAATGAATTTAGAATAAAATAAGAAATTTGTAGATATTTGTAGAATATTTGTGAATATTGTAATGATTATTATATTAATAAAATAAATTATAAATAATAATAATAATAATAATAATAATTAAAAAAAGAAAACGAAAAAGAAGAAAGAAACAGAATTGAAAAACACGAGAGAAGAGAAATGAAAAAAAGACACGACCGAGGACCGACCTCTGCACCGACGAGAATCCGGCCACCCAACGGCCAGGCAGAGGGCCGGCGAAGAGAGCAGACAACCGCGCGGTTCCACTGGTACCGACGACAAGCGCAGAAACCGCCGAAATCTGTCGGATCGAGAGGTGACTACCGCGGGGGAGAAGGGAAGATTCGTTGGTGATGGTGTCGTTTCAACCCACACCGAGGCCCGATTTTGAACTCCCAGGTGATGGCGCGTCGAATAATGCCGGAATCATGCTAGGAACCGACCAAAAACGCCATGAACGTTGACGAAAAGGCCTGAACCAGTATAGACCAGTTCAGAAAGAGGTGAACTGGATTGAACCCGACTGGTCTGAACCGGGTTGAACCAGACCAAACCGGTTCAGCTAAGAAAGAGGAAAAAAAGAGAAAAAAGAAAAAGGAAAAAGGGGAAGAATTTTCGGGGATACATCGGACTTCAGGTTAGTCGATACGAGGTCAAAATAACCGATTTGATTTTTGAGAAATTTATTTAAATTATATTTAATCGAAAAATTAACCCGAAATTAAATATATAATTGTGCAGTTTTTCGACAAAGCCCGAACGAGAGCCGATTGAGCTTCGATTTTCATATCCCGCATCATATTGGGTAAGTATATTTTAATTACGATAATTAGAGTCCTTTAATACAGAGTTTCGATTATTTTACGAAATTTACGGATTAATTTTGTATAAAAAGGAATATTATTCGAAATTGCAACGTAATTACCGTAAATAGTATACGGGTTATCCAATGAGTTTGGAATGAAGTCCGATGATTATTGGTAAGCCGAATAAGCCCAGTAAACCTGAAGAAGGGATTTAATAAGTAGAAACGGGCTGGAAATGTGTCCAGGCCCATTAAGGTGCGATCGGGCCCAATAATAGTAAATTGACCTAATCAGTTAAATTGACTGTAGTAAACGCGAGAATTATATTTATTGGGTTAAATTGACATGATAAATAATTATCTGCACCCCAGAGACTGGATTAGCAGCAAATCGGATTAGACGAGCCTTTGACAGTGGAATTTAGATACGTGCTCGACGTAATTCGAGGTAAGGGAATTTTGTAGGTGCATAGAGATATCTATACACATTTTTGAGGGGATTGATAGGGTCTAGGATTTCTTAAAGTATCTAGAAACGAAATAATAATTTTTACGAAAATCGGGGCATAGGTGAATAAAGAAAAAGATGATATTGCCCCTGGGAGTAAAATTTACAAAAAAGGTAGTAAGGCAAATAAATTGCATGATTATCATGTACTGATGTTTTATATGAATGTATTGCTTTGTTTTAAGTAAATTTACACATAGGTTGGTTGTTGATTTTATGAATTATACGAAAGGGTACCGGTTTGTATCGGTTACGATTTTAAAAGATTTTTTTATCAAGATTGAGCCACCTATCATATTTACATGAGTAAAAAGAGTGCTAGAGTCTTACTCGCACTAACTTTTACTGATTTATTACTCATAAAAGCCGTACTGGAGCATTGCTCGTATGAGAAATTTGTGTATGTGCAAAAACCGTGCTGGAGCTTCGCTCACATGAGATTTTAGATATCATGATATGCATAGCGTCGTGTTGGAGCTTCGCTTGCACTAGACGTGAGTTGACATGCATATAGTCATGCGGAAGCCTCCTGTAGACTGTGTCGCAGAGAGTTGATATCTCGCACATATACTTTGAGACATAGGTTGGTTATCGACATAGTATTGGGGTGGATAAGACCTATGGCAGGCATCCCCAAACTATGATATGGGTCCATGAAGTACGATGTACCGTGTATGTCACACGGAGTACGTTGTACCATGCAGTCATGATAACTCGATGATGTTACTTGATATTCTGGCGGGTAGGATTTGACCCCACCTCCCGTTGCAGTTGTGATGCCCTGCACACTGGGATCCGTGTAGCCTAGGATCACAGGGACATAATATAGCCATAGTCCTCGATTTTCATACAATAACCTACATGCCTCACATGATATCATTCGGTCTGAATAGACCAGGACAAACCCGAAGGAGGGGTAATGTCCTGATTTATGTTCTCAAACGAGATACGATTTAATGAATCAAGGTATTCCCGAGAGATGGGTTTAGCCTTGATATGGTTTTTTTATGATGAAACAAATAAGTTTTAACATGATGAGTTTATGATGAACACAAATAGGTTTTAATGTGACGAGCATGAGATGTCATACATGATGATTTTTCCATGTTTGATTTATATGTCAATTTCATGATTTCTCTTATATGATATATACATACATGTGGCATCGTTTTAATCTTACCTCATGCTCCAAATATAAACGATTTTATATCATGACATTATTAGCACGTAGATAGTATAGTTATCTACCTGCTTACATTATTGCCTTACTGAGCAAGTTTCGCTCACCCTTTAATTTTCCACCCCACAGGGTACATTCAGTAGAAGAGAGTGACAGTAGTCTTGCATTTCGGTTATCCGCTGCTTTTTATCAAGACCAGGTATACACATTCATATAATTTTTGTATTTGAACATATAGAGGCACAGTACTATACACGGATGTAATATTAGGGATGTATTTAGTTAAAATAAATTGATATGTAAATGAAATATGGAAAATAAATGTTAAGGTAAGTAACATGATAGAAGGGACTAACATCGACTCATAGCCCCACTGTTAGTAGTGTAACTGTTCACGACAGGTAAGGAAATGAAAAAACGAGAAATTTGTAGGGGTTTTAAGGGAAAATGGGTCGTGACAGTTTTTTTCCACCAATTGTTATTTTATTCTTGTTTAGCTACTCCTCATGTTAATTTCCAATTGTTTTATTTTATGAATAGTTTCATGGTTCCAATTTTCTTACTTTTAGCATTAATTTTTATTCACTATGTTTTGTATTCTTGGTTTCACAAGTTTATTTTTGTCCAAGTTTAAGATTTAATAATTTATTTTTTTCTGCAAAGTTCATTTCATGATTAGTTTACGTTTCCATTTTTCCTTCTCAAGCTCTCGGGTTTGCATGTTCTAGGCAGAGCCGAGAGACCTTTTTTTACATGAATCATCATTTCATTAATATTTTCTTATTCTTATGCTTTCTTACATTCGGTCTTTCTTGTTAGTCTTCAAGTGGTGTATTGCATGATGATTGGCATAAATCAAACAAGATTGGTTAAGGCTGAACCAAGAAGAATGATTGATAGTGGCCATTGGATTTTTCATTTTCTTGTTTACTTCTCTTTTCATTATATTTTAGTTTAAGATTAAGCAGCTAGTTTAAGACCGTTTGTGCATTGATTTTTCTGTTCTCTTTCATTTTGCAGAGGCTGAGTGACGGGAAGAAGTTGCTGGTCGGTTATGGACTGCACTGAACATAAGATGGACTGTACCATAACAGTGGACCGAACCGGCAATCCATACCTCTGTTCTCCCTTGTTTTAGAATGCTTCTACTATTCATCTTCTTTCTTTGTTTTAGCTTTTAGTTTCAGTCATTTTAATTGTTTTTTTTGTTCTTCATTTACTATTGTAAACTTGCATTTTAACAATGTTTGCTGGTCTGCTTTGCTGAGCATAGTAGGAAAAGTTTTGATGTGTTGCTCTGCAAGACGTGGTGACAGCAGCTGCTGTGTGTGCATCTTGCTCCAGTAACCAGTGGCCAGCTGATGCAGAGATCCGGCTTTGAATGATGTTGGTTTTGGTGCAGAAAATGAAGCCAAGCGTAAACTCTGGAGCTTGCATTTCTTTGTTTTACGGTTTCCTCTAGATAGATGGCAGCAGTATATGACAGAACATGGAATAACAGTTGGAGCAGGTTGTGATCAGCACAATATGTCGAGGACCCGTGTAGCAGAAAATTGTGTAACAACAGCTGGATGTAGGGAGGCAGCCTGGATGCAGCACCGACAGGAGTTGGCGCAGAAGTTCACGGACATCACTTGGAAATAGAAGCAGGACAGCAATTGGACAGAACCGAGGCCATCACCTGGAGATGAAGAACATGTACAGTGCATCAAATCGGGACCACTTGGCTGGCAAGATTGGTTAAGGCCTTGTTTGGCCATTGCATTTTAGCTACAAAATTCATTTTCATGCGTTTTAGAATAGCTTAAGTTCAATTTAATTTGTTAGATTAAGAAGTTAGAGTTTTAAATTTATTTGCATGATTAGTTATAGTTCAATTGCTTGATTAGTTCAGAATTTAGATTTAATTATGTCTTTAGTTAATTTTTATTTTAGTAATAGGTGTTACAATTAGAATTAAATTAGAGTAAAATCATTTTATGCATTTTAAGTTTTCATTTTAAATTGAAAAAAAATTTATCATGCATTAGTTAGATTTTATTGTTGAGTTAGTAATTAGATATAATTAGGATTAATTTAGAATTAATATTTTAGACATTTAGACTTGTAGTTATTTTTTTTAATTTTTCTAAGATTTTTTCACTAAATTTTAAGTTAGTTTAATTGCATTTTTATTAAGTAGCTTAATTACATGCATATTTTATTTTAGGTTAGTTTAATTGTAAATTAATTAATTTTGTTTCTTCTTTTTTTCATATTTTCATTTTTGTTTAATTGCATTAATTAATTTTAACTGTTTTAATTATCTTTTGTAGGTTAATGCTTTTAATTGCTTAGAGCGCTGTAAGTAATTTTAGCTTGGTTTTATTTTCTTTATTTATAGTTTTTATTATTTTCAGTATTGTTAGCCTTGTAGATCACCCATCATAAATTCATAATTTGCTAGGATATACTTAGGGTAAGATTAACCGGTAGTTAATTAGGCTAATCAACTTCTCTGTGCGACGATAATCCAGGACTTAAATCGCATTATTACTTGTTCGACCCGTGCACTTGCGGATAGAACGTCTAGTTCGTATCAAAATCCCACTGCTATAGTGACTCATCACACCGTAATCATTATTTTCAATCTTATCGGAGCCAACCTCATTATTCATACAATTAGATCCAAAGGCCTCATTTGGATTTTAACGGGGCTATTGTTCAAAGAGATTGGGGCACCTTTTGCCTCAATCCACATGTCACGACCCAATACTTACCAAAAATTGGTATAAATTTTTCGCTTTTGGAAAATCTTTCTTACCTCCTCGTGACATATTCCTCTAAACAGGTCAGGCTGTGAATCAATATCGATATACCCTTTTTAACCATTGAAATATCACACGTACATATATATACTGACATCATTCATATTATAATAAAGTGGTCGGTATGTTTTATATAGCACATGATTCTATATTTACATCCCCAAATATTCCTTCATATACAATACTGTGCTGTAAGCATACTAATACAAAATTTTGTACATGGTGTATACCTGAAAGTCGATGGGAATCACAGAAATCAGCTATGCCGTCTACTCTCTATGCCCGCTATCTCTATGGTGGAAACTCTGAAAGTGGGTGGAAAATGAAAGGGTGAGCTCCACATGCTCAGTAAGGCAATAATATAAACGGGTAGATAGCTATACTATCTACATGCTGATAAGAAATCAGGATACATGTGAGCATGAGGTAAAAACAATAATATGCCATATATATAATATCATCTGTTCTAAAATCGGAAATCGACATATAAAACATGGAATAACTCTCATGTGAAAACCTCTCATGCTCAAATGAAGCAATACGTTTTAAAACACCGCATCTAGGCCAAAATATGATACACTCCACGAATCAAAATCCATTTCAACAAAATACTTTATTTTAAAATTTTCGTTATAAAATCACCCTTCTCACAGGGTTACAAATCATGAAAGTTTCATCAAAATTCCTCTGTGGGAAAATTAAATCTAAATCAGATTCATAAGAAAATAGAGGCCTGACCCCTCTCTCGGGTTTACCCTGATTTATCAAAATCAAATGATTTATCATGTGAGACATGTAAGCGACTATATCGATAACATTTAGGACTATGGCCATAACCTCGTAATCCCTGGTACACGGATCCTAGTGTGCGGGGTGTCACACCTGAAACGGGAGGTGGGTCGGTTCTACCCGCCAGAACAACATAATATCAGGATTGTAAGGGCAAGACTTGCTGTCTCGTGGCTAATGCCACTTCGCTCCAACAATCTCCACGGTACAACGTACTCCATCTGATATAGATGGTACAACGTACTCCATGAACCCAAGCTCAATCAGGGGTGTCTGTAATAGGTCTTATCCACCCATGTCAAGTATGTATCAGTATGCACGTGTGAGCATATCATCTCACTGTGACACACAGACTGCAGGAGAAACTCCAACACCGCTCCATACATATACATGATATCTAAAAACCTCGTGCGAGCGAAGCTCCTGCACGGTTTCATAGAAATCAATGAAATCTGCATACAAGCAGCGCTCCAGTACGACTTAAATTGATTATAAATTCAATTTAAATCCACGTACGAGCATTGCTCCAGTACAGATAGGTATTAAAACTCAGTGAAAACCTTGTACTAGAAAAACTCCAGTACGGTAGTCATGTGAAATAAATCTGTAAAATAGTACGAGCAAGGCTCCAACACTCTGTGTATGAGTTAAAATATAAAATCCAGTGCGAGCAGTGCTCAAGCACGATTACAACTCATATAACACCGATAGATGGCTCAATTTTATTAAAACATGTTAAAAAAATATCAATTGGCACCTAACCTGCGCTCTTTACCTTAAAACATGAAAATAATAGCCAACCTAGCTATAAATTGCCTGAATTAAAGAAATATCATCATGAAAACATTAAAATCATGAATTTCATGTAATTTCATAGCCTTACTACATTTTTTGAAATTTTCCTAACTGGGGGCAAAATAGTAATTCATCACTATTTCCATATTTTTCCGCAAAAAATATTATTCTGTCTTTGGGTAGCTTAATTAATTTAACGTAATGTATATCCCCTCGAAACTACGTATAACTACCTCTAAGTGCTCATAAAATTCCCTTACCTAGAATCACGTGCGAGCTTATCCCGGCTCGATCGTACCCGATCTCTCAGTCCAGTTTGCTCGTCTACAGAGCTGCATATAACCACATATGGGTTCAGTTCAAATATATTGATAAGTATTTCACTCTTACTGATCGAATCTAAAGTGCTAGGCCCGTTTTACTTTATTGGGCCCGATTGCACTTTAATGGACCTCAACCCCTTTTTTAGCCTGTTTTCACTTTTTAAATCCTTTCTTTAGGTTTATTGGGCTCATTTGGCTTATCAATAATCATCGGGCTTCGTTCCAAACTCATTGGTTAGCCCAGATACAGTTTACGATAATTACTTTGAAATTTTGAATAAAATTCCTTTTATGCAGAATTAATCCGTAAATTCTGTAAAATAATCTTAACTCTACATTTAAGGACTCATATTATTGTAATAAAAATGTACTTACCCAATATGATGCGGGGTACAAAAATTGAAGCTAAATAGGCTCTCATTCGGGCTCTGTCGTAACACTGCACAATTATATAAATTTGGGTCATTTTCCATCAATAAAATATTAAATTGAATTCCCGGGATTTATCCGCAAGTCAATCCCGACCCTTTGTCACTTACCCGAATTTCGAGTCATCCCTGAGTACACTTTCTTCCCTTTTTTGTTTCTTTTCTTTCCTTTTTTTCCTTTTTCTTTTTCTTTTTTTCTTTTTCTTTTTTCTCCTTCTCGGCTACGGTGCCATTTTGAGCTCTTCACCGTCGTCGGCGATTCCGGGCATCTCGTCGGTTGCCACTGGGCTCAAAAGAATCGCCTCGGCCAAGTGATCGTTCGGCTGGGTCGAATCGAAGCTGGGACGCCGTGGTTCACCGGAACCGATGCAATTTCTCCCACTATTTTTTGTCCGTTAATTCGTCGAAAATCGGTGCCGTCGGCGCGCGTTACCGGTACCGTTAGGTTTGCTGGGCTCCGCTCTATCTTCTTCGACCATCAGCTGGGCTCGTCGGCCGTCGGTGACTCGTCGGGGGTCACGGGTTGCAAATCGAGTTTTTGGGTTCCGTTTTCTCGGGTTTCTTCGCTCTCCCCAATTTCAGATTTCCGTTTTCTTCTTTTACTTATTTATCTATTTATTAATTTATTTATTATTATTTTAATACATTAAAATATATTAAAATAACCAAAGTATCCCTAAAAATATCTTAAAAATTATTAATTTATTCATTTAATCAATAAATGGATTTATCGGTCTATTTTTGTCTTTTTCGGTATATTTTTTGATTATTTTTGGGATAATTTTTTTTAAATTAAAAATCCCGATTAATTTTGAATTAATTCTGATTAATTCCCATAAATTTCAATAAATTTATATCTAGATCAATTGGACTCGAAATTAACTATTTTCCTCGTTATTGATCCAGATTTCGCAAATTCCATATTTTAATGAAAATTACTTATTGAATTTATATCGAATTTTGGTCTTTTGACCATTTTACCCTTGCACGTGGTCGGTACCAATTTAAATCGACTTTCTTTCATAAATCCACAATCTTTTCCCTATTTTAAATTCCTTTTTTTTTGTCAACTCGATTAAATTCCTTAAACGAACTTGTTGGGTCCCTACTTTGCCGATTTATCTTTATTCGATTTTACGTATGTTATTTCATTTCATCCACATTTATCAGATCCGAATCAACCATCTTATGAATCAATTAACATATAATAATGTCATACAATATGGAAATCATAAGGAATATCATACAAAGATGCAGATCTCACAATCTCCCCCACTAAAAGAATTTGGTCCTCCAAATTAGAACCAAATCAATCGGTAAACAACTCTGGGTACTTCTCCTGTATCATGCTCTCAGCTCCTAGGTAGCTTCCTCCGGAGTGTGATACTGCCACTGAACCTTCACCAGGAAGATCATCTTGGATCGCAATACCTTCTCTTTCCTATCCAAAATCTGAACCAATCTCTTAACATAGGTCATACTGTCATTGAGCTCTAACGGCTCGTAGTGAATCACATGTGACGGATCCGGATAGTACTTCCGAAGCATAGAAACGTGGAAGACACTATGTACACTTGTCAACTCTAGTGGCAATGCCAATCTATAGGCCTCATCTCCCACTAGCTCCAGAATCTTAAAGTGTCCAATAAAACAAGGGCTCAGTTTACCTTTCTTACCGAACCTCATGATACCTTTGGAAAGTGAAACTCTCAAAACAACCGACTCACCCTCTGCAAACTCTAGTGGTCTGCGTCTCCTGTCAGTGTAACTCTTTTGTCGACTCTGAGCTGTCCGCAATCTATCACATATCAATCTGACATCCTCAGTATCCTACTGAACCAAGTTAGGAGTAAATAACTGTTTGTCACCAACCTCTTCTCATCCAATAGGGGAACAACATCTACGCCCATACAGTGCCACATACGGTGCCATCCCGATACTCGAGTGATAACTGTTATTGTAGGCAAACTCGGCTAATGGCAAATGATCATCCCAGGAGCCTCCAAAATCTAGCACACACGCTCTCAACATATCCTTCAGACTCTGTATAGTCCTCTCTGACTGACCATCTGTCTGAGGATGGAAAATGGTGCTAAATCTCAACTGGATCCCCAACGCTTCTTGAAAGTGTTCCCAAAAAAAGGAAGTGAAGCAAGCATCACTATCGAAACAATGCTCACTGGAACGCCATGTAGCCTGACAATCTCTCGAACATATAAGTTCGCCAATGTACTCTGAGTATCTGTAGCTCTCATAGCTAAGAAATGGGTGGACTTCGTTAGTCTATCCATAATCACCTAGATGGCATCGTGACCTCTGTGGGTCTTTGGTAATCCCATCACAAAATCTATGGTGACATGCTCCCACTTCCATGTCGGTATCGGTAGAGGCTGCAATAATCCTGCAGGCTTCTGATGCTCTACCTTTACCTGTTGACAGACGAGACATCTCGCGACATACTCTACTATGTCTCTCTTCATCCCAGACCACCAATAAACTCTCTGGAGATTCTGATACATCTTTGTATTTCTCGGATATACTGTATACCCGCTGAGTGAGCCTCTGATAAAATCATCTTCCTGATCTTAAGATCCTCGAGAACACATATCCTACCATGGAACCTCAGTAAACCATCAGTACTCAATACAAAATCGGTATCTGCACTTGCCTGTACCTGACTCATCAACTGAATACATCCCTGATCACTCTGCTGAGCTTGCCGGATACGATCAATCAACTCCAGCTCTAACCTCAGGCTCACAATGATCTCAACGCTGTCAATCACAGGGGGTGCTATGTCCAAATTGAGGCTCGTGAACTGCTCTAGCAAGTTATGTTCCCAAACTATCATAAATGATACTAACCCTAGGCTCTTTCTGCTCAAAGCATCAGCAACTACATTAGCCTTACCTGGGTTGTATAATATCTCACAATCAAAATCCTTCAGGAGTTCGAGCCATCTCCTCTGTCTCATATTCAGCTCATTCTGCGAGAATAAATACTTCAGACTCTTATGGTCTGTAAAAATCTGAAACTGCTCACCATATAAGTAATGGCGCCATATCTTCAGTGCAAACACTATGGTCGCCAACTTCAAATCATAGGTCGGATAGTTCCTCTCGTGATCCTTTAGTTGTCTAGATCCATTGGCAACTACCCTCCCATCCTGCATAAATACACAGCCCAGTCCCTGATGCGATGCATCTGTATATACCAAGAAACCTCCTGAGCTGGTAGGTATGGTGAGAACCAGAGCAGTGGTCAACCGATGCTTCAGCTCCTGAAAACTCCTCTCACAGGCATCATCCCACATAAACTCAACATCCTTCCATGTGAGACGTGTCAACGGAGCAGTTAATCTGGAGAAACCCACAATAAATCTCCTGTAGTATCCTGCTAAGCCCAAAAAACTCTGAATCTCTATGACTATCCTAGGCCGCTCCTACTGAACAACTGCCTCAATCTTGGATGGGTCTACTGACACCCCATCCCTCGATACCACATGGCCTAGAAAGGAAATCTGTTCCAACTAGAAGTCACACTTACTGAGTTTGGCATACAACTATCTCTCTCTGAGGGTCTGTAGAATTATCGTCAAGTACTGCTCGTGGTCCTCCCTGGATCTGGAGTACACCAAAATATCATCGATAAACACAATCACAAACCGATCCAAGTTTAGCTTGAACATATTGTTCATCAAAGCCATGAATGCTACAGAGGCATTAGTCAACCCGAATGGCATAACCAAAAACTCATAATGACCATAACGGGTCCTAAATGCTGTCTGGGGCACATCCTCCCTCCGTATCCTCAGCTGATGATACCCAGACCTCAGATCAATCTTAAAAAAGACTTGTGCTCCTCGAAACTGATCCAACAGATCGTCAATACGTGGAACGGGATATCTGTTCTTAATGGTAGCCTTATTCAACAATCTGTAACCTATACACAATCGGAGGCTGCCATAATTCTTTCTCACAAACAAGACTGGAGCTCCTCAAGGTGATACGCTCGGTCTCACAAACCCCTTCTTAAGCAAACCCTGTAAATGCTTCCTTAGCTCCTCCAACTCAATTAGAGCCATTCTATACGATGGTCTCGAAATCGATTTTGTACCAGGTACTAAATCTATCCCAAACTTCATCTCTCTGGCTGGTGGTAATCCTGGTAAATCGTTTGGAAAGACACCAGGAAACTCCCTAACCACTGGAATGTCTCTCAAATCTGATCGTACCTGGTCCGTATCAACCACATATGTGATGAATCCTTCAAAATATAAATAATAAAATCAGCAAAAATTCATTACTCCTTTTAGAACAACTATTGATTGCATTACTTTTCAGGGAAATTTTACAACACATCTTTCAGGGGTATTAAACGTTAACGTCTTAGAAAAGCAATCTAACATAAGATGATTGGCAGCCAACCAATCCATTCCTAGTATGACATCGAAGTCTCTGACATACATTAAAATAAGGTCGACTGACATTTCTTTTTCCCTGACTTTTAATTTACAGTCCTTAACTACATACTCTACTAGCTAGTGTTTATGGGGGTAAGTATTAACAATTTACTACTCAGAGGGGTAATCGTTACATACTTAGATAATTTATATGCAAATGAAGGCGATACGAATGAATGCATGGCACCAAGATCAATCAAAACATATGCTTCTAAATCAAAGATCAGAATGGTACCTTTCACCACATCCGACGACTGATCTGCCGTATCCTGGTCTAAAGCATGAACTCGCCCTGTACCCATCACTGACTTCCCTTTCTCCTCGGCAGTAGCTCTTCTCCTCTGAGCAACAACCTGAACTGGAGCTCTCTTTGGCTCTTTTCCTGTCTATGGAGCAGTGTCCTGTCTCTTTAGGCAATCTCTCACCATATGCCCTGGCCTCCTATAACGATAATATACTTCTGTAGTAGCTATAGGCACTGAACAAGGTCTGGTACCATGATATTTGCCACATCACCTACATCGATCAGTAGTAGGGCGTGGTCCTCTAATGACAATGCCTCTAGCTGGCGGTAAAGTGGATGAACAGGGGCTCTATCTGTCCTCTCCTGAACTTCCTCAATCTTCGGCCTCTTATCAAAGAGCTATACCCCTCTCCTGACAAATTTGTCTCTCTCGGGTCTCTTCCAGTCTCTATCTCGACTCCTACTGAGCTTTCCTGTCTTGGAGACGTTCCACTCATAATCCTGCTCACACAGCTGAGCTCTATATACTGCCTCCTCATAAGTCGAAACATCAAAGGGAGATAACCGAGATCTGATGGCTGGTCTCAATCCATCAATAAACTTTTGGACCTTCCGATCGTCACTGCTCATCGGCTCTAAATCATATCTCCCCAAAGAGATGAATCGAGTCTCATACTCATCAATAGACTGGTTCCCCTGAACCAAACTCATAAACTCCATCCTCAACTTTCGCTGTGCAGTAGCGGGAACATACTGCCTCCTAAAGGTATCCAAAAATATCTCCCATATGACCTCAGCATGTTGAGCTCTTAAAATAAGCTCGGTAGATCTCCACCAATGCTCTGCCGCTCCTTGAAATACAAATACGACAAAAGCAACCCTCTCAATAGTAGTTCACCTGAAAAGCCTATATAGGTTCTCGATCTGATACACCCAATCCTCAACTACTATTGGGTCTTTCCTCCAATGGAAGACTAGAGGTCTAACTTCTGAAAATGTCTTAATCTATCAAGGTCACACTCATATCCAGCATCCTGAGCTGGCTGGGGTCTCACTTCCTCTGCAGCCTGAGCCTGAACCTCGGGTAACTCTGCGGCCTGTGCCAGCATCTTGGGATCAATTGTTGTCTATCTAGCCGGATCTTGCCTATCTCTAGCCCCGAGCGCTGCCTACTACGCTACAATCTCAGCCAGGCTCTCAATACTCCACTCAAGTCTAGCGAAGCGTACCTCAGTCACATCTGGTCTCACAGCAGTACCCTCAGGTACCTGACCAGTCTATATACCATCACCACGGCCTCTAGGACTACCCCCATGGCCTCTAGCACGTGTACTAGCACCTCTACCACTGTAGGTGATCGACATAATGTAAATCCCGTAATCCAAGAACATTTGTGTCACGACCCAAACTACCCAAAAATCAGAGTTAATTTTTGGCGTTTTGTTTATTTACTTAAATTCTTACCTATCCTCGAATCGTGACCACACTCCACTAATAATTGGGCTGTGCGTCAATGCCAGTCCCACCATTCAATTACCATCTCACTTATTTCTTCTCCAGTCATTTATAATTGTTTACATTATTTATACATCCCCTAAAGTTACTTACAAACATGTTACTGTGCTATGCTTATGTAGATACAATATGTACAAGTGTATATACCTTATGTTGATGGGTAGCAGCGGATATCCGGAATGCAGTACTGAGTCGTCTCAACGTCTACTGGAGATTATCTGTGGGAGAAAATGAAAGGGGTGAGCACATCAAGCTCAGTAAGGCAATCCTACGAACAAGTAGGCAACCATACTACTGACATGAACGTGGTGCCATGCATAAACCACCATTTCTCCACACATTTTAAAACAGATGATATGAGTTATGATGTTATGTAAGTTTGCACGAGAAATTCAACATGCAATTATTTCAAATCATTTCTTTCTCATTTAAAAATTCCACAATAAAGTCAGGACTCAACCCCTCATTCGGGTGATCTTGACTCACACAAAACCATGAAAATCGGTTTACATCACACATGGGTTTAAAAAGAATGGAAATAGCATCATGCACATTTAATTTAAAACCCAGTTTGATCTCATCAAAATCGTCGACATGCGAGACTAGGCAACATCTGTATATCGGCAATAACTACGACTATGGCCATATGTGTCCTCGGGAGTTCCTTAGCTACACAGATCCTAGTGTGCGGGTTCTCACCATGATCGGGAACCGTCCGGGAGGTGGGTCACTCCATCTCGTCGGTCTTATCCGATCCCATGCATCCGAAGATGCCAACGTATCACAAAGATACAACGTATCACAAAGATACCACACGGTACATCGTACTCCATGCTACTTGCACGGTACATCGTACTCCGTGGACCCCCAGCCTTATCCCTCTTTCGGGCTCATCAGCTGGACCTCCAACCCTTATCCCCTTTCGGGCTCATCAGGTTGTTTTAACATTAAACCGTATTGCCATGTCTCAAAATGCACGTGCGAGCCTATTTAATCGGTGACACACAGTCTACCCGATGCTCCAAGCACAACTCATCGCATGTTCTCATAAAATCAGTGCGAGCAATGCTCAGCACTCTCATCAAATCAAGTAAAACTAGTGCGAGCTAGGCTCTAGCACTCTGTCTCAAAAATCATATAAAAATATGGTGCGAGTTAGACTCTAGCGCCCTGTCACGAAAATCATATATATATAAAATCTGGTGCGAGTTGGACTCCAGCACCTATGCATGTAAAACTCTAGTGCGAGCTCTTGCTCCAGCACTAATGCATGCATCACACAAATCAAAATATCATGCGAGCTGAGCTCTAGCACGTCACATGTCAATAAAAACACGTAGGCGGCTCTGTTTCCTCAAAACAGTTTTTCAAAACAATTATATCGTTGAAAGTATGCAATGTTGTGCATTTTCTTTCAAGGTTAGCCAGCCTACTCATGCATGCATTAAAATGTCTCCAGAACGAACAGAAACCTCTTGTTCTTGCTCCTCCCAAATTTTTCCTAAATTTGTAAATTTTACCCTTAACAAGGATATTTTGGTAATTTACCCATTCGGGGCACTAAAATTATTATTTAACCTCTAGACCCTTCAGATAATTTTTAAATACTGCAAATGAACTTAAAATTTCATACAAGTTAACTCTAGCAGTCCGCAGAATTCCCTTACCTTATTTTCCTGTAGAGTCTGACCTTTTCTTTTCCACTGTTGTCTCGTCGCGCAGTCCGATATGCTCCCAATCAAATGCCCAAAACTGCGTATCAATATTCCTCAGGTCAGATATCATACAATTTAATTGTATTTCCTATTTTCTGGGCTTAATTTAAATCATTGGGCCCATTTACCCCTATTGGGCCCGATTGCACCTTAATGGGCCTTAATCGGCCTTAAGCCTGTTTTTCACTTAATTTTCACTTTATCGAGGCCTATTGGGCTCACTGGGCCCACCAACAATTTATTGGGCCTCGTTCTAACTCTCGAATAGCTAAATTTATTATTTACGACAATTTATCTAAATTTCCATAATTTAATTCAATTTATGCGGAATTTAAATTCATATCACGCATAACGATGTAAATTGTCGTAAATAAGGGTCACTTACCCGAGATTCCATGATAGTACGAAATTCGAGGCTGTCTCGAGTTCTCGTTGGATGCCAATTGTCGAGCTACATAATTTCATAATTTTTCGGGTAAATTTCCAGTCGAAAATTAATTAAATAAAATATTTCAAAATTTAAATCGGTCAATTTCGACCGCTTACCGACTTACCCGAAGCTTGATTGCATCACTGGAATTTTTCTTGATTTTTCCTCTTTTTCTTTTTCCCTTTTTCTTCCTTTTTTCCTTCTCTTTTGGCTGAACCGGTTCAGTCCGGTTCGGACCGGTTCAGACCGCCGGTTCACTCCGGTTCGACCGGTTCACCACCGGTTCAAGGCCTTGCCGGCCGGTTCTCCGCCAGCTTCCACAGCCAGTAGCTCCGTGAGGTTGTCCGTAGCTCGAATCTGGCCTCGGCTTCACCCAAGACCGCCGGAAGGTCGCCGATCCGACCGTTTTCTTTTCTGCCGTCGAAACCCATTTTTTTCTTCCGCTGTTTTCGGCGTTTTTCAGTAGCTTCGCCAGTCGTGGCTGCCACCAATCGGCTCATTGACGCCTGAGGAACAATCGGCTGTGGTCAGTCGGTGCCGAATCGTCGCCGGTCGTCGGGATCGGCTTCTCTTCTCTCGGTTTCGATTTCTCCGTTTTGCTCCACCGTTCGCCGCCGTTCGCGTCACTGTTAGGCCGGTGGTGGGTCGGCCCTCATCGGGCTTCCCTTCGTCGGCCTCCGTCGGTCGTCGTTTCGCCGGCAGGGGCTCGGCCTCTGCTTCGTTTCTGTTTTCCATTTCTTTCGCGTTTTTCGTTTTCAATTTCACTTTTTTTTTCTTTTTTTTTTTAAATTTATTTATTTATATTTATAATTTATTTTAATATTATTTAATTGATTAAATTAGTTTAAAATATTCAAAATATCTTAAAAAAATTATATTTTATTCATTTAGTCTATAAATTAATTTCTCGGTATTATTTCGGCTTCCCGGTATAATTTCTGATTATTTTTCGGGATTACTTTTCGCAGCAAAAATTCCGTTAATTTTAAAAATTAATATTTTGATCAATTTTAACCCAAAACATATGTAATTCTTCGTTATTGATCGAACTTCCTCAAGCCATTATTTTTAATAATTATTTCTTGTTAAATTATACCGACTTTCGATCTTTTGACCGTTTTGCCCTTGTACGTGTTCGGGATTAATTCTGTCAAACTTTCCTTCACGAACACTCATTCATTTTATGATTTGAATCCTTATTTTCAGTCTGAATCCCATTCCTTTAAATTTGTGAACATTTTTATCCCTCATAAAATTTACGATTTAATTTCGGGTCTTACAAATCTCCCCCACTTAAGGAATTTGGTCCTCCAAATTAGAACCAAGTCATATGAGTCCATATACAACTCCAGGTACATCGATCGTATCATACTCTTAAATTCTTATGTGACCTTCTTCGGAGTGTATTACTACCAAAGGACTTTAATTAGGGAGATCCTCTTAAACCTCAATATTTCCTCTTTCCTATTTAATGCCCGAATCAGCTTATCAATATACTTATATTTTCATTAAACTGAACTTTTGGAGTTCATATTCGATCACCTATACTGGATCTGGATAGTATTGCCGAAGCATCAAAAGCTGAGACACATTGCAGGTGCCTGTTAATTCAGGTGATAACATCAACCTACAAGTCTTATCTCCCACTTGTCCAATGTCTCAAAATATTCAATCCAGCGAAACTCAATTTACCTTCTTCCAAAAGTTCGCTATGTCCTTATTCTCTTAGGACAAGAAACATTTCAATCATACTAATTCACCCTCGGTGAATTCCAATGCTTTTCTATCTGCTCTGAGGTGTTCTTAATCTCTCACTCTTAACTAAACATCCTCAGAGACTTATTATCCAAAAGTCGAAAATAATTCTATCTGTCACCCACTTTTTCTTATCCAATTTGGGGAACAACTCCTACAGCCATACACTACCTCATATCTTGTTATCCCGATACTCAAGTGGCAACTGTCACTATTGATGAATTTGATTTGTAATTACTGATCATCCCAGGAGCATAAAAATCAAGGCGCACGCTTTTATCATATCCTCCAGAACTTGTACAGTCCTCTCTGACTGACCATCTGTCTGAGGACGGAAAGCTGTGCTAATACTCAGTCGGGTTCCCATAGCTTCCTAAAAATATCCTCAGAGGTGGGAAGTGAAGCGAGAATCCCTATATGATACCATGCTCACTGGAACGCTACTTAATGTTTCACAATCTTCCTTACACATAAATCCTCATACACACTCTGAGTATCTGGGGATTTCATAACCAGAAGGTGGGTAGACTTAGTTACTTTATCGACTATCATCCAAATAGCCTCGTAATTCACCTGGGTTCTCTGTAACCCATCATAAAATTCATGGGGACTTGCTCTCATTTCCGTGTCGTGTCGATATAGGTAGGTGCTGCAATAACTTTGCAGACTTTTAATACTCTACCTCATTCTGTTGACATACTAGGCATTTTTTCACAATCTCTACCATGTCTCTTTTCATATCTGACCACCAATACCCTTTTTGAGATTTTGATATATTCTTTACTTTCCGTATGCACTATATATCCCAAAGTGTGAGCTTCTGACAATATTACTATCCCATCAACTGTGGTCTTGGGGAGCACTCATACTGTCTCTGAACCTCTGTAAATCATCATCACACTCTATGAACTCTATCACTGTACCCTTCTGAATCTGACCCAAACTATTGACATCATGCCGATCATCACGCTAAGCCTGGCAAATCCGGGCACTCTCATCCGGTTCTAATCATCAGGCTAGCTGTCACACCATCACTGTCATTATCAGAAGGGATCACATCAATACTGAGGCTCACAACTGCTCTAGCAGCTCATGCTCCCTGACCATCATATGTAATACCATCCCGAGGCTCTTTCTGCTCAAGGCATCAGCCATCACATTAGCCTTTCCTGGGTGGTACAATTTTCACAATCAAAATCTCTCAGAAGCTCTAACCCACTATGTACTCTCATGTTCGCCTCTTTCTGTGAAAACAGATACTCGGGCTTTTATGATCAGTGCATATCCACAATTCCTCACCATGTACATAATAGTACCATATCCTCGGTACAAATACTGTTGCCAACTTTAAATCATGGGTTAGATAGTTTATTTCATGATCAAGGAGTTGTCTGACTCCATAATTGACTATCTTCCCATTATACATCAATACACAGCTCCTTCATTATTTCGAGGTATCCATACTCACTGAGAACCTCTTGAGCTGTTGGGTATGGTGAAATTAATCACGGTGGTCAGTTCATACTTCACTACACCGAAATTCACGTCACATCTATCATCTCACTCAAAGACCACGTTTTCATAGTTAAATGTGTCAACCAAGTAGACCATATTGAGAACTCGCAACAACCCATTTGTAAAAGTCATTTTCCAATTATTGCTTACAATTTGCCCTAGACTTTAACTACACCCAACATATCATCAATAATGATGATTTCAAATCGGTCCAGGTCAAGTTTAAATAACTTCATCGTAGTCGAGCTCCACTACTTATTTCAGTCGTATATATCCTTGACTTATTTACGCATAAGCGTATAAGATCCTTCAAAATCGCTTACGTTTTTAGGTACTAACCTGCGTCATTTCCTTTTCTTATCTTAACGGCTCTTATTAAATTTTACTATGTTAACCTTTATGATTTGTCAAATTTTAATATTCTTACCGTCTTAGTAAAGGTATCCTAATGCTAAAGGTATTTATTACGACGATCGATTTCACGTTATAGGTTATATATACATACTTTTAGACGCTGTCAAGTCTTCAGGCGGGGAGGTATTTTGAAATACCTTTATTAACCTTCAGACTTAACCACAATTACTTTACAAATCAGTCCATGTGGTTACAATTTATATTCGCTACTAATTGCTTTAATCCTAATTACTTTGCATATTAAGGGTATTCCTTACCTAGTATATGTCTCTTACTCCAATACATCTTGTATTTAGGATCTATCTTATTTTAAAGATTATCTCCTTAGTATATCAATCATGACAAAACTCTTTCATTATTCATTCCGTGAGTACAATCCTTTACTCCTTTAATTTCAACTGTTGCACCCCTTTTTATCACTTGTCAACACTTCCAGTATACTTTTCAATGATGTTTTCACCCTTGTTTTCAACTTAAAATCTCTATATCCATATTCCGTTAATTAATCCTCCTCTATTGGGGTACTCATTTATCAGTATTATGCCCAATGATATAGGCATTCATGTCTTTTACTTACTTACATGTGAATGAAGGCGGTATGAATAAATGTGTGGCACCAGGATCAATGAACATATGTACTTAATTATTCATAACAAGTGTGGTATCTTACACCACATCCATAAAACATTAATAGTGTCCTGGTCTAAGACATCCTCTCGCCTTCGTCCAACAGCCTACTTTCCTTTTTCTTTTCGGCTATGGCCTGCCGTTTCGTTGCAGCTATACCAATGAAGTTTTTCTCTGTCTCTTTACTTTTCTGTGGGTCGATCTCGCCCGACTCTGTGCGATCAAAATCAATGGTCTGTCTTACCACACTAAACGGCCATTTTCATCAATACAGTGTATGTATAGACCCTCCTTCTGTGGTATCTATCACACATTCCACACTGCTTACAGTGCTTACACTGCTACACTACTTCGTAGCAGGTTGGGGTCCTCCAATCACAATGCCCCTCAAGAGTGCCAAAATTGAATGCACTGGGGCCTTACCAATTATCTAACTCCATGACTCGTCAAATTAAATCTTTTACTAATTACCATTTTTCCATTTTAACATCTTTGTCGTTTCTCGATTCTCTTTTTTGTCTCTATTTCAGTCCTCACTACCTTTCTCAATCTCAGGGGTGTGTAATTCATGTTCTTATTTACCCAACTGTAAATTTGTGCACTGCCTCGGTATAGGTAATATCTCACGGGCCAATCGGACTCTAATTGAAAAGTTGAGCCATTTCATGAACTTTTAGACATCTCGACTGTCACTTGTTCATAGTGTCGAGGTAATATCTGCCCAGGAATATAATTGAGTTTCATACTCATAAGCATACTCATCAATAAATCAAATCCTCTGGGTAAGAGTAAGGACTTTTATCCATAATTTCCTTTAAATCATGTCCGGGATATCCTATCACCAGAATACATCCATAAACATTTCTCACGTCAGCTCTGGATGTTTAACACGTAAGATGGGTCGAGCGAATTTCCACCAATGCTTCGCTGCGCCCTCAAATCCCTTGCATACTCTGAGTAATTAGCTCCAAAAATATTCTCCACACTCCGCTTCAATCTCACGAAGCGTGTCTCAATACTATCCGATCTCTCTATCGGACTCAGTGGGGCATGCTTAACATTAGCCTCCACTTCAATTTCATCCTGGTTCTCACAGGTCAACTCAGCACGACTTAGCAGACTCAGGTCTACCTCTATGACCTCTGCCTCGTGCACTATCTCATCTAACACGACTCATATTAGGCATTCCTGCATTCTCAACCATTTCTTAGTCAAAACCCATCTCGATATACACTATTGTATCTAACCAAGCACAGTATCACGGGGATGTAATTTCCTAATTACTGACACTGACACACATCAACCAATTGCGCTCTGATACCATAAAATCTATCATGACCCAAACTACCCAAAAATCAGAGTTAATTTTTCGCGTTTTGTTTATTTACTTAAATTCTTACCTGTCCTCGAATCGTGACCACACTCCACTAATAATTGGGTTGTGCGTCAATACCAGTCCCACCATTCAATTACCATCTAACTTATTTCTTCTCCAGTCATTTATAATTGTTTACATTATTTATACATCCCCTAAAGTTACTTACAAACATGTTACTGTGCTATGCTTATGTAGATACAATATGTACAAGTGTATATACCTTATGTTGATGGGTAGCAGCAGATATCCGGAATGCAGTACTGAGTCATCTCAACGTCTACTGGAGATTATCTGTGGGAGAAAATGAAAGGGGTGAGCACATCAAGCTCAGTAA
Source organism: Firmiana major (assembly GCA_033439115.1). Taxonomy (NCBI): domain Eukaryota; kingdom Viridiplantae; phylum Streptophyta; class Magnoliopsida; order Malvales; family Malvaceae; genus Firmiana; species Firmiana major. Next base: position 34,437,622 of record CM065897.1, on the reverse strand, counting down.
GGCAATCCTACGAACAAGTAGGTAACCATACTACCTACATGAACGTGGTGCCATGCATAAACCACCATTTCTCCACACATTTTAAAACAGATGATATGAGTTATGATGTTATGTAAGTTTGCACGGAAAATTCAACATGCAATTATTTCAAATAATTTCTTTCTCATTTAAAAATTCCACAATAAAGTCAGGACTCAACCCCTCCTTCGGGTGATCCTGACTCACACAAAACCATGAAAATTGGTTTACATCACACATGAGTTTAAAAAGCATGGAAATAGCATCATGCACATTTAATTTAAAACCCAGTTTGATCTCATCAAAATCGTCGACATGCGAGACTAGGCAACATCTGTATATCGACAATAACTAGGACTATGGCCATATGTGTCCTCGGGAGTTCCTCAGCTATATGGATCCTAGTGTGCGGGTTCTCACCATGATCGGGAACCGTCCGGGAGGTGGGTCACTCCATCTCGTCGATCTTATCTGATCCCATGCATCCGAAGATGCCAACGTATCACAAAGATACCACACGGTACATCGTACTCCATGCTACTTGCATGGTACATCGTACTCCGTGGACCCCCAGCCTTATACCTCTTTCGGGCTCATCAGCTGGACCTCTAACCCTTGTCCCTCTTTCAGGCTCATCAGGTTGTTTTAACATTAAACCGTATTGCCATGTCTCAAAACGTACGTGCGAGCCTATTTAATCGGTGACACACAGTCTACCCGATGCTCTAAGCACGGCTCATCGCATGTTCTCATAAAATCAGTGCGAGCAATGCTCAGCACTCTCATCAAATCAAGTAAAACTAGTGCAAGCTAGGCTCTAGCACTCTGTCTCAAAAATCATATAAAAGTATGGTGCGAGTTAGACTCTAGCACCCTGTCACGAAAATCATATATATATATATAAAATCTGGTGCGAGTTGGACTCCAGCACCTATGCATGTAAAACTCTAGTGCGAGCTCTCGCTCCAGCACTAATGCATGCATCACACAAATCAAAATATCGTGCAAGCTGAGCTCTAGCACGTCACATGTCAATAAAAACACGTAGGCGACTCTGTTTCCTCAAAACAGTTTTTCAAAACAATTATATCGTTGAAAGTATGCAATGTTGTGCATTTTCTTTCAAGGTTAGCCAGCCTACTCATGCATGCATTAAAATGTCTCCAGAACGAGCAGAAACCTCTTGTTCTTGCTCCTCCCAAATTTTTCCTAAATTTGTAAATTTTACCCTTAGCAAGGGTATTTTGGTAATTTGCCCATTCGAGGCACTAAAATTATTATTTGACCTCTAGACCCTTCAGATAATTTTTAAAGACTACAAATGAACTTAAAATTTCATACAAGTTACCTCTAGCAGTCCGCAGAATTCCCTTACCTTATTTTCCTGTAGAGTCTGACCTTTTCTTTTCCACTGTTGTCTCGTCGCGCAGTCCGATATGCTCCCAATCAAATGCTCGGAACTGCGTATCAATATTCTTCAGGTCAGATATCATGTAATTTAATTGTATTTCCTATTTTCTGGGCTTAATTTAAATCATTGGGCCCATTTACCCCTATTGGGCCCGATTGCACCTTAATGGGCCTTAATCGGCCTTAAGCCCGTTTTCCACTTAATTTTCACTTTATCGAGGCCTATTGGGCTCACTGGGCCCACCAACAATTTATTGGGCCTCGTTCTAACTCTCGTATAGCTAAATTTATTATTTACGACAATTTATCTAAATTTTCATAATTTAATTCAATTTATGCGAATTTAAATTCATATCACGCATAACGATGTAAATTGTCGTAAATAAGGGTCACTTACCCGAGATTCCAAGATAGTACGAAATTTCAGGCTATCTCGAGTTCTCGTTGGATGCCAATTGTTGAGCTACATAATTTCATAATTTTTCGGGTAAATTTCCAGTCGAAAATTAATTAAATAAAATATTCAAAAATTTAAATCGGTCAATTTCGACCGCTTACCGACTTACCCGAAGCTCGATTGCATCACTGGAATTTTTCTCGATTTTTTCTCTTTTTCTTTTTCCCTTTTTCTTCCTTTTTTTCCTTCTCTTTTGGCTAAATCGGTTCAGTCCGGTTCGGACCGGTTCAGACCGTCGGTTCGATCGATTCACCGTCGGTTCAAGGCCTTGCTGATCGATTCTCCGTCGGCTTCCACTGCCAGCAGCTCCGTGAGGTTGTCCGCAGCTCGAATCTGGCCTCGACTTCACCCAAGACCGCCGGAAGGTCGCCAATCCGGCCGTTCTCTTTTCTGCCGTTGAAACCCATTTTTTTCTTCCGTTGTTTTCGGCGTTTTTCGGCAGCCACCAATCGGCTCATTGACGCCTGGGGAACAATCGGCTGTGGTCGATAGGTGCCGAATCGTCACCGATCGTCGGGATCGGCTTCTCTTCTCTCGGTTTCGATTTCTTCGTTTTGCTCCACCGTTCGTCGCCGTTCGCGTCTCTGTTAGGCCGGTGGTGGGTCGGCCCTCGTCGGGCTTCCCTTCGTCGGCCTCCGTCGGTCGTCGTTTCGCCGGCAGGGGCTCGGCCTCTACTTCGTTTCCGTTTTCCATTTCTTTCGCGTTTTTCGTTTTCAGTTTCACTTTTTTTTCTTTTTTTTTTAAATTTATTTATTTATATTTATAATTTATTTTAATATTATTTAATTTATTAAATTAGTCTAAAATATTCAAAATATCTTAAAAAAATTATATTTTATTCATTTAGTCTATAATTTAATTTCTCGGTATTATTTCGGCTTCATGGTATAATTTTCGATTATTTTTCGGGATTACTTTTCGCAGCAAAAATTTCGGTTAATTTTAAAAATTAATATTTTGATCAATTTTAACCCAAAACATATGTAATTCTTCGTTATTGATTGAACTTCCTCAATCCATTATTTTTAATAATTATTTCTTGTTAAATTATACCGACTTTCGATCTTTTGACCGTTTTACCCTTGTACGTGTTCAGGATTAATTCAGTCAAACTTTCCTTCACGAACACTCGTTCATTTTATGATTTGAATCCTTATTTTTAGTCCGAATCCCATTCCTTTAAATTTGTGAACATTTTTATACCTCATAAAATTTACGATTTAATTTCGGGTCTTACAATTTGTTAAGTAAATTCCCATCTAATATACACTTTGACATCTCATTACAGCACAATACTAAGGGGATGTAATTTCCTTAATGACCACTACCTACTCTTATCCGACCAACTCTAACTCTTATTTGCATACTTATCGATACTGATTCACGTCTGGCCTACCCAAGCTCTGATACCACTTTTACTGTCACGACCCAATACTTACAAAAAATCAGTACAAATTTTTCGCTTTTGGAAAATCTTTCTTACCTCCTCGTGACATATTCCTCTAAACAGGTTGGGCTATGAATCAATATCGATATACCCCTTTTAACCATTAAAATATCACACATACATATATATACTGATGTCATTCATATTATAATAGAGTGGTCGATATGTTTTATACATTACATGATTCTATATTTACATCCCCAAATATTCTTTCATATATAATACTGTGCTGTAAGCATACTAATACAAAATTTTGTACATGGTGTATACCTGAAAGTCGATGGGAATCACAAAAATCAGCTATGTCGTCTACTGTCTACACCCGCTATCTCTATGGTGGAAACTTTGAAAGTGGGTGGAAAATGAAAGGGTGAGCTCCACATGCTCAGTAAGGTAATAATACAAATGGGTAGATAGCTATACAATATACATGCTGATAAGAAATCGGGATATATGTGAGCATGAGGTAAAAATAATGATATGCCATATATATAATATCATCTGTTCTAAAACAGGAAATCATCATATAAAATATGGAATAATTCTCATGTGAAAACCTGTCATGCTCAAATGAAGCAATACGTTTTAAAACACCCTATCTGGGTTAAAATATGATACACTCCATGAATCAAAATCCATTTCAACAAAATACTTTATTTTAAAATTTTCATTATAAAATCGCCCTTCTCACAGGGTTACAAATCATGAAAGTTTCATCAAAATTCCTCTGTGGGAAAATCAAATCTAAATTAGATTCATAAGAAAATAGAGGCCTGACCCCTCCCTCGGGTCTACCCTGATTTATCAAAACCAAATGATTTATCATGTGAGACATGTAAGCGACTATATCGGTAACATTTAGGACTATGGCCATAACCTCATGATCCCTGGTACATGGATCCTAGTGTGCAGGGTGTCACACCTGAAACGGGAAGTGGGTCGGTCCTACCCACCATTACAACATAATATCATGATTGCGAGGGCAATACTCGCTGTCTCATGGCTAATGTCACTCCACTCCAACAATCCTCACGGTACAGCGTACTCCATGTGATATACATGGTACAACGTACTCCATAAACCCAAGCTCAATCAGGGGTGCCTGTAATAGGTCTTATCCACCCATGTCAAGTATGTCTCAATATGCACGTGTGAGCATATCATCTCACTGTGACACACAGTCTATAAGAGAAACTCCAACACTGCTCCATACATATACATGATAACTAAAACCTCATGCGACCGAAGCTCCTGCACGATTTCATAGAAATCAATGAAATCTGCGTATGAGCAGCACTCCAGTACAACTTAAACTGATTATAAATTCAATTCAAATCCACGTACGAGCATTGCTCTAGTACGGATAGGTATTAAGACCCAGTGAAAATCTCATACGAGAAAAACTCCAGTATGGTAGTCATGTGAAATAAATTTGTAAACTAGTAAGAAATAAATCTGTAAAATAGTGCGAGCAAGGCTCCAGCACTTTGTGTATGAGGTAAAATATAAAATCCAGTGCGAGCAGTGCTCAAGCACGATTACAACTCATATAACATTGATAGGTGACTCAATTTTATTAAAACATGTTAAATAAATATCAATTGACACCTAGCCTGTGCCTTTTACCTTAAAACATGAAAAGCCAACCTATCCATAAATTGCTTGAATTAAAGCAATATCATCATGAAAACATTAAAATCATGAATTTCATGCAATTTCATAGCCTTACTACCCTTTTTGAAATTTTCCTAACTGGGGGCAAAATAGTAATGTCACTATTTCCATATTTTTTCGTAAAAAATATTATTATGTTTTCGGGCAGCCATATGAATTTAACGTAATGTAAATCCCCTCGAAACTACGTACAGCTACCTCTAAGTGCTCATAAAATTCTCTTACCTGGAATCTCGCGCGAGCTTATCCCGGATCGATCGTACCCGGTCTCTCAGTCCAATTCGCTCGTCTACGGAGCTGCATATAACCACATATGGGTTCAGTTCAAATATACTGATCAGTATTTCACTCTTACTGATCGAATCTAAAGCGCTAGGCCCGTTTTACTTTATTGGGCCCGATTGCACTTTAATGGGCCTCGACCTATTTTTCAGTCCGTTTCCACTTTTTAAATCCCTTCTTCGGGTTTACAAGGCTCATTTGGCTTATCAATAATCATCGGGCTTCGTTCCAAACTCATTGGATAGCCCGGATACTGTTTACGATAATTACTTTGAAATTTTGAATAAAATTTCTTTTATGCAGAATTAATCCGTAAATTCCGTAAAATAATCTTAACTCTACATTTAAGGACTGATATTATCGTAATTAAAATGTACTTACCCAATATAATGCAGAGGATAAAAATTGGAGCTAAATTGGCTCTCGTTCAGGCTCTGTCGTAACACTACTCAATTATATAAATTCAGGTCATTTTCCAGCAATAAAATATTAAATTGAATTCCTGGGATTTATCCGCAGGTCAATTCCAACCCTCGGTCACTTACCCGAATTTCGAGTCGTCCCCGGGTACACTTTCTTCCCTTTTTTTCTTTTCTTTCCTTTTTTCTTCTTTTTCTTTTTTCTTTTTCTTTTTCTTTTTTCTCCTTCTAGGCTACAGTGCTGTTTTGAGCTATTCACCATCGCCGGCGATTCCGAGCATCTCGTCGGCCGCCACTAGGCTCAAAAGAACCACCTCGACCAGGTGATCGTTCGACTGGGTCGAATCGGAGCTGGGACGTTGTGGTTCACCGGAACCGACGCGATTTCTCCCACTATTTTTCGTCTGTCGATTCTCCGAAAATCGGTGCGGTTGGCGCGCGTTACCAGTACCGTTAGGTTTGTCGGGCTTCGCTCTATCTTCTCCGACCGTCAGCTGGGCTCGTCGGTCGTCGGTGACTCGTCGAGGGTCACGGGTTGCAAATTAGGTTTTTAGGTTCTGTTTTCTCGGGTTTCTTCTCTCTCCTCGATTTTAGATTTCTGTTTTCTTCTTTTTTATTTATTTATTTATTATTATTTTAATACATTAAAATTTATTAAAATAATCAAAATATCCTTAAAAATATCTTAAAAATTATTAATTTATCCATTTAATCAATAAATGGATTTATCGGTCTATTTTTGTCTTTTTCGATATATTTTTCGATTATTTTCGGGATAATTTTTTTCGAATTAAAAATCCCGATTAATACTGAATTAATTTCGATTAATTCCCTTAAATTCCAATAAATTTATATCTAGATCAATTGGACTCGAAATTAACTATTTTCCTCATTATTGATCCAGATTTCGCAAATTCCATATTTTAATGAAAATTACTTATCAAATTTATACCGAATTTTGGTCTTTTGACCATTTTACCCTTACACGTGTTCGGGACCAATTTAAATCGACTTTCTTTCATAAATCCACAATCTTTTCCCTATTTTAAATTCCTTATTTTCAGTCAACTCGATTAAATTCCTTAAACGAACTTGTTGGGTCCCTACTTTCCCGATTCATTCTTATTCGATTTTACGTACGTTATTTCTTTTCATCCACATTTATCAGATCCGAATCAACCATCTTATGTATCAATTAACATATAATAATGTCATACAATATGAAAATCATAAGGAATATCATACAAAGATGCGGATCTCACACCACAGTTTATATTCTCACTGGACCATTAAGACTAGTGAGAACCCAATCCCTCATTTACGCTTTGTTTTATTAGTTTGTTATTTTTTTCCTTCTTTTTAAACTTATTTTTGTTATATTTTGTTTTGTTACTTTTATATATTTCATTTCGATTTTTTTAATTATATAAAATGTCAATAAATTTATTTATAAATTTTTATTTTATATTTATAATATATAATAATAATTATTTTTTATCGTTTAAAACTCATAAATTTATTATATATATAATTTTCTTATAATATATATTTTTATTATAATATATATAATTATTAATTTTAATTTTATATTTCATCATTATCATCATCAAAACCTTTATCCCAATATATTAGGGTAGGCTGTGAACAATAATATGAATTTTCCTCATTTATTCACTCCTATCTAATGTAATATGTTCTTTTAACTCTAATGTTGTCATATCTTTCTGAATAACTTCATTCCAATTCTTTTTTGGTTTTCTTCAAGTTTTGTTCCTTTTTTCATTATTCATAGCCCTTACTTTCCTAACTGGAGTATCTATAGGTCTACGTCATATGAAACAAATCAACGCAAATGACTTTCAATCAATTTGTCTTCCATAGGTACCACTCAACCTTCTTATTGATGTCTTCATTTCTTATTCTATCCTTTCCTGTATATTTGCACATTCACTGTAATATTCGTATTTTTGCTACACTCATTTTTTGTTTATGCAGTCTTTAGATGTCCAACATTCATTACCATATAGTAGTGTTGGTCTAATAATTGTCCTGTAAAACTTGTTTTCTTTTCACCATATTGGAATTCCTTTATTTCACAACACATCTATAGCATTTCTTCACTTGCTTCAGCCAACCTAGATCCTATGGGTTGCATCACTATCATGCTCTACATCCATTTATATGATCGATCCTAGATATCAAAAATGGTCCCGCTTAAGTATCCCCACCCCATCTAATATCATTATGTTATGATCTTCCTATTTGTTAAAACTGAATTTATATTCCATGTATTCAACCTTCACTTTGCTTATTTTGAACTTTCTTGATTTTAACATCTTTCTCCACAATTTCAACTTTGCATTGATCTCCACTCTAGTCTCAGCACACAGGATAATATTATTTGTAAACATCATATACCAAAGCACATTAGCTTGGATAGATTTTGTTAGTTCATCCATTACTACAACGAACAAGAATGGACTTAGTGCGACACTTAATGTAATTCCATTGTGATAAGAAATTCACTTGTTTTTCCCTCACATGTCCTCACATGTGTCTTTTCATCTCCATAAATTCCCTAACTAGTTTAGTATATTTTACAGAAATTCTTTTCTTCATTAAGGACCACCATAACACCTTCATAGGCACTTTATCATCGGCTTTCTTAATGTTTATAAAAACCATATGAAGATCTTTATCTAGTACTCGAGAGCACTCCTTAAGTAGTCAAAGTAAGTGTACATCCTCCATAATTGATCAACCAAGCCTAAAATCAAATTGATTCTCCGATATCTCTATAATATTCCTAAATCTCTGTTTATACACTCTCTTTTGTTGTTTTCATGTGACTCATCGGTTTATGCCTTGGTAGTTGGAGCAACTTTGAATATCTCCCTTGTTCTTATCAAGAGGTATCAAGACACCCTTCCTCCTTCTTTAGACATTTTGTTAGTGCACCATATCTTGTTAAAAGATCTGTCAGCCACCTAGCTTCTACCTCTTCATGACATTTTCAAACTTTAATTAGAATGTCATCGACCTAACAGCTTTCTCGATCTTTATGCTCTTTAGTGTCTCATTCACTTCTATCTTTTTGATTCTATGTAGGAAGAACTGACTAACATCCTTAAAAGGCACCAAGATGTTATCCAAATTTTTACTTTGTATGTTTTCGAATAATTTGTGAAATAATCATGCCATTTTTCTATAATGTCATTGTCCTTAATGAGACTTCTTTGGTACTCATCCTCTGATATTTCACGACTCTTAGGTCGCAACTCTTACTTTCTCTTACTTGCGCCAATCTGTATATCTTTTTCCCTCTATCTTTTATGTTCAAGTTGTCTTAAGATTTTTCACAACCTTTACTTTAGCTTTTACGACCACCTTCTTTGGTACTTTTTGAGTCAACTTATATTTTGTAAAACTCTTATCAGTGTTCTTCATCTTTTTCTTTAAAGTCTTATAACACACTTGTTTAGTCTTTTTACTTCTTTAACTTTTCAGTTTATCACGTTACATCTTTTCTAGTAAGTGGTGACTCCTTACCCACATCTTGAATGCATTTTGCCATCTTTTTATAATACATTTATGTTCTTCTCTGTTGTCCAATCCTCTTTATGGATCTAATCATCTCTACATATTGCATAACAATCTTTTTTTAGCTTCCACTATCGAACCTTTCCAATTCCTTTTTATTGGTTCATTTGATAATGTCTGTGAATCCTAATGTCTAGACTTAAAGCCTATGTTGTTCGGTAATACTCTCATTTAAGATAACCTTACAGTCCAATCATCTACGTCTACCTCTCCTCCTAGTAAAAAAGAAATCTATATGATTTGCTCTATATCCACTTCTAAAGGTTACAACGTAAGATTTTCTCTTCCTAAATAGTGTGTTTACTAGGGTTAGGTTGTAGGATAATACAAATCTAGGATAGCAACCTCACCCTCATTTCTTACACAATAGCTAAAACCCCAATGTATGCTCTCAAAACCCTTTCTACTAGCACCTACATAGTCATTAAGGTCATCATTAATAAAAACGATTTTTTCTTATAGGAACTTCTAACAATACATTATCTATATCCTCCCAAAATTGTCCTTTACTGCTTTATCAAGTACTATCTAAGGTGCATGCACACTAATAACAATTTAAACCTCCCCTCTTAAAATTAACTTAATCAAAATAATCATATTCCTTTGTCTCTGAATCTGTACAACATTTATATGATACTCTTTATCTATGATGATACCTAGACCATTTCGGTCTCTATATTTGCTTATGTACCAAAGCTTGTACTGTCAATGTGCTATCTCTTTAGCCTTCTCCCTATCCCATTTGGTTAATTAGAGACATAAGATGTAACTCTCTTCTTATTCATAACCTCACAAATCTTAGCTAACTTGCCTTAAACGTACCTATATTTTAAGATCTTAGCCCAAACTTATGGTTTTAGACTAACTTCTTTACGTGCTTTGTTAATTGTGTGTGGGAACCTTTTTCTATTTGACACCATATCTAGGTGTCAATGTTGCACATCGCTTCCGTATGATGACTTAGCAGCTCTTGCATACTTTTCATTACATTAAGGCTCCAATTTAGTGCATCACTAAGTAGAGGACACTCTAACGAAGTTTTGTATTAGTTCATTTATGAAATTAGATTAGTTTCAATGATTGGTTATCAAAACCTGTTGGCACTCTTCACTTTTATTCAAGATTGAGACTGACTGCATTTTCTTTTAACACTCAACATAAACGGAGTTAAAACCTAAAAATATTGATAAAATAAAATTTTAATAATTTTAGTAAATTTTAATACCTTATTAATTTCAGTAATATCAAATAAATGATTTAATTTCATAATATACAATTTTTAATCTAAATATCATTAATGATCATTTGAATTTTTGCTTCATTGCTTGGGTATAATGTATATATATATATTGTATTTTCACACCAAACTTACTAGACTTGCATAACCCATTTCAAATCTCTTCTCCTATGCTTTTTTAATATATTAATAAATAGTATGATGGTAATAGAAAATCTCCATTACACTAATTTCTCAATATATGACATTTCGATGTAGCTTCTTCTTTCCATCTTAGAAAACGAGTTAAAGCAAATTGTGCTTTTATATGAATTCAACGTACACAATTAAAAGGTTTAGCTCAGTGGTATAAGGCCTCATTGAGTTTTTGAGTGAAGATGATCCATAGCAGGAGCCCCGTGTTCGAATCCTCACTAGGTTAAATTCTCTTGGGTTAGCCTCAGCGACAAAGCACAAATAGGCATTAATCTCATGCCTAATATGGTATTAGGTATGAAAACACCTCGTAGTTGAAAAAAAAAAACAAATTCAATGTATATGTGACTCTTTAACCAATAAAAAACCATATCCGCCACCCTATTTATTTTTATGCATTGCATCCGTTAATGAACTAGGTCAGTCAACAGCCATCCCCATCTCTTTCTTTCTCTTTTATGGAAATTTCTATCTCGCTAATTTGCCTTTCTTTGTCAAAGAGAATAGTTTACCTTTTTTAACATTTTAAACCTTCCAATTTTACAAGTTCATCGTTTATCTCGTGCACTAAATCTTCTCTCTTAGGACTCAAAAATGCATTCGCAATTGATCCTTTCTACCTCTTCCATCTTCATTTTCACCTTCTTCTTTATCAGGTTATTTCTCCCCTTAAATATTATACAACAAAGATTATAAAAGTCTTGTGCAGTGTCTTAGTAGTCTTTTTAAGTGTGGAGATCTAGAGAACCTGAAGTTTTCGTTTGGCACAATTGGTCATCATCCACTCTGTCACCTTGAAGACTTCAAGTTGACCAAATGTGAGGATCCTCAGCCTATCATAGGAGTTGGAGAGCTTGAATTTCAATTAATTTACTTAAGTCACTTTCTTTACACGATGACTCTTGTTATAAACGATTTGTTGGAACATATTTGTTATCCAAATCCCATTAATGTAACTCTAGCATACCCTTTCTTTAGCTATCCTCAAATAAATCGAAACCTTACATTTTTTTTTACAATTGCATCCACTTGATATGACCACCACCTGTAAATATATTCGATGTTACTCTGATTAGATATCTTTCTATGTGGATGACTTATCTGGGAAGGCTAATTACAGAGGCTTTAGGGATAATTGTGAAACTGCTATATGAGTTTAGGTTAGTCATAATGCTTTTACAGAACTCTAGAAGTAGAGTGAAAGACTGCAAGTCGTTGATGTTCTTTGGATACTGGGATTTGATGTGGTGTTTAATGTTGGAACGATTTTCTATCTGTTATTACTCAAAACCATAAAAATGTGATGCTGCCATAAGAATCTTGATCTTTGTGCTCCTTTAGCAAGAATTCTAAAAAATAAAAAGAAGAAAAGTTATAGAGACTCAGGGGTTTGTTCCCTGTGTGTGCACTCTAATGCTTAAGTCATTAATTGATTTAACAAAGTCTCAGTAAGAAAAAGAAGTCATTAATTGAGTTTAGAATATACCTGATGGCTATTTATAAAGGTTAATCCATGCCTAATTACTTTATTAACCATGAGTTCATGGCCTTTCGGTAGTTGAAATTTATACGTAAGCATCTGTAGTAGCCCTTGGACTTGTATTTGGGCCCAAGACCTCAAGCGCGTAAAAACCCCAAAGTTAGGCTAGCTCATACATTGGCCCATTGGTCAATGTATACCCAGCGACTGGGTCAACCACCAAGTAATCTTTGACCTAGCGATTGGGTCAACTGCTGGGTTTTACATGACCTGGCAGCTGAGACAGTAACTGACCTTTATTGACCCAGCAGCTGGGTCAGGCGTTGGATCTCACATGTCCAACGGCTAAGTCATGCCAGTGGGTTCTACCACGTGTCATCATGTTGACGTGGTTAGGCACATGGCAGGTTACATCGACCCTCAATCTTGGGTATGTGGCTTCCTCTCCATTATGCCACATGTCTATTGTCATTTTTCCTCTAAGCTGGGTCCAATATTAATTTAAGCCCATTTACTTATGTAATATCCATATCAATTGCTCCCCACTCTTTTGTAAGAGTTGTCTTATGCAAGAGTATATAAAAAATAGGTTTTTTGGTACTTTTTAGTTTGTTTTCAAGCTTTTACTCTAGGTTTTGGTGTACAACAGTTAAAGTCAAGACCAATGGGTGACTTTTTGCCTTTCCAACTACGACTATATAAGGTGAGATGACGAGTCTTTCACATGAGTTTTCTTCTGAAATCACTCAGTCGTTAGCCATCCGCTACCCAACCTTCAGTTGTTCGCAAGCCATCCATCTACCACCCGTTACCCAACTACTTATCACTTTAAACCAAGCCACTAAGTATATGCGACCAGACGCTTGCTTTATGTGACTCAGTTGCCTATCACCCTAAACTCAGTCACCAATCATATATGATTTCACTTCAACCCTTTCTTTTCGGTAGAGTACTTATGTTTAATTTTTTTAGCGGTTTCTTTCGATTTTTAGGCATAATTTTATGGCTTCCTAGGGTAGTGGCAAATGTATTAGCCTAGGTCCAATCTCTGGTTTAACCCTTTTAGACTTAGAAGAAATCAAAGAGAGATTCCCTTTGCCTAAAGGTTATTTGTATAGACTTTCCAATCTTGACGAGCAGTCTCCTTCTTAGCCTTTTAGTGGAGTGGCCATTCACAGTACTTTCATTAAATTAGGACTCTGCTTTCCTCTTTCTAGTTTCAGAATTGAGCTACTTAGAGATCAAGGAATTGCCCCTTCTCAACTTTACCCACATGAATGAGGTCACATAGTAGGTTTCACCATTTTGTGTCACCATAGAGGAGTCATCCTCTCGATTCATATATCAGGGGCCTTCTATAGAATCCTTGAATTTTCTAGTGTTGTTTCTACTCTACTTAACGGGTAAAGATCGTCAATTTCAAAAATAAACTATTTAATTACCTTTCTAGTAAACTTTATAAGTTCGAGTCTGAGTGGCTCATTGTTGATATGCCAGAAGATGTGGGGTTTCCTATCTATTGGTCAGGTCTTAGGAACAAGGCTACACAAGACCCTTGTCTCTACCTAAGGAAAGTTATACAAAGAGCAATTGACATTGTTATGTACAAGGAAGAAAGTGGAGTTATCTAGCAATATAACCTCCGAGAATCTGTTTGCTGCGAGTTGGGGTATTTCCAGCACTTGGCCTAATCCTCATTTGAATCTTGGCCAAAACGACCTTAATCTAAGTCAAGAAGGTTTCTCTAGTGAACCTGTAGGTTAAATTTTAAGGCATGAAAATCTTACACTTCCTATGGATTTACCCTTAGAATGTGAAACTCTTCCTTCGGTTGTTTTTTTTTTCTAGTAACCCAAATCCACAAGATGATAGTGGTTGAGTTGGAGAAAGAAAAGGTGGTGGTTCTTCTGGGGAGGATAATGATTTGGGCCAAGATGAAAGGTTGGAGACCCCATTCCTTGTACTGCTAGAAGATTTCCTAAATGTCGAGGCACTTGATTGATTTTTAGAGCTTGTTGAGGGTAACTTTAAGCTTATGTGTGCATAACTTTCTTTCTAATGCATTAGTTCTTATCAATTTTATTTTTCTCATAGATATAGATTAAGTTGCCAAAGGTTTTAAGACGAGAAAAGAGGGAAAGAGGCCATTGAACCCTCATCCATAAAAGCAAATGTAATTTCAAAGAAATCTCTTCCCTAAAATGTCAGGTTAGAGTCTATGCATACCCTCCTCTGACTCCCTAGCCGATCGATGTTTCAAGCTTTTCCTAACAATCTGGACATGGCAAAAGAAAGTTGATGCATCGAGAAGAGTGCTAGAAGGAGAAAGAAACTTATAGGAAGAGCAAGGCTGACTCAATCTCTTTCACCAGAAAGGATAGACCAGAGGTTTTTGAACATAGAGGCAACTATGAAAACTAGACTTGTGCTTCCCATAGTTACTCTTGCTAACAATAAACACCACAAGGTAGATGTCAAGAGCGTTGTTAGAGGGAAAGAATTTAGGGTTCTGGCTGGAGTTAATGATAATGATACCATCGATGATCCCAGAGTTGCTTCTATTCTAGGATGATCTACTAATCTTCTTAGTGATGAAGCAAACCTATTTCAAAGATTTCCGGAGAGCGAAAACCAGTCTAATTACTATGAAGGTATTCTTTCTTGTTACGTTAGCTTTATTGCCAATTTTTTTAATTTTTCAATTGCAACAATTCCTTTTTAACCTTTGCAGGCCGCTTAGGAAACTATTGCATGCAATGCTTAGAATCGAGCCTACAAAATCCAAGTTGATCGGGAGCTTGGCTAGTTTTGAAAAGATAAAGCTAAATGGATTGCCTCCAAAAGGCAATAGGAGTATTATCCCCAATAGATCGAGGAACCGAAAAAGAAAAAATGAGCAACTTATAGCCGAGAATGCCAGTTTGAAGATGAAGTTGTCTGATGATAAAGTAAGGCTGAGTACTTAAAGCAATATAAGGACGCCTACACCTTGGCCTACGATAAGCTAAACTTATTATTTCCTTAGCATTCAAACCTCCAATCAAAGCATGAGTTTACAGCTACTAAGCTTCAAAAGTTACAGGCTGATTACGATGACCTTATGTCGCAGCACAAGCGGCTTGGTGATAGGAACCAAGAATTGGATTCAGAGATTACTCGTCGGGATTGCCTACCTCCAATCTCCTTTCTTAGTGATAAAGAGAAGAATCATATTTGAGCCGAGGTCATTAAGGAGTATCGATTGTCTTAAGACTGCCATGATAAGAAATTGGTGTGTGGAACATCTTTTGTTAACTTTGGTTTCTACATAGTATGTTCTTAGCTTGAGGGTAAATGGCCGGGAGGGACTTTTCTTGAGCTATTGTTTTCTGAGGAGCTAGAGTCTTTCCAGCTCGAGAAATGGACCACTTATAAGCCGGATGGCAAGGAGTTTGAAGCTTATCTAGAGGAACAAGTTGAGGATGACTTGGATAACCTTACTGGCCCTTGGTCTCCTCGTAAGCCAACTAGGATGATTAATGCTCTTAGCAATTTAGATGGCACAAATCAAGATGATTTAGAAACTGATACCACTGTCGACTCAAGCGATCTCCTAATACTGTCTTCTCAGGATGCTCTTCTATCAACTCAAGACGGTGCTTGCTCTCTCAAAAACATTTTAGATCAGGATCGTTCACCAGCTGATTCATAGTTTTATTGTCATTTCTTTCATTTTGTTTTTCTGTAGTTTTTACTTATCGTAGGCAGCCAAAGTTTGTAATGGAAATTTCTAGTTTCAAATTTAATGAAAGTTCCAGTTCTATTATTTTATATAGTTTTATTATTTATTTTTTATACATGTATCCCCTTGTGTATGATCATAACCATGCTCCCCAGTTTTTTTTTAAGAAGCTTATTTTTCATAAAGAGCTATAAATGACTTTCTTTGTAGACTTGTATGTTGCAACGTTTCTATATGTTATTTCTTTATTTATGGATGACTTACCTCATGCATTTTTCGCTTCAAGTATATGCTTGGCCTCTTTCGTGTATTTTTCTCTTGAGGCCTTTTTACAATTTATGCATGACTTACATCGTGTTTTTTTCGCTTTAAGTGTATGCTTGGCCTCTTTCGTAGATTTTTCGCTTCAAGCCTTTTTCTTCATGTCGTTTCCGCGCACTTCCCACTTCAAGTCCTTTTACAATTTATGCATGATTTACATCGCAGTTTTTTCGCTTCAAGTGTATGCTTGGCCTTCTTCGTGCATTTTTTGCTTCAGACCTTTTTCTTCATGGGTTACTTTGTGCACTTTTTGCTTCAAGCCTTTTTAGAGTTTATGCATGACTTATATCACACATTTTTTACTTCAAGTGCATGCTTGGCTTCTTTTATGCATTTTTTTCTTCAGGCCATTTTCTTCATTGCTTACTTCGAACACTTTTCACTACAAGTCTTTTTCAATTTTATACATGAGTTGTATCATGCCTTTTCGCTTCAAGTGCATGCTTGGCTTACTTCGCGTATTTTTCGATTCAAGCCCTTTTTCTTTTTTCTTTTCTTGGATACCTCGGCTGTAGAACTCACAGTTATAATATAAGCTGCCTTAATTTGAAGATCATAAACAGGGAAGTTCCTCATTCCTTTATTGCACTATAAATCATTGTAACAAGACAAAATAGGTCTAATGGAAACAAACTGCAAACTTGTTAAATAAAAAAGGAAAAACAAGAGTATATTGCCAATACAATTTCAAATTACATGTATTCCAAGTCTTTACTATCTTTTTTCCTTGTAAAGTCTCCAGCGTGTAAGTGTTCGATCCTACTACCTTTTTGACTTGGTGTGGTCCTTCCCAATTAGCTTGGAACATACCGTCTTTCTTCAGGGCATTAGTGATAGTGGATCTTCTTCGCACCAAATCTCTTTCTCTCAAAGGTTTAGTTTTCACCTTACTATTGTAATCGCTGACAACTCTTTGTTAGTATGCTGCCAGTCGTATGGTGGCTAAGTTTCCTTGCTCATCAATCAAATTAAGTTTCTCTCTTAACTCTTGCGAATTCTCATTCTCAACAAATGGAAACAACCTTAGAGAGGTTGTCACGACCCAAACTACCCAAAAATCAGAGTTAATTTTTTTTGCGTTTTATTATTTACTTAAATTCTTACCTGTCCTCGAATCGTGACCAACACTCCACTAATAATTGGGCTGTGCGTCAATGCCAGTCCCACCACACATTTACCATGTAACTTTTTTTTTTCTCCAGTCATTTATAAAATGTCTACAATATTTATACATCCCCTAGAGACACTTACAAACATGTTACTGTGCTATGCTTATGTAGATACAATAAGTACAAGTGTATATACCTTATGTTGATGGGCAGCAGCGGATATTCTGGAATGCAGTACTGAGTCGCCTCAACTTCAACTGGAGATCATCTGTGGGAGAAAATGAAAGGGGTGAGCACATCAAGCTCAGTAAGGCAATCCTACGAACAAGTAGGTAACCATACTACCTACATGAACGTAGTGCCATGCATAAACCACCCTTTCTCCACACATTTTAAAACAATGCTATGCATTATGATGATATGTAAAACACATTTGCACGAAAAATCAACATGCAATTATTATAAATCATTTCTTTCTCAATTAAGATTATCACAATAAAGTCAGGACTCGACCCCTCCTGCGGGTGATCCTGACTCACACAAAATCATGAAAACGTTTACATCACACGTGGGTTTTGAAAAGCATGGAAATACCATCATGCAATTTAGTTTTAAAACCCAGTTTAAATCATCATAAAAGTCATCAACATGCGAGACTAGGCAACGTCTGTATATAGGTAAATAACTAGGACTATGGCCACATTTGTCCTCGTGAGTTCCTCAGCTACACGGATCCTAGTGTGCGGGTTCTCACCATGATCGGGAACCGCCCGGGAGGTGGGTCAGTCCATCCCGTCAGTCTTATCCGATCCCCGGCATCCGAAGATGCTGCATCCGGAGATGCCGTATCCGAAGATACCACACGGTACATCGTACTCCATGCTACTTGCACGGTACATCGTACTCCGTGAACCCATATAATATCTCTAGGTACTCCAGCCCAATTGGCCTGCTTCCCACAGAGGTTTTGTTTCTCAATACTCATGCCATGTCTCAAAACGCACGTGCGAGCCTATTTAATCGGTGACACACAGTCTACCCGATGCTCCAAGCACGGCTCATCGCATGTTCTCATAAAATCAGTGCGAGCAATGCTCAGCACTCTCATCAAATCACGTAAATCTAGTGCGAGCTAAGCTCTAGCACTCTGTATGCAAATTGTATAAAAATCTGGTGCGAGCGAAGCTCTAACACCCTGTCTCAAAATCATATAAAAATATGGTGCGAGTTAGACTCTAGCACCCTGTCACAAAAATCATATATATATGTATACAAATCTGGTGCGAGTTGGACTCCAGCACCTATGCATGTAAAACTCTAGTGCGAGCTCTCACTCTAGCACTAATGCATGCATCACACAAATCAAACATCGTGCGAGCTAAGCTCTAGCACGTCACATGTAAATAAAAACACGTAGGCGGCTCTGTTTCCTCAAAACAGTTTTCAAAACAATTTCACGTTGAAAGTATGCAATGCTGTGCATTTTCTTTCAAGGTGAGCCAGCCTACTCATGCATGCATCAAAACACCTCCAGAATGAGCAGAAACCTTTTGTTCTTGCTCCTCCCAATTTTTCCTAAATTTTTAGATTTTACCCTTAACAAGGGTATTTTAGTAATTTGCCCATTCGGGGCACTAAAATTATTATTCGACCTCTAGACCCTTCAGATAAATTTTAAAGGACTGCATATAAATTTAAAATTGCGTAAAGTTACCTCTAGCAGTCCGCAGAATTCCCTTACCTCGATTCTCGTCGAGTCTGACCTTTTCTTTTCCAATGTTGTCTCGTCGCGCAGTCCGATATGCTTCCAATCCAATGCCCGAAACTGCGTATTAATATTCCTCAGGTCAGATAACGTACAATTTAATTGTATTTAATACTTTCTGGGCTTAATTTAAATCATTGGGCCCGTTCACCCCTATTGGGCCCGATTGCACCTTAATGGGCCTTAATCGGCCTTAAGCCCATTTTTCACTAAATTCCCACTTTATCGAGGCCTATTGGGCTCATTAGGCCCACCAATAATTTATCGGGCCTCGTTCTAATTCTCGAATAGCTAAATTTAATATTTACGACAATTAATCTAAATTTCCATAAATTAATTCAATTTATGCGTAAATTAAATCAATATCACGCATAACGAGGCAATTGTCGTAAATTGGGGTCACTTACCCGAGATTCCATGCTAGTCCGTAAATCGAGGCTGTCTCGAGCCCTCGGTGGATGCCAATCGTCGAGCTACACAATTAAATATATTTTCCGGGTAAACTTCCAGTCGATAATTAATTAAATAAAATATTTCAAATTTAAATCGGGTCAATTTGACCGCTTATCGACTTACCCGAAGCTCGATTGCATCATAGGAATTTTTCTCAATTTTTCCTCTTTTTCTTTTTCCCCTTTTTCTCCTTTTTTTCCCCCTCTTTTTGGCTGAACCGGTTCAGTCCGGTTCGGACTGGTTCAGACCGCCGGTTCACCCTGGTTCGACCGGTCCACCGCCGGTTCACCCCTTTTTTGGCCGGTTCTCCTCTGGCTTCCACCGCCAATCGCTCCGCTGGGTCGTCCGCATCACGAATCTGGCCTCGGTTTGGGTCAAGCTCGCCGGAACGCCGCCGGTCCGGCTCTTCTCCCTCGGCGTCGGAACCCATTTTCTTTCTCTTCGTCGTCGCCGGCGTTTCCCTCCGTTTTGTCGGGTGCCATCGGTCTCAAAAGGACCGCCGTCGCCTGAGCTCTCGAAATCGAGCCTCGGTTCCGGCCGATTCGCCGCCGTTCGCCGGGACCGACTCGATTTTCCCCCTCGCCTTTCCGTCCGTCGATCCGCCGAAAATCGTGGCCGTCAACGCGCGTCACCGGTACTGCTGGAACCGCCGGGCTTCGCTCTAGCTTCTCCAACCATCGGCTGGGTCCATCGGCCGTCGGTGGCTCGCCGGTCTCCTCGGGTTCGGCTGCTTCCGTTTTCTTCGCGTTTCGTTTTCAGACCTTTTTTTTTTTCAGCTTCTTTCTTTCTTCTTTTTTTTTTTGTTTATTTTATCAATTATTATTATTATTATTATAATCATTAAAATACATTAAAAATACCCAAATATCCCCTAAAATATCCTTAAAATTATAATTTTATTCTAATTTAATTAATTTTATTTTATTTAATTTATTTATTATATTTCAACCTCTTTTTCGGGTATAATTTCTCGATTATTTTCGGGATTATTTTTCCAAACTAAAAATCCCGATTAATTCTCATAAATTAATATCTTGATCAATTTAACCCAAAATAAATTTATTTCATCTTTATTGACCAAGATTTCTCAAATCCATATTTTAATTAAATTTTTCTTATCGAAATTATACCGACCTTTGGTCTTTTGACCATTTTGCCCTTACACGTGTTCGGGATTAATTTAACCCGACTTCCCTTCACAAATACTCCTTTATTTCATATTTACTTTTCATATTTTAATTAAATTCGGGTCTTACAACTCTCCCCCACTTTTGGAATTTGGTCCTCCAAATTAGAACCAATTCATATGAGTCCATACACAACTCCGGGTACATCGATCTATCATACTCTTAAATTCTTACATGACCTTTCTCTGGAGTGTATTACTACCAAAGGACTTTAATTAGGGAGATCGTCTTAAACCTCAATACTTTCTCTTTCCTGTTTAATGCCCGAATCAACTTCTTCAATATACTTGTATTTTCATTAAATTGAACTTTTGGAATTCATATCCAATCACCTATGCTGGATCTGTATAGTATTTCTGAAGCATCAAAAGCTGGGACACATTGTGGGTGCCTGTTAATTCAGGTGATAACACCAACCTACAGGTCTTATCTCCCACTTGTCCAATCTCTTAAAATATTCAATCCAGCGAAACTCAATTTACCTTCTTCCAAAAGCTCGCTATATCCTTATTCTCTTAGGACAAGAATTATTTCAACCACACTAATTCATCAAGGGTGAATTCCAATACTTATCTATCTGCTCTGAGGTGTTCTTAATCTCTCATCCTTAACTAAACATCCTCAGAGACTTATTATCCAAAGTCATAAATGATTCTATCTGTCACCCACTTTTTCTTATCCAAATTTGGGGAACAACCCCTACAGCCATACACTGTCTCATATCTTGTTATCCCGATACTCAACTGCCAATTGTCGTTATTGGCGAATTCAATTAGAAATCAACTGATCATTCCAGGAGCTTATAAAATCAATGGCACAAGCTTTCATCGGATCCTCCAGAACTTGTACAGTCCTCTCTGACTGACCAACTGTCTGAGGATGGAAAGTTGTGCTTAATACTCAGTCGGGTTCCCATAGCTTCCTTAAATATCCACAGAGGTAGGAAGTGGAGCGGGAATCCCTATATGATACCATGCTCACTGGAACGTTACATAATGTTCCACAAACTGCCTTACACATAAATCCTCATACACACTCTGAGTATCTGGGGAGTTCATAACCAGAAGGTGGGTGAACTTAGTCAATTTGTCGGCTATCATCCAAATAGCCTCGTAATTCACCTGGGTTCTCTGTAACCCATCATGAAATTCATGGAGACTTGTTCTCATTTTCCGTGCCGTGTCGATACAGGTAGGTGCTGCAATAACTCTGCAGTCTTTTAACACTCTACCTTACTCTGCTGACACACTAGGCACTTTTCACAACCTCTACCATGTGTCTTTCCACATCTGACCACCAATACCCTTATCGAGATTTCGATATATAATCATTACTTTCCGTATGCACTGTATATCCCGAAGAGTGAACTTCTGGCAATATCACTATTTCATCAACTGTGGTCCTGGGGAGCACTTATACTGTCTCTGAATCCTCAGTAACTCATCATCACCCACTGTGAACTCTATCACTGTACCCTTCTGAATCAGACCCAAACTATCGACATCCGGTCGATCATCACGCTAAGCCTGGCAAATCCGGGCACTCTCATCCGGTTCTAATCATCAGGCTAGCTGTCACATAATCATACTAATCACTGTCATCATCAGAAGGGATCACATCACTACCGAGGTTCACAACTGCTCTAGCAGCTCACGCTCCCTGACCATCATATGTAATACCATCCCGAGGCTCTTTCTACTCAAGACATCAGTCATGACATTAGCCTTTCCTGGGTGGTACAATTTTCACAATCACAATCTCTCAGAAGCTCTAACCCACTATGCATTCTCATATTCGTCTCTTTCTGTGAAAACAGATACTCCTGCTTTATGATCAGTGCATATCCATAATTTCTCACCATGTACATAATAGTACCATATCCTCGGTACAATTACTGTTGCCAACTTTAAATCATGGGTCAGATAGTTTATTTCATGATCAAGGAGTTGTTTGACTCCAAAATTGACTATCTTCCCATTATACATCAATACACAGCTCATTCATTATTTCGAGGTATTCATACTCATTGAGAACCTCTTGAGCTGTTGGGTATGGTGAAATTAATCACGGTGGTCAGTTCATACTTCATCACGCCAAATTCACATCACAACAATAATCTTATTTATCATCTCTTTCCAAGACCACGTTTCTTAGTTAAACGTGTCAATAAGGTATATCCTTTTAGAACTCGCAACAACCATCTGCAAAAGCAATTTCTCCATTTTTACTTATAAATCGCCCTAGACTTTAGCTACGCCCAATATATCATCGATAATGATGTTTACGAATCGGTCCAATCCTTGGCTTATCTATGCGTAAGCGTATAAAATCCTTCAAAAGCGCTTACGTTTTCAGGTACTAACCTGTGTCATTTCCTTTTCTTATCTTAACGGCTCTTATTAAATTTTACTATATTAACCTTATGATTTGTCGAATTTTAATATTCTTTTCGTCTTAGTAAAGGTATCCTAATGCTAAGGGTATCTATTACGACGCTCGATTTCACGTTATAGGTTATACATATATATACTTTTAGACGCTGTCAAGTCTTCAGGCGGGGAGGTATTTTGAAATACCTTTATTAGCCCTCAGACTTAACCACAACTACTGGTTATGGTTATACCCATCTTTATCCTTGGTTATAATTTATATTCCTTACTAATTGCTTAATCCTAATGACTTCATATCGTAAAGATGTTCTTACCTAGCATACGCCTCTTACTCCGATACATCTTATCTTAAAGATTATCTCCTTAGTGTATCAATTATAATGAAACTCTCGTCATTATTCATTTCGTGAGCACAATCCTTTACTCCTTTAATTTCAACTGTTACACCCCTGTTTTTAACTTAAAATCTCAATAACCATATTCCGTTTATTAATCCTCCTCTATTGGGGTACTCCTTTATCAGTATCGTGCCCAATGATGTAGGCATTCATGCCTTTTACTCACTTATATATGAATGAAGGCGGTATGAATAAATATGTGGCACCAGGATCAATAAACATATGTACTTTATTATTATTCATAATAAGTGTGGTATCTTACACCACATCCATGAAACATCAACAGTGTCCTGGTCCAAGACATCCTCTCGCCTTCGTCCAACAGCCTACTTTCCTTTTTCTTTTCGGCTATGGCCTCCCTTTTCGTTATGGCTATACCAACGAAGTTTTTTCTCCGTCTCTTTACTTTTCTGTGGGGCGATCTCGCCCAACTCTGTGCAATCAAAATCAATGGTCCGTCTTACCACACTTAACGGCCATTTTCATCAATACCGTGTAGGTATAGACCCTCCTTCCGTGGTATCCACCACACATCTCACACTGCTTACAGTACTTACACTGCTACACCACTTCGTAGCAGGTCGGGGTTCTCCAATCACAATGCCCCCTAACAGTGCCAAAATTGGATGCACTAGGGCCTTACCAATTATCTCAGCCCATAACTCATCAAATCTAATCTTTAACCAATTACCATTTTCTCATTCAACATCTTTGGCATTTCTCGATTCTCTTTTCTGTCTCTATTTCAGCCCTCTCTACCTTTCCGAATCTCAGAGGCGTGCAATTCATATTTTTATTTATCCAACTGTAAATCTGCGCACTGCCTCGGTATAGGTAATATCTCGCGGGCCAATCAGACTCTAATTGGAAAGTTAAGTCGTTTCATGATCTTTAGACATCTCGACTGTCACTTTTCATAGTGTCGAGGTAATATCTGCCCAAAATTATAACTGAGTTTTCATACTCATAATCAATTTAGTATTCCTGGGCAATGTAAGAAATTTTTCCTTTAAATCATGTCCGGGATATCCTGTCACCGGAATACATCCATAATCATTTCTCATCTCAGCTCTGGATGTTTAACACTTAAGATGGGTCGAGCGGGTTTCCACCAATGCTCCGCTGCGCCCTCTGATCTCATACATAATCTGAGCAATTTGCTCCTCAAAATAATACCCATGCTCCGCTTCAATCTCGCGAAGCGTCTCTCAATACTGTCCGATCACTCTGTCGGACTCTGTGGGGCATACTCAACATTCGCCTCCATTTCAATTTCATCATGATTCTCATAGTCAAACTCAGCACGACTTAGCAGATTCAGGTCTACCTCTACGACCTCTGCCTCGTGCACTATCTCATCTAACGTGACTCATATTAAGCATTCCTGCATTCTCAACTATTTCTTAGTCAAGCCCATCTCGATATACACTATTGTATCTAACTAAGCACAGTAACACGGGGATGTAATTTCCTAATTACTAACACTGACACACATCAGACCAATTATGCTCTGATACCATAATAATTGTCACGACCCAAACTACCCAAAAATCAGAGTTAATTTTTTTCGCGTTTTATTATTTACTTAAATTCTTACCTGTCCTCGAATCGTGACCAACACTCCACTAATAATTGGGCTGTGCGTCAATGCCAGTCCCACCACACATTTACCATGTAACTTATTTTTTTTCTCCAGTCATTTATAAAATGTCTACAATATTTATACATCCCCTAGAGACACTTACAAACATGTTACTGTGCTATGCTTATGTAGATACAATAAGTACAAGTGTATATACCTTATGTTGATGGGCAGCAGTGGATATTCTGGAATGCAGTACTGAGTCGCCTCAACTTCAACTGGAGATCATCTGTGGGAGAAAATGAAAGGGGTGAGCACATCAAGCTCAGTAAGGCAATCTTACGAACAAGTAGGTAACCATACTACCTACATGAACGTAGTGCCATGCATAAACCACCCTTTCTCCACACATTTTAAAACAATGCTATGCATTATGATGATATGTAAAACACATTTGCACGGAAAATCAACATGCAATTATTATAAATCATTTCTTTCTCAATTAAGATTATCACAATAAAGTCAAGACTCGACCCCTCCTGCGGGTGATCCTGACTCACACAAAATCATGAAAATGTTTACATCACACGTGGGTTTTGAAAAGCATGGAAATACCATCATGCAATTTAGTTTTAAAACCCAGTTTAAATCATCATAAAAGTCATCAACATGCGAGACTAGGCAACGTCTGTATATAGGTAAATAACTAGGACTATGGCCACATTTGTCCTCGTGAGTTCCTCAGCTACACGGATCCTAGTGTGCGGGTTCTCACCATGATCGGGAACCGCCCGGGAGGTGGGTCAGTCCATCCCGTCAGTCTTATCCGATCCCCGGCATCCGAAGATGCTGCATCCGGAGATGCCGTATCCGAAGATACCACACGGTACATCGTACTCCATGCTACTTGCACGGTACATCGTACTCCGTGAACCCATATAATATCTCTAGGTACTCCAGCCCAATTGGCCTGCTTCCCACAGAGGTTTTGTTTCTCAATACTCATGCCATATCTCAAAAAGCACGTACAAGCCTATTTAATCGGTGACACACAGTCTACCCGATGCTCCAAGCACGGCTCATCGCATGTTCTCATAAAATCAGTACGAGCAATGCTCAGAACTCTCATCAAATCACGTAAATCTAGTGCGAGCTAAGCTCTAGCACTCTGTATGCAAATCGTATAAAAATCTGGTGCGAGCGAAGCTCTAACACCCTGTCTCAAAATCATATAAAAATATGGTGCGAGTTAGACTCTAGCACCCTGTCACGAAAATCATATATATATGTATACAAATCTGGTGCGAGTTGGAGTCCAGCACCTATGTAAGTAAAACTCTAGTGCGAGCTCTCACTCTAGCACTAATGCATGCATCACACAAATCAAACATCGTGCGAGCTAAGCTCTAGCACGTCACATGTAAATAAAAACACGTAGGCGGCTCTGTTTCCTCAAAACAGTTTTCAAAACAATTTCACGTTGAAAGTATGCAATGCTGTGCATTTTCTTTCAAGGTGAGCCAGCCTACTCATGCATGCATCAAAACACCTCCAGAATGAGCAGAAACCTTTTGTTCTTGCTCCTCCCAATTTTTCCTAAATTTTTAGATTTTACCCTTAACAAGGGTATTTTAGTAATTTGCCCATTCGGGGCACTAAAATTATTATTCGACCTCTAGACCCTTCAGATAAATTTTAAAGGACTGCATATGAATTTAAAATTGCGTAAAGTTACCTCTAGCAGTCCGCAGAATTCCCTTACCTCGATTCTCGTCGAGTCTGACCTTTTCTTTTCCAATGTTGTCTCGTCGCGCAGTCCGATATGCTTCCAATCCAATGCCTGAAACTGCGTATTAATATTCCTCAGGTCAGATAACGTACAATTTAATTGTATTTAATACTTTCTGGGCTTAATTTAAATCATTGGGCCCGTTCACCCCTATTGGGCCCGATTGCACCTTAATGGGCCTTAATCGGCCTTAAGCCCATTTTTCACTAAATTCCCACTTTATCGAGGCCTATTGGGCTCATTGGGCCCACCAATAATTTATCGGGCCTCGTTCTAATTCTCGAATAGCTAAATTTAATATTTACGATAATTAATCTAAATTTCCATAAATTAATTCAATTTATGCGTAAATTAAATCAATATCACGCATAACGAGGCAATTGTCGTAAATTGGGGTCACTTACCCGAGATTCCATGCTAGTCCGTAAATTGAGGCTGTCTCGAGCCCTCGGTGGATGCCAATCGTCGAGCTACACAATTAAATATATTTTCCGGGTAAACTTCCAGTCGATAATTAATTAAATAAAATATTTCAAATTTAAATCGGGTCAATTTGACCGCTTATCGACTTACCCGAAGCTCGATTGCATCATAGGAATTTTTCTCAATTTTTCCTCTTTTTCTTTTTCCCCTTTTTCTCCTCTTTTTTTTCCCCTCTTTTTGGCTGAACCGGTTCAGTCCGGTTCGGACCGGTTCAGACCGCCGGTTCACCCCGGTTCGACCGGTCCACCGCCGGTTCACCCCTTTTCTGGCCGGTTCTCCGCCGGCTTCCACCGTCAATCGCTCCGCTGGGTCGTCCGCATCACGAATCTGGCCTCGGTTTGGGTCAAGCTCGCCGGAACGCCGCCGGTCCGGCTCTTCTCCCTCGGCGTCGGAACCCATTTTCTTTCTCTTCGTCGTCGCCGGCATTTCCCGCCGTTTTGTCGGGTGCCATCGGTCTCAAAAGCACCGCCGTCGCCTGAGCTCTCGAAATCGGGCCTCGGTTCCGGCCGATTCGCCGCCATTCGCCGGGACCGACTCGATTTTCCCCCTCGCCTTTCCGTCCGTCGATCAGCCGGAAATCGTGGCCGTCGACGCTCGTCACCGGTACTGCTGGAACCGCCGGGCTTCGCTCTAGCTTCTCCAACCATCGGCTGGGTCCATCGGCCGCCGGTGGCTCGCCGGTCTCCTTGGGTTCGGCTGCTTCCGTTTTCTTCGCGTTTCGTTTTCAGACCTTTTTTTTTTTTCAGCTTCTTTCTTTCTTCCTTTTTTTTTTTGTTTATTTTATCAATTATTATTATTATTATTATAATCATTAAAATACATTAAAAATATCCAAATATACCCTAAAATATCCTTAAAATTATAATTTTATTCTAATTTAATTAATTTAATTTTATTTAATTTATTTATTATATTTCAACCTCTTTTTCGGGTATAATTTCTTGATTATTTTCGGGATTATTTTTCCAAACTAAAAATCCCGATTAATTCCCATAAATTAATATCTTGATCAATTTAACCCAAAATAAATTTATTTCATCTTTATTGACCAAGATTTCTCAAATCCATATTTTAATTAAATTTTTCTTATCGAAATTATACCGACCTTTGGTCTTTTGACCATTTTGCCCTTACACGTGTTCGGGATTAATTTAACCCGACTTCCCTTCACAAATACTCCTTTATTTCATATTTACTTTTCATATTTTAATTAAATTCGGGTCTTACAGAGGTCACCTCCACCTCTATCGGTATCAAGGCCTCAGTTCCATGCATTAGGCTAAAAAATATCTCTCCCTTTGATACTCGGCTAGTTGTTTTGTATACTCATAAGATACTAGGCAGCTCATTGGCCTAGGCTCTCTTTACCTTATCTAATCTTATTTCTTAACCCATGAAGTATGGTTCGGTTATTAACCTCTACTTGCCCATTGGCTTGAGGATACGATGCTAAGGAAATTCAAAGTTGAATGTTGAGGCCATTACAAAAATTTCTGAAAGCATCACAGTCAAACTGCTTCTCATGATCTGCATTTAAA
Organism: Firmiana major; assembly: GCA_033439115.1. Taxonomy (NCBI): domain Eukaryota; kingdom Viridiplantae; phylum Streptophyta; class Magnoliopsida; order Malvales; family Malvaceae; genus Firmiana; species Firmiana major. The sequence continues at coordinate 34,408,667 of CM065897.1, read as the reverse complement.
ACCATCGGGAACCCAAAACGATAGAAAATATCCTTCCACACTATTGCTTCAACTTATTTTTAGTAATGATGGCTAAAGGTTCTGTCATGACCCAAAAATCAGAGTAAATTTTTTTGTTTTTCTTTCATATTTAATTCTTACCTTCCTCTCATCGTGACCATCCTACCAACAGTTGGGCTATAATTCGGTGTTAGTCCCCTCACACTACTTACCATTCCATTTCCATGTTACATTTACATATTGGAATTTTTTCTATCCTTTGACTTTAACTAAATCCATTGACACGCCCTAAGGGTATTGTCCGCAAGTGCACGGGTATTACAAGTAATAATGGGATTTGAGTCCCAGAATTATCGTCCCACAGAGAAGTAGACTAGCCTAATTAAGTACCGGTTAATCTTACCCTAAGTATATTCTAGCGAATTATGAAATTAAAGTGGTGATCTACTAAGGCTAATTAAACATACTGAAAACAATAAACATTAAAAATAGAGAAAATAAAACTGAACTAAGATTTGCTGACCGAACTCCGAACAATTAAAGAAAATACCAACAAAAGAAATTAAAATAGTTAAGATGAATTAACGCAACTAAAATAAAATGCAAATATGAAAATAAAGCAATAAAATTAATTAAACTAAAATTTAAACAAATTTAAAAAAAAATGCATGTAATTAAACTAAAAAAATTGCAAATTAAACTAACCTAAAATCTAATAAAAATGAAAACTAAATTAAAATTGCATGAAACACATTTAATCTAAATTGCAACTAAATGCATCTAAACTAAAATAAAATCCTAAAACATTTAATATAAAATTAACTCCTAACTAAAAATTAAGACTAAAAATTAAATTAACAAATTAAAACACTAGAACTAATCTAAATTAACAACTAACAACTATCCTAAACTAACAACTAATTAAACTATACTAAAAATGGAAGAAAAATGGATTAATGCAAGAGTTGAATGCCAAACAAAGCCTTAAGTTTAAATTAACCAATAAATCCCTCCAAACACTGTTCATGCTTCATTTCATTTTCTGGTTTCCAGGTGTGGTCTCGGTTTCAGGCTGTAACGGGTTACTTCTGCACCATGCCTCTCGGTTCTGTGTTCTCAGTCTGCTATCCTAGTGCAATTAGGCGCTGTTTCAGATGTGGTCTTCATCACCAATCTTCCATGCCATGCGTGGCCTAGTGCAGCTCCCGGTTTTGTCATAAACTGTTCCAGGCATTGCTGCTCTGCATGAGTCCTGTACTTTACATCATTTCCAGCTTCAGCTGCCACATTCAGCGTGTATAACACCCGTTGCATCTCAGTTGTTCGGTTAGTCAAATACTACACATTCTCACAAGTAAAGTAAGATAACTAGTCAGTAAAACAAATAATTAAACTAAAGATAATAAAGCAATAACTCAAATAAATAAAACCAGAGCATGAAAATGGAAGAGCTGGAATTTAACATAACAAAATGAATGATCTAAGATGACTAGCAACTGATAGGAAATGGCATCTGATTTAGCTACCATTTACCAACCAGCGTCCTTATACCGATTATAACTACTGTTCCTGATGCCCCGAACACATTTTTTTTCCTATTTCTTGTAGCAACCGTAAGTTATCGAGGCTTAACCAAACATGTCCATCCAAGCTTTCATCTCTCCAGGTCACAGTAATTTCAACCTTGCAAGCATCGATCCGTACATATCCTGTCAATTTGTAGCCATCACACTTAGATGAATGTATAATGCAGTCATGACAAGAGAATGAACAATATCAAATTCTCAAAACAGAGCATAACAGAGAAGCTAACAGCTGCTAAAAAGAAAATGAACTAATCCCCATAATTATTAAAGAGAGTAAGTCATGCATCCAATGGAAACTACAACAATTAATGAAAATCGAAAATGCAAATAGATAACCGACTGAAATTAAAAACACAGTAAGGAGTAGAGGAAAATAGCTGCTGTCACTAGCTTTCTAGTACTCAATGCAGTGAACAAAAGATAGCAAAATAATCAAGCATACAAACAGAAAAATGTAATAACAAATCGGCAGGAATTGAAAACTAAACAGTGGCGTCGGGATGAGCTAATTTGCGGTGGTTCATGGCTCCTCACACCCGACTCATACTACCCAAAACGATACATAGGCAGTATTGACTGAGGCATGACCGAATGGTTCCCCCTAGATATGCGTAGGCAGTAGAAAGATAATAAGCAAATAGAAAAAAAAAAAAAAACAAGCAACCCAAACAAACTACTGAAGAAAAAGAAAATAAAAATAAATGCAGTAGAAGATATTACTAGCAGCTAGAATTAAACTTTTTCATTTAAAGAAATTAACATGAAAGCTTGAAAGATTCTATATCAATGATGGCTATCGGAAAGAAGAAAAAAAACTATTCGGAAAGACAAAGAAAGCTTTAAAATTAACCTAAAACTATTCTACCCTAATTTACCTCTATTCTAACCTAGGCTCCCCCCTTTTTCAGTTGACATCTTTTTCTATTTATACACACACTTAGGGGTACAATTGTAATTTTTCCATCCTAGATGAGTTGGCATTGTTTGGCCACTTGTCTTAACACCATTGGCTCCTTGAAAAATAATATTTCCATGTCATCTGTCTTTTTTTCCAATTGGATGGGCTAGGCTCGTGTTATCCGCATGGTCCAATCTCGATTTTAGCCAAATTTCGATCCATTTTCTATCGAAATATTCAAAATTCATCCGAATTTAATTTATCTGCAAATATGAGAATTTTAATTAAATAAAGGGGATAATTAACAAAATAAATTGGAGATTTAAATAATTAATTAGGAAATTAAGCACAAATAATTCTAAAAATATAGAATTATCACACCCCAAACTTGAGCTTTTACTTGTCCTCAAGCAAAACAAAATAATTGTAGAAATGACAAGTACTAAACACAATAATTTCTCCAATATTATCCTCAAAGAAAAAGTACAGACTATGATCTTAAAGATTCACAATTACAAGTCCAACATTCAAAATTATTCAATCATAAGTCCTAACCCAAATTGGACTCCTCGTGAATGTGTGAAAAATGTCAAAGTCACTTCACAGTACATTATCCAGATTAGATTATGCAAACACTGTGAATGCAAAGTCAATGACATGTGATCATTCCCATAAGTTTTCTTTTCACTTCTCTCTCGACTAATGTAGTCACACTTAATCAAATATCAATAGGACTTCATTAAGCTTGTATTGTAAGGCTGGGGTTAAGGTCTGATAAAATCAATTTAGGTTTAATTACCCCTTAACATGCATTACTTCTAGGATCTTAATGTAAGAGCTCAAATTTATTTCCCCCAAACTTATTTCTTTTGCTAAACATTTTTTTAAAAATTTTTCTTCTTTCTTTTTTTTTTTTTTTGAATTTTCACTATCTCCAGATACCCAAATGTACAAAGCTCACAATATATCCCAATGACTTTCATGCTTTCGGGGTAAGGGATAGGAAAAGAGTATTTAAGCTAAGGAACTTTTGCATGTGTATTTACAAAGAAAAGCTTATTTGGCCCAGATGGGTGACTAGGGGTAAAATATGTACAGGGTCGGCTAGAAAGGCTCAAACGATCCAAAGATGGCCTAAATCATCTCCCAAATTAAATGTGATCTAATATTTCTCCTCGAGATCAGATCAAACAAATTTTAGAATATGATGCACAAAATCAACTGAACAAATGCAATCCTATGTCCACGTAAGCTTTCTCTAAATAAATATACATATTCATGACATGACATGTGCATAAAATGAGGAAATCACAATCAGAATCAAGGCCCATTCAAGAACTCAACTTCATGCTTTTCCTATAATCATGCTTCTCATTCAATCAAAGTCAGACTAAATCATGGGGTCATATCATCGAAATATGAGAAAACTACATGCTAAGCACTAAATCATCCCAAAATCAAACAATTTCAGCTCATATTTTTGAAAAATTTTAAAAAATTTTCAATTTTGCTTAAATTTTTGAAAAATACTCAAGTGATATCCCCTCCTCCAAACTTAAAATACACAGTGTCCTCAGTGTGCAGATAATATAAGAATTGAAGTTCAGGAACAAAGTACTCCCTTTTCTGATGATGATGAACAACTGAAGCTTTTATTGAAAGCATAAAACTAGAAAATAAACCTGCAAAATAAATAAAGAAAGAAACAACAGAAAAGAAAAAGAAAAAGAACTATATACAAGGTGAAAAGAAAAACACAACCACTTCAAATGTAGCTGAAGAAAACAACACTCAGTAGCAGGGCAAAGAGTAGGAGGATCAGCCAGAGTGGTGATAGAATGTTAACGTTAAATCCTCCTTAGCTCTATCTACTTCCCTCCTTCTTTCAGATTTTCGATGCTTAAGCCTTATATTCTCCTCAATCTCCATCTTAAAACATTCTTGAGAGTCATCAGTGAGCTTCAAAGGTTTGAAAACATTAAAGTTCACTTCCTGATCTAGGACTTTCACAGTTAACTCTCCATTTTGTACATCAATTAAGGTTCTATCAGTCGCTAGGAAAGGTCTGCCTAGTATAATGGGGACTTCCCTGTCTTCCTCCATGTCTAAAACAATAAAATCCGCAGGAAAAATAAACTTATCCACCTTTACTAACACATCCTCAATGACCCCCTTTGGATATTTAATTGATTGATCTGCTAGCTGAAGGGTCACTGTGGTAGGCTTGGCATCCCCTATTCCTAACTTATGATAGATAGACAATGACATTAAATTTATACTAGCTCCTAAATCACACAGGGCTCTACCAAAGAATAAATTTCCAATAGTGCATGGTATGGTAAAACTCTCGGGATCCTTGAGCTTGGGGGGAATTTTTTCTGGATAATGGCACTACATTCCTGAGTTAAAACCACCATCTCATACTCTTCCAATCTTCCCTTCCTCGAGAGGATATCCTTCAAAAACTTCACAAAACTTGGCATTTGCTCTAAAGCATCTACGAAAGGAATGTTGATGTGAAGTTCCTTAAAAACTTCAAGGAATTTAGCAAATTGTGGTTCTAGCTTTTGATCTTGAAGCCTCTGAGGAAAAGGTACTAATGTTCTAACCGGAAGGGATGTAGTGGTAACATGTATAGTATCAGAGGATGAGGAAGGCTGTGAAATAGAAGAAGGTATAGATGAAGAAGTGCCTAGCTTGGATTCTTTTGCAGCCTGATCCTGATGTTCCTGCTCTTTCTGAGTTACTTCGTTAGAACTTAAGGATTCTTCAACTATGTGGTGTTCAGGTTGGGACTTAACTTGTGGTTTGTCATCTAGCTGTCTATCGCTCCTCAGGGTGATGGATTTCACATGTTCTTTACCCTCCCTTTGCCTAACAGGATTAACTTCAGTATTACTGGGAAGGGTCCCTTGTGGACGCTAGTTAAGAGCACTAGTTATTTGTCCTACCTGAACCTCTAAGTTCTTAATTGAGGCAGCTTGATTTCGTAAGATAGTCGTAAACATTTCCTCAAGCGAGGGCTTCTTCTCAGCTGCTAGTGCGTGGTAAAGTTATGGCTACAAGGGTTGTGGTGGTGGTGGTGGATGGAAGTGAGGTGGATGATGTTGAAATTGAGGTGGATGGAGATGATGAGATGGATGGTATGGAAATTACGGCTGTGGTGGTACCTGAACCGGTGGAGCTTGAAAACTAGGGGGTCCTACAAATATGGAGTTAGAAGTTTGCCATTGGTTTTGGCTCCAAGAGAAGTTAGGATAGTTCCTCCACCCTGGATTATATGTGTTTGAAAAAGGGTTATTCTGTTGCGTAGGGGGATCAACATACTGAACCGATTCTTAGTTGAGCGGACACCTATCTACAGAGTGGGTACCACTACACAGCTCGCAGGAAAGAAAAGGACTTTGGACAGAATACACAAGGTTAGGACTAGTGGGAGGATTATGTTGGGTACTGAGCGACTCTACCTTCTTCGTAAGATTAGCGATTTGAGAGGTCAAGGTAGATAGTGTGTCAAGCTCATAAATACCTGCCGGCTTCTTTGGCATTTGCCTTTCCGAGGACCATAGATAGTTGTTAGTCTCCATCTTTTCTAACAACTCGTAAGCTTCCTTCTCTGTTTTACACATTAGCACTCCACTCGCAGCAGCGTCAACAATGGTCCTATTTGGGCTTGTAAGTCTGTTATAGAAGGTTTGGACTTGCAAGCACAGAGGTAGGCCATGGTGAGGGCACTTCCTAAGAAGCTCCTTATATCGTTCCTATGCTTCGTAAAGAGATTCAGAGTTATACTGGGCAAAGGAAGATATATTACTATGGAGTTGGGCCATTTTAGAGGGAGGGAAAGACTTAGATAGAAATTGATGGGCTAACTTGTCCCATATAGAAATGGATCCTAGAGGCAGAGAGGTTAACCAGTGTCTCGCCCTATCCCTAAGTGAGAAGGGGAATAATCTAAGCCTAAGCGCATCATCAGATAATCCATTGTGTTTAAACGTGTTGCACAAGTCCAAGAATTGCCCAAGATGAGCATGTGGGTCGTCATGAGAGAGCCCACCGAACTGCAATGAAGTCTGAATCATCTGGAGCATTACGGGCTTAATTTCAAAGTTATTTGTAGGGACAGCTGGTGGCCTAATGCCAGAATAATATCTTCCAATCGTCGGCATTGCATAATCTCCAACGGTTCTAATTTCCCTATTTTCTGTCATCGTGTTTTGCAGCAGAGTTATAAATTTCCTAGAGTCCTTTCGAATTTTTCTAAGAGTACATTCAATTTCAGGATCTAGAGGAAAGCAATCAAAACTCCTGGCTCCACACATGCAAACATCATAAAGTCCTTCGAAAATTTTTTTTAAGTTTTTTAATTAACTAATGTAGATTAAACTTCTAAATATTAACAACCTAAATATTTACAAGATAGAATTACACCTAAGCATAATTTTACCGATATGAATTAACGACTAATTAAAACTTCCCGGGCAACGGCGCCAAAAACTTGACACGCCTTAAGGGTATTGTCTGCAAGTGCACGGGTCGTACAAGTAATAATGGGATTTGAGTCCCGAAATTATTGTCCCACAGAGAAGTTGACTAGCCTAATTAAGTACCGGTTAATCTAATGAAATTAAAGTGGTGATCTACTAAGGATAATTAAACATACTGAAAACAATAAACATTAAAAATAAAGAAAATAAAACTGAACTAAGATTTGCTTACCGAACTCCGAGCAATTAAAGAAAATACCTACAAAAGAAATTAAAACAGTTAAAATGAATTAACGCAACTAAATAAAATGCAAATATGAAAATAAAGCAATAAAATTAATTAAACTAAAATTTAAACAAACTTAAAATAAAAATGCATGTAATTAAACTAAAAAAAATTGCAAATTAAACTAACCTAAAATCTAATAAAAATGAAAACTAAATTAAAATTGCATGAAACACATTTAATCTAAATTGCAACTAAATGCATCTAAACTAAAATAAAATCCCAAAACATTTAATATAAAATTAACTCCTAACTAAAAATTAAGACTAAAAATTAAATTAACAAATTAGAACACTAGAACTAATCTAAATTAACAACTAACAACTATCCTAAACTAACAACTAATTAAACTATACAAAAAATGCAAGAAAAATGGATTAATGCAAGAGTTGAATGCCAAACAAAGCCTTAAGTTTAAATCAACCAATAAATCCCTCTAAACACTATTCATGCTTCATTTCATTTTCTAGTTTCTAAGTGTGGTCTCGGTTTCAGGCTGTAATGGGTTGCTTCTGCACCATGCCTCTTGGTTTTATGTTCTCAGTCCGCTATCCTGGTGCAATTAGGCGTTGCTTCAGACGTGGTCTTCATCACCAATCTTCCATGACATGCGTGGCCTGGTGCTGCTCCCGATTTTGTCATATACTGTTGTAGGCATTGCTGCTCTGCACGGGTCCTGCACTCTACACCATTTCTAGCTTCAACTGCCACATTCAGCGTGTACAGCACCCGTTGCATCTCTGCTGTTCGGTTAGTCAGATACTACACATTCTCACAAGTAAAGTAAGATAACCAAGCAGTAAAACAAATAATCAAACTAAAGATAGTAAAGCAATAACTCAAATAAATAAAACCAGAGCATGAAAATGGAAGAGCTGGAATTTAACATAACAAAATGAATGATCTAAGATGACTAGCAACTGATAGGAAATGGCATTTGATTTAGCTACCATTTACCAACCAACATCCTTACATGGATTATAACTACTGCTCCTGATGCCCCGAACACATTTTTTTTCCTATGTCACGACCCAAATTACCTAAAAATCAGAGTAAATTTTTCGCTTTTTCATTTATTATTTAATTCTTACCTTTGTCTCATCGTGACCATCCTATAACACAGTTGGGCTATGATTCGGTGTTAGTCACCTCTCACCTATTACCATTCCATTTCCATAATCACATTTATATATCAGAGTTTACTATCTTTTGACTTTAATTAAATACATACCCAATGGTTGTTACATAACCTTACATCCCCGACATCATATCCATTTACAGTACTGTGCATTACATATTTAGATACAAAACTATACAAATGTGTATACCTGTCTCTTGATGGGAAGCAGCGAATACCAAGTATGCAAGTCCTCAGCCGCTCACTAATTATTTCAAGTGCTCTGAAAAGATGGAAAAATAAGGGGGGTGAGCAAACCACACAATCAGTAAGGCAATTATGCAAGTAAGTAGATAGCTCCACTATCTACATGCTCATAATGCCATGCCCTTAAATCCATTTCTTTTCATTAAAATCATCAAGCACAAAGTCATGCAAACATCAATGACTTAGTTTATCAAAACTGTTCGTGCATATATAAATCATACTACTTATGCCTCAAAGCATTTTATGTGACATCATTAAATCATAATAAGCATGAATTTAATCAATCTCATGCAGTCTTTCATGTCATGCAAGACAAATCATGGGTTTGAATAAAAGCATGGAAAACATCATCATGCTTCTGCATTTAAATCAATTCATTTAAAACTGTAGTGTAAACTAACCCTTCCGGGTCAATCATCTCATAAAACAATTCAGTAAAGTTCATTATAAAACTCCGATTATAAAACCACCCTTCTTTCAGGGTCACAAATCATAAAATCATGAAATCATAAAATCGTCAAATCGGGGGCCTGACCCCTCCTTCGGGTCTACCCTGGTCTAACAGACCACAAGTTATATCATGTGAGACAATCAGGTAATTATCAGTAACATCGAGGACTATGGCCATATCTTAGTGATCCCTGGCAACACGGTACATAGTGTGCGGGGTATCACACCTAAAACGGGAGGTGGGTCATCCTACCCGCCAAAACAGCATAACACCAGGATTGCGAGAGCGAGGCTTGCTGCCTCGTGGCTAATGCCACTCCACTCCAACAATCCCCACGGTACAGCGTACTCCGCGTGACATACACGGCACAACGTACTCCGTGAATCCAAGCTCAATCAGGGGTGCCTGTGATAGGTCTTATCCAGCCAAATCATCTCTGTCTCAGAATGCACGTGTGAGCATATCATCTGACTGTGACACACAGTCTACAGGAGGCTCCAACACGACTATATGCATGTAATATAAATTCCTGTGCGAGCGAAACTCAAGCACAGCTCCATGCATATTCATGATATCAGAAAACCTTATGCGAGCGAAGCTCTAGCACGGTTTTCATAAAAATCAGTAAAATCTGCGTACGAGCAGCGCTCCAGTTCGACTTAAACTGATTATAAATTTAAGTAAAATCCACGTACGAGCAATGCTCTAGTACGGATATGTATAACAACTCAGTGAAAACCTCGTACGAGAAAAACTCCAGTACGGCTTTAAAATGAGTTATAAAACCATTTAAAACTTTGTACGAGCAACACTCCAGCACAAATGAATGCTCAAGTAAATCAAATCTCATGCGAGTTACACTCCAGCACGGCTTTATGCATAATTAAATCAAATCTCGTGCGAGTTACACTCCAGCACGGCTTTTATGCAATATCAAATCAAAATAGGATGCGAGCTAAGCTCCACATCTCTCATGCATGTCAAATCATTAAAACTAGTGCGAGCAATCGCTCCAGCACCATTTTATGCATACCACATCAAAACAAATCAAAACATGTCAAAATAGAGTGCGAGCTAGGCTCCAGCACTTCTCATGCATTTCACAATAATAAAAATCAGTGCGAGCAACCGCTCTAGCACATTTCATGCATATGATGTCACACAAGTCAGTGCGAGCAACCGCTCTAGCACATTTATGCACATTCACAAATGCAGATATAGTGCAAACTACGTGTCGGCACTATCTGTTTCCATATAAACTTGATAGTTGGCCCGTTTTCCAAATAATTTCATTTAAATAATAATAACACCTACGTAGTGTTATTTTGGGAAACTTATGCAATTATTGGTCAAATCTATCTATTTACTTTGATTAAAACCAATAAAATTCTTAATTCTGAAATTTCCTTAAATCATGCATTTCATGCATATCATGCTTTCACCATCCTCAGGTGAACTTCCCTCAATAGGGGCAAAATAGACTTTTCACCTAATTCGATCATTAAAATCATTTAAACCACTTTTAGGACCTTTATACAATCAGTGTATACATACATATTCAGTGTATAAAAAAGCTATTAAATACGCGTAGCTACCTCTAGCTACTCACATAATTCCCTTACCTCATTTTTCTGTACAGTCTGACCCTTCCACTAATGACTCATCACGCAGTCCAATTTGCTCCCAATTCAATCTCCGGAACTGCAGATACACATTCATCAGGTCAATTATAATACAATTAAATTGTATTTCATATTTTTTGGGCTTAATTTAAATCATTGGGCCCGTTTACCCATATTGGGCCCGATTGTACTATGATGGGCCTTAATCGGCCTTAAGCCCGTTTTTTCACTTACTATTCACATTATTGAGGCCTATTGGGCTCATTGGGCCCAGCAGTATTTATTTAGCCTCGTTCTAAACTCTCAGACAGCTTATGAATTATTTACGATAATTTATCTCAATTTTCCAGAATTTAATTCATTTATGCGAAAATTAAGTCCGAAATTCATCAACATGCATAACGATGTAAATTGTCGTAAATAAGGGTTACTTACCCGTGATTCCATGATAGTACTCAAATCGAGGCTGTCTCGAGCTCTCGTTTGATGCCAATTGTCGAGCTACACATTTAAATATATTTTCGGGTAAACTTTCAGTCGATTATTTATCAAATTAAATATTCCAAAAATTAAATCGGTCAATTCGACCGCTTACCGACTTACCCGAAGCTCGATTGCATCACTGAAATTTTCCCCAATTTTTCCTCTTTTTCTCTTTCCCTTTTTCTTCTTTTTTTTCTTTTTGGTTGAACCGGTCCGGTCCGGTTCAGCATAACGTCACTGCGCTGAACTCGCCGTACCGGTTCAGGCATCCTTTCTTCGTTTCGACGCCATTCGGTCGGTTCCGAGCACGATTCTGGTGCCGTTGGGCTCAGCTGCGCCTGGGCGTCCTTTGTCGACCCTCGGGGTGGCTCGAAACGGCGCCGATGGCCGCCGATAGCCTTTCCCCCTTTTCGGCCTCCCCTCCGTCGATCTCCTGCGTTAGGCATCACTGGCGTGCGTGGTGCCTCTCAAGCACTCCCACCGTGTTGGTCTTGCCGTCGCCTGCCGCCTCGTGCTGGTCCGATGGCCAAGGCTCACCGGTGCAGAGGATCGGTCCTCGGGTTCGGCTTCGTTTCTCTCTTTTGGTTTCTGTTACGTTTTCCAAATTTCTTTCCAATTTCATTTTTTTATTTACTTATAAATTATTTTTAATAATATTTTAATATTAAAAATCCAAAATATCTTTACAAATTATTATTTTATTCATTTAAATAATAATAAAAATCCCAAAAATTCATATTAAAATCATTTAATCCGTAAATGAATTTCTCAGTCTGATTTTACCTTTTCTGTATATTTTTTGATTATTTTCGAGATTATTTTTCGATACTAAAATCTGGATTTATTCCAATAAATTCATAACTTGATCAATTTAACCCGAAATTTAATTATTTCCTCGTTATTGATCAAGATTTCTCAATCCCATATTTTTAATTAAATTTTCTTGTCCCGATTAATATCGAATTTTGATCTTTTGACCGTTATGCCCTTGCATGTGTTCAGGAATATCATTTAAATCCTTTTTGCATTTTTTTAAATGCACTTGAAAATTTCTATTAATTTCCTTTTGCTCTTACCATAAAACTGGGTCTTACAATCTCCCCCACTTAAGAAATTTGGTCCTCCAAATTAGAACCAAGTCAAGTAAGTCCATAAATAACTCTGGGTACATCTATTGTATCATATACTGTCATCCTCAGGTGACTTTCTCCGGAGTATAATATTTCCATCATACTTAACTAGGGAGATCATCTTAAACCTTAACACTTTCTCCTTCCGTCTAATGCCCGAATCGATTTCCAATCATATGTTATACTTTCATTGAGCTAAGCCGTTGAAGCTCATATCTGATCACATATACTAGGTCCGGATATTATTTCCAAAACATCTTAAGATAGGACACATAGTGGATGCCTGCTAATTCAAGTGGTAATGTCAACCTACAGGTCTTATCTCCCACTTGTCCAATATCTCTCCAAATCAATCTAAGGAAACTCGATTTGCCTTCTTCGAATCTCGTTATGCTCTTACGACAAATAACTGCCAACAATACTAATTCACCCTCGGTGAATCCCAATAGTTTCTGTCTCTTGTCAGCATAGCTTTCTGTCTGCTCTGAGGTGTTCTTAATCTCTCACAAATCAACTGAACATCCTCAGAGATTCGTCTTACCAATTCGAGAACAATTCTCTATCTATCACCCACTTCTTCTTATCCAAGTTATAGGGAACAACTCCCTACAGCCATACAATGCCTCATATAACATGTTATCCCGATACTCAAGTGACAACTGTCATTATTGGCGAATTTCAATTTGTAACAACTGATCATCCCAGGAGCTTATAAAATCAATGGCACACGCTCTCATCATATCCTCCAGAACCTGTACAGTCCTCTATGACTGATCATCTGTTTGAGGATGGAGGATGTGCTAACACACAATCGGGTTCCTATAGCTTCCTGAAAAACATTCCCAGAAGTGGGAAGTGAAACGGGAATCCCTATTTGATATCATACTCCCTGGAACGCTACATATTATTCCACAATTTTCCATACATAAAAATTCGCCTACACACTCAGAGTATTTGGGGATTTCCATAAACAGAAGGTGGGTAGACTAAATCAATCCATCGACTATCACCAGATAGCCTCGTGATTCATTCGGGTCCTTTGTAACCCATCACAAAATTCATGGTAACTTGTTCCCATTTTCGTGTCACTATAGGTAGAGACTACAATGACTCTGCATACATCTATTGCTCTACCTTACTCGCTGACATAGGAGACACTTCTTCCACAATCTCTACAATATCACTTTTCATACCTGACCACCAATACCTTTTTCAGAGATTCAAATATATTTATTATTTCTCGGATGCACTGTATATCCCAAAGAGTGAGCTTCTGACAATAACACTATATCATCAACTATGGTCCTGGGGAGCACTTATACTATCTCTGAACCTCTGTAAGTCATCATCACTTACTGTGAACTCTATCACTATACCCTTCTGAATTTGACCCACACTATCGACACCATGCCGATTATCACGCTAAGCCTGGCAAATTCGATCACACAAATCCGGTTCAACCTCAGGCTAGCTGTCACAAAATCACTGTCATCATCAGAAGGGATCACATCACTATTGAGGTTCACAACTGCTCTAGCAGCTCACGCTCTTTGACCATCATATGTAATACCATCCTAAGGCTCTTTCTGTTCAAGGCATCAGCCATAACATTAGCCTTTCCTGGGAGGTACAATTTTCACAATTATAATCTTTAGAAGCTCTAACCCTTTTGGTTATCTCATATTCTACTCTTTCTGTGAACACAGATACTCGGGGCTTTTACGATCAGTGCATACCTGAAATGTCTCACCGTATAAGTAGTGGCGCCATACTTCCAGTGTAATCACTATGGCTGCCAACTCTAAATCATGGGTCAGATAGTTTTTGTCATGATTCTTGAACTAACTGGATCCATAAACGACTATCTCCCCATTTTACATCAATACACAGCCCAATCCTTATTTTGAGGTATCCATACTCACTGAAACCTCTTGAGCTGTTAGTCATGGTGAGAATACTTACAGTGGTCAGTCTATTACTTCAATATACTAAAACTCACCGAAGCCATTTACATACTTATCATAACACTTATATGAAATCTTTTTCCAAACGAGACGTGTCAACTGAGCAGCCCATTTCAAGAAACTCATAACACTCGTCTGTAAGACAGTTTCCTGTTGCTACTCATGCTCTTTCCTGGACTTTGAATACATTAGAATATCATCGCTCAAGATGACAACCAATCGGTCCAGGTAAGGCTTAAATACCTTATCATAGTTGAGTTCCAATCAATATTTCAATCACTCATATTCTTGACCTATGTACACATAAACGTACAATATCGTTTCGAAATCGTTTTCGTTCAAGATACAACCCATGTCATTTCCTTTTTCTTATAATAACGGCTTTTATAAAATTTTAATTTTTAAACCTTCATGATTAATCAAATTCTATATTTCTTTATCGTACCAGCAAAGGTACCCAAATTTTAAATGCATATATTACGATTGTCGATTTCAATTTATAGCTTATGTGTGCGCTTCTAGACGCTATCAAGTTTCAGGCAGGGAGATATTTTAAAATACCTTTATTTACCCTCAGACTTGACCACATCGACTGGGTGTAGATATATCTACCCCTTATCCTTGGTTGCAATTCATATTCACTACTTATCACTTAATCCAATTTACTTTGCATATCAAGGACATCCTTACCTTGCATACATTTCTTATTCCAGTATATCTCCTTTAATATATCACTTATAACAAACTCTTTCATTACTTGTCAAACTTACAATCTCTATACCCATATTCAGTTAGTGAAAATCAGCTAACCATCATCCTCATGCCTAAGGGTACAGGCTTTACATTTTTCACTAACTTATAAGCAAATGAAGGCGGTATGAATAAATGCGTGGCACCAGGATTACTCAAAATAATTATTTCATTATTCACAACCAGTGTGGTATCTTCCACCACATCCTATGAAACATCAAAAGTGTCCTGGTCCAAGGTATACACTCGCCCTCGTACAACATTTTATTTCTATGGTAACTACCACACATCTTACATTGTTTACTCTGTTACACTGCTATACTGTTACGTAGCAGGTTGGGGTCCTTAAATCACAATACCCTCGTAAGTACTGTAATTGGATATACTGGGGTTTATCAATCAACTTACCCTGTAATTTATCAACTCTAATCTTTTACCAAACTAGCTTTTTCTCGTTCTGACATCTTTGTCATTCTCTATTCTCTTTTGTCTCAATTTCGGCCCTTACTACCTTTCCCAATCTCAGAGGTGTGCAACTCATGATCTTATTCATACAACTGTACTCTACGCACTGCCTCGGCATAGGTAGTGATATCTAACAGGCCAATCGGACTCTAATTGATAATCTGAGTCCTTTCATGAACTTTCAGGCATCTCGACTCTCACTGTTCATCGTGTCCGAGTCACATCTGCCCAGGAATATAAACTGAGCTTCATACTCGTCAATCAACATGTTCCTCTGGGTCAGAGTAATGAATTTAATCTATAATTTTCTTTAAATGTCCGGGATATTCTATCATAGGAATACATATAGAATTACTTTTCAAGTCCATTCTGGATGTCTAACTCCTAAGATGGGTCGAGCGGACTTCCACTAATGCTCCGACTCGCCCTCAATTCACATACATACTCTGAGTAATTAGCTCTCATAATATTCTCCATACTCTGCTCCAACCTCGCGAAGCGTATCTCAATACTGTCTGATCTCTCTGTCAGACTCTGTCCGATCTCTCTGTCGGACTCTATGGGGCATACTCAATATCAGCCTCCACGTCAATCTCATCTCGAGTCTCATGTGGTGACTCAGTACAACTCTCGAGCCTACCTCTACAGCCTCGAGCTCGTGTACTCGCCTTTCAACCATAGCGACTATCAATTAATGAGTCTATTCTTGCATTTAAAACCAAATTCTTAGCTGCACTTCCATCTCGATATACACAATTGTATCTAAACAATGCACAGTACATGGGGATGTAAACTTCCTAACCACTAACACCTACTCATATCAGGCCAACTCAGCTCTGATACCATTAAACTGTCACGACCCAAATTACCTAAAAATCAGAGTAAATTTTTTGCTTTTTCATTTATTATTTAATTCTTACATTTGTCTCATCGTGACCATCCTATAACATAGTTGGGCTATGATTCGGTGTTAGTCACCCACTTATTACCATTCCATTTCCATAATCACATTCATATATCAGATTTTACTATCTTTTGACTTTAATTAAATACATATCCAATGGTATTTACATAACCTTACATCCCCGACATCATATCCATTTACAGTACTGTGCATTACATATTTAGATACAAAATAATACAAATGTGTATACCTGTCTCTCGATGGGAAGCAGCGAATACCAAGTATGCAAGTCCTCAGCCGCTCACTAATTATTTCAAGTGCTCTGAAAAGATGAGAAAATAAGGGGGTGAGCAAACCACACACTCAGTAAGGCAATTATGCAAGTAAGTAGATAGCTCCACTATCTACATGCTCATAATGCCATGCCCTTAAATCCATTTCTTTTCATTAAAATCATCAAGCACAAAGTCATGCAAACATCAATGACTTAGTTTATCAAAACTGTTCTTGCATATATAAATCATACTACTTATGCATCAAAGCATTTTATGTGACATCATTAAATCATAATAAGCATGAATTTAATCAATCTCATGCAGTCTTTCATGTCATGTAAGACAAATCATGGATTTGAATAAAAGCATGGAAAACATCATCATGCTTCTGCATTTAAATCAATTCATTTAAAACTGTAGTGTAAACTAACCCTTCCGGGTCAATCATCTCATAAAACAATTCAGTAAAGTTCATTATAAAACTTCGGTTATAAAACCACCCTTCTTTCAGGGTCACAAATCATAAAATCATGAAATCATAAAATCGTCAAATCGAGGGCCTGACCCCTCCTTCGGGTCTACCCTGGTTTAACAGACCACAAGTTATATCATGTGAGACAATCAGGTAATTATCAGTAACATCGAGGACTATGGCGATATCCTAGTGATCCCTGGCAACGCGGTACCTAGTGTGCGGGGTATCACACCTGAAATGGGAGGTGGGTCGTCCTACCCGCCAGAACAGCATAACACTAGGATTGCGAGGGCAAGGCTTGCTGCCTCGTGGCTAATGCCACTCCACTCCAACAATCCCCATGGTACTACGTACTTTGCGTGACATACACGGTACAACATACTCCGTGAACCCAAGCTCAATCAGGGGTGCCTGTGATAGGTCTTATCCACCCAAATCATCTCTGTCTCAGAATGCACGTGTGAGCATATCATCTCACTGTGAAACACAGTCTACAGGAGGCTCCAACACGGCTATATGCATGTAATATAAATTCTTGTGCGAGCGAAGCTCAAGCACGGCTCTATGCATATTCAGGATATCAAAAAACCTCGTGCGAGCGAAGGTCTAGCACGATTTTCATAAGAATCAGTAAAATCTGCGTACGAGTAGCGCTCCAGTACGACTTAAACTAATTATAAATTCAAGTAAAATCCACGTACGAGCAATGCTCTAGTACGGATATGTATAACAACTTAGTGAAAACCTCGTAAGAGAAAAACTCCAGTACGGCTTTAAAATGAGTTATAAAACCATTTAAAACTTTGTGCGAGCAAAGCTCCAGCACAAATGAATGCTCAAGTAAATCAAATCTCGTGCGAGTTACACTCCAGCACGGCTTTATGCATAATTAAATCAAATCTCGTGCGAGTTACACTCCAGCATGGCTTTTATGCAATTTCAAATCAAAATAGGATGCGAGCTAAGCTCCAGCATCTCTCATGCATGTCAAATCATTAAAACTAGTGCGAGCAATTGCTCCAGCACCATTTTATGCATACCACATCAAAACAAATTAAAACATGTCAAAACAGAATGCGAGCTAGGCTCCAACACTTCTCATGCATTTCACAATAATAAAAATCACTGTGACCAACCGCTCTAGCACATTTCATGCATATGATGTCACACAAGTCAGTGCGAGCAACCGCTCCAGCACATTTATGCACATTCACAAATGTAGATATAGTGCGAACTACGTGTCGGCACTATCTGTTTCCATATAAACTTGATAGTTGGCCCGTTTTCCAAATAATTTCATTTAAATAATAATAACACCTACGTAGTATTATTTTGGGAAACTTATACAATTATTGGCCAAATCTATCGATTTACTTTGATTAAAACCAATAAAATTCTTAATTCTGAAATTTCCTTAAATCATGCATTTCATGCATATCATGCTTTCACCATCCTTAGGTGAACTTCCCTTAATAGGGGCAAAATAGACTTTTCACCTAATTCGATCATTAAAATCATTTAAACCACTTTTAAGACCTTTATTTAATATCAGTGTATACATACATATTCAGTGTACAGAAAAGCTATTAAATACGCGTAGCTACCTCTAGCTACTCACATAATTCCCTTACCTCATTTTTCTGTACAGTCTGACCTTTCCACTGATGACTCGTCACGCACTCCGATTTGCTCCCAATCCAATCTCCGGAATTGCGGATACACATTCATTAGGTCAATTACAATACAATTAAATTGTATTTCATATTTTTTGGGCTTAATTTAAATCATTGGGCCCGTTTACCAATATTGGGCCTGATTGTACTATAATGGGCCTTAATCAGCCTTAAGCCCGTTTTCCCACTTACTATTCACATTATCGAGGCCTATTGGGCTCATTGGGCCCAGCAGTATTTATTTAGCCTCGTTCTAAACTCTCAGACAGCTTATGAATTATTTACGATAATTTATCCCAATTTTCCAGAATTTAATTCATTTATGCGAAAATTAAATCCGAAATTCATCAACATGCATAACGATGTAAATTGTCGTAAATAAGGGTTACTTACCCGTGATTCCATGATAGTACTCAAATCGAGGCTATCTCGAGCTCTCGGTTGATGCCAATTGTCGAGCTACACATTTAAATATATTTTCGGGTAAACTTTCAGTCGATTATTTATCAAATTAAATATTCCAAAAATTAAATCGGTCAATTTGACCGCTTACCGACTTACCCGAAGCTCGATTGCATCACTGGAATTTTCTTCAATTTTTTCTCTTTTTCTCTTTCCCTTTTTCTTCCTTTTTTTTCTTTTTGGCTGAACCGGTCTGGTCCGGTTCAGCATAACGTCACTGCGCTGAACCGACCGTACCGGTTCAGGCATCCTTTCTTCGTTTTGGCGCCGTCCGACCGGTTCCGACACGATTTTGGTGTCGTTCGGCTCGGCTGCGCCTGGGTGTCCTTCGTCGGCCCTCGGGGTGGCTCGAAACGGCGCCGATGGCCGCCGATGGCCTTTCCCCCTTTTCGGCCTCCCCTCCGTCGATCTCCTCCGTCAGGCATCACCGGCGCGCGTGGTGCCTCTGAGGCACTCCCACCGTGTTGGTCTCGTCGTCGCCTGCCAGCTCGTGTTGGTCCGATGGCCAAGGCTCGCTGGTGCAGAGGATCGGCCCTCGGGTTTGGCTTCGTTTCTCCCTTTTGGTTTCTGTTTCGTTTTCCAGATTTCTTTCTTATTTCGTTTTCTTTTATTTACTTATAAATTATTTTTAATAATATTTTAATATTAAAAATCCAAAATATCTTTACAAATTATTATTTTATTCATTTAAATAATAATAAAAATCTTAAAAATTCATATTAAATTCATTTAATCCGTAAATGAATTTCTCAGTCTGATTTTACCTTTTTGGTATATTTTTCGAATATTTTCGAGATTATTTTTCGATACTAAAATCTCGATTTATTCCAATAAATTCATATCTTGAGCAATTTAACCCGGAATTTAATTATTTCCTCGTTATTGATCAAGATTTCTGAATCCCATATTTTTAATTAAATTTTTTTGTCCCGATTAATACCGAATTTTGATCTTTTGATCGTTATGCCCCTGCACGTGTTCGGGAATATCATTTTAATCCTTTTTGCATTTTTTTAAATGCACTAGAAAATTTCTATTAATTCCCTTTTGCTCTTACCATAAAACCGGGTCTTACATCCTATCTCTTGTAGCAACCGTAAGTTACTGAGGCTTAACCAAACATGTCCATCCAAGATTTCATCTCTCCAGGTCACAGTAATTTCAACCTTGCAAGCATCGGTCAGTACATATCCTGTCAATTTGCAGCCATCACCCTTAGATGAATGTAGAATACAGTCATGAAAAGAGAATGAACAATATCAAATTCTCAAAACAGAGCATAACAGAGAAGCTAACAGCTGCTAAAAAGAAAATGAAACTAATCCCCATAATTATTAAAGAGAGTAAGTCATGCATCTAATGGAAACTACAACAATTAATGAAAATCGAAAATACAAATAGATAACCGATTGAAATTAAGAACACAACAAGGAGTAGAGGAAAATAGCTGTTGTCACCAGCTTTCTAGTACTCAATGCAGTGAACAAAAGATAGCAAAATAATCAAGCATACAAACAGAAAAATGTAATAACAAATCGGTAGGAATTGAACACTAAACAGTGGCGTCGGGATGAGCTAATTTGCTGTGGTTCATGGTTCCTTACACCCGACTCATACTACCCAAAACGATACATAGGCAGTACCGACTGAGGCATGATTGAATGGTTCCCCCTATATATGCGTGGGCAGTAGAAAGATAATAAGCAAACAGAAAAAAAAAAACAAGCAACCCGAACGAACTACTGAAGAAAACTAAAATAAAAATAAATGTTGTAGAAGATATTACTAGCAACTAGAATTAAACTTTTTCATTTAAAGAAAATAACATGGAAGCTTGAAAGATTCTATATCAATGGTGGCTATCAGAAAGAAGAAGAAAAACTATTTGGAAAAACAAAGAAAGCTTTAAAATTAACCTAAAACTATTCTACCTTAATTTACCTCTATTCTAACCTAGGCTACCCCCTTTTTTCAATTTACATCTTTTTCTATTTATACACATACTTAGGGGTACAATTGTAATTTTTCCATCCTAGATGAGTTGGCATTGTTTGGCCACTTGTCTTCACACCATTGGCTCCTTGAAAAATAATATTTCCATGTCATCTGTCTTTTTGTCCAATTGGATGTGCTAGGCTCGTGTTGTCCGCGTGGTCCAATCTCAATTTTAGCCAAATTTCGATCCATTTTCTATCGAAATATTCAAAATTCATCTGTATTTAATTTATCTGCAAACATGAGAATTTTAATTAAATAAAGGGGATAATTAACAAAATAAATTGGGGATTTAAATAATTAATTAGGAAATTAAGCACAAATAATTCTAAAAATATAGAATTATCATCCATTTACAAGGGTATTTACATAACCTTACATCCCCGACATCATATCCGTTGATAGTACTGTGCATTTACATATTTAGATACAAAACTATACAAATGTGTATACCTGACTCTCGATGGGACGCAGTGGATACCACTAACTACTGCGAGTGCTCTGAAAAAGAGGGATAATAAGCGGGGTGAGCAAACCATGCGCTCAGTAAGGCAATCATGCAAGTAAGTAGATAGCTCCACTATCTACATGCTCATAATTCCATGCCCTTAAATCCGTTTCTTTTCGTTTAAATCTCACGCACAAAATCATGCATACATCAATGCCATAGTTTATAAAAACTATTCGTGCATATAGAAATCATGCAACTCAAGCATCAATGGCATTTTATGTAAAATCATAATTCCCATGAAGTAAAACAAGATCATGCATTATTTCATGTCATGTAAAACAAATCAGGAGAGACAATTCTTTTCATGAATTTGTAATTAAAGCATGGAAAACTCCTCATGCTACTACATTTAAATCACTTCATTAAAGCTTAGTATAAAATAACCCCTCCGGGTCAATCATCTCAAACTCATTAAAATTTCATTACAAAATTCTGTTATAAAATCACTTTTCATTTAGGGTCACATGTCATAAAATCCTCTGAAAAATCTAGCATCATAGTATAAAATCACATCTCAGTGAAAATCATAAAATCGGGGGCCTGACCCCTCCCTCGGGTATACTCTGGTCTATCGAGACCAAAAGTTATATCATGTGAGACATGTAGGTGACTATATCAGTAACATCGAGGACTATGGCCATATCCTAGTGATCCCTGGCTGCACGGTACCTAGTGTGAGGGGTATCACACCTGAAATGGGAGGTGGGTCAGTCTTGCTGCCAGAACAACATAAATACCAAGATTGTGAGGGCAAGGCTTACAGCCTCGTGGCTAATGCCACTCCACTCCAACAATCCCTATGGTACAATGTACTTCGTGAACCCAAATCATAGTCAAGGGGTGCCTACCGTAAGTCTTATCCACCCAACCTATGTCTCAGTATGCACGTGTGGGCATATCATCTCACTGTGACACACAGTCTACAAGAGGATCCAACACGGCTATATGCATGTTTTATAATCCATGTGCGAGCAAAGCTCCAGCACGGCTCCATGCATATTCATGATATCTGAAAACCTCGTGCGAGCGAAGCTCCAACACGTTTTCATAAAAATAAGTAAAATTTGTGTACGAGTAGCACTCCAGTACGACTTTAAAAAGAGTTATAAATCCATATAAAATAACATGCGAGCAAACTCCAGCATGGTTTTATGCATAAAATCCATCAAAGCCTCGTGCGAGCAATGCTCTAGCATGGCATCATGCATAAATCATTCAAAACTTCGTGTGAGAAATGCTCCAGCACGAATGAATGCTCAAATAAATCAAAACTTCGTGCGAGCAACGCTCCAGCAAGGTTTCATGCATAAATAAATCAAATCTCTTGTGAGTTACACTCCCACACGGCTTTTATGCAATTAAATCGATTAAATCACGTATGAGCAAGGCTACAGTACGGCTTTTATGCAATTATTATATCAAAATAGGATGCGAGCTAAGCTCCAGCACCTCTGATACATGTCAAATCTTTAAAACTAGTACGAGTAATTGCTCTAGCACCTTTTTATTCATATCAAGTCAAAACAGAGTGCAAGCTAGGCTCCAACACCTCTTATGCATTTCACAATAGTAAAAATTAGTGCGAGCAACCGCTCTAGCACATTTTATGCACATGATGTCACATAAATCGGTGCGAGTAACTGCTCCAGCACCATTATGCACACTCACAAACTCAGATATAGTGTAATGAAATGCTCTAGTACCATCTGTTTCCAAATAAACTTGATAGTTGGCCCATTTTCCAAAGAAATTTTATTTAAATCTAAATAACACTTATGTAGTGTTATCTTGTGAAATTTATGCAATTACTGGCCAATCTACCAATTTTCTTTGTGAAAAGTTCACAGAAATCTTCCAAATCATGCATTTCATGCATGTCATGCTTTCACCATCCTTAGGTGAATTTTCCCTCAGTAGGGGTAAAATAGTCTTTTACCCATCTCGGGTCCTTAAAATTTTTAATCCATTTCTAGGATCTTTATACAGTTTCAGTATATGTAATAGCTGTTAAAATTACGCTTAGCTACCTCTAGCTACTCGTAAAATTCCCTTACCTTATTTTTCAGTACAGTCTGACCTTTCCACTGATGTCTTGTCACACAGTTAGATTTGCTCCCAATCCAATCTCCGGAACTGCGTATAAATATTCATCAGGTAAAATACAATATAATTAATTGTATTGCATATTTTTTGGACTTAATTTAAATCATTGAGCCCGTTTACCCATATTGGGCCCGATTGTGCCATAATGGGCCTTAACCGACCTTAAGCTCATTTTCCATTTACAATTCACATTATCGAGGCCTATTGGGCTCATTGGGTCCATCAGTATTTATTGGGCCATGTTCTAAACTCTTGGATAGCTCAATTTATTATTTACGACAATTTATCTTAAATTACAGAATTTAATTCATTTTATACGAAATTAATCCGTAATTTATGCGGTAAATTTCTAACACGTATAACTATGCAAATTGTCATAAATAAGGGTTACTTACTCGAGATTCCATGATAGTATATAAATCGAGGCTGACTCGAGCTCTCGTTTGACGTCAATTGTCGAGCTACACAATTACATATTTTTTTGAGTCAATTTTCACTCGAATATTAATCAGCTTAAATATTCCAAAATTTAACTCGATCAATTTCGACCGCTTACCAGTTTACTTGTAGCTCGATTGCATCACTGGAATTTTCCCTAATTTTTCCTCTTTTTATTTTTCCCTTTTTCCTTTCTTTCTTTTCTTTCTTTTTTGGCTGAACCGGTTCGGTCCGGTTCAACCCGATTCAATTTCCTCCGCCATTTGGAGCATCACCAATCGGTTCTTCATTGGCTTCCTTTTCCAAATGGTCCGTATGGCCACGTGAAGCACGGATCTGGTGTCTGTTTCACTAAGAGTGACCGAAAAGTGGCCGGTCCGGCCTCCTCTCTCCTCGATTTTGCTACCAATTCTTCATTCGCCATTTCTGGCGCCGTCCATTGGTTTCTTTGGCCATGTCCACCACCAATCGGCATGCCGTCGCAAGAAGAACCTTTAACTAACTTTGGGGTGGGTCGAATCAGCATCGATGGCTGCCGATTCCCTCTTCTCTCTTTCGGTCTCCCGTCTGTCGATCTCCTCTTTTCGGTGATGTCGACGCGCGTCGCGGCTGCTAGTGGGTCTCCCGTAGTCCGACTCATCTCGTTAGTCATCGTCTGCCCCTCTGTCTCGCTGGTGGCTCGTCGGTGAGGGAAATCGACTCCCTCGACTTTTGTGAGATCTGAGAATTTTACACATATCAAATTATGTAATGAGAACATGAAGTGTAATTGATTGAACTAAATGAAATGTACTCTTACATTGAGGTGGTATGGAATGAATTACTAAGTTAGAAATGATTTTTTTATGTTAAAGTGTGAAACTATGAGGCCAGATCGATCTCGGAGAAGAGAGGATCGATTTGGTAAGTTAAAAATGACAAGAAAGGAGGAAATAAGTGAGCAGATCGATCTCATGCGGAAGGGATCGATCTCAAATGTTTCTATTAAGGAGAAGATCGATCTCCTTGAGGAGCAGATTGATCTCATGAAGCATTCTGTAAACTAGAGATCGATCTTATAATTGGAGCAGATCGATCTCATAAAGCCACTAAGAGATCGATCTTACCCCACGACAGATCGATCTCCTAAGC
Organism: Firmiana major; assembly: GCA_033439115.1. NCBI lineage: Eukaryota > Viridiplantae > Streptophyta > Magnoliopsida > Malvales > Malvaceae > Firmiana > Firmiana major. The sequence goes on along the minus strand of CM065897.1, from coordinate 34,383,194 downwards.
ATAAAATTACCCTAAATCGTCCCTAAATTCAAATGCGGATCGATCTCATCAAGAGCCAGATCGATCTCCTACCCTCCGACTATAAAAGGACCCCTGTGTTTTCCTGCATTTAATCTTTTCTCTCTCTTTTCAAACCTCCATTTCAACCGAACCCTAGCTTTCTCTCTCTTCCAAATCACCCATTTTTGTCCATATCAAGAGTTGTGGTAAGAAGGAAAGTTGTTCCTCACCCAAAGGAGAACAACATACTTGGAAATTGAAAGACAAATCGAATCGAGGTGTGAGTTGAGCACTCTACAAGTTTGGGTAATTTTCTAAACCTCGATCTTTGATTTTGAAGTGATTTTTGGTGAATGTGAACATGGGAATTGTGATGAAATAGCTAGGAGATGGTTAGAGATTGATGAAATTGTGATTTTATTGGAGTGATGATATTAGGTAAATTATGGTAAATTGAGATTTTTGTTTATAAATTGGAAATTTAGGCAATGAGGTGATTTTGGTATGGGTATTAGGTGTGAGAAATGTAGGATTTGGAAATGTAGTAAATGGGATTATGAATGGTGATAGAGTTATGAGAATTGAGATGTTTAGGTGTTAGTGAGAAATATGAGCAAATGTATGCTCGATAATGAAATTGAGTCGAGACATTGATGTTTTAACATCGTTTAGACAGCTCGGGAGTTCCAGAGTGGAATGCGAGGCTAGTCCATGATACGGGGGAATGATTGCACTATACAAGGTGTAAAGAGGTAAGGGAAAACTAACCTCATTTGTTTATGTGTTTTGTGATAACATTGTAGCATGATTTTCAACTGAGAAAACAAGCATGTTTTATGTGTTGTGAATGAGAAATACACATGATTTTATAGTCGGTTGGGGCCCAACCTTTATGAGTTGTAAACTATACGTGAAAATGTTTTATAACCATTTTGTGTTTAAAATGAGAAGAGTGTTTTGGGCCCTACGTTAAGGTGTACTAAGATTTGAGAAAATGTGCGTGACTTTACCGGTTGAAGCTTGGTTTTATCAGATTTTGTGTTGAGTACAAAGCGGTTTGAAATGAGTTTATGATAGAAAACCATTTTTGAGCTTTACGTGAAGGCAAAACAGTTTTTATGATAATGGCTATTGACTGAGACTTGTGTGTGTCATTTTGAATACACACCGGGCATTACTCTATTAGCATGTAAGTCCGATATTCCTCCGTTCTGGTAATGTGAGATGACCCCTACTTCGGTAGCGTTAGTTACCTACCACGTGTATTTGGTGGCTGTGCCACGTGCATTACAATTGTAGTGATTTTCATCACATTTTAAAGAGAAAAGTCATTATCGCATCTTGATTTCTACATGCTTGTAACTTTGATTTATACGAGTATGTACTTCCATGTTTTACATGATGTATTAATGAGTTCATGCTACATTTTTCTATTGAGTGTTCAACTATGAAATAAATGATTATGTGTGCAAATAATTAATTTAATAATGAGTCACTTACCCCCTTACTGAACGATTTAGAAGCTCACCATGTTTTATCTCCCCTCCAGACTTCTTCAAGTGAGGCAAATTTCCTGCGACGTACGGAGTAGTGGCTAGTGGAGGATTTGAACTTTAGGCCATATATATATATATATTGTATTTTGAGGTATCATTTATCTTTTCATGTATCCAGACAATTATTGTAATCACAAACACTTGATGTACAACATTGTATGGGATGTATTAGGATTAATTAACTTGGGATTGAGTAATGTATATGATATGATATATACTGCTTAATGATGAGGTCCTGAGGCATGATATCTATGATGATGTTTGACACTGTACAAGAATGCACCTAGATATATGTATTGATATAGAAAAAATTTTAAATTTACCCTATTTTCCACGTTTACGGGGTGTGATAGAATTTTCTTGGTATCAGAGCTTAGCGTGTTCAGTACTGTCAGTGTCGGTTAAGTGAATTAGAATACATCCCAAGTGTTTGTAATAGTCTGGTCATGAACTGAATTTGAGGATTGAGATTTCAATCAAGTTTAATGTGTACGCGCAGGAACCGAATTGAGATTGAGAATGAGTGGACGACGAGGTCGTTCGAGGAGGCAGACAGAGCCGCCTCCACCACCTGCCCCATGACCAGAGAGTCCTAACTCTCAATTTAATCGGATTGAGACCGATGTGAGGCAAGGTTTTGAGTAAATGGTAGCGCTATTCAAACAACATTTTGGAGTTAATGCCTCGGGTACTACTCCTACACCACCACAAGGACCTCACGTGCCCCTAGTACAAATGGACCCAGTGCCTCCTGTCACTCAGCCTGATGATAGAAGTTTGGTCCAACTGAAGGACTTTTTGAAAATGAATCCACCCACATTTAGAGGAAAGAAGGATCCTACGGAGGCTGAAGAGTGGCTGACGGAGTTGAGAGTTATATTTGACTATCTGGGGTGTACAGATGCTGAGAGGGTCAATATGAGTGCCTATATGTTAAAAGGGAGAGCTCGAGATTGGTGGGGTACTACCCAGGGTATTTTGATGTCCCGCCAGGATGTGATTGGTTGGGGAGAGTTTCAGACAGCCTTTAGAACCCAATATGTACCACGAGCTGCCCAGAGAAAGAAGCAGGTCGAGTTTTTGAGTTTGGTACAGGGTGATATGTCTGTGGATGACTATGAGAGCCAATTCATCACGCTATTGAGATATGACCCAGAGACCTTCAAGAATGAAAAGCTCCGTACTGAGAGATTTGTATATGGATTGAAGCCCATCATCAGAGATAGATTGATATGGCTATGTATTACTGAGTTTGGAGATGCTCTGAGATGAGCATAAGAGATTGAGTGGGAAATCGAGATGGTACAATCCCAGAATGAGCTCAGAGCGGTGAATAGGGATAAGGGCAAGAAGGCAGCGATTTTTCCAAACAGATGTTCGGAGAGGTTCCTTCAAAAGAGGAATGATTGAGGTGTAGAAAGGCAGATTAGAGAAACCCAGAGCTTATTCCATCATTAGGGAGACCTCTCGAGATGTTAGGCCTGAGATAAGGGTTTGCAGAAATTATGGCCGAATGCATGAGAGAAGTTGTACTGGGTTGATCCATGGATGTTTTAGATGTGGAAACATGGGTCACATGGTGAAAGACTACCCTCAACCTCAGAGACCAAATGTTCCGGAGCCCACTAGACAATAGCCTCAAAGAGTGAATCCCCAGAGACGGGCCACTATTGTAGAGAAAGGGAAGAAGCCTGTTACACAGGGACGTGTGTTTGCCCTGGATAAAGAAACCGCAGACACTTCTGTAGAAACTATAAGAGGTACACTCTCTGTCTATAATCATAAGGCTCATGTGTTGATTGATTCAGGGTCCACGAATTCGTTTATTTATGAGTATTTTGCATGTAGATTAAATTTTAAGTTTGAACCTCTAGAGTATACACTGTATGTAAATACTCCTATGCATGAATCCCAGAGAACTGATTTGATCTATAGACGATGTAAAATAAAGGTGGGAGATAGAGTAATGTTAGCAGATCTAATAATATTAAATATGCATGGGTTTGATGTAATTTGGGAATGGATTGGCTGGCAACCAATCGAGTGAGTTTAGACTGCTACACTAAGATTGTAACTTTCTCCCTACCTGAACCTTACAGTGTACGTTTGAAATATTAAGTAAATAGACATATGGAATTTTGTAAACAAATTGAAATGTTGATGTTGCTCTTGAGAGTACTAAATATGATTGTTTATGTGAAGGTTATGAAACACTCATCTTAGATGATGATCGGGAACATCCGAGGATTGAGGATATACCTGTGGTGTGTGAATTTTTGGATGTTTTCCCAAATGAGTTACCAGGTTTACCACCAGAGAGAGAACTGAAGTTTACCATTGATTTGGTACCAGATACTCAGCCGATCTCTAGACCTCCATACAGGATGGCATTAGTGGAACTTGAGGAATTGAAGAAACAACTACAGGTGTTATTGGATCAAGGGTTTATTAGACCCAGTGCCTCACCGTGGGGAGCACCAATTTTATTTGTTAAGAAGAAGGATGGTAGTCTTAGATTATGCGTAGACTACCGATTATTAAATAAAGTCACGGTGAAGAATAAATACCCATTGCCTAAGATTGATGATCTACTTGGGCAGCTGAGAGGGGCTTCATTCTTTTCTAAGATTGATTTGAGATCGGGTTATCACCAACTGAGGATTAAGGAAGAAGACATTCTGAAGACGACCTTCAGGACAAGGTATGGCCATTATAAATTTCTAGTAATGTCCTTTGGATTGACGAACGCCCCTGCAACCTTTATGAGATTAATGAACGAGGTGTTTAGAGACTATCTAGATAAATTTGTGATAGTCTTTATTGATGATATCCTGATATACTCCCGGTCATATGAGGAACATGCACAGCATTTGTGGTTAGTACTTCAGATACTCCGAGATAAATAGTTATATGGGAAGCTTAATAAGTGTGAGTTTTGGCTGGATCGGATAGCTTTCCTTGGTCATATAGTCTCAGAGGAAGAAGTATCAGTGGATCTAAGTAAAGTAGAGGCTGTGCTTAATTGGAAAAGATCGAGAATAGTTACAGAAGTACGAAGCGTCCTTAGTTTGGCAGGGTATTACAGAAGATTTGTGGAAGGATTTTCCAGGATTGTCACTCCTTTGACTAAGCTCACATGTAAGGAGACTCCATTCATATGGACTGATCAATGTGAGCTCAATTTTTAAGAGTAGAAGAGGAGATTGACAGCGGCACCTGTGCTAACTATTCCTGAGGGATCAAGAGGATTATCAGTTTATAGTGATGCATCCCATCAAGTATTGGGGTGTGTACTCATGCAACATGGAAGAGTGGTCGCATATGGATCACGACAGTTGAAAGACCATGAGCGAAATTACCCCATGCATGATTTGTAGTTAGCCGCTATGGTATTTTCCTTGAAGATCTGGCAACACTACTTATACGGGGAAAGATTCCAGATATTCACTGACCACAAGAGTTTGAGGTATTTGTTTGATCAGAAGGAATTAAACATGAGACAAAGGAGGTGGATGAAACTCCTTAAGGATTATGACTGCGAGATTTTATACCTTCTGGGTAAGGCGAACGTAGTTGCTGATGCCCTGAACAGGAAGAGTATGATATCTGCTATGATGATCAGGGAATGGGATTTACTAGAGCAGTTCGTCAAGCTCCAGATCAGAGTTAAAGAGGTAGAGATGGGATTTTGGCTAGCTTGTGGATAGAGCCCAAGATCATAGATGAGATTAAAACTAGGCAGTGCAGTGATCAAAGGTTGACAGATATGGTTAGCCAAGCTGGACAGACTTCGCAGTCGGATCTCACAATCAGTGAGGATGGATTGTTGAGATTCAGAGGACGAATTTGTGTACCGGTCGATGATACTCTGAAAAGACAAATACTAAGAGAATCCCACTGCTCGCGATACACTATACACCCAGGGAGTACTAAGATGTACCGAGATTTGAGAAAGGTGTACTAGTGGAGTGGCGAGGCGTGGCAGAGTATGTGGCCAGATGTTTAGTATGCCAGCAAATGAAAGCTGCGCACCAGAAACCCAGAGGATTGCTACAACCTTTACCTGTACCTATATGGAAATTGGAGCATGTTACCATGGATTTTATTATGGGTTTACCAAGGACCCGGAGAGGTCGTGATGTGATATGGGTCATAGTGGATAGACTGATCAAGAGTGCCCACTTCCTTGCCATCAAAAGCACAGATACTATGGATGCCTTAGCTGAGTTGTATATCAACGAGATAGCTAGATTACATGGGGCTCTAGTGAGTATTACTTTTGACAGAGATTCCCGATTTACTTCTAGATTTTGGACCCAGTTTCAGGAGTCTATGGGATCTCGATTGAGCGTTAGTATCACCTATCATCCTCAGACAGATGGTCAGTCAGAGAGGACTATTCAGACCCTGGAGGATATGTTGAGGGCGTGTATGATGGATTTTAAGGGGTCATGGGATGATCACCTGCCCCTAGCAGAGTTTACGTACAATAACAGCTATCATGCGAGTATTGAAATGGCACCTTTTAAGGCTCTATATGGTAGGAGGTGTAGATCCCCAGTAGCTTGGGAAGAAGTCGGTGACAGAAAGATAAATGCTCCCGAGCTTGTTGAGCAAGTTGTACAGAGAGTAAAACTCATATGTGAGAGGTTACGGGCTGCACAGAGTAGACGAAAAAGCTACGCGGATGTGAGTAAACGGCCACTCGAGTTCAATATTGGTGATGCAGTATTTCTGAAGATATCACCGAGTAAGGGTATCATGCGTTTTGGGAAGAAAGGGAAATTGAGTCCTCAATACATAGGACCATTTGAGATTCTTAAGAGAGTGGGAGAGGTAGCCTACAGATTGGCATTACCCCCACAGATGTCTGGAATACACAACCTCTTTCATGTGTCTATGTTGAGGAAGTACCACCCGGACCCTTCTCATGTCATAGAGTATGAAGAGATGGACATACAAGAGGACATGAGCTACACTGAAGAACCCATCCGGATTCTCGATAAAAATGAGAAGGTATTGAGAACCAAGAGCATCCCATTAGTGAAAGTTTTGTGAAAACATCACTCAATGGAAAAGTCAATGTGGGAATTGGACAGTCTTATGAAGGAGAAGTATCCCCATCTATTTGACGGGTTGAGTTGAATTTGGAGGACCAAATTCTTTTTAAGGTAGGGAGGATGTGAGATCTGAGAATTTTACACATATCAAATTATGTAATGAGAACATGAAGTGTAATTGATTGAACTAAATGAAATGTACTCTTACATTGAGGTGGCATGGAATGAATTACTAAGTTATAAATGAGTTTTATCGAAAAGTTTGAAACTATGAGGCTAGATCGATCTCGGAGAAGAGAGGATTGATCTGGTAAGTTAAAAATGACAAGGAAGGAGGAAATTAAGTGAGCAGATCGATCTCATGAGGAAGGGATCGATCTCAAAATGTTTCTGTTAAGGAGAAGATCGATCTCCTTGAGGAGCAGATCGATCTCATGAAGCATTCTGTAAACTAGAGATCGATCTCATAATTGGAGCAGATCAATCTCATAAAGCCATTAAGAGATCGATCTTACCCCACGACACATCGATCTCCTAAGCATAAAATTGCCCCCAATCGTCCCCAAATTCAAATGCAGATCAATCTCATCAAGAGCAAGATCGATCTCCTACCCTCTATCTATAAAAGGACCCTTGTGTTTTCCTGCATTTCATCTTTTCTCTCTCTTTCAAACCTCCATTTCAGCTGAACCCTAGCTTTCTCTCTCTTCCAAATCGCCCATTTTCGTCCAAATCAAGAGTTGTGGTAAGAAGGAAAGTTGTTCCTCACCCAAAGGAGAACAACATACTCAGAAATTGAAAGACAAATCGAATCAAGGTGTGAGTTAAGCACTCCACAAATTTGGGTAATTTTCTAAACCTCGATCTTTGATTTTGAAGTGATTTTTGGTGATTATGAACATGGGCATTGGATGAAATAGCTAGGAGATGGTTAGAGATTGATGAAATTGTGATTTTATTAGAGTGATGATGATATTAAGTAAATTGTGGTAAATTGAGATTTTTGTTTATAAATTGAAAATTTAGGCAATGAGGTGATTTTGGTATGGGTATTAGGTGTGAGAAATGTAGGATTTGGAAATGTAGTAAATGGGATTATGAATGGTGATAGAGTTATGAGAATTGAGATATTTAGGTGTTAGTGATAAATATGAGCAAATGTATGCTCGATAATGAAATTGAGTCGAGACATTGATGTTTTAACATCGTTTGGACAGCTCGGGAGTTCCAGAGTGGAATGCGAGGCTAGTCCGTGATACGGGGGAACGATTGCACTATACAAGGTGCAAAGAGGTAAGGGAAAACTAAACTCATTTGCGTATGTGTTTTGTGATAACATTGTAGCATGATTTTCAACTGAGAAAACAAGCATGTTTTATGTGTTGTGAATGAGAAATGCACACGATTTTATAACCGGTTGGGGCCTAACCTTTATGAGTTGTAAACTATACGTGAAACGTTTTATAACCATTTTATGTTTAAAATGAGAAGAGTGTTTTGGGCCCTACGTTAAGGTGTGCTGAGATTTGAGAAAATGTGTGTGTGGTTTTACCGGTTGAAGCTCGGTTTTAACAGGTTTTGTGTTGAGTACAAAGCGGTTTGAAATGAGTTTTATGATAGAAAACCATTTTTGAGCTTTACGTGAAAGCAAAACAGTTTTTATGATAATGGCTATTGACTGAGACTTAGGTGTGTCATTTTGAATACACACCGGGCATTGCTCTATTAGCATGTAAGTTCGATATTCCTCCGTTCTGGTAACGTGGGATGACCCCTACTCCGGTAACGTTGGTTACCTACCATGTGTATTTGGTGGCTGTGCCACGTGCGAATCTTATTCTATGGCTGTGCCACGTGTATTTGGTGGCTATGCTACGTGCGAATCTTAATCCGTGGCTGTGCCACGTGTATTTGGTGGCTATACCACGTGCGAATCTTAATCTGTGGCTGTGCCATGTGTATTTGGTAGTTGTGCCACAAGCATTACTATTGCAGTGATTTTCATCACGTTTTAAAGAGAAGCTATTATCACATCTTGATTTCTACATGCTTGTAACTGTGATTTATACTGAGTATGTACTTCCATGTTTTACATGATGTATTAATGAGTTCATGCTACATTTTTCTATTGAGTGTTCAACTGTGAAATAAATGATTGTATGTGGAAATCATTAATTTAATAATGAGTCACTTACCCCCTTACTGAGCGATTTAGAAGCTCACCCTGTTTTATCTCCCCTCCAGACTTCTTCAAGTGAGGCAAATTTCCTACGACGTACAGAGTAGTGGCTAGTGGAGGACTTGAACTTTAGGCCATATATATATATATTGTATTTTGAGGTATCCTTTATCTTTTCATGTATCCAGACAATTATTGTAATCACAAACACTTGATGTACAACATTGTATGGAATTCATTAGGATTAATTAACTTGGGATTGAGTAATATATATCATATGATATATGCTATTTAATGATGAGGTCCTGAGGCATGATATGTATGATGATGTTTGACACTGTACAGGAATGCACCTAGATATTGTATTGATATAAAAAAGTTTTAAATTTGCCTTATTTTCCACGTTTACGGGGCGTGACAGCTTTCGTCTGTCTTTGCCTTTCCAGAAATCGCGTTTCGCGATTTCTTCTTTCTTTTTATTATTATTATTTTTTTATAATTTAATTTAATTTATTATTATTTTATTCATTAAAATATTATAAAAATCCAAAAATATCTTTAAAAAATCTTATTTTATTCATTTAATCAATAAATGAATTTATCTGTCTTATTTTGTCTTTCCGGTATATTTTTCTAATATTTTCGGGATAATTTTTCGATGTGAAAATTTCAATTAATTCCAATAAATTCATATCTTGATCAATTGGACTTAAAATTAAATATTTTCCTCGTTATTGATCAAGATTTCTTAATTCCATATTTTTAATGAAATTTTCTTATCGAATTTATACCGGATTTCGATCTTTTGACCGTTTTATCCTTTTACACGTTCGAGACCAATTTAGACCGACTTTCCTTCTCGAATCCTTTCTCATTTCATGTTTTAAATACTTATCTCCAATCTGAATGGTCTGAATCCCATTCGTTAATTTGTGACCATTTCGATCCTTTATTTGACCTTTAAATGCATTCGGGAATTTTTATTCATTCCATTTGCATTATTCATTCACGTACAACTCTTCTTATGATTCAATTTACATATAACCATGTTTACATCACATGAGTCATAAGGAATTTCAATAAAAATCGGGTCTTACATAATCTCCCCCACTTAAGAAATTTGGTCCTCCAAATTAGAACCAAGTCAAATGGGTCCATAAACAACTCTGGTACGTCTATCGCATCATACTCTTTAATTCTCATGTGACTTTTTCCGTAATGTCATACTACCAAAGGACTTTCACTAGGGAGATCGTCTTAAACTTCGACACTTTCTCCTTCCGTCTAATACTCGAATTGACTTTTTAACATATGACTTATTCTCTTTGAGTTTCAACAGTCTCCGTCTCTTGTCAGCAAACTTTTTCGTCTGCTCTGAGGTATTCTTAATTTCTCACAATCAATAGAACACCCTCAGATACTTATTATACCGAATCGGGAGCAATTTTCTGTCTGTCACCCATTTCTTCCTATCCAAGTCGAGGAATAACCCTTACAGCCATACAATGCCTTATATAATGTTATCCCGCTACTCAAGTGAGAATTATTATTATTGGCGAATTCGATTAGTAACAACTGATTATCCCAAGAGCTTATAAAATCAATGGCACATGCTCTCATCATATCCTCTAACTTCTGTACAGTCTTTTTTGACTGACCATCTGTCTGAGGACGAAATGCTGCACTAACACTCAATCGAGTTCCTATAGCTTCCTGAAAAATATTCCCAGAAGTGGGAAATAAAGGAATCCCTATTTGTTATCATGCTCCCTGAAATGCTACATAATGTTTCACAATTTTTCGTACACATAATTCCGCTTACACACTCAGAGTATCTGGGGATTTCATAACCAGAAGGTGGGTAGACTTACTCAATCTATCGACTATCACCCAAATATACTCGTGAATCCTGCGGTCCTCTAGAACCCATCACGAAATTCATGGTAACTTGTTCTCTTTTCCGTGTCGATGTAGGTAGAGGCTGCAATAACCCTAGAAACTTCTATTGCGCTACCTTAATCTACTGACATAAGAGACTTCTCCATAATCTCTACAATGTCTCGTTTCATATCTGACCACAAATACCTTTTTCAGAGATTTTGATATATTTATTACTTCCCGGATGCACTCTGTATCCCGAAGAGTGAGCTTCTGACAATAAAACTATCTCATCAACTGTGGTGATGGGGAGCACTTATTCTACTTTTGAACCTCAGTAAGCCATCATCACTCTCTGTAAACTCTGTCACTGTACCCATCTGAATTTGACTGATACTATTAACACCCTGCCGATCATCACGCTAAGCCTGTCAAATTTGATCACTCAAATCTGGTTCTAATCTTAGACTAGTTGTCACACAATCACTGTCATCATCAGAAGAGATCATATCATTACTGAGGCTCACAACTACTCTAACATCTCATGCTCCCTGTCCATCATATGTGATATCATCCTGAGGCTCTTTCTGCTCAAGGCATCAGCTTTTACATTAGCCTTTCCTGGGTGGTACAATTTTCACAATCAAAATCCTTCAGAAGGTCTAACCCTCTATGTTATCCCATATTCTACTCTTTCTGTGAAAACAGATACTGAGACTTTTATGATCAGTGCATACTTGAAATTTCTCACCGTGTACATAGTAGTGCCATATACTCAGTACAAACACTACCGTTGCAAACTTTAATTCATGGGTCAGATAGTTTCTCTCATGGTCCTTGAACTATCTGGATCCATAAACGACTATCTTGCCATTTTACATCAATACACCACCCAATCCTTATTTTGAGGTATCCATATACACTGAGAAACCTCTTGAGCTATTGGTTATGGTGAGAATAATTACGGTGGTCAGTTTAGTACTTCTATATACCAAAACTCACGGAAGCCATTTTCATACTTATCATCCCACTGGTATGCAATCTTTTTCTGAACGAGATGTGTCAACTAAGCAGCCCATTTCGAGAAACTCACAACATCTCGTCTATAAGACAGTTTCCAATTGCTACTCATGCTCTTCCCTAGACTTCGAATATATCAAAATATCATCGCTAAGGATGACCACAAATCAGTCCAGGTAAAGTTTAAATACCTTGTTCATTAATGCCTTAATGGTTACGAAAATCATCTTGCGCACATTCACATTCTGAATTCTTAACGGATGTTACCCAGACTTCAAATCGATCTCTAAAAAGATATGTGGTTTTCACAGCTAATCCAATAAATCATCTATAGTGGGAGGAAACTCTTATTCTTGATGTTAGCCTCGTTCGACAATTAAAATTCAATACATGGTCGGAGGCTTCCATTCTCTTTTCACACACAGAACAAGTGCTCCTCAAGTTACACATTCGGTCTGAGGAACGCTTATCCAATAACTCCTGTAATTATTTCTTTAGTCCTTCCAGTTCCACTAATACCATTTTATACCGTGGTTAGGATATCGGCTCCGTACCAGGTACCAACTCAATACAAAACTCCATTCTTTTAACGGGTGGCAACCCTGGTAGATTATACAAGAAGATATCAGAAAACTCCCTGACCATAAGGATATCTATTAACTCCAGATGTACCTTATCCATACCAACCACACAAGCGAGAAAACATTCCTATCATTACTCATTCCGTGAGTACAATCATGTACTCCTTTAATTACAATTGCTACACCTCTTCCATTACGTGTTAAACTTACAATACACTTTTCAGGGGTGAAAACATCACTATCTTAGGATAACAATCTAAGCAGCATAGTTTGCAGCCGAATCAATCTATTCTCAATTATTACTTCAAAATTATTCATATTCTATTAAATAAAATCGGCTGACGCATCCTTTTTCCCCCTTTTTCAACTTACAATTCCTATACCCATATTCAGTTAGTGATAATCAGCTAACCATCATCATCTTGCCTAAGGGTATAGGCTTCACATCTTTCACTAGCTTATAAGCAACTGAAAGCGGTATGAATAAATGCGTGGCACCAGGATCTATTAAAATAATTACTTCATTATTCATAACCAGTGTGTATCTTCCACCACATCAGATGAAACATCAGTAGTGTCCTGGTCTAAGGCTTACACTCACCCTCGTTTAACATCTTATTTTCGTGGTAACTACCACATATCCAACCCTGCTAAGTAGAAGGTCGGGGTCCTCCAATCACAATATCCCTCGTAACTGTTGAAACTAAATACACTAGGGGTTACCGATCATCTTACCCCGTGACTCATCAACTCTAAATCTCTTACCAAACTACTTTTTTCCCGTTCTGACATCTCTGTCATTCTCTATTCTCTTTTGTCTCCATTTCGGCCCTTACTACCTTTCCCAATCCCAGAGGTGTGCAACTCATGATCTTATTCACACAACTGTAGTTTGCGTACTGCCTCGGCATAGGTAGTGATATCTAACGGGGTCAATCAAACTCTAATTAACGGTCTGAGCCCTTCCATGAACTTTCAGACATTCCGACTCTCTTTGTTCATAGTGTCGGGGTCATACTACCCAGGGATATAAACTGAGTTTCATACTCGTCAATCAACCAGTTCTTTTGGGTCAGAGTAAGGAACTTTATCTGTAATTTCCTTTTAACGGTGTTCAGAATAGTCTCTCTCCGGAATACATCCAGAATTATTTTCCATGTCCATTCTGGATGTCTTACTCTTAAGATGGGTTGACCGGATTTCCACCAATGCTGATACTCGCCCTCAAATCCCATGCATACCTTGAGCAAATAGCTCCCAAAATATTCTCCATACTCTGCTCTAACCTCGCGAAGCGTGTCACAATACTGTCTGATCTCTCTGTCGGACACTGTGGGGCATACTCAACATCAGCCTCTACTTCAATCTCATCTTGAGTCTCGTGTGGCGACTCAATACGACTCTCAGGCCTACCTCTACTGCCTCAAGCTCGTGTACTCGCCCCTCTACCATAGCGGCTATCAGTTAATGAGTCTATATTCTTGCATTTGAACCCAAATTCTTAGCTGCAATTTCATCTCGATAGACACAATTGTATCTAAACAATGCACAGTACATGGGGATCTAAACTTCCTTAACAACTAATAACGACTCATATCAGGCCAACTTAGCTCTCATACCAAAAAATGTCATGACCCAAAAATCAGAGTAAATTTTTTTTTCTTTCATATTTAATTCTTACCTTCCTTTCATCGTGACCATCCTACCAACAGTTGGGCTATGATTTGGTGTTAGTCCCCTCACACTACTTACCA